>CM060703.1:217402384-218692454 GCA_030686995.1 Artemisia argyi | reverse complement strand
GCTATAACAAAATGCAGACATGTTGCAGCTACTGAAAGCTCTGATAATGACAATCAGTGGCAGCTCTTTAAGTACGTAATTACGTATGGGTTGAAAATGCAAAACGTCCCTTATTAATTCACTAATAAGTCTTGTTCTTACCGCAATTAGGGCAGCGTATATACTCCTTTTCAATCAGAACAAGGCCCGAACCGCCACACTCAATGCATTTCTTCTGAGCCACCTGTCATGGATAAAATTTTATAAGTTCATATCCATGATTAAGGGGTGTATAGTGATTGCTTATTAAACTTGTTAATGCTTTATGATATAATACAATCCAAATAGCTTGTTTGGATTCAATTTTGGCAGTGGTTATCACTTATTCTTATTCAAGGACTTTAAAGGGTAAACTGATCAAGCAACTAACAAACTGATTATTCAGAACTCATAGTTTTACACACTAAGTCTCCAATAATCCAATAACCATAGATAAGGGGTGTCTGAGTTTGCTTAAATTCGCTCATCTACTTCAAAAATAAACAAGCCAACTCGTACGCGAGCTTAACTCAAACCACTTATCTGTAATAGACATTTTAATCAGTATTCAGTATTCTGAAACACCCTCTTAAATTGCTTATATCTAAGGGAGTGTTTGGGTATGCTCATATCTAAGGCTCTGCTTAATAGCTTATTCTTTCCCCAAAAGAGATATAATCCCATGACATTAGGCTTTACCCAAAGACCATAAATGATCTTAATATCTTTCCTAAAATTTTAATAAGTTGTCAAACTGCTCAAATCAGCTTACCCGAACACCCCCTAAACTTCATGTTGTAGATAAGCCGGGTCGAGTTTCAAGCCTAATTATTTTTGACATTTTCTAAATGACTATGCTATCTCAAGAATTGGTACCTCTTAATTAACCGTATAATACATAGAGACATACTTAACCTGTTTTATATAGTGAAGAAAATAAAAATTAATTAGGCTTGTGAGACCAATCGAGCTATACGTATGGAGCTCATACGGCTCGTGACTCATTTACACACCTAGTCGTACCAAACACAATAATGACATAATGAACTTACAATTCTCTTGCTGAATTCGATTCCAGCAACAACAAACGGCGTAACTCCAGCTACAAATTCCAAAAACCCAAACACAATTTTATATATATATATATATATATATATATATATATATATATATATATATATATATATATATATCTACCTATTATATAAGTAAGGGCAATTTTAACCGTAGAGCCCTTACAAAAAGACACGTCAGCCTCTGTAGAGCCCTTAAAAAACAGACACGTCAGCATCGGTAGAGCCTCAAAAGAAGACCACGTGTGGTAACAGTTCGTAGAGCTTTTGTGACTATCACACATTCACACCTCTCTGCATCTCTCCCATTCATTTCATAACCCACATTTTGTATACATCCTATTCTACTTCTCTCTCACACACATATTAACAACTTTTATCTTTACATTTTGAAGATTTTTGCTCAAATCACTCAACCTTGTCTTCAAATTTGTATGTAAACATGCATTTATTTTTTTATTTTATTATTATTATTTTTTACATCTATGGATTTTCATACGGTGTCAGCTTTGCAGGAAATATGTGTGTCTGGCGGGTGTGTATTTTTATTGTGTGTGTGTCAAGCTGGATCTCCGAGGTGGTCCGAAGGAATCAACCAGGGAAGATGACCGGAGAAATATTATCGAGTTTGGCCACCGTAGTGCCGGCGGTGCCAGGGTGATGCGCTAGACCTAAAGATGATAGGTATGGGAAATGAGGATTGTGCTAGATCTGAAGAAGTAAAGTATGTCAGTAGTTTCCATACGCTAGCTTCTTCTTGCATCTCTCTCACTTTCTCGATTTACCTTCCCTTTAACAATCTTGAAAAGATTTCCGGTATGTACTTGATTCCATAATTTTAGTTTGTATTTTCTTTAAAATTTTCAACAATACCGTATGTAATCTTTATGATTAACTAGGGTGGGTCATGGAGTTGTTCCGGATGTTCTATGAACTTCTGAATTCTAGGGGCTTCAAGTAGGAGAAGAAAAGAGATAAACTTCAAAGTTCAAACCGTACCCCAAGTACAGAAAAAGAAAAATGAGCTCATTTAGTTTTTAAATGTATGTTGGCCACTTGGCCTTAAAGTTTTTTATTTGATGTTTTATGTTTATTTAATCAGGTGGCGGGGGTGATGAACGGATTATGTGCTTAATTGGAATGAACAAGATGATAATGATGATGATACAAGTTATTATTGTTGCATGGTTACTAAAGCATTTTTTAGATAACTCATTTCATACTTCTGTGTAGAGTGAAATAAACATGGGACTAGGATCTTATCTTACTTTGTGTTTATTTTTTATTTTTTTTATTTTTTATTTTTTTTATTTTTTTTTAGTCTAAACTCTTAAGGTTATATGTTTGTTCTTTGATAATGGGTATTTAATTTGATGATTGGTGGATGATGAGTTAATGATAGATGTGAAATATTTGAAGGTCAGAATCGAATAACTATTCGTCTCAATAATGAGAAGAGTCGCAAATAATTTTTCGGAAACAAATTTTACCCTTGGCATGCGTTATTTTTCCATAATTGTTTTTTAAGATTGCCTTGGATGTGCAACATAATGCTGGAGTATTACAGTAATTAAGAAAATTTTACTATGGCAAAGATGAGTAGATGGCATTGAAAAATGCATTAAGATGTACAAGTCTCTACGTTCTCATATATGTAGTGAATTTTCACTTTTAAAAAATGATGTTATCGATCTACCCCTACTTACATTCTTTGAGACTTGCAATTCACTAATGTTGAATGCTTCTCTCAATTTTTATGTGATTTTGGTATTTTGTAAAGTACAGTATATAAGTTATAAGAACAAGAACAGGGTATGGAAAAGAAAAAGATATCTATCATAAAGATTGAGTGTTGGACTTTTCTAAAAAAAAAAGGAAAAAAGTACTCGTATATATGTCGAGTGTTGGACTTTTAGGCAAGTAGGTTAGAGAAAATATGGGAGTAAAGATATTGTGGAGATATGAATTTTAGTTGTGATTGACAGTTTTTGTGATTGACAGTTTCATACTTTCAGCAGTTAAGGGTATGTCATATGAAAAAAAAAAAAAATACTATAGATATGTCTTGCATGATTATATGAACATAAATATATATTTGGTACAAGTTCTATCAATCTTGAATTAAAACATACATTTCATCGGTGAAAATTCTATCAATCTTGAATTAAAACATACATTTTATCAAAGGCTTTCACAATACATGCATCATTACAAGTTTATATCTAAATGAAAGGCTTTCAGAAGACATGCACCACTACTTATTTAAGGTACGCATAGTTTCAGAAATCTGTATGACCTATAAATATTTCACCTAGATACTTTCTTTTAAAGAATCATGATCTAAAGAAGAAAGATAATAAAGACAAGTAAGATCAAAACATATCTAACGAGACTTAAAACATAATAAGAACATATACATCCTTTCCAACTAGGTTGTGTAGGTTTTTTTTTTTTTTTTTTTTTTTTTTTTTTTTTTTTTTTTGCTAAAAAAGGGGGTTAATCATATGCTATAATATCAAAAACTGAAATGCCATGAAAAAGCCATAATAAGATACGGAAGAATAAATTACCAGAAATGTGTGAAGAACAAAAACGTAAACCTCAGTAACCTCCGTGTGATATCGGATGATTATTATCGTGTTTTAAAAACGTCGATGTAAGTTGTTTTGGGCTGTGCTACGCACAGCCTTAAAAACTTCCTAGTACCTATTATATAAAAAGGGGCATTTGTTACTGTAGCACCCTCAATAGATGACATGTCAGCACCTAAGTTTATGACACGTCAGCACCTAAGTTTATGACACGTGTGCTTTGTGAGAAAAAAATATGAGAGGATGAATGTCTTTGGGTTCGCTTTAGTTTAATCGTATCAGCTGTCAAGAGACTCAAAAGTCTGTAATAAGCATGACACTGTTAACTCTTTGAAATTTATGACCTCCTCCATCTTATATTTATTTACTCAGCTTTTCTACCTACTTTTTACCTTCCCATTCAACAATTTCCAAGCCACATTCATCATCTTTCATCGTGCCCTCTCTTTTCTTTTAATTTCTAAAGCAAAACTATGTCAACCAGTAACATGTTAGAGTGTTATCCGGATTCATTTACTTGAGAGGTTATCCCAATATGCTACTTTACTTGTATCATTTGTATCAAGGTAGATTACTTTTTTGTTTACCATGTTCTAAAAAATAAAGACGAACATGAAATATTGTCTCATATTCTTCATTTTCTGTGGCCTTTAAAACATATCCATTATTATAATTCTGGTAAGTTTGATTTTTCGTTTGGTTGGTTGTAGGTTGAATGAGGTGTGGTGGTAGTCATTGATCTTGAAGAAAGGGGATGATGATGTCTTAAGAACCAAAACCTTATTGTATGGCTGGTATGTATATCATATATATATCATAACAGTAATTTATATATTTATGTGGTTTGGGTTCTTCACTTCAATGGATATCGTGTTTAGGGTCGAATTCAATAAGGACGAACACTTGATCACTTGATGTTAACTTAGTGAAGAGTGGACTATCATTTTTTTACAACGGATGTGAAGGTGGTTGTGGTTGTGGTTGTGGTCGACTGGTCGGTGTTGCCGGTATGTAAAGTATATCAAAGTTCTTTGTTTGAATGTAATCCATAGTTTTATACATTTAACTTATGTTTTGTTTGAAATCTAATTATCACTCCATGCATAATGCATTAGTGTGACTTTCGGGAGCAACTGCAAAAGGAGCACAAAAATGGCAAAATGCAAGGGACAATGATTTAAAGAAGTGAGCCAACTAAAGTAAAAAGTGTACAAAGTGCACATTCATGCTTTTCCTTATACATTACAGATCTATTTACTTGTATTGTTTATTAACATCTTGTGTTCAGACTTCAGAGCTAATTACAATTTCATTGTGATTGATAATCATTTGCTTGCTTTTACAAGATTATGGTGATTAACACAGTAAAACATGTAAAAGAGAAGTCTATAGATGGAGGCATTGAGCTGAGATGCACACCATTCTATCTTGTAGAAGTTGAAAATAAACCATACACTCAATAAACAATAATGTAAGTTCGAGCAATGTTCTTTGTCAGATTTTATTTAGTAGTAGTACTTTTATGTAGCTCAGCTCATGATCTAAACTTAATATGTTTTTGGTCATCTTTGTATTCCAAAGTTGTTTTCTTTTCAACATATTTCTAGAAATATAAAAATGAAAATAATAATAATAATAATAATAATAATAATAATAATAATAATAATAATAATAATAATAATAATAATAATAATAATAATAATAATAAACTTGAAAGAAAAAGTCATACCAGTACATACGCAAGATTTTAATTTTCAAAACATGTAATATACATGAAGATGCAAAAATAGGAAAAAATTGAATCAAAAGATCATTGCGTGAAGAAAGAATAGTCAGCACTCTGTGCATAAATAGTTTGGTTTGATAGGAAGGTGTGGCAGGGAAGGCATGGTAGGAACAGGAAGTGTGGAAATGAGAGAAGAGTGAGTAATGTTTAGTAGCCAAAATAAGATATAAAAATGATATATGATGTGAGGCTGTTGGGTGAATGAATGAGTGCTTTATACACAAATTTTTTTCAAAGTCTTCAATAGTGCGTAATTATATGATTCCCCTATCGCTCTATCAGCCTATGTGTCATTTACTGTGGAAGATGCATTCACGGTATGGTGCGGTTCATCGGTTCATCCTTTCCACGAAGAGGAACGCGATATTAACTAATCAAGATCGTTGATAAAATTCACGTGATATTTGGGATTGTGTTATGCATTCAGTTTCCCCAACACTGAAAACTTTGTGGGAACGGTTAAAATAATGTAAAAATCATTGATTAGGTTCAAAAATCATTTTTGAGATAGATATTCGACTATATTAAATCAACATAGTGACAAAGACCATAATATTGATTATTATCTTGGTATACATGAGACACGCAATTGATAAACTGAAATAAGGACTTAATAAAGAGTCAATTCCTTTTTTTGGGTAAAAGGTCAACGACCCGGTAAATATATTACTCCAAAAAACATTTAAGTACAAAGGATATGGGTGAATCCCATATCTCAGCCCGTTACATAGGCGAAAAACTTACATAACAAGATACTTCCTATTGTCAAAACAAGAAAACAAACCATTACTCACATGATAGTAGTGACTCTGACAAAAGATAAACTACTTCCTACGACCTTGGAGATTAAGACCATAAATGGCATTAAGAGCATCCAATTCCCCTGGAAGATCATAAATTTGCTTCGAATAATCATCATAGTCATACTCATCTTCACGCTCATGACCACCACCAAAAAGATTTGCTGATTCATCGAACGTGTTAAGAACCTCCTCCTCTTCACTATCCGAAACCACAACCTCACCCACCTTCGAAAATGGGTTAGCTCTCTTAGTGACAGAGGTAGACGGAATAGGATGACCAGCATCATCCACAAGAGTAGCTTTCCCATCGATCAGCAGCTTTTCAATCTTACTAATTTTCTCAACAATAGGAGTAGAACCAACTTCTATTGTTCCCATAGAATCACTCACAAGTGGTTCTTGCGTAACACTCACAAGAGGGGCTTGTGGACTAGTACCAGTCGTAACTGACTCATCCTTATTAACTTCCATTGTACTGCCAGCATCCACATCCATGTTAGTAACAACCTTAGGAATATCAAAACCATCTGTATCATCCATATTAAGAGCATTAAACTGATTAGAAGTAGTGATCTTGGTTCCACTCGTACTAACCACATCAGAAACCTTCTTCTTACTGAGATTAGCTTTCTTTGATTCAGGAAGAGTCTTTTTGGGCTGATATTCAAAATGCTTACCCACCACAGGTTTGGTAAAACCTCCTCGACCCGAATTCGAAGCAACATGCTTTCCCTTCTTTTTATTGTTAACAGGCTGGAAACCATCACTTGCATTCATAGTAGGTTGAGCATTCGGTATGACAACCTTAGGGCACTCAACCAAAGTATGTCCAAATACCTTGCATTTATCACAGCGAGGTGGTTTCCACTCATATTCAACCCGGATCTTTTCAATAGTCGAACCCGTACCATCAAGTAGAGGAATCTCAACAGTGAGACTGTCCTTTAATAGCTCATCCGAATTTACTTCAATCATACACCTAGCAAAGCTACTCCGGCCCCAAGATTCCTTGCACATTTGACTAGTAAAGGCATCTAATCTTTTGGGCGTCCCAATCACAGTAGCAAGCAGGCTAAGTCCATCATCTGAGAACATAGCTAAAGGAACATCATGGAATTTAACCCACACCGGAATGTTAGTCAAATCCTCTTTAAGCAAGTTGGTGTTCAATGTCCATGGTTTAAGTATAATAGGGACATTGCGAATCAACCAAGGACCATTATCAAGGACATCATCGACACCTTTGTTCGAAGTAAACTTGAAGAAAAAGAAACCCTTAGCATTCATCATAACCTTTTGTAAACCATACTTAGCCCATGCATTGCGGACATAGTAATCAACAACCGGAAAAGCAAGGCGTTGGCCAAGAAAGTAACCGTAGAGAGTATTCTCAAACCGCGTGTTCACCTCTTCCACTACTTTCATTGGAACTGACAGGTCAACATCAGTCTTCTTCTTGCTACATTCCAACCTACGAAAGTTTGAAACATGTTTCAGAGGTTCATTAGAAGTAGTACCCGCGTAAGAAACCAACTTCACTCCCGTACCATTAGTAGTATCAACCTTGTGAGCATTAGGACCAGAAGTAACACTCTTATTCATATTCACATTTATGCCAAGTGAAGGAGGAGTACTTGTAATATTAACTTCATTAGCTCCAGTCTCACTTTGAATTTTATTCATGGCATCATCAAAATTCTGATGCGCATTATCAATCAAGTGCTTCATAGTATCAGCACTTGTAATCTGCTCCAAGTCGTCACCAAGTGATGTATCTTTCGTAAGTGGAATCGGCTCCACTTTCTGAGTACCATTCATAGAACAATCAGGTGCATCATCCACATTCACACTAACACTACTAGGGTTCATCATTGAGGGTGTACTCAACTCACCAAAACTAGTAACCTTCGACATATCAACAGTAGCATTCAATTCATCAATATTAACATTAGCATCAACAACACCCCTCGAAACATAAGCACTCTTATTACCAAGAAAACCCTTATTCAACATCTCTCTTACCCACGTACAGCAAATCAAATTTGCACAGCCAAGGAAAAAAACCCTAACTGAAAAGTTAGGGTTTTACACGTTAATCTTCAAGAACACTAACCACCAGTCATGTTGAATCCAATTTGCATGCAAAAAGGAATCGAATAGCAAATTCAGATCACCAAGCGATTAAATTAAAATAAACCAAAGCGCATATATGAATAAAAGAATTGCACCGACCCACTATGGAGTATTATAACATTAATTCATGTTGGTGACAATAAGAAATCATGCAAAAACGAAAAAGCAGATCCCTAACAAAGTTAAAACAGATTTTGAATCACCACCGACCCACTTTAGATCAAATATTAATAAATAATATCGGTTTGAGGAACGAAAAGGGTTAATGGTTTTAGGGAATCGCTTTTCACTTTTTTCGCCAGAGAGTTTCGATGTAGGGTTTTTTTTTCTTTGATTATAAAGAGTCAATTCCTTTGACATTATCGGAATGTTGGATATGGTCCATAATACACTTGTTATGTTTGTGATGCTAGAAGAAACGGATTGTTGTTAAATAGCTTTATCTTATAATCAATACGGTGTTTTCCAATCTTTGATAGCTTGGAAAACCATGATACGGAATATAATTATACGTATTGTCAAAGAGAAGTGATTTGCACTCTTTCTTAATTGATTGACACACTCTAAATTAGAGCGTCTTGACATTTATACCCTCATCTAGAAGACACTCTAATTTAAAGTGTATCAATCAATTAAGGGAGTGTACAAATCACCTTCCATTGTCAAATACTATTTGGAAAATAAAAGTTTGTATTATAAGAGTATATTCTAGATGAGAAAGTGTGGTGATGTCAAGAGATTATATTGAAAAGAGAGATTAGAGAGAGACAAATATTTATACGGTGAGGGAGATGGAGACTATTTTACTTCACACATTTTTTTAAGGGTGATGATATGTATACATGAGTTTTTACTTTGTACACATAAAATGTAATAGATATTGTTTGTCCATATTCATTAATTATGTATGTGCAAAGTAAATTCTTATGTGTACATATCATCACCCTTTTTCTAATACTAATTAACGTGTCCGATGCGAAGATATGGCAAAAGTTAGGGAAGTAAGGTGTTCCATTTGGTTTATCGTGTGAAAAAAAAAGAAAAAAAAAAAAGTAACGTGTTCTTTCAGTTATGTGAAAAAAATCATGAAGCTAAAAAAAGCAATGTTCGAATGTGAAAAAGTAATAAAGTTAACAAGAGTTAGAGTGCGTTTCTTTTTCCTTATGAAAAGGGATTGGACTCACTTATCATTTTAATATTATTTCTTTTTTGAGTGAGATCCATGTGAATAAAAGTGATGAAATTGGTATCCTCCACAACAAGAGGCATATATAGACAATGATAATAAAACAAGATCAAGATTTAAATATGACAAAGAAAAATCGATAAGTGAGGCTTTGTTATAGATGCTGAACAATGGAGGTATTTGATATCAACAAGAACTCATTTTATCTGTGCTTTGTTGAGTATCATAAGGCCAAAAACTCATGTTAATTATAGAAACCACTTGAACAATCTTTAAAACAAACATGAATCATCGTGGGCCGTGCTTAGCACGGCATAAAAAATGTACCTAGTATATATATATATATATATATATATATATATATATATATATATATATATATATATATATAGGGGGCCTTTATTTTCAGAACCCCGTTAAGTGCGAGAACCTCCTCTAGACCAATCATATGTTTTTAAATATTAAATATTTTTATTTAATTCAAAAGGGTATAATACTAAAAGACTTTTTTATATTATTTTTGATTTTTTTTAAAGAAATTTCATTTTTTAAAAACCTTTAATTTTCGGAATTTTATTTTATTTTATTTTAGTTTATTTTTATATATTTTTTATTTTTTTTAGCATGCATGTTTTAAAATTGATTTAGTGCATATGTGTTTTTAATAATTAATTTTTTATTTTGGTTTTTGGAATAATTTTTTTGACATACATGTTTTTCAAAAAGTAAGGTACACATGTGTTTTTAAATAATGTAAATTTATAACAAACGAAGAACATAAATGTTTTTATATACAAAATTCGATATCGATTGAAATACAATTCAAATACATTCTTTATACTTCTAAAACTAAAATCAATAACATAAATGCTATACATGTGACATTTTAGATTTATGACAAACCAAGAACTTAATTATTATACACAAAATTTGATATCAAATGAAATAAAATATAAATACAAATGTATCATGTTTAATTTACACACGCCTTCAAAAAATATATGTGCACACCTTCCAAGAACATATGTGCACGTCTTCAAGAACACGTGTGTTTGAAGTTTCTCATCGAAATCCATTCAAACATGTGTGCACGTCTTTCAAGAACATATATGCACGACTTCAAAAAACATAAAATATTTCAAGTTTCTCATCAAATCCCTTAGAACATATGTGCACGCCTTTTAAGAACATATGTGCACGTCTTCAAGAGCATGTGTATTTGAAGTTTCTCATCGAATTCATTCGAACATTTGTGCACGGCATCAAAAAATATATTTGCACACCTTCAATGAACATGTGTATTTCCAGTTTCCTAAAATCATAAAATGATTAGTATTAGATGATAGTATAGTAAAGTAATAATATATGTCTAACAACAAATCCTAACACACTAGTAAGATACAAAACACAAACACGTCTATACCAATTTTCCCTATAAAACAAACACGTCTACCAGCTCTAAAAGTTAAACACCTCATTCTTCTTTACTAAATATCAATGAATACATTCCAGAGATTAAATGTTTTAAGTGTCAAACCATATATAAATGTTTAATTAGCATGAAGAAGACTCAGCGTTGCCAGAATGACTTATTAGTTGTCGACTCAAGTTATTAGCACAACTAATCTAATTGTGTATTAACATTCCATAATTTTAAACCACCGATTCAATTAAATGAATTTAACAAGGACTTCAACAACCTTCATATAAATTTATTCTATTATGTGTCTTAAACCACCATACAAAGTCATATATTAAAAAGATTATAAAGACTAAGCACGTCTAAGTTCAAAAAATAAAAAACGCTAAGAACCTGAATAATCTAAAAATAATAATAGCAACGAACATATTTTGTTACCAGATCGAATCTTATCATATTGAAACCATGTTTTTTAGATCCAAACCGAATTTCAAAAAAAAAAAAAAAAAAAAAAAAAAAAAAAAAGAAAAAAAAAAAACTTTTCATTTTACAAATAATATAAACAAGCTTGTATATTAAATCAAGAAGAAAGAACCATCATGTATTCTCCTTGTATATTCGGCCTAAAACAAAACACAAAACTTAACACCATAAATTTTAACCTATTTGTGTGTATGCTTATTTGTTTTTGACGTGAATGGATTTGTAAACAAAACATAACCCATAAAACTTGTTATTAGAACTAATTTATAAATAGATGTTATCCAGCCCCTGATTTGTTATTATAACTGAGGTCGAAAACAACTATAAAAGTAAAACACCAATCAAAATCAAAACCAAATTTAAAAACTTACCTACTAGCAGGAACCATTTTTTCATTATCCGAAGATAAAAACCGAATACCATGAATTATAACCGAATATAAAGGGTTACTATCAAGATCCGCCGCTGCAGGTAGGCTTGGGGTGCAGGAGAAGAAAAGTGATTATTTTTTGTGATGGAGGAGGTGGCAGTTAGGGTAGAAAGAATGAAACAAGTTTTTTATTTTTTACCTAGTTACCATTATTAATTCGTTAATTAGTGGGATAGTTAATAGGAATAAGATTACTATAATACCCTTTGTGTTTTACAAATAATAACCAAACTTTTAACTAATTACATTAATGGCACAAATCATCTCATCCATTCATAAAATGATCTAACGGTTCAAAAGGAGTTCCCGCAGTTCTCGCACTTAACAGGGTTCTGAAAATAAAGTTACACTATATATATATATAATAAGAAGAATAATTAAAATGAGAAGGGTAAGAAATAATTCTAGCCACACATTTTTATATGGGAGGGAAAATTTGAATGAAGATGCATCTATTTTTGTAGGTGCATCTAGAATGTGTGGTTATGGTTACTTCTTATCCTTTCTATTTTAATTATTCTGCCTATTTGATCTTAACTATATATATATATATATATATATATATATATATATATATATATATATATATATATATATATATATATATATATATATAGTGAGGATCACGTGCGGATACAATTTTTTAGTGCGGACGTGCGGATGGATCTGGACCGCCCATTCCAGATCTGATCTTGACTTTTTGTAAAAAAGTCAAGATCTGACGCTAATATCACGGTACCAATTGATCATGAAAACGATTTTTTTTTTTGATTTTTTCCTTCTCAGCGATCCTTACTCTAGTTGTGTTCTTTTATTTTTTTAATTTTTTCAAATTTTTCTGAGCACTTTTTTCTTTTTTGATTATGAGTGCTAATGTAATATTAACGATATTATGAGTGTTACCGTGATATTAAGCTTTTTTACATGTAAAAATGAACCGTGATATTAAAAACCCATGATAGTTACTGTGATATTATAAAACCAACGTGATATTAAACTTTTTTACTTGTAAAAATGAACCGTGATATTGAAAAAGTTACTTTGATATTGAGACACTAATTCTTAGATATTGTTATGATTTGGAAAAAGTTCATTTCCAGGTTACTCCAAATCTAAAGGTTTTATCTTTTAAAAATAAAACACTATCTAAATCATAACAATATCTAATTCTTAGATATTGAGACACTAATTCTTAGACAAGGTGAATCCTCTTGCAGTCTTGCTTACTGACTCATAACCTTTTAAAAATAAATGAGGAACGTAGGAAAATTAATAGAGAAGGAAGAAAGTACCTGTTAAACATTAATAATGTAGTGACTTCTTTGGGCCTTTGGAGCTGTTTAAAATCATCACTCGAAAATTTGGAGATCTGCCAGTTTTCTTAAGCCTAACATATAAATCATTCAATCAAAACAAGAATCAATAGGAAACAAGGATTATAAACTAAACTAACTTGATCTATTGAAGTTGTCACGCCTTAATTGATGGAGATAGACACAACATCAACAAGAAATCAATGAGATCTAATCAATTATATACAAGTTTCACATAATCATAAGTAGACACAAGGTGAATTAGCAAATCATCATCAAAGAAGAGCAAACAACAATGATAATGGAAAACATAATTAAGATAGAATCATCAAACCAATACATGATGTTTATGGAGTGATTGAAACCCTCCAAGTTGCTGGAAAAACACCCACCTAAACCCAGGAATCGACCTTAGGGTTTAGGGCTTACAAAAAGTGAAGTTATTATGTTATATTTATAGGCATGTTTTCTGTTGGCAAGGCTTGACGGCGTCCGCTCGTTCTCTTGTCGCCGTCACGACCATTTTTTCACCAAATTGTAGATCTCTTTGTCCTCTTCGTGTGGGCTTTTTGAATCACCTAAATCCGAGTTCGTATGCAAAAGTTATGACCAAAACAATATCAGCTACTCCGCGCGCAAGTTTTGACAAGTTAACACGTGACGGCCTTGGGTGACGCCTTCACATTCTCTCTGGGCCGTCACCACTTTTACTCTTGACGCCGTCACCAAAATGCTCTTGACGCCGTCAGGTACTGTTCTCAGCATGGAAAATTAAGTCTTTGGCGTTTTCTTCACTTTTATGCTCCAAAAACGTCCAAAATGCTTCCTTTTCCAGAATTCACTCCCAAAGGACCTAAAATCACAAAAGGAACGATTTAGGGCAATATTTGATCAAATAAATTCGAATTCGGGCTTAAATGACCCCCTAAAAACGGATCATTTTTCCCCTCATCATATACCCTTACACTTGAGATTTGCTTGTCCTCAAGCAAATGCGCTTTTATTCTAGTCAAAATACAAGTTAGGGGTCATTTAACACTAATATAAATGTAATTACAACAAATAATCATTTCACTAAAGACCAATAGACAAGCACGGAGGTCATACACTAGCACCTCACAAATAGTGTTTAGATACTCACATCTCTCGGGTGTAATAAAGTATAAATTACAATATGGAAACGGAAGATATTTCTCACTACTTGTCATAGCAAAATAGATTACCATAGGCTTGGGAAAGGATCAAACCTCCACCACATGGCGTAAGCACCTAGGATAAACTATCAAAGAGGTCTTTTAAAGGGTTGTAACGTTAGGTGTAGGGATATGAAATACACGGTTTTGTTGGATAAAGGAAATTTTACTGGTGGCGAGTTAACAATCTTGGTTAATTACATGTACAATATGGCGTTGCTAAGCCAAGACTAGACTCGATTTAAGCTAATAAATGAAAAATAACAAAAACATAAAATGAACATAGAATGAAAAGGGATGGTAGTCCGTATGTTTTTTTCTCTTTTTCTTTTTTCTATAATTTTTTTTTTCTTTTTCTTGATTTTTTCCATTTTTTTTTTTTTTTTGCATACACTCTTACCCTACCATCCAAAATAATACATAATAGGGAATGAACATTCCCCTTATACTTGAATCGTTACATACTTTACAATAAACTAATCTAATGACTCGAATTAAGAAAATCAAAACACTTGGAGCACTTTTAAGATTAACGTACATATGGGGGTAATAATATTATGTTCTTCCCCATTACTCCATAAAATAAGTACTTACCCATGTGTCCCAATCGTCCCAAAACAATATGTACAAGGATATGACTCGACTTAGCAACCATGTAATCAATTAGATAGTTAACTTAGGGTTTAACAAATAACAATAATGCACTAAAAATGAGCGCATACACGGAAGGCTAAGGCGATTTGGTTGTACATTTAAGTGAGGTGTAACAAATTCTTCCTTTAAGTAAAATGCTTAAAGTTAGAAACGAAAATATAGGCTCGGAGGGGTGTACTAGCGGTTTCGTGTACTAAAAATGAGTACAACGCTAAGGGTGGGAAAAATTAGTTGACTTAACTAGCCAAACTATATGACTCAAATGGTCAAGTAATTATGATACGGGTTTAACACAAGGGTAATCCTAATGCCTCTTATCATGTAGTAAATCCTACCACACGAATGTAGTCTCACTAGCGGTCTCGGGATGCATCACTAACGCAAGTTCTAGAATCTAAATACTACCGGTACACTCATAAGCACTGATAGTAAATGCTTTTCCTATCAAATCTAAAGGCGAACCTCACATATTTGGGTGGAAAAGTTTTCTGAATATACGGTTATGTGCTAGTCATACAATCTCCTATCCATGAGACGCTTGCTATGGCTAAAGTTTCACTCCTAAATGTTGCAAAAAAATTTAAATTTGGCGCTAAAATTGCACTAACAAGTATTTCTCATAGTTTTATTACACATCTACCATTAAACAAAACAAACTCAAGCGAAAGTGCATATGTAAGGTATCATCTTTTTACCCTCCCCTTACACTTAATATGAACATTGTCCCCAATGTTCAAGTAAAGAATGTAAAAGTGAAAAAGTGAAGAGAATGAAATCAAATACTCCCCTGATTAGCTCGGTATGGATAATAAGTTGGCCAGGTTAAATCTTCGTCCAAGAAAATGAACAATCAAAGCTTCCCTTCCAGAATATAAATCATCTTCTTGTCATACATAACCTGTAAAACCTGACAAAATAGACAAGACAACCTCGCGTAAAATCGGCGGCATCCTATATAAGTTACTAAATCCTAGAAAACAAAATAAGATATAATGCTTGTGGAATGAAGTTTGCAGATCTCCTGGAGATTATAAAACTTAATAATTCACAAAAAACCATAAGACTCCGTTAGAAAAACAAAACCGGTAAAATTTCCAGATTTTTACTCCTGACGCCGTCAAGAGTAAACTCCTGACGCCGTCAGAAGTGACCTGCATAAATTCTTATGTTAAGTTTCCGGAAATTTTCTGGAAAAACTTGGTCCTACTTCCTGGAAAATCCTGCAAAACTTCATTATGACTCAATACAAGCATTTGACTCAAACAAATACGAATATACATGTTCATTTAATATTGTGGATAATCATGATCGGTTTGTTTCTTAAAAACATATTTGGGGTTTCCCCTTACACTTATCTTTTGCAAAAATACTTTTAGGTGGAGTTAAGACTAGGCCAAAACAACAAAGTAAAGTATTTCTACTATTTAGTTTAGAAACATGATCTACCAACAATAAAAATAAAGCATGCATACGGAAACAAATAAGAAACAAACAAAAATAAAATCACACAAAACATGGGTTGCCTCCCAAGAAGCGCTTTTCTTTATTTACGAGTCTTGTAGCTAGACTCAAGGTCATGGGTTACTACGTGATACGGGTGAGTTCCTCGTTGAGGACATCTTTGGGATCAAACTTAGGTTTCAACTTCCTATCGGTTTCCTTAGTATGGTATGACCTTTCAAACTTTTCTCCATCCGGATCATACAAAGTCATTCTAATATGCCATGACCCGTCACCTTCTTTAGGTGGCTTGTCCCACCTCCATTTACACTTGTCTCCCTCTCTTTTCCATTTATTCCTTTCTATGTTGATGGGCATTACGCTTAATAACTCAATCATCTTCCTAAAGACTAAGGGGTCCTCAAAGGGGTCTAGCTCTTCATCTCTAGCTATGAGTTGTTCTACCGAATGTGTCTTTTCAACAAAATCCTTTTCTAGATAGAATGGGCATTGAGGTCATATAAAGTTCCTTTCTATCCAAGGTCCATATCTAGACGGTCTCCTATTCATCTCTACCCAATGTGGTTTCGGTTCATCATCACAATCATAACTATGTTTCTTTACATCGTACACCGACCAAGTATCGCCTTCACCTACCGTTATCTTGGATTCCTTGCAATCTATCATGGCACTAGCGGTTGCTAAAAATCCTCTTCCTACCAATAATGGGCATGTAGTGTCACTAACCATGTCTAGGACGTGAAAATCCGCTAATATAGTTAACTTTCCAACGTGAACAACTACATCCTTAATCATTCCAACCGGGTGGGCAATACTCCCATCCGCTAGCCCTATCAATACCTCCGTTTCCTCTAACTTTCCTAGCTTAAGAGCGGTGAATAAGGATAAGGGAATCAAGTTGAGGCTTGACCCTAAATCGGCTAGTGTGTCGAAAGCTTCGGATCTTCCTATCTTACAAGGCAAAAACAAATATACCCGGATCATCAAGCTTTTTAGGCAACTTTTTTTGGACGAAGACGGTCCCATTTTTACCTAGTTTAAACTTCTCATATTTTTCTAGGAGGGCAGTATAGTAAGGAGCACGCTCTAAGACATCAATGACGGGGCGTTCAAGATGAAGTTATTTGAATTCATCGTCAAGGTCTTGCGTAAGAGGTGTTTCAACTTTGCTTTTGACCGTCTCTATAGTGGGTGTTTTATTTGATTGGTCTTTTTGGAGAACTTGGTTTTGTTTGAAACACGTGCTCGTGGATTTAACCGAGTAGTATTGTGGACACGAAGTGGGTGACGAAACTGAGGATATGGAATTAACAGTTAGTTTCGGATTCTTGACCGTGTCGCTTGGGAGTGCTCCCATTTCTCGGTCATTGAGAACTTTCAACAATGCGTCAATTCGAGTGGTCATCTCGCTTTGCTTTTGTTTGAAATCGGCTTCAAACTTAGATATGCGAGCTTCTTTAGATGCCATAAACTTTGACATAAACCCTTCAAGATTGTTGGTACTACCATAGTTGTTAGAAGGATTGTTGTTGAAAGTACGGTTGGATGTTGGACCGTTTGGTTGGTAACGATTAGGCGGATTGGAAGAATTGGGTTGATTTTGTTTCCACCTAAGGTTTGGGTGATTTTTCCAAGAGGGGTTGTATGAATCACCGTAAGTGTTTGGATCGGGCTTGAAAGTGTACCACTTATCTCCCGCTTCGTCAGTACGCGTGGATGCGTAGTCCGCAAAAGCTGTTCCGGGGAGTTCCACACAATCACGAGTGTCATGGGGACCACTACATAATTCGCATGAAGAAGTGATTTTGTTCACTTGGCTTGAAGGCTTAGGAGCTTCGTAAGATTTCATGAGAAACTTGACTTGGTCCTAAAGTTCCATGATCCTACGGTCGGGAGTGCTAGAATTGTTCGAAGGCAAAGATATTGCCTTGACCGTTTTGTTCAAGTCACGGGGATCATTCCAACTTTCGTTGTCATAGAAAGCAAGATCTTCTATGAGTTCCCATGATTGTTCCGCACTAAGATCATGTAACACCCCCAAAATTTGATACAGCGGAAGACTCAACAAGCTTTCGGGGTGCTACGGGGATTGGTATCCAACACAAGACAATATAGAACGAGATAAAGTAAACATAATAAAAACACAACCAAAACGGGGTTTTAAGGTTTACATTTATCCCAACATCATTCAGAGTCAGGCCCAAAATAACATAACTGTAGGTCCAAAATTAATTATCAGAGTTTAGAAAAATAGATCCATAAACCATGAGCCTTGGCCGAGCCTTCCATTCCAAGCATCCGTATCATCACTTAATTACCTGAGAAAACGTGCTAAAAGTCAGCTTTCGCTGGTGAGATCATAGGTTTAAATTCATCTAACAATATAGTGGACATATACGCAAAACGCTTGCTAGCTAGACTAAGGATTCGCTAAAAGCCTGCGGATACCCTCCGCTCCAACCTAACACACGGATACCCTCCGTTCTAACATAGATATTCGGGTAACCCCCGCAATATCATAAATACTCGGATAACCTCCGAAGTATTAATAACCTATAGGTGCACACTACAGTATCTAAATAAGCCAACCTTGAATAGTACACACAACAAATATGTGACTAAAGCTGACAATTCCAAATAACCAAATAAGCCAACCTTGAATAGTACACACAAAATATGTGACTAAAGCTGACAATACATCCTAGTCCATACGCATAGCAAGTTTAGAAAGAATATAAAAGCGATAATAGTCCACATAAAATAATTTGCACGTTTCTCACCCCAAGTATTGAAAACATAGTTCAAGAGTAAAAGTGGGGCTATGACTCACCTCAAGTCCAGAAAATAGCAAGAAGAAGTCGGTAGAAATAAGATGTATAATAACTCACGAAACAGCAACTACGGACTCGGCACGACCTAACAATATTAACTCGTTCAGAAATCATTTCCTCAAATTCAAAATATTCCAAACCCGGACGAGAATCCGTTTTATTTCCGAAAATCCATTTCGTATTAGTTTGGTGTGTTTGCGTTTGGTATCCATACGGGTAGTGGGTCGACTCAAAACAAACCAAAAAGGTCACATAAAGAATAATAAAATAAACTATGTATCTAATATTAGCCCAATATATCATTTAAATAAATCGCCGAAGTTTATCAAATCCGTCGATTTGATATTCCTCATATTTATTTACGTAACATACCGTTCCAAGATTACACCCCATCCTAAAGCACATATCACATAAATACTATATGGTAGATATCATAGTCTAATAAATTCCTCATATATATCGTCAAATTGGCCAGATTTCCCGATATATACACTCGCAATTTATTACACTTTACATATACCACAACCTATGGGCGTCGTAGGATACGATGCCCATTAATATACTCATTTCGTATAACCAAATAACCCAGTTCAACCTTACGGTTAAGTGGTTATTTAGCTATAGAAAACGTTTATATTAATCGTCATATATCCGTGACAACACGAAAGTCATAAATAAAACTTACCTGAACCCGAGTGACAACGATTCCGCATAACTCGATAAGTTTACTCGTTATATATATATATATATATATATATATATATATATATATATATATAATGACGTTTTATTTAATATTTAAAAATTTGTCGAGAGTTCCTCGTTTTATAACTATTTCTTTATAATAACAATACGTTCAATAATATTACGCTACTTTCGTAGCCTAATATATATCTAGTTGTATTATTTATAATACGACTCGTGATTATTATTATTATTAATATACGCGTTTATATAATTATATATCCGTTATTCACGTCTATATATTCATATAAACGTTTATATTATCAATAACTATTATTACGAGTTTTATTATTTATGTTTTATTTGTAATAGTTATCGAGTCATACAAAATGGTCACATGTCTGAGTCATGACTCTCGGCTCATTGTCCAAGTCCAAAGTAATACGTAAAAGTCATAAAAACAAAAGTATCTCCGTCCAACACAATCTCAATCCACGTGCTACAACAATAGGGTCCGACTACGGCACCCGACTAACCTATCTCCGTCAATCTAAGTGACCGTCTCACAATCGGTCCCCAACATCACAATTCGTCAACACTTCTCAATACTAAAATTTAATATCCAATGTCGAGACCCAAGCATGGTCTCGACCCACGTGTATTCGGCTAAAGAACAATTAAACGATCAATTAATAACAAATATTCCAAACCAAGTTATCATGTCTTACTCGGGTGGGTTTACCAAGCCACACCAAAGTCCACATGACTCGACCGAGTCGTGGCACTTATCACGAGCCATGAGGGCTCGAACCAAGTATCAAACGTAACCAAATAGGCTCCAACGAGCACACCAAATTAACCAATCGACCCATAAGAGTCTCGGCAATAACAACAATATTACGGCTAAGAGCCGCGACTCGTAAGAGTCGAACCATAGCAATAACGAGCCTAAGGCTCGAGTCACAACCAAACGAGAGACCCATTTGGGTCTCGACTTGGTTTTACGATCAACCAAAAATGACCCCGAGACCTCAAGGGTCTCGGTTAGGCTCGAATCAAGAAACCAAAGCCTCGACATATCATGAAACAACCGAATCCTTCCACAAACCGAACCCAAATCGACCCAAATCGGATACCAAACTAATCTTTATCAAATCTTTTAAAAAGGATTTGTAGTTTATAAACCCCAATACCATATAAAATCCGAGTTTGACTCGGTTTGGTAAAAACCCTCGCGTAAAGACGCGTTTTCTCACCTTCCAAAACACGGATCTATACTAAACTTCAAAAATAATGGTGGTGTGGTGGTGTACGCGCGGCGGTGGGACAAGCAAATGAAGGTGGTTCCTTGTTCTTGGCGCGTGAAATGGTTCAAAAGATGGAGGAAGATGTTTGGATTACAATAGTGGTGTTTGTGTGTGGTGATAATCGGCGGTGGAGTGGTGGCGGCCGGAAAATATAGTCGGCGGCTAGGGTTTGCAAGAAAAGGGAGAGGGTAGTGAGAGAGAGATGAGGGGAGTGTTGGTGTGGTTTGTGTGAACCGGCCCCCAAAGGACCGAATTTTGTAGTTTCTCTCTCTCCCTCTTTTTTTTTTTTTTTTTTTTTTTTTTAAATAATAATAATAATAGTAGTAATGATATCCGAAACCCGAACTCATTTCAAACTTTAATATCTCCCGAAAAACATCTCGTAATTACTCAAATATCGTCGGACTCGTAAAACGAATCATAAAAATTTCGTTAGGTAAACCTAGTGCCAGAGTCAACGTAGTACCAGTGAGAATTTAAGAATATATCATCGAGCATAATATCAAAAATGAATTATAAAAATAATTCACGAATTCCATAACATCAATAATTATAAATATCCATAAAATAGGTCTTACAAGTTCGTTGTGAAATAAAATTTCAAATAAAAATTATAAACGAACTTTAACGTAATGCGGGTTTTCAAAATAACTCCCTAAATTGCCGGTTGTCACAGATCACGTAGCTTACCACCGGCCGATTGGTCAATGGCTCGCCTCGTGGAGAGATCGATATGGTCATAAAAGATTTGGACTTGGAGCCAAAGATCTATGCCATGATGAGGGAGTTTTTGGAGTAAGTCCTTGAAACGAGTTCATGCTTCATAAAGATATTCATTTTGACGTTGTTGGAACATCAAGATGTCATTCCTAAGCTTAGTAGTTCTCCCCGGTGGGAAAAATTGAGCAAGGAAACGAGTGGTGAGATCATCCCATGTGGTGATGGATCCCGCAGGTAAACGCTCAAGCCATTGACTAGCTTGATCCCGTAGAGAGAATTGGAATAGGCGTAAACGGGTAGTCTCTCTAGTTTCAACACCTAGGTCTATGGAATCTATGATTTTGAGAAAGTCCTTAAGATGTTGGTTTGGATCTTCGGAACGAAGTCCATGGAATGCACATCCGCTTTGCACCAACCGGATGGTGTTAGATCGCAAGGGGGTCACACTGGCTCCGGTGAGCTCAATGGTGTTTCGGTAGCCTTGGTGGCTAGGTCGGGAATACTCTCCTAAGGTTCGGGGACTAAGGGGTTCTAATGGTGGGTTTTGTTGTGATGGGATGATGGTACGAACAAAGGCACAAAGAAATAAGATAGACTAAAGAAAACCTAAAAATAAAAATAAAATCTTACTAGAAAGGAATCTAGCAAGTAGACCTAATACAAAGAAATTCTAACCTAGACAATAACTATTCCCCGGGCTGCGGCGCCAAAAACATGATGCGTGGGAATCGCAACAGGCTTTACCTCTCAAGGGATCTTGAGAAGCTTACAACCCCCACCAGGCAGTGTACCTGATGGTTGTAGTATAGTATAGTGACAAGTACCGGGGGATTGATCGTTCAGCTAGGAATAGTGTTATTATGATTGAAATTAATCTAACTAGGTCTAAAGGTGAAGGAATGTCCTTTTTATGTTTTTATATTTTATGAAAAGCAAGTAAAAATCTCGGGTATTGGGAGAGTGTGCGGAATTAGTTGCTAATCAACTAACCCAAAAGCTACTAATTAATCTAATAAACAATAAAATAAACTAAGGTTCTACAAGATAAGTGAAGCATGTCTACCCATGATATGTTACTCCTTGCTAGCTATCCAATCCTACCTATTGAATTGTAACCTTGTTTTAATTGAGGGGTTGTAAACAGTGGCTCATGCATTAAATACAACCAATAAAGACCTTAGTGCAATAGGTTCATGTTTCCTAAGACGTTCAAGCATGTTACCATTTGGAGATCTACCAGTTTTCTTAAGCCTAACATATAAATCATTCAATCAAAACAAGAATCAATAGGAAACAAGGATTATAAACTAAACCAACTAGATCTATTGAAGTTGGCACGCCTTAATTGATGGAGATAGACACAACATCAACAAGAAATCAATGAGATCTAATCAATTATATACAAGTTTCACATAATCATAAGTAGACACAAGGTGAATTAGCAAATCATCATCAAAGAAGAGCAAACAACAATGATAATGGAAAACATAATTAAGATAGAATCATCAAACCAATACATGATATTTATGGAGTGATTGAAACCCTCTAAGTTGCTGGAAAAACACCCACCTAAACCCAGGAATCGACCTTAGGGTTTAGGGCTTACAAAAAGTGAAGTTATGATGTTATATTTATAGGCATGTTTTCTGTCGGCAAGGCTTGACGGCGTCAGCTCGTACTCTTGACGCCGTCACGACCATTTTTTCACCAAATTGTAGATCTCTTCGTCCTCTTCGCGTGGGCTTTTTGAATCACCTAAATCCGAGTTCGTATGCAAAAGTTATGACCAAAACAATATCAGCTACTCCGTGCACAAGTTTTGACAAGTTAACACGTGACGGCCTTGGGTGATGCCTTCACATTCTCTCTGGGCCGTCACCACTTTTACTCTTAACGCCGTCACCAAAATGCTCTTGACGCCTTCAGGTACTGTTCTCAGCATGGAAAATTAAGTCTTTGGCGTTTTCTTCACTTTTATGCTCCAAAAACGTCCAAAATGCTTCCTTTTCCAGAATTCACTCCCAAAGGACCTAAAATCACAAAAGGAACGATTTAGGGCAATATTTGATCAAATAAATTCGAATTCGGGCTTAAATGACCCCCTAAAAACGGATCATTTTTCGCCTCATCAGTGATAGCGCTAGAATTTATATTTAAGTAAATTATGTTCAGGAAATTCTGATACACACTGTTGAAGAAGTTCAGCTAACATAGACTTTTTTATAAAGTTAAACGGGTTCATCTATAATAAAGGTGGGATTGTGATGCGAGTTTTTATATTATTATGTTAAAACATAAATCATTAAGGTATGATAGATGAAAATTGTCATAAACAAGTTTTGTTTTACATGAAATTGTTAAGCATAGTATAAGTTGACTTTCATGTTAAACTACTGACTTTTAAGTTAACAACTTCACTGAGTGTTTGATTGAATCATACTGATTACTGAATATATCTAAGAGTATTTACTAGTGCCAACCGAAGATATTCAAAAATCTAAATTCAGGGGCTGTTATTTAACTGTCTCAATAAAAACAACATTGCTCTTTTTTTTTCCATGTGATACCAAATAAAAAGGGTATAAGAATTCAACTACAAGTCTGTCATTATGAATATAAGTTATACCAGCCAGTTCATATTTTATGTAATATTGCCTTTATGTTTGCCAACAAAATACTTAATGTAAAATATGGAAAACAAAATCAGAACCTTGAGTTCTTGAGTACTAGTACTTATTAGCGTAATTCATCGAGTTCAATAAACACAGTTGACTTATTAGATAGTCAAACTGTGTTCTTGTTGAAAAATGGTCAGATTTTTATATGAGGCTGGAGATGATCATTTTAACACTAAACTTTAGAAATTGTTATAAGTGATATAAGATCATATCACATAAAGAAGCTCTAAATTTGGATCAAATCGTTAAGCATAAACATTATAAAATTTGACTTTTTAAGTCAAACTATTGGCTTTGGTCAAATGTCACTGAGATTTACAGGAACTATTTATATTGTGTTTTTCCATGGTTGGGCTACAATATGTAGAATGAAAATTTTGGGAAAACGTTTTGACATGGTAAAACCGAGCTAACACAAACTGTTGCTTATAACTAAAAAACCATATCACCATTGACCACGTAAGTGATACGTCGTGATATTGCTATGATACTAGAGTCTAAAAGGTTTGTACTTTTATGATAAAATTGCGGAAGATGATACTGTACAAGGACGTGACACCAAGCTTTGTTCCTGTAACATGTGAGATGAAATAATCATAAACTCGTATCATTGTACTCTTTCATTTTGGGACTCGAATCTCAACTAAATGAGTTGACTTTATAAAAAAGTCAAACTGCATCCTTCATAAAAAAAGGTTGGATCCTAGGTATCATTTTAAAAATAAATAAAAGAGAGAACTGCAAAATACATCCCTGTGGTTTACAGGTTTTGCCATCTTACATCCCTGTCAGAAACTTTTGGCAAGATACATCCCCCGTTAGGAAAACGTTTGCCACTATACATCCCTCGTTTACAATGAGGACTAACGGTGCAATTTTTTTCTCCGTTATCTCTTAACGTGACAGAAAATATTACACTGTTAGCCTTCGTTAACCAAACGTTTGCACCGTTGTCCTCATTTTGAGCTTTTTCCGTTTTTTATGATTTATCCGTTTTTCGTCAATTTTTTTTCGTTTTTTGTACGTTTTATCCGTTTTTTGTCAGTTTTTTCCCTTTTTTGTACGTTTTATCAGTTTTTTTTTTTTACGTTTTTATCTTTTTTTTATACATTTTATACGTTTTTTGTCAATTTTTTTTTTCGTTTTTTATACGTTTTATCAGTTTTTTTTTACGTTTTTATCCATTTTTTGTACGTTTAATCCGTTATTAAATGTACAAAAACCGGATAAAAACGTAAAAAACTGATAGAACGTACAAAAAAGGAAAAAAAAACTGACAAGAACGGATAAAACGTACAAAAAACGGATAAAAACGTAAAAAACTGATAAAACGTATAAAAAATGGAAAAGATTGACAAAAAACGGATAAAACGGAAAAAAAAACTCAAAATGAGGACTAACGGTGCAAACGTTTGGCTAACGAAGGCTAACGGTGTAATATTTTCTGTCTCGTTAAGAGATAACGGAGAAAAAAATTGCACCGTTAGTCCTCATTGTAAACGAGGGATGTATAGTGGCAAACGTTTACCTAACGGGGATGTATCTTGCCAAAAGTTTCTGACAGGGATGTAAGATGGCAAAACCTGTAAACCACAGGGATGTATTTTGCAGTCCTCTCTAAATAGAATTAGTATGGTTTCATAAGTAATGTAAACTGTCATAAACAAGTTTTAAAAGCTACCCACATCTGAAAACTTGAACCTGTTTTTATCGGGAAAAAGGTTCTGTTACATGAATATCTTATACATTGGGATGAAATCGTTAAGGGGCAATTACATATATACCCACTAAAACTTGCATATTTGCATATATACCAAAAACATGCTTAAACATCATTGTACATTGTGCATTAAAAACTTGTGTTTTGGGGAAATATGCAAATATTCATGTTTTAGTGGGTACTAGTAGGGTCCCCGCGCTATGCAGGTGCGGGCACCCTGTAATTTAACTTTTTCAATTAATAATTTATTTTATTTGTACGTTTTTTGGCAATAGCTTTACTGATTAATTTTTTATGGCAAAAGTTTGATGAAAGTTTGCTTTGTTTGTATTATTTTATTTATTATTTATTTTATGTTTTTGTTTAGTAGTTTTCTTGATTTGTACAATATGTGAACATATTTTAGTTTATTATGTTCTTTTTGACAATAAATTTACGGATATCAAAAATTTCGTTTAGCTCGTGTCCGTTCGAGCTCGAGCCCGTTTGACCCGTGCCCGTTCGAGCTCGAGCCCATTTGGCCCATTGCCCGTTCAGGCTTAAAAATTTGCATAATATGCTTTATTATTTTTATTAGTGACATTTAATGCAGGAATTTTGTTTTAGTTGGTTGTACAATATGCTTGATAATTTGTATTTCTTATATGAGGGGTGTTTTAATAAGTGTATTAATTGTATTTATTGACTATTTAATTAATTGTATTTAATATACATAATGATTTATTTATTATATTAATGTTAGTATTAATTGTATGTTATAATTAAATATGAGGGAAATTTCTATAAGTAGCATTTGTTGTTGTACTTATAGCTTTAGAAGTTGTAAGGCTTAATTTTAAGTATTCTATTAATGGTAGACATTAATACTTTATAATATAGTATGATATATGCAATTCCCCCATCGTTAAATTTGTGTAATAAAGATCATACTACACATTGAACGCTTAAAATCCTAAGGTAAAAAATGACCCTTCTTCTTACACCTTTAACAATCATAACACTAATTCAAATCATACTAATCACCAAGATTATAGTGTCATGAATTTGCCTAATTAACTCTAATCTTAATTTTGGTAGTCAACTAAAATTAAGATGAGAGATCTGGGAATATAAGTAACCCAAATGGGTTATTACTATCAGACAACAAGTTCATGTAAAGGTTTATTTGCACAATTTGAGGGTTCAAATTTATTTAAAAGGGTCAGATTTAAATAAGACAGGTTCAAATTGATTGAAGAGGTTCATTAAAGGGTCAATTTTGTATCAACGGGGTCGTTCAAATGAATTTAAAAGGTCTAATAAAGGGTCAGCTTATTATCAGGGGTTGTTTTGCTTCTTCTAATAAGTGTTTGTGTAAAGACAACAGTACGTAGCATTCTTGGACCTTATCCAAATGGGCTGCATAAATGGTGGGATTCGACTGGCTTTTGTGGAAGTTATTGAACGTGTTTCAGTACTAACACGGTATCGCAACATGATTTTGAAGCTTGTAACATTCAAGGTTTGAGTTAATAAGTTAATGCATGATGGTTGACTTCTTCAAAAAGTCAAACTGCTATCTTGATGAAATTTAAAATAGTAGAATGTTGATATGAGTTTGGATAAAACATGTTAAAAAAAAGATTCAGTAAGATTGTTAATCAATATTGAAGTTAAACACAATTTCCAAGTTTATATTGTTCTTAAATTCGAGATTGGCTGATTGAAGACATAGATTAACCCTCTGACCCGAAAATGTTTAGATGTTTCTTTGATCATCACATCATAGACTTTTAGACCAATTTTGCTAGAAATGACCACGATATTTCTTTTATCCTTACAAACTTTTTTGCCACCCCCACTTGCTAGAGATTTCGAAGATATTTTTTGTAATGTAGAAGACAAGGAAATATCATAAACCAACATTATTGGTGTAGGCCAGTATATGGTTTATAAATATAGAGTTTAAACTCAAGAAATGGTCCCCAATAAATTAAAGCAAGAAAGTATTGTGTAGCAACATTATTGATGTTGGAAGTGAAAAGTAGTGTACGTAAATTAAAGTTAACAAATTAATAGTCCCGAGCTCAATTAGAGATGGGTTCATCTTGATATACGATAGTAATAATATGATTTACGTGTATTGTATTCAACATTTATGCAAATGACGTAAAGTTGAATTTTGCATGATTTAAAGATTTTAATTTAATGGCTTGAAAGTGTTATTCGTTTAAAATTCAGATAATGAAACAGAATAAAGAAACAAGCTACATGATCTTAAAAGTGGATCATTTTTTAGTTGTGTTATACCTACATGATTGTTATGCAATGATTAACAGGCTAAAAAGGACATTATTTTGCTTATAAATACAAGAAGTATCGATACAGTTGCTGAAGAAGCAAAGAAGATATTATTTCATTTGACCAAATAAGGGGCTTTTATTTCACCACGTATTTCTGCATTTTATTTCCACAACAACACATTCAGATGAATATATTTTCCCAAATAACAGTTTAATTTCATACATTGCTTTAGTAATAACTAGCTTCAATGGCATCTACTTCAACTTCAACCATTCAAAAGAGCTTCAAATATGATGTCTTTTTAAGCTTTAGAGGTGAAGACACTCGTAAGAATTTCGTTGATCATCTTTATAATGCTCTTAAGCAAAAAGGCATTGAAACATACAAAGATGATGAGAAAATCAGTAAAGGGAAAACCATCAGTGATGAGCTTATCCAAGCAATTGAAGACTCGAAATTTTATATTATTGTTTTCTCCAAGAACTATGCTTCTTCATCATGGTGTTTAGACGAGCTTGTGAAAATTATGGAATGCCAGAAGATGAGTGAGCATACTGCTTATCCCGTGTTCCTCGATGTTGAGCCTTCAGAAGTCCGCAAGCAAAGTGGAGTTGTTGAAGTTGCCTTTTCTAAACATATAAATGATGAATCTGCTGGGAAATGGAGAAAAGCTCTGAAAAAAGGTGCTGATCTCGCTGGATGGGAATTGAAGAACATTTTTTATGGGTAATTTCTTCCATCATATGTAATATTTTCCTGATCTATTTTTGGGTGAATTGTTTTACATTACATCTTAACGGGCCAAATGGGCACATTAATATGAAATGAGTCAAATGGGTCGAAAGTCATCAAGGTGATTTTTTAGCTAAAAATGATTTTTATTGTTGTAACATAGTTTTATCAATTATCTTTAACCAATTTTTATAAAAATCACCCTTTACCCAGGTGACCATGTCTATATGCTATTCTTTTACTATCTATGCTGAAAGCACTCATCTCTTATTGTATTGTCAACTTCTAACTCACAATTAATCCTTTTATGAAAGGTCGATAATGATTTATGTTTATATTAGTATGTCATTACCTCATTTACGGTTTTATGTGTTATAGATCTGGAATTGATTGTATATTGGGTTCTTTTACATACAGGCATGAAGCTAAACTCGTTCAAAAGATTGTTGAAGAGATATCATTAGAGTTACGTTTTATTAATTCGGGTGTTGATGAAAACTTAATAGGCATGAAGACCCGGATAGACGATGTTGTTTCATCCTTAGAATTAGGTGTTGACGATGTTCACATGATAGGGATCAAGGGGATGGGACGGGCGGGCAAGACGACTTTGGCTAGAGCTGTTTATGATCATATATCCTTTCAGTTTGAAGGTTGTAGCTTTGTTGAAAACATCAGGGAAGAATCAACACCGTCTATGTCTGGTTTGAAGTTATTACAAAAACAAGTACTTTCGGATGTTTTATCTGATCAAGGCATCACCGTAAGTGGTGTTCTTGAGGGGAAAAGCATGCTGAAGAAGAAGATGTGCGGTAAAAAGGTTCTCATTGTTCTAGATGATGTTGATAAGATAGAACAACTTGAGGCGTTAGCCGGTGACCGTAATTGGTTTAAGCCAGGAAGTAGAATTATAATAACAACAAGGGATGCCCATGTATTAATAGCACACAAAGTGAACTTGATTTGTGATGTACATTTGTTAGACTATAATGAAGCAATTTGTCTCTTTAGTAGGCATGCATTTGGGAGAGAGATTCCAATTGAAGGGTACGAAGAGCTATCGGAACAAGTTGTACGTTACGCTGCTGGTCTTCCCTTAACGATCAAAGTTTTGGGTTCGTTTCTATGTGGCAAAGATGATCTTGACTGGAAAGATGCGTTAGAAAGACTAGAAACAATTCCATTGAATGAAACTATGAATGTTTTGGAGTTAAGCTATATTGGTCTAGAGGAGGATTACAAGGAAATATTCCTAGATGTCGCTTGCTTACTCAAAGGCTGGGAGAAAGTTGATGCAGTCATAGTGCTTGAAAGTTGTGGATTTCGTGCTCGAATCGGTTTAAGGGTTCTTGAACAGAAATCTCTTATAACTATTTTTGAATATGGGTACTTGGGTATGCACGACCATATAGAAGAAATGGGCAAGAATATTGTTCATCGTGTGAACCCCAATAAACCTGAAATGCATAGCCGGTCATGGATTAAGAAGGAAATTGTAGATATATTGGCTAATGGTTCAGTAAGTATCAAGTTATTTGGGTTGTTAAACTAAAAAGTCATTATAGTTTTCTAAAAGTTCAATTTATTCATTGTACAAAAACAAAAATTTGTTTCCTAAGTCTTATTATATATACAAAATAGCTTGCATGATAAGTAGTCAAATACACTTTTTCTTTTTATTCTTATCTATCCACCAACAATCATCAAACTCATCCACCACACCTGCCACCAAATCACCACCAAACCAACACTCCAAGAAACCACGACCACCACTTTCAATTTAAACGAAACCCAAAAAATGCCCAAACTTAACGATGATTAAAAACCCTAACCTAAACATTTCATTTCGATTCTAGAAATTAACACATTTTCTTTTGTAGTGAAACACATCTCATGGTGTCTGCTATTTGAATTACAGGGTACCCAAGCAACAAAATGTATAAGACTCGATGCAGATGGATTGAATCCTGAAATTTTAATGAACGGTCTCGCAACCATGAAGGAACTTAGATTTCTTCACGTGTATTATGCCCCAACAGTAAGGAACTTTGATGAAGATGGTCTACACCTCCCAAATGCCTTACGATTTCTGAAATGGGTTTATTATCCTTTTTCAAGTTTACCGAAAACATTTCAAGCAAATAATCTTGTTGGACTTGATATGTATAGCGACAATATTGTTCAACTTTGGAAAGATGGAGAAGAAAAGGTAGAATAATGGTTGATTAATTGGTAGTTTATCTTTTCCTCTTTTGTTAGTCATTACACCAATTAACATTTATCTTTCCATTTTTTGTTGCTTATAACAGCCTCTTTTAAAGCTCAGGTTCCTAAAGTTCAACCATTCAAGGCTGAGGACCCTTGACCTTAGTGTGGCTCCGAATCTTGAGACGCTAATTCTTAAACATTGTAATAATTTGGTAGAAATTCATTTCCAGGTTACTCCAAATCTAAAGGAGTTACTTATCTCTGAATGTGATGGATTGGAAAAATTACATATGCCTCCTGAAAGTCCAAAACTCAGATCTCTCGACCTCAATAATTCAAAGTTGAGGAACCTACACTTAGGGATTACTCCGAATCTTGAGACCCTAAGACTAAGGGACTGTGCTGATATGGTCGAACTTCGAATGCCAGATGAATGTCCAAAGCTCGTAGATCTCTACCTCAGTAATTTAAAGTTGACGACCCTTCACCTCGGGATTACTCCGAATCTTAAGAGTGTAAGTATCAACATCTGTACTGATATGGTCGAACTTCAGGTTCCCGCTGAATGTCCAAAGCTCTTAAATCTCGACCTTTATAATTTAAAGTTGAGGACCCTTCACCTTGGGATTACTCCAACTCTTGAGACGGTAAGAGTCAAGAAGTGTACTGATATGGTCGAACTTTGTATGCCCGCTGAATGTCCAAAGCTTGTAACTCTCATCCTCGACTGTTCAAAGTCGACGAACTTTCTCCAGAGGATTACTCCGAATCCTGATATGCTTGAACTTCAGATTCCCACAGAATGTCCAGAGCTCGTAACTCTCGACCTCAATAATTCAAAGTTGACGACTCTTCACCTTGGGATTACTCAGAATCTTGAGACACTAAGACTCAACAATTGTACTGATATGGTTGAACTTCATATACCCGCTGAATGTTCAAAGCTCGTAAATCTCTACCTCTTTAATGCAAAGTTGAGGACCCTTCACCTCGTGATTACTCCAAATCTTGAGAGGCTAGGCTTATGGGACTGTACTCATATGGTCGAACTTCGTATGCCCACTGAATGTCCAAAGCTCGTTAACCTCGACCTCAGTAATTTAAGGTTAAGAACACTTCACCTCGGGATTACTCCGAACCTTGAGACCCTAAGACTCAGGGACTGTACTGATATGGTCGACCTTCGTATGCCCGCTGAATCTCCAAAGCTTGTTAATCTCGACCTCAGTAATTTAAAGTTGAAGACCCTTCACCTTGGGATTACTCCAAATCTTGAGACGCTAAGCCTCTGGGACTGTACTGATATGGTCAAACTTCATATGCCCGTTGAATGTCCAAAGCTCGTACAACTCGACCTCAGTAATTTAAAGTTGACGACCCTTCACCTCGGGATTACTCCCAATCTTAAGACAGTATGTCTCAAAGATTGTCGTGATTTGGTTGAACTTCAGATTCCTGCTGAATGTCCAAATCTCGTAACTCTCGACCTCCGTTATTTAAAGTTGACGTCCCTTCATCTCAGGATTACTCCGAAACTTGAGACCCTATTTCTCAAAGATTGTTGTAATTTGGTAGAACTTCACTTGCCCTTCCGTTGCCTAAAGCTCAAAAACCTCAGCCTTAATGGTTCAAAGTTGAGGAACGTTCACTTTGGAATGACTCCCGATCTTGAGACCCTAAGTCTTGCTGGATGTGACAGTTTGGTAGAACTTCACATGCCCTTTGAATGTCCAAAGCTCAAATTCCTCAGTTTTTGTAGTACAAAATTGAGTACCCTTGACCTTGGGCTGACTCCAAATCTCCAAACTTTAAATCTTAAAGGATGTCAAAATTTGGTAGAAATTAAAGCTCCTATCGGATGTCTAAAAGCGCTTCGCTACCTAGACTTAACTGATTGTGGGAGGTTTGAATCATTTATGATGGACAAATGGTTTCCCTTAGTTGATGTTAACTCTTTATTGGGGTTATATGTCACTGTGGAGTCCTTTGATGTATGGCCATTTGGGCTTACATCTTTTTATATTCAACACCCAGTTTTATCAGTTGTGAATCTTGAGAAACTTATTTCTGTATGCAACCTTGAGATTTCTACAGTAACCATTTGTGATTTTCAATGTTTAAGAAAGCTTACTCTGAAAGGCTGTATTCCAGAGGTTCCTGAGTTCGTTGTCCAGTTAGAAGGTCTAGAGGAGCTGATTTTGTTGTCTACAAAGATAAAACATCTTCCAGAAAGTATTTGTATGCTGAAATATCTCAAAATTCTCGAACTTAAATCTTGCTGGCTACTAGAGAAGTTACCCGAGAATCTTGGTCAATTACAATGTTTAGAGAAGCTAATCCTAACAGAGTGTGTGTTTTTACGAGATATTCCAAACAGCGTATGTGAGATGAAATGTCTCAAATATATCCATCTGCCGTATTGTATTCAATTCGCAGAATTGCCTGAGGAAATTGGACGGTTGGAATGTTTAAAAGAGTTGGATATCACTGGAACAGGCATAAGTCGGCTTCCAGAGAGTATTTTTAGGGTGAAAGGTCTGCGTATTGTTGGTTCTAGATGGCTTCTTGAGTCATGTGGTTTTACATCCGAGATAAAAACTTCTGATGATGAATCGTTCTGCTACATATAAAGCCGTGAACAGCACAGGCAACAAAAGCAGAATTCCCGTGTACCGTGGTCGAGTGATGATTTTGAACAGCTCCAAAGGCCCAAAGAAGTCACTGCATTAAGAACTTTTTTAACAGGTACTTTCTCCCTTCTCTATAAATTGTCTTATGTTTGATGAAGATTGCAATTATTTCTGTGTCAGATGTAAATGATGTTCCTCACTTTATTTATAAAAGGTTATCAATATATGGTTCAGTAAGCAAGTGGGTTCACTTTGTATGCAGGTGGTGCACCAGTTGTCCTTGTTGTTTTGGCTTCTGGTCGTATTGATATTACTTTTGCTAAGAAGAATAGAAAGATTTATTCTATTTCATGGGTCTGATTGTCCGAGTGTCCTGATCAAGCTGGAGGTAAATTTTTCTCATAGTCAACGAAAAAACACACATCTAACTTAGACTAGAAACTATCATACATTAGTTCATCTTGGTTCTTTTCTTTTTTTGTTTGTACTGCATTTTGGTTTTATTTGCTTTTGGTTTACACAATTACATGACATACTGAAGTTGAAGGTTAATCTCCGCCCTCAATAGTTTCGTTTCAGCTAGCCGTTTAAAATCAAAGTACAAGGAGATATGTCAAAGGAATCAAGTCTGCAATACTAGTTCTTAACTTTGACTTCCTCATAAAGTCAAAATCTGTTCATTATTAAAATAATGAGACTTGACATGATATTAAAGAGGCTCGTATTATAAATAAATTCAAGAAAAGTTTTTATTTGCATAAATATCTTCTACAATGGGTTGAAATTATTAAAAAGTTGACTTTTAAGTCAAACTATTGAAGAACATATATTATAAAGTGTTGACTGGTACTGAGAAGAGCTAATAAACATGTTTCAGGAATACGAAGTTACTTCACTGCGAATCATATGCGAAAACCCATTTTCCGGCACAATTTGAAGCCGGGAACAAAGGAGCTAACATATAAATTGGTATGACTCCTTTTTACATGTAGCACTAGGGTAAAACTGGTGTAAAGAAACAAGTAAAATGGTATAGAGCATGACTCTTTTTTACTGTTGCCTTATGTTTTTTTTTACTTTTGGACAGAATGTAAAATTTTGATAACAGTTTAGTGAGAATAATATCACCACATGGACTCAAAGTTGACTTTTACAGGTCAAAGGTTGTGTAAATATGAACATTGAAACATGAACGAAACAATACTATTGCTACTACATGAAATTTAAATGAGCTTGGTTGAATTCGTTAATGGATTCAGATCATACTTTGAGTTGGAGCCGGTTTAGGAAGATGACCTGTGAGAAATGTGAAGTTTTCATTCTCACATTTTGGCCATAAACGTTCCATAGCTTTGTTGTTTACCCACAGATTTAAAGATTCTATGTCGGTTAGTCACTGAATTGTAAGGAAATTTAGGTAGACAGCCTTTGAACTTGATTTAATCGGGGATATGACAACCCATTTTTTATAAAAATTTCTATAGTTACTGAAAATGGAGAGAACTGGAGTATGGGTCAACGAAAACTGGTTTGCCTGGCCGAATACACTTTTCAGACTCTACTGTCATAACAATAGTACATAGAATAACCCATCTTGTTACACCTTTATCAATTGAAAACCTAATCGACATCTCAATCAACACCTTTATCCAAATGGGCTGCATTCATAATGAATATGGTGCGGTTTGATAAATATTTTATAGCATGATGTTCAGCTTACAGAGTTGACATGATTTTGAAGCTTGTAACATTCAAGGTTTGAGTTAATAAGTTGATGCATGATGTTCAGCTTACAGAGTTGACTTCTACAAAAGTCAAACTGCTATCTTGATGAAAATGGTAGAATGTTGATACGAGTTTGGATATAATCATGGTAGATTGTTCAAGTGATATACTTATCATAACCATGTTTCAATTTGTATAAATGTGTTATAGATTAGGATGGATATTGTTTAACATAAAAAAGTTGAGTTTTGTGCCAGATCATTGACTTTCGACAACTATACTTGTGTCAAGGGAATTGATGAACAGTAATTTGTCTGAAATTTGAAGGGTCAAAATTCTTTATACTAATCAATTGATTGATTCATTATTTGGGACTCTCATCTTATGTAACGGTGATGTTCAAGTTTTGATTTTTATACTTTGGCGCCAAGGTTTTACACAGTAGGAAATTGTCAAGTTACCTGTGGATATTGGAAGATTGAAATGTTTAGAAAGTCTAATTTTATCTGAAGAAATTGCTCATTGTATTCATGTTGAGAAATTACTCATTTATGAGATGAAACGTCTGAAATGTTTAGAACTTACTCATTGTATTCAAGTTGAGAAATTACCTGAAGAAATTGGCGGTTTAGAATGTTTGAAAGAGTTAAACATACTAGGTTCAGGTATAAGTCATCTTCCGCATAGCCTATATGGTTTGAGAGGTCTACTTATTATTGGGGATAGATGGCTTCTCGAGTCATGTGGTTTGACACCCAAGAGATGAAGAATGTCTGATGAAGATCCTGATTTTGATAATGAAATGGTCTGCACCATATAGCCATTAATAACAATGGCACCCAAAGGCCCAATACATAAAGAACTATCATAACAGGTAGTTTTTCTGTATTTGTACTAATCGTCTTTACTCTATTAGAATTTTGAAATTTTTATGACAATTCTGCATTTGCACCATTTCACAGATTAAGAAGGTCCCAATGGGCTGGGAGTAATTGCCAATCAGTTGCACAAGGTAATTTTTTTCAGCTACATGTTTATTAGTTAATATGCACTGATGTATGTAACGCAATTAATCTTAAACTCAATAATACGTTTTATAATTTATATTTCTTATTAGATATGCTTTGCAGTTTGGCACTTCATTTGACAGCAGGATCATGCCCTCTTCACACAAGTTTCATTTCCAGCTTCAATGTTTTGGTTTCATATCAAACTAATACCTATGCATGAAATTTTTATTAAATGCCGTATGTGTAATTATGTTCCTTCATTTTGGGACTTCTTCATAGTTGTAATTGAGCTTGTTATATATCATTTGGTTTAAACAAGTTCGAGCACATAAATATGTTCTAAACTGAGATGAAATCATTAGACATTAACATAGTTGACTACTGAGTCAAATTAGTTTATAGTATTATAGAGCATATATATGCTTTTTTATGTAAGGACGCTACTGAGTATTGAACATTTTTGTCAACGATATGAAAGCTTTCATTTTTCTGTCACTGATGATCATGTCTTATTTATGAATCATATTCCAGGTTAACTAAACTCTCAAATTCAAAGTCAAATATGTAATTGTTCGAAATTCAAATTAAGATAGGTTTTATAACACATGCAAGATTTTTTTCACTGTTTCTAAGTATTTCTAACTGTTAACAGGTCTTATGAACTTATCAAACTCTTATCCTTCAGAATTTATTCTATCAATTGTGAATTTCGTTATATATATTTTGACCTGAAAAGTCAAACTGACAAATAATGTGTCTGAACATCAAACTCGAGAAGGTCATTTTATTTACTTCATTTCATTGTGTGGGATGATAGGATATTTGACTACCATTCAAACCAAGAACCGTAAAAAATGCATAAATTTTCACTGTGGTTAATCGATCAATATACGGTACTAAAGTTATACCTGTCATTCCCTATCATATGGCAATTGACTGTTTTAAAGACAGTTGCATTCTTTTTTCAGCTCAACTTTCTGTAGCAACTACTATTAGCATCTAAAAAAGGGCAACTGATGCCTCGATTGACTATTTTAAAGACAGTTGCATTCTGTTTTCAGCTCAACTTGAGCACTGCAAAAGACTTGGCCTGGTCTATTGCTTCGGTTACATGACTTATGCGAGGTCCATGCAAACAAATATTAGAATTAGATTAAAGATGCTTAAAGCATGCAATGCATCTGCTCATCCAATCATCCGTGTTAAATGTGACCCGATATAATCTTCACATTGCATATTAGTATTATTATTAGTTAGTTAAAAGTTAGAAGGACTATTTATGTTAAGTAGAAAGTTAATAACTAACTTATGGTTATTTCGGTTGGACATTGACCAAACCGAATGGACACAATGGTTAGGTTAGTTCGAATGGACACAACCATTCTTTGAAAAGACACAATGGTTCAACACAATGGTTGGAACCTTATATATATGTAATTACATGTAACATTACAATGGTTAATGAAATTTTAGTTTTACTTATTCATATTACTTTTGCAATTCATAATCGATCCAGAAAAGTGGGACAACAATTGGCATCAAGAGCAAGGATTCAATACACCGAAACAATAACAGAAATTCTGCAAACATCATCAAAATTATTCAGACTTCGAAGCCAAGAATACGCAGGATAGGAGAAGGACAAATCTGTTTTTCTTCTTGAGCGAGAGACAATCTGTTTTCTTTCTATTCTTCCAAAGAAAACATAAGAGAATTGAATAAGAAACGCGTAGAAAAGATAGTGCACGATCTAGTTTACGTAAGGAATTGCAAACGCCAACATCAAGCGTATTGGTGTCGAGGAAGAAAAGAGGAGACTTTGTGTAGAACAAGAGACAACTAGTTGGAGATTAACACAAAGCAAAAATCGTTGTTGTAAAAGAAAAACGTATACGTAGGAATTGAAGATCTTAGAGACAAGTGTGTGGAGATTTTTGTTGTGTCGAATTTAACACAACAACAACAACAACGTACGCAGCAACAAAAAAATCCAGAATTTTTTTTTGTTTTCGCTGCAAAGAAGAAAAGGAACAAGCAAAGATATTGATTTGTTTCAAGAATTACCAAGGCGTGGTAATATAGAACGTGTAAAGTGGTGGTTGATTTTTCGTTGATCTAATCGAACTTCTGGATTTTTTTTGGTTCGACATCATCAATTCGACACAAAGAAAAATATAGGAATTGGTTGTTATTTTTGGTCCGAAGCAGAAGCCAAGAAAGAAAGCAAATTCAGTCCGAATTATTTTGTTGGAGATCAAAGTCGAATTGAACCAAAGACAACGAAGCAAAAAAAAAACAAGGGAACACACAAGGAAATTCAAATCCGTGAATTATCACAACGAGGTCAAAACAAAATTCAAACCTTTGAATTTCGTTACAATTTTCATATTATAGATACTCGTATTATTACTAGGATTTCCGAAAACAATTATTGTTCCCGTAGTATTAAGCATACCACAAAAGGTTAGGAATTCTCATTGATTTAGAAAGTGAAGATCATTAACACTTTCAATATGGGCGATGACGCAAACGCAACAACTACATTAAAACCCTTAACACCTATTGCACAATACCAATGCCCTAAGTTAAAAAATACAAATTATACGGTATGGGCTATACAAATTAAAGTTATATTAGAAGCACATGGTTTATGGGATACAATAGAACCTAAAGCAGGCGTAGAAGTAGATGAAAAGAAGGATAAGTCAACTATTGCCCTTCTATATCAAGCGTTATCAGAAGATGTAATTTTACAAGTAGCAAGTTGTAAAAAGGCAAAAGAATTATGGGATTCACTAAAAAGGAGACACGTAGGAGAAGAGAAAGTGCAACAAGCAAAGTTGCAATCTTTAATGATAGGATTTAATGCCCTTCAGATGAAGGATGATGAAACCGTGGATGCATTTTCAGATAAGTTAAACGGTTATGTTACTAAGGCAAAAGAACTAGGCAAAACATTGGATGAATCACTAGTAGTTAGAAAACTATTAGACTCCACACCAGATAGATTCATTCAGATAGTAGCATCCATAGAACAGACTAGTGATCTAGATGATATTACCCTAGATGAGATCACTGGAAAACTCAAGGCATTTGAGGAAAGAATAAAACTCCGTAAGGGAAATCAAGTTGAAAGCCAGGATAATTTACTATTCACACAGGGTGAACACTCAGATAGAGGAAAGAAATTTGTTAAACGCGGAGGTAAACAAAATTATTCAAAGAAAAACTGGCGGAAAAACAGACATAGAAATAACTCACATGAAGGAAACTCAAATTATAAGGGAAACCCAAATAAGAATACAAATATGAAGGATTTGAGTACCGTTAGATGTTACAAGTGCAATAAGCTTGGACATTTCATGAACAAATGTAGATCAAATACAATAGCTCAGGAACATTCAAACCTTATCTTAGAAGATGAAGAACCATCACTATTAATGACCGTACATGAAACCAAATTTGAAGAAGTACTGTTGAATGAAGGCCAAATTCAACCAGGAAAATATGCTTCAAAGGATGAAAGCGTATGGTATTTAGATAACGGTGCGAGTAACCATATGACAGGAACCAAAACTCATTTTAGGGACATAGATGAAAAGATAACAGGACGAGTACGTTTTGGAGATGGGTCATATGTAGAAATAAAGGGAAAAGGCTCTATATTATTAGGTTGTATAAACCAAGAACAGAAGGTAGTAACGGATGTATATTATATACCGAACCTTAAGAGCAACATACTAAGTCTAGGACAACTTACAGAAATAGGTTGTAGAGTTATAATGGATGGGAATAAATTGACTTTGTATGACAAGAGCAGAAGGTTGTTGATGAAAGTAGAAAGATCTAAGAACAGACTTTACAGTATTAAACTACGAATAGACTCACCTATATGTCTATTAGCAAATATAGATAACCCAGCATGGTTATGGCATGCTAGATTAGGTCATCTAAACTTTGACGATATCAACAAGATGACTAGAAAGGGTCTAGTAAATGGATTACCTAGAATAAATCATGTAGGACAGATTTGCGATGCATGTTTATTGGGAAAGCATAGTAGAACACCATTTCCAAACCAAGCTAAATTCAGATCAGAAAACCCGTTGGATTTAATATATGGAGACCTTTGCGGTCCTATAAGTCCAGCAACACACTCAGGCAAGAAACTTATATTCTTGTTAGTAGACGATTGTACACGATTTATGTGGGCTTACTTTCTTACTTCAAAAGACCAAGCCTTTAGTACATTCAAGGAATTTAAGCATAAGGTAGAAATGGAATTGAGATTGAAAATAAGGATGTTTAGAACAGATAGAGGTGGTGAATTTACATCAAATGAATTCACACAATACTGTAAGGATAATGGGATAGCTAGACAATTGACAGCACCATACTCACCACAACAGAATGGAGTAGTGGAGAGAAGAAATAGGACAGTGTTATCAACTACTAGAAGTATGATGAAAGCCATGAAGTTACCTTTAACTTTTTGGGCGGAAGCAGTGAAACACGCTATTTACATACTAAATAGGGTACCTACAAGAGCCCTAGTAGATAAAACTCCATATGAGGCACTCTACAGTAGGAAACCAAACCTAGAAAACCTAAGGATATTTGGATGCACAGCTTATGCTAAGATAACAACACCTCACTTAAAGAAGCTGGATGATAGAAGCATACCAATGATCTATTTAGGAGTAGAGGAAGGATCAAAAGCATGTAGGTTATATGATCCAATAGCCAAGAAGAAATATGTTAGTAGAGACGTTAAATTTTTGGAAACTAAACCGTGGAATTGGGATAAGAATGGAGAGGATACAAGTACACAAGACACCTTTTGGACTAGTTTTGTAGTAGAGGAAGTTGACGATGCAAATCAAATACCCGTCAACATAGGAAATGATGATGTAATTCCAATACCGGATCCTTTACCAGATCCAACATCAGAACCAGATTCATCATCAGAACCAAACTCCCCCTCTCAACCAAACTCACCATTCACACCACCAACATATAGTTACGAACCTAACTCACAAAGTGAAATAGAAACTACTATTAGTTCACTTAGAAGCTCGTTAGGAAGCTCTGGAAGAATTGATCATACACCAGTTAGAGGATTAAAGGATTTGAAAGCAATCTACGAAACAGCTAGTGTCGTTGAAGCACCTAGTTTACTCTTCATAGAAGAAGAACCTCGTAACTACAAGGAAGCATCAAAAGATCATAAATGGATTGAGGCCATGAAGATTGAATTGGATTCAATAAACAAGAACAACACATGGATTCTTACTACATTGCCAGAAAATCAAAAGGCAATTGGACTCAAATGGATATTTAAAACCAAAAGAGATGCACATGGAAATATTATCAAATACAAAGCACGGTTAGTAGCAAAAGGATACGTACAAGAACAAGGAATAGACTTCGATGAAGTATTTGCCCCAGTTGCTAGGATAGAAAAAGTTCGTTTGATATTAGCCTTAGCAGCATATTATAGTTGGCAAGTTCATCACTTAGACGTAAAATCAGCATTTCTACATGGAGATTTAAAAGAAGAAGTCTACGTTACACAACCTGAAGGATTCGTACAACCAGGAGAATCAGGGAAAGTGTACAAGCTTATTAAAGCTTTATATGGATTAAGACAAGCACCGAGAGCTTGGAATGTGAAGCTTGATCAAACCTTAAAGTCATTAGATTTCAAGAAGTGTAACCTCGAACAAGCAGTATATACAAGGAGAACCAAGAACTCAACAATTATCGTTGGAGTTTATGTAGATGATTTAATAATTACGGGCACTCCAAAGAAAGAAGTAGAATTATTTAAATCCCAGATGGAAGACAAGTTTGAAATGAGCGACTTAGGATTGTTAGCTTATTACCTTGGGATAGAAGTTACACAGACAGGAGGAGAGATTACAATCAAGCAAACAGGTTATATTAACAAGATCTTGAAGGAAACAAACATGGAAGATAGTAATGATACGAAGATACCAATGGATCCCGGTACTAAGTTGGTCAAGGCAGAAGATGGAGAATCAGTTGACGCAACTTATTACAGAAGCTTAATTGGAAGTCTCAGGTACTTACTACATACAAGACCAGATCTTAGTTATTCAGTCGGACTACTCAGCAGATGGATGCAAGAACCAAAGGACCATCACCTGAAAGCAGTAAAGCAAGTAATCCGATACATCAAAGGAACAAGAGAGCATGGCATAATTTACAAGAAAGAAGGCGGCTGCAAGATTACAGGATATAGTGATAGTAGCTATGGAATCAACACTGATCAAGGAAAAGGAACTACAGGCGTAGTATTTTATTTTGGAGAGTCACCCATTACATGGAGCACTCAGAAACAACCGACAGTGGCACTATCATCATGTGAATCAGAATTTATGGCGGCTACAGCAGCAGCATGTCAAGCACTATGGTTGAAAAGATTACTCAGTGAATTAACTGGAAATGAAGAACAAAAGATAACGTTAAAGATCGATAACGTTTCAGCAATAGCATTAGTGAAGAACCCAGTATTTCATGGAAGAAGTAAACACATCGACATTCGATACCATTTCATTCGAGAATGCGTAGAGAATGGACACATCAACATAGAACATGTCAGAGGAGAACTACAAAGAGCAGATATGCTAACAAAGGCTCTACCAAGATTGAAGTTCATGACAATGCGACAGATGCTCGGAGTTCAAGATTTAACAAGAAGCAACGATGAAGATTAAGGAGGAGAATGTGACCCGATATAATCTTCACATTGCATATTAGTATTATTATTAGTTAGTTAAAAGTTAGAAGGACTATTTATGTTAAGTAGAAAGTTAATAACTAACTTATGGTTATTTCGGTTGGACATTGACCAAACCGAATGGACACAATGGTTAGGTTAGTTCGAATGGACACAACCATTCTTTGAAAAGACACAATGGTTCAACACAATGGTTGGAACCTTATATATATGTAATTACATGTAACATTACAATGGTTAATGAAATTTTAGTTTTACTTATTCATATTACTTTTGCAATTCATAATCGATCCAGAAAAGTGGGACAACATTAAACCTGTTTTACCAACAAACAGAATTAACCTGGATTAAATTTGGTTCACACATAGCAGATCACATATTCAATAACATCTACCAGAAAGACATCCACATAATTAACCAACTGTTTGTAAAAAACCCGAGTCGTGTATTGCCTTGCTTTGTTATAGTTTTCGACTGCAAATACACCTGCTGACCATTTGTATAAGAACTTCAAACTTTGCAGGTTTTTTTTTTTTTTTTAGAATAAAATGTGAACGCACTTTTGCATTCATCCGTTTTGTAGTTAGTATACTTTTTATTTGTACATCTCTATGGTTAAAAGACGGCTTTGTGTCATGTTTGAGCCATTTTCTAGCCAAAAAGCCCTTAACAAATCAGTCATTCACTAATGACCTTTTTGAGTAAAAATGTTAGATTTTTATGTAATGCTAAGGGGCTGTTTCTTTTTCGTTCCTGTTTGGATTTAGTATCTATCTACATAAATATGGGTTGTTTGTAACAAGAAGTGTTAGAAAAAAACTTGTTTCTTTTTCTGCTAAATAAATCTTTTTACCAGCAGCAAATGACCATTCTACCCTCTTTCTTTAATTCACCAGTTTTGTCATAAACATTCTTTTCTTTCTTCCCATATAAAACCATTCTTATCATTTTGAATATCCCAACGTGTATAAGCGTAGAGGGTGACTTGCAGACAAAATTAGGCAACTAGAAAACTATATATATATATATATATATATATATATATATATATATATATATATATATATATATATATATATATATATATATATATATATATATAGGGGCGTGTTCTATGCAGTACCAATATTAGATACAGTACTTTACAGTACCATTTGGACCAATAATAATTTAGTGTTATTAAATATTTTTATTTAATCAAAAAGGGTATAATAGTAAAACACATTTACACTTTTCTTTTGATTTTTTTTAATTAAAAAGCATTTTTTAAGGGCCTTAATTTTCGGAATTCAAAATTTATTTTTCCAGCATACATTTTTTAAACAAAAGAGGTGCATATGTGTTCTTTTTTTAATATCTTAAATTTACATATGTTTTTCTTGTAAAATTGTTTAGATATCAACCTTGTTTTGATTAAAATGATAATTGCACATATGTTTCTAATTTACATTCTATAATCTTCGAAATTTATAACAAAAAACATAAATATAATGTAACAAGTAAATTTATAACAAGCCGAAAACATAAATACTAGTATACATAAAATTTGATATCAAATGAAATACAATTCAAATACAAATACATTTTATTAAATATAAATGTGCACGTCATTCAAAAACATGTGTGCACTCTTTCATGAACATATGTGCACGCTTCACTTTCTCATCAAATCATTAGAACATCTGAGTACTTTTCAAGAACATATGTGCATACTTCACAGTCTCATCACATTCATTACAAATGATGTACTTGTTGAAAACACATGTGTCCTCTTTATATTGGTTTGCTCCTCATCTTTATCAAACATATTGAATACCTGAAATTATAAACATTAATTACGGAGTACCATTTTTATTAAAAACAACTAAAATATGCATATGTCCAATATAAACATGTACGCACAAATTTAAACATATATGCAAAACACTTTCATTGATGTTATACTAGCAATAAAATACATATGAAACATTTGCTCGTATATGCACACCCAATTTCATTGATGTTACATGTATGCGCCATTTCTTAAAACACGCATGCACGCCCCTAGAAAGATGTTGCATGTATGCGCCATTTCTTAAAACACACATGCACGCCCCTAGAAACATATATACGATTTTCATAAATGGGCCTACTAGCCCAATATTCTACCAAGAGTAACTAACAAAAAGAAAGAAATAACACATTGCCAAAAAGATTACCAAACCATTCAGATCTGCTATAAAATTTATTTTTTATATTGAAGGTCTCTATTTAATCAACACATTTTAGCTAACTACGTACCATCCAAGTGACATGCAGGACTATTGTTGATTAGGTTTCCTTTCATGGACAAGGTACTAACTTGCAAAAGATTTTCAACTTAAAGTTTTATGCATCAAACTTTAGACAACTTCTTAAGATTCATCTATACATTATTCTATAAAAGATAAGCACGAACCCAACAATGCTGACAAGACTAGCCATTGTATCATGAGTAGCTCTCTGTTGTAGTCTTGTAGCATTTAAAAAAATAAAAATAAATACTAAGTGGGTGTTCTAGTTTGAACGAACTCTTAGTTATATCATTCAAGAAATTTCACAATTAACTACAAAACAATAACAAACAATTAAACAGTTCTAATTAGGGGTTTCATCAATAAGTCAAATTAGAAACTAAAAATTGATACTCAACGTCGGATATAATTTAATTGAATAAAAAACGTACCATAATTTAATGAGATCGAGTCATTTGAGAGAATTTTAGTTCCCGATGAAAAATATATTCGGATGGCTCTGTGATGAAGAAACAAGCGGAAATTAGATCTTGAGTTAAAAGTACATCTGAATATATTTTTATGTATTCATCACAAAGTCTAGAAACAAGATTCGGTCTAGAAATTAGATCCGGTCTAGGAATATATCCGGTCGGAAATTAGTTTTTTCTCAGATCTTGAGGAAGGGAGGAGAGATGTATGGATCTGAGAAAAAAACTAGAAAGAGAGGAAATTAGATCCGGTCAAATAGGGAGAGTGACAGTTTATTGAAAATCCTTAAATCGAAATACCATTAATACCCTTTAGTACCCTTTCAGCCTTAACAAAATAATCCCTCATCTTTTGTTTAATTACAATTTTGGCACTTTTAATCCTAACCTTTGATCAAACCAAACCAATGGCCCAGATTCATTTTAGTGGTACTGTAAAGTACTGTATCTAATATTGGTACTGCATTGAATACAACACTATATATATATATATATATATATATATATATATATATATATATATATATATATATATATATATATATATACATCACTTTCATTTCAAGTCCAACATTCTAACAGAATCTTACACAAATTGATAAGTCTAGAATTCCATCGATGATAGGGACCAGGATGTAATGAAACAATCAAGATAGTGAGCCGACAAGAAAGCAACCAGAACACTTACCCGGAAATCTATTTAACTTTTCTTGGAAGTCAATTGATGGAAAATATACACAAATTAAAATTTGTAGACAAGGGGTGTTTGTATCTAGGCTTCTAGAAGACAATGAAGTGGAGGTGGTAAAAGAGAAATGGAGGTGGCAGACTGGTGAGTCGGTGACGTGGTGGTAACTGTCAAAGGTTGATTGCGATTTGGGAGAAAGAAAGTTAGGTAAAGGTGAAAAGAGAAATGAGGGTGAGATGGTCTTTACTTGTATTTATTTGTCTTGTAGTGGTGTCTGTCTGAAGAAGGAATTGTTACCAAACATCTATTAAGCAAAAAATAAACAGCCCCTAAGTCTTATAAGAGAAAGTGGGTAAAAAATGACCCAAACGGGTCACAAAGCCACCTTACAGTGACTAAGAGTAAAAAAGGTACAATGGTTAAAATGGGACAACTGAAAAGTATATTGGCATCTGATACAATCACTCCAATAAATCCAGCCTTGTGAAACATAGCTAGATTTCATCGCCTATGCTATGAACTTTTAGCAACAGATATAAGAGATAATGTGGTATGAAAGTGAATAAGCTACCATATTTTATACACCCTCTTAACATTTGCAACTTGATATGCATACGGTATCATATTTAGCACATACAATGTGTTCGAGGTTGAGATCTTGACTAAAATTTGGAAGAATTTAACCAGAAAAGAATCTTTGCCAAGATTGCCATGGTAGAAATCCACCTACAAAATCGACAAGATAGCATTAGACTTGTTAAAAAGCTTCTAAATGTGCTATATGGGTGTTTTGTATTACGTTATAAAACTGATTCTGTGATATAATGAGCATAATCATATAAATAGCTATAACAAAATGCAGACATGTTGCAGCTGCCTAAAGCTCTGATAATCACAATGGCAGCTCCTAAGTATGTATGAGTTGAAAATGCAATAACTGATGATCATTTCGAAAACACAAATGCAAAACGCCCTTTAATAATTCACTAATCATTGTGTTTGTATAACAAAAAGATCATTCTTGAATCTTTCTTACAACAATTAGGGCAGCGCATATACTCCTTTTCAATCAGAACAAGGCCCGAACCACCACAATCGAAGCATTTCTTCTGAGCCACCTGCCATGGATAAAATTATAAGTTCGCAACCAAGATTCAGGGGTGTTCGGGATGGCTTCTTAAACTTGTTAATGCTTTTGTAATAGTAAAATCCATATATCTTTCAGATTTACTTTGTCATAACCAAACACTACAATTTTCGCAATGGTTATTCATGGACCTAAAGGTAAAATGATTTAGCAACTATCAAACTGATCATTCAGAACTGTTTTACACACTATGTCTCCAATAATCCAATAACCATAGTTAAGGGGTGTCTGAGATAGCTTAAATTAGCGCATCTACTTCAAAAATAAACAAGTCCACACGTATGCAAGCTTAACTCAAGCCCCTTATCTGTAATAGACATTTTAATCAGTATTCTGAAACACCCTCTTAAATTGTTTATATCTAAGGGGGTGTTTGGGTATGCTTTTATCTAAGGCTATGCTTAATAGCTTATTTTTTCCCCCCAAAAGATATATAATCCCATGATATTAAGCTTTACCCAAAGACCTTAAATGATCATAATATCTTTCCTAAAATTTCAATAAGTTGTCAAACTGCTCAAATCAGCTAACCCGAACACCCCCTAAATTTTATGTTGTAGACAAGCAGGGTCGAGTTTCAAGCCGAATTATTTTTGACATTTTCAAAATGACTATGCTATCTCAATAATTGGTACCTCTTAACTAACCGTATAATACATAGAGACATACTCAACTTATTTTAAATACTAAAGAAAATAAAAATTAATTAGGCTTGAGAGACCAATCGAGCTATATGTATGGAGCTCATACGGCTTGTGACTCATTTACACACCTAGTCGTACCAAACACAATAATGACATAATGAACTTACAATTCTCTTGCTAAATTCGATTCCAGCAACCACAAACGGGGTAACTCCAGCTACAAATTCCAAAAACCCAAACACAATTATATAATAAAAAACACATTAACAAAACTCAAATTAACTAAATTAGGTGGTGTTTGTCTTGGCTTATTAAGCGGGCATACGAGTTTACATAAAATTTGAAAAGCTCGTAAGCCCACTTTCTTTTTTTCCTTATGAGCTTATGTCTATTGTCTAAGGTCATAAGCTTAACATGATAAGCCAGAAAAATGAGCTTACGAGCTTTTCAAGATTTACATAAGCTGATAAGCCCACTTGATAAGGTAAGAATAACACCTTGTTTAAGGCTATTCGTGGGCTTACGAGCTTATTTGATTTTGGCTTATATTTCACAAGTTCAAATATTATTCAGCTTGTTTTGAGACTTATGGGCTTACCCATTAATACAAGCTTAACCATATTAAGCTTGTATAAGCCCGTAAGTCTCGAAACAAGCCGAAAAATATTTAGACTTGTGAAATATAAACCGAAATCAAATAAGCTCGTAAGCCCACGAATAATAACCTTAAACATGTCACGTTAACAAAACATACCAATAGTTCCAACAACAATCTGCCACGTAATCTCGGGATCACCCGGAACAAAAACAACTTCAGAAGCTTCACTCATTGCTGTAATTCTGTTCCGTCTTCTGGTTAACCGGAGACGATGTCCGTACGGTCTCAGGTTACTGTACGGACAAGGAAGATGAGGTAGAGTTGATATTGAATTCATGACGGTGGTGTTACTGACTAATGATCATGAAGTGGTGAAAGTATGAAATACCATGAAATGTTGCTGAGAAAGTGCCACGTCAGCAACAGTTTAATATAGCTATCAGCCACTGACGTTCGGTTTTTTTTTTTTTTTTTTTTTTTTTTTTTTTTTAAATTTGGGCTTGGCTCTTTTTAGAATTTTTATATCTGTTTTTCTAATTGGGTCCATTGTATGAAACACTCTATAACAAAGTAAACCACTTTTAAAATTATTGTTAATGAGAGAGAACTTACCAGCGTTGCTGCGGGGTGTTTTGTAAGTCTTTGCGACGTTAAACATTAGCCCTGGTATTAGATAGTACATACACAACAAAAGATTGTCCATGTTTTACCAGTTAACTAAAAGTATATCAATATTTGGCTCGTTTGGCTAGTAATCCATGTCTTTTAGACGAATTATTTCATATTAAAGAAATTGATAGATATATTTTTAAGAAAAAAATATATACTAAATTTCAACATTTTTTATAAATTTGTACAGCCTCATTTATTTGTAATCCGAGGGCCTTCACGGGGGTATTTAAAAAAAAATGACGAATATTTGTTAAATATCTGGTAAGTAAAGTTTGTTAGGCTCGTTTTGTTGGTAATCGAGAGGCCTTTACGGCAGTATATTTTTTGTAAAAAAGTTGCTAGACATCTATTTGATATTTGATAAAAGAAATTTTGTTATATAAAGTTCAGGGTAGTTTTCACAAGTTGTTGGACAGTTCGGGGTAAAAGAAATTTGTTATATAAAGTCCAAGGTAGTTCTTGTAAGTTGTTGAATAACGCAAGCTGTATTTTGTAAAACTTGTTGTTTGGCCAACCGGTTTTCAGCCTAGGCTTCTTGGGCTTATTTTTCTTGGCTTGATTTTATAACTTTTTTTTTATTGCTTCATTATTTATTTATTTATTTTTTTTTTTTGCAAATGATTAAAAAATATATCATACTTTCCATCATTTGTTTTTCTGGGAATCGAACAAAAAATTGTTTTTTTTTTGAGTACTTTTCTTTCAAATTCAGCCTTTTATGGTATTTTGCAACATTTTATGACATTTTTACTCCTTTCAACTAATAGGAAAAAAAATTAAAGGGCCAAAATGTCAAAAAAATGTCGTAAAATATTTCAAAAAGGACAAATTTAAAAGAAAAGTACCCATATAAGCAAAATTTTTTTGTTCGATACCCAGAAAAACAAACGATGGCAAATATAATACTTTTTTAAAACATTTACGCTATTTTTTTTACATATAAAACGACTACATTTAGGTTCATTCTTAGAATATATATCTATCTATTGGTCATTTTAGAAATAATGCGAAGTTGATTTTTAACTATATCTTAATGTTAATAGATTTTGTGAAAAGTTTGTCGTTAACAATGATCCTAAAAAGTAAAGACCATTCACTACTACATTGAAAGTTTCAAACATAATCTCAGCCATCTTCTCCATTTTAGCTTTACCATTCCAAGGCGCTTCTGTAAGACAGGGTGAGCTTCAGTGTTAACACGGAGCTCGGTGTAGAAGGTATGATCCCATATTTTCTCCCGGTAAGGACATATCAGCAACCATATTTTATAACTTTGCATAAAAAACAGCATACATACATAAATATGCAACCAAAGAGTCGATATCCACAGATTGTTATATCATGCCAACATGTCTACATTATCTGATACAGAATGGCTTGATCCATGAGGAACGTTCCGAGCCAGAACCTTCAAAATGGATAACTAATATTATGCACAGCCACAAATAGTTTACCCAAATCGCAAAGTAAAAGTTGTTTCCATGACATGATCTCAGAAGTGGCAAAATGGGAGGGTAATTTGGTATGAAAGTGTACACATCCAAATGCCTCCAGCGAGAACATAAACTCACTTTAGAGATTTGGGTTGCACATTTGATATTGAAAACACAAAAAGCATATTGCTTTTTTAGTATTTATCTACTTGAGTAAGCAATCACAGACACCCCCTCAATAACAACAACAATAATACTCAAATAGCGTCTACATTGTCAAAGCAACAAGCAAACTTTTAACCCGAATAACAAGTAAATTCCATATGTTATTTTACAGCTAATTTCCCTCTTATAGGCAGTTTGCTTCTATCTAAAACAGCTTATTCACAATTGCTTATTTAAGTGCTTATATCTACTTATTCACAATTCAAAAACCATGCATCCTCACTATGTTTCGCTAACAGTAAGTCTATTAATACACACTACTTAATCTAGTTCGTTACACTACTTAAAGTAATTTTTACTGTATTGATCACTTAATACACAGTTTTATCAGCATACAAAGTCTTGTTTTGCATACTAATTAAATCAACATAAAGTGTATTTCACGATATTAGGCCTACTGGAACATAGTTAACAATCTATAACGTCATCTTCTATTCAATTAAACTAACTTTTACTTGTAATTTAATACCACCTCAAGTACCAAAATATATATCCCTAAACAATCATTGGCCAAAGGCTCAATATAACAACTTCAACATTTAAATTAGTTGCACAACTTCGACCCAAAAATAACCATTAACTCGTACGCTCAAAACAGTACATCAACAATAAAGTAACCAACAAAATTAACTTCATTTTGTTTGTTTGATTAATATTTGTTTATAATGCATCACGAGGTTAGGCACTTACAATATGTTCACGTGACTTATCATTAACCCATACCGGCTCGACCACATCTACCTTGATTGAGGTCGACCCTCCTTCCCGATTTGACCCATATTCTGTACAATCTTGTCCGCCTACCCCATCTGACTAGCCTTCCTCAACTGACCCATCTACATCAGCCAACCCACCATATGGTCAGTCTTTATACACATAACTAAGATGTTTAAAAAAACACTAGATAAACAGTTAAAATAATAAGTTAAAATCAACTACAAAAAGTCAAAATCAGCATCAAAAACTTGTATAACACCTCGTGTTCAGATATTTATCAACCTTTAATCAATATACTTGAAACTTGAAACAATAATTGCTACAAGGAACTGTTCGAAAAAAAAATTAATACAAGGGGAGAATTATACCTATTAGGCTCGGTTTAGACTGATAAACGAGACATGGCAGAAAAGAGTGAGGAACGAGACGCATTGGGTTGCTATGGTGATAATCGAGAGATGAGTGAGGGGTAAAAGAGAAAGAAAAGTGTTAGGGTAGCTATGGTGGATGGTGTTTTATCTTCCAGATCTAGTGTGTTGTATGTGGTAGGCGATAAGATAAAAGTAGGGCAACAAAGATTTTGGGGGAAACTTTTAGTGAGAGTAGTGAATTGGGGGGAAATTGTAAAGAGTTTCTAAAATTTTGGTGAATATTTCGTGAAGCGGCAAATGAAAGGTTGTATCCCGCTAAAATTATTTTGGTGAATTTTCAGGAAATAGATCGGTCAATATTTAGGAACCGATCTAACTAGTTTTAAATTTTAGTAGATCAGTTATTAACTAAATAACCGATCTATTTATTATATTTCTTACTCTTTTTCTTTTGTTAGATCAGTTTTTAGTATAACCACTCTATGTGAAGTGATCTATTTAACCTTTTGTGTAGTAGTGATTGTTAGCAAATTCCAGTTAAAAGATCGACAAAGAATTCATTTTGCCAGTCTTTTTAGTAAGAATTAATATAGTATTACTTTACCAACAATTAAGTACGGAGTAATACTTTTCATGCCTTGCGAGTTTTTAGTGTATTTTTCATAACTTACGCAACTTTTTATTTATTTATTTTTTTGTAAGTTGGGCATTTTAGATTGCGTTTAGTTGAAGGAAAATATTCATTTTTTTTACAAAAGCGTTTATACGAAAGAAGAAAAATAGAAATCACGTTCAAAACGTTTTATTTTATAATATTATCCACAAAACACAAAATCTTTATTCCCTAACCTAGCAAAAAATTACGAATGACGTATTGTTTCCCATGTAACCTAACCCCTCCCCCTCCCTCCCTTCCCTAATCAAAATAGAACACACTGTTAGACCCGTTTCCCGGATACAACTAGGCCTCACCCTAAATGAGTTGACTAAGATTTATTGTAATTGATTATTCAATGAAAATTGTGTAGTGGTCAAACCCGATAGTCAAAGTATGTATAATATGGCTATATAAAATATGTTGTGCCACATTTAGAAAAGAAATGGACTTGAAGGGCTAAGGTTGCAAAGTGGTAATTGTATTACAAAGGAAATGTGGTCTAAGTAGAAGAATAAGGAATAGAAGGACCATACTTGCCAACTAGGCAAACATATCACCTAAAATATCTATTGCCTAGAATATTCTAGGCATTTCATTACATTTTTATAAGGGTGCTTGTGTGGTCCGGTTTTTGGAGAAGAAAAAGAGAGGGAAGAATGGAGTTAGGTGATCATGGAAGAAAGTTAATGATTTCACATCAAGATTGAAGTTCTAGCAATAATCTATCACAAGTAAGTAATCTATCTATCTTGGGTTTAAGCTAGTAAGTTATGAGGTTAATTATCATATAATCAATCCATAATTATTTAGTGATTAGAGATGTTAGAGGTAAGATTATGGTTGTCCAAACCATTGTTATGATTGTTTGATATTGTATTAAGTGTTAAGGTGTATGATGGTTTTGAAATAGGATGATGATGGTGATGATGATGATGCCTTGACACGATAGTTAGCTTGGATGATCAAGGTAAGTGACTATAGTTATTACATGTTAATATGTGTGTTCTCATATTATGTGATATCGAATGAGGTTTTAGGAATTAGTCTTGGATTAGTGAGCTTTGTTGGATAGGAGATGGCTTAGTGAGCTTATGCAAGTGTTAGTTGTTGGTCTTGAATTACCAAGGTATGTTTTGTGTACAAGTTTATATGATGAAAGGTTATAGATGATGGTAGTGGCTAGGGTGGATGTAGATGAGCTTGACGTTAATGTGTTAAGATCCTCAATATGTGTTCATGTTGCATATGTGTGAATGAAAATATTAATTATGTATTAACTTGGTTACTTCTTATGGTTTAGTTGTCTAACCGTTTTGTAGGTTTGTATACTTTTAAGGAAGGCTTGGGAAGGTAGCTTGCGAGGCTTAAGGAAAAGGAAGTATATTAGAAGATTGGTAAGAAAGTAGGAGCTTAGGTAGAATACCGAGCTCTATGTTGATTTTGTACCCCCGTGAGTCAAGTAATATTTTGTAATGAGTAGACAAGCGTCAAATTGTATGCCAAGAGTTGTATAATGAATTGGTAGTCATTTGGTATGTTAAAGTGTTATAAGTAAAAGTTAAAGGGGCGTTTGGTTAATAGTCTATTTCTACCCATTTTGGGGTTCAAAGGGTCGAATGGTTATGAATGTGATGTAATATAATGTAAATAAGATTTCTCGAAAGTTTCGTTAAGTTTCGAGTATTAGAAGTCGGTTTTTCCGGAAATTAGAATAAGATGTTAAAAGTTGTGTTTTTGGTAAAATCTGTAAATGGGAGCATAAGGCCTTCCGCGTCTGAGCCATAAGGCCTTCTACAATTAAAAGTGGTTTTATGTATTTCTGAGTACCAGATCATACGCCCTATGGGCTGGGCATAAGGCCTTCTGCCTAAAAATGCATTTTTCACAGTTTCTGAGTACAGACCATACGCCCTTCTGGACCTTGGGTCTAAGGGCGTATGGTACACAGGTAGTCTTGGCAGATTTTAGTTGATATTCCAAAAATCATATCTTTTAATCCGTAAGTCGTTAGAGGTCGAGCCACCCGTCATTTCGAAGGTTATTGAGTCTAGTTTCATTTAAAAATAGTTCCAATGTCAGAAAGTTTATAGATTTTTGTCAATGGTCAAAAGAGTAACAAAATATTCGTCAAAGTCAAGAGTTTCCGTGTTAAAATTTAAAATTTTAAGGCAAGTTGGGCACGGGGTGTTACACACACACAAAATTAGTTGAACGCGTTTTTTTAGGTTTTCATCGCTTGGTCATGCACATAGTCTATCTTGGGCAAATTCAGTCCGCATATAGTTTATGTGTGCCCAATGGTCTCTGACTAAATTCATCATAAACTATACCAAGTATCAAAAACACGATGATAGTGAAATCAATTAGCAACTTCAGCAAGGTTCTAACAAAGACAACTTCAAGGAATCAAAGACTACTTGAAGATACACTCACTACATGATGCGTTGTCAGGTCAGTGAGTATGAGAACCAAAGCTGAAGACACAGAGATCATCAGGGTTTGACAATTGCCTGATGATATTATCAGATCTGTGACTGAACCATGAGTATAACTCAAAATATCTCTATAAACTTAGGCGGGACTTTTTCAATAGAGCAAATGAGCAGGATATGTACAATGGAAAAGTATAGACAAATACAAGTACGAGTTGGTGAAAATGTTGTGAACAGTTGTCAACATTATTCACAAAAGTATGGTTTGGTTCTTCCCAAGAATAGAACCATTAGATGAAAAATGTATTTGTCCATTAAATGCTTAACATGTCAAAAGGAACTCACTTGACATGCTTGTATGTTAGCCCATATAAAGAGAATGTTGGCCGAAGTAAAGACATCTGTTACAATTTATTGATATGTTTAAGTATAGGATTTACTCTTAACTTGAAATGGAAAAACTTATCATAGAGTCAAGATTTCACTTATAAACTTCAACCTTTGTTAAAGTTGTCTAATTAGAAAGCAACAAATTCATATTTCAACGAGGATTTTCTACCCGCGCTCTGTTGTGTTACGCGGGATTTTACGCCGAAATTATACGTATAAAATCTCATATGAATCGGTTTTAAGTTTTTACTCATAACATGTTTTAAACATAGACAAATAATTTCTAAATATTAAACGTTCAGTAGATTTTTGAAATGTCAGAAACAATGTATGTTAATTTATGTTTCAAAGGTAGTTTTCGGAGACGAGTTACGTAATTCGAGCTAAAACGTAAGGAGTATTTAGGCAAATGTTTATTTCTATAAAAAATATACATTTAGGGATGATTCAAGATCAGTTAAACTATAAGGACCATTTATGTAGATTTCTGTTACATAGTTGGTCTTTAAGGATGGATTTTGTAACAACCGTTAAACGGAAAAGGACTATTTAAGCTATTCCACCATTGACATACCAACTAAAGTATCAAACATATACACGGGTTCTTTGAGTCTTTTCAAAGAAGTATTGGTGTAAACAAACGACATATTTTGGTTATATACTTATATGTCATATTTATATGGTTGTTGGTTATGAACGTTTTTAATAGCAACGATAAAAGTTATTAACTCCATATAGTCTTTATGAAATTTCTAACGTGTGTTTTTAAAACCACGAAGATATTTTTGATCTATGGATATTTTTAAAGTTCTGGTAACAAAAAGCAAGTTGATTAAAAACAAAAAACTTAAATCATTATTTTACCCATTATATTCAGAGGCAGTTAGGATTATAAGTTAAGGAGGGCCGAACATGACTTAAAAATCATAACGATATATATCACACTAAAAATGAATCCGTTGTTCTTTTAACGAATCATTCAACCTAACACTATAATAATCAGAGTAAACAAAATTGAAATAGAATATTTTGGCAAGCAAATTTATTTGGTGCTTTATCCTATCGGTTAGGTTATTCGTTTATAAATTTTTATCAAAATATCGATATTAATAACTTTAAACCGTAACCGCTAAACCATTGTAGGATATAAAATAAAAGATAATTTTATACTTGTCGTGATGGCATGATTAGGTTTCGTTTCACACTCAATAGTTTGTGACTTGGTGAGATATTCAAAATTCTAAAAGTGAGGGTGAAAGTTATTGTACGTTTGATTAAAAAAAATTGGATGGTTGAGATAGGTTCATTTGATTTTTTTTACCTTTATTGAACCAAATTCAAGTCTTCCATTCCGTTTGAGAGTCGAGTGGCAGCCTCGACCTGAGCGGAAGTGCAATGTGTTTGGAAACTCGAGATCGTAAATGGATTTGAGTAGCATTCTGATCGCCTTTCTCATGATCCTTTCTATAGGTAAATCTACTGTGAGCGATCGAGTATGATTTACATAACTGTGAGCGGAAGTATGATCCTTTCTCATACTTGAAGTACCACTGATAATTGCTTATTTGTTGTGGAAATAAAAGGAAGGAGATGCAATTCATATGCATACCTCCAACTATATGAGAACTTTATTATAATGCAAAAACCCCTTATTATAATTACTACTTCTTCCGTCCCAATTTATTTGTCCACTTTTGACTTTCAAAGTCTATTTCTTACAACTTTGGCTTTTACATTTTTTTTTGGTTATATAATACTTGATGCAAAATATATGAATTGATAAAGTTTTAAAAGTAGTTTCATTGGTATAAATTTCATCAAATATTATGAATCACAAACAAAAATAATTAAGGTCAAAGTTAAAAAAAAGACCAAAAAAACCAAAAGTGGACAAATAAATTGAAACGAAAGGAGTATATAATAAATATGGTTAATGGGTACATAATCATATTGTCTTCCCTTTCTTTTTCTTTACCAAAACATTACCCCTTTGCTTTTGCATCCGTCCCCACCACATCCCCAAGTTTTCAAACAAATAGATCTTATTCACATTGCTTTTGAATTATAATTATTGTTTGCTGGTAGCAAATGCTGATCGATTAGGCTGGGCACAGTGGGCCGAGATTAATCAGTCGAGTGAGTAGGTCGACCGATATGAATATCGGTCATCCCCATTGTGGCACTTTGCTCAATATCGGTCGAGGTTCTCAAATTTTCACAACTCGGTCGAAAGTTCGACGGATTATTTACACACACAAACAAACAAATAAAAGGTGTATATTTGAGTTTGTGGTTGAGCTTGTATATTTTTTGGGTAGTGTTATGTTTTTGAGTTGCAGGTTTTATAAACCAAAAAGAAGATAGAAAAAAGTTTTATTTTGTTCCTTTATTTATTTTTCTTTCATTTACGTATTTAGTCCCTATTTTTTGCATTGAGTGCTCAAATATACACAAATAAAATGAGTGCTCAAAAAGAAAAGTCGGTCACCACTGTGGCACTTGGGTCATGTCTAGTAGCCGCTGTGCCCAACCTTATAATCGATGCTGTCAAATTTTATTAACATTTTTTTTTGATAATGGTATAGGGGGAGTTTATACTGTACTACTATTTTTGTATCCGTCCCCACCACATCCCTAAGTTTTCAAACAAATACATCTTATTCTCCTTGCTTTAGTTACAATCATTGTTTGCTTGTAGCAAATGCTGATTATAAGCGATACTTTGAAATTTTATTAACAGTTCTTTTTTAATAAAGGTATCAATAATTAATGAGACAAATAAGGACTTATTGAATCATCATATTTGATTCCAAGTCACTAGCACTACTGTCTGCTACTTTTTGTAGTGATTTGAGGATAATGTATATAAACTTTATCTTTTTGACCTATTAAAAGTAGCTTTTGTTTCTTTACATTATTCCATGATTTCCACAAGTAAATACAATCACCTTCACATAATTGATTATCAGTGTTTCTCACACCATTCCACTCGTTAATTGTTCATCTCCTCGATCCAATTAAAGCTTGAATAACCATACTTTCTATGGCGTCAACTTCATCCGTTCAAAAGAGCTTCAAGTATGATATTTTTTTAAGTTTTCGAGGTGAAGATACTCGTAACACCTTTGTTAGCCATCTTTATAAAGCTCTTGAGCAAAATGGGATTCAAACTTACAAAGATGATGAAAAAATTGAAAAAGGGGAAACGATCGACACCCAGCTCATGGAATCCATTGAAGATTCAAGATTCTTCATCATTGTGTTCTCTAAGGACTATGCTGGATCATCTTGGTGCTTAGATGAGCTTGTCAAGATTATAGAGTGCCGGAAGGCGAGTGAGCAGACTGCTTACCCAATCTTTTATGACGTGGAGCCCTCAGAAATCCGCAATCAAAGTGGGGCAGTTAAAGAAGCTTTTAAAAAGCATGAAATTAAAGAAGTTGCTGGAAAATGGAGGGATGCTTTGAACGAAGCAGGCAATCTTGTTGGGTGGGAGTTGAAGGAGATTGCTAATGGGTAATTATTCGTAGTTCATTTTGTTAAGTTATGAACAAATATTTATACGTATATGACTAGAATCAAACTCGAGACTTCGGGATTGCACACATTACAAATGAGAATTAAAGTATAATAATTAATGTATATAAAATGTTATATATATTTAATTATTTAAACACAAGAAATTACTTAACGGTCTTTATTATTTACTAGAATTGACTAACTATCGTTAAACGCAAAAAAAATGGACTAGAAGTTAAATAGAAGACAAGAAGGATCTAGAACACCCTTTGGGGTGCAGCGGCCGGTCGATCCACACACAAGGGGGGGGGGGGGGGTCCCTTGCCCTAACTTGTCCTCCAAGATTTACATTCACTATATAAGCAAACCTAGAGATCAAACTTTGGTACCTTTTGTGCACACACACAAACCTAAAGTTTTCTTCTCTTCTTTTCTTGATATAGCCGATCAACCAACACCCTCTAGGGTTTATTGGATCGATTCTTTGCAAAGAAAAATCTTGTGTTTTTGTTTACTAGCATAACCTTTAATTCGTTATTAATTTGTGTGTACAAGAACGAGGTAATTACTCACTATAGTAATTATCAATGGATCGAATAACAAAACGGTAAGGGGTTATTCATTGATCCATCATTCACACATTCAAGGTTATTGAAGTTGATTCTTGTTCTTGCTAGAATAAAAAAGGTACTTCCCTGTTTATGTTTTAGTTAATTAATTATATGTTATATGATCCTACGCTTCCGCATATGTGACTACTTGATTATTAGTTTATCTATATGATTGTCATGGTACATAAATTCTAACACATTTGCTATATGAAATAATGTTAGATCTTCTTGATAATTACTAGTAATTAGTTAGATATTTTTCATTGTTACAGGGATGAATCCAAATTGATAGAGATAATAGTTGAAGATATTTTCAAAAAGATATGTTCCATTAGTTCGAGTGTTGACAGAAAGTTAGTAGGCATGGAGACACGAACAGAAGATTTCCTTTCATCTTTAGAACTTGATGCAGATGATGTCCGCATGATTGGGATATGGGGGATGGGAGGTGGGGGGAAGACAACTTTGGCAAGAGCTATTTTTGATCGAATATCCATTCAGTTCGACGGTAAAGCCTTTGTTGAAAATGTAAGAGAAGTTTCAAAATCCTCTTTGTACGGTTTGAATAAGTTGCAACAACAAGTTCTTTCAACCGTGTTAAGTAAAGGAAACATCACCGTAGGTAGTGTTCATGAAGGAACAAACATGATGAAAAGGATGATACGTGGGAGAAAAGTTCTTATTGTTCTGGATGATGTTGATGATATAGAACAACTTGAGGCGTTAGCAGGCGAGCCTGACTGGTTCAAATTGGGAAGCAGAGTTATCATTACCACACGAGATAAGCAAGTTTTGTTATCCCACCGAGTGAAGTTCATTAATAACATCAACCTGTTATCGGGCGCGGAAGCGATTTCTCTTTTTAGTAAGTATGCATTTAATAGAGATATTCCGGTTGTAGGGTATGAAGAGCTTTCAGAAGAAGTTGTACAATACGCTAATGGTCTTCCATTAACAATCAAAGTTTTGGGTTCACTTCTTTGTGGTCAAAATGTGCCTCAATGGAAAGATACCCTAGCAAGACTAAAAAAAATCCCATTGAAGGCAACTATGGAAAAATTGGAACTCAGTTATGTTGGTCTTGAGGATGATCACAAAGAAATGTTTCTAGATGTTGCATGCTTTATGAAAGGTTGGAAGGAAGTGGATGTTGTCATAGTGCTTGAAAGTTGTGGCTTTTTTGCTAAAGTTGGCTTAGGAGTTCTTAAGCAGAGATCCCTTATAAATATATCTGAAGATGAGAAGTTGGGAATGCATGACCATATTGAAGAAATGGGCAAGAATATTGTTCGTCGTAAGAACCCCAATAAACCTGAAATGCATAGCCGGTTATGGATTAGGAAGGAAATTAAAGATATATTGGCTAATGGCTCGGTAAGTATCAAGTTATTTTTGTTAAACTAAAAGTCAGTATACTTTTTTAAAAATTTAATTTAATCATTGTACAAAAATTAAATTTTGTTTCATTACATCATTAAACATTCTTTTGAACCCAATGGCCCTTGTGGTCCTACAATGAAACACTCGATACAAGTTTTGTCCAAATTTACTAACGCTAACTTAGATTAACTGTTAAAAGTGAAGTATGTTTGTCCTTTGATATATTTTATTAGAGTGTATTGCAATAAGGTTTGAACATTTCATAATTGCATGGCGGCCTCCTTGGTTTGCCAAGATTGCAAAAATCATCTATAGTATTTCATATATAAAGGACCAAATCAAAGTCAAGTGTAAAACTTTTCTTTATCTAAATTGTTTAATTATCTAATGGTACACAAGTCAAGTTTTTTTCACAGGGAGGCCACTGCACATATGAAAGACGGTGAACAATTTTTGCAATCTTGACAAATCACAAAAGACGATTTCTACAATTTATTCTATATCTTATTATACACCGTACACAAATAGCTTTCGTGAGTCATGACTCATGACAACAAGCCATTCAACATCACTAGTCAAATACACGTTTTCTTTTTCTTTCTCACTTGAACCACATATGGTCCACCAACAATGATCAAACCCAACCACCACCCCACCGTCACCCAACCACCACCCCTAAAAACGACCACCACCACCTTCAGTCACTCCCCTCTTTCTACTTTTTTTAATTCACACTCAAATAACACAAACCATTCATCCAATTCCACTAATTTGATCGAAAACAACAAAAAATCCCCAAATTTTATAAATATTAGAAACTCTAACCTAAACATTTCATTTCGATTCGAGAATATTAACTTCGCATTTTGTTTTGTAATGAAACAAATCTCATGGTCTCTACTGCTATTTGAATTACCCACAGGCTACCCAAGCAACACAATGTATAAAACTGGTGATTGAATATGGAGAGGAATTCAATTATGAAATTTTAAAGAACGGTCTCGCAAACATGAAGGAACTTAGGTTTCTTTACATGGATACAGAAGATGTATATGAAGATAAAGTGAAATGGAAGTTTGATGAAGATAGTCTACACCTTCCAAATGCCTTACGATTTCTGAGATGGTATTTTTATCCTTTTTCAAGTTTACCCAAAACATTTCAACCAAATAATCTTGTCGGACTTCAAATGGATTTGAGCAATATGGAACAACTTTGGAAAGATGGAGAAGAAAAGGTACGTAGAATAATTAATTGCTAGTTTTATCTTTCCCTCTTTTGTTACTCATTACACCAATTAACTTTTATCTTTCCATTTTTTGTTGCTTTTCACAGCCTTTTTTAAAGCTCAGGTTCCTAAAGTTCACCTCTTCAAAGTTGAGGACCCTTGACCTTAGTGTGGCTCCGAATCTTGAGACACTAATTCTTGGAGAATGTGAAGATTTGGTAGAAGTTGATTTCCAGGTTACTCCAAATCTAAAGGAGTTACGTATCTATAATTGTATTAGATTAGAAAAATTACACATGCCTGCTGAATCTCCAAATCTCAAATCTCTCGACTTCGGTGATTTAAAGTTAAGGACCTTTCACCTCGGGGTTACTCCAAATCTTGAGATGCTAAGACTCGGAGACTGCTTCACTAAGAGTGATATGGTCAAACTTCGTATGCCCGCTGAATATCCAAAGCTCGTAACTCTTGACCTTTATAATTTAAAGTTGAGGACCCTTCACCTCAGGGCTACTCCAAATCTTGAGAGGCTAAGACTCAGGTTCTGTACAGATATGGTCAAACTTCGTATGCCCGCTGAATATCCAAAGCTCGTTAATCTCCATCTCAGAAATTGTTATCAAGTTGCAGAATTGCCTATGGAAATTGGACGGTTAGAATGTTTAAAAGAGTTGGATATCACTGGAACAGGCATTAGTCATCTTCCAGAGAGTATTTTTAGGATGAAAGGTCTGCGTATTGTTGGGTCTAGACAGCTTCTTGAGTCATGTGGTTTTACCTCCGAGATAAAAACCTCTTATTCTAAAACATTCTGCTACATGTGAAGTCGTGAATAGCACAGGCACCAAAAGCAGAAGTCCCCTGTACCATGGTCGAGTGATGATTTTGAACAGCTCCAAAGGCCCAAAGAAGTCATTGCATTAAGAACTTTTTTAACAGGTACTTTCTCCCTTGTCTATCAATTGTCTAATGTTTGATGAAGATTGCAATTATTACCAATTTATGGTTCAGTAAGCAAGACGATTCACCTTGTATGCAGGTGGTGCACCAGTTGTTCTTTTTGTAATGGCTTCTGGTCGTATTGATATTACGTAGACCAGAAATTATCATACATTAGTTCATCTTGGTTTTTCTTTCTTTTTTTCTTTTTTCATTTGTACTGCAATTTGGTTTTATTTGTTTTCGGTTCACACAATTACATGACATACTGAAGTTGAAGGTTAATCTCCGCCCTTAATACTTTGGTTTCAGCTAACCGTTTAAAATCAAAGTACAATCAGATATGTCCATGGAATCAAGTCTGTAATACCTGTTCTTCACTTTGACTTCATTATAAAGTCAAAATCTGATAACGAGACTTGACATGATATTAAAGATGCTCGTGTTATAAATAAATTCAAGAAAAGTTTTGATTTGCATAAATATCTTCTACAATGGGTTGAATTATTAAAAAGTTGACTTTTGAGTCAAACTATTGAAGAACATTATATTATAAAGTGTTTACTGGTACTGAGAAAAACTACTAAACACGTTTCAGGAATATATCATTTGCGAAAATCCATTTTTGGACAGAATTTGAAGCTGGGAAGAATGGAACAAGCTAACATATAAATCGACATTAATTCTTGTTCCATGTAGCACTAGGGGTAAAGACAGACAAAACGTATAAGGTGATATTAATGCAAAGTAGACAATTCATATACACGTCCACTAGGAAGATTGACTAGATAACTTCGTCTTGTGATAGCATTAGAATTTATATTTCAGTAAATTCCGTTCAGGAAATTCTCATCCTACGACTATTATATCATGTCAAATTCTGATACATACTGTTTAAGAAGTTCAGCTAACATAGTTGACTTTTTTAGATAGTCAAACGGCTTTATTTATGAAAAAGGTGGGATTGTGATACGAGTTTATATATTATTATGTTAAAATATAAATCATTAAGGTATGATAGATGAAAATTATCATAAACAAGTTTTGTTTTACATGAAATTGTTAAGCAAAGTATAAGTTGACTTTCATGTTAGACTACTGACTTTTAACAACTTCACTGAGTGTTTGATTGAATCATACTGAATATATCTAAGAGTATTTACTAGTGCCAACAGAAGATATTTAAAAATCCAAATTCAGGGGCTGTTATTTAACTGTCTCAATAAAAACAACATTGCTCTTTTTTTTCTTTTTTTTTTTTTTCTTTTTTTTTTTCTTTTTTTTTTTTCATGTGATACCAAATAAAAAGGGTATAAGAATTCAACTACAAGTCTGTCATTATGAATATAAGTTATACCAGCCAGTTCATATTTTATGTAATATTGCCTTCATGTTTGCCTACAAGTACTTAATGTAAAATATGGAAAACAATTTGTCTTGGTTGACAGGTTGAGCGTGTCGTTGATCTTTCACCATGCTTTATAACTAGAGGTTGACCTCGTTTTCTCTTTAATTAACATCTAAGATGAACGCTTTTATAGGATAATCATACTCCTCAACAAAATCAGAACCTGGAGTTCTTGAGTACTAGTACTTATTACCTTAATTCATGGAGCTCAATAAACACATTTGACTTATTAGATAGTCAAACTGTGTAATTTTTATATGAGGCTGGAGAGTGGAGATGATCATATTAACAATAAACTTAAGAAATTTTTATAAGTGACGTAAGATCATATTACATAAAGAAGCTCTAAATTTGGATCAAATCGTTAAGCATAAACATTTAAAATTTTAACTTTTTAAGTCAAACTATTGGCTTTGGTCAAATGTCACTGAGATTTACAGGGAACTGTATTGACAAACATATTTCAGGAAATTATCAGAGCATGAACTTTTTATAGGGAACTGTATTAACAATGAACTGGAGAGTGGAGATGATCATATTAACAATAAACTTAAGAAATTTTACAGGGAACTGTATTGATTGGGACACTCTACTGTGTGCATTAGATAATTGTACAAGGTTCACAGTGTGCTTTAACTGTGCTTTAACTGTTTGTACAGTTGAGTGTCCCAATCACAAAGTTGAGTGTGCAAATCACCTCCCTTGAAAGCCATTGAGTAGTCATATTGTGTTTTCCCATGGTTGGGCTACAAAATGTAGAATGTAAAATTTGGTTAACAGTTTTGACATGGTAAAACTGAGCTAACGCAAACCATTGCTTATAACTAAAACCATATCACCATTGACCACGTAAGTGATACATCGTGATGTTGTTATAACTAAAAGGTTTGTACTTTTATCATAAAATTGCGGAAGATGATACCGTAAAAGGACGTGACACCGAGCTTTGTTCCTGTAACATATGAGATGAAATAATCATAAACTCGTATCAATGTGCTCTTTCATTTTGGGACTCGTATCTCAACTGAATGAGTTGACGTTACAGAAAAGTCAAACTGCATCCTTTATGAAAAAAGTTGGATACTAAAGTATCATGTTTAAAATAAATAAAATTAGTATGGTTTCATAAGTAATGTAAACTGTCATAAACAAGTTTTAAAAGCTACCCACATATGGAAACTTGAACCTGTTTTATATCGGGAAAAAGGTTCTATAACATGAATATCTTCTACATTGGGATGAAATCGTTATATTTGAGTTAAACTATTGGCTTTCTTTAATTCACATGGATTTCTTCAATGTAGCGCCACGGGTACAAAAGGGGTAAAAATCTTTTTTAATTAATTGAAAAGAGTTTGAGATTTAAACTTGTTAGATTAAAACTCGATTTATGGAAAATCAGTGGTGTATATGATGATTAAACATGTAATGTTACATTTCATTTCGATTTTGTAAAAGATGGAGCTTGATGTTAATCTGGTTATTGATTCGGATCTTTTTTTGGCCTAAAACCGGGTCACAAGTATGACCCATGATTAAACATCAACGGACCCATTTAAATTTCTGGTGTAATAAAGACCATACTACACATTGAACGCTTAGAATCCTAAGGTCAAAAATGACCCTTCTTCTTACACCTTTATCAATCGTTAACCTAATCATAACACTAATTCAAATCATACTAATCACCAAGTTTATAGTGTCGTGAATTTGCCTAATTAGCTCTAATCTTAATTTTGGTAGTCAACTAAAATTAAGATGAGAGATCTCGGAATATAAGTAACCCAAATGGGTTATTACTATCAGACAACAAGTTCATGTAAAGGTTTATTTGCACAATCTGAGGAGTCAAATCGATTTAAAAGTACCAGATTTAGATAAGACAGGTTCAAATGGATTGAAGAGGTCCATCAAAGGGTCAGTTTTGTATCAAAGGGGTCGTTCAAATGAATTTAAAAGGTCTAATAAAGGGTCAGCTTATTATCAGGAGTTCAGTTTTGCTTCTTTTAATAGTTCAAGTGTTTATGTAAAGTCAACTAGCATTCTTATGGGGTTTGATAAAGATATTGGCAATAATCATTTTATAACTAAATACAGAAAGGTTCTTCTAACCTTTTTTTTTTTTATTATTTCAACGACTATGGTGGGCTTCGGCTGGCTTTTATGGAAGTTACTTAACGTTTTTTGGTACTAAGAAACTATGGGAACATGATTTTGAAGCTTGTAACATTCAAGGTTTGAGTTAATAAGTTAATGCATGATGTTCAGCATACAGAGTTGACTTCTTCAGAAAGTCAAACTGCTATCTTGATGAAAATGGTAGAATGTTGATACGAGTTTGAATATAATCATGGTAGATTGTTCAAGTGATAAACTTATTATAACCATGTTTCAATTTGTGTCAGAATGTCAGATCATCGACTTTCGACAACTATACTGGTGTCAAGGGAATTGATGAGCAGTAATTTTTCTGAAATTTGAAGGGTCAAAAACTCAAAATACTTTATACTAATCAATTAATTGATTAATTATTTGGTACTCTCATCTTATGTAACGGTGGTGTTCAAGTTATGGTTTTTATACTTTGGCACCAAGGTTTTAAACAGTAGGAAATTGTCGAGTTACCTGTGGATATTGGAAGATTGGAAAGTTTAGAAAGTCTAATTTTATCCGAGTGTTCACTTCTACAAGATTTTCCGAACAGCATTTATGAGATGAAACGTCTGAAATGTTTAGAACCTACTCATTGTATTCAAGTTGAGAAATTACGTGGAGAAATTGGTCGTTTAGAATGTTTGAAAGAGTTTCTCTGAACATTCAGTAGAAGAACTCCCCCGCTTTCAAGCTTCATCTTTCATATCAAACATACTAGGTTCAGGTATAAGTCATCTTCCGCATAGCCTATATGGTTTGAGAGGTCTACGTATTATTGGGGATAGATGGCTTCTCGAGTCATGTGGTTTGACACCCAAGAGACGAAGAATGTCTGATGAAGATTCTGATTTTGATAATGAAATGGTCTGCACCATATAGCCATTAATAACAATGGCACCCAAAGGCCCAATACATAAAGAACTATCTTTAACAGGTACTTTCTCTATTTGTACTAATCGGCTTTACTCTATTAGAATCTTGAAATTTTTATGACAATTCTGCATTTGAACTATTTCACAGATTAAGAAGGTCCCAATAAGCCAATCAGTTGCACTGATGTAAGTACGTAACACAATTAATCTTAAACTCAATAATATGTTTTATAATTTATATTTCTTATTAGATATGCTTTGCATTTTGGCACTTCATTTGACAGCAGGATCATGCCTTCTTCACACAAGTTTGATCTCCGGCTTCAATGTTTTGGTTTCAGATCAAACAATTGCCCATGCATGAAATTTTTATTAAATGCCATATGCGTAATTATGTTCCTTCATTTTGGGACTTCTTCATAGTTGTAGATGATCTTGTTATATATCATTTAGCTTTAAACAAGTTCGAGCACTTAAATATGTTCTAAACTGAGATGAAATCATTAGATATCAACATAGTTGACTTTTGAGTCAAATTAGTTTATAGTACTATAGAGCATATACATGCTTTTTTTTTTTTTTTTTTTTTTTTTTTTTTTTAAGTGTAAGGACGCTGCTGGTATTGAACATTTTTGTCAACGATATGAAAGCTTTAATTTTTCTGTCACTGATGATCATGTCATATTTATGGATCATAATCGAGGTTAACTTAACTCTCAAAGTCAAAGTCAAATATGTAATTGTTCAAAATTCAAATTAAGATAGGTTTTATAACACATGCAAGAATTTTTTCACTGTTTCTAAGTATTTCTAACTGTTAACAGGTCTTATGAACTTATCAAACTCTTATCCTTCAGAATTTATTCTATCAATTGTGAATTTCGTTGAGAAATAATGTGTCTGAACATCAATCTCGGGAAGGTCATTTTATTTACTTCATTTCATTTTGTGGGATATTTGACTACCATTCAAACCAAAAACTGTAAAAAATGTATAAATTTTCACTGTGGTTAATCAAACAATATACTAGAGTTATACCTGTCATTCCCTATCATATGGCAATTGACTGTTTTAAAAAGAGTTGCATTCGTTTTTCAGCTCAACTTTAGTGCAGCAAAAGACTTGGCCATGTCTATTGCTTCAGTTCATGACTTATGCATACAAATAATATAAGAAAATACTTAATATCAAAATTAGGTTCATGATGCTTAAAATATGGAATCCATCTGATCTGCTCATCCAATCATGAGTGCTAACTGTGCCTTTTTTTTTTTTTTTTTAATTACCAACAAACATAATTAACCTGGACTAAAATTGGTTCACACATAGCACTACGGAAAATAACATGATCTATAACATCTCATATCGATAAGGTCAATACAGAATCCGGGTTCTTTTTTGCACAAGATACCAATGTACTTTTCCATTTATGCTGTTTTATACATTGGTAATTACAAGATGGCTTTTTTTGTCTCGTTTGTCTAGCCAAAAAACTTTCAAATACCGGGTTTAACGAAAAAGTCCTCGGTGTTTGTGCAGAAAGACAAAAATTTAATAGCCAAAGAGACTTGCTCACCTGGCCATGGGTAACAGAAAATTGTGCATGTAATCAAGTTCTGAAAATTATCTTTTTTCATACTTGAGACACTTGAGATTATAGAATGCAAAAATTCTATTTAAAATTTCGAGTAAATTACACCATTCGTCCTTGTGGTTTGCATTCTTAAGATTATAGAATGCAAAATGTTACCTGCCGTTTGTCCTTCGCTCTAACGGCCCTCAATTACTTTCGTTACGTGATACCTGCATGAGGGTATTTTGGTCTTTTTACCACAAGTTTCATCTTCTTCAATTAATATATCTTATTCATCTTCAAACCATTACCACTTACCTACCATCTTCATCTTCATTTCATTTTCACCCACCACCACCACGGCACCACCACCACCATACACCACCATCTCACCACTTCCGGGCATGATCACAAACCCCAATCATCATATTCATTAGAGTTTTTTTGCCAAAAAATCGAAAGTACACACATATTATTCTTCCTTTTCTTTATAATCACAACCAGAAAAGTCAAACAAATAGATGTTTGTCTTGAACATCAGTCTGTGGTAAAGTATTTTAGTGCTTCATTTCATGATTGATAGTAAACTAAAAACATTAGCAAAGGTATCAAGTCTAATCTGCAGGTGAAAACGATGTACACTTAAGTTATAACCCATGGTTAATATTACGTGCCAATAATGACAAATATTAGTCTTTTCGACTACATAACTTAGAATTATGCACTATACTAATAAATATTCTTCTATCCTCTGCTTTTCCTCGTATGCTTTCTGTAGCAACTACTATTAGTGTCTAAAAAAGGGCAACTGATAACAGTTGCATTCTGTTTTCAGCTCAACTTGAGCACTGAAAAAGACTTGGCAAGGTCTATTGCTTCGGTTACATGACTTATGCCAGGTCCCTGCATATCAAAACAGAATTAAACTGGACTAAATTTGGTTCACACATAGCAGATCACAAAATCAATACATCTACCTGAAGGAAATCCACAGAATTAACCAATTGTTTGTAAAAACCCGAGTGGTGTATTGCCTTGCTTTGTTATTGTTTTAGACTGCAAATACACCTGCTGACTATTTGTATAAGAACTTCAAGCTTTTTTTTTTTTTTTTTTTTTTTTTTTCTTAGAATAAAATGTGAACGCACTTTTGCATTCGTCCATTTTGTAGTTATTATACTTTTTATTTGTACATCTCTACGGTTAAAAGACAGCTTTGTGTCATGTTTGAGCCATTTTTTAGCCAAAAAGCCCTTAACAAATCAGACATGCACTAATGACCTTTTTGAGTAAAAATGTTAGAACTTTAAGTAACGCTAAGTCTTATAAGAAAAACTATGTTGGAAAGCATAATCCATTAATCTTTGTGTCAAATAAAGGCTGCATATTTTTTGTGTTGGGCTGCAATTTGCACCAGCAAAACAGGAAACATATGATAGCAGTTACATTAGTTAGTTAAATTCAGTTATAAGTTAGTTATTATCAGTTATAGGTAGTTAACATTGAAGGGACATGTTTGTTGGTTCTATTGAACCATCACAACCCTTTGTATCATGTCGTTTCAATATTTATATATAGGATAGAATTCTGTTTGTAAATGTAACCCATTCGATTTATATATATCAGATTTTAATAGTAGGGTTCACCCCAAATCTCTTGTTTCATATTTATTGATTTCATGGTCATGTTGGCATGTTGTTGTTTTATCATTTCGATCCTGGAAACCCTCCCTCAGAACCTGTGAAACAAACTAGGTAAAAAATGACCCAAACGGGTCACAAAGCCACCTTTTAGTAACTAAGAGTTAAAGAAAGTACAGTGGTTAAAATGGGACAACTGAAAAGTATATTGGCATCTGATACAATCACTCCAATAAATCCAGGCTTGTGAAATAACGCTAGATTTCATCGCCTATGCTATGAACTTTTAGCAACACATAAAAGCTGATAAGCTAACATATTTTATACAGCATATTAACATTGATAATTTGATTTACATACGGTATCGTATTAAGAACATACAATGTGTTTGAAGTTGAGATCTTGACTAAAATTTGGAAGAATTTAACCAGAAAAGAATCTTTGCCAAGATTGCCATGGTAGAAACACTACAAGAAAATTGGCCCATAGTGACGAAAGCAGTTTCGTCACTAACAGTGTAAAAAATTGGTCACAAAGCTGTTAGTGACCAAACTCAAGCCGTCACCAGTCGTCACTATAGCTCTGTCACTAAATCAATTAGAGACGAATAATACGTCGTCACTAATTTGTGACCAGATTAGTCGTCACTTTTTAATCCGGTTAGTGACGAAATTTTTCGTCACAACTTTGATAGTGACGAATAGGGCTGCAATCAAGTCAAGCTTTTATCAAGCAACTCGAGCTCGAGCTCGAGCTTGGCTCGATCGAGTCAAGCTTTTATCAAGCTCAAGCCCAAGCTCAAGCCCTAAAATTAGCTCGAAATATTTAACAAGCCAAGCTCAAGCTTTGGATAGCTTGGCTCGAGCTCGTATCAAGCTTTTATCAAGCTTTGATATAGATATTTTCATATATGTAATTAGGAGCAAATTTAGTTATTAAGCTAATTATAATTTATAAGGGCTTAGTTCGTAAATATTGGATAATGTATTCTAGAAACCTTTAACCCTACCAAACGTCCAAACGATTTATATTCTAATGATCTAATCTAAGCGTCTCCTCAATCTCCTCCACTCATTCAACCACCAAGTCCAAAGTTTTTTTTTTTTTTTTTTTTTTCTAGAAATATTCGTAAGTTCAGTTATCAATTTATCATTATCAAGATTTTTAATTTAATAATCTTTAGTGTTGCATCATCAATCTATATCGTATACATGTATCTGTGTTTTTTATCTTGCCCTTGTTAAGTGTTAGCATCATCAATCTATTTTCGCAAGTACTCCATATGTAAATATTTACGCAAGTATTACTTAATATTGTGTTGCTATTGTTGCTTACTTAAAATACATATACTTATTGTTGAGTTTAGCTATTGAATAAAATATTTTTGTATTCATTCAAGCTTTTCAAGCCAAGCTCAAGCTTTGCTCGATCCTACTCAAGCCAAGCTCAAACCTGGATGATGAAAGCTTGACAAGCTATCAAGCCAAGCTCAAGCCTAGTGTTTTTCTTTCAAGCCAAGCTCAAGCCTTGTTGAGCTTGAGCTCGGCTCGACTCGATTGCAGCCCTAGTGACGAAAAAATCGTCACTGATATTTACCATTAGTGACGAAAAAATCGTCACAGACTACAGATTAGAGACCAAAAAGGTCGTCACTAATTATAAACATATAGCAAAAAAAAAAATTGGAGCTAATGTTGGTTTTACTGCATAATTGCTTTTGCGAACAAACTAAAATCGACAAATTTGTAGCAATACAAATACATATCTAACATATTAATTTCAAGCATATATACTAATTTTTTCACAAAACACAAATAGGACGGTTGAGACTCGACAGAAAACCAACCAAAACCTATCATCACTAACCATGCCTTGACCCGGTCATCGTTTTTAAGCTCCAAGTCACCAAGCATATGCATAATGCATCCAGGTTTTTGTCATCCACTTCCAGAGCATAACAGATCTACAACAAAAGAGGATCACATTGTTGAAATCAGACATATGTATAAAAAGTAAATGTAAACAATGAAACTGAAAAGAGTTCGAGTAATATGCAAGTGTTTACAAAAAATGTGAACCGAATACATGGCAGAGCATTTAAACAACTATCTGCACATAAAATTATTTTAAACTAACATTTCCTCTATTCACCATAAAGGACATGTGGACAGAAAGAATTGCATATACATACAGGAGTAATTTATACCTACGAACTTTGGGTCAAACGCTAATGAAGACAGACCTGGTAACTCTGTAACCTCGAACGAAATAAACCATCTGATCGTCCTATTGTGTGTATTAAATGACGTGGTAACTATGTAACCTCGAACGATTTTACCATAGTCTGTAATAACAGAAAAGGGGAGGCATATGTTCAGTGATGGACTAAATTATCATCATTAGGAATATATAGGTAACACAAAGGAATTCTGGGTTGACTTATAAAGGAGAGTGAAGCACTTATTAAGGCTATGAAACATGAATATTTGATCCACATATCTTTTATTACTCGAAACCATCCTTGATAACATCATTCAACAACTAAATTATATAAAAATTTACTTAATAAACTAAGCAATAGTAACTAAGCTACACTTCTCAGGAGTTCCACGGTCAATTTATGCAGTTAAAGTTTAACTAACTGAACAAACTTTCATCAGTTCAGAGAAGAAAATGTCACAGTTACATAAAGTTGAACATTTCTCAATAAGCCCTAATGAGGTCTTCAGGGTAAAATCTCCACAGGGATAGAATTCTAATAGCGTTAAACTCATGATAGGGCATATCAATTAATGATTTGCTTCAGTTGAAGCATAATGAGCCTAGCCATGGATTAGCTTAGTTATCATATACATTTAATTTGCCTATGTGTGCATGTCAGCTAACTTTTCCACTGAACAAATCGAAAAGCCAGCATCTAATCATAATGACAAACTTTCCATTACTCATTTACTACCTAGTCACAATATTATTTATATGATATTATTATCTGAGTACCACGTTGCAACAGTCCAAAGGCGCTAGAGCAGTTGAGCCCATATGGGAATTTAACTTAATTCCGATGTCATAAATGTCTATACCATGTAATGGTAAATCTTGTGTTCTTGTTTTTATTTTACATACATATACTCATCGTCTAAGCGTTATTCTGGATATACCTATAATACTATACTAATAAAGTTAAAAAAGACTTTAGTCACCATATTACACATAATAAAATCCACAGTTGCAAATGCACAAATGATAATCGAATTGTGTTGCTGAATACAACTATGAACTATATCATACTTGTAAGGACACCATGCCCACCCATTTGAGTATCATCTTCCCATTTTCTCCATGTGTGGATCTGGAAGGATTACAAATTAATTTCAAATAAAATATAAAATCTTAAGTTACATTATATTCACATACAAGGAAACCAGTATGAATGTAAATAAAAAACAATGTAACCTTCACTATTCGCCAGAAGCATAGTTAAGTGGCTATAAGATAAATGTGTAATTGCCATGACAAAAATAAATCGGTGCAGTTGCTCATGAAAGTAGGTCATTATATATATATGAGTGTCCCTCATGAAACTAGGCTGATAGTGTATTTTGTTCCTATTTCGTTATTTCAATAAATCCTATAGGTCCATTAGAAGGGTGTAAAAAAGGGTGAAGAGCAAACCATTGGAGCACCACTAACTGTTCCAACAGGAAGCGCAGAACGAAGGGTATCCCAGCAAGTGAGATCATCCAGCAACTCCCCAGTCACCTTTGAGCAGTAGAATGAAACAACGAATCAAGATTATCACTAGGATTTTTCATAATACGATTGAAAATAGGCACTATGACTTGCAACATTGAAAACAAGCGGTTGTTATAAAAGTCAAAATAACCTTTCCAATATCATTCCTCCCCAAGTCAACTAGCATGATGTATTCTGCACATTGCTTTTTATTACTTAGTAGCTGCTTCTCGAACTTTTCATCTTCTTCAGGAGTCCTTTCTCTTCTTACTGTTCCAGCTAAACAACGATTGTATACCTTGTTTTGTCAAGAGATATAAAATATCAATGATTTGTGCATTCTACAGAATAAATAGGTAACAAATGGATATAAAATTGACTGGAAAAAGTTTATTATAGAGTAAATCACCTGCAAATAAGTCATACTTAACTCGGTCAAAGGGGTCCCAAATTGGTGGGTGCTTAATTCCACTGAACCTGGAAGCAACTTTGGGCTGATATTTAAGATATTAATGTGAATAAAAAGGTGGACCCTAGAACCATCTAGATGCTAAAAATTAAAGACGGTCACTTACGAATCAACATCATGTACTTTAGACACCATTGTCTCCAACTTCTTGATTCCATTTTTATAAGCTTCTTCAATAGAAGAATATTGATCAAGCCTCAACTAGTGAATAATATATGCTTTCTGAAGATGACAATATTTACCAAAAGAGCCATAATTAGGATAAAATGATAAGTGAAAAAAAATTATATGATTACGGTATGAGTACCTTCTGCACGTGACCGAACATAACCACGTCTTCATATAGCCCAAGATGAACGTCTGGTAGATTTCTGTCACCTTTTGGTGCATCTATGAACAAGAGTTTCTTTTTTCCTACAAAGCGAACTTTGTCATATGAAAAGTAACCAACCCACCACTTGTTTCATGATATCAGTTAACAAATTCTAGGTGTTGACATGCCCATGTACCAGACCATGTAACAAAAAATTTTTCAACTACCGTATCACATGATTAAATCATTTATGAACTATATCAGCTATATTCACTGCTAGTGCTCATGCAGCCATGCTTATCTTACATATAAAAGATTCGTTAAAACTTCACTCACGCTTATAAATGATAAGAGTACTCTACCTCTATAAGGATTTAAAACCAAGGGGATATCTTGTTTCTTTTTATAATTGAGTAATATAGCTAAATTGGATTCAAAAGATCTATAATTTGGTCAATTAGCATTCCTCAAGGATTCATTGTCAATTTCTAGCACGTTGACTTTATTTTATTTGCATAGATTCAAGCACTTTGATTTGATGAATAAAAACTTGGTTCCTTAAAATTCAACTGCAAAAAGAATAAAAATGCTTATGGACCTCAAAGTTATCAAGATAAACATAAAACTACTTCTGACTGCTTGTTATGGCATGAACCAGCGAAGAGGAGTTAGTTGTGTTTACCTCATGTGAAGAATAACCTATCCATTTATGTACAAACTGAATAACCAAACAACAAATCAAGGAGTACATCCTATAAAGCCGGATTATAAAAGTTAATCTCATTAGGCTAGGAACTTACATTATAATCGGTAAAAGGTATCTTATAACCACAAACAATAGGTAGTATCACTAAATTTGCCACCACCTAATTAAGCAAGTTAGCCGTTATGAAATCACTGTTTGTGAAGCAAACTATATGATATTATCCATCAATCATCATAATCTATATACTCGACAAAGCATAGTATGTATATTAAACGCTTAAACATATAGAAATTCCGAAATAACTTGGATAAGTACCTAACCGATGATATAATTGAAAATCGACTATAAAATTGACTAACTAAACCAATGTACACAACCGTTAACCAGCCCCAAACACTTAACGGCGATGTTAAAAAAACTCCGACCTAATTTCATCTATAACCAGATCTATTCAAACCTATTTTTCATTGAGGCATTTTATCAAACACTTTGTGTTCATGCTGAAAATGAAAAAAAGTAAACTAGCAATTATATAATAGATAGAACACATCAATCACGATGATAAACATATTATAAAATCACAATATAAAACTTAATCAACAACATACCAATAAGAAGCTTCCATAACTGAATTTGATAAACACTAATGAGGAAATCAAATTGAATTTGAATTCAAGCAATTATGAAGGAATTAATGATACCTTTTCGATTGGGAAAGTTGATTGACTATGCGGCGGTTGGTGGTGGATGTTGCCGTGGTGGTTTGTCGGTAGCGCGCGGGTTAGGGTTACGCCATCATCTGGTTCGAAACAACTATCGATGAGATAATGGTGGTAGGTAGATAATGGTGATTTAAGTTCACCATCGGTAAGATTTAAGTTGAAAGATTTAAGTGGGACTGTGGGGATGTGGTGAGAATTGAGATACTGATGAGAGTATATGACTACTAGTGAATAATGTGAGTAAGAAATAATGTGACTCATTTTTTTTTCACTCAAGTTATACAGATTATTTTTACATTTTTACATATAAATGAAAAATGATATTGTATTTGAAATTTTATGTTTCAAATAATATGTTTAGAGGAGGATTGAAAAAAAAAAAAAAAAATTGCAATTTTGCGTATTTTTCTATAACAAACTTTGTATATGTATGATACGGGGTGTCAAAAAACGCGACCCGAACCCCACCGGGACCCGACCACGACTAAGCTTATTCGGGTCGAGTAGTCGGGGTCAAAATTTGAATTTGGATTATTCGGGTCAACCTGAGTAACCCGAATACTAAATAGGGTCGGGTATCGAGTTGAAAATATTTGGCTAACTCGGGTTCGGGTCGACCTGAAAATATATATGTAATTGTCCTCTTAATCATTTTATAGGATTCAGTTATAACAATATGTGAAATAGTGACCAAAATTTCGTCACTAATGTTTTATGACGAAATTTCTCGTCACTATTTATGTAATTTAGTGACTAAATAGTGACCACTTATAAGTTTCGTCACTAAGTTTCTACCGATGACCAAAAATAATGATCAAAAATTATATCGTCACTATTTTCATCTAAATAGTGACCAAAAAAAATTCTCGTCACTAAATTCTCGTCACTAAAGCTACTTTTTCTTGTAGTGAAATCCACCTACAAAATCGACAAGATACTACAATATTAGCTATCATGGAATCAAGTGTTCTATATGGGTGTTTTGTATTGTGTTATAAAACTGATTCTGTGATATAATGATCAAAATCATATAAATAGCTATAACAAAATGCAGACATGTTGCAGCTACTTAAAGCTCTGATAATCACAATCAGTGGCAGCTCTTTAAGTACGTATGAGTTGAAAATGCAAAACGTCCCTTATTAATTCACTAATCAGTCTTGTTCTTACCGCAATTAGGGCAGCGTATATACTCCTTTTCAATCAGAACAAGGCCCGAACCACCACACTCAGTGCATTTCTTCTGAGCCACCTGCCATGGATAAAATTTTATAAGTTCATATCCAAGATTAAGGGGTGTATGTGATTGCTTATTAAACTTGTTAATGCTTTTTGATATAATACAATCCAAATAGCTTATTTGGATTCAATTTTGGCAATGGTTATCACTTATTCTTATTCAAGGACTTTAAAGTGTAAACTGATCATGCAACTAACAAACTGATTATTCAGAACTCATAGTTTTACACACTAAGTCTCCAATAATCCAATAACCATAGATAAGGGGTGTCTGAGTTTGCTTAAATTCGCTCATCTACTTCAAAAATAAACAAGCCAACTCGTATGCGAGCTTAACTCAAACCACTTATCTGTAATAGACATTTTAATCAGTATTCTGAAACACCCTCTTAAATTGCTTATATCTAAGGGAGTGTTTGGGTATGCTTATAATCTAAAGCTATGCTTAATAGCTTATTCTTTCCCCAAAAGAGATACAATCCCATGATATTAAGCTTTAGCCAAAAGACCTATAATGATGTTAATATCTTTCCTAAAATTTCAATAAGTTGTCAAACTGCTCAAATCAGCTTACCCGAACACCCCCTAAATTTCATGTTGTAGACAAGCCGGGTCGAGTTTCAAGCCTAATTATTTTTGACATTTTCATAATGGCTATGCTATCTCAATAATTGGTACCTCTTAATTAACCGTGTACATAGAGACATACTTAACTTATTTTATATACAGTACTAAAGAAAATAAAAATTCTTTAGGCTTGTGAGTGTAATCGAGCTATATGTATGGAGCTCAGAAGCGTAAGCTCTAGCTCGTTTGTTTAAACGGCTTACAAGTAAAGCTCAAACTTGGCTTGTGACTCATTTACACACTTAGTCGTACCAAACACAATAATGAACTTACAATTCTCTTGCTAAATTCGATTCCAGCAACCACAAACGGCGTAACTCCAGCTACAAATTCCAAAAATCCAAACACGATTATATGAAGGAAAAAAGAAACACATTAATTAAACTCAAATAAACTAAAATTAAGTGGACATACCTAAAATTTGAAAAGCTCGTAAGTCCACTTTTTCTTTTTTTCCTTATGAGCTTATGTCTAAGGTCATAAGCTTAACTTGATAAGCCAAAAAAGTGAGCTTACGAGCTTTTCATGATTTACATAAAGCCAATAAGCTCACTTGATAAGGTAAGAATAACACCTTGTTTAAGGCTATTCGTGGGCTTACGAGCTTATTTGATTTCAGTTTATATTTCACAAGTCCAAATATTATTCAGCTTGTTTTGAGACTTATGGGCTTACCCGTTAATACAAGCTTAATCATATTAAGCTTGTATAAGCCCGTAAGTCTCGAAACTAGCCGAAAAATATTTAGACTTGTGAAATATAAGCCGAAATCAAATAAGCTCGTAAGCCCACGAATAACCTTAAACATGTCATATTAACAAAACATACCAATAGTTCCAACAACAATCTGCCACGTAATCTCCGGATCACCCGGAATAAAAACAACTTCAGAAGCTTCACTCACTGCTGTAATTCTGTTCGGTCCTCCGGTTAACCGGAGACGATGTCCGTACGGTCTCAGGTTACTGTACGGACAAGGAAGATTAGGTACAGTTGATATTGAATTCAGTTTTGTTACTGACTACTCCGTAATAATCATGAAATGGTGAAAGTATGAAATACGTAGTACCAAGAAATGTTGCTGAGAAAGTGCCACGTCAGCAACAGTTTAATATAGCTATCTGCCACTGATTTTTATTTTTTTTTAAATTTGGGCTTGGCTCTTTTTGGAATTTTTATACTCCCTCCGTCCCAAATTTATTGTCCACTTTGAATTTTCAAAGTCAAACTAGTTCAACTTTGACCATAAATATGTATATTTTTGTTATATAATACTTGATGAAAAATTATACAATTGAAAAGTACACTTAAAACCCAATCCATTTATATATTTTGCATAAAATATTATATAACACTCACAAAAATATTTAAGGTCAAAGTGGAAGAAGAAAGACTAAAAAAGTCAATAGTGGACAATAAATTTGGGACGGAGGGAGTATCTGTTTTTCTAATTGGGTCCATTGTATGAAACACTCTATAACAAAGTAAACAACTTTTAAAATTATTGTTAATGAGAGAGAACTCACCCGCGTTGCTGCGGGGTGTTTTGTAAGTCTTTGCGACGTTAAACATTAACCCTTGTATTAGATAGTACATATACACAACAAAAGATTGTCCATGTTTTACCAGTTAACTAAAAGTATATTAATATCTGGCACGTTTAGCTCGTAATTCATATGTCTTTTAGACGAATTATCTTATATTAAAGAAATCGATAGATATTTTTTTTAAGAAAAAAATATATAATAAAATTCAACATTTTTATAAATTTGTATAGCCTCATTTTATTTGTAATCTGAGGGCCTTCACGGGGGTATCTTTTTTAAAAAAGAAATTGGCGAATATTTATTAAATATCTAGTAAGTAAAGTTTGTTAGGCTCGTTTTGTTGGTAATCGAGAAGCCTTTCCGGCAGTATATTTTTTGTAAAAAAAAGTTGCTAGCCATCTATTTGATATTGATAAAAAAAAAAATAATAAATAAATAAAATAAAAATTTGTTATATAAAGTTCAGGGTAGTTTTCGCAAGTTGTTGGACAGTTCGGGGTAAAAGAAATTTGTTATATAAAGTTCAAGGTAGTTCTTGTAAGTTGTTGAATAACGCAAGCTGTATTTTGTAAAATTTGTTGTTAGGCCAAACGGTTTTGAGCCTAGGCTTCTTGGGCTTATTTTTCTGGGCCTGATTTTATAACTTATTTTTATTGCTTCATGTAGGGGTGTTCATCGGTTCGGTTATCAGTTAATCGTTTATTCGGTTCGGGTTGTTCGGTTAAAAAAAAATTTGAGTCATAACCGAAAACCGAACCGAACCGAAAATATATATAATCGAACCGAATTGAGAACCGAACCGAAGTTCGGTTCGGTTATGGGTCAAAACCGAAAACCGAATTTTTTACTTGAATTAAACTATTTATATTTTTTTTGAATTTAACTATATATATTTTTGGCAAAAAAAATATTTCAAGCGTAAAAAAGTGTTTTTTTTATACTAGTATAAAATTTTAATGGATATTTTTTATAATTAAAATAATATAAATATATAAAAAATATATATATTTATATAAATTCGGTTTTCGGTTCAGATAGCTAAACCCATATCCAAACCGAAAACCGATTTTTTCATTCGGTTCGGTTTGGTGTTAACAAGTTCGGTTCGGTTATATGTTCGGTTCGTTTTTTTTCGGTTCGGTTTGGTTTTCAGTTTATTCGGTTAATTAACCGAACCGTGAACACCCCTAGCTTCATGATTATTTTAAATTGCTTTTTTTGGTAATTTTCTTTGAAATTCATCCTTTTATGGTATTTTGCAATATTTTATGACATTTTTGCCCCTCTCAACTAATAGGAAAAAAAATTGAAGGGCAAAAATGTCAAAAAAAATGTCGTAAAATATCTCAAAAAGGACAAATTTAAAAAGAAAAGTACCCATATAAGCAAAAAAAAATTATTCGTTACCCAGAAAAACAAACGATAGCAAGTATATTACATTTTTTTTAAACATTTGCGCTATCTTTTTTTACATATAAAACGACTACATTTCGGTTCATTCTTAGAATATATATATATATATATATATATATATATATATATATATATATATATATATATATATATATATATATATATATATATATATATATATATATATATATATATATATTGGTCATTTTAATAAAAACGCAACAGATTTTGTAAAAAGTTTGTTGTTAACAATGATCCTAAAAAGTAAAGACCATTGTTAGCAAATTCCAGTTAAAAGATCGACATTGAATTCATTTTGCCAGTCTTTTTAATGACACTTTTAGCATAAATACTAAGAATTAATGTATTACTTTACCAACAATTAAGTAATACTTTTCATGCCTTGCGAGTTTTTAGTGTCTTTTTCATAACTTACGCAACTTTTTATTTATTTATTTATTTTTATTTTTATTTTTCTGTAAGTTGGGCATTTTAGATTGCGTTTAGTTGAAGGAAAATATTCATTTTTTTTTCACAAAAGTGTTTATACGAAAGAAGAAAAATAGAAATCACGTTCAAAACGTTTTATTTTATAACATTATCCACAAAACACAAAATCTTTATTCCCTAACCTAGGAAAGAAATTAAAAAACATATTTTTGACGTATCATTTCCCATGTAACCTAACCCCCCTCCCCTAATCAAAATAGAACACACACAAAATTAGTTGAACGCCTTTTTTTAGGTTTTCATCGCTTGGTCATGCACATAGTCTATGTTGGGCCAATTCAGTCCGCATATTATTTATGTGTGCCCAATGATCTCTGACTAAATTCATCATAAATTATACTAAGTATCAAAAACTCGATGATAATGAAATCAATTAGCAACTTCAGCAAGGTTCTAACAAAGACAGCTTCAAGGAATCGAAGACTACCTAAAGATACACTCACTACATGATGCGTTGTCAGGTCAGTGAGTATGGGAACCAAAGCTGAAGACACTGAGATCATCAGGGTTTGACAATTACTTGATTATCTTATCAGATCTCTGACTGAACTATGAGTATAACTCAAAATATCTCTATAAACTTAGGCGGGGCTTTTTCAATAAAGCAAATGAGCAGGATATGTACAATGGAAAAGTAGAGACAAATAAAGTACGAGTTGGTGAAAATGTTGTGAACAGTTGTCAACATTGTTCACAAAAGTATGGTTTGGTTCTTCCCAAGAATAGAACCATTAGATGAAAAATGTATTTGTCATTTAAATGCTTAACATGTCAAAAGGAACTCACTTGTCATGCTTGTATGTTAGCCCATATAAAGAAAATGTTGGCCGAAGTAAAGACATCTGTTACAATTTATTGATACGTTTAAGTAGAGGATTTACTCTTAACTTGAAATGGAAAAACTTATCACAGAATCAAGATTTCACTTACAAACTTCAACCTTTGTTAAAGTTTGTCTGATTAGAAAGCAACAAATTCATATTTCAACGAGGATTTTTTACCCGCGCTCTGTTGTGTTACGCGGGATTTTACGCCGAAATTATACGTATAAAATCTCATATGAATCGATTTTAAGTTTTTACTCATAACATGTTTTAAACATAAACAAATAATTTCTAAATATTAAACTTTCAGTAGATTTTTGAAATGTCAGAAACAATGTATGTTAATTTATGTTACAGAGGTTGTTTTCGGAGACGAATTACATAATTCAAGCTAAAACGTAAGGAGTATTTAGGTAAATGTTTATTTCTATGAAAAATATACATTTAGGGATGATTCAAGATCAGTTAAACTATAAGGACCATTTATGTAGATTTCTGTTACATGGTCTGTCTTTAGGGATGGATTTTGTAACAACCGTTAAACGGAAAATGACTATTTAAGCTATTATTAGGCTCACCATTGACATACCAACTAAAGTATCAAATATACACGGGTTCTTTGAGTTTTTTTCTAAGAAGTATTGGTGTAGCAAACGACATTTTTTGGTTATATCACTTATATGTCATATTCATATGGTTGTTGGTTATGAACGTTTTTAATAGCAACGATAAAAGTCATTAACTCCATAGTCTTTATGAAATTTCTAACGTGTGTATTTAAAACCACGAAGATATTTTTAATCTATGAATATTTTTAAAGTTCCGGTAACAAAAAGCAAGTTGATTAAAAACAAAAAACTTAAATCATTATTTTACCCATTATATTCAGAGGCAGTCAGGATTATAAGTTAAGGGGGGCCGGACTTGATTTAAAAATCATAACGATATATATTACACCAAAAATGAATCCGTTGTTCTTTTAACGAATCATTCAACCTAACACTATAATAATTAGAGAGTAAACAAAATTGAAATAGAATAATTTGGCAAGCAAATTTATTTGGTGCTTTATCATGTCGGTTAGGTTATTCATTTATAAATTTTTATCTAAATATCGATATTAATAACCTTAAACCGTAACCGCTAAACCATTGTAGGATATAAAATGAAAGATAATTTTATATTTGTCGTGATGGTATGATTAGGTTTCGTTTCACGCTCTACAGTTTGTGACTTGGTGAGATATTCAAAATTCTAAAAGTGAGGGTGAAAGTTATTGTACGTTTGATTAAAAAAATTGGATGGTTGAGATTGGTTCATTTGATTTTTTTTACCTTTATTGAACCAAATTCAAGTCTTCCATTCTGTTTTAGAGTTGAGTGGCAGCCTCGACCTGAGCGGAAGTGCGATGTGTCTGAAAACTCGAGATCGTAAATGGATTTGAGTAGCATTCTGATCGCCTTTCTCATGATCCTTTCTATAGGTAAATCTACTGTGAGCGATCGAGTATGATTTACATAACTGTACTAATGTAAAGTTAAATTTTGCATAACTAAAGAATCTCCATTTTCATACTTGAAGTACCATTGATAATTGGTTTGTGGAAAATAAAGGCAGGAGATGCAATTCATATGCATAACAGAGTTTAAAAGACTCCCGTTAACTATATGAGAACTTTAATATAATTATATAATAATAAATCTGGTTAATGGGTACATAATCATATTGTCTTGCTCCCTTTCTTTTTCTTTAGCAAAGCATTACCCTTTTGCTTTTGCATCCGTCCCCACCACATCACGAATTTTTCAGACAAATATATCTTATTCACATTGTTATAATCATATTAATTTGCTTGTAGCAAAGGCTGATTATAAGCGACACTTTGAAATTTTATTAACAATTCTTTTTGAATAATGGTATCATTAAATAATGAAACAAATAAGGACTTATTTGAACCATCATATTTGATTCCAAGTCACTAGCACTACTGTCTGCTACTTTTTGTAGTGATTTGAGGAGAATGTATATAAACTTGGGGTGGGTTATATTGACGGAGTTATTTGGTTAGATTAACCCTCTCTAAACATATAGGGTGTACTTTTATATAGAGTAAATTACATGGTTGGTCCCTGTGGTTTTCCAAAATAACAACTTTCATCCCTCGAAGTTTAAAGTTGCATTGGTAGTCTCTAAATATGTAAACAAATAACACACCTGGTCCCTATAGGGACCATTCATGTTATTCTTTGGAGGCGAAAATTTCACATATAGGGATCGTCAATCGTGTGTGTTATTTGTTTACATACTTAGGGACTATCAATGCAACTTTAAACTTTGAGGGATGAAAGTTGTTATTTTGGACAAACCACACGGACCAACCATGTAATTTACTCTTTATATATATATATATATATATATATATATATATATATATATAGAGGTGGGTTCATGAAAAAAGTCCACTTTGATAGAAAAGTGACAAAAGTGTACAAATCAACCCCTCCTTTTTTTCACACCAAACTACAGGGACCTAATTGTATTTTCATTTATTCTTTAAGGAATTTTTGTAAATTTGCACCCTACCCCACCCCCCCCCCCCCCCCCCGCCAAAAAAAAAAAAAAAAAAAAAAAATTCGCGCCAAAAAAATTTTTTTTTTTGGGTCAAATTTTTTTTTTTTTTTTTTTTGGACAAAAATTTTCCCGCCAAAAATTTATAACCCATATGCACCTTTTTTTTTTAGTGCATCTAGGTTATAAAAATTGGTGCATCTCAGTTATAACTGAGATGCACCAATTTTTATAACCCAGATGCACTTTTTTTTTTTAGTGCATCTCAGTTATAAAAATTGGTGCATCTCAGTTATAACTATGATGCACCAATTTTCATAACCCAGATGCACTAAAAAAAAAGGTGCATCTGGGTTATAAATTTTTGGCGGGAAAATTTTTGGACCAAAAAAAATTTTTTTTTTTTTGCCCAAAAAAAAAATTTTTTGGCGGGAAAAAAAAATTTTTTCGGGGGGGGGGGGGGGCATGTTTCAAGACATACCCCTGAAGTTTGAGATATTTCAAATTAAACCCTATAACCTTTTTTTCTCACTTTTCTACCAAAGTGGACTTTTCTCTAGAACCTTACCCTATATATATATATATATATATATATATATATATATATATATATATATAGAGGTGGGTTCATGAAAAAAATCCACTTTGGTAGAAAAGTGAGAAAAGTGTACAAATCAACCCCTCCTTTTTTTCACACCAAACTACAGGGACCTAATTGTATTTTCCTTCATTCTTTAAGGAGTTTTTGTAAATTTGCACCCTACCCCCACCCCCCAACCCCCCGCCGAAAAAAAAAAAAATTCCCGCCAAAAAAAAAATTTTTTTGGGTCAATTTTTTTTTTTTGGGCCAAAAATTTTCCCGCCAAAAATTTATAACCCAGATGCACCTTTTTTTTTAGTGCATCTAGGTTATAAAAATTGGTGCATCTCAGTTATAACTGAGATGCACCAATTTTTATAACCCCGATGCACCTTTTTTTTTTAGTGCATCTCAGTTATAACTATGATGCACCAATTTTTATAACCCAGATGCACTAAAAAAAAGGTGCATCTGGGTTATAAATTTTTGGCGGGAAAATTTTTGGCCAAAAAAAAATTTTTTTTTTTTGCCCAAAAAAAATTTTTTTTGGCGGGAAAAAACAAATTTCGGGGGGGGGGGGGGGGGGGGGCTGGGGGCATGTTTCAAGACATACCCCTGAAGTTTGAGATATTTCAAATTAAACCCTATAACCTTTTTTTCTCACTTTTCTACCAAAGTGGACTTTTCTCTAGAACCTTACCCTATATATATATATATATATATATATATATATATATACACATATATATATTACTTTTTCCCTATTTTGTCATTTAGTGATTTTTTTTTGTTTAAATTAAATGTATTGTATATGTATAATGTTTTGTATATTTGTGTTTAATAATGTTTTGTATATGTGTAATGTTTTGTATAATTATTTTGTTTGTATAATAACACGTTAAATATTACCACATTAAATAACTGCAACAACAACTGTTATTATTAAATTAAACGGCAACGTTAACATATTATTTAAAAACAACAACATTTACGACATATGAATATTATTCATTTCATTTAAAAGATCATGGAGCCTTGCACCCGACTGACAAGCGTGATCCTTAGGATTCCTTGCCAATTCTAACTCCATCTCCAGCGTCTTAATTCTTGTCATCAACAGCTTGTTTCTTGCTTCAAGCTCGTCAATCTTATTATCTTTCGCAACGCAGTTTGAGCACTGCGTTGAAGAAGAGACTTGATTAAAGTACCTCCTTTCAAATCCATCTTTCCACATGAAGTATCGACACCCATAGTTATCTGTACCTGGCTGTTACATGTTAAAAAAATTATAAGAAATTTATTTTTAACAAACAAATTATTTACATATTTACATAACTAAGCAAACGTATGATTATTTACCACTGAATCAGGACATGCATAATACAGTTGCCCACGAGTAGCTGGTTTCCAGGATTGCCGTTCTATAATGAATCCTCTCTCACATCGACAAAAGAAATGATTCATGCGTTTCACCTGACCAAAGAATTTAAACAAATTAATTTTTTGCAATAATACACTACAACAAAAGTGGCTTTTTAGGACCCTTTGTGTGAGACGGTATGATAATGGAGTCCTAAAAAACTGTTTAATATGACATATGAGCGTTTAGGGTCCTTATTAAATATTTGCTACTTAGGCGATGTCCTAAAAAGGTATATAATAGGATGGTCGATGATTTGGGGTCCTATTATCATATAACTTAATAGGACACTTAAAATATGGATCCTAATAAATTACCTTTATAAGATGTTTATTCATTTTGGTTGTATTATAATAAACCATAATAGGACACTTGAGTTTTGAGTCGTAAGACATCAGTTAGTTAAAACGCTTATTCACAAAAAGTTTTATTATACCAATATTTAATAGGACCTTTGACACGTGGGTATTATAACGTTAACCTTTATAGGACGCTTATGTACAATGGTTTTTTAACATCATTTTTTTAAAATGATTATTTGAAAAAGTTTTATTATAACAAAACTTAGTAAGACCCTTAAAGAATGCATATTAATTATGGTTTTATTACAATACACCATAATAGGACAGTTGATATATAAGTCATAAAACATTAATTATTTAAAACGCTTATTCGCAAGCGTCTTATAACGTTAACCTTTATAGAACGGTTATTCATAATGGTTTGTTTATGATACACCACAATTTGGCACATATTTTTAGAGTCGTAAAACATCCGCTTTTTATAACGCTTATTCAGTTTTATAGAACGCTTAATTGCAAAAGTTTTATTTGAACAAAAATTAACAGGACCCTTGACACCTGTGTCTTTTAACATTAACATTTATAGTACGCTTATTTGTTGTGGTTTTATTATCCTACACCATAATAGAACACTTCTTTATTTGAGTCATAAAACATCAGTTTTTTAGAACGCTTTTTTACAAAAGTTTTTTTTAAACATTAGTTAGTATGACACTTTGATACTTGGGTATCAAAACTTGATACACCATAATAGGACACTAGATATTTGAGTCGTAAAAGATCAGTTTTATGAAACGCTTATTCACAAAAGTTTTATTTAAACATTAGTTTCCACTACATCCTTATTATAATAATACTTCCCCCATTATTTTTCCCCAATTATAAACCCTAAATAAATACAACCATACAATGTCTTCCTCCTCAAATAGAACTAATCGGCCACCACCACCAACACATTGTGAACATGATCAACCAGTAATTAGGCAGACTTCGCGGACAATTGATTTCCCTTTAAGGTGTTTTCTTAGATGCGTTGAGTATTATAATGTAAGTTTTCTTGGATGCGTTGAGTATTATAATGCGTTTTCTTGGATGCGTTGATATTAGTGATATTTGTTGTTTGTACCATATAGGGTTCAAAATGTAAGACATTTTACTGGCTAGATCCTGAGTTGCCTAATGACTATTACAAACAAGAGGTTTTTAATTTGATTCAAAAGGAAAAACGTTTGAAAGAAGACAAGTATGGAAAAATAAGAGATTTGGAAAGGGATATTGAGTTTCAAAAATCAACTATAGAGAAGGAAATGTTTCTGCTGCAATTGGAGTTGAAAGAAAGCAAGTGTAGTGTTGTTTTTTTTAAGAAAATTGTTGTTGTTTTGTGTTTGGTTATTGCAGTTATGTTGTCACAAATTGTGTAATGAAATGCTTGTTATGTAGGTTTGATGTAATGACCTTTTGTTTAATGAAATGCTTGTTATGGGATATATGTGTGGATGCATTTACAGTTGTTTATGTTTGCTGAGATAGTAATGGATGCATTTACAGTTGTTATCAAAAAAGTTGAAGGTAAATGGGAATTGAAGTTGCAGAGAGTGAGTAGTTAATAGCATGTTATGATAGTCATACTCTGTTACTACTATGCAATTGTTTCTGATAGTATTAGCTTGTATTAGAATATAGACTAGAATGCCTTGTTCCTAGCATTTCAAGATCTAAATGAGTATTATTTTGTTGCAGAAGTGATAAGCATTTGAAGCTCAAAATCATCACCTATGTCAAGCTGTGAAGATAAGTTAAGCTCAAAATCATCTTGGGCTGGTTACTTTCCACCTAATTGGAAATTCAAAGGATTAACAAAGTCAGAAGCCAAAAAGTCAAAAGGCAAGAAGTCAAAAGGCAAAAATGTTGAACAAGTTCCTGGTAAAAGGATACAAGTGTTAGGTCTTGCTAACAATGTTACTTGGGATGCAATAAAAAAGAAGACATTTGGAGTCAAAAAACCATCAGGATAATGTGTTATCTGTCTTTGTATTGTTATATGTCTCAATCTTTTGGAAGTTATGTATGGGTTAGCTGTCTTTGTAGTGTCCTTATCTATCAATGATAATGGTTAATTTGGTGCATTATTGCTGTAATATACTAATCCAGAATTGCACTCACAAAATAAACTAGGCTTGATTCAAAAACAAAAATGACTGAGTGCAGGGCATCTCAGTCCTAATGTGGTGATTAGCAGACCAAATTAAAGCAACAAGATAAGATCTAGAATCCCAATTAAGCTCAGAATTCTCTAGTCAGTAGTACAAGCTACTAAAGGAAACAAAAAACAGAAGAGAAACAACAGTGAATAAGCATAAATTAAGCTCTTAATATGGGCATTTGAGCCAAACAGTGATAAGCCATATTGACCCGTTTGACCCATTTGATCCAAACACCCCTTAAGCAGGGTTGTTTTGAGATCTCAAAGTGAAAATATAAATAACAAGAAGCTAAAAAGTTAAAATTACCTAAATTTAAATAAGAAATGTATAAGAAAGAGTAATACAAACAGTAATGAGGATTGTAATTGATTCTTAACAACTAATTTTACATAAAAACAGGGACTATTACCATTTAGCTAATTGAAATCATTAAGCTTCTTCAACTGGATCTTCTTCATCGGCAATAACTAAGTCATTGTTGTCCACAACGGTTCCATCGAAACCACCTCTAACCAATTCAATATCCATTATTTCGTCATGTTGAGGACACATAAATGAGTCACCCTGCAAATGTGTTTCCACGTCATCAAGACTTGTTTGTTCATCCATGTCATAAACATGTCTGGGCGCTGTCTTGATCACAACTTGCCATCCTTTGTCAACACCATCTGCAACGTAAAATACTTGATGTGCTTGAGAAGCTAGTATAAAAGGCTCGTTATGAGCCTTCAATCCTTCAAAATTCAATAGAGTAAACCCGTTGTCATCTTCTTTTTTCCTTGAACCATTCGAAATCCAATCACAATCGAACAAAACTACTTTCTTGTCAATACCATACTCCAACTCAATTATATCATTCAAAACCCCGTAGTAAGTTACATCTCCCGCGATAGGATTGTTATCTGTAGCACTCGAGTAACTGTTTGTCATGGCCTGAAGATTAACCCCACTATTCTGTGTTTTCCTATTATGTTCTACATCTTTTGTGTGAAATCGGAAACCATTTATGATAAATCCCTTATATTTTTTCACATACTCAGATGGACCACTTGCCAAGCACCTTAGATTTTCTGTGATTCTGTGATCCCCTCTAGCATGTAGCTCCTCAACCTGAAATAAGGCAAGATGTGTTAATTGTTTTGTTATTAGTAGGTCGAAAATGCTATGTCATTATAATTATTTTGCAAAAGTAATAAACCTGTGTATATGCCTTACATGATCTTGAAACCACGACTCAAAAGTCTCACTATGTAAACGTTGAATGTCACGCTTACGTTTTCTCCAATTTTGATGATGAACCAACGCCAGATGTTCACTGCAGTGTTAACAGATGATAATGAAGATAACAACGACAACTATTCATTGTATAATATAATTTATGAAACTCACAACTAATATAATTACTTATGTTCGAAATTCATCAACTTCACTACAATTGAACAATACATATGAATGTGCTTTAGCCAAAATGTCAAGTTCCATCATTTCTACCTTAGTAGCACCAATCGGTCGACCCGCCATAGAAAAGATAGGTAAAACATCCTCATAACCATCGTCATCATTATTTCGACTTGTCTTATTATGTACGGTCTTAACATCACTGGATAAGTACAATGAACAAAACGACACACACTCTTCAGCTAGATATCCTTCTGCAATGGAACCCTCCGGGTTATTCCTGTTTCGCACGTAAGATTTTAATGTAGCTAAATACCTGAGATATCAAAACCAATAATTTTAGATTCAATAATATTTGTTAATAAAGGTATTTACTAAAATAGTAATGTGCACCTCTCGATTGGATACATCCAACGGTAATGTACTGTCCCTCCTAATCTGGCCTCTGAAGCAAGATGAACCATGACATCAAAGAATGATGGCGGAAAAATCCTTTCTAAATCACAAAGTATTTTTCCAATCTCGGTTTCCATTTGAACCAAATCATTTGGATTAAGAACCTTTGCGCATAATTGTTTATAGTAACGACATAGCTTCATCACAGTATAGCGCACGTGCTTAGGCAACACATTTCACAAGGCAATGGGAAGCAACTGCTGCATCAAAATATGGCAATCATGACTTTTAAGTCCAAACAGTTTTGGAGGTTTTAACTCTACGCATCTTGAGATATTAGCTGCATAACCATCTGGAACTTTCACCTTCTTAAGCACACGACAAAAAATATCTTTCTCTTTTTTATCCATTGAGAAACAAGCAGGTGGCAAGTAAACTTTGTTGTTATCTTGAACTATAGGATGAAGTTCAGGTCTAATGCCCATTTCTTGTAAATCTAGACGTACTTTTATATGATCCTTGGTCTTCCCATCTAGATTCATTAGCGTTCCAAGGACACTGTCACAAACATTCTTCTCCATATGCATTACATCTAGATTATGGCGTAGCAAGTTATCTTTCCAGTACGGTAACTCAAAAAAATACTTTTCTTCTTCCAATTAAAAGGTAAATTTGGGTTGCTCTTCACAAGTTTTCCAAATTTAACTTCAAAACCATCTAACTCATCAAGTACTTCTTGTCCTCTTAAGCCACGGGGTTGCCTGTCTAGTTCTTCTGTGCCATCAAAAGAGTCTGTATCTCTTCTAAAAGCATGTTCAGTAGGCAAATATCGACGATGTCCCATAAAACATTGTTTTTTGCCATGAGTCAGGCGTGTTGATTTTGTATGTTTATGGCAGTTAGGACATGCAAGTTTACCTTTGGTGCTCCATCCAGATAAATTTGCATAAGCAGGAAAGTCACTGATCGTCCATAACAAACAAGCACGCATCCGAGAGTTACTTTTTGTTGATGCATCATAAGTGTCTACTCCTTTACGATCCCACAACTCCTGTAGCTCAGCAACTAACGGTTCCATATAGACATCTATATTATTCCCAGGAGTAGATGGGCCAGGTATAAGTAACGTTAGAAAGAAATAAGGTTTCTGCATGCACATCCAAGGAGGTAGATTATATGGCGTCAAAATAACAGGCCATGTACTATGAGAAACACTCATTGTTCCAAAAGGGTTAAACCCATCACTCGCTAAACCAAGCCTGACATTACGAGATTCTTTGGCAAACTTATCATATTTAAAATAAAATGCTTTCCATGCCGGGGAATCTGCAGGATGTCTCAAGTAACCATCTTTCGTGCGACTCTCTTCATGCCATCTCATGGAGGCGGCTGTTTTAGATGACATAAATAACATTTGCAATCGTGGTATGAGCGGAAAATGACGCAACACCTTTGCTCCAATCTTCTTACGTGTATCACTCGTGGTGGACTCATCTACACAATCATCTTCACTTGCTTTATACCTTGACGTATGGCATATATCACATTCTGTTTTATTAATGTTTTCTTTCTAGTACAGCATACAATCATTAGGACATGCATCAATTTTATCATAACTAAGTCCCAACTCTCGAATTATCTTCCTTAGTTCATACAATGAGTTTGGTATACAAGCATCGGGGAAGGCTTCCCTCATTGTATCTAGCATCTTGCTGAAACCATTATCACTACATTTCCCAACACACTTACCATGAAATAGTCTAATGATAAAAGAAAGAACTGATAACTTACACCCAGGATATAGTGGTTTCTTTGCCTCTCCCAACACTTTATAAAATTTTTTCGCCTTTAGGTTTGGCATACTCATATTTTCAGTTTGTGTTCCCATGTCATCGGTTAGTGTGTCATCACCAAACCGATGGAAGGCATCATTCAGCAACCCTTGCATGTCATCTTCAGCATCCAACATTGGAGCATCACTTGATTTGGAACTGAAAGGTGGAATTGTATAACCTTTCATAAACCCTACACATACCAGATGTGTTGTAGCCTCCGTCCGATTTACCCATATCTGATTACCACAATCAATACATGGACATGAAATCTGTCCATTTTTACCCTCATTATAGAATATATGATCAAGAAAGTCGTCAAGACCTTTTTATATTCAATGGTAAATCTAGGTAAAGACATCCAACTCGTATCCATCTTAAACCTAATTCAATTAACCACAGAAAACCACATATAATTTCAACAAAAAGAAAGGGATCCTAATTCAATTAACCACATATGTTGTTTCATAAAAATTTAGCAAAAACGATTAGGGTTTCAATTATGAGGTATTACCTGGTCTTGATGATGATGGTGACTCCTGTTGGCAATTTTGGATGGTGGAATGATGTGGATTTGGATATTAAAATTAGAAATACTTTTACAATTTATTTTTAAGGTATTTCTTAATGAATTGCCTAATTATTATGTCAAAGCTAGATAAACTAATTTAAATATAAAAATTAGAAATTAAAAGTCAAAATTGCAAAAGTAATTTTTACATAAGCTTGAAAACTTATAAAAGGTAAAAAAATTATAAAAAATTATCTGGCATAAAAATTAAACAGTAAAACTAATATATTTTTTGCTTTTTAATTTAAACTAATTTAATTAAAATTAACTCTAAAAATTACCTATTGAAGAGTAAAAATTATGGGAAAATTACTAGGAATGCTACAAATTACAAAGAACCAAGGAAAAATATGAGGAGGGGGAAAATGGTACGGATAAGCATTTAAATAAGCTAAATTGCAAAAATAAGCTAAAAGGAACAAGGACTATATTAAGTATATAGATTATGCAATAACAAACGGAACTGGTGCCCCTGAGCAATTGGAAGGGGGTTGTGGTATTGTGCATGTATGCTTGAGGTCCCAGGTTCGAACCCCACTTTTTGCAATTTTTCCATTTATTTTAATTTCTTTGATTTTCTTTTTACAAAACTTTTTTATTACTAATTATAAGTAACTTTTGTTAAAACAGTTTTTTCAAACGTCAAAAAAAAGCTCTGTATGAGCTTTTTAGCTTTACAGATGCTTTTGTTAAGCCAAAATGGATTTATAAAAGGCATTAAGATACAAATAATCTACAATAAGCTAAATAAGCTGTAACTACATGAGTTGTACCTACCTTAACCTAAAACCTACCAGATAATCTAACGGAATAAGATCTAGACCAGAATAAGCACTTGGCCATATATCACATGCCAAAACCAAGAACCTTGCAGCCCTTGTGGGTCCCACTAGGGTTCAAAGGGATCCAAAGCAACACTTGATATGAAAAGGTGAATTATTGAGGTTTCTAAAAAGCTAAAAATAAGTAACTTTTATGAAACCACTTTTGAAATAACTTATTAATAAGCTATGTGCACCCCCTTGTGCTTAACAGTTGACTTAATAGCTTATTAGGACTTATGCACTTTTGAAAAAGCTATGAAATGAGCAAATGAGCAAAAACATATGATAGACAACTTCAAACAAGGCAAAGGACACAAATAAGCACTGGGTGGTGCTTGGAACCTGTCGGCAAACTCTGAGTCACTCAGTGTATGTTTTGAGACATGTCACAAGTATGAGTCAAATAAGCTAAGTGCAAAATGGCTAGAGTCCAAAATAAGCACTAATCCAATAAGCTGAACTTGTAAGCTCCCTAAAAAGCCCAAGGTTGTGTACTGGGGTTCACAGATAAGCCAGATAACAGCTTATGAACTTTGGCTTAAAACCAATGAAAAAACTGACCACCCAATGTACACAGTCAAATGGGACAAACTAAAAGCTAATTGCAGCCCTATTAGATAAGCTAGAAAGTGCAAAATAAGCTATGAACTACAAAGATCAGCTGATTGGCTTTCCAAAAAGCCAATAATCACACTATGGGGCCGACTATTGAACAATCTATGGTCTATTGAAAATGGTCAATTTCCTGTGCACAGGACAAGTACTTGCCCTGCAAGCTTAAAGAAGCACTTGCACAAGCTACAATAAAAATCCTAAAAATAAGCTGGACACAGAATTTTAAAGATGAGCTGAGGGACTATGATTTGTGAAAAGCTCAGGTTCCCAATCCAAATACAAAAATCTAAATAAATCTCCCTATTTTTGGATTTCTGCAACAACAATGTTTTTGACTTTTTGAAATTATTAACTTAGGTTGACTTTTGTGAGATTTGATCTGAATTTACTGATTGATTAATGTGACTTAAGCTATATTAAGACTAATTTATGCTATAACAACTACTTGTGAGATGATTTGAAACTTATGCCACACTAATTTCCACACAGACATATTTTAGGCCAATATCTTGGTGATTTTTGACTTTAAAGGTTCTATCCACCAAAACCTTGTTTGTTTCTGACTTATTAGCTATTAAGAAAGTTGTATGAACAGGCCTTAGTCACTGAGTTCAGCTAATACTCACTACACAGACCAAACCAAACACTACTTTAAAACACAGATTCTTTAATACTCCACTGATTTAACAAATTTAAAAGGCAAATGATCAATCTAAATCATAATACTGATACATAACCTTCAACTAGACTAAATTAAACACATATAAACAAAACCAACCAACATTTAACAATAACAACTAACAAGCACATACAGATTATAACCAAAGCACATAACAAAACAAACGGCCATTAAACATAAATATCCACATACTATTAAAATAATAACCATCATAAGTAACCAGAAACCATTGTTCATAAAACATTGTTCACAAACCATCACCATCAACATAAATACATAACAACTTTTCATCAAAATAACCCAACAACATGCCACCATCAGACACAAAAACCACAAAAAAACCCAACCACTACCTTCATTCATGCTCATACTTCTCCAGAATCTCAATGGTCTCCTTCTTCAAGGAGATCAACCTCTGAAAGTCAGCAACCACACTAGCAAGGGATTCAACCGAACGCCTCTCAATTAGCTGGACTTCATGCATAGAATCATAAACATCCTCTGTTGCCATTTCTTCATCAGAATACAACCGAGACACCTCCATCATTCTTTCTGTCCTCTTATCCACTTGCATTCTCATGTCGTCTCTGACGGCCGCAACATTCCTCATGTTGACCTCATTGGTTGGTATCTCCCGAATATTCAGAAAAATAAAACACTCATGAATCTTTTCGGACCCAGAAAGTTGTTTCAGTTCATCCAAGAACGGCGTTTCAGACATTTTCAATTAGGGTTAGAAGTGAAAAAGTTATGATCGGAAAAAAAATATGGATGAACTGAAAAAATAAAAATAAAACCAAGCATATATATAAAGGGTAGATGCATGAACTGAAAAAATTAAGACTATTAATGACAGACGAAATAATCAAAACACGTAATGATGAGAACTGAAGAGATTGCAGAAAATCAAAGGTCGAGAAAAAATTACGCATTCCCATAATATAGATGATTATTATTTTAATTGGGATGACTCAAAGTTTAACCAATTCAGTTTCAGTTTGAAGCATTTGTAAAAAGAGAGGAACTAGTAAGTCGGTGTTGAGTATAAATATATTTCGGGTCGGGTTTGGGTCGACCCGTCTAACCCATTTATTAATCAGGGTAGGTTCGGGTTGTGAATAAATTAATTGGGTCGACCTGACAACACGTTTAAGCTTTTTTTCTTAATGTGACAACTTTTGTATAAAAAAAAAAGGGTTTACTGTGTCAACCCTTAACCCGTTTAACCTTTTCAACCCGTGAATTTCAAAAAGATCACGCACATCTTTATAAATGGTTATAATTTGAATATTATTTTTAAAATATTCATGATTATTATTTTCAAATTGAATGAAACCAAACTAACCGAAAACCCGATAGTACACTTGGGTCATATGAACCGGTGATATTGCCCTGTTGTCGACCTTGATTAACCTTAATGATGAATCTTCATATGATTCTTTTTACTATGAACCTTAATGACGAATCTTTGCTATGAAACTTTTATTATGAACCTTTGATAAGCTTTTCTGAACCATTTGATATGACCCATTTGTTATAAACATTTTGGATATGAACATTTTGATATGACACTCTGATTAAGATATGATATCTGACTATCAGTTTGATACACGAGCCATTTCACTAGTCCTGGGGGTTCCATGTCCGGGTCATTGATGCACCAATGGCATATATGACTCTAGTGTGTTTGAATGACGTTCCACACCATCCCTTATATGTTACATGTTATGAGCTCAAGTATATGTTTGGCCACCATGTTATCTGCAGGGGAGTATGGATGCATCCGATTATCTGTTATATGATATGATATGTTATGTTTCTGGGCTCGTGGTGGATTACTGTCCTGTATATGACTTCATGCAAAGCAATACATTCAATCATAATAGTCGGCACTTTATGATCACCTCCCTTATATTGGCCTCGCAATGTGTAGAATATAGGCTACAAACCTTCCCCGGAATGTGACGTCATGGGAAGTCGGCTTACGTAAAAACTCTTGACAATATAAATGAATGACCGCATCCGTTGAGAGTTATTCATATTAGCTTATTCAAAGTTATTATTTCATAAACTTTATGTTTTTACCAAATCAATCCCGAATCCAAAGCAACACCCACCAACCAAACGGGCCTTTAGTTGATAACCCGAGCAACGACCGGGTAATACTCTAGTTTTTTTTTAGTTTCAAATACAATAAAATACCTATACCTATATATTATAAATATACAATAATACAATACTTTTCATATACTGTATACTAGGTAGTATTAATTAATTTAATTATACATCAAATTATACCCTATCACCGATTCATCCCGCCCAGACCGATTACAAGCTACAAGGTGGTCGACTGCCCGACTACTGATTCGCAATTTTTGCAACATTGGATATGAACATATTGGTTATGAACCTTTTGATATGACACTCTGATTATGATATGATATCTGACTCCCAGTTTCAAACCCGTATCATTTCATTATTCATAGGGTTCCATGTCCGTGTCATTGCTGCATCAATGGCATATATGACTCTAGTGTGGTTTATTGTCCTACTTCTCACTTTATCTTTCGGGTCAACTGTATGCGGATACGCTTTAACAAACGTAGACCACTTATGATAAATCCCGTCTATAAGAAAATAGCAACATTTTAAATAACGCCCGAGTAAAACAAATGAACTATCTGGAGCCGCTCCATTTCGGGCAGTAAGTTACAACAGGTACTGATTACTTCAACACATTCATATTGTTGTTTGACCCGGGAAGTCCGAAAAACCAATGCCAAATCTACCTCATTTTTAATTTCACATACAATAAAATACTTATATAATATATATACAATAATATAATACATTTCCTATACTATCTATTATATATACAATAATATAATACAAATATACTATTACTTAATTAATTATAAATCTAATTGCTCCGTATAATCTAAACATTTGGGGAAAACTTACACACCCACGTTCACATAAACCCGCTTAAAATTTTTGGGGAAAAATTCAGATTCATAAATAACTTTTGGCGCTGCGAAAATCAAGCATATCTTTTCGGAAATCAAGTATTTGATTCGATTTTATTAATGGAAATCGTTTTTCACAGACGGTTAAACACTCAATTTTGGTTTAGGGTTGTATGTGGGCAGCAAAACAAGGATTGTGGGTTTTCACTTTTGAATGAAGATCTGACTCAACAGGTAATGGAAACCTTTCTTGTTGTTATTATTATTATTATTATTATTATTATTATTATTATTATTATTATTATTATTATTATTATTATTATTATTATTATTATTATTATTATTATTATTATTATTATTATTATTATTATTATTGTTATTGTTACTATTATTATTGTTATTGTTATTGTTATTCTTATTATTATTGGTATTATAATTGTTATACACTGTTATTGTTATACATTGTTAGTGTTTGTTTAACCTTTGTGATGATTCTTAAGTGTGTGAAATGGTGGGTTCGGGTATGTGTTTGGTTGACATCTTGTGATGAGTCTCATATGTGATCATAAGTGCTGCTTATTTGTGATATGGTACAAGTTGTATTTTAGTTGCTCTGTTTATTTAAAATGAATGTTGGTATACCTGTGTAACCATGGTTCAAAGGATTTGGGTAGTGATAGTGATAGTGATTTGATATCAGTTTCTAGCTAATGTATTTCATTCTGTGACATGTAACTGAAGGATTTGCGTATATTTTTGTTTGTAGATAATGTATCTCATTCTGTTACATGTAACAGATGGTGATTTGATTTCAGTTTTGTTGTTCTCAAATGACTATTGTTCTTTGCAATCTCATAATAATTTTATTTCTTTTGTGCAACAGTAATGGAAAATAAAAAGATGCAACGCCAAGTCACCACGAGAAATACGAATGATTATGAAATGTCCAGAAGGACAAGGATTCAAGAAAACCAACAGAGATTACAAGCTTTGGGAGTGAAAAATCTTGCTAGGTCTTTGACAAGTCTAGTAGAGAGTGACAACACAAAGAAAAAGAAAAAGAAACCAATGGATAACGGTGAGAAAGATGCAGATTATATGTCTGGTTCAGACTTTCATCTTAATGCTGAGGAAGATAACCCAGAAGAAGCGGCTACACAAACAAATAAAAAGGTACGAATAATAAATTTGGCTACTAAATTTTCTTTATGTTTGTTTGCTAACAATTCTACTTGCATGAAACAGCATCGAAAATACATTGCTCCACAGTCCATGACTAGATATAAAAATTTAGCACAAAAACGAATGAGTGCTCCGAATGTCTCCAGTGGGCTAACATCTTCACAATCTCAATCGCAAAAGGGACAACAGATTGATACAGGGAGGGCAATACGTAGTAGGGTACAGGAGCCCGACCAAGTCCAAACAAGAAATGATCAACCAACTTCTGTCAAGAGAGGGAGATTAACTGCAACTGAGAGAAACTTAGTTGCAATTGACAACGATCATGACCACGGGGAGCGTGACTTGAGATCTGATGGTAACTATATATAAACTTCAAATACTATATATATGATATTAAATTACTATTAAGTGTATATTCAGTTAACTGTTTTCGGTGGTTACTTGTTTTTTTTTCTTTTTTTTTTCTTTTTTTTTTAATATAGATGACAGTGAAGACCTTTATGATGTTGAAAATGATGATATCGAAGACATACCTATGAATGAAGATATTGAACAACAAGCTACTTCAGAAGATGATGTAGATAAATACATGGATGATTTGGAGAATGAGGATGATTTGGAGAATGTGAACGATTTAACAAATGACGGCGATGATCTAGTCGGAGAAGAGATTCAAGCTGAGCATTCTGAAAATGAAGAAAACCATGTAGTTACACAAGCTGGAAATGAAACAGGTTAACATGGTCTACTTGATTGCATTGTTTTAAAAATCATATATCATATATTGTGTCATATAAGTAGAATATATAATAAAGTTAAATTAAAACAAGACAAAAAACAACGCTAAGATATTGCCTCAATTTCAAATTATATAGTATTTTAAATGTATACGTATGTATTGTAAATCATGTTCACTTTTTGTAGTTCGGATTGTAAGCAAAAGAAAGAGTGGAGCAACACGTATGGCAAAAGTTTGGGCCCAAGAAAAAGGGGATAAAATTCCTATTTTAGTTAATGAACACGGACAACCTATTAACGACAAAAGTAGTCATCTGACTCATTTCATGGGAACCCTTTCAAGGAGTGGAAAGTATTGTCCGCTTTATAAACCATGGAATAAAGTTGACGTCGAAAAAAAAAGCTTTGCTTCAACTCTTAAAGGTACACAATGTTAAATTTGTATGTTAATGAATAAATTATTTGTTTTCTAATGTGAGCTATTACATTTTTTTAGACAAAATTTGATATTCCGGAAGCTGGAGAAAAATGGATATTGCAATCATTTGGGCGGAAGGTGAAGAACTGGAGGGCAAGAGTTAAGGAACTCTACCATGATCCGTCTTTGTCAGTTAAGCAACAAATAAAATCTAGGCCAAAGCAAGTGAAAAAAAAACAATGGAAGAAGCTTGTGAAGTATTGGAATAAAGAAAACACTAAGGTGTGAAATTCTATTCCACTTTAAATAACATTACTTAATTTCACATTATGATATTTTAATTTCCTGATGCAGAGTTTAAGTGAGAAAAACAAGGCGAATCGGGCAAAAAAAAAAGATGATCCAAAGAACCGGTAAAAAAAGTTATGCTCGCAAAAAAAAAGATGATGCAGAGTCTATATCCACTTTTAATATTCATTTTCTTTTTATTCATACAGACATCTTTGGGACGAGATCCAACTCGATTGGATCTTTTTAGTGCATGCTTCGCCAAAGATGGAAATACCAAAAATGATGACACTGCAAATGCGATTGTAAGTAATATGCTTTTATGTTTGCAAAAGTGTATTTATAGCAGAAGTTAAACACAATATGCTTTTTTTCGTAATACATGCTTTTCATATATGTTGTTCATGTTTATATAAAATGCAGGATGAAATGAAACGACTTAGTGATAATCTGCCCGAGGGTTCGATTGATAATCCTGGAACAGATGATATTTTTTCTACAGTTATGGGTAAAGATCGAAATGGTGATGCAGGCATGTATTGTCTAGGTGTTCGTGCTTCTGCTGTTTGGGGTGTAATACCAAGTCGTTCAGCATGTCATAGAGAAAACAACGAATTGAAGTCTAGATGTGGAGAACTTACTAGTGAAAATGAAAAGTTACGAGCCCAGTTATCAGAGAAGAATGGGTCGACGGATAGTTCCATTGTTCCACCTCTTACATCACAACATTCTCCTGTTGTAACCACTGAACCTCCACGCTTACGGGTATGTTCCTTTCTACTTGTTATAGCTTATTTTATCTTTGATAGCTAATGAACCTAGGCTACAAGCTTATGTATCAGTATTATGATTTACATTGCTCATTTGCCTTTTAAATTTGTTAACTCAGTTATTAAGGGGTGTTTGGTTCTGTGTTGTTTCAACTGTGGTAGTTGCCTTTTCACTTGTTTATCTGCACACTCTGACCTCTTAGGTGATATTAGAACTAGTAAAACTATAAAACCAATGTTTGAACTACAGAAAGTCAAAATCAAATTACCTTCACTCTCACAGTCCACTGTTGGGACCTGTGAGGATCAAATCTCACCCACATGGTCTAAATCTTGTTCATGTATCTTAAATTAGTGTTATCATAGCTTAAATAATCATACTTAGTGCATACGGATCAAACAAGTTTCATTAAAGTCAAAGTTTAAGTTCAAAATTAAAAAGTCAAAATGGTATGTTAGTCAGAAACTCAGATCTTGGGAGAATTTTTGTGAATTTTGTGTTGAGATTCAAGTCTTGATATTTTTACATGTTGAAATTCCCCATCTAAGCTTTTGAATCCCACATTTAGCTTATTTTTATGATTTTTTCTCTGGCTTAGGTGATAGTTCAAAGTGGCCTGCAGGGCTAACCATTGCCCTGCACCAGGGCATCAGCTCAAAACACCAACAATTCATGTGCCTTAGCTTCTTCATTAGTGGGCCACACAGTGAGCTTATTGGTTTTTTTGAAAGCCAATAAGCTCATCTATAAAGTTCAGGGCTTATTTCAAACTTTTAAGCTTATTAAATAGGTCTGCAGATAGCTTTTTGTTTGTCCAATTCCACCCATCATACACTGACTGATCAGTGTTGACCACCCAAATTCAAGCCTCCATACCTGCAGTATTACATCTGTTTAACCTAATACATGTGTGTTGACTATAAATTGATAAATGTTTGTTGAAAACTGAAATCTAGGTCGGGGATGAAGTTGTCCTTAAAAGCATTCTAAACTCAACCGAGACTGTAGCAAAAGGAAGGGTGAGGAGCTTGAACCCAAATGATATAGTTGGTGGTACAGAGATTGGACGAGGATGGTGTGAGGTAAACGTTCAAGTACCAACAAAAAGAGATGAAATTTTGGTGAGACCCTATGGGTTATTTTCCACAATTGAAGATTGTGTTGGTGCAACCATAGCATGGCCTTGTCCCTTTATCTCGGTATGTCTTTGTTAATCTTGTGATACCAATAATTTTACTAACATGGACCTTAATGCTTATACATGGGTGTTTATTTGTAGGTGTTCCGTGAGGATTGAGAGAAATGATGCATGATGACCACGGACTAAGCTTCTTGTTGCGTTAATGTATTGTTTAATGTTAACAGACTTTATGTTAGATTCTGTCTATCTTATTTATGTTAGTGCTTTTGTTATGACAATTGGTAATTTGAAATACAATTTCGTTTTATTCATTTAATATTTAGTTGATGTTTTATTCATATCGTAATAATACAGTGTGGATGGTGAAAATAACGTCCTATCATATGACTTGTCAGGACTTTGAAATTGTCCTATTAAACTTATTAACCGTCCTAACAATTAACTTAACATTGTAAAAGTGTCCTAATACGTTGTTATTAGGACGTTATTTAGGTTGTTAATAGACATTTTATACGACCAAAAATTTGGTTTCATAATCTTCTTTGAGATATTAGAACCCTTTTCTTGGTCCTAAATTAGCTATAATGTTATATGATAAGCGTCCTAACAATTATCTTTTAAGTACGCTTGTATGTGTATCAAAAGATTAAAACGTTTTACAACATTGTAAAAGTGTCCTAATATGTTGTTATTAGGACGTTATTTGGTTGTTCATATACATATTATGCGACCATAAATTTGGTTTCATAATCGTATTTGGGATATTAGGACCCTTTTCTTGGTTTTAAAGTAACTATAATGGTATATGATAACCGTCCTAAGAATTAACATTAAAGGACGCTTGTATGTGTATCAAAAGATTAAAAGTAGGTTACCACATGTTAGAACATTGGAAAAGTGTCCTAATATGTTTTTATAAGGACATTATTTGTGTTGTTTATAGACGTATAATGCGACCATAAAATTGGTATCATAATCTTATTTGAGTTATTAGGACCCTTTTCTTGGTTACTAAAATAGCTATGATGTTACATCATAAGCGTCCTAACAATACTTTTAAGGATGTTTTTATGTGTCTCAAAAGATTAAAAGTAGGTAATCACATGTTAAAACAATGTAAAAGTGTCCTAATATGGTTTTATTAGGACACTATTTGTGTTGTTCATAGACATATAATACGACCATAAAATTGGTTTCATAAGGCTTAGGACGCTTTGGACCTATTACAACCGCCTTACATGAAACGCTTTCATCTTTGGTCCTATTAAATGAAAGGTCCTAAAAAGTACCATTTTAGGACGCTTATGGGGGTACTAAAAATCCACTTTTCTTGTAGTGATAATAAAAAAATCTTTTTTTTTTTTTGGGTAAAAGGTCAAAAACAACCCGGTAAATATATTACTTCAAAAAACATTTAAGTACAACGGATATGAGTGAGTCCCATATCTCAGCCCGTTACATAGGCGAAAGGCTTACATAACAAGATACTTCCTATTTTCTAGACAAGAAAACAAAACCATTTAAAGATTCGGACAAAAATATAAACTACTTCCTACGACCTTGGAGATTAAAGCCATAAATGGCATTAAGAGCATCCAATTCCCCTGGAAGATCAAAAATTTGCTTCGAGTAATCATCGTAGTCATCCAACTCATCTTCACGCTCATGACCACCACCAAAAAGATTTGCTGATTCGTCGAACGTGTTAAGAACCTCCTCCTCATCACTATCAGTAACCACAACATTACCCACCTTAGAGAATGGGTTAGCCCTCTTAGTGACAGAGGCAGACGGAATAGGAAGACCTTCATCATCCACAAGGGTAGCTTTCCCATCGATAAGTAGCTTTTCAAGCTTACTAATTTTCTCAACTATAGGAGTAGAACCAACTTCCTTAGTTTCCATTAAATCAGTCACAAGCGGTTCTTGTGACTGATTTAATAAAAAAATCTTTCGAATTACATAAATGAACATTTGAGTTCAAAGGTTTAACAAGATCATCAGTGTTAGAATCAACCTGGACTAAACCTCGGTTCACACATAGCACTATAGAAAATAACAAGATCGATAACATCTTAGATAGATAAGGTCAATACGAAATCCACGTTATATTTTGCACAAGATACAGTGTACTTTTTCATTTATACCGTTTTATACAGTGTCCTCTTCTTTTATATCTAAGGGGAGAGGGAGTGGTTCTATCACTCACTCTTCCTTCACTCACTCCCAACCAATCCCCTTACGCCACATCATTCCTCACTTTTTCCCTCACTCACTCATATTTTTAGAGGCGCCACTTCACTCACCCTTCACTCACTTCATTTTTTTTCTTTTTTCTTTTTTAAATTCCATTAAAATTTATTAAAAACTAAAATTTTATTAAAATTAAATAAACATTACATAATATTATTAAAAAACATAATATAACTAAAATTCCATTAAAACTAAACTTAAAACATTAAATCCTACAAACTACACGGCCACCCGTATTTGGCGCATATCTCGCGTTTCCGTGTGATGACGAATTGCTTAAACTCCGGCTCCGGGATATTGTCGTGCGGGTCCATAACGAACTTCATGTCACGATTGTAGACCTCCCCATTAAGAAAGTTGAAATATTCTTCGTCTTTTTTCTTTTGAACCTCTAACTGCGCAAGCATTAAACTTTTTTTTTCGGCCGTGTAACTAGCAAGGTGTGACAACCGGCAGTTTAGGGAGCTATTTTAAAAATCCGCATTTCAATATAAGTTCGTTTATAATTTTTATTTGAAATTTTTATTTCACAACGAACTTGTAAGACCTATTTTATGGAAATTTTATTTAATGACGTTATGGAATTCGTGAATTATGTTCATAATTCATTTTTGATTATGTGATCGGTGATGTATATTTGAATTCTCACTTGGTACTACGTTGACTTTGGCACTAGGATTACCTAACGATAGTTTTATGATTCGTCTTAACGAGTCCGTTATATATTTTAATTAATTACGAGAGGTTCTCGTGTGATATGGAAATTTTAAAATGAGTTCGGGTTCGGGCCACGTGTTTTTACATCTACCCACATTACCCGCTCAACCGTAATAATATCTTTATTATTACTATTATATTTATTACTCTTATTATTATTATTATTATTATTATACCTTTTAAAAAAAAAAAAAAAAGAAAGAAAAAAAAAAGTTAACTAATATAGAGGTTGTGTGGTCCGGTTTTCACCCACACACCACAAACAAATCCAACTTTACTATCTCTCTCACCTCTCATCTCTCCTTTTCCCCTCCTTGAAAACCCTAGCCGACAACTAAAGTCCGGCCACCATTGCTACACCACCGCCGACCACCACTCTACATCACCATCACCAATCGATTCCCCATCATCCCTACTCTTAGATCTACAACAACACGCGCCTATAACCCCTTTATTTCATTTTGAATCACCATTTTCTTCACCACTATTCGTTGTTTCTTGAAGGATTATCAAGGTTTTGAGTTCTAGATCGAAGGTGAGACGAGTTTTCACTCGTATGGTTAAAAAAATCGTGACCTAGAGTCACGACATGATGAGATCCGAATGGGTTTTTAATTAAAAACGTGTAACACTTATGGATCTTGGATGAAAACATGTTTTGCTATGAAGTTTGGTATCCGGGTTTGGTTTATCTTCGTCGGGTCGAGGTGTACCCGAGGGTGTTACCCTCGGTTTGAGCTTGTTCTTCCGATTAACTGATCTTGTTGATCTTGGTGTTCGATTGAGGGTATTTGGATCCTCGTTTTTGTTGTTTGACCGACTCTTGATGGTCATGGTTAACCATGGTAGTCGAATGGATTTTTTGGCCGACGACCCTAGTAGGTCGTGTGGGTTGTTTGGCTCATTTAGAGCTAGCCGAGACCATGGAGGTCTCGGGTGGGAACCACACTAGTTGTGGTGAAGTGTTGCCTCGGGTTCGGCTTGGTAAACCGACCCGAACACTAATTTGGTTAATGTTACTTTGTGATAATTGTGAACTAATTGTTATATTATTATTGGTTATGATTGTCGTTGGTATATATTGTTGTGGTATTTATTTCTCGGCCGAATACTTTTGGGTCGAATTGGATATTGGTTATGGTTTTGGTAATTGTGAAGTTGTTGTCGATTGGTAAGTGTGGATGAGGACCGGTTATGAGACGGTCGTTAGATGACGGAGATAGGTTAGTCGGGTACCGTAGTCGGACCTTATTGTTGTAGCCCGTGGTTGAGATTGTGATTGGACGGAGATTTATTATTTATGACTTTTCCTTATTGTTGGACTTGGACAATGAGCCGAGGGTCATGACTCGGACATATGACCATTTCGTATAACTCAATAACTATTAAACTTGAACGAGAATAATAAAACTCGTAATAATAATTATTAATAATATGAACGTTTATACGAAAGTATATACGTGAATAACGTATATATAACTATATAAACGCGTATATTAATAATAATAATAATCACGAGTCGTATTATAAATAATACGATTAGATATATATTAGGCTACGAAAGTGGCGTAATATTATTAAACGTATTATAATTATAAAAATTGTGTTATAAAACGGGAAACTCCCGACAATTATGAAACATTTAATAAAATGTCATTTTGAATATACAATGGATAAATTTATTGAGTTAGGCGAAATTGTTGTCACTCGGGTCCAGGTAAGTTATTATTTGCGACATTCGTGTTGTCTCGGATATATGACGACTAATATAGACGTTTTCTATAAGTAAATAACCACTCAACCGTAAGGTTGAGCCGGGTTGTTTGGCTATATGAAACGAATATATTAGTGGGCATCGTATCCTACGACGCCCATAGGTTGTAGTATATGTAAAGTGTAATAGATTGCGAGTGTATATATTGGAAAATCTGGCCAATTTGACGATATATACGAGGAATTTATTAAACTGTGATATATACTATATAGTAATTACGTGCTATGTGCTTTATATGTGCTTCAGATTGGGTGTAATCTTGGAACGGTATATTACGTAAATAAATATGAGGATTATCAAATCGACGGATTTGGTAAACTTTGGCGATTTATTTAAATGATATATTGGGCTAATATTAGATCTATAGTTTATTATATGTTCTACGTGTGATCTTGTTGGTTTGTTTTGAGTCGACCCACCACCCGTATGGATACCAAACGCAAATACACCAAACTAATACGAAATGGATTTTCGGAAATAAAACGGATTCTCGTCCGGGTTTGGGAATATTATATATTTGAGGAAATGATTTCTGAAAGAGTTAATATTGTTAGGTCGTGCCAAGTCCGTAGTTGCTGTTTCGTGAGTTATCATACATCTTATTGCTACCTACCTCGTCTTGCTATATTTCTGGACTTGAGGTGAGTCATAGCCCCTTTTTTACTCTTGAACTATGTTTTCAACGATTGGGGTGAGAAACGTGCAAATTATTTTACGTGGACTATTATCGCTTTTATATTCTTTCTAAACTTGCTATGCGTATGGACTAGGATCTATTGTCAGCTTTAGTCACACCTTTTGTGTGTACTATTCAAGGTTGGCTTATTTGGTTATTTGGATTGTCAGCTTTAGTCACATAGTTTTGTGTGTACTATTCAAGGTTGGCTTATTTGGAATGTTAGCTTTAGTCACATAGTTTCGTGTGTACTATTCAAGGTTGACTTATTAGATACTGTAGTGTGCACCTATAGGTTATTAATACTTCGGAGGTTATCCGAGTATTTATTGGTATTGCGGGGGTTACCCGAATATCTATGTTGTTACGGAAGGGTATCCGTGTGTTTTGGTTATTGCGGAAGGGTATCCGTGTGTTATGTTGAGAGCGGAGGGTATCCGCAGGCTTTTAGCGAATCCTTAGTCTAGCTAGCAAGCGTTTTTGCGTATATGTCCACTATATTATTAGTTGAATTTAAACCTATGATCTCACCAGCGAAAGCTGACTTTTAGCACGTTTTCTCAGGTAATTAAGTGTTGAGGTGCATGCTTGGATTGGAAGGCTCGGCTGAGGCACGCGGTTATGGATCTATATTTTCTAAACTCTGATAATTAAATTTAGACCTATTGTTATTTATTTTGGGCCTGACTCTGAATGATGTTGGGATAAATGTAAACCTTAAAACCCCGTTTTGGTTGTGTTTTTACTATGTTTACTTTATCTCGTTCTATATTGTCTTGTGTTAGATACCAATCCCCGTAGCACCCCGAAAGCTTGTTGAGTCTTCCGCTGTATCAAATTTTGGGGGTGTTACAGATTGGTATCAGAGCCAAGGTTATAGAGAACTAGGTAAATAAACGCCTAAACTATAACCGTATTTTTATAGAAAATGATCCTTGACTACCGCCCGCCAGCCCGCCAAGCCGAAGCATCTTCTATTATTTGAGGTATTATGAGATACTTGAGATGATTTGAGGTTTATGGATTTTAGTATTAAGATGGCGTTCTCGAGGATTTATATGGTCTATATGTTTTATAAACGTTTTTAGGAATGCGGTGTTTGAAATTCTTTTATTAAGATTATATGGTATTATTTGATGTGTATATTTGGTACGATTTTATGAGTTGTGATTTAAGTTGTTTTGAAACACTTACACCTACCCTACGCCGTTGTCACATACTATGGCCTCCCATATGCCTGATGTCGTCGAGGACATCCTTACTGCACCAGTTTTACCTGCACAGTTCACAATGGCATCTGATGACCCTTACCAGATGGCCATGTCTTCAGCTATTGTGTCACAGGCAGCTTCTACTTCAGCACTACCTGTTGCATCTACGCAGGGACCCTCATCTTCTCTAGGGCTCCCTGGTACATCGAGGCAGCTTACTCTTCATCAGGCTTTGGCTCGTGTGGCACCACGCTTTGCCCACCGAGCTACAGCACGCATGTCGGTACGCCCTACTCCATCACCTTTACAGATTGATGCTCATTCTCTTCTGTCTGAGGCGCCACCCACATCATTGCGTCGTCGTCCTAGATCACCTACTACATCTCCACATGGTTCACCTAGTAGGAGATGACGAGTGATGAGGTACTCTTCCGATGAGGAGGAGGAGTACGAGGGTGAGGATGAGGCTGATGACCCTGAGCGGGAGGATGACCCTCAGGAGGCTGAGCATGGTGATGATGATGACCCTGAGGAGGAGGATGACCCTCCGGAGGATGAGATGCCTGATGATGATGATGATGAGTTAGCACCACCAGCTCAGGCTGAGGAGCCTGATTCACCTGTACACCCGATAGAGCCCGATTCACCTGATCATCCGTTCTTGTTTGAGTTGCCACCTGGTAGTCCCGTTGAGTCGGATGCATCTTCTGAGGTTTCTGCTGAGCATGCAGAGTTAGGTGAGATTGGCAGGTTGTGGACTCAGATTACAGCTCTTGGTGAGAGAGTTACTCATATATCTGAGCGGATTGATAGAGTGACTGTTGAGTTTATTGGGCAGTTGAGGGTCGATATGGTTATAGCTGAGAGAAGGGTTACCGAGATGATGAGAGTTTTGATGGATGTCCACGAGCATATCGATAGTTTGCAGCGAGGATTCGTTACGGCTCGTGAGGCCGACCGCAAGCTTTGGCAAAGGAATGCCGAGCTAGAGAAGGAGGTGGCTGACCTCAAGAGAGACCGAGACACCCATAGTGTGGAGTTAGGATCGTTATGGAGGGATCTTGATGGCTTGAGGCAGGAGTTGAGGATTCTCCGTCAGCCCCGTGGCTAGTTGTTTGAGTTATATTATCTTGTTGCTTTCTTAGCCGAGGAGTGTTCGGTTAGAAAAGCTAGTTATCATATTTTGATATATTTTGTTCGGTATTCGTCTCTTTTGGAACGATTAGTATGTTTTGTGTTATCCGTTAGTTGGAACGATGTTAGATCGCTATTGTATGGTTGATGGTTATTAGTATATGGTATTACGTGATTTTGGGTGTTATGGAAATTGAGTCCTTATTCGCTTATTATTACATAGCGTGTCGTTGCCATTCTTTCTATGACTTGATTTCGTTGAGATGTTTTGTTGAGCATGACGATAAGTTCTAATGGGGATTCATGAACTTGTGTGATGTTACAGATCAATGGCACCCCGTCGAAACCCTGTTAGGTCTACCAGGACTGGTCCTGCTGTGACTACTCCTACTCCTGCTCGTCGAGGTCGTCGACCTACTCGAAATGTTGAAACCCCTACTCCTGACAACCTGGACACCACTAACCGTAACAACAGAAATCAAAATGTTGATGTTCAGGGAGACAATGGTCATGTTCCACTTAACGCACCTACTGTGGATCAAGCAATGATCAACCAACTCGTGGAGCAAAGAGTTGCTGAACTACTCGCTGAGTCAAATCATTCCAACAATTCTGCTGGAACTTTTCCACCTGTTCGTGCTAATGGATGTCAATACAAGGAATTCAAGATTTGTGGACCCATTGAGTTTGGTGGAAATGAGGGAGTGGTTTACTTAGTCAGATGGATTGAGAAGACTGAGTCAGTGTTTAATGTCAGTGGTTGTGCGGAGAATGCGAAGGTAAAGTTTGCTTCTTTTACTTTCAAGGATGAAGCTTTGACTTGGTGGAACAACTACCGAAATGCAGTTGGGAGTGATGTAGCATATGCTATGACTTGGGAGCAATTTAAGTCCTTGTTGATTCAGACTTATTGCCCAAGGAATGAGGTCAAGAAGCTAGAGATTGAGTTTTGGAACCACAAGGTAAAAGGTAATGATATGGCGACTTACAATCGTCGTTACCAGGAGTTAGCCTTGTTGTGCCCTGATATGGTGAAAACCGAGACTCAAAAGATTGAGAGGTATACTGATGGATTGCCTGTAGCTACGAGGAATGATGTAATTTCTGCTAGGCCTGCAAACATCCATGAGGCAATCACAATTGCTCAACAACTTATGGATTCGTTGGAATTGGAAGAAGCTGATAAGGAGAAGAATGGAAAGAGAAAGAGAGACCGTCACTCTAAGAGTAATGATCACCGAAGCAAGAGACAAGCTAAGGCTTATGCTATTGGGAATGGAGATAAGAAGAATCAGAACGGTGATGCACCCAAGTGTAATCGTTGCCATCAGCATCACACTGGATGGTGTAGTGTGACATGCCAGAATTGCTCAAGGAAAGGACATACAGCTAAGGACTGTAGAGCTCGACCTCTTGCAATGGTTCAAGCTGCTCCTGAGATGAGAAATAAGGCAGATGTTACCTGTTATGGGTGTGGAAAGAAAGGACACTATAGGAATGAGTGTAGAGAATCGCGGAACCGTGGAAATCAAGGCTCGGGTGGTAATGGGTACAATTATGGAAACCGTGGAGCTGGAGGAAATCGTGGACGACAAGATAATGGGGACCAACGTGTGGAAGCTGGAGCTGCTCAAGGAAGAGTGTATGCACTCGGGAACGAGAGAGGAGAAGATCCGAACGTCGTTACTGGTACGTTCCTTCTCAATAGTCGTTATGCTTCCATACTATTTGACACTGGTGCCGATAGGAGTTTTGTGTCCATTACATTTGCACCCTTACTAGATAAACCCCCGATGGCCTTAGGAATTGGATACGATATTGAGTTAGCTAACGGAAACCTAGAAAGGATTAATACCATCATTCGCGGTTGTACGTTAAATTTCTTGAACCACCCTTTCAACATAGATCGTCTACCCGTCACGTTAGGAAGTTTTGATGTAATCATTGGTATGGATTGGTTGTCGAAGTATCATGCTCACATACTTTGCGACGAGAAGATCGTGCGTGTACCATACGGAAAGGAGGTCCTAAATATATTAGGAGACCGAAAGGATTCTAGGAGCCCATCCCGATTGGCGGTGATTTCTTGCACTAAGTTACCGAAGCTAATGGAGAAGGGATGTTACTTTTTCTTAGCTCAAATTTCTGAGAAGGGAGAGACGAAGAAAAAGGAAAGGTGCATTGGAGATGTGCCTATAGTTCGTGATTTTCCTGATGTGTTTCCCGATGATTTGTCGGGAATCCCACCAACTAGACAAGTGGAGTTTCAGATTGAGTTGATACCTGGTGCTGCACCTGTAGCACGAGCACCTTATCGTCTTGCACCTACCGAACTGGAAGAGTTGTCGAAACAATTGGCGGAGTTAGCCGAAAAGGGATTCATAAGACCAAGTTCTTCACCCTGGGGAGCCCCAGTCTTATTTGTGAAGAAGAAGGATGGATTGTTTCGTATGTGTATTGATTATAGAGAGTTGAATAAGTTAACGGTGAAGAATCGATACCCGTTACCTAGGATCGATGACTTGTTCGATCAGCTTCAAGGATCGAGTGTGTATTCGAAGATCGATTTGAGATCGGGATATCATCAACTTCGAGTTCGTGAGGAGGATATTCCGAAAACGGCTTTCAGAACCCGTTACGGGCATTACGAGTTTCAGGTGATGCCGTTTGGGTTGACTAACGCACCAGCAATATTCATGGATCTCATGAATCGTGTGTGTAAGCCATACTTGGATAAGTTCGTGATTGTATTCATCGATGACATTCTGATTTATTCAAAGAGTGAGAAAGAGCATGAGGAGCATTTAAGACTCATTTTGGAATTGCTCAGGAAGGAGAAACTTTATGCCAAGTTTTCGAAATGCGAATTTTGGATTCCGACTGTACAATTTTTGGGTCACGTGATTGATAGACAAGGAGTCCACGTGGATCCTGCAAAAATTGAAGCAATAAAAGATTGGGCTGCACCTACAACCCCAACCGAAGTTCGTCAATTTTTGGGTTTAGCTGGCTATTACCGAAGATTCATCGAGGGATTTTCGAAGATAGCTAAACCATTGACCAAATTGACTCAAAAGAGTGTTACGTATGAATGGGGAGATAAAGAAGAGGAAGCGTTTCAATTGCTTAAGAAAATGTTGTGTAGTGCTCCTATCTTAGCGTTACCAGAAGGTAACGAGGATTTCATCGTCTATTGTGACACCTCACATAAAGGTTTAGGAGCCGTGTTAATGCAACGAGAGAAGGTGATAGCTTATGCTTCCCGACAGCTCAAAAAGCATGAGAAAAACTACACTACCCATGATTTGGAGCTCGGTGCTGTGGTTTTTGCTTTAAGAATATGGAGACATTACTTGTACGTAACCGAGTGTGTTGTATTTATTGACCATAAAAGTCTACAACACATCTTGAATCAAAAAGAGCTCAACATGAGACAACGACGTTGGATCGAGTTGCTAAGCGATTATGATTGTGAAATTCGCTACCATCCTGGTAAAGCAAACGTTGTTGCTGATGCTCTTAGTCGAAAGGAAAGAGTACCACCATTACGATTTAGGTCATTGGGAATGACTATCGTATCGCCATTACCATCTCAAATACTCGAAGCTCAAACGGAAGCATTGAAAGCAGAAAATAGATCTGCCGAGAACATATTTGGGATGGCTGATAATGAGAAAGGATTTGTTAAGCGTTCGGATGGATTATTATGTTTTGGAGATCGGATTTGGGTACCGTTATATGGAGAAATTCGAGAATAGATTATGCATGAGTCGCATAAGTCAAAGTACTCCATTCACCCTGGTTCCGATAAAATGTACCAAGATCTTAAGAAGTTCTATTGGTGGCCAAATATGAAGGCAGATATAGCATCGTACGTTAGTAAGTGCTTGACATGCGCCAAGGTTAAGGCTGAACACCAGAGACCGTCAGGACTGCTAACGCAACCAGAACTTCCAGTCTGGAAATGGGAGCGGATTACTATGGACTTCATTACCAAATTACCGAGGACAGCTAGCGGTTGTGACGCTATCTGGGTAATTGTGGATCGTCTGACAAAGTCTGCTCATTTCTTAGCTATTAGTGAAGATGATAGTGTGGATAAGCTTGCAAGGTTATATGTGAAGGAAATTATTTCGCGTCATGGAGTCCCGATATCTATTATTTCGGATCGTGATAGTCGTTTTACGTCAGCTTTGTGGCGATCACTTCAAACGGCTTTGGGGACGAGGCTTGATATGAGTACTGCATATCATCCCCAAACCGATGGTCAAAGTGAGAGGACCATTCAGATGTTAGAGGATATGCTTCGTGCATGCATCATAGACTTTGGTAAAGGCTGGGAGAAGTATTTACCCCTTGCGGAATTCTCCTATAATAACAGCTACCACACAAGTCTTAAGGCTGCACCATTCGAAGCTTTGTATGGCAGAAAGTGTCGTTCGCCTATTGGCTGGGCAGAAGTTGGGGATAGTCAACTTACAGGCCCTGAGCTTATTTTGGAAACTACCGAGAAAGTAACTCAGATTCGTGATCGGTTGCAAGCCGCCAGAGATAGGCAGAAGAGCTACGCCGATCAGAGACGTAAACCTTTAGAGTTCCAGGTTGGAGACAAAGTAATGCTGAAAGTCTCGCCTTGGAAAGGTGTAATACGTTTCGGGGAACGTGGTAAACTCAACCCGCGCTACATTGGACCATTCTTGATCTTAGAAAGAATTGGGCCCGTGGCTTATAGGTTGGAATTACCATCTGAACTGAGCAAAGTTCACGACGTGTTTCACGTGAGTAATTTGAAGAAATGTCTTTCTGATGAAATGCCCGTCATTCCAATGAGGGACATTCGTGTTGATGAGAAACTAAATTTCGTGGAGGAGCCGATCGAGATTTTAGATCGTGAAGTTAAACGACTCAAGAGGAGTCGCATTCCGCTCGTCAAGGTTCGTTGGAATTCCCGACATGAACCAGAATATACGTGGGAACGTGAGGACGAGTTCAGGAAGAAATATCCGAAGCTTTTCACTTCGTAGATGAAAAATTTTCCGAGTGAAACCCGGGACGGGTTTCCTTCTGAGACGGGGAGGATGTGACAACCGGCAGTTTAGGGAGCTATTTTAAAAATCCGCATTTCAATATAAGTTCGTTTATAATTTTTATTTGAAATTTTTATTTCACAACGAACTTGTAAGACCTATTTTATGGAAATTTTATTTAATGACGTTATGGAATTCGTGAATTATGTTCATAATTCATTTTTGATTATGTGATCGGTGATGTATATTTGAATTCTCACTTGGTACTACGTTGACTTTGGCACTAGGATTACCTAACGATAGTTTTATGATTCGTCTTAACGAGTCCGTTATATATTTTAATTAATTACGAGAGGTTCTCGTGTAATATGGAAATTTTAAAATGAGTTCGGGTTCGGGCCACGTGTTTTTACATCTACCCACATTACCCGCTCAACCATAATAATATCTTTATTATTACTATTATATTTATTACTCTTATTATTATTATTATTATTATTATACCTTTTAAAAAAAAAAGAAAAAAAAAGAAAAAAAAAAAAAAAAAAAAGAAAAAGTTAACTAATATAGAGGTTGTGTGGTCCGGTTTTCACCCACACACCACAAACAAATCCAACTTTACTATCTCTCTCACCTCTCATCTCTCCTTTTCCCCTCCTTGAAAACCCTAGCCGACAACTAAAGTCCGGCCACCACTGCTACACCACCGCCGACCACCACTCTACATCACCATCACCAATCGATTCCCCATCATCCCTACTCTTAGATCTACAACAACACGCGCCTATAACCCCTTTATTTCATTTCGAATCACCATTTTCTTCACCACTATTCGTTGTTTCTTGAAGGATTATCAAGGTTTTGAGTTCTAGATCGAAGGTGAGACGAGTTTTCACTCGTATGGTTAAAAAAATCGTGACCTAGAGTCACGACATGATGAGATCCGAATGGGTTTTTAATTAAAAACGTGTAACACTTATGGATCTTGGATGAAAACATGTTTTGCTATGAAGTTTGGTATCCGGGTTTGGTTTATCTTCGTCGGGTCGAGGTGTACCCGAGGGTGTTACCCTCGGTTTGAGCTTGTTCTTCCGATTAACTGATCTTGTTGATCTTGGTGTTCGATTGAGGGTGTTTGGATCCTCGTTTTTGTTGTTTGACCGACTCTTGATGGTCATGGTTAACCATGGTAGTCGAATGGATTTTTTGGCCGACGACCCTAGTAGGTCGTGTGGGTTGTTTGGCTCATTTAGAGCTAGCCGAGACCATGGAGGTCTCGGGTGGGAACCACACTAGTTGTGGTGAAGTGTTGCCTCGGGTTCGGCTTGGTAAACCGACCCGAACACTAATTTGGTTAATGTTACTTTGTGATAATTGTGAACTAATTGTTATATTATTATTGGTTATGATTGTCGTTGGTATATATTGTTGTGGTATTTATTTCTCGGCCGAATACTGTCACACCCCCAATTTACCTGACTTGCAGCGGAATGGAATACCTGGGGGTGTCTGTCATAGCACCACAGTTACAGTTACATTGAACGACCTAAAGTGTCGTTTGGAAAATACTGCATTTGATCATTGAAATAATTCAGAGTTTACAAAATGAGGTCCCCAAAATGTTGCAAGTTTATGAAAACAAGTCCTGCTAGATCAAATGTTTACATAAGTGCATGAAATAATGATGAGACGCGTCGACTCCGCGACTCCATGAAGGTCCAAATGCATGTCACATGAGCTACCTTAATAACCTGAAATACATTGCTAAAACGTCAACACGAATGTTGGTGAATTCCATAGGTTTGTAAAATGTACTAATGTACGGCCACCACAAGTAAAAATGCAAGATAAAAATCTCGTGAAAATTGTACAATAGCCTTAAGCTCATGACACCGAAGCTATGACTGATGAAATTCTATGCCCCTCCCGAATGTTCTGCCGAAACATTCAAATGTAAAAGACATGACATGCATCCGCTTACTGTTGGTATCCACTACCACGGATGGAGGCGTCACCCTCGATAGATCTATCCACTCACTCTCGCTTAGTACTTGAAATTAACGGTTCATGATGTTACAGGGGACTTTCACATGGCAAGGTAACTTAAGCTATGTACATGTTTGAATACTTGGGCTCGTACTGAAATAATTGATGCAATGTATTCCCCCCGTGGTATTTGAAAACAATCAAAAATGTTGAATTGAAAACGGGGCTATGAAAACTCACCTCAACTGATGAAACTGTGATGAAATGAAATGAACACCAATGAACAATTTGCTGCTGCAACCCAAATGATGGTACCATGAACATGTAATGAGCTGAAAAACAAGGCGCGCACACTAGCCGCAACCTAATGTGAATGATGAACGATCTACTTTAGATCATGAAATGATGTTATGAATGTCCATGCACATGTTTCTATACCACTCTACTCTTTGAAAAACACTTGTTGTTATCAAAAGTATATATATAATCCAAGAATTTGGAAAATATTGCTATTAGAAAATATAAATAGCTAGTTATAATATATATATACTTATATATATATAACGTAAGTTCTCATGTTGACGTTGAAATACTCGGGTTGTAATCTTTGAAATGATGAAAACATACTCATAATAACTAATACTACGTTAGTTATAAAGCTCGGTACTTGATATTACTTCTAGCTCAAAAATGTACTTCGTAGTTTTTGTGCCAAATTTATATAAAAGCTGTCAATATAAAATGGTTTTAGCCGATTTTCAAACGAGTATAACTTTGTCGTTACTTGTCCGTTTTACTTGTTCTTTATATCCACGGTTACGTCTTAGTATGTAGTAATATATTTTGGAAAGCTCGGCTCCTCCGGGTTACGTTTAAAGTCTCTTTTTGTACCATGAAAAACGTCCAACAGCAACTATTTTTCCAGAAAATACTTTTCGTCTATAATCTTGCAAAAGTCATAACTTCTTCGTTATAAGCTCTTTTTAATCCGTTCTTTCGCCTACGGATTCGTTTTTGAAAGTATTTTCTAAAAATTTTGCCAAAGTTTCCTTGGTGTTTACTGATTTTCCAGATTTTTACAAAATGGGACAGCATGTCTAAAATGAGTTCCAAATCATGTTTCCAAGGTAAAAAAACCAATTTCTACCATCACCAATCCTCTTGTAATCACCCCATGACTAATCTAATCTTACCATACACCTTCTTAGGGTGCCATGGACTCCTAACCAAGTTATTAGAGCTAGGGGATTCATAACAAGAAAGTTAGGGTTTGTATGTTACTTTTTAGCCAAAATAAAGTGTAGTATAGCTACTTATACATGGTTTTTAGCATGATTCTTATGTAATACATGTAAAAATAGGATGATTCATGAAAAAAATAAAGATGAAAACTTACTTGACAAAATGAGGTGATTATTGGATGATTATGCTTGTTGTTCTTGTGTTTTTGTTGCTTGATTCTTGATTAGACTTGTAAAATGAACAACTTTTGTGTTTTACTTCATGAAAAATGATCACTTGATCATGGAGATCAATAAAAGTCGTGGGTTTGAAGATGGAAATGGGGAAGATGAGATGAAAATTTGTCTTAGCTCAAAAGGTGTGATTATGATTTAGAAAATTTGGTAAAGTAAGGTTTTTATGTGTTTATTTGTTAAATAATGATAAATCAATGCACAAGGTTAAAAAGGGGTGGTCATGGCCGGTTTTTGGATGTGAAAAGGAGTAGCCAAAACGGTTTTGATCACTTAGAAAATATAGTGTAGCGTTAAGTGTTATTACGCGTTATTCGTTAAAATCGGGTACCGGGTTTAATAGCAATAAACGTTCACAAAGTTAACCGGGATGAAATAAAGTTATAATAATGTTAAAAACATATTAAAAATATGTTGGGTACATTTACTGAGTGATCGGGTGATTAATGTTTAGTTTTAACGAAAACCGTCGTTATATTCATACGCGTACGTTATAAATAAAATAAATTTCCAAAATACTGGGTAACTGAATGTTATAACTTTTATGATGTTAAAATGGATATAAAAATATGTCGGGACCATTGTGGGAATATTTAGATATATTCGTCGTGTATAAACCGAGTGTTAACGTTTACTATAAATACTTATACGTAAAAACGTTAAATGTACTGAATGTAATGATTTGAAAATCCTGAGAGTGGTATAACATGAAAATGCTGTTATGATGATATGCAGACTATCTCCAGTCCGTATGCAGTGTTCTCAACACTAATGAAATGAATTCGCACCTAACCCAATACGGTTACGCGAATTTGAATACCCGTAAACTAAATTTACGATGAAATGTGTAATGCACGTGAATGATGAAATCTTTTCCCGCAATGAATAGTGTTCCGTGAATAGTAAATTTTCTGAATGCTTCTCGGAATGTCAAACTGACACCAAAAATGATGAATAGTAAACTGATGAATAGTGTTTTGATGAATAGTGTTTGATGAATAGTGTTTTTCCAAAGTTCGGGAAATGACCTGAAATGACCTGAAATGGTGAGTTGTGACAGTCTTCCCCTCTAAATGGAACTTCGTCCCGAAGTTCAGTTTATGTTGGTCTCTGAAAACATATTGGTGAATAGGTGATGATATTCGAGAATTCCAGCGAACTCTAACGATAGGAATTCGACTCTGTTTCAACTGTTTGACCACACGGTCCATGATTTCTGTTGGTTCTCTTTCAAAGTCTGAGATTGTCATTTGGGTTGGATCCCTTCCAATGGAATCATGAGTGACTCATCTGAAAGTCATTTTTGGGGATCTGAAAATGTGAAATATGTTCGTGTAATCCTGTTGTTCTCTGACAATGTTCAAGTCTGACGGCCACTATGCCTTCTCTGTCAAAATATAAAGGGTCCAGTGTATAATGGTGTAACTTTCCAAGTTTTCTGAACGATAACATGCCTTTCACAGGCAGAACTTTCTGCATAACTCTGTAGAACTTGAAGTTTTAATGGTTTACGACTTATTGAACTTGTAACTGATTCTTGACTTGTAGAAAATTTCTGGTTATCTCATGAATGCCTACTGAACTAATGAGTTGAGCTTTTTCCAAGTTTGGCCCATCAATAGATGGTCTGTGCTTCTTAATGTTTTAAATGTGGTACTGGTAATATATACCGCTGAATTCTGCCAGAACTCAAGTTTGTATGCTAGTTGGTCGATTCTAAAATGAATCTTAATTAGTCCAATATGCTAAAGGTTCAACCTTTCTTGTTATCCAATTTGTATCATGCCAATCCAAGGCAATGCTTTTAACTTAGTTTGTTCTCCTACCTGAATCTGGATGGTTTGTTGTTCAGGATATCCAATCCAAATGATGTGTGTTATGTACCAATCTAACTTCTGCCAGCTTCTCGCTGTTGGTGTGATAACTATTGTTGTAGATGAATTTGATTTATGTTAAATGATTTGTCCAACCATTCCTAGGGTCAATCACTCATGCTCTGAGCATACTTTCCTATGTTTGAATTGTTCTGTCGCTTTGACCATCGGTCTGAGGGTGATAGGTGATGTTCACAACTAAATGGGTTTCTGAAGGAAATCCTGAAATGATTACATGAAGTCCAAGGTGAATCGGTTTCCTTAACAGGAAAATAACTGAAATGGGTACAATAAACCTTTGTGACTAATTCCATAACGTTCGGTCCTTCGAACTTGGCGTTATCTGAAGGGATAGCATATAGGTAAGAATTTGATTCCTTGTGTTTTGTTCCAACGGATAATAAAACATATGTTTTTCTTTGCCTATTGGGTTTGGTCTCCACTACTGAAGTTCGTGATCAATTTGTGATGTCCTCCTAATTCCTTCACCACATATACCAAATATTCTCTATTGTCCAGTCACAAATCCTAAATGCATAAGCGATGTTGTAGAGAAATTGGTTCTGGAAATTTGTCTCGCGATTGTGAGTTTTAGTTGAAATCCTTTTCTGAATAAACGAATTTAGAAAAATGGATCAAATGATTTACTGAGTAATATTTTCCTTGATGATTCAAAATCCAGTAGTTATGAAATAGGAACTGTTTTCAAACATGTTGTGATTAAGACTGCTTACCAAAGTTTGATGTTTATGTATATTTCTCATTGTACCATAGTGTTGCTAAAGATTGACCAAAAAGGATCGTACTTGTTCAAAATAGGAATTTCAGAAATCATTTTTCCACAAGGTAGGTGATTTATGTAAACGCATCAACTTTATTTAAAAGTGAAAACACTGAAAAGGATAAAATGGTAGAATAGGAAATGTTCGCTTAAATGCATAGATGTCTAACACTTAGTTCCTGAGGTCGGATAATGTCTATTGGTGGTTATCTGGCATAACTACAAACATAGGTATTTAGACTAACTTAAGTCCTGAAATTGTTTATCGTTGTAATAGACAAGACTAAGGTATCATTTGATGTTGTGTCGATGAATGTCTATTCTGTTTTCCCATGTAGATGAGAGGATATGTTCTGGTTTGATCCCTTGCTTGGTATGAAGGTGAGGTTATCTGAAATTTCTAGTGACAAAAGGCCTTAGAGGAAATTACATCGATATACTTGATTCAAACAATTGTCCTTTGTGAAAACTTACTGCAGGAAAGTTTATGTATGGATGAGGCCATGTTTAAATGAAATGCTCTAAAGTCTCAATTTGAAGCTTGGTTTATTTCTATCGTGTTGTCCTGCGGACATTTATTGAGTTCAATCCTGTAGCTCAGTATAGCTAGTACCCTTGAAAAATGACATTGGACAACTAAGTCAGAGATGGTGTTTAGGATAGTCTCGCAGTATCTGAGGATTGTTGTTGAGTTATGAATTCTCTCTCTATATACTTCTAGTTCTGGTTAGTAGTTCTGTAATCCTTTCACTGCTTTTATTGTATAAAGGAATCCTGCATGTAATTGATATGGAAAGTCTCTTCTAGGGAAGTCAATGGGAAAATCCAACTTAATGGCTAAGTGAGTGTCAGGTAGGGTAAGTATCCAGGGATAGTTCGACAAAATGGATGTTTATGAAAGAGTTCCTTTGTTTACAAAACTTTTGGATGAAGATTGTTATTAACAATCCTTTGAAAGGTAATTATTTCCTTCATGGCATAATCCTTCCTGAATTTTACATAGGTGATCAGGCTATGTATAATTGAGGACTAATGATGCGATGTTGGATTTTGTCAAAATATCATAACTTTCCTCAAAAGTTTTAGATGGTGTTCAACGCATTGTTATTAAAATGGTATCCTGATGTTTCCTTTCAAGTAACATGAAAATTGCTTCGCGTAATAATAGTAAATACTTGGTGTAATGACAGAAAAATCAATGTATAGGATGGTAATAAAATAGCTCACTTCAGAAAATTTTTCTGTAAAACGGTTTCCCCATATGATAGTAAAATAGCTTGAATGGTGTATTGGATACGTGGGTGAATCTTGTCGAATGGTAATAGTCTTCTAATTCGTCAAAAACGAAATCAACCTAATTCCTGAAGAATCTGCGGATGTTTCTGTTGAGTCCGTGTTATTGGTATTATCTACTAGATGTCATCTAGTTCATGGCAAGCGGGAATGGAAAAGGAAATGACAATGATGGTACCAGTGAATGAAATACTACCCTCTATCGTGCTACCTCGCGACATCCAAAAGGTAAAACTAAAGTACACACTGTGGGAAGGCCAATAGTGTAATAAGTAACTGATGGTGGTGATAGTACCTGAGTAGTAAGTGCCCTACTAGTGATGGAAAGAAAACACACTATCTTCCTTGCCATAAGCATCCTAATAAGTCCATTAAGATAAATTCTGAATACACTACCAAAAGGCATTCTATGTACGGGCTGAATGATAGGAAGACTCTGTTCCTATGGCAAATCAATAGTACTAATGGTGGTGTAAGTGCAACTGATGGTATAATGGTAGTGGAAGATGACAAGGCATCTTCAATGTCAGAATCCGATAAAAGGATGTCAGGGTGAGTATCTGAAGACATGTCACTTGTGAACCAGGTCAATAAAATGATATACATATACGGATATGAGTATAAATAACTCGCACAGGGTATGTATGAAACAACATGTATCTTGATTATGCACTTATGATGAAATGATGAGATGCTATGATGATGCGGTTATAGTCTAGGGTCCAAGATACATCCTAGTTCGCTATAACCTTAGCTCTGATGCCAATCTGTCACACCCCCAATTTACCTGACTTGCAGCGGAATGGAATACCTGGGGGTGTCTGTCATAGCACCACAGTTACAGTTACATTGAACGACCTAAAGTGTCGTTTGGAAAATACTGCATTTGATCATTGAAATAATTCAGAGTTTACAAAATGAGGTCCCCAAAATGTTGCAAGTTTATGAAAACAAGTCCTGCTAGATCAAATGTTTACATAAGTGCATGAAATAATGATGAGACGCGTCGACTCCGCGACTCCATGAAGGTCCAAATGCATGTCACATGAGCTACCTTAATAACCTGAAATACATTGCTAAAACGTCAACACGAATGTTGGTGAATTCCATAGGTTTGTAAAATGTACTAATGTACGGCCACCACAAGTAAAAATGCAAGATAAAAATCTCGTGAAAATTGTACAATAGCCTTAAGCTCATGACACCGAAGCTATGACTGATGAAATTCTATGCCCCTCCCGAATGTTCTGCCGAAACATTCAAATGTAAAAGACATGACATGCATCCGCTTACTGTTGGTATCCACTACCACGGATGGAGGCGTCACCCTCGATAGATCTATCCACTCACTCTCGCTTAGTACTTGAAATTAACGGTTCATGATGTTACAGGGGACTTTCACATGGCAAGGTAACTTAAGCTATGTACATGTTTGAATACTTGGGCTCGTACTGAAATAATTGATGCAATGTATTCCCCCCGTGGGATTTGAAAACAATCAAAAATGTTGAATTGAAAACGGGGCTATGAAAACTCACCTCAACTGATGAAACTGTGATGAAATGAAATGAACACCAATGAACAATTTGCTGCTGCAACCCAAATGATGGTACCATGAACATGTAATGAGCTGAAAAACAAGGCGCGCACACTAGCCGCAACCTAATGTGAATGATGAACGATCTACTTTAGATCATGAAATGATGTTATGAATGTCCATGCACATGTTTCTATACCACTCTACTCTTTGAAAAACACTTGTTGTTATCAAAAGTATATATATAATCCAAGAATTTGGAAAATATTGCTATTAGAAAATATAAATAGCTAGTTATAATATATATATACTTATATATATATAACGTAAGTTCTCATGTTGACGTTGAAATACTCGGGTTGTAATCTTTGAAATGATGAAAACATACTCATAATAACTAATACTACGTTAGTTATAAAGCTCGGTACTTGATATTACTTCTAGCTCAAAAATGTACTTCGTAGTTTTTGTGCCAAATTTATATAAAAGCTGTCAATATAAAATGGTTTTAGCCGATTTTCAAACGAGTATAACTTTGTCGTTACTTGTCCGTTTTACTTGTTCTTTATATCCACGGTTACGTCTTAGTATGTAGTAATATATTTTGGAAAGCTCGGCTCCTCCGGGTTACGTTTAAAGTCTCTTTTTGTACCATGAAAAACGTCCAACAGCAACTATTTTTCCAGAAAATACTTTTCGTCTATAATCTTGCAAAAGTCATAACTTCTTCGTTATAAGCTCTTTTTAATCCGTTCTTTCGCCTACGGATTCGTTTTTGAAAGTATTTTCTAAAAATTTTGCCAAAGTTTCCTTGGTGTTTACTGATTTTCCAGATTTTTACAAAATGGGACAGCATGTCTAAAATGAGTTCCAAATCATGTTTCCAAGGTAAAAAAACCAATTTCTACCATCACCAATCCTCTTGTAATCACCCCATGACTAATCTAATCTTACCATACACCTTCTTAGGGTGCCATGGACTCCTAACCAAGTTATTAGAGCTAGGGGATTCATAACAAGAAAGTTAGGGTTTGTATGTTACTTTTTAGCCAAAATAAAGTGTAGTATAGCTACTTATACATGGTTTTTAGCATGATTCTTATGTAATACATGTAAAAATAGGATGATTCATGAAAAAAATAAAGATGAAAACTTACTTGACAAAATGAGGTGATTATTGGATGATTATGCTTGTTGTTCTTGTGTTTTTGTTGCTTGATTCTTGATTAGACTTGTAAAATGAACAACTTTTGTGTTTTACTTCATGAAAAATGATCACTTGATCATGGAGATCAATAAAAGTCGTGGGTTTGAAGATGGAAATGGGGAAGATGAGATGAAAATTTGTCTTAGCTCAAAAGGTGTGATTATGATTTAGAAAATTTGGTAAAGTAAGGTTTTTATGTGTTTATTTGTTAAATAATGATAAATCAATGCACAAGGTTAAAAAGGGGTGGTCATGGCCGGTTTTTGGATGTGAAAAGGAGTAGCCAAAACGGTTTTGATCACTTAGAAAATATAGTGTAGCGTTAAGTGTTATTACGCGTTATTCGTTAAAATCGGGTACCGGGTTTAATAGCAATAAACGTTCACAAAGTTAACCGGGATGAAATAAAGTTATAATAATGTTAAAAACATATTAAAAATATGTTGGGTACATTTACTGAGTGATCGGGTGATTAATGTTTAGTTTTAACGAAAACCGTCGTTATATTCATACGCGTACGTTATAAATAAAATAAATTTCCAAAATACTGGGTAACTGAATGTTATAACTTTTATGATGTTAAAATGGATATAAAAATATGTCGGGACCATTGTGGGAATATTTAGATATATTCGTCGTGTATAAACCGAGTGTTAACGTTTACTATAAATACTTATACGTAAAAACGTTAAATGTACTGAATGTAATGATTTGAAAATCCTGAGAGTGGTATAACATGAAAATGCTGTTATGATGATATGCAGACTATCTCCAGTCCGTATGCAGTGTTCTCAACACTAATGAAATGAATTCGCACCTAACCCAATACGGTTACGCGAATTTGAATACCCGTAAACTAAATTTACGATGAAATGTGTAATGCACGTGAATGATGAAATCTTTTCCCGCAATGAATAGTGTTCCGTGAATAGTAAATTTTCTGAATGCTTCTCGGAATGTCAAACTGACACCAAAAATGATGAATAGTAAACTGATGAATAGTGTTTTGATGAATAGTGTTTGATGAATAGTGTTTTTCCAAAGTTCGGGAAATGACCTGAAATGACCTGAAATGGTGAGTTGTGACAAATACTTTTGGGTCGAATTGGATATTGGTTACGGTTTTGGTAATTGTGAAGTTGTTGTCGATTGGTAAGTGTGGATGAGGACCGGTTATGAGACGGTCGTTAGATGACGGAGATAGGTTAGTCGGGTACCGTAGTCGGACCTTATTGTTGTAGCCCGTGGTTGAGATTGTGATTGGACGGAGATTTATTATTTATGACTTTCCTTATTGTTGGACTTGGACAATGAGCCGAGGGTCATGACTCGGACATATGACCATTTCGTATAACTCAATAACTATTAAACTTGAACGAGAATAATAAAACTCGTAATAATAATTATTAATAATATGAACGTTTATACGAAAGTATATACGTGAATAACGTATATATAACTATATAAACGCGTATATTAATAATAATAATAATCACGAGTCGTATTATAAATAATACGATTAGATATATATTAGGCTACGAAAGTGGCGTAATATTATTAAACGTATTATAATTATAAAAATTGTGTTATAAAACGGGAAACTCCTGACAATTATGAAACATTTAATAAAATGTCATTTTGAATATACAATGGATAAATTTATTGAGTTAGGCGAAATTGTTGTCACTCGGGTCCAGGTAAGTTATTATTTGCGACATTCGTGTTGTCTCGGATATATGACGATTAATATAGACGTTTTCTATAAGTAAATAACCACTCAACCGTAAGGTTGAGCCGGGTTGTTTGGCTATATGAAACGAATATATTAGTGGGCATCGTATCCTACGACGCCCATAGGTTGTAGTATATGTAAAGTGTAATAGATTGCGAGTGTATATATTGGAAAATCTGGCCAATTTGACGATATATACGAGGAATTTATTAAACTGTGATATATACTATATAGTAATTACGTGCTATATGCTTTATATGTGCTTCAGATTGGGTGTAATCTTGGAACGGTATATTACGTAAATAAATATGAGGATTATCAAATCGACGGATTTGGTAAACTTTGGCGATTTATTTAAATGATATATTGGGCTAATATTAGATCTATAGTTTATTATATGTTCTACGTGTGATCTTGTTGGTTTGTTTTGAGTCGACCCACCACCCGTATGGATACCAAACGCAAATACACCAAACTAATACGAAATGGATTTTCGGAAATAAAACGGATTCTCGTCCGGGTTTGGGAATATTATATATTTGAGGAAATGATTTCTGAAAGAGTTAATATTGTTAGGTCGTGCCAAGTCCGTAGTTGCTGTTTCGTGAGTTATCATACATCTTATTGCTACCTACCTCGTCTTGCTATATTTCTGGACTTGAGGTGAGTCATAGCCCCTCTTTTTACTCTTGAACTATGTTTTCAACGATTGGGGTGAGAAACGTGCAAATTATTTTACGTGGACTATTATCGCTTTTATATTCTTTCTAAACTTGCTATGCGTATGGACTAGGATCTATTGTCAGCTTTAGTCACACCTTTTGTGTGTACTATTCAAGGTTGGCTTATTTGGTTATTTGGATTGTCAGCTTTAGTCACATAGTTTTGTGTGTACTATTCAAGGTTGGCTTATTTGGATTGTCAGCTTTAGTCACATAGTTTCGTGTGTACTATTCAAGGTTGACTTATTAGATACTGTAGTATGCACCTATAGGTTATTAATACTTCGGAGGTTATCCGAGTATTTTTTGGTATTGCGGGGGTTACCCGAATATCTATGTTGTTACGGAAGGGTATCCGTGTGTTTTGGTTATTGCGGAAGGGTATTCGTGTGTTATGTTGAGAGCGGAGGGTATCCGCAGGCTTTTAGCGAATCCTTAGTCTAGCTAGCAAGCGTTTTTGCGTATATGTCCACTATATTATTAGTTGAATTTAAACCTATGATCTCACCAGCGAAAGCTGACTTTTAGCACGTTTTCTCAGGTAATTAAGTGTTGAGGTGCATGCTTGGATTGGAAGGCTCGGCTGAGGCACGCGGTTATGGATCTATATTTTCTAAACTCTGATAATTAAATTTGGACCTATTGTTATTTATTTTGGGCCTGACTCTGAATGATGTTGGGATAAATGTAAACCTTAAAACCCCGTTTTGGTTGTGTTTTTACTATGTTTACTTTATCTCGTTCTATATTGTCTTGTGTTAGATACCAATCCCCGTAGCACCCCGAAAGCTTGTTGAGTCTTCCGCTGTATCAAATTTTGGGGGTGTTACACAAGGGTATCACGCATCGAACTTCGGCTTGAATCTCCAGAATTCACCTTTTTTTTGCCTTTAAATTGACGTGATAGAGTTGGGTTCTTGTTGAGGTTCGGTAATTCACACTCGAAATCTTCCACGTTTATTGGCGTCTCGTTTGTTGGCGTTTGAGAGCTACTTGACTCCGACGAATTTATTTTCTTGTTCGATCCCGTGGATTCTTGAGTCTGACTAACCAACGGTTGTTCTTTCCACTTTGCTTGATCTTTGAGAACGTACCACGCTTTAGAATGCGAGAAAGTTTTCCTATATTGTTTTTCAAAATCACGATTGGCTCTCTCAAGGACTTGAATATCGTTGCACCCACTATCTCTCAAGCGGTTCTACATATTTATAAAACAATATACAATATAAAACAATATCCAAAAAATAAATAAATATATATATATATATATATATATATATATATATATATATATATATATATATATATATATATATATATATAACGTATTTAAAACTTAAAAAATCACAAATATAAAAATATACCGCTTGTGTGTAGTAGGCGTTGAACGCAGCGATCAAAGTATGCATATCTCTCCATTTCGAGGTCAATTGATGATGAGTGCGTTCGGTTCTCGTGACAAGCGTTCTAAAATGCTTTAGAACTCGCTTTCAAAATCCTAGCTTGGTTGACGGTCGCCAACTTCTCGATCCACCGAAATTTTAATCCAAGACTTAGCTAACGCTTCCTCCTCATCGGGCGTCCAAATCTTACTTGGTTTTTTTTTTCTTTTGAAACCGCTCATCGACCTCTTCGACCTCTTCCTCCTCTTCGACTTGTTCTTCATCAATTTGTTGTGTCTCGGGTACCACGTTAACATTGTCGAAATATTCATTATCATCGGTATCATCACGAATGGGTAACGGTTCACTAACCTGTTCACGCTTTCTTTGTTGGGTATAGCGCGGCTCATACGGGTCGAAGTTATGTCACACCCTCGCCGAAGGCGGAAACACGAGGTGTAACGAAATCGATATACATCACCAAAGGGGAATAAGACAATACCATAATTTACATTAAGGAAAAACATAACATTACAATGTTATTATTGCCGACTTTGGCAAATAAAAGACATAAGTTTGATTCCCAAAAGATGGTATTTTAGTACATAATGAAAAGAAGTGACATGTGAAAACTTCATTATGCAAGACCTTGATGACAAGCTTACTGACGATCACCTGAAATGCATGAGAGAAAACGGTCAACTATAAAAATAGTTGGTGAGTATAAACGTTTTATATAATAAGAAAACCATTTGAAAAAGTTCACAAGCCAAAGGCGTTGTCAAGTATTATGTCTTGTAGTCAAGTACCCGCGGTCATAATAAGTCACAATATAAGCACCACATATATAATAATGTATGCCATGCAAAGCCCCTAATTAAATAATATGCGTCCCGTAAGATAGTGGACGAGAGGTTGGCCGACCTCTAATAGCGCTATCCATACTACTAATAGGTGTCGAACAATGCGAATGTACGAACAGTACATCATACAACTATTATATACGATTAAGAACGCTCCAAACATGGGAGACTTAGCACGCTCCACCAATAAGGCGAGACTTTAGGGTTAAGAACGCTCCACCAATAAGGCGAGACTTTAGGTCATAGCACGTATGGTACATTAAGTTCAAATGTTCAAGTCAAGTTCAGGAGTTCAAAACAAGTTATAAGGTCAAGAGAAGTCAAAAGAGTTCATAATAATCAAAGGATTCAAAACAATGTTCAAAGAGTTCAAGTAATAATTCATGCATCCACCCCAAAGCGATTAAAATAGTTAGAAAAAGGGGTTCGTAAATACTCACCTCAAGCAATAAGTAATGCGTTACAAGTGTGCACGGAAAACGATGCGCGATACTCTAACCGCAACCTAGAGTGATAATGTGTTTTAGGTAGTGCAATAATGTTATGCATGAATTTTATAAAATGTTATATCACCAGTACATGTTTGTTTGTGAGTTTATTTATAAAAATAACGTCACTTTGAAAATCCTTAGAAATAGCCAAAATAATACATTTTTGGATTTTTAGCAATTATGTATCGTAACTACGATACGGATGTTTTAGTAATATATATTTTGAAAAGTCTCTAAAGTATGTAACCAAAACATTACAACTTTCATTGATGACATTTTATCCACAACCACACCTAAAGTGTCGAAAATCCATTTCTAAAAATAAAAACTGGTCACTATTCACTAATAGAAAAGCTGTCAAAATAATAGTTTTCGTCGTTAATTTCATTTTATCATAACTTCTTCGTTATAGCTCGGTTTTTAAAATTCTACCTATCCCCGCGAAGGTATTTAAGTATACTAACATATTTTGAAGTCTCGGGGACTCGATATATCTTTTTAAGCGCGGTTTTACCTTGTATAAAATCCCAACAGCCTTGGTATTTTTCAGAAAAATAGTTTTAATTATCTAGCTTCAAACTAACGTAACTCATTCGTTATGAGTCCGATTTTTACGTTCTTTATATCCACAGAAAGGTATTTAAATGTACTAATACATTTTTAACTTTGTAATATGTCAAAATATTTTCGTGGTTACTGTTCATCCGAATTAATTTTTTTTTACAACATGTATATATATGTTTACTAATCCATTTTTCTAACTAAAAACCCTCGAATCACCTCCAAACCTATCATAATCTCTTCCACCAATACTTCAATAATATATAGTTCCAAAATAAAAATAAAAACATAATAAAATTTCACAAACATGCTCATAGGTGATATATATGAAATAGTGAGTTTAAATGTAATTTAAACTTAAGAAATGCATAACTAAATATAATGAACACATAATATACCAAATGAAAAGTGTAGAAATTTATTTCATGCTTACTTGATGTTAGAAGGTCTTTGAAAGATTTTGAACAATATATCCCCAATGATTCCTCCAAAAACGATTTGTGATGAATATAAAGCTTGTGAATGATCGAAATATACTTGAAACTAATGAAAATCGGATCTTCTCTTCTTCTTTCTCATGGTGATCGAGCACTAGTAAATAAATGAGAGAGTTTTTCTTGTTTGATAATTGTCAAATGGAAGTAACTAGTGCTATTATACATATATAGCAAAATATTTAATTTTTATTATATATATAAAGTAATAAAACATAGTTACTAGATTTTGTCAAAATCAAATCTAGGGTGGCGTGGATTTTGTTTGAAAAAGAAGGGAAAGAAAAATGGGAGATAAGGTGTAATAAATGTTCTTGTTTTCTTGTCTATAAAAATCTAGATTTAGGATAAGTAAAAGCTAGATAATTAGTTAGGTATTAAGTTAGCTAGAAATAAATTTTAGCGGAACAAAATAAAGTATAATGAAGTTATAAAAATTATAAAAATGTATTTCGAATAAGTATGGGGTGTTCAAATAATTATCGTTTCGCAAATATTTAAGTTATCGTAAGTATACATATTTAAGAATATATATAATAAATAAATTTAAAAACATCGGGCAAAATAATACTAAAATATTTGTAACATTGTAATGAGTATGAAAAATACTAGAACCATTGTCGGGAGTATCGGATATATTGTTCATGCACAAAAATCGTGTAAAAGCATTTATTTAATAAATGAATATGAATGACTAAAAATGCAAACACAGGCAAGACTCAAAATAAATATGATAATACTGGCAATATGTAGACTAACTCTAGTTTATATGTGGTGCACCAAAAATGATGTCTCTCGGATACGTGATTTAATTATCGTAAAACTATTTTTTTTTTTTTTTTGAAAAATAGTGAATAGTAAAAACTACGATAGTGAATAGTAACTTTCTGAGAATGAATAGTAAAATTTTAAAGTTAAAATTATGACCTAAAAATATGAGTTGTTACAAGTTAGTAGGCATTTGTGGTGAGGTTTGTTGGTTATAGTTCGACTCAAACGGGTCGAAGTTAGTAGGAATTTGCGGGAGGGGTTGTTGGGTGTAGAAAACCAATGGTGGAGATTGCGGGTACATTTGAGGGTTGTAAGGTTGTGCTTGAGAAGATGATTCGAGACCGGGTTGAGATTGAATTCGAGGACGAATTGCGCCTCTCGATCTACCTCTCGATCCACGACCACCTCTTCTAGGATCTCTAACTTTTTTGCCACGTTTCATATTTTTTTTCTCTCAATATGTTTTTTTTTTCTCTCGGAAGTTTTTTTTTTTTTTTTTTTATATGGGTATTTTTTTTTTGCGCTTTCCACCCTCAACACACTCCTTTATATACAAAAAAAAAAAAAAAAAAAAAAAAAAAAAAAAAAAAAAAAAAGTTAACGTTACAAACACCCAACGTTCATATTTTTTTTCTTCCCCGTGCGTGAGCTCCTCACTCAAAATGGGCTCCCCGTGCGGTAAGGAGATGCCGGCGGCGGTGTTCCCATGAGTGAAGGATCCCGCCCCGCACTCTCACTCACCCACTCCCAGTCCTCTAAGTAATTACAAGATGGTTTTTTTGTCTCGTTTTTCTAGCCAAAAAACTTTCAATTACCGGGTCTCAAAAATGAAATATATAAATTTAGTCTTGTTTATGGAAACTATGGCTAAAATGGGACTAGAAAAAGTCGTTGGTGTTTGTGCAGAAACACCAAAATTTAATAGCCAAAGAGACTTGCTAACCTTTTCCGCCACAATCTTTGCCTTCTAAAGGTTTCAAAGCCTTATATCTCGGCACAACACAAACCAACGCCTTATTTAAATTTTCATCTACGCTAACCACTAGTATCTGCACCCACATCAACATGTGAAATGCAAAAATACTTTCCCCAAAAGTCATTGTTTTCACTTTGAAGATAAAATCATTGTTTACTTTGTAGAAGTTTGTTAAATTTAAAATAGATTAATTAATGCAAAGTGAGTAGTATATTGCATGTAAGAAAGTGGAACATGATTTTATTTGCTTACTGTTTGGGATCTTACTTTGGTTCAAACCGGGTCAAACAAGATGACCACTGAGAAATTTGAAGATTTTTTAATTTTCACAATTTGGACACAAGAGTTTTAAGCAAAAAGTTTTATTCCTTTGTACCTTGACCATTGTTAATTTGAAAATTACATATACAGCCCTTGAACTTGTTTAATGATCTGTTTTTACAAAATTTATAGACGAAATTACATTACGTCATAAAAGTCAGAGTTGAATAAAAATTTCTAGCTTAAGTTAAAGTTTTATGAGTTAGTTATAACTGAAAATTGTGCATGTGATCAAGTTGTGAAAATTAATTTTTATCATACCTTGAGACACTTAAGATTATAGAATGCAAGAATTCTATTTAAAATTTCGAGTAAATTACACCATTCGTCCTTGTGGTTTGTCTTGACCGACAAGCCTAGTCTTGACCTAAAAAACTGCACCGTTCGTCCTTAAATACAAATGTTATCTACTGTTTGTCCTTCGCTTTAACGGCCCTCAGTTACTTTCGTTACGTGATACCCACATGAAGGTATTTTGGTCTTTTCACCATGAACTTCATCTTCTTCAATTAATATATCATCTTCAAACCATCACCACCCACCAACCATCTTTACCATCATTTCATTTTCACCCACCATACACCACCATCTCATCACCTCCGGTCACGTTCCCAAACCCCAATCATAATATTCATTAGAGTTTTTTTGCCAAAAAATCGAAAGTACACACATACCTGTACATATAATCACGACCACACACATATTATTCTTCCTCTTCTTCATAATCACAACCAGAAAAGTCAAACTAATAAATATTTGTCTCGAACATCAGTCTGTGGTAAAGTATTTAGTGCTTCATTTCATGATTGATAGTAAACCAAAAACAATAGCAAAGGTATCAAGTTTATGTTAGAATTATAATATCATGACATGCATATAAGTAAACCAATAACATCAAGTAAGCATAGCGGAAGCAATTACAAGATCATATAATATGTAATTAATTAATCAAATATAAAAGTAAACATACCTTTGTGATTCTAGCCCGAACAAGAATAAAATGCAATCTTCAATTCAAGAACCCTAATTAAGGTTTATGTGGATTATAAGAATTATGTCACAACTCGCAAATTAGGGAGCCATTTTGAAAACCCGCATTACGTTAAAGTTCGTTTATAAATTTATATTTGAAATTTTATTCGTAACGAACTTGTAAAACCTACATTATGGTTGATTATATTTAAAATTTTTATGGAATCAATTTGGATTATCGATGTGATGAGAATTTATTTCGAGATTTCACATTATTGTTGTTGTTTGGTTATCGAGGACTTTGTGGTCCATTTGGTTTTTTTTTTTGGCTCGGTTGAGCCTAGCCGTGTCCCAAACGAGTCTCTCGACTCGGGGTTTGACGGGTAAGTCGACCCGTTTTATTGGTATTCTTGATGAATTATTTCTAGTTGTTTGCTAATTGTGTTGCTGTGGTATATTGTTATTGACATTTTTGATGCTATTGTTGTTACTTTGGGAACTGAGAATGAAATGGTATAATGATTTATTTTGTGGAGTTGTGTTGACGAAAAGAGATATGGGGACCGATTGTGAGATGGTCACTTAGATGACGGAGATAGGTTAGTCGGGTGCCGTAGTCGGGCCCTATTGTTGTAGCACGTGTTTTGAGAAATTGTTGGACGGAGATTGATACTTGGTTTGACTTGATTATCATTTTTATTTGGACTTGGACAATGAGCCGAGAGTGATGACTCGGACATGTGACCATTTCGTATGACTCGATAAATATTTATAATCAAACGCTAATAATAAAACTCGTAATAATATTATTGGTAATATAAACGTTTATATAAATATATACACGTGAAAACGTATATATATTTATACAAGTGCGTATATTAATAATAAAATGATCACGAGTAATATTATAACAATAAGGTGACGATAAATATTATACAATGAAAGTAGTGTAATAATGTCGGGAGCGTTATTATAATTAAACACTATAAACAATGACGAAATCTTTAACGTTGAATAATTATATTTAATAAAATAATCTCTTTTAAATAAACGAGAAAAACTATCGAGTTATACGGGGTCGTGGTCACTTGAGTCCAAGTGGATTATATTATTTGTGACGTTCGTGTTGTCACGGATATATGACGATTAATACATTCACTTTCGATAACTACGTAACTTATTTAATCGACGGGTTAAATAAGAGCTATTTAGTTATTTAAATTGAGTATATTAATGGGCACCGTATCCTACGACGCCCATAGGTTGTGGTATGTGTACGAGATTAATGAATTACTAAGTATCTCGTGAGGTTACCAAATTGACGAATTTGGTAAGCTTGACGGCATAATTAGAGAATTTATTAAACTTTGATATATACCATATAGTACTTTATGTGCAATGTGTGACCTAGGATTTGGGTATAATCTTAGAATGGTATATTAAGTAAATAAATGTGGGGGATTACCAAATCGACGGATTTGATAAACTTCGATGATTTATTTAAATAATATATTGGGCTAATATTAGTCCTATAGATTGTTTTATTATTCTTTTTGTTGTGACTTCTTGGCTTGAGTTGTGTCGACCCACCACCCGCATGGATACCAAACGTCAAACTCCAAACTAATACGAGATTTATACGAGAAATGGATTTTCGGAAGTAAAATGGAATACGTTCCGGTTTGGGAATATTTGATTTTGAGGAAATGATTTCTGAACGAGTTGATATTGTTAGGTAATGCCGAGTCCGTAGTTGCCGTCTTTTGAGTTACTATACATCTTACTTCTACCGATTTCTTCTTGCTGATTTCTGGACTTGAGGTGAGTCATAGCCCCACTTTTTACTCTTGAACTATGTTTTCAATACTTGGGGTGAGAAACGTGCAAATTATTTTATGTGGACTATTATCGCTTTTATATTCTTTTAAAACTTGCTATGCGTATGGACTAGGATGAATTGTCAACTTTATTCACATTGTTTCGTGTGAACTATTCAAGGTTGGCTTATTTAGATACTATAGTGTGCACCTATAGGTATTAATACTTCGGAGGTTATCCAAGTATTTATGATATTACGGGGGGTACCCGTGTATCCATGTTATGGCGGAGGGTATCCGCAGGTTTGTTACAGAGGGTATCCGTGTGTTATGATGGAGCGGAGGGTATCCGCAGGTTTTTAGTGAATCCCTAGTCTAGCTAGCAAGCGTTTTGCGTATATGTCCACTATATTGAATTATGAATTTAAACCTATGATCTCACCAACAAAAGCTGACTTTTAGCACGTTTTCTCAGGTAATTAAGTGATGATTTGGATGCTTGGATTGGAAGGCTCGGCAATGGCACCTGGTTTATGGATCTATTTTCTAAAACTCTGATATTTAATTTTGGACCTATGTTTATTTCTTTTGGGCTTGACTCTGGATGAATTTGGGATAAATGTAAACTTTAAAACCCCGTTTTGGTTGTGTTTTCTTATGTTTACTTTATCTCGTTCTTTTATATCTTGTGTTGGATACCAATCCCCGTAGCACCCCGAAAGCTTGTTGAGTCTTCCGCTGTACCAAATTTGGGGGGTGTTACAGATTGGTATCAGAGCCAAGGTTATAGAGAACTAGGTAAATAAACACCTAAACTATAACCAATTTTTATAGAAAACGATCCTCGACCAATGCCCGCCAGCCCGCCAAGCCGCAGCATCTTCGATAATTTTGAGGTATTATGAGATAATGATTCGAAATGAGATTTTTTAGATGATTTGAACATATGGATATATTTATTAAGTGATATGATGGCGTTTTGAGGAAATTATATGGCTTAATTGTTTTATAAATGTTTTTGTAATGCGGTATTTGAAATTCTTTATTGAGATTATATGATTGAATTTATATGAGCATTTTTGATACGGTATTTTGAGTTCGCGCTTTAGTTGTTTTGAAACACTTACATCTACCCTACGTCGTTGTCACAAACCATGGCCTCCTATTCGCACGTTCGATGTTATTGACGATGTTCATGCTGGCACGCGTCGCCCAGCACAGATCACTATGGCCCATGATGACCCATACACGAGATGGTCATGCGTTTAGCCACTACTACTTCGTCTTCCCATTGTTGCCCTAAGTCACCGACTTTATCGCCTCGTGGTTCACCTGTTCGGAGACGACGATTGATGGAGTACTCCTCCGATGAGGAGTACGAGAGTGAGCTGGAGAATGATGACCCTCAGGATGATGAGGAGGATGATGATCCTCGGGAGGAGGAGATGCATGCTGATGATGGTGTGCTAGCACAGCCAGCTCAGGCTGAAGAGCCTGATTCTCCGATACATTCGTTAGAGCCGGTTTCACCTGATCACCCATTTTTGTTTGATTCACCACCTGGTAGTCCCGTGGCGTCGGACGCGCCATCTAAGATATCTGCTGAGCATGCAGAGTTGGGTGAGACTGGTAGGATGTGGACTCGGATTACTGCACAGGGCGAGAGGATCTCGCAGATGGCTGATCGACTTGAGATGGTTATTGCTGAGTTTATTGCTGAGTTAAGAGTTGATTTGATTACTATCGTGGGCAGGACGACAGTGATTAGGAGAGGTATGATGGAGATACATGAGCAGATAGAGAGTCTGCAGAGAGGTTTCCTCACAGCTCGCGAGGGAGATCGCAAGCTGTGGCAGAGAAACACTGAGTTAGAAAAGGAGGTTGCGGACCTCAAGAGGGACAGAGATACACATAGTGTTGAGCTGGGATCGTTATTGAGGAATTTAGATGGTTTGGGATCGGAGTTGAGGAGTCTACGCCAGCATCATGGCTAGATAGATTTGGATTTGTGTTGTTGTTATATTGCTTCCTAAGCCAGGGAGTACTTGGTTAGGAGAGCTGGTTATTCTATCCCTTAAGTCATGTTATTCGGATTGTATGTTCATCTCGTATGGAACTATTAGTATTTATAATGTCTTTTGGTATTTTGGAACGAAGTATCAATCGCTACTTGTATGGATGATGGTGATCTCGTATGATATTCTACGGTTTTTTGGCGTACATGGAGAATTGTGTTCCTATTTGCGTGGTTGATATTGTGTTGGTATTATATTAACGGCTGTACGACGAAACCCTGTTAGAGCTACCCGAACTGGAACTGCCGCGACTACCCCTGGTCGCCGAGGACGCCGTCCTACTCGAAATGTTGAAACCCCTACTCCTGACAACCTGGACACCACTAACCGCAACAACAGGACTCAAAATTTTGATGTTCAGGGAGACAATGATCATGTCCCACCTAATACACCTACAGTGGATCAAGCAATGATCAATTAACTTGTGGAGCAACGAGTTGCTGAGCTACTAGCTGAGTCAAATCATACCAACAACTCTGCTGGAACTTTTCCACCTGTTCGTGCTAATGGATGTAACTACTAGGAGTTCCGAATTTGTGGACCCATTGAGTTTGGAGGAACTGAAGGAGTGGTCTATTTGGTCAGGTGGTTAGAGGAAACTGAGTCGGTGTTCAATGTCAGCAATTGTACGGAGAATGCTAAGGTAAAGTTTGCTTCTTTTACTTTCAAGGATGAAGCGTTAACTTGATGGAACAATTACCGAAATTCGGTTGGGAGGGATGTGGCTTATGCTATGACTTGGGAACAATTTAAGTCTTTGCTGATTCAGACTTATTGCCCAAGAAATGAGGTTAAGAAGCTGGAGATCGAGTTTTGGAAACACAAAGTGAAGGGTACTGATATGGCGACTTACAATCGTCGTTACCAGGAGTTAGCCTTGCTTTGCCCAGATATGGTTAGGACTGAAACTTAAAAGATTGAGCGGTATACCGATGGGCTGCCTATGGCTACAAGGAATGATGTGATTGCTGCTAGACCTGCAAATATCCATGAGGCCATCACAATCGCTCAACAATTAATGGATTCGTTGGAATTGGAAGGAGCTGATAAGGATAAAAATGGTAAGAGAAAGAGAAATCATCACTCTAAAGGTAAGGATCACCGAAACAAGCGACAAGCTGTTGCTAAGGCTTATGCCATTGGAAATGGAGATAAGGGGAACCAAAATGGTGATACACCCAAGTGTGGTCGTTGCCACCATAATCATTCAGGATGGTGCAATGTAATATGTCAGAACTGCTCAAAGAAGGGACACACATCTAAGGATTGTAGGTCTCGACCTCTTGTTATGGTTCAAGCTACTCCTGAAGTGAGAAGTAAGGCGGATGTTACTTGTTTTGGGTGAGGAAAGAAAGGGCACTATAGGAGTGAGTGTAGAGGATTGTGGAACCAAGGAAATCAAGGCTCGGGTGGTAATGGGTACAATCATGGAAAGCGTGGAGCTGGAGGAAACCGTGGACGTCAAGACAATGAGGATCAACGTGTGGAAGCAGGAGCTGCTCATGGGAGAGTGTATGCACTCGGGAACGAGAGAGGAGAAGATCCGAACGTCGTCACTGGTACGTTCCTTCTCAATAATCGTTATGCTTCCATACTATTTGATACTGGTGCCGATAGAAGTTTTGTGTCCACTACGTTTGCACCCTTACTAGAGAAACTCCCGATGGCCTTAGGAATCGGGTATGATGTAGAGTTAGCTAACGGGAACATAGAAAAGTGATTCGCCTTAAACAGTCAGATAATATCAACCAAGTTATGGTCAACAAGTCAAACGTCTAAGACAAATGCTTCCGTGAAATACAGTGTTTTCCCGGGTCGTAATGTCCCAACGAGGTTGTGATGGTATTAAAAACGAATCTGTGATCGAGTGAATGTGAACAGGAAAGGGTATAAAGTGTGTGTGTGTGATTACACTAGGGTTTTATAACTTAAAATAACTTAGATAAACTATTGGAACTGTTACGTGAAACCTAGATATCTAAAACGTATAAACGTATATTAAATAAAAAATCAGACGCGCTTGCGTACTGAGAAAAAAGTGAGTTTTAAGGAAAAATAAACTACAAGGGTTAAAATTGAAAATTCTATAAACTTAAACTTAAAATAAAATTAATTTAAAAAGAAAACTATTTTTTAGATTATTTTATTATTTATTATTAATTATTTAAATAAAAACTATTTAACTATTTATTTAAAACTAATTTAATTAAAACTAAAAATTATAAATACTACAAATTAAACTAAAAACTTATAAAAATAATTTCTAAACTTAAATTAGAACTTGAAGAAAGTATAAAAAATAAAAATAAATATTTTTGTCTTTTTATGAATTTTCTATTAATTAAAAACTATTTACATTAATTATACTAATTAAAATATTTTAAATTACAAATAATACTAAATCAACTTAGAAAATTATGAAAAAATTTATAAACTTATTTTATAACTTATAAAAGCTAGGAAAAATATAAAAACTAGGTGTTACCTTATAAAAATTAATTATGCTATTTATAAATTAATTATTGATTAATTACTAATAAAACTATTATTAATTATAATAAATACTAAATTACAAACTAAAAATCTGAGAAAATTATTAAAAATACTCTAATATAACAGGAAATTATTAAAAATATAAAAACATAACTTACTTAATAAAAATATAAAAATGAAAATTAAAATTAAATTGAATTAAATAGAAACTATCACTTATATTTATATTGTATTTTCTGGATTTTTATTTTACAAAACTAATTTATACCTAAAAATAAACAACTTTTGTGAAAACAACTAATTTAGAACTTAATAATAAGCACTGTGGAAGCTTATTACTTCCACAGTTGACTTTGTTTGACTGAAGTGGCAAATAAGCTCACAAGAGCTTATGTGGGACCCACTATGGATGAATCTGATTCTAATAAGTATGTTGGACTTGTCAAAGCTAAATTTAGCCAAATAAGCTCAGTAGATAAGCTGATAAGCACAAATAAGCAATTCCAAAACTCAATTTGAACTCAGAATGGGGACAGACTTGAGGGCTTATTTCAAGTGGGGTCCACTGAGATTCAGGTCAAACAAAAGGTCAATCTATAATCTCTGGTAGGAGGGGGGTTGTAAGAAACTAATTTTGAGGTCTGGGGCCCACTGTGTTGGCCAAAAAACCACCACAAAGTGGGTGGTGTGGGTGAGTCTGCTGGTGTGCAGGGGAACCTTATGCCCTGCAAGTAACTTTGGAGATCAGTGGGACCCACACTAAAAATCTTAAAAATACAAGCTATGTGGGATTCCAAAGTTGAGGTGCTAGTCTATTGCCACAACAATTTCCAGAACCTAAAACCTAATATACAAATCTAGAAAAATCCTTGAAGTTTTGAGAAAATCTGAGAAATGAAAATTGACTTTTTTGAGTTTAAACCCCTAAGTTGACTTTGGTGAGATTCTAATTGATCCTACTGACTAAATAAGTTAATATAAGCTATAATTATCAAAATTAAGCTAAAGTTACAACTTATAAGCTAAATTGATGGTTTGTGGATCACAAATCCCTCACAGTTAACTGTGAGGGTTGATCAATGATGATTTTGACTTTTGCAACTAATGAGACCTTGGTTTTATGGTTTATTTGACCTAATACAACCTAGAATAGCATGTTATAACTGAAAACAACAACAATTACAAACTAGAACACCTTGATCTCAACTGATCCAAACACTCCCTTACTAGGCAGTTTTGGTGATTTCCAAAGGAAATGGTGAGTTTAAACCACAACTCAGATTCCTAACACTAAATTATGATATTGTAAGATCAAATGAACCTGAATCAATCACAACACAAGCATAAAACTCAGATTTGTCAATAATGAGTTAAACACTGTGAGATTTTCAATTTTTAGAACAAATGAATCCTAAGAACAAGTAACTGATTTTAATTGATATTATAACTAACAAGTATCCAATAAACACCTAAGAACACTAATCAAACAGTAACAAGCATTATCAAAACAAAAGGCATAAAATTGAAATATTGCTTACAATTGGTATCCACTGAGATATGATGAAACAAGGAACAAGTAACCAACTTAATACCTCCCAAAAGGTTCTAAACCAGAAACAAATCATTCTCCATCATACTCCATTGCTTGCATCATCACTAACACTATTTTTTTTATTTTTTTTTCTATTTTATTGATTTTTCTTGAATTTTTTGAGTTTAACTACTAAACTGGATTCTGAGATATCTAAAAGCTTTCAAAAGCTTTGTCAAGGCTTTATATGAGTTTTAGAATTCAATAACAACAACAAATAACAACATACAACTTTTAGTGATTTTTGGAATAAGAGAGAATTACAAAAACTGAGATAACAACTGAAACTTGAATTTAATCCTTAGAAAAGAGTTACAAGATACTGAATTGACTTAATTGAATGCTTAAAAGCTTAAAATTACACTAAGGTTATCAAACTACACTAGTCGACACTAAAACTAAACTAACAAATCTAATACTTTTACTCTTCTGCTTCATTTCCCTTTTGTAGCCACGTTCTGAGTTTGTGGGACCCACTGGGTCATTTCCCACCAATCCCCAGCCGTTGGATTGGTCTGAGTAATCCACACCGTTTAAACTTGGATTTGGCGCCAAAACTTTACACGTGGAATTGAGGCGGTTTGAGTCTAATTAAATCTTCTTGTTGTAATGTGGAGGTGTCAGGAAGATATTTGGTAAAGTTTAGGCCAAGTTGGGGTGGTTTTGATCAATACAATGGATTGGTTTTGGAACAGTGGTGGTTTGGGGGGAAAAAGGGTGTGAAGGGCATTTATTGTGGCGTGTTTAGGGTGAAAGAGGTGGTGGAGAGTGGGTAGGAAGATAGGGGGTGAGCTGGAAGGTGGTGAGGTAGAGAGTTATAGGTGGAGGTGAGGAGAGGTAGAAGAAGAAAGGAAAACGGGGTACGTTTGGTTTGTTTTATTTATTTATAACGGGGTGGGTTGGGCTTGTATATTTTTGGGCCCAAGTGGCTTAGTAACTGGATTGGACTGGATCTTGTTTGGATTTGGATTGTTGGATTTGGATTTGGTTTATTACTAATAAAGGGTCCGGTTGGTTTTTAGCCCATTTATCACAAGGACTAAAGATGTAATTTCTGCATAGCTGAGGGACCTTAAGTGACAAGCTTCCAAAAGTTATCATAGGGACCATTCCTGCAATATTAGATAACACAAGGACCAAATTTGCATAATTTTCCAATTTTACAAAACCAAGGACCAAATTTGTCATTTTCTGATTCTTGAAGGGTTAAACTTGTAATTTTACAAAAGTTTATCATAATGACCAATATTGTCAAACATGAATAGTACAAGGTTTATTTTGATTATTTTCCAATTTTAAAACCTTAAGGACTATTTTTGACAGTTTTCAAAGTTGAGGGACCAAAGTTGTAATTTTGTGATTTTAAACTTCAAAGGTTTATTTCTAACAACTTGTGAATCCCTAGGACCTTTTATGATACTTTTACAAGTTTTTATTAACCAGGGACTAGTTTTGCCAATTCATCAAAGTTCAAGGACTGAAACTGTAAATTATGAATATTTTGTATGTTTTTCATCAGTTTTCAACCCTTTTGCACTTATAACACCTAAAAACACAATTTGATGATATTTTTAGTATTTGAAGCATATTTGAGTGTTTTCAGATGTTTTTGTAGTCTAGATAGGTATAAAATGATAAGTATTTAGACACTCATCAAAAAGATTAAGACTATCATTTGCGGTTGCACGTTAAATTTTTTGAATCACCCTTTCAGCATAGATCTTCTACCCGTCACGTTAGGAAGTTTCGATGTCATCATTGGTATGGATTGGTTGTCGAAGTATCGTGCTCACATACTTTGCGATGAGAAGATCGTGCGTGTGCCTTACGGAAAGGAGATTCTAAATATACAAGGAGATCGAAAAGATTCGAGGAGCCCATCCCGATTAGCGGTCATTTCTTGCACTAAGTTACCAAAGTTGATGGAAAAAGGATGTTGCCTTTTCTTAGCTCAAATCTCTGAGAAATGAGGGAAGGAGAAGAAGGAAAGATGCATTGGGGATGTGTCTATAGTTCGTGATTTTCCTGATGTATTTCCTGATGATTTGCCGGGAATCCCGCCTTCTAGACAAGTGGAGTTTCAGATTTAGTTGATACCTGGTGCTGCACCCGTAGCACGAGCGCCTTATCGACTTGCACCCACTGAACTGGAAGAATTAGCGGAGTTAGCCAAAAAAGGATTTATACGACCAAGTTCTTCACCTTGAGGAGCCCCAATTTTATTTGTGAAGAAGAAGGATGGATCGTTTCGTATGTGTATTGATTACCGAGAGTTGAACAAGTTAACGGTGAAGAATAGATACCCGTTACCGAGGATCGACGACTTGTTCGATCAGCTTCAAGGATCGAGTGTGTATTCGAAGATCAATTTGAGATCGGGATATCACCAGCTTAGAGTTCGTGAGGAAGATATTCCGAAAGCGGCTTTTAGAACCCGTTATGGGCATTACGAGTTCCAAGTGATGTCGTTTGGGTTGACTAACGCACCGGCGGTATTCATGGATCTCATGAATCGGGTGTGCAAGCCTTACTTAGATAAGTTTGTGATTGTGTTCATCGACGATATTCTAATCTATTCGAAGAGTGAAAAGGAGCATGAGGAGCATCTAAGGCTTATCTTAGAATTTCTCAGGAGGGAGAAGCTGTATGCCAAGTACTCCAAATGTGAATTTTGGATTTCGACGGTACAATTTTTGGGTCATGTGATTGATAGTCAAGGAGTTCATGTAGATCCTGCAAAAATTGAGGCTATTAAAGATTGGGCTGCACCGACAACCCTGACTGAAGTTCGTCAATTTTTGGGTTTAGCCGGTTACTACCGAAGATTCATTGAGGGATTTTTGAAGATAGCAAAACCGTTAACCAAATTGACTCAAAAGAGTGTTAAATACGAATGGGGAGATAAAGAAGAGGAAGCATTTCAATTAATTAAGGAGATGTTGTGTAGTGCTCCTATCTTAGCGTTACCTGAAGGTAAGGAGGACTTTGTCGTCTATTGTGACGCTTCGCATAAAGGTTTGGGAGCTGTGTTAATACAACGAGAGAAAGAGATAGCTTATGCTTCCCGACAGCTCAAGAAGCACAAGAAGAACTACACCACTCATGATTTGGAGTTAGGTGCTGTGGTTTTTGCCTTAAGGATATGGAGACATTATCTGTATGGTACCAAATGTGTTATATACACGGATCACAAAAGCCTACAACACATCTTGAATCAAAAAGAGCTCAACATGAGACAACGACGTTGGATTGAGTTGTTAAGCAATTATGATTGCTAAATCCGCTATCATCCTGGTAAAGCAAACGTTGTTGCTGATGCTCTTAGTCGAAAGGAAAGGATCCCGCCGTTACGAGTTAGGTCATTGGGAATGACTATCATATCGCCGTTATCGTCTCAAATATTTGAAGCTCAAACGGAAGCGCTGAAACAGAAAACCGACCTGCTGAGAACATATTTGGGATGGCTGAAAATGAGAAAGGATTTGTTAAGCGTTCCGATGGAGTATTATGTTTTGGAGATCGGATTTGGGTACCATTGTATGGAGGAATTCAATAGTTGATTATGCATGAGTCGCATAAGTCAAGGTACTCTATTCATCCTGGGTCTGACAAGATGTACCAGGATTTGAAAAAATTATATTGGTGGCCAAACATGAAGGCAGATATAGCGTTGTATGTTAGTAAGTGCTTGACATGTTCTAAGGTTAAAGCCGAACATCAAAGACCGTCAGGATTATTGACGCAGCCAGAACTCCCGATTTGGAAATGGGAGCGGATTACGATGGACTTCATTACCAAATTACCAAAGACAGCTAGCGGTTGTGACGCTATCTGGGTAATTGTGGATTGATTGACTAAGTCTGCTCATTTCCTGGAAATTAGTGAAGATGATAGTGTCGACAAACTTGCGAGGTTGTATGTGAAAGAAATTATTTCTCGTCATGGAGTTCCGATATCGATTATTTCGATAGCGACAGCCGCTTCACGTCAGCTTTGTGGCTATCACTTCAAACTGCTTTGGGGACAAAACTTGATATGAGTACTGCATATCATCCCCAAACCGATGGTCAAAGTGAGAGGACTATTCAGACTTTAGAGGATATGCTTCGTGCATGTATAATAGACTTCGGTAAAGGCTGGGAGAAATATCTACCCCTTGCGGAATTCTCCTATAACAATAGCTACCACACAAGTCTTAAAGCGGCACCATTTGAAGCTTTATGGTCGTAAATGCCGTTCACCTATTGGTTGGGCCGAAGTTGGAGATAGCCAACTCACAGGCCCCGAGCTTATATTGGAGACTACTGAAAAAGTGACTCAAATTCGTGATCGATTACAAGCAGCTAGAGATAGGCAGAAAAGTTACGCCGATCAGAGACGTAAACCCCTAGAGTTCACGATGTATTTCATGTTAGTAATTTGAAGAAGTGTCTTTCTGATGAGATGCCGGTTTTACCGATGAAAGATTGATTGGTGTGAAACAGTCAGAAAATATCAACCAAGTAATGGTCAACAAGTCAAACAGCTTAAGGCCAATGCTTCCGTGGAATACAGTGTTTCCCCGGGTCGTTATGTCCCAACGAGGTGTGCGAAGGTATTCTAGACGAATCTGTGATCGGGTGATTTTGAATGGGAAATGGTATAAGTGTGAGTGAGTGATTACACTAAGGATTTATAAAATAAAATAGCTTAAATAAGCTATAAGAGTGATTACGTGAAAGCTAGATATCTAAAAACGTTTAAAACCTAAAAACGCGTACGTTTAATTTAAATCTACGTAAACGTACGAAACAAAAACGATTTTAACTAAAGTAGGAATTTGCATGCCTTAGGGGCTTAAATGCAAATTAAATAAACTTAAAATATTTTATTTTATATTTACTAACTATTTAATTAATTATTATTATTTAATAACTATTTATAATTATTTGATAATACACTAATAAATAATAAATTGTAAAATAAGTCTAGAAAAATAAAATTAAAACTTAGAAAAATCTAAAATATTATAAAACTTATTTTAAAATTAAAATTATATTTTTCACACTATTTATCTAAATTATTATTAATTAATTACTATTTAATTATTAATTAACTAATTATATTGATTTAAATTATTAAAAATACTAAAAGACTTAGATAATTAAGAAGATTTTTATAAATCTAATTAACCATCACAGGAATCCTAAAAAATTATAAAAAGTTTGTTTTATAAGTTTTTACATTATTTTACTAATTATTATATTAAATATTAATTAATAACTAATTAAACTAATTAAATTGTAAAAACTAAAAGATGAACAGTAAAAATTATGAAAAAATTACTAAAATTATTTTATAACATATAAAAGCTATGAAAAATATAAAAACTAGGTATTACTTTATAAAAACTAGTTTTGCTATTTAATACTTAATTATTAATAAAACTAATATTAAATCTAATAAATACTAAATGACAAAATAAAAATCTGAGAAAATTACTAAAATTACTTTAATATAAAAGGAATTTAAGAAAAATATAAAAATGCTAAGTGCTTAATAAAAATCTAAAAAGGAAAATTAAACTTTAAATTACATTAAATAGAAACTATCACTTATAATTAACTTTGTTTTTTCTGGATTTTCTTTTACAAAACTCTAAAAATACTTAAAACATAAAACTTTTGTGAAAACAAAATTTCCAAAGCTTAAAAATAAGCCAAATGCAAGCAATAAGCTTGCATAGTTGACTATTGTTGACCAAATAAGAAAATAAGCTCAAATGAGCTTAAGTGGGGTCCACAAGGGTGGAATCTAGTAGAAATGAGTTAGATGGACAAGTTTAAGCTAGAAAAAGCACATGGGAACCATTGGATAAGCCAATAAGTCACAATAAGCACATGGTTGTCTTGATACTTAACTGAAAATGGGACAGACTTTTGTGGTTAATTCAGGTGGGTCCCAGAGGTCATAAGCTCAAAGGAATACTCAAAACTTGAAGAGGGTCAGGATGGGGATTCAAAGAACCAAAGTTGGGGCCTATGGGACCACTGTGGTGGCCAGAAACCACCACCAAAGTGGTGGTGATGGCGGAGGTCTGCTGATGCACAGGGCAGGGTATTCCCCTGCAGCCTCAAAAAGGCTATTGCACAATCCACCAGAAAATTCACAAAAATGAAAGGATCATGGGATCTTGTAGCTCAGGTGGGGGACTAAATCATGTGAAAGATTCAAGTCCTAATACCAAGTACAAAAATCAAAAGAATTCTCTCAAGTTTTGACTTTTCTCACATGTATGCAATTTGACTTTTTGATTTAGAACATTGGTTTGACTTTATTGAGTTTTGAGCTTAATGTAACAGATGATTATGATATGTTATGTTATAATATACCTAGATTAGGTTACTAGGACAAAGTTAGAGCCAAATGGGTGAGTTTCAACTCCACAGTCCCCTACAGTGGACTGTCAAGGGTGATGGGGGGTGATTTTGACTTTTCACTGAATGAGCAATGGATTTTCTTGTTTAACTGAACTACATGGACCTAATGTAAACTATGTGAACCAAATTCAGCAACAAACACAGGTTTGAACACAAAGAAATGGACTAAACCAAACACCCCTTTATAATAGCTATTTTGTGATTATTAAAGCTACACACTGATTCATTACATGATTATTGTTCCAAATGATCTCTTATGATGTAAAGAGCTTAAAGAAACATGAAAATACATGCAACAACAACAAAGACCTACAAATCAAGACTTATGCTATATAAGCAGTTAAAATGAGTCAAAGAGCTTACAATCAATCCATGCTTAGAACTGAGAGATAAGGACCATAGAACACTGCTTATAGCTTCCCAAGAAGCAACTAAACCATGTTCATCCAAAAGTTAACATGCTCCATACCTTCTTCAACGTAAACACATATTTTTTATTTATTGCTATTTTTTTATATTTTTGAGTATTTTTTTTTTCTTTTTAATACTAACCTGAAATTTATTGCTTAACAGACCTTGAGAAACATGTAAGTGAGAAGTAAGCTTAAATGACCATTAATCAATAACTTTTTGCAACATTAAAGATAAATGAGATTTTCAAATTAATAATGCCATAAACTGAGATTGTGAAGGAAACTTGAAATTAAGGTGAAATAAGATTCATTTTACACTAGAAGGATTGATTACAACGTATTTTAACTAAAGATTACAACTGAAATGCTAAATTACACTAATACGAAATTAGACTACTCTAAACTAATCTAATTATCTTCTTCTCCCTGCTTCTTTCTTTCCCTTTATAGACTTTTGAGGTTCCCACTTGATCTCTGGCTAAATCCCACTTTAATTTGAGGCCTTAGGATATCCTGAATTCATCTGAGCCATTGATTTGAGTTTTAGCGCCAAAATATCTTATGCCACTTGGAGATTGCGTACGAGGGTTTTAAGGGTTTAATGGGGTGTTGGAAGCATGTGTGAGGTGGAGGGGAGTGGTTAAACAGCTGGGTGATGAGGTGGTGGACAGGTGGTGAAGAAACCAGGGTGGTATTGGTTGCAGTGGTGAAAGGAGGGAAAGGGTGAGGGAGGTGAACAGTAAGGGTGGGTTTTACTTTGGGTTGACCCGGTTTTATTATAAGTGTTGAGTTTGTTTTGGGCTTTGGGTGTTTGGGCTTGGTTAAATAAAAGGGTAGGGTGGGCTTGGTTTGTTTGGATTGGATTGTAATAAGGGTCCGTTTGTATTGTAACTTAAAAAAAAACATAAGGACCAAATATGTAAAAATCTGAAAGTTTAGGGTAGGTTGTGGCAAGTTTCCAAAATTACCACAAGGACCATGATTGCCATATGTGAATAATACAAGGACCATAATTGTAATTTCCCACTTTTTAAAACTCCCGAGGATCATTTATTTAAATTTTGGATTTTTGAGGGACTGAATATGTAAATTTCTAGAAGTTATCAAAATGTTCCAAATTGTAAGTTATGAATAGTACAAGGGTGTATTTTGATAAATTCCATTATTTAAACACCCAGGGACTAATTTTGCCAATTTTGAAACTTGAGGGGTAAAAGTTGCCATTTTGTGTAAACTTTCATCCAGGGACTATTTGTGAATAAGTTTGACTTCCTATGGACTAAAGTTGACTTTATATTCATTTTAAACCTTTAGGGACTAGTTTTGACAACTTTTGAAAGTTGAGGGACTGAAACTGCCAAATATGCAAACTTTGTTCATTTTTTATCTGTTTTTGATTATTTTGCATTTAAAACATATAAAACACACTTCTAAGATATTTTCAGTATTTTGATGCATATTTGAGTGTTTTTGGATGTTTTGGCAGCTCAGATTAGTATAAAATGATGAGTATTTAGACACTCATCAATATTCGTATTGATGAGAAATTGAACTTTGTGGAAGAGCCGATCGAGATATTGGATCGTGAGATTAAACGAATCAAGCGAATTCGCATTTCACTCATCAAGGTTCATTGCAATTCCCGACATGGACTGGAATTTACGTGGGAACCTGAGGACGAGTTCCGAAAGAGATATCCGAAGCTTTTCACTTCGTAGATGGATTGTTCAGAGGGAAACCTGGGACGGGTTTCTTCTGAGGCTGGGAGGATGTGACAACTGGCAAATTAGGGAGCCATTTTGAAAACACGCATTACGTTAAAGTTTGTTTATAAATTTATATTTGAAATTTTATTCGTAACGAACTTGTAAAACCTATATTATGGTTGATTATATTTAAAATTTTTATGGAATCAATTTGGATTATCGATGTGATGAGAATTTATTTCGAGATTTCATTTGGCACTATGTTGACTCCGGCACTAGAACGACCTAACAAAAATTTAATGTTTTGGATTACGGTTCGACTATATATATTTATTTATTGAACGTATTGTGATATTTTAAAGTTTTGAGAACGAGCTCGGTTCGAGAGAGTCGGAATATTTTAAATGTTTCGGGTTTGGCTTTACGTTTTAATAACTAGCCATTTACCCCCCTTGACATCATTTTTATTACTATTATTATTATTATTTATAAGAAAAGAAAGAAATGAATAAAAAGGAATAAAAAGAGTAGCAACAAAAATCGTCCTTGTGTCTTCACTGGTTTCACAAAAACACAAACACATCACTAATATCTCTCTCTCCCTCTTATCTTCTTCTTCTTATCAAAACCCTAGCCACCACAAGCAGCCGCCGCCCTGCTGCTGCTCCACCGCCACTAACCATCACACACGACCACCACCAATCAACTCCCCATCATCTATCCTCTTAGATCAACTACCACACGCGCCCTAAACTTGCATTTTGAATTCGTGAAACCACCAAACGCGCCGTATTTTTCATCCTTTGCACGAGTTCTTGTTCTATTCTTGTTGAGACCGAAGGTAAGACGGGTCACAGGAGGATTGTGACTCGAATTTCAATGGAAACGTGACCAAGAGGTCACAAGTATTATTTCTCCAGATTGGGTTCGATTAAAAACAATATATATAAATGGGATTTGGTATAAAACATGTTTTAAAACTAGTTTGGTATCCGGGTTTACATATTTCTTATGGGTGTCGAGACTTAACCATGAACACAAGCCCTCGGCTTGTGCTAATTGGGACTTACATGTTTACCCTTGTTATTTTGGTCACCAGATGATGATTTGAGGATGTTGGTTACAGGTCTTAGGGATTTGATTTGATTTTTGGTAAAGATATAACATTATTGTTGTTGTTTGGTTATCGAGGACTTTGTGGTCCATTTGGTTTTTTTTATGGCTCGGTTGAGCCTAGCCGTGTCCCAAACGAGTCTCTCGACTCGGGGTTTGACGGGTATATTGTTATTGACATTTTTGATGCTATTGTCGTTACTTTGGGAACCGAGAATGAAATGGTATAATGATTTATTTTGTGGAGTTGTGTTGACGAAAAGAGATATGGGGACCGATTGTGAGACGGTCACTTAGATGACGGAGATAGGTTAGTCGGGTGCCGTAGTCGGGCCCTATTGTTGTAGCACGTGTTTTGGGAAATTGTTGGACGGAGATTGATACTTGGTTTGACTTGATTATCATTTTTATTTGGACTTGGACAATGAGCCGAGAGTGATGACTCGGACATGTGACCATTTCGTATGACTCGATAAATATTTATAATCAAACGCTAATAATAAATCTCGTAATAATATTATTGGTAATATAAATGTTTATATAAATATATAGACGTGAAAACGAATATATATTTATACAAGTGCGTATATTAATAATAAAACGATCACGAGTAATATTATAACAATAACGTGACGATAAATATTATACTATGAAAGTAGTGTAATAATGTCGGGAGCGTTATTATAATTAAAGACTATAAACAATGACGAAATCTTTAACGTTGAATAATTATATTTAATAAAATAATCTCTTTTAAATAAACGAGGAAAACTATCGAGTTATACGGGGTCGTGGTCACTTGAGTCCAAGTGGATTATATTATTTGTGATGTTCGTGTTGTCACGGATATATGACGATTAATACATTCACTTTCGATAACTACATAACTTATTTAATCGACGGGTTAAATAAGAGCTATTTAGTTATTTAAATTGAGTATATTAATGGGAATCGTATCCTACGACGCCCATAGGTTGTGGTATGTGTACGAGATTAATGAATTACTAAGTATCTCGTGAGGTTACCAAATTGACGAATTTGGTAAGCTTGACGGCATAATTAGATAATTTATTAAACTTTGATATATACCATATAGTACTTTATGTGCAATGTGTGACCTAGGATTTGGGTATAATCTTAGAATGGTATATTAAGTAAATAAATGTGGGGGATTACCAGATCGACGTATTTGATAAACTTCGATGATTTATTTAAATAATAAATTTGGCTAATATTAGACCTATAGATTGTTTTTATTATTCTTTTTGTTGTGACTTCTTGGCTTGAGTTGTGTCGACCCACCACCCGCATGGATACCAAACGTCAAACTCCAAACTAATACGAGATTTATACGAGAAATGGATTTTCAGAAGTAAAATGGAATACGTTCGGGTTTGGGAATATTTGATTTTGAGGAAATGATTTCTGAACGAGTTGATATTGTTAGGTAGTGCCGAGTCCGTAGTTGCCATCTTTTGAGTTACTATACATCTTACTTCTACCGATTTCTTCTTTCTGATTTCTGGACTTGAGGTGAGTCATAGCCCCACTTTTTACTCTTGAACTATGTTTTCAATACTTGGGGTGAGAAACGTGCAAATTATTTTATGTGGACTATTATCGCTTTTATATTCTTTTAAAACTTGCTATGCATATGAACTAGGATGAATTGTCAACTTTAGTCACATTGTTTCGTGTGAACTATTCAAGGTTGACTTATTTAGATACTGGTGAGTGCTTATTTACTCACCATTTTATGGCCAAATTTCCAACCCAAAACGACTTTCTGAGCTAATAATTGCCAAGAAAACATATGTTTGTTTGTTTGTGTTATGCAGGTTTGGATTAATCAGAAACTTACGAAAAATCACATGAAAATCAGAAAAACCGAGCACGAGAGTGAAAGACGGTCGAAAAGTCAGAGTTGGGATTCAAAAGTCCATTACAGTCCTTCTTATATTCAAGATTGGCAAGATTAGTCCTTGGAAGTTATTATTGAGAAGATGACATTTTGAGCCCTTAAAGTTTCAAAGTGTGCAAAAATGGTCCTTGTAATTTTGTTGCTAAAATCTGCCAAGTCCAAAAATTATTTAGCCTAGTCCATGTTAAACCTGATCCATTCATGATCCAAGCCCAAGTCTATCACCACTATAACCCCAAGCCCATCACCAAAGTCTGACCCGAGCCCACCCTAATTTAACTTTTGGTCAACCGGTCAAAGCTAAGAAAAAAAATAAATAAATAAACTAAACCAAACACCCCCGCTCATTATTTCCCCCAATTCAACCCCCAACCCAGAAAATTTACCCTCACATGAACCCTAGTTACTGTACCCACCCTTAATTACCACAATTAAGGGTAAATTGGTACAATCAAGTATGCTTCTAGAAGTGTCAGAGGTGTCAGCATGTGTCAGAGTCGCTAAGAAGCACAAGAGGGACATGTGGCAGGCTTCTATAGGTTGATACGCGTCACTTATTTTGATCGAAGGGTTGTAATTGGTCTAGCAATGATTGGTAGAAGATCAAGGGCGCTCAGAGGCTTCAAAGAAACACAACTCACACGGATTGCCAACCTGGCAATCCGTGAGCTCCTCATCCTCATTTATCTATAAATAGGTGTATTTTTCGTTCATTTATGTATGTAGTTTTAAAGCAGTGTTATGCTGTCAAATTGTAGCTAGAATAGTTTATGTAATAGTTTAGCATATTAATGAATTCAAATTTCTTATTAATCTCAGCTTAATTCTTCATTTCAATTTGCTTATTTAGTTTTACAAAGTAGCTTATATTTAGCTTATATCATTTGTCTCAGCTTATTTTTCCTTATATAACTGCTTATTTTGATTAATTGTTTTAGTTCTTAGTCTATTTTAGTTAAGTAATATCTCAAAAATATTTCTCTTATACTGTTTTAATATACTCTTTTTCATAACAGTTAAGAAAATAAAAATAAAAAATAAAAAAAAAATAAATAAATAAATAAAATGTTTATAATCAGTTTTACTTTCAGTCTCTAATAAGCTTTTAACAGCTTTTATAGTGCACATTCAAGCTTTGTAGCTTGTAGTGTGTATTGTCCTTATTCATTTCATATACATCGGATCAGAAGAGATTGAGAAATTGTTTGGATAGATTGGGTCAGAAAAGGAAGGACCAGCCTATCCTAGAGATAGGCGACTGGGAACTCCCTCTTTTCTAGCTGAGGGAGAATTGTGGTAATGCCTTATTCCATTTTTAGATTATAGTTTTGATATAGATAGTGTATTAGTAGCTTTTATATGATTGATCTCTGAGTTTTGAGTATAAGTTTGGATAGCATAATTTTTAGACTTGTATTGTTGAAATAATTCTTAGTTTGATTCTGATTTGAATTAGTTTTTGATACTAATAATGATAGCTAGTTGATAGAATTGTGCATCTAAGTAGTACTTTGAGTTTGATAATCTGTCTTCATTCTTGTTACTAGTAGAATTTGATATTAGATCTGCATATCTATGTTAAGGATGCATATTTGGTTCTCAGTTACTATTAGTTGATTGAGTGTGATCTAATCTAGTTATCTAAACTGTGTGGTAAATTGTTTTGTTGGAATTAAGCTTGTTGCTTTATTTCTGTTTGAAACTTGCTGGATTAAGGGTGTTTGGATCAGTTAATTTAGCTGATCTAGGGTGGTGTAATTGTGGTTTAAACTGCACTCTTAGTTCACTTTAGGTAAAATTAACTTAGATTTAGCAATAAAACAGTAGTTCACTACTTAATTAATCATAAGTTAGATCTAATTTCATTAACTGTTAGCTTAAATTGAAATCAGTAGGGTAAATTAGTAGCGTAATTGCATATCAGTCTTCATTAACTCAATTCAGCTTTATTACAGTTTAATAAAACATTTAGGAGTAGAATCTAGTAGTTAAAATTGGATGTAGTCAAGTTAATTTGCATACTCATTAGTCAACTGCTTTTACATTCAGTTTTCGGCGTAAAATCCATTTGAACTTGTAGGTTTTATTAGTTAGCCTATATAGTTGGTAATTGTGGATTTGTGATAACTGGTAGCTTATTATTCAGTTGCAACAAGGAAATTTACTTTTGGTACTTACTAGCTTATCCGATTCATAGCTCAAAGTTGACTGAGTGAGCACATATTTCCCCTGCACCATTGTTGAGAATCAGATTTCATGGACTGATCCAGTAGGCATAAGTATTTGGATCTCATCAATCTTGGTTGTTCTGAGTTCACTAGTTGGTAGAGTAGTGGAACTCACATTTAGTTTCTCAGTGTTAGCTTAACTCAGCAGCTTATTAAGGCCTTGTAGTTCATACCTTAGCTGAATTCTGGATTCATTTCTTTGGCCTGCTAAACTTGAGCTGAGCTTGCATTTGTGTTTTCTCTAGTGAATTGAATCACATCTGAGTAGTTTGAGTTCTGAGTATGGTTTCTGAGCTTAAGTGTTAGATTACTCTGCTTCTGCATTAGCTTATTGAGCTTTTTCTATAGCTTATTGCTTCAATTCTAAGCTTTTGTGTGAATCTGTGCTTGCTTTTCATCAATATCTGTTACATTTGAGGTTTTTATAACCTTTGTGGCTTGAGTTTTTAATTTCATCAAGTTTTTATCACAAGTGCTTAATAATAAGCACTTGTGATAAGCAGTTTGGCTTAAATAAGCAGTTCCATAATTGATTTTTCTTTCAAATTTTCATTTTGAGTTCTTTTTATTATTTTTGAATTTCTGGAATTTTTCCAGATTTTTCTGAATAGTTTTACTATTTTTAATAATTACTTTTGGTTATTTCCAATTTTTAAATCATTTTTAAATTCCAAAAATCAATAAAAAATACAAAAAGGTTCTGAAAAATACAAAAATAATTTTTAAATTTCTTTTATAATTAGTTAGAATTTTTAGAATTTTATTTTCAAATTTCCATTTAATTTTCTATTTTTCTTATTTTTAATTAACTTTTTAATTCCAAAAATACAAAATTAATTCTAGAAAATAAATAAAAAGTCTAAAAAATATTTTTCTTTTTCTTAAAATTCTTTTTATTAGTTTTTAATTTTTAGAAAATATTTCCAAGTTCGTAGGGTCATTTTTCATATAACGTTACGTTTTAATTTTTACGTGTGCATTACCGTTTTCTCGTTTTTGAATTCGGTGCATAGTTAGCTTATAATTTTTGCATGTTTCATCATTGTTTGTGAATATTTGATTTCCTTGATTGCTATTCTCACTATATCACTATTTCACCACTCACTTTCAATACACGATTCCCGATTCGATAATTCAAATATTCCATTTGAGCTTTCGTTGGGAAAAACGACCCGGGAATTACTTTAACCGGTATTTCCTCGGAATATTATATTATAATTGACACGTATCAATTTTTGGCGCCGCTGCCGGGGAAGGCTTAAAGTGAATTTTTGAATAATTGTTTTGGAAAATCGTGTTTTGATAAGCCTTCTTCTACTTTGTATATATATCTCTTATAAAAATAAAAAAAAAATCAGAAACACTTTTACTAAAGTGTTTTCAAAATACCAAAAATAAAATAAAAGTTACAGCCTCGTTCCGATCGAAAGAAAGGGCGTTGTAAACCAAATAAGTCTCGCAATATAACGAAAACGTGAAATTAATTAATTATCGGATTATTTCATTTACTACAACCGATTAAGCGGGAAATACGGAAGCTAAGACATTAAATTGCTAGCTGAAGAGAGAAACACTCTTCTTTCCCGTCCCGTCGCGCGTAGTTTTGAGAGAAACGGTTTTTGATTAACGTAACGTTTCAATAAAAAGAAAAACAAAAGAAATAAAAAGTTTTTGTGAAAAAAATATAAAAAAACAAAAAGATTTTATTTTCTCTTTTCTTTTTCATTTTCTTTTTAATTTTGTTCGTGGTGTATGCACACCCGATCTTCGTTTGAGAGTCTTACGTCTCCGTTCTCTAACCCCGAGCAGGTTTTACGACATACGAGTCGGGTTCATTTCCTTGACGACGAGGAGATGAACCAAAACGAACACAACGGACCCCCGCCGATGGGTGGTCCGCAGCACAATGTTATCCCACCGATGGGACAACAACCGGCATTTGATCCGCGTCCGATGGAAGAACAACTCCAATCACCATTCAATGGTGTGAGGAGAGCAATTGTGATTCCGGACATCAATGCCAATTTTGAGATTAATCACGGATTACTTAATTTGATCACGGGTATATCATTCCACGGGTTTGATAACGAAGACCCCTATGCACACATCCGAAATTTCACCGACATCTCTGAGACGATTAGAATGAACCAAGTGCCTCACGATGTGGTGAAATTGAAGTTGTTTCCTTTCTCCTTAAAAGGAGCAGCCCGGACTTGGCTGGAAAAGGAACCGCCTAATTCAATTCACACTTGGAATGACCTTGCTTCCAAGTTTGTGAATCATTTCTATCCTCCGTCTAAAACTTCTAATCTCCGTTCCCAAATCTTTCGATTCCAACAAGCTTTTGATGAATCGTTTAGTGAAGCTTGGGATCGTTTCAAAGATTTGTTGGAAAAATGTCCTAACCATGGGTTCACCGACCTTCAGCAGATTGATACTTTTTATAATGGGTTGTTTTATATTGATCAAGATTCACTCAATTCTGCTGCGGGTGGTAACTTGTTGGCTAGGAATACAAATGATGCCTTCACGATAATTGAAAATAAGGCTCGTGTTAGAATGTCGAGAAATAAGCTTCCAATGCCCAGTAATGAGAAAAATAATGATGAAGTTAAAAGTATGATTTTGGCCTTAACAAAGAAAGTCGATGCAATGTCTATGGAAAAATCAAGTCAACAAGTCAATGTCATTAATCAAGGTTGTACTACTTGTGGTGGTCCACACCCTTATTATGAATGTCCGACTACTGGCTCTTTCGTTCAAGAGAACGTGTATGCTGCGAATATGGGTGGCAACGGTTACCCACCTCTTCAAGGAGACCGTAATCTCCTCAGCTACCGTCCGAGCCAACATCATGGACCACCCGGGTTTAATCAACCCAATCAAGTGAATCAAAACAATAATGTGCAAAACAGGAATCATCAATTTAACAACAATCAAAATCACAACCGTGGAAATAATGGTTTTCAAGGGCAAAATCAGAATTTTCAACAAAATCAAAATCGGGGAAATTTTCAACAAGGCCCGCCTCAAGGGAATAATTTTCAAAACAACGGTAATTTTCAAAACCGTGGGCAAAGTTTTAATAATCAAAATCAAGTTGCTATTCCGAATCCGTCGCCCACGGAAGATTTGATTAAGCAATTGATACAAAACCAACAAGCTTTTATGACGAAACAAGAAGAAACAACAAGGTTGTTGGCTAATCAAATCAATGATCTCAATAAACGTTTAAATGATCGACCCTCGGGCTCGGGTACTCTTCCAAGCAACACGATCGCTAACCCGAGGGGCGATGCTAAGGCGATCACGACTAGGAGTGGTATTGTTCTCGATGGACCAACGGCTCCGACTACCTCTTCTTCTCTACCTCCAAAGGTAGTCGTCCGTGAACCCGAGGTGACAACGGATACGGAAATTCCTAATAATAATGGAAGGACCGAGAACATCCAACCTCCGGTGGTTCCAACTTCTAAGGGAAAAGAAAAGGTCGTTAATGATAATGAAAATGAAACACCCGTAAAAACAAAGTTACCATATCCATCACGCCTAAATGAACAAAAGCACCGCGAGAAAGATAAAAACCAAATGGAGAAGTTTTATCAGATTTTTCAAGAATTACATTTCGATATAAGTCTCGCGGATGCTATACTTTTGATACCTAAATTTGCTTCAATGCTAAAAGGTCTTTTGAATAATAAAGAAAAGCTTTTTGAAATGTCAAGAACACAAATGAACGAGAATTGCTCAGCGGTTCTTCTTAAAAAGCTTCCCGAAAACCTTGAAGACCCTGGCAAATTTCTTATTCCATGTAATTTTCCTGGGATGGTTCAATGCTTCGCCTTGGCCGATCTTGGTGCTAGCATTAACCTCATGCCATTGTCGATATGGAAAAAGTTGTCTCTTCCCAATTTGACACCGACACTTATGACCCTCGAGCTAGCTGACCGATCTACTTCCCGCCCGATGGGAATAGCCGAGGATGTCTTTGTTAATGTGGGAAAATTCCATTTCCCTGCTGATTTTGTGGTTGTTGATTTTGATGCCGATCCACGGGTTCCTCTTATTCTCGGGAGAGGTTTCTTAAGGACCGGTCGTGCTTTGATTGATGTTTATGACGAGGAGATTACATTACGTGTTGGAAACGAAGCCGTCACTTTTAATCTTGATCAAACCGCGAGATACTCCTCTGATTACGATGTTTCTTCCGTTAACCGTATCGATGTTATTGATGAACTTTCGGAGGAGTATGCTCAAGAATTTTTTGGTTTTACCGATAATGCTTCGAGTGGCAATCCCACTCCTTCTTTTGAACCAATCGTCTCTGATTCTTCCCCTTCCCTTACTCCGTTTGAGGGGAGTGATCTCGCTTGGGAAGAAATCAATGCTTGTCTTGCAAACGAATCATTTTCACCGGAATTTGATAATAACAACTTTGATCCGGAGGGGGACATTTTACTAATTGAAAAATTGTTAAATGAAAAACCGATTGTTTCTTCCCCTCCGGTTGATTTAAAAATGGCAGACGTAAAAGAAGTTAAGCCGTCTATTGAGAATCCTCCGGAGCTCGAGCTCAAGGATTTGCCTCCTCATCTCGAATACGCATACTTGGAAAAAAATGAAAAATTGCCAGTTATAATTTCAAAAGGTCTTAAAGATGAGGAGAAGTTACGACTCTTAGATGTGCTTCGGAAGCATAAAAGTGCGATTGCTTGGCAAATATCCGACATTAAGGGAATCGACCCTCGATTTTGTACTCATAAGATTCTTTTGGAGGAAAATCACAAAGCTTCCGTTCAGCAACAACGACGGGTTAATCCACAAATCCATGAAGTGATCAAAAAGGAGGTTATTAAACTTCTTGACACTGGAATGATTTATCCAATTTCGGATAGTTCATGGGTTAGTCCGGTTCATTGTGTGCCGAAGAAGGGCGGAATCACTGTTGTGAAGAATGACGATAATGAGCTTATACCGACTCGACTTGTGACTGGATGGAGAGTTTGTATTGACTATCGGAAATTGAATGATGCGACACGTAAAGACCATTTCCCGCTTCCTTTTATGGACCAGATGCTTGAACGTTTAGCGGGAAATGAGTTCTATTGTTTTCTCGATGGCTTTTCTGGGTATTTTCAAATTCCCATTGATCCCCAAGATCAAGAAAAGACCACTTTTACTTGCCCGTATGGAACGTTTGCCTATCGTAGAATGCCCTTTGGCTTATGTAACGCTCCAGGCACGTTTCAACGGTGTATGATGGCCATTTTCTCCGATATGATTGAAAAAACCATGGAAGTGTTTATGGATGATTTTTCCGTTTATGGTGATTCTTTCGACTCTTGCCTTTCCCATTTAGAAAGTATGCTAGTTCGGTGTGAAAACACTAATTTAGTTCTAAATTGGGAAAAGTGCCACTTTATGGTTAAAGAGGGAATAGTCCTCGGCCATAAGATATCCAAATCTGGGATTGAGGTGGATCGGGCAAAAGTCGATGTTATTGCTAAGTTACCACACCCGACTACCGTCAAAGGAATCCGAAGTTTCCTTGGTCATGCTGGCTTTTACCGACGTTTTATTCAAGATTTTTCCAAAATAGCCCGGCCTCTGACCCACCTTTAAGAAAAAGATGCTCCGTTTAACTTCTCAAATGAATGCATCGAAGCATTTAATATCCTTAAAAAGAAGTTAACGGAGGCTCCCGTCTTAATTGCCCCCGACTGGGACTTGCCCTTCGAGCTAATGTGCGATGCTAGCGATTATGCTATTGGTGCAGTTCTGGGGCAACGTAAAAACAAATATTTTCAACCTATACATTATGCAAGCAAGACCTTGAATGACGCCCAACATCACTATACTACCACCGAAAAAGAGATGTTGGCGGTCGTCTATGCTTTTGAGAAATTTAGGTCTTATTTGCTACTTAAAAAATGCATAGTGTATACGGACCACTCAGCCCTAAAGTACTTAATGGCCAAACAAGATGCAAAACCACGTTTAATGCGGTGGATTCTCCTCCTTCAAGAATTCAAAATTGAAATTCGAGATAAAAAAGGAGCTGAGAATCTTGCTGCCGATCACCTTTCTAGACTTGAGAACCCCCATCAAAGTGTTCTCGAGAAAAAGGAAATTAACGATGTTTTTCCTCTTGAGACACTTGGGAGTGTGACTAAAATAGACCAAAGTACCCCATGGTTCGCCGATTTTGCGAATTACCATGCGGGGAATTTCATTAGACAAGGGATGTCGTCCCAGCAAAAGAAGAAATTCTTTAAGGATTTCCAACATTATTTTTGGGACGACCCCTACTTGTTCAAAGTCTGTGCGGATCAAGTGATCCGGCGGTGTGTTCACGGTACGGATGCCGTTGAAATACTTAAGGCATGTCATAGTGGACCCACGGGGGGACACCATGGTGCCAATTTCACCGCTAAGAAGGTTTTCGATTCCGGCTTCTATTGGCCGACGATATATCGGGATGCCCATGAATTGGTGAAAATATGTGATTCATGCCAACGTCAAGGGAAAATCTCTCAAAAAGATGAAATGCCGCAAAATGCGATTCAAGTTTGTGAGATCTTCGACGTCTGGGGCATTGATTTCATGGGACCATTCCCGTCGTCTAGGGGTAATAAGTATATTCTCGTGGCCGTCGATTACTTATCAAAATGGGTTGAAGCGAAGGCGCTCCCCACCAATGACGCCCGAGTGGTTGTTAAGTTTTTAAAGAGTCTCTTTGCCCGATTTGGTGCACCTCGAGCCATCATAAGCGATCGTGGGACCCATTTTTGCAATGATCAATTTGCGAAAGTTATGCTTAAATATGGTGTCACACATCGTCTTTCCACGGCTTATCATCCACAAACAAGTGGTCAGGTTGAGGTCTCCAATCGTGGTTTAAAACGTATACTTGAAAGGACAGTAGGTGAACATCGTGCCTCTTGGGCCGACAAATTAGAAGATGCATTATGGGCTTTCCGGACCGCTTACAAGACCCCAATTGGGTGTACTCCATATAAGCTGGTTTATGGGAAAGCTTGTCATTTGCGCATTGAACTAGAGCACAAGGCCTACTGGGCCTTAAAACATGCCAATTTTGACTTGAAAACCGCGGGTGATCATAGAAAAATTCAATTGAATGAGTTAGTAGAACTCCGTGATCAAGCTTACGAGAATTCTTTGATTTACAAAGAGAAGACGAAAAGAATTCATGATGCCAAGATCAAAGACCGCGTTTTTAACGTTGGTGATCAAGTGCTACTTTTTAATTCTCGGTTGAAGATATTCTCGGGTAAGCTTAAAACCCGTTGGTCTGGACCATTCACAATAACCCAAGTTTTCCCTTATGGAACCATTGAGTTAGCTCAACAAGATGGACCCAATTTTAAGGTGAATGGTCATAGGTTGAAACATTACTTTGGAGGGGATGTACCGACTATGGTAGTCCCGGATCTCCAAACTTTCCCCAAGGACAATTGAATTCGGGGATCGAGTCAAGCTCATGTGACTCGGTGAACAAAAACAAGCGCTTCGTGGGTGGCAACCCATGCTTATCCAATTTCATTTTCTTATTTTCTTATTTCTAACACCTAACGTGAGGAGGGGGTGCCTCTTCTACTCTTGTGTTTCATGGTTGTTTGTGATGATTGTTCAGGATTGTCCATGATTTATGATGACTCTCGTGCTCGTTATACTTGGAGTCTCATTCATCGGTGCTATTTGGAAATCCTATATCCGTTAAATCTTATCGACTAACGTTTTCTTTGGCATAATTAATAAACGGCCTAGGATTTTGTTAGGATTGCCTTAACCCATCAAACATTGAGGACAATGTTTCGTTCTAGTCGGGGGGAGGGTGAATCTTCGATTCGATTTTGACCTTGCATGTTTCACATGTCGTGCACTCTCGCAACTCCGTTTTTCCACAAAAAAAATAAAAAATTGAAAATTTCAAAAATTTTGAAGAAAAGTGAATGAAAAAGCAATAAAAAAGCACAAAAAGATGTGAAAAAGTTGAAAAAGTTGTACAAAAATATAATAAAGTTTGAATAAGTGTTTTGACACCTTGTTGACTTTCTTGCTGGCGAGAGTAGGAATAAATATTTTGACTTGACCGGGCGTGTTGAGCCCTAGCTTGTTCCCTTAACCAATGATAATCACATAAGCTTGTGCTAGTTTTGTACACCAGGAGCTATAAAATGCGAATTCTTTCTTAAGAATCTGCAAGTTCCCGTACTTGACTTTATACATGCGCAGCTTAAAAGCTTTCGCTAGTCTTTTACATCAGGAGCTAGAAAACGCGAATTCTTCTTTTAGAATTTGCATGTTTCCGTAACTGACTTTATATATGCGTGGCTGATTATTGGCTAAGTATTCGCTGGTTTCATTATTTGGAATCTTAAATTGCGAAGAGCGAGAAATGATAGAGTTTATTTAGAAGTTAGATGCTAAACATGGAGTAGTGGTTCTCTTTAGAGCTCATGAGAGGTACTTGTGGCTTTTTACTCCCATCAGAAACGTCACCTATATATAAATAGATGTTCTAAGTTAATTAGTGGTATTTCGGTTTGAATAATATTTAGTTCTTTGTTTTCTCAAGAGAATTTTTGCTTTAGAAATTGGGTACATATCAAGGAACACCAAAAATAAGAGCGAAAAAGTGAAAAAATCAAAAGTCAAAAGTTGATTATCTATGTGGTTTTGGAGCTACCCGTTAAGCTTCCATTTATGTTGAGAAAAAAAGTAAAGTCAAGAAAAATCAAAGAAAAAAAGTCAAAAGTATGAAAAAAAAAAGTGAAAAATGAGAAATGAGAAAAATGAAAAAAATGAAAGTTGTAGTATTGTTTAATAAGAGCTATATATGTATCAATAAGTTGTTGGCGCGTGAGGTGCATGTGATACGTGATTAGTAATCAGTCACATGAGGTGCACGTGATCGTACTCCGCAACTTATATTCTTGATATTGTATGTACCCCTAATTCCTTGAAATGGACCGAATTTCTATTGCAGTGGTTCTTAAGAGAAAATGAATAACTACTTATCGTTTTAACTTAGGTATCACTATCGGACTAAAAATTATCGAAACGAGAAAATATGAAGCAATTCATTTCTCAACAAAGTAAAATATTGAGATACAAAACCTAGGAAATGGGAGTAAGAAGTTTCACAAGTAACTGTTATGAGTAGTGTTAGCATCTAATTTGTAGATAAGCTGTGATCTCGTTTGTACGCTTAGTTTGGGGGCTCGTGAAAAATCAAGGATGACGAATTTTAACCGTATGGTCGCTTCTTAAATAGGAGTGTTTCTAATCGTTGACCCTAATAATTATTGCAAGATAATGAAAGTTCAACAAACCGTCACAAGTATGAAGCATGAAAAGTACAAAAATAGAAAGTGATAGTGGAATAAAGGTAAATTTTGGAAAACGGAGCGTTATTGGGAATAAATGATTTTTGTAATCTCTTTTGAATCGCCTTGCTACTTTTCAAAGTTAGTAAAAAGAGTATCAAAATTATTTATCCTAAGAGCGTGAATTGATCACATTGCGTGAGGACACGGCAATACTTTAGTCGGGGGGATTTTGGTGAGTGCTTATTTACTCACCATTTTATGGCCAAATTTCCAACCCAAAACGACTTTCTGAGCTAATAATTGCCAAGAAAACATATGTTTGTTTGTTTGTGTTATGCAGGTTTGGATTAATCAGAAACTTACGAAAAATCACATGAAAATCAGAAAAACCGAGCACGAGAGTGAAAGACGGTCGAAAAGTCAGAGTTGGGATTCAAAAGTCCATTACAGTCCTTCTTATATTCAAGATTGGCAAGATTAGTCCTTGGAAGTTATTATTGAGAAGATGACATTTTGAGCCCTTAAAGTTTCAAAGTGTGCAAAAATGGTCCTTGTAATTTTGTTGCTAAAATCTGCCAAGTCCAAAAATTATTTAGCCTAGTCCATGTTAAACCTGATCCATTCATGATCCAAGCCCAAGTCTATCACCACTATAACCCCAAGCCCATCACCAAAGTCTGACCCGAGCCCACCCTAATTTAACTTTTGGTCAACCGGTCAAAGCTAAGAAAAAAAATAAATAAATAAACTAAACCAAACACCCCCGCTCATTATTTCCCCCAATTCAACCCCCAACCCAGAAAATTTACCCTCACATGAACCCTAGTTACTGTACCCACCCTTAATTACCACAATTAAGGGTAAATTGGTACAATCAAGTATGCTTCTAGAAGTGTCAGAGGTGTCAGCATGTGTCAGAGTCGCTAAGAAGCACAAGAGGGACATGTGGCAGGCTTCTATAGGTTGATACGCGTCACTTATTTTGATCGAAGGGTTGTAATTGGTCTAGCAATGATTGGTAGAAGATCAAGGGCGCTCAGAGGCTTCAAAGAAACACAACTCACACGGATTGCCAACCTGGCAATCCGTGAGCTCCTCATCCTCATTTATCTATAAATAGGTGTATTTTTCGTTCATTTATGTATGTAGTTTTAAAGCAGTGTTATGCTGTCAAATTGTAGCTAGAATAGTTTATGTAATAGTTTAGCATATTAATGAATTCAAATTTCTTATTAATCTCAGCTTAATTCTTCATTTCAATTTGCTTATTTAGTTTTACAAAGTAGCTTATATTTAGCTTATATCATTTGTCTCAGCTTATTTTTCCTTATATAACTGCTTATTTTGATTAATTGTTTTAGTTCTTAGTCTATTTTAGTTAAGTAATATCTCAAAAATATTTCTCTTATACTGTTTTAATATACTCTTTTTCATAACAGTTAAGAAAATAAAAAAAATAAAAAAAAAAAATAAATAAATAAAAAAAATGTTTATAATCAGTTTTACTTTCAGTCTCTAATAAGCTTTTAACAGCTTTTATAGTGCACATTCAAGCTTTGTAGCTTGTAGTGTGTATTGTCCTTATTCATTTCATATACATCGGATCAGAAGAGATTGAGAAATTGTTTGGATAGATTGGGTCAGAAAAGGAAGGACCAGCCTATCCTAGAGATAGGTGACTGGGAACTCCCTCTTTTCTAGCTGAGGGAGAATTGTGGTAATGCCTTATTCCATTTTTAGATTATAGTTTTGATATAGATAGTGTATTAGTAGCTTTTATATGATTGATCTCTGAGTTTTGAGTATAAGTTTGGATAGCATAATTTTTAGACTTGTATTGTTGAAATAATTCTTAGTTTGATTCTGATTTGAATTAGTTTTTGATACTAATAATGATAGCTAGTTGATAGAATTGTGCATCTAAGTAGTACTTTGAGTTTGATAATCTGTCTTCATTCTTGTTACTAGTAGAATTTGATATTAGATCTGCATATCTATGTTAAGGATGCATATTTGGTTCTCAGTTACTATTAGTTGATTGAGTGTGATCTAATCTAGTTATCTAAACTGTGTGGTAAATTGTTTTGTTGGAATTAAGCTTGTTGCTTTATTTCTGTTTGAAACTTGCTGGATTAAGGGTGTTTGGATCAGTTAATTTAGCTGATCTAGGGTGGTGTAATTGTGGTTTAAACTGCACTCTTAGTTCACTTTAGGTAAAATTAACTTAGATTTAGCAATAAAACAGTAGTTCACTACTTAATTAATCATAAGTTAGATCTAATTTCATTAACTGTTAGCTTAAATTGAAATCAGTAGGGTAAATTAGTAGCGTAATTGCATATCAGTCTTCATTAACTCAATTCAGCTTTATTACAGTTTAATAAAACATTTAGGAGTAGAATCTAGTAGTTAAAATTGGATGTAGTCAAGTTAATTTGCATACTCATTAGTCAACTGCTTTTACATTCAGTTTTCGGCGTAAAATCCATTTGAACTTGTAGGTTTTATTAGTTAGCCTATATAGTTGGTAATTGTGGATTTGTGATAACTGGTAGCTTATTATTCAGTTGCAACAAGGAAATTTACTTTTGGTACTTACTAGCTTATCCGATTCATAGCTCAAAGTTGACTGAGTGAGCACATATTTCCCCTGCACCATTGTTGAGAATCAGATTTCATGGACTGATCCAGTAGGCATAAGTATTTGGATCTCATCAATCTTGGTTGTTCTGAGTTCACTAGTTGGTAGAGTAGTGGAACTCACATTTAGTTTCTCAGTGTTAGCTTAACTCAGCAGCTTATTAAGGCCTTGTAGTTCATACCTTAGCTGAATTCTGGATTCATTTCTTTGGCCTGCTAAACTTGAGCTGAGCTTGCATTTGTGTTTTCTCTAGTGAATTGAATCACATCTGAGTAGTTTGAGTTCTGAGTATGGTTTCTGAGCTTAAGTGTTAGATTACTCTGCTTCTGCATTAGCTTATTGAGCTTTTTCTATAGCTTATTGCTTCAATTCTAAGCTTTTGTGTGAATTTGTGCTTGCTTTTCATCAATATCTGTTACATTTGAGGTTTTTATAACCTTTGTGGCTTGAGTTTTTAATTTCATCAAGTTTTTATCACAAGTGCTTAATAATAAGCACTTGTGATAAGCAGTTTGGCTTAAATAAGCAGTTCCATAATTGATTTTTCTTTCAAATTTTTATTTTGAGTTCTTTTTATTATTTTTGAATTTCTGGAATTTTTCCAGATTTTTCTGAATAGTTTTACTATTTTTAATAATTACTTTTGGTTATATCCAATTTTTAAATCATTTTTAAATTCCAAAAATCAATAAAAAATACAAAAAGGTTCTGAAAAATACAAAAATAATTTTTAAATTTCTTTTATAATTAGTTAGAATTTTTAGAATTTTATTTTCAAATTTCCATTTAATTTTCTATTTTTCTTATTTTTAAATCACTTTTTAATTCCAAAAATACAAAATTAATTCTAGAAAATAAATAAAAAGTCTAAAAAATATTTTTCTTTTTCTTAAAATTCTTTTTATTAGTTTTTAATTTTTAGAAAATATTTCCAAGTTCGTAGGGTCATTTTTCATATAACGTTACGTTTTAATTTTTACGTGTGCATTACCGTTTTCTCGTTTTTGAATTCGGTGCATAGTTAGCTTATAATTTTTGCATGTTTCATCATTGTTTGTATATATTTGATTTCCTTGATTGCTATTCTCACTATATCACTATTTCACCACTCACTTTCAATACACGATTCCCGATTCGATAATTCAAATATTCCATTTGAGCTTTCGTTGGGAAAAACGACCCGGGAATTACTTTAACCGGTATTTCCTCGGAATATTATATTATAATTGACACGTATCAATACTATAGTGTGCACCTATAGGTTATTAATACTTCGGAGGTTATCCGAGTATTTATGATATTACGGGGGGTACCCGTGTATCTATGTTATGGCAGAGGGTATCCGCAGGTTTGTTACGGTGGGTATCCGTGTGTTATGATGGAGCGGAGGGTATCCGCAGGTTTTTAGTGAATCCCTAGTCTAGCTAGCAAGCGTTTTACGTATATGTCCACTATATTGAATTATGAATTTAAACCTATGATCTCACCAGCAAAAGCTGACTTTTAGCACGTTTTCTCCAGTAATTAAGTGATGATTTGGATGCTTGGATTGGAAGGCTCGGCAATGGCACCTGGTTTATGAATCTATTTTCTAAAACTCTGATATTTAATTTTGGACCTATGTTTATTTCTTTTGGACCTGACTCTGGATGAATTTGGGATAAATGTAAACTTTAAAACCCCGTTTTGGTTGTGTTTTCTTATGTTTACTTTATCTTGTTCTTTTATATCTTGTGTTGGATACCAATCCCCGTAGCACCCCGAAAGCTTGTTGAGTCTTCCGCTGTACCAAATTTTGGGGGTGTTACAAATTACCCCTTACCTCTTTTGTAATTCAATCCAAGAATCAAACAAAAGTATGTTTGAATCGTGTTCTTGTACACACGTACTAATTCAAGTAAAAGTTTATGCAAGTAAATTAAACACAAAACCTTTTAGCTATGAAAATCGAAAACCCTTATGGGTTTGAGGTTTGGATCGATTTAGGGACAAGAGGAGGAGAGAAAAAACACCTATTATGTGTGTACAAGTTATGAGAAAATAATATCCCATGAGGTGTTTATATACTTCTGTTTACTTGGAGCTCAAGGCACAAAGGAGGTGGAAACCTCTCCTTGGCCGATCGGTTATGGACTCCCCAAGGGAATTCCGGAACCTTCTATTGTTTTCAATTAATCACAAGTATTACTTTCCTAATCTTCGTCTAACAGTCGTTAGCCATTCTCCGTTAAATACTAATGGTCGTTACTAGTTTTGTGTTTATTAATAATTATATATAACATTTATAAATAATTATTCTTCTACTCTTCATACGTAAAGTGTGCAATCTCACGATCTCGAGTTCGATCCTAACACAAAACTATTAATTTATGTTCATAAACTAATAGCTCCCACTTGGACATATCTTAATAGTGTGATCACATCGGTTAGCGTCTTGCAACACGCCGATGCCTCTAGTACGATTTCGAGTAAGGCTCCTGGACAAACCTTTTAATGATTTCTCATTATTATTATCCTTTTGTTTCTAATACCACGTTAATAAGGATATGGATTAAAGTCATTCCTTAATTAACCATTCTGTTTCTCGTTGTTTATGATTGAGCAAGATTATCAAATCTTTTGAACATTTCAGGAGAGATCTTGGGCATGGTCATGCAAACATCTTGACAACCCTACGAGAGGCCCAGCAGTATTAAACTCCAAAAGTAAATTTGAAGGAACAAATTCTATCTTGACTACAAGCAAAACCCACAAACTTTGTAACACTTCCGAAAACAACCCTCATGACTACCAGTTACGTATAGCGTTAAGTTGTTCCACAAAAATGTACTACGTTCATGACACTTATCTTGCATCTCAAGTCTGAGGATAACTTCTTATGATTTACTTAATGACAAGATCCATAAAGTAACATCATGTAGTTAGGATAAGTCATATATTCATTATCATTGAATATCATCTGAAATGGCATGACTACGCATCAATATACTTTAAGTATATTATACCAACCTTCATATTTGTCTTGATTTAATAATATCCCCATATTATTAACTGACAACGGACAATTTAGAATAACATGTATTCATGGATTAAACATACAAATATAGGATACAATATATTATAAATTAAACATACCATGTATTTAAATTTAGTAAAATAATTGTTTAACATCCCTTATCCAAATGCTAAATAGATCAATGCATGATAACTCTTGTTGATGAATTATATCTCAAGTAATGACAATCATACTTGTTGACAAAACATAAATCATCCAACTTTGATCTATCAGAATTTTAAGAATACTTATTTCAAGAATTCAATTATTGAATTTCTTGTATGTGCATACTCAACTATTGTGATAATGCCATATAATATTTCATAAAATGTGTGACATCCTTAACCACCAATTTATGATAATCAAACTTCCAAACATTTTAAAGTTTAAAGTATTCTTATTCTTTTAATGTATAATGCAACTATGCTCTTATAAAGCACAACTAGTACATATAGCCAAGGATGAAATCCTTACCATAACTAGTATTGAGTGTCTTCTCAATTTCATTAGCATCATTGCATGCAAACAACAATATGTTATTAAAACTTCCCGTAAACATTAATATCTATTGTGTAATGTTTGATGCCCTTCAAACTTTCAAGTTTGTTGGCCATGACAATTTTCACAACAATTGAAAAATTGTTCATCTATAGAATTTGGAAGTTGTTCCAGACTTAGGATATGATTCTATAATCAAACATATTCTTATAGAATATTACACAAGTTATCTAATAACCTTTTAATTAGATATTAATATTGCCAAATCATCTTGTAATCAAGCATGATACAACAAAACATGATGTTCATGAAAAATCTTTGAGTCATACTTAGATTTTATTCATGTTATTCATATCTATTTAGACTTTCTAAATGATATATCATGTTATATTAGATTCATTCACCGCACATGTTTCAATAATAAACATTCATTCCAAGGTTATGTATTTTATTTTCTAAATCTTTCAAGTGAAGTTTCATTCCAAACTAAGACTTAACTTTTAATTTATATGGAATGTTACTTTTTATATGTTCTACAACATATATGATTTAGGAAATTAAACATAATACTCCCACTAGCTTTTAGGAATACTTAGAAATTATCTTATTTTAATTATAAATCAAAACGTGGATTTAATAATTAAACATAAAAAATAGTCTTCTAGATGCATGCATTTATCCATCCATGGATTATTGCACTTTGTACACTTCTAAAGATTTATTTGAATTCACAAACTCCTCTTGATTACTTATCGTCCTCGCTCAAGTAATCACTCAAGAAAGAGTTTTGATATTCCATTGTCAATTTCATAAATATGACAATCATCATCTTTATATATTTAATGTGTTTAGAATAGAATATTCAATCACAGTTAATTACTTAAGTGATTAAATACGTGTACAATATTGTCCATATGATTTCTATACAAATATTTAAACCACAAGGGTTACCTTATCTTTGAAGAAACTCATTTTCATTTACTAGTCTAACTATATATTAAAATAAACTAAGTTTCTAAAATTGATTATCTTTATGGACAACATCTTAATCATTCATAGTATATGTACTTTACCCAATTTCATATTTGGTAATGTATCATAATGATTATCAGGTTTACAATAATCCTGTAAATCATAGCCCTCAGCATATTAATCAAATATCTGAGATATATTGCTATTCTATCAATGATAATTCCATCATCTTGAGATTTAACATTTAAATGTCAAACTTCATCATGATATTTACTAGTGTATTTTATTAGAAGATTATGTATCTTGTAATTTTATCTTTTAAAGATCAAAACTCCCACTTACTTTTAGTAATTTAAAGACTATCTTTAAATACTTAGCAAATAAAGCAATAATACAATATTCTTTTTTGGGATATTACAAATACATATTGATAGTTCCTGACTTTACTTTGTTAATAACCTCTTCATAAGCAGTTAAACAAATTTAGAACTTCAATTTAATACTAAATGTGATTCATCACATTCCATCATATGATAATGTCTTATTAATCTTCTATGTTGGATTTTTATTAAGTATGTCCAAGTCATACTCAATATTCTAACCTTGATAACTTTTGGAAGAAAAGAAGTCATAGTTATCTTTAATCAAACAATATAACTAGAGTTTGATTTTCCTAACTGAACATACCATAAACATTTGGTATTTCATTAGTATTAATATTATAAGACAATCTAACAATATTTAAGATAACCATATTCCTTTTGGCTTGTCCATTTACCAACTAATTCATTTTAATGGTATAATAATTTTCCAAGCCAATTACATGCTTTATAACACAAGTACTTTTTACAAAGTCACTTCATGTCCATGTCTTTACAAGAAAACATAAACTGTTATAATCCCACTATACGTTATAAGTCATTTAACAATTTAATGACTTCATGTATATGTTTTAATTAAAACATAGCAATATAACGTCTTACTTTACTATAAGTCTTGTAACAATTAAAAGATTTTATGTTTATATCTTTACAATGAAACATAAACATGTTTAACTAAAGTAATTATGAACACCATATCTTGGTTTCAATAGTAATTTCAAGTTAATTTATTACTTCACAATAATGTAAACAACATTATTTCTTCATTTATTTATGTCATTCCAAGAACACATAAATATTTAGATTGAAGCAGAATTAGGTTACTTTATTAATTTATGTCATTCTATGAATTCATAAATATACAAATTAAAGTAGTCTTGATATCATATTGACACATGTTCTAATAGGTATCTAATTTAGAAACGGCAAATTCTCATAGTTCAATTACATCAGTTGATTTGCTAGTAATGAAAATATGAAATTCACCTTGTTGTTGCAATATAGCTAAGCTCTCACATAACATAGATTGTAACACCAAGTGTTTCTAGACTTAGCTTAGTGTAATTCATATTAGAACGTTATTCTCTTACCTTGCAGTCAAGAGAATCCATTAAATCATATCTTTATGAGTTGTTTCTTGCACACATTAAAGATAACATTTCTCCCACTTGTGCATGGAACAACCTCATATAGTTAATAAACAACACGCCATGAATTTGTTTATGTGATCAATATGATTGTGTCATAGATTTTAGCATAACAAGTAGTTATAGAACAAGAATGTCTAGTAAGGAAACGTGCAAGACTATCCTTAAAAGTATGAGTGTCTACACTTGAAAAGTAATTATCTTTAGCTACCAAGATGTTAAAGCTTGTAACTCCCACTAAATTAAAGATCATTACAATAATTCCTTATTCAGTAATAAGTACACAATACTCCCACTGAATTTGACAACATTGTAAATGTTTCATATCCAGTGAAAGAAAATAGTGTGCTTTTAATTTTCCTACACCTTTGAATGTCCATACGTAACAATTACTTATGCACTAAAGAGTGTATCATACTATGTAAATGATGGACTATCCATCAAATGCGATCAACTTGAAAATTTGGGCATGCAATTTCTTCCTTAACAGGTCTACCATCTCACAATGTATGTAGCACCTTTTAAATAGTCAAAACAACTAGTTTGTCTTTTAATATTTTGCGGTAATTAGTCTAGATTCTAATTATAATAACTCATAAAATGTCATACATAATTTTCTGTTAACCAAATATCATATTTGTTATTAAGAATTTAATCACTGAATAAGGATGATAAAATCCCTATGAAAAATATTCGCAATTTTCATAACTATTAAAAAATTTGCTATGAGTTATATTAGAATGTAGACATATCTAATATTCCTATTATCCTTTTTCATTCATGAAAAGAAATAGGATTGTATCTCACTCTTCTTTCATAGAAAGGAGACTTCTTTTGTCTTTTAAGTAAATATTTCTTAATCAAACATTTGTTTGAAAACAGAACGAGATCAATTTACCAAAGCCCAAAGTGCATTTACGGTTTGAACGTTGCATTAATACATTAAAACGAATTACAAAATTCAATTTCAGTATTTTCGACAATTAGATCTTTAAGAAAATAAAATACCCATTGGTAAATATTCATATAAACCATACTATTTTCTTAAAGCTAGGATCCAAATTGACATAGTACCATTACATCAGTAGATCTGCTAGTAATGATAGTATTCAACAAGGTAATTGTCGAACAATAATTGCCAATATCATATTGCAATTCCTAGATCATTATGTGATTTACTTTCACAAAACTTTTGCAAAGTAAGCATGTTTCATCCCCATCTAATGCCTTGAGTCCAAGCTCTCACTTCCTACTCAATTTAAGTCGTCTAACTTAAAAACTGCAAACTCATAAATCCATTACATCAGTTGATCTGCTAGCAATGAAATTATGAAATTTACCTCTCTATTGAAATCTAGCCAAGCTCTCACATGACGTAAACTACAACTTCAAGTGTTTTTAATTAGATGACATTTAACTTAATTTTATAAGGGTATTAATTTTGACGTGTAATCAAAATAATGTATGAAGAAGCATGCATACAACTTCATAACATTGGTTTTACAAAACATTTTTATTACCAATTAACTAAGAGTAAAATAGCAAAGTTTTGATTGAGGTATCGGGTTCACCAATTAAAGAATTACCAACAATTATCGTTCACTTATATCGTACTTTTGTATAAGCCCTAAAGCTTAGTGTTTCGGATAATCATTGTGGAATTGTGGTGAATTCACCCTTAAGATGACAGTGTACGTAATATAGTTATATAGGTAAGTCTAGAGTCGGCACACAAGCGGTTGTAGAGAACCGGTAGGTGCATGGTCTTTAATAACCCCTCTCTACAAGCACATTGTATGGCAACCTTCGGTCCGCCTTTCGCACACTATGTACAAAAACGTCAATCAACCAATCCTTTGAAATTTTGACTCTTAAAACCAAAACAATTTCGCCATTTATTTAGTCCATATTATTTTTCTATTCAAAAATGACCCTTTTCGTTTATAAACATGTCTAACATAATAATAAACAAAAACAAGTAATACATAATAAAAAATAAAACAACCAAATAAATATATACATAACATAACAATTAAATATATATAAAACAAGTAGCCACATGCAAATCTTATTCAATAATCCTATTAATAATCAATCTAGGTGTATCATGCATTTATTCAATTAAGCCTTTCTTCTCCAAAGGAAAAAGAGCCACATACATCAATAAATCGATTGCGTAAGCCAAAACTAAACAAACACCACATAGCGCATAATTGATTACTTAATATTGGAGTCTTCCCCAATTCGACATCTATTAATAAATTTACATGTTCATCAATTTAATCAATTTAAATATCACATAATCGAATCCATGCAAATATGCACTTTTCATGGATTAGGCTTAACAATTAACACATTGCACCAAGATCGTTTACTAAAATGCATAAACAATTACATGACATCCTAGGGTTTCTAATCATATTAAAAATCAAAACCAAAACCCTAAAAAAATTAATTGGGTAAATCGACCCATTAAAAAAAATAAGGTTAGGATAATGAAAACCCTAAAAAACATGTAATTAAATGAATCAAAATTCAATTTTTATGCGTTTCCATAATTAATTACACATTATAACGGCTCTGATACCACTGTTGGAATTATAATATCATGACATGCATATAAGTAAACCAATAAAATCAAGTAAGTATAGCGGAAGCAATTACAAGATCATATAATATGTAATTAATTAATCAAATATAAAAGTAAACATACCTTTGTGATTCTAGCCCGAACAAGAATCAAATGTAATCTTCAATTCAAGAACCCTAATTAGGGTTTATGTGGATTATAAGAATTACCCCTTACCTCTTTTGTAATTCAATCCAAGAATCAAACAAAAGTATGTTTGAATCGTGTTCTTGTACACACGTACTAATTCAAGTAAAAGATTATGCAAGTAAATTAAACACAAAATCTTTTAGCTATGAAAATCGAAAACCCTTGTGGGTTTGAGGTTTGGATCGATTTAGGGACAAGAGGAGGAGAGAAAAAACACCTATTATGTGTGTACAAGTTATGAGAAAACAATATCCCATGAGGTGTTTATATACTTGTGTTTACTTGGAGCTCAAGGCACAAAGGAGGTGGAAACCTCTCCTTGGCCGATCGGTTATGGACTCCCCAAGGGAATTCCGGAACCTTCTATTGTTTCCAATTAATCACAAGTATTACTTTCCTAATCTTCATCTAACAGTCGTTAGCCATTCTCCGTTAAATACTAACAGTCGTTACTAGTTTTGTGTTTATTAATAATTATATATAACATTTATAAATAATTATTCTTTTACTCTTCATACGTAAAGTGTGCAATCCCACGATCTCGAGTTCGATCCTAACACACAACTATTAATTTATATTCATAAACTAACAGTTTAACCTGCAGGTGATCAAAGGATGTACACTTAAGTTATAACCCATGGTTAATATTACATGCCAATAATGACAATATTAGTATTTTCGACTACATAACTTAGAATTATGCACTATACTAATAAACATTCTTCTATCCTCTCTGCTTTTCCTCGTATGCTTTCTGTAGCAATTACTGTTAGTGTCTAAAAAAGGGCAACTGATGCCTCGGTTACATGACTTATGCCAGGTCCCTTCATACAAATGTATCTGCTCATCCAATCATCAGTGTTAAACATGTTTTACCAACAAACAAAATTAACTTAGACTAAATTTGGTTCACACATAGCAGATGACATAATCAATAACATCTACCTGAAAGAAATCCACATGTATAAATGTATTACATTATACCTTGATATATGCAAAATCAGTAGCGTATGAATTCAGATCTTACTTGGGTCAAAACCGGGTCAACAATATGACCCGTATGGAAAATTGAAGTTTTCATTTTCACACTTTTAGCCACAGGAGTTTTAAACACAAAGTTTGTTACTTTGTAGTTCGACCACTGATAGAGTTTTAAACACAATTTTTTCACCCTGCCAAGAAATAAATGAAAGTGAACTAACCATCGCATAATACATACACTACAATTATATAGTTGAGTGTTATTCTCGTACATGAAATACCATTAAGGCACAAGTCATATCCTTTTATTGTTTCCAAATTAGTATTGAAGATGAATTGTTATCAATTCAACCCATCTAAATTCATTACTGAACCATGGTTGTAGTAATAATTTATGTTGTAATTGAGCATCCGCTATGACCCATAGTGGGAATGCTTGGTGTTGGTTCGATCTTGGGGGAGTGACAAGTGAACGCCGATCTCTTCTCTTGGTTTTTGCGATAATTTGTAATATTATTTGTACATGAAAGTTATATGTTAATGAAAAAATGGGCAGTGGTGATGTGATTTAATCGTTAAATAAAAATGGTTTAAAAGTGATTTAGAAAAGAAAAAAAAAAAAAAAAAAAAAAAAAAAAAAAAAAAAAAAAACTGATATTGTTTTTGAAGATAGGAAAAGATAGATCATTACAAAAGTTCAAGAAAATAAACGGAGGAAATGTGAAAAATATATGTTTCTCTTTGTCTTAAAATTATTGTCATCAGAGAGAAAATACAAAGTTTAATAAAAGTTGAGACACTTTAATTTTTAATCACTAAAATAGAATATCCCTCCACTAGATTATCTAGTTTTTAATTAATAAGGAAAGTGAAAAATTATTTTGAGACATCCTACATGGGAAATTTGGACCGTAATTTGGAGACGGAGAGAGTATCAAAGAGTAAATCTTATCTTTCTTTTTCATTGACCATATGAAAGTCCTTTGGTTGTCCACGTCACAAAACACACAAGATTTTGTTTACGTACATGTCTTTTTCACATACACACTTGTTACTTTCCCAACCTCTCTTTCATTTTTCTACTTCTAAAGGTAAAAATCCAAGGTTTCGTTATCAAAGATGAAATCCAAATGTGTTTGTAACCGAAATGAGTTAAGGTAAACATAAACAAATAAACCTCATTATTCTAAGTTTAATCAGTTAGTTAATTGTTAGATGTTATACTTGCATCCCCTCAACTGCAGTACTTTTCCCAACCACTCTATTACTTTTCTCAACCACTCTATTTATATTTTCTAAGATTTGTGATAAAAGTATATCTCGATCTAACTTAGTCACCACTTTTTGGAAGAAAAAAATACAGTATGAACTTACTTGGAGATTGCTAGCTTTTTTTTTTTTTTTTTTTTTTTTAAATAGTTTAAAAAGTACATGAATTTACTTTATGAGTTACTCCGTAATATAAACATAATCAGATGAGGTTTTCCTATGAAGGGAGTATTTTGACATGTATGCGATTATCAAAGGTATCTTCGTGACCTCTGTGAGCATTTTCTAACCCTTTGCCACACCTAAATGTGGACCGGTGAGGTTTCAGCCCTAGATCTCTTGTGTAGTGGTTAGGTAGATATGATGCTAGTCTGCCAAAGACTTTTTGCTAAGCAATTACTACGTAATATAGTCATCACAAGTTTTTTTTACCTGTCTTCCTAGAAATTACCAAGATATTTCTTCCGCTATAAAAGACAAGGAAAATTGGTAAAGCAAAATTATTTGTGTAAGGAAAAGAGATTCCTAGTTGAGAAACGGTCCCCTATGAAAAACAAGAAACTTTTGTAAAGCAAATTATTGATGCCCGGATTATCTGGTACTACAGTGTTTATAAATAGCATCGAGACTTTATAGTATCAAATAATTATAGTTGAGATATTTTGATTAAGTTTTCGGGTAACGTTTATGCATACAAAGAAAAATAATCAAAATGTCATTGAATTTTTTTTAGCATACGATAATTCAACTGAAAGTGAAACATAACAACAATTAGTTGAAACATTTAGGGTGCGTTTAGTTGGGGAAAACACCCTTTTGTAGAAAAACAAGGAAAATAGAGATCTCGTTCAAATAAGCGTTTTTCAAAAAAGTGTTTTACAAAACACAAAATCTCCTATTTCTTAACTTAACAAGGAAAATTACAAAACAAATTTTAGTTGTTTTCTTTGTTTCTCTTTGTAACCCACAACCCTCCCTCCCTTCTTCAAAATAGAAAATACGAACATTAACTAAACACGTTTTCTATATTTTCAAGTGTTTTGTGGAAATAAATTTCTCTTTCAAATTTTTACAAAACTAGAGATAGAAAAAAAAGAGAATCTTTTCTCCAACTAAACACACTATTATTTTCTTCTAAAAAAAAAAGATTTCTAATTTTTTCTGCAAATAATGGGTTATATATATAGTTGACATGATAAATATTAGTATATTTTACCGAAGGTAACTCTTTTACCAAAAATATCTATCTATATATATAATAAAAGAAGCTTTTTTTGAAACGTTGCCATGTCATTTAATCCAGCTGGACAAGGTGCCACATCATTTAATCCACATCACTTAATCCACGTTATATAAGTTGTCGACGAATTGAATTGTGATAGATGTATTTTAGGGACTGTTTCACAACTTAATTGCTAATTCCTTTAACACTATCAATAACTTCTACCTGTTATTATCTTTGTTTGACTATTCCTTAAATAAACAAGGAAATCGGTTACTGCATTTCTTCAAACTTCTCAATTCCTTTTATAGTTTTCAAATGTCAAATAATTTAATATCAAAATTTATTATTGATATAGTGATTGACAGGAAGAGACCTCACTATTTTCCACTTCTAATCAATTAATTACGTTTTTTTCTGCAGTAGTTAAAACATTGTGATGTGCTACCAAAATGTCTTCGTTGTTAGATGAACATGGAGGTTTTTATTGAATGCATATGGACAATCTCTCAATGGAACAACTAGAAAGGTTAGTTTTTTTTTTTTTTTTTTTTTTTTTTTTTTTTTTCGTTTGAGCTAGGAGTTTTTTGTGCTTTATTTAAGCTTATTTAAACGCTGAGAACAACCCAATGACCTCATTTTTCTTTTATCGAATTCTAAACTGATTTCATGTTTTACGTGTTACCAGTATATTAATCTAGGTGTTTCTGATTGCAGAAATGCGTGAACAATGATGCTTGATGAAGTGTTCACAGGTCTTTGATCAAATGCCTTAAAGAAACATCTATCAAACTGTCATACTAAACCAGTTGTATAAACTAAAGATGCTAGTTTCATTTGCAGGTTTCCCCCAACATCATTGCCAGAAGGGCTCACCACTTAGTCTGTAGTTCTGTACTAGAGCATTAGTATCTTGATTATAACTTAAAGTTCAATGATGCGTACATGGTCTGGTTAGTAGATAAATTGATTCACTTTTGTATATTGACGTACTAGATCTTATAATGCTACAACTACTGATTACAAGAGGTGCTAAATTGATTCACTTTTGTAGGTTAAATATACTAGATTTTAGTTGTTAAGAAAAAGTGGAAACGGATTACATACTTCTTCCTGTTCATGGAAGGTAAAAAAAAAAAAAAAAAAAAAAATCCTATAAGCTACATACTAAAGTGGCTTCTTGGGATTGCTTATCAAAATTGGTTAATTTCCACAAAATAGGTGGTTTGGTATTTCTTATCAATAAGGATACCACTGTAGAGTTTTTACATACAAGATTTTTAGTAAAACTTTTGTATTGGTCACACTTGCTCTATTTACTAGACAAGGATGATTGACATTACTTGTGACAATGTTTTGTTGGGACTCAAGCTGTTATATACATTTTTATAACAGGTTAGGCTATTCTCGCTTCAGCTATAAAACTTCCTAAAATTATACATAAAGTAATTATGTAATTGTCGCTTCAGGCAAGATCTTTCCAAAGGAATCAAATTTGCTCCAAGGTCACCAAGAAATTAGAATCGGAAGGTAATCCATGGTTTGTGATTTTCATGCTCTGTGATTATAAAAGTAAGGTGCTCTTCTCTAATTTATAACATTGATTACTTTGCTTTATTATAAATCTGCCCTTCGTGACTTAATTTTGATTTATATTTGTTAATTCTTCTATATATAAGTAAGATTTTTGACCCGTTTGAACTAAGTTATGTTATCTTAAATTTACCCGTTACGCGAGTTAACCTTTCCTAAGTAAATGGGTTACTGTAGCCTCTTTTAATTTTAAACGAGCAATCTTCAAACTTGTTGGTGATATCGGTTTCAGGAGGACTTGGTTAATGTGGTAATTGGAACTTACAACTACAAATTATTCTTTTTTCGACATCATGTAATTTCATTGAAGACTTTGTGTCTCTTTGCTGTAAGAAGAAAAAGGCTTGATACAAATTTGGAGGGCTGTTAACGAAGTCATGAAAATTTACATGTTGCAAAATGTAAAGATAAAATCTTTGTCATACTTTCCTTGGTCAACTTTGTAGTATCTTATCACATTGGCATATTTGTTATATTTCTTGACAAAATTCTCTTGAAGGTTTTTCACTCACAATAGTATATCCCAATACGTAAATGTTGATTGTAGGGTGGACTGGGGAAATGAGTCAAAATGGAGCAAATTTGAAGAATGTTAATATGGGTAGGTTGCTCTATTATCTTTTTAGTCCAATTTTGCTTGAAGTTTGTAAATACTTGTGTTAAACCGGTAATTTGTTCTTAAATAAACTATTATTTGGTCTTTCAACCTGCACTTGCAACCATGTATCTTAGGATTATCCATATGAACATGTACTAATGAATTTGTAAGGTATGCGTTCTGATTAGTGAAGTTGTGTGTCAATATAATATACATGTCAAGCAAATGAATCATATATTTATTTTGTCTGCATTTTGTTGAAAATGTTGTTATTGGGATGTTATACAACTGATTTTGTATTCCACAATATTGGTTAAATCAGTTTTCATTGACTCATGAATTGATATATGTTATGTGATGGTGTTGGCATTTAACATATTTTTCTATGATCTCCTAGCAGCCAAATTCCTTTCATGTAAACTTTTAGTAAAATTCTTTGAATTTATATCACGCATAAACTGACACTCTACACATCCCGCAAATGCACAAAGTTGTGATGACATGGCGGTGTTTGGCATCATGTTTTAGAGGGATATTAGGATTATATATGTGTGGACTTCTACTAAGCTTGAGTTACGAATAGGAAATAAAGCTCTACATAAAGAATGATTTTTCGGTTATAGATAAACTTGATGTATTCATTTGTTGCACATAAGTTAACATTTGTTATAGTTTATTTTAAGAGTGAAGCGGTGATTTTCAAAGTTTTTGTAAGCCGCCCGTGATTTATCACGGGGCTATAGGCTAGTATATATATATATATATATATATATATATATATATATATATATATATATATATATATATATATATATATATATATATATATATATATATATATATATATGTATATATATATATAGAGAGGTATGAGTTAAAATAAAAAGGGCCTTATAATAAAAAGTGTAGGAAGGATTGTGAGGGCGACATGTGTCACTCCTATGCCACATCATATGACACATCATATGACACATGTCACCACCCCCACCCCCACCCCCTCACCCCCCCCCCCCCCCCGCAAAAAAAAAAAAAAAAAAAAAAAAAATTGCAAAAAAAATTTTTTTTGGGGCAAAATTTTTTTTTTCCGCCAAAATTTTTTAGTGCATCACAGTTATAAAGTTACTGCATCACAATTATAAAAGTTACTGCATCACAGTTTTAAATTTTAGTGCATTAAGGTTATAAGTTACTGCAACATAGCTGATGCACTAAACTATTAACTATGAGCAGTAACTTATAATAAAGATGCACCAAAACTTAAAAAAGAATCGTATTTTAATTGTGATGCAGTTACATACATATATGATGCATAAAACTTATGATAATTCAGTTTCTTTATAACCATGATGCAGTAACTTTATAACCATAATGCAGTAACATTAAAACCATGAATGCAGTAACCGTGATGCAGTAAAATCATAATTGTGATGCAGTAACTTTATAACCGTGATGCAGTAACTCTATAACTGTGATGCACTAACAAATTTTGGAGGGAATTTTTTTTTCGGCGGGGAGGGGGGGGGGGTGGGGGTGGGGTGACACGTGTCATATGATGTGGTAAGGGGGTGACACATGTCACTCCCACAATCCTTCCTACACTTTTTATTATAATGCCCTTTTTAGAATAACCACACCCTATATATATAGGATCAAATAGAAAGAATAATTAAAATAAGAATGATAAGAAGAAACCACAACCACTCATTTCAGATGCATCTACAAAAATGGATGCATCTCCCTTTTAAATTCTCCCTCCTATTTGAAATGTGTGGCTAGAAATCCTTCTTATTATTCTCATTTTAGTTTTTCTTCTTAATAGATCCCTTCCCTATATATATATATATATATAGGGGATAACATGGCTACAATTTTTGTAGTCAATTGGCTACAATCCTTCATAAAAAATACACTAGCATTGAATCAGGAACCCACAGAAAAAAAATCAGGACCCACAAAATGAATCAGGGACCCATATTAATAGCACAAAATTGTAGCTAATTCGCTACAATTAATTGTAGCTAATATTTTCCCATATATATATATATATATATATATATATATATATATATATATATATATATATATATATATATATATATATATATAGGGGCTTTATTTTCAGAACCCTGTTAAGTGCAGGAACTGCGAGAACTCCAATTTTGCATTAGAAAACATGCATGTTCATATAAAACATGTATGCTTTCTTACATACACCTTAATACACATGCCTGCGTATTAAGGTGTATGTAAGAAAACATACATGTTTTATATGAACATGCATGTTTTCTAATGCATAATTGGAGTTCTCGCAGTTCCCGCATTTAACATGGTTCTAAAAAAAACCATTTTGGATTGATCTATTGCACTTAACAGGTTTTTATATAAACATGTATTATGTGTATTAAGGTGTATGTAAGAAAACATACATGTTTTATGTAAACATGCATGTTTTCTAATGCAAAATTGGAGTTCTCGCAGTTCCCGCACTTAACAAGGTTCTGAAAATAAAGATAAACCATATATATATATATATATATATATATATATATATATATATATATATATATATATATATATATATATATATGAAAATATCTTTGCTATAATTATTGTAGCCAAGATAGCTACAATCCTTACTTAAATTACACAAAAAATGATTGAGGACCCACCAGAAAATTCAGGGACTCACAAATCATAACATGAAATTGTAGGAAATTGCTACAAAAAATTGTAGCTAATATATTCCATATATATATATATATATATATATATATATATATATATATATATATATATATATATATATATATGCATTAAATGTGATTTACAAAATTTTTAATAATAGTTATATGGCAACATATTCAAAACAATTCAAACTATTTCTAGTGAGAAAGTAATAATAAAATTGTATTTTAGTTATAACACATTAGTCGTGTTTAAGCTTTTTAAATTTTATAGAAAATTATTCGCTTTTTATACATAGTATAGATAAGGCAACCGTTTTTTTTTTTTTTTTTTTTTTTTTTTTTTTTTTTTTTTTTTTTTTTTTTTTAATTGATAAACACATAAATATTTGTCAATATTAAAAACTTGCTATTTAAAAGTAATAAACATTGGTATTGATAAAGTAACCGTGTGACTTAAAATTGTTTTAAAACAAAAAGAAATTAGTAAAACTTGCCATTTAGACATTTAAGTTTGAGATATATTATAGACAAATAATATTACTCAAATTTTAAGTATTTTAAATTTAAAGAATATATATGCATGCATTATAAGTAGTCAAGATAATCGGATGAATTAATATTATATTATAGAACCAATTATTATTTATTATTATTTTTTTAAAGGATCTTTTTTCTTTTTTGAACTAGATACAACCATTAATCTATTACATCATACTCATAGTACACTTTAAACAAGAAAAGAAAAGAAAAAAAGTGAAAAGATCGAAAAATAAATATTAACCTTCTTTGGCGTTTACCAATTAAGTAGCATGTGGTTCTCCACGTTATCAAAATAGAATTTCCACACAATTACACATCCATCTTGTTTTCACACTGTAATTTTCACATACACACTTGTTACATGTCCATCACTTTTAGGAATAAATCCAAATGTGTTTGAAAGCGAGATTTCAGGTAACCTCGTTGTTCATATCTTGTATTGATACTTTACTCATGTTTACTTGGTAGAACAAGAATTAATATGAAAATTAAGTGTAACTTCATCTAACTAAGTCACCACTTTTGGTAAAAAATTATGAACCTTAACCTTTTATATTGGTTTAAAAAGTACGTACAAGATATGACCAAAAGAGTTAATATGCTTGATGTGCTAATTAGATACTTCGACTAGTTAGCTTTTGATTGTATAATATCAATTTCCAATATCTTTCCAATATGACATGCAAACTTTGCTAAGTAACATCTTATATTCATGCAGGGAAATCAAAATTATATGTAGACGTCATAGTTTAATTAAAAGTGGTGTTGGAGGTCAGTTCATTTTTATATCTTCATGTGCTTCTATTTAAAGTTGAAACGTACATAATAATGGCTCAAGCTATTTTCGGAAAAATTGTGTAACAAAAGCTTTTACACGATCTCAAATGCAAAAAATAATATTATAAGCTTTTAGAGTATTTTATTGCATCTCTTTCGCCCAAAACATCTTCTTCTTCCCTAGTGCATCTCCTTCCTTCCAAATTCATATCTTTTTTTTGCAACACACACGGTTGCACAAATCATACACAAATTTTTTAAAAATAGAACACCAAACAATCATATTTATGTTTGTTTTTTGTCTCCACGAATTGGTCGTGGCCACCGCCACGTTATAAAAGAAACACAACACCATGCGTGTGGTGGTAGTGTTTTAACCACAATGAATGGTAAAGGGACACGTACTTCTACCCCTATTACACTTAGTCTTACAGAAAGACCATCATGTGCCACCACGAACATTGTATACAAAGAAGTGTTGTAAAGACCGTAATCATGAGTAATCAAATTTATCCAACTTTATTACGTATGGACTATGATTAAAAAGTAGTTATATTAATTAATACAATCATCAAATTAAATACACATGTGTCCAATTTCAATTTGTTGCACGGGCTTCACATCGAGATGCATAGCAAATGACCGCTCGAGTTTTCGACATCATCAACATGTCGTTGTGTTTTTACAACAAATCAAAATGGGAAACACCATAAAATACAACATGTTTTTATTCGATTTCATGTCCCTTTGTTATTTATTTTATCAGTCGTTGCATTATTCATGCATTTCATTTGTAAACAATTTCTTCTTCTATCTGAGTATACTCATTTGTTTGGTTATTTCGGTTTATTGTGTGTTATGTAAACATCATTTGTTATCTACTTTTATTACTACTCTTTAAACACTTGTGAATTTTCTGAGTCTTTTAACTAGCCGTTAGATAAAAATGGCTTAAAAGTGATTAAGAATAAAAATTGATATTGTTTTTTAGAAAAAAAGACTTATGAAAGAATAAGAAAAAGATATCATTACAAGAGGTAAAAAAAATAAACGAAAAAAATGTGAAAAATATATATCAAACAGTAAATCTTATCCTTGTTTTCCATTGACCATATATGAACGGTCTTTGGTGGTCCACATCACCAAAACACAAGATCTTGTTGTATACATATCTTTTGTCACACTTGTTACTTTCCCATCTCTCTTTCAAGCTTCAATTTAAACTGTGTTTTCTAAGTAAAAATCCAACATTTCGTTTTCAAGTTTCAACTTCAATTGTGTTTGAAACCGAAGTGAGTTAAGGTAAACATTATTAAACCTCATTATTCTAATCTTAGTTTTGTCAGTTACTTAAATTATTACGAGTACAAGTTATGCTAAGAAAAAAAAAATGCATCGATCTATTTAAAGAAAAAACACTAGTTTTTTAGCACTGTATTTTTAAGATTATATATGAAAGGTATACATCGATCTATAACTAAGTCACCACTTTTTAGAAGAAAAAAAATTTCAAAAATATATAATTTATTTTACTTAGATGTACGCGGCTTAAATGACATATTCAGTCAAACTATTTGAACCCTACACCTGTTGTGAAGAGGTTTATATGATTATGCTAAGATTTTTGATAATTGCACTAAAAATTTTGTTTGTATGATTTGAAGAAATTGCCTGGGTAACTAGGAAGTTCCAAGATATTTCAGTACAATCGAAGTAATATGACTAATTAGTAATATCTTGTATTTGTGCAGGGAAATCGATAATAATATTTATACAAGTCTGGTGCTTTGCAAGAAGTGTAGTAGCTTAAGTTAAGTTTTGCATTCTCAAGATTATTCATTTTCGTAAGTACTACTCTCTAACGGTCTCACTACCTATATTCTCTAACGATCTATTTTTTAATATACTTTACATTAAACATTTATATAAATAAAAAATTATAACCATAACAAAAACATAATACCCCAATTTTACATTTTACGTTAAACAATTATATATATATTTTTTATATATAACTTTATAAAAATATTTGTTGTATATAACTTTATAAAAATAACAATTTTATAAACTTAGAATAAAATTTGTATGGTACAAATAAGAAACATCTCCTTTTCCCGAAATACCTTCTTCTTCCCTAGTGCATCTCCTTTCTCCCAGATTCATATAATCTTTTTCTGCAACACACACACTTGCACAAATCATACACAAATTTTAAAAAAAATAAAACACCAAACATTCATATTTGTATTTGTTTTTTGTCTCCACGAATTTGTCGTGGCCACCGCCACGTTATAAAAGAAACATAACACCATGCGTGTGGTGGTAGTGTTTTAACCACAACGAGAGGCTTATGACTAATTAAATTACTTATGGAGGGACTTATGGAGGCTTATGGCATATAAAATAAGTCACAAGTCTCCATAAGCCCAAACACATAGAAATGTGCTTATAGGGGCTTATGATTAATTAAATTACTTAAATACCATTTAAAATATAATAAATTATCATGTAAAAGCTAAAAATATTTGTGGATTTAATTTGATTTATTTTTACGTGATTTTACACATTAAGCTTCATATTCGATTAATTCGTCAAACAACTTTATAAAAATATAAACTTCACTTTGCGGCTTATAATATAAGCTCCGGCCTCAGCCCTAGCTCATTGCGCCAAACATACCCTAAAGTCTTATAGGAAGACCACCATGTGTCACCACGAACATTGTATACAAAGAAGTATCGTAAAGACCATAATCATGAGTAATCAAATTTATCCAACTTTATAACGTATGGACTATGATTAAAACGTAGTTATTTTAATTAATACAATCATCACATTAAATACACATGTGTCCTATTTCAATTTGTTGCACGGGCTTCACGTCGGGATGCATAGCAAATGACCCCTCGAGTTTTCGACATCATCAATATGTCTTTGTATTTAACAAATCATAATGGAAACACCATAAAATACAATATGTTTTTATTCGATTTCATGTCCCTTTGTTATTTATTTTATCATTCGTTACATTATTCATATGTTTCATTTGTAACAATTTCTTGTTCTATTTGGTTATACTCATTTGTTTGGTTACTTCGGTTTATTGTGTGTTATGTAAACATCATCTGTTATCTACTTTTATTACTACTCTCTAAGATACTTGCGAATTTTCTGAGTCTTTTAGCTAGTGGTTAAATAAAAATAGCTTGAAAGTGATTAAGAATAAAAATTGATATTGTTGTTTTAAAAGATTGGAAAAGATAGTACATCATTACAAAAGTTCAAGAAAATAAACGGAAGAAACGTGAAAGATATATATCAACAGTAATTCTTATCTTTGTTTTTCATTGAGCAAATGAAGGCCTTTGGTTGTCCACGTCATCAAAACAGAAGTTATTATTAGGGCCCGTTTGGTTACCGGTTTCAGCTAGGGATTCAGATTTGACATTGTAAATGTGTTGTTTGGTATCAAGGTTATAAAAGGCGTGAGGCGTGGCGCGGCAGTATGGCCGCGCCTCAAGCCTTACGCGCAATGGCGGAGCCTTTGCATTTCTTAAAGCGTCACAAAAGCGGCAAAAAAATATTTAAAGATTTATATATTTATAATTTTAGATCATATTACTCGTACTATATTAGACATTTAGACTACTATTTACTATATAATTACCAGACTCATATACCAAATTGTCCAAATTCCAAATACTAGTTCAAAATAGTTCAAAAACAAATAATAATAAATAAATAAAATGGTTCAAAAAGTGACGCCACGCCTTACCAAAAGGCACGTCTTTTCGCACCTTTGCTCGCCTTATTTCACGTCTTTTTACGCCACGCCTAGATCAGCCGCCAAGGTCCATTTCGTGGCGGCGAGGCCACACCTCACGCCTTGACGCGCCTTTTAGAACACTGTTTGGTATATAGAAGTGGAGCATTGGTTGGGATGCATAACTCGTATATCTAATAATATGCCTAAACATATGTGTCAGCATCCTATTGGGAACGGCAGGGGGACCGACATACAATTAGGAGGTGTTTCTTTTTTTTCTTAGCTAAGAGAATGGGTCCACAAATTAATTTAATATTATTTCTTTTATAAGTGGGACCCACTATTTTCCTTAATTAGTCTATATCCACAAGACATAAATTGTAATCCCCTCTCCCATAAGTGGCTCATATAGATGTGGAGCCCACACACTCTCTTAGCTAACAAAAAAAAGAAACACCTCTTTAGTCACATATTTAGGTCTCCTAATCATTTTCCATGTGAGACCATGATTTGACTTAAATGCCATAAATTTGGGCATAACACGAATTCGCTGCAAAATACATGGGTTTAGAATAATTCTTTTACCAAGTTTTGTTTTTATCCAAAAAGTAGTAGGGCCCATTGAATCTCTACATCTCATTTTATTTTAGAACATTATTTTATAACAATCTATTTAATTATTCTTTTTTATATATACGTTTATATAATAATATTTAAATCAATTATTTATTTTCTCTTTCCTACCTTAAATCTTAATCCAAATTATAAACCAAATTTAAATCCAAATCTTAATCCTAAACCCACTTACAAGCCAAACGGGCCCTTACATGTCTTTTTCACATACACAGACTTGTTACTTTCCCATCATCTCTCTCTTTCAAGTTTCAACTTCAACTGCGTTTGTGCTACTCTTCTGAAAGATAAAATCCAATGTTTCGTTTTCAAGATGAAATCCAAATGCGTTTGAAACCGAATGAGTTAAGGTAAACATAAATAAACCTCATTCCAAATGTTTCAGTTGCTTAAATTATTACGAGTACGAGTTATACTAAGAAAAAAAAATACATAGATCTATTTAAAGAAAAAACACTAGTTTTTTTAGCACTCTATTTTTAAGATTATATATGAAAGGTCAACATATACGAGTCACAACTTTTTAGAAAAACAAAGTTTTAAAGATATATACGAGTCACAACTTTTTATACGATGTATTCGGTCAAACTATTTGAACCCTACACCTCTTGTGAAGAGGTTTATATGATTATGCTAGGATGTTTGATAATTTCACAAGAAATTTTGTTTGTATGATTTGAAGAAATTGACTTGGTAACTAGGAAGTTCCAATATATTTCATTACAATATATCAAAGTAGTAATATGACTAATTAGTAATATCTTGTATTTGTGCAAGGAAATCGAAATAATATTTATACAAGTTTGGTGATTTGCAACAAGTGTAGTAGCTTAAGTTAAATTTTGCATTATTCATTTTCGTAAGTACTACTCTCACGGTATTATTCAATGTACATAATGCAACATAAGCCTTTAGCATACCATTGTTGGCTGCTTACTAGAGTTATACAGCAAAACCTTTGTGGGAAACTAGAAGGGGGTTGAATAGTTTACCGACTTGTTTTCTTTATAATTCAAAAACTTTTCTTTGAAAAACGTAGATTCGATTGTAGATGAAGTCAATCAACACCACTATGAACACAACACTATACTAATACTAATATGAAATGAGTAAGTAAAGATAAGAGATGGAAAGATCAAACCAAGAAAACGAGATTTATAGTGATTCGGTCACGAAGCTCTTCTTCGCCCTACCCCACTCCCCGAGTACCACACTCGACAGTTGTAAGCACTATATCAACAAAACTCCCTTCAGGCGGAGAAAACCGTACAACGTCGCTTACGTTCTTTTCCGACACTAAGCTAGATGTCGAGTACTAATCTTAGCTAGTACCAATCTACCACGATCCACACGATCCTAACTTGTCACACGATTAAAACGATCCTCACACAATCTTCACGATCTACACGATCCTTACACGATCAACTCGATCCTCACACAATCCACACGATCCTCACACGATCAACACGATCCTCACACAATCTACACGATCTTAACAAGATCCACACAATCCTCACAATCTACTCTTGATCCACTTGATCAATGCTTAATCACTCAACACTCAAGAGATCCCCAAGATCTCAACAAGCTCACAATGATCAACATAATGACTAAAAACACTAATACACTTGATGTATATCAAGATACATCAAGCCGGTCAACTTTGTTTTTAATAGACGATATCTCAAAGACATGGTCCTACTGACCATCGTCCCCATATCTCCCCTCATCTCCTCAAGACTCGCAGCCGATACTCCCGCTAATCGGTCCATTAAATGGCCAATCCTACACCCTTGGGCGAGGAGCCGATCTCAAATCCGACCTATCTCTCCATAGTCGGCGGGCTCTGAAGCAACCTTTAATGGCAAGTCAGACCCAGGTGAGAGAGGTATGCTAACTCGAATGGATGCCCAGGAGAATCGGCTCAAACAAGTGTAAAGGAGAGTCTGGCTCAGATGAGTGCACCGAATGTGCTGAGCTATGCTCGGGTAGAATGGCCTCATCTGGAATGTCCTCCTTCTCCTACTCTAGAGGGTCTTCATCCTCATCCTCAAACTCCTCCTCATCCTCATCCTCTCAGTAGGAGTCCATGAGTCATCGTCTCTGAGTGGGTGAACCATGTGGTGGTAAAGTAGGTGATCTAGGTCGTCGTTGAGATGAAAGTGGTGATGACAGAAGAGAGTGACCTGAAAGGTGCATAGGTGGTGATGGAGGTTGCACAGACATGCGAGGAGTGGTACGGTAGGCAACTCGAGAAGTCTGTGCTCCCGCCAAAACCTGATGTAGGGTAAGTTGTCGCGAAGAACTGGGGCGATCATCCGATGATGAAGGCAACTGAGAAGTAGGCAAAGCATTTAGCCCTGGACTGGCCAATGATGATGGAGCAAGAGCTGAGTGTCGAATGATCATATAGGGATCGTCGAGTCATCGGAATCCGTGCTGGTCGAGAAGTAGCAACAGGGATCTCCTCAGACATGTCACGAGTGAATGAAGACATAGTCTGTGACAACAGCATAAGGCATGTATAAGCGTTCAAAAAAATGACTAAACCACGTTTTCAAATGTTCTATCCAATATCTCAAATTCCAACACATAATGTCAACAATATTCAAGTCAAAATTGAAAGTACCGATGATACGCTCGGATCAACCACTTAACCAAGGATGGTCAATATGGTCAAACCTTGCATGTGCATCATCTTCGGTGAGTATAGTGTGTCCACGGGTCGTTAAGTCCCGACGAGGTGTGAAATGCGAAATCGAAAACCAATTTGTGATCGGGTGAATTGAATAGGGTATAAAGAAGAGATTTTGATTTCTAACCTAATTTCAATGAATAATAACTCAAAATAAAGCAAGTGAACAATTAACGAAAGCACATAAATTACAAATTAACTAAAACATAAGTTAAACCTAAAAACGTAACGCGTAAACCTAAAAACATAAAGTAAATGGGCAACTACCTAAATTAACTAAGATTTAAATTTGAAAAATTTAAAAAATATTTAAAAAGTTGTAAAAATGCTAAATGTAACTTAAAATTCTGAAAAACGTAAAAGAAAATGAAAACGGGCCATTACCAGGCTTGGTAACGGCTTTAAAAGTGAATTTTGAGAAATAAAAATGCTACGGGTGTAAAACAAATTTTCCTAGGTCCTAAAAATAAAAAGAAAATTTTGAAAAAAAGAAAAACATTTTTTTGACTTTTAAATTTTTTTATAATGAATTAAAAACTAAAATAGTAAAATAAATGATTTAAAAATAGTAAAACTATTTAGAAAATTATGAAATTTTTTTGGAAAGTTTAATACACTAAAAAGTATCTGAGAAAAATAAAAAAAAAATGGAAAAAGCAGTTAAAATAAGCAGTAAATAAGCAAACCTAAAAGCTGATAAATAATAAACTACAAAGCTAACTCTCTTTAAATATAAAATAAGAGAAAGAATAACAAGAAAGACTATCTAGAGCAGATGGGTAAGGAAAGTTTACTTGTGTCCGCTATGTAAGCCAAGAGGTCACAGGTGCTCTGTGACACTCTTATTATTTTTATTTTTCAAAATTTTTTAATCAAACTTGTATAATAGATGAAAATGAGTAAGTTTTATAACTAAAATTTTTTATGAAAAGCGGTGGATAAGCCGTTAACTAAGGAAAAAGGGCTGCAGTTACTACTTAAGCTATTTTTTTTTCCAAGTAATCTAAGGGGGTATTTGGCTAAGCTTATTAAATGTAAGCCCATTTGGGCTTATTTTAGATAAGCTCCAATTTTGGGGCTTATTTTGAGACTTGTCGGCTTATTTAAGTTTATTATTATATGATAAACTTATAAAAGCCGACAAGTCTCAAAATAAGCCGGAAAATTGGGGCTTATCTAAAATAAGCCGATATTTAATGAAATTTGGGCTTATTTTAGATAAGCTCCAATTTTACGGCTTTTTTTTAGACTTGTCGGCTTTTATACTTATAACTTATCATAATAAACTTATATAAGCCGACGAGTCTCAAAATAAGCCACAAAATTGGAGCTTATAAAAAATAAGCCCAAATGGGCTTATGTTTAATAAGCTTAGCCAAACAAGCCCTAAAAGCTAATCTCTAAGCTGGAATAAGCTAAGCTAATGGGGAAACAAGCAAAAGGCATTAAGGGATTACCTAAATAAGCTACGTGGGACCTAAATAAGCAGTTAAAATAAACCTAATAAGCATTAAACACCCTAAACTAATCCTAGGGGTACTAAGGCTGAAACAGCTAAAGGGCCTAGGGGGCTAAGTTTGAGTGCCCGAACAATGGAGAAAAAAAATTCAGAAAAAGAAATTAAAAATAAGCTACAAAACAAGTGCTATGCAAATTTTCAGAGCAATTCAACTAAAAACAAAGAAACTAAAAATAAAAGCCAAGAGGACTGTGGGCTATCTTGAGGACAGTTAACAGTTGGACAAAATGGGGCAAAATGGTTGAATTTTGACTTGGAAAGTCAAAAGCAGGTATATGCAAACTAGTTCTAAGCTATATAGACTAAAATGAAGCAAGATAAAACAGGAAACAAGGCCAAACTAAATTCTATCCTAAACTACTACTAAAACAGTTAAAGTAAATTTTAGTAAACAAACTTGAAAACTTGAAAACCTAGTAGAAAATGTTAAAACTTGATTCAAAACAACTAATTTTTGTAAAAGGAAGCTAATTGGGTTTTGAGAATTGGTCAAAAACAGTTTGGTACTAAGAAGACAGGTTATGCCAAACACTCCATAAAGTGTCTACTGTGGGAATTTTTTTGAAGGCAAAAGACAAGTTTGAAGAAACAATTGAGAAAAGAACAATGTAATAAGCTGAGGAGGAACTACATAAGCAAATTTCAACTAGACTTAAGCATTAAGACTAATAAACAACTAGTGAGGAACTTGAAAGGTAAATTGAAGCAGTAAAAGAAAAACTTGGAAACTTTTTGATTAACTAAAAAAAATACAATACTTGAAAAGAAATTACACTTTGAAACTAAGATACTGAATTTAAAATTTGCAAGAAAATTAAATGGTCAAAAACTTTTCTAAATGCTTGGAAAGTTGGACAAAAATAAAGTGTGGGAAGAAGGCTCCTTTTTATAAGCAGTTGCTGAGCTAGGGTCTGCTTCTCTTTGTCTCCTTCTGTTTGTGTTTGTTTTGTGAGAGAGTGGAGAGCCTTGATCCTTGTTTGTGTTTTCTTCAACAATCAACAACCATTGATTAAATCTTGGTGACTACTCCTTATAATGTCCGTCGTAGGATCAGATGTAAGCATAATGGATTGCTGACTTGGAATTGGAGGGGGGGGGGGGGGGGGCTTGAGAGACACAGCCATGTGACAAGCTTTGTCTTGACTCTGGTGAGCTGGAAAGTGGACAACGACAGGGGAGAGCTTGGAGGGATTTGGCACCATTAAGGTTTAAGGGTACAGGGGTTGGGTTTTGACTATGAAAGGGTCAAAGTGGGTGTAGTTTTACTTCGGGTTTAAGCTTTTGGGTTGGAATATGGGTGTGGACCGAGATTTGTAGTGGGCTAGGAGTTGTGGTTGGGTTGGATCCTGATAGGATTTGGTTTAAGGTTTTAGTAATTAGGTTTTTTATTAGTAAACTGATTTTTGTAAAAATCTTTTTGCACTTTTTTTTAATAATAATAATAATAATAATAATAATAATAATAAATAATAATAATAATAATAATAATAATAATAATAATAATAATATAAATAATGAAATTTTGATGATAATATTTTTAATACTAATTGTAATAATTATGATACTAATATAAATAATAATACTAATAATATTACTATAATATAAAATGTAAACTTAAATACTACTAAAAAAAAAGAGTTTTGTCGAAATGGTTTTGTGTTTTGGTTTTGAAAATGATTTTGCGTTTAAGTGTTTGGGTTAAAAGGGTATAAAGGGAATTTTGAGTTACGGTTAAGGGCAAGTGGGTAATTAGGGTCTCGGTTTGGTTTTCCATGCCTCCCCCATGTCACACTCCCGGGATTGACTTCGGCATTGACTTCTTGTCTTTTTCTTCGTTTTTCTTCAAAATTGTGTCGAGTCGATCCGGTAATGCTTCAATATGCTCCAATTTCCCATCCATGCTCCGTTTTGCTCACTTTTGCCTTGTTTTCAATCCTTTTGTACCTGAAATACACAAAAAGCACACTTCAAGGATATTTTTATCATTATATGGTCATTTTTTAGTGTTTTTGGTCGTTTTGGTGGGTTTTTCGGGCCTAAAATGATGAGTAAAAGGCCACTCATCAACCGCATTACCCAAAACATGTTTACATGAAATTCCCATAAGTCATAACATACCGTTCAATTATATAACCATAGCTTCATATAAAGTCAAGATATATCAATCATAGCGAAATCAACCAATCCAAAATATCTCATAATCATAGTGTGAAGTTCTGATGCATAATCAAATTCTCGCATCTAAATTCGAAAATATATTCGCATTGTATTCTTATCTTATTCTCAACTTAATTCAAGAGACTTCGGCTTGGCAGGCTGGCATACGTCGGTCAAGGATCAATTTTATGAAAAGCGGTTATAGTTTAGGTCTTTGATTAGTACCTAGTTCTCTATAGCCTTGGCTCTGATAACACCCCCAAAATTTGGTACAGCGGAAGACTTAAACAAGCTTTCGTGGTGCTACGAGGATTGGTACACAACACAAGTATAGCGAAACAAGATAGCAATATCTATTTCATAAAACATTTCAAGATGTAGTTTAAAAGTTTACATTTATTCCAAAAGTATTCAAGATAAGGCCCAAAAGAAATAAAAGATAGGTCCACAACATTTTATCAGAGTTTTGGTTTATCCATCACCATGCCTTTTCGCTAAGCCTCCAGTAACATGCATCCATAAACGTCATCTTAATTGCCTGAGAAAACATGCTAAAAGTTTAGCTGGTGAGTTCATAGGTTTAATAACGAGTTTAATAGTGGACCTCATAGAGTTATTTGCTACGTCGGACTATGGGCAAATAGATTCCATAACTTCCAACACAATTCCAATAATGATAATCATCCATTCATCATAACGAGATCTCAAGTAGTGCCTTAAGCGACTCTAGCTAGGTGACATGTTATAGCAAGTGATTGCTACCCTGGTCTAGGCCGGGTAGCAGATATCTATTCTTAGCTAGGCATCAATGTTATAGCAATGGATTGCTACCCTAGACTAAGTCAACATCTACCGCATAACTAACCCTAGCTAGTCAACACATAAGCAAATAAAAAAGTACTGGCACGTCCAGAAAAGAGTTGCATGTTTTCTCACCCCAAGTTTAAATAAAACATAGATAAGAGTAAAAGTGGTGCTATGAAACTCACTTCTATCAAGCAATGCACAAGTAAATGATAGAAGTAAGGTAGAAGATAAACAGCTAACACGTCTCGGCAACTACCGACTAAACTTGCCTTAATATATTTCCAGTTGTCAAAATAGTTTATTTGTATTTGGTATCGTGTGTATGTGTGTGTGTGAGACATAGTCTCGACTCGAGTGAATTCACGCCAAGAATAACTTCAAAATATACCAGATCATGTTTATCTCATATAGTCAAATAAATGAAATAATATCCTAGTTTAAGTCCATATTTATACTACGGTCAAATGATATGAACTTAAGATTTGATAAGTTCTCGAACGAAGGGTTAATACTTTATCAAATTCGTCAACTTGATAAGTTTGTCCATTCTTCCGTTACTTATTAATCCAAGGTTATATCTCTAAATAATCGTCATAGGATACATTTCTAACTAATATTGTCGCCCAATGGCTCGTCAATCAAATAGGTCCGATAACCGTATAAGTTGATCATATTAATGTTAAACCGATCTGTAACTCAACATTTATTAGGTGTAATAAATACTATCTTTAATAGTATTTCTTAGTTTTGCGTGCATTCGAAAAATTTAATAATTCGCGTCTAATAAATATTTATACCTAAAAACATTTATGTTTTATTTCCAAAATTATTTCCTTTTTGTCGGGAAGCAATTCCCATTTTTATATAATAAGGATTCCGTCAAATATTAATTCACTTTTAATTTGTCAATTAATATTCAGCGTTAACGTTATTATTTATTTTTTTTCACTTATTACTATGTGTACGCGCGCTTGCGCGCGTGCCAATTTTAATTGTTTTACTAGTTAATATTTGTTTCGAGCTCAGAAGTCCGAGTCGTCACTCTCGGACTATTATCATAATTAAAATAGCGTCTAAATGTTCCATTGTAGTCAAAGTTCATGTTATGGCGTTGTCGAAGTCAACCGTTGACTAAAAAGTCAAGGTAACTTCGACGATGCGCAAAACTCACAAGTTAAATAATTAAGTCCATGTCAAACCAATATCTAAATGTTCCATTATAGTCAAAGTCCATGTTATGGCATTGTCGAAGTCAACCGTTGACTAAAAAGTCAAGGTAACTTTGACGTTGCGCAAAGCTCACAAGTTTAATAATTAAAGTTCATGTCAAACCAATAAAATGCCCAAAATATCAATGTCCGCAATCACAACTTCAACAATTCGCGGCCGTCTACAGCTCGCGTCTAATCCTATCTCCGTCAACTAATGTTTGTCTCACAACTAGGGGCATGTTTGGTACGAGGGAATGGAAAGCACAAGAATGGAATGGGGGTGTTTTCCTTAGTTTGGTTGACATAAAGAATGGAAATGGAGAATCAACACACGATTCTCATTCAACCAAATTCATTCTCTATAAAAAGTAGAGAATACAAAGAATCAACAAATTTAAGCAAAACCTATTCCTATCTCATTCCAGATAAGAATCACAAGCTATTTGAAAAAAAAAGAATATAAAAAGGCATAGTCATGTGAATGGCACATGCTATTCAATTGGGGAAAAAATTAAAAACCCTGACACAGTTTTTCTTTGATTTTCATATCACCATCACCTATTCACCTTCTGCCATCAAACATTTTCTCAAAATTTTCAGGTTACCTTCATATACTTTTACCTTTGTTCTAATTCAACAATAAATGTGAACATATACATACTATGTTGACCTTCGTTTCAATTCAACAAAAGATATGAACATATATACACCTGTATTAACTTTGCGCTTTTTATAATTCTTAAAATTCATTTGTTCTAAAACACTACGTCACAATTTTTACTTTTATGACTTGCACAATGTGCCTTTCATTCAACCATTTCAAGATGTTAGAAGAAATTAAATAATGGTAATTATTTGTTAACATAATGTACAATAGAATTTATTTGCAATCTATTAATCTAGTTCAAAAGGTGAAGATCGTACAAAATGTGCAAAATCATAATTAGGGGAAAGATCATAAACTGGTTACATGGAGTTGGGAAAAAAATACAAAACTAATCAAAACATCGTGGTGTTTAATTATTTTTTCTTCTTTAAAAAATATATATTTTTTATTCTTATGGGTATATTCTTTGTTTGTTCCAAACAAGAGAATTTAGTATCTATCACATTCTATACTCGATTCTTAATTTATACCCAACAACGAAATGTATTTTCTTTCTTTTAGATTATTCCATATTTATGTGATTCTATTCTCTAATGCAATTCCTTTCTCAACGATTCACTCGTACCAAACATCCCCTAGGGGTGAGCAAAAAGACCGAGAACCGAACCGGAACCGACCCAACCTGAACCGCATTTTAGAACCGAAGAACCGCATGCCTCTAATTGGCCCAATGGTACTTGAGTCATCAACGTACTCCCCTTTCATGTGTCCAAACCCGAACCTGTTTTTTCTAATTATTGAAGGCTTTAGATTTTAAAAGGCATGTGATTTAATTCAAAAAAACTCAGTTACGTAGTATATATTAATTGAGGTACGTGTTTGGTTTTTAGATGTAAATTGTTTCCATATTAACGTGTGTATTTTGGTTAAGATTTTAGATTTCAATAGTTTAATTTTCAGTATTTCGATTAATTAATCATCAGTGTGTATTTAAAAAAAGTTCAAGATATATTTTTTTTGTGTTCTCTAATGATTAGAAAAAATACCATATGCAAAGTCATGGAAAAGTGTAAGCATGGCTATCGACGTGGAAGCAATTTTGTTGTAATCTGTGACTCATTCACAAACATAAGTACTAGCATCAGAAAATTTATAATCATATAATACTTGAAATTGTAAAGAGATACAGACATATAGTTAATTACTTAAAGTAGGAAAAGGATGAAAGTACATACATAATAGGGTCAATTTTCCCTTGTTTTTCTAAGTCGCATACACATCGTTTTTAAAGATAGTGTTGCCCATTTATAAACAAACAAGGTAGCTTGGATATTCCACTATATACTTTAATCGTATAATATTCTCAATGTTTATACGTAGATAAATGAAAAAATATAGAACGTATTGAATTTTGGGAGATTTTTTAAAAAAATTGCGGTTCCAGACTGAAACATGTTCTTCGGTCCGGTTCTCGGTTCCTAAAATATGCGTTTTTTGGTTCTCGGTTCTTTCGGTTTCGGGTCGGTTTCGTGCGGTTCCGGAACCGCGCTCACCCTCTCAACAACCTCATTACTACATCGACTAAATAACCACAATTATCAACAAGTTTTGGCCGAGACTCTTGGCCTCGGCTCTCCCACCCTCGGCCATTTTAACCAAAATGCAACAACAACAACAACAACAAATAACAACTACAACAAATTATGACCACACCATTGGAGGTCTCGGCTCACCCTCCTCGTTACTAAACTAACGACAACGACAACTAATCATCATCAACATGCTTGTGCCGAGACCATAAGGGTCTCGCCGTAGCCTTCCCCGTCACGAAATCAAACCAAACGGACCATATTCGGTCCTCAACTCCTCGACGCACCAACAATAATATCAAAACCCAAGTCTAATCATGTCCTAGTTCTCGGCTCCAAATCAATCGGTACCAACAAATAAATCCGAAACACAACCATAAATTTAACAAGAGTTTATGAACTTCAAGTCTACCAAAACAAACATGAAATAAAGATAAACTCAACAATACCGTGAGCATAAGCTCACGGCATGGCTGACGGAGACATAACAAACACAGAAATACGATACCATTTATGTTTTACATGTTTTTATTCAATAAATTCACTAACCCAAACCATTTGAACCCAAAATGATAATAAAAATCACGAGTTGACTCGTGATCGAGTCAAACCCTCGCTTCAAAATAGTTTTCCTTACATGTTTTATACAAGAGATGTGGTGGTGTTTAGATGACAAAGGTGGTGCGTATAAACTGTAAAAGAGTGGGGGTTGTGTTTTTGGGCGCGTGTGGTAATAGATCGGAGAGAGGGAGTGGTGTGGAGTCGATTGGTGGTGGCTGTGTGGTGTGGTGGCCTGCGGTGGAGCGGCGGCAGGAGTTGCAGGTTATGGAGGGGGGGCGGCTAGGGTTTGTAGTGTGAGAGAAAGTGGAGTGTTGGTGTTGATGATGATATATGAGACAAAGGGTGTGTTTGTTTATTTATTAGCACAAGGGCCAACTGTAATTTTCTCTTATTTACCAAAAAGAAGGGGGGGGGGGGGGGGGGGGGGTAAGCATAGGGACCATTCATGTAATTTTGTGAAACTTTCCCGACTCTCGTTCCCGAGCTCATGACTAACACTAAAAGTATACAAAACGAGTTCTAGTGTGTGCCTTAAATCTTAAATAGGTTTTTCCATGAAATGTGATTATAAATGTGTCTATATTAACTAAACGTGCTAAATCTCACTAATTTCTCGCGTTATTCGGGTTTTCTAGTACCATAGTCGAGTAGTGCCTTAATGACGATGAATAATAACTCCCAAACTTTCATGAATTCAAAATAAACACACAAAATAACTTCCAAATCTGAATACATTCCTCACGAGCTTAACAAAATATTTAAAATTCAATGTTTTATAGTTTTTGAAACGTAATGCGGTAACTAAAAATGCTCCCTAATTTGCCAGTTGTCACATTAAACATCATAATTTTAATGGTGAAAACCCTAGATACCCTAACCCACATACTGGACTTGGACCTATTTATCCTCTAACACATCCATCTTGTTTACACTGTCTTTTTCACATATACACTTGTTAACTTGTCTATCTCTTTCTAATTAACAACAGCTTGAAGACGCTTTGAACCCTACTTACACTAATGGCATCAACTTCAACATCTGTTCAAAAGAGCTTCAAGTATGATGTTTTTCTGAGTTTTAGAGGTGAAGACACTCGTAACACCTTTGTTGGCCATCTTTATGAAGCTCTTCAGAAAAAATGCATTGAAACTTACATAGATGATAAGAAAATCAGAAAAGGGAAAACCATCAGTGATGAGCTTATTGAAGCCATTGAAGACTCAAGATTTTACATTATTGTCTTCTCCAAGAAATATGCCTCTTCATCTTGGTGCTTGGAAGAACTTGTTAAGATTATGGAATGCCAGAAGATGCCTGAGCATACTGTTTACCCTGTGTTCTACGATGTGGAGCCCACTGAAGTCCGCAAACTCTATGGCCCAGTTAGAGAAGCTTTCAAAAAACATGAAAATGATGAATCTGCTGGGAAATGGAGAGATGCTTTAAAAGAAGCAGCCTCTCTTGCTGGCTGGGAGTTGAAGACCACTGCTGATGGGTAAAATTATTCCTCATATCTCAGGCAATATTGTTTGATTATACATATTGCCTGATTATACATATTTCTTTCTGATCTATATTACCTGGTGGCTGGTTGAAATTACATCTCAAATTGGTCAAACGGGTTATTCAAAGTTTTAGAGTACTACTATAGTTACAAATTTTTGTAGTAAATGTCATAAATTTTGTAGTGCAAGGTGTATTCTGGTGCATACAACCACTAAGGCCGTTTTATTCAAAATTTTAGAGTACTACTATAGTTACAAATTTTTATCTCTAATGAATCTGATTTTCAATATACAACAAAAGAAAAGTGTTTGCTTCCCGGTAGACTCAACATGTTTTGACACATAATAATATTACCTTTATCTAACTGACCAAGCCAGCAAATTATACTTTCAATATCTACGTGTAAAAGGGTGATTCATTTCATCTCTTTTTTCATTCTGAACTTTCAACTCAAAGTTGTGTTTTTACGAAACATTGGATAGGATATATCATTTGTAATCTATCATAATTTCACATAGAACTGTAAGTGTTATAGACCTTCATGTGGGACTTTAACAAGCTAGATCATGATCCTTCTTTCCCATACAGGCACGAAGCTAACTTCATACAAAAAATTATTCAAGAGATTTCACTAGAGCTACGTTTCATCAATTCGAGCGTTGATGGAAACCTAGTAGGCATGGAGACCCGTGTAAATGAAGTTATTTCATCTTTGGAAACGGGTGTTGATGACGTTCGCATGATAGGGATTAAGGGGATGGGAGGTGCAGGGAAGACAACTTTAGCTAGAGCGGTTTTTGATAAAATATCCTTTCAGTTTGAAGGTCAAAGCTTTGTCGAAAACATAAGGGAAAAATCAAAAGCTTCTTTGTCTGGGTTGAATTCATTACAAGAACAACTACTTTCAGATGTTTTAAATGATAAAGGAATCACTGTGAGTGGTGTTCTTGAGGGGAAAAAGATGATTCAGAAGAAGATGCATTTTAGAAAGGTTCTTATTGTTCTGGATGATGTTGATAAGATAGAGCAACTTGAGGCACTAGTGGGTGATCGTGATTGGTTTAAGCCGGGTAGCATAATTATCATTACAACAAGAGAAGAGCAAGTACTAGTAGCACACAAAGTGAAGTTGATTCATGACGTACATTTGTTAGATGATAAGGAAGCAATTTGTCTCTTTAGAAGGCATGCATTTGGGAGAGAGATTCCAACTGAAAGGTACAAAGAGCTATCGGAACAAGTTGTATGTTATGCTGCTGGTCTTCCCTTAACGATCCGAGTATTGGGTTCGTTCCTCCATGGTAAAGATGATCGTGAATGGGAAGAGGCCATTGATAGGCTAAAAACAATCCCATTGAGGGAAACTATTGAAAAATTGGAACTCAGCTATGATGATCTTGAGGAGGATTACAAGGAAATATTCTTAGATGTTGCGTGCATACTCAAAGGTTGGAGGAAAGACAATGCAGTCATAGCGCTTAAAAGCTGTGGATTTCCGGCTCGAATTGGTTTAAGAGTTCTTGAGCTGAAATCTCTTATAACTATTTCTGAATATGGCAAGTTGGATATGCACGACCATATAGAAGAAATGGGCAAGAATATTGTTCGTCGTGTGAACCCCAATAAACCTGAAATGCATAGCCGGTTATGGATTAAAGAGGAAATTGTAGATATGTTGGCTAAATACTCGGTAAGTATCAAGTTATTTGGGTTGTTAAACTAAAAAGTCAGCATACTTTTCTAAAAGTTCAATTTAGTCACTATACCAAAACAAAATTTTGTTTTATTACATCATTAAACATTTTTTTTTCCTTTCATACTATACTTTAATATGATTAAAATTAAGGTAAAATGACATATATTTAATTATTAAATAAATAAAAAAACATTTTAACCTTTTCACTTGGACACCTGTTATGAACTTACTGGATCGAAAAGTCTAACCAATTGGAGATAAAGTCAACAAGGTAGTAAGTTATCCTGATGATGTAATTGCATACTTTTTTTTTTTTTTTTTTTTTTTTTTTTTTTTTTTTTTTTTTTTTTTTAAAGTTTGATTGTCAAATAAATAGCTTTTCTAGTACAATGACATTTTCAATAAACTGCATAAGTTCAATGACTAAAAGTGGATATGTTGAAAAAGTTAGATTGACCTTCTAGTGCATTAACCTCGATCGAGTTATAATACTTTAACACATTTTCTTTTGTAATGAAACAAATCTCATGGTCATTGCAATTTGAATTACAGGGTACCCAAGCAGCAACAAAATGTATAACACTGGATGCAAGGGGATTGAATAGTGAAATTTTAATGAATGGTCTCACAAACATGAAGGAACTTAGATTTCTTCACATGGATGCATATGGATTGAATTGTGACGAAGTTAGAAATTGGAGCTTTAATGAAGTTGATCCTTTTTTAAATGCCTTACGATTTGTGAGCTTGGATCATTATCGTTTTTCAAGTTTACCGAAAACATTTCAAGCAAAAAATCTTGTTGGACTTGAAATCGATAACAGCAATATCGTTCAACTTTGGAAAGATGGAGAAGAAAAGGTAGAATAATTAATGGTTGATTAATTGGAAGTTTATTTTTCCCTCTTTTGTTAGTCATTACAGCTATTAACATTTATCTTTCCCTTTTTTGTTGCTTATGACAGGCTTGGTTAAACCTCAAGTTCCTAAAGTTCAAATGGTCAAAGTTGAGGACCCTTGACCTTATTGTGGCTCCGAATCTTGAGACACTAATTCTTGAACAATGTTTTGATTTGGTAGAAGTTCATTTCCAGGTTACTCCAAATCTAAAGGAGTTGCGTATCTTTCGTTGTTATAAATTAGAAAAATTACACATGCCTGCTGAAAGTCCAGAACTCAGATCTCTCAACCTCCATGAAAGTTCAAAGTTGAGGACCCTTCATCTTGGGAAAACTCCAAATCTTGAGACGCTAAGCCTCTACGAGTGTACTGATATGGTCAAACTTTGTATGCCCGCTGAAAGTCCAAAACTCAGATCTCTCAACCTCAAAAGTTCAAAGTTGATGACCCTTCACCTCGGGAAAACTCCAAATCTTGAGACGCTAATTCTCCGAGACTGTACTGATATGGACGAACTTCGTATACCCACTGAATGTCCAAAGCTAGTTACTCTTGACCTCTATGAGTTAAAGTTGCGGACCCTTCACCTCAGGATTACTCCAAATCTTGAGACGCTAAGCCTCCAAAAGTGTACTGATTTGGTCGAACTTCGTATGCCTGCTGAATGTCCAAAGCTCGTTACTCTCGACCTCTATGATTTAAAGTTGGGGACCCTTCACCTCGGGATTACTCCAAATCTTGAGAAGCTAAGCCTCCACAGCTGTACTGATATGGTCGAACTTCATATGCCCGCTGAATATCCAAAGCTCGTTGATCTATACCTCCATAATTTATGGAAGTTGAGGGCCCTTCACCTCGGGATTACTCCAAATCTTGAGAAGCTACTGCTCGGGCACTCTCCTGATATGGTTGAACTTCGTATGCTTGCTGAATGTCCAAAGCTCGTTGAACTCAAGTTCTATAATTTAAAGTTAACAACTCATCAGATTCTTCAGATTCTTGCTAAATGTCCAAAGCTCGTTAATCTCGAGCTCAGTCATTTAGAGTTGACCGCTCTTCACCTCGGGACTACTCCAAATCTTGAGAAGCTAAGTCTCTGCAACTGTCCTCATGTCGTCGAACTTCATATCACTGAATGTCCAAAGGTCGTAACTCTCCGCCTCTATTATAATCGAAATCTTACAAGCTTGGATCTTAAAAATTGTTATGATTTGGAAAAAATTCCTGCAGATTGTCTGAAAAAGCTTCTCCACTTACGCTTAAGTAATTGTGGGAGGTTTGAATCCTTTGAGTTTGACAAGGAGCTTGATTCACCTGAGGTTGTTTCTTTATCTGAGTTACATCTGATTGAAGATGATACAGATGTTGCAGATGATACAGATGATGCAGATAATTCACCTGAAGGTGTTTCTTTATCTGAGTTACATCTGATTGCAGAGGATACAGTTATATGTGATCCCGGCAATAAGTGGCCAGAGTTTAAGTTTTCCTGTTATTATAAAGAAGACCCAACTTCATCTTTTGGAAATCTTGAGAGGCTTATTTCTCTAGGTTTAGGTGCTCGCATAAACGTCGATTCTTTTTCAGATATTATCTGTGGTTTACAATGTTTAAGAAAGCTTACACTTGAAGGTGGTATTCCAGAAGCGCCAAAGAACCTTGACCAGTTAGATTGTCTAGAGGAGCTAAGTTTGCGCTCTACAGATATTAAAAATCTTCCAGATAGTCTTTGTATGTTGAAACACCTGAAATCTCTTGAAATCATCTCTTGTCGTCTTCTTGAGCAGTTACCTGAGGATATTGGCAGATTACAATGTTTGGAGAAGTTCATTGTAAAGGATTGTATAGTTTTACGAGATATTCCAAACAGCATCTGTGAGATGCATCGTCTGGAATTTTTAGATCTTACTGGTTGCATTCGAATTGAGGAATTGCCTGAAGTAATTGGATGTTTAGAATATTTGGAAGAGTTGGATATAACTGGTACAGGCATAACTCGTCTTCCGAAGAGCATTTATCAGTTGAGCGATTTGCGTATTATTGATGATGGCGACGGCGACGATGGTGATAATGCCGATGATGATTGGATGTTGATGGGGATGCTGATGATATGAGTTCAGGCGCGCCAAAGGCCAAAAGAATTATTTCCCCAGGTACTTTCTCAGTTTTCTAATAATATGGTGTTACTTTAGAGGAATTTTCAAATTAGGGTCAATAATTAAGATATTTTCTGCCCATGATGCATGTTTTACTGTTGATCCTAACAATGAAACCGTTTCCTGAAATTAGGCAGGTCTGATGACCGGGAAGATCAGCGTAAAAGGTGATTTACACAGCTACATGCTAATTAATTAGTTTATGTGCAATCTCAATAATCCCTAACTAAACAATACTTGTTTCATTTCATGTGCTTAGGCTCTGCATAACGAAAGGATGATGTGCTGCTCACTTGTCTATTGACATGCAATAATGAACTCGATGTTTAATGTCTGTGCTCAATGGTTTACTTCTGGCTCAATCAATTATCCCATCGACATCAAGGCCTCAGGTTATTTTGGTATCTAAAGCTCAAAGGCTTTGTTTCTAATAGTTCTGAAAAGCTTGTTGGTCATCATGAAGTTTTTAAAAGTAGGATTGTATCTGTATTCTGTTAAACTTACAACTTTTAATCATAGTTGACTTCTTTAACTAAATACAGGAAGTTTTCTTTGAAGTTATATTTTCATAAATATTGATACACAGGGATGAAATTATTGAACATAAAAATATTTGACTTTTTAGTCAAACTTCTGGCTTTCATCAAATTCAACAAGTTTTACATGGAATTGTATCAAAGGGCATATTTGTGAGTGTTTACTGGATTTTTTTGAACCTTATTAAAATGTTTTAGCTATGAAAAGTTATCAGAGCATCACTTTAGGAGATCCACGTTTAAAGCCAGAAACAAATGTTGCGATTATCAAATAAAACTGCGATGATGTTTTTCCACGTTGTGCCGGTGTATCCAGAATATATTTTAGTCCATGTTTTCATATGAACTGTTGTCTTCATGTTAGTCATTGTGTCTTTTTCAAGGTTGGAATACATATTGTGGACAAATAAACTACCCACATCTGAAAAATTGAACCTATTGTATAACAGGTGTGAGAAATGAATAAAAGGAAAGAGATGAAGGACCTATTATGTCATACACTCAAATTCATTAACAGATAGATTTATTAAACTTTGAAGGTCAAATAATTGTTCATAATTCGAAATGTTGCCTTTCTAAAAAAAAAAAAAAAAAAAAAATTAAAATTGTTCATAATTCGAAAACCCCCGAAATGTGGTTTGTTTTGGGTAGAAACCGGGTCAGAATCCTAACCCGGTTGAAAAGTGGTTACTTTATTTAAGTTTTGTTGTTTCTTTGGCCACAAGGTTTTAAATAAAAGATTTACTTATTTGCACTTTGGCCACTAGGCTTATTAAAGTAATGTCAAATTAGATATATATTACCCTTGATTGATCCTTGAACCCCATGAGTTATCACTTTGGTTAAATGATTTGGGTTCACAATCGCACCCTTTTACGGTTGTTTTAATTTTTTTTTCTTTTTTTTTTACCTCCGATCAAGTAAGCAAAACCTGTTTAAATTTTCAACAGGCCCGGGGATGGACTTATCAAAATGAAACCAGTTAGTGACAAACAAATAAAATCTGAATAGTTTGGGGTTAGTTTGTATCGAAGACAATCCTAGGTTTCCTTTTACTTATTAAAACAATCATATGAGACAATATTCTTGACGACTGAAACAATTAAACTTTAGGAAGAAACCAATAATTACGTTATAAACAAGAAGGGACTTGTGTCATCCGCCTGATTCCATTGTACTTTTCAAGGGAAAATTTACAACATCTAATCAACGCATAAGCAATTATATGGTCTTTTTATTCTATATAAAATACGGATCCTTTTTTTTTCTCCATCTTGTAATTGTATGCAAACACACAGTGTTAACATTAACATCGTTTGAACCATTGTCCTCTAAATATAAACTATCATTTTTTATCATACGTACAAGCATATGTTTGATGGCATCTTCTTCAACTCCGTCTATTCAAAAGAGCTTCAAGTATGACATTTTTTTAAGCTTTAGAGGTGAAGACACTCGTAAGAATTTCGTTGATCATCTTTATCATGCTCTTGAGCAAAAAGGCATTGAAACTTACAAAGATGAAGAGAAAATCAGAAAAGGGAAAACCATCTGTGATGAGCTTATTGAAGCCATTGAAGACTCAAGATTTTACATTATTGTCTTCTCCAAAAACTATGCTTCTTCATATTGGTGCTTGGAAGAACTTGTTAAGATTATGGAATGCGAGAAGATGACTGAGCATAACACTTACCCTTTGTTCTACGATGTGGAGCCCACTGAAGTCCGCAAACTATATGGCCCAGTTGGAGAAGCTTTTAAAAAACATGAAAATGATGAATCTGCTGGGAAATGGAGAGATGCTTTGAAAGAAGCAGCCAGTTTGGCAGGGTGGGAGTTGAAGAGCACTGCTGATGGGTAAAATTATTTCTCATGTCTCAGGCAATATTGTTTGACTATACATATTTCTTTCTGATCTAGGTTTAGTGAAATTACGTCTCAAACGGGTTGAATTCATCAAGGTGTATTTCTAGTGCATACAACCACTAAGGCCGTTTTATTAAAAAATTTAGAGTACTACTATTGTCAAATATTTTTACAGTATAAATCATCTCTAATGAATCTATTTATTAATATATAACTAAAGAAAAGTGTTTGGCTTCCAGGTAGACTCAACTTGTTTTGACACGTAATAATATTACCCTTTATCTAACTAACAAGGCCAGCAAATTATACTTTCAACTCAAAGTTATGTTTTTACGAAACATTGGATAGGATATATCATTTGTAATACAACGTCATGTCATAATTTCACACGGAACTGTATGTGTTGTAGATCAGAAAGTGATAGTTCATGAGGGATTTTAACAAAATAGCTTACTGATCCTTCTTAATTTCTTATACAGGCACGAAGCTAACTTCATACAAAAAATTATTCAAAAGATTTCACTAGAGCTACGATTCATTAATTCGAGCGTTGATGGAAACCTAGTAGGCATGGATACCCGTGTAAATGAAGTTATCTCATCTTTGGAAACGCGTGTTGATGACGTCCGCGTGATAGGGATTAAGGGGATGGGAGGTGCAGGGAAGACAACTTTAGCTAGAGCAGTTTTTGATAAATTATCCTTTCAGTTTGATGGTCAAAGCTTTGTTGAAAACATAAGGGAAAAATCAGAACCTTCTTTGTCTGGTTTGAATTCATTACAAAAACAAGTACTTTCAGATGTTTTAAATGATCAAGGAATCACTGTGAGTGGTGTTCATGAGGGGAAAAAGATGATTCGGAAGAAGATGCATGTTAGAAAGGTTCTTATTGTTCTGGATGATGTTGATAAAATAGAGCAACTTGAGGCATTAGTTGGTGATCGTGATTGGTTTAAGCCAGGTAGTAGAATTATCATTACAACGAGAGAGGAGCAAGTACTAGTGGCACACAAAGTGAACTTAATTTGTGATGTACATTTGTTAGACGAAAAGGAAGCAATTTGTCTCTTTAGTAGGCATGCATTTGGGAGAGAGATTCCAATTGAAGGGTACAAAGAGCTATCGGCACAAGTTGTATGTTACGCTGCTGGTCTTCCCTTAACGATCCGAGTGTTGGGTTCGTTTCTCTGTGGTAAAGATGATCTTGAGTGGGAAGATACCATTGATAGGCTAAAAACAATCCCATTGAGGGAAACTATTGAAAAATTGAAACTAAGCTATGATGATCTTGAGGAGGATTACAAGGAAATATTCTTAGATGTTGCATGCATACTCAAAGGTTGGAGAAAAGACCATGCAGTTATAGCTCTTAAAAGCTGTGGATTTCCTGCTCGAATTGGTTTGAGGGTTCTTGAGCAAAAATCTCTTATAACTATTTCTGTAAATGGGTGCTTGAGTATGCACGACCATATCGAAGAAATGGGCAAGAATATTGTTCGTCGTGTGAACCACAATAAACCTGAAAGGCATAGCCGGTTATGGATTATGAGGGAAATTGAAGATATATTGGAAAATGACTTGGTAAGTTTTAAGTTATTAGGGTTGTTAAACTAAAAAGTCAGCATACTTTTCTAAAAGTTCAATTTAGTCATTGTAAAAAAAAAATTTTGTTTTATTATAATGGGAGAATTACATGTATATCTTTCCACCAAAATCATCAAACTCATCCACCATCACCCAACCACCACCCCCGCCACCAAACTAACACCTTCAATTTAACCAATTCCTCTAGTTTACTCGTAAAAACAAAAATACCCAAATTTTATAAAAATTAGAAACCCTAACTTTAACATTTTTTCAATTCGAGAAATCAACACATTTTCGTTTGTAATGAAACAAATCTCATGGTCTCTACTGTTTGAATTACCTACAGGGTACCCAAGCAACACAATGTATAACACTGTTTATATATGGATTGAATTTTGAAACTTTAAAGAACGGTCTCGCAAACATGAAGGAACTTCGATTTCTTCAAATGTATACCATATATATATGTAAATACGAAGTTAGCAAATGGAACTTTGATGAAGATAGTCTACACCTTCCAAATGCCTTACGATTTCTGAGATGGCATGGTTATCCTTTTTCAAGTTTACCGAAAACATTTCAAGCAAATAATCTTGTTGGACTTGAAATGAAGGAGAGCAGTATGGTTCAACTTTGGAAAGATGGAGATGAAAAGGTAGAATAATTAATTTATTAATTGGTAGTTTATCTTTCCCTCTTTTGTTACTCATTACACCAATTAACTTTTATCTTTCCATTTTTTGTTGCTTTTGACAGCCTCTTTTAAAGCTCAGGTTCCTACAGTTCACCACATCATTTTATTTGAGGACTCTTGGCCTTAGTATGGCTCCGAATCTTGAGTCACTAATTCTTGTACACTGTTGGAGTTTGCAAGAAGTTCATTTCCAGGTTACTCCAAATCTAAAGGAGTTACGTATCAATGATTGTAATAGATTGGAAAAATTACACATGCTTGCTCAAAGTCCAAAACTCAGATCTCTCGACCTTCGTGATTTAGAGAAGTTGAGGACCCTTCACCTCGGGGTTACTCCAAATCTTGAGACGCTAAGAGTCAATAATTGTAAAAATTTGGTCGATGTTCAGATTCCGGCTGAATTGCCAAAGCTCGTTAAACTCAACCTCAGTAATTGTATTCAAGTTGCAGAATTGCCTGAGGAAATTGGACGTTCAGAATGTTTAAGAGAGTTGGATATCACTGGAACAAGCATTAGTCATCTTCCAGAGAGTATTTTTAGGGTGAAAGGTATGCGTATTATTGGGTCTAGACAGCTTCTTGAGTCATGTGGTTTTACATCTGAGATAAAAACAAAAACCTCTGATGATGAAACCTCTTCCAGAAAGTATTTTTATGTTGAAATATCTGAAAATTCTCGAACTTAAATCTTGATGGCTACTAGAGAAGTTACCTGATGATCTTGGTCAATTACAATGTTTAGAGAAGCTAATCCTAACATTCTCTTTTTACGAGATATTCCAAACAGCATATGTGAGATGAAATGTCTCAAATATTTCCATCTCCTGTATTGTATTCATGTTGTGGAATTTCCTGAGGAAATTGGACGGTTAGAATGTCTAAAAGAGTTGGATATCACTGGAACAGGCACCGAAAGCAGAAGTCCCCTGTACCGTGGTCAAGTGATGATTTTTAACATCTCCAAAGGCCCAAAAAAGTCACTGCATTAAGAACTTTTTTGACAGGTACTTTCTCCCTTCTCTACAAATTGTCTTATTCTTTTATGAAGATTGCAATTATTTCCATGTCGGATGTAAATGATGTTCCTCACTTTATTTTTAAAAGGTTATCTATACTCTTGAATCAAGTTATAGTTCTTACTTTGACTTCTTCATAAAGTCAAAATCTGTTCATTATTACTATAATGAGACTTGACATGATATTAAAGATGCTCGTATTATAAATGAATTCAATAAAAGTTTTGATTTGCATAAATATCTTCTACAATGGGTTGAAATTATTAAAAAGTTGACTTTTGAGCCAAACTATTGAAGAACATATATTATAACGTGTTTACTGGTGCTGAGAAAAGATACTAAACATGTTTCAGGAATACGAAGTGGCTTCACTGCCAATCCATTTGCTGACAGAAGTTGAAGACGGGAACAACGGAAGAAGCTAACATATAAATTGACATTACTTATTGTTGCATGTAGCACTAGGGGTAAAATTGGTGTAAAGATACAAGTAAAATGGTATACAACATGTCTCTTTTTAACTGTTGCCTTATGTTTCTTACTTTTGGGCAGAATTTAAGATTTTGATAACAGTTTAGTGAGAATAATACTATTGCTACTACATGAAATTTAAATGAAAATGGATCTTGGTTGAATTTGTTAATGGATTCAGATCATACTTTGAGTTGTAACCGGTTTAGGAAGATGACCCATGAGAAATGTGAAGTTTTCATTCTCACCCTCTAACAATGCATACCTGTGTAGTTTACCCACAGATTTAAAGATTGTATATCGGTTAGTCACTCAATTGTAAGGAAATTTAGGTAGACTGTAGACAACCTTTGAACTTGATTTAGTTATGAGGGGGATTGGTTTTGGAGGGATAACTTCAAAATTTTTGAATTTGAAATAGGGTGTGTTGGAAGAAATCCAACAAACCGATTTCTAGAGCGGAACCACGAATCAAGAACTACTCCAACAAGACCTCGGCAAAGGGTTATGATCCCTTAATGCCGAGTGGCACCAACACACATGAGATATTTACACTCAAACGTTTATTAAACGTGAGCAAGAAAAGAAGGTACAAATAAAACCTCACCCCCTCATCCCTATTTATACAGAGAATGAGGGGGAGAAACCTAATCCTTGGTGAACAAGGATTCTACAATTGAGGAGGTTAGGAACTTTCCTAATACATGACTAACCTCCTTAAGTTTGAGCTAAAATACAATTAACCCCCTAAACTTATATCCTAACTATTACACACTAATATTCTAACAATTTCCACCTTAGTGGTAATAGTTAGCCTTCTCCGATACGCAGCAGCTTCAACCAGTGCTGGAACCTCGGACCGGGGACCGCCTTCGTCAAGGCACCAGTAGCAATACCCGCTACTAACCTTAGCTCAAATCTTAACTCTGTAGAGAGTCCCTTTAGCCATGTATTCTCCTTCAATTCTCCAGCAAGTGTCATATACTCCGCTTCAGTTGTTAACAAAGTCATCATGTGTCGCAACATAGCTTCCCAGCTCACAGCACATTCTTGTATCATAAACCCGTACATTGTGGTTGATCTACCCATGGCGTAGTCATAATTCACAAAAGCCTGTACGTCCGTCTGTAATCCACGATCAAACCTATCCAACATTCCCACATCCACAGATGTTATGTCAGGTCTCGTGCAGACCACTTGATACTCATGACTTCCAACTGCATATATACATGACCCCTTACTCTTCTTTTTTTCATCACGATTCTATGATAGACCATCCTCTAACGACATCATAGAGTGTCCCCCCAACAATATCCGAACCGACATCCCGTTGGAAAACCTGAATCGTGACACCCTCAGAGTATTACCACTCTGAGTCCTGAAGATCTCCATACCAAGTATAATTTCCTTTGCTTCATCCAGCAAACCCTTGGTAACCCAGATTGTGGAAAACTAGAAGGGGGGGTTGAATAGTTTTACGTCCTTTTAAAATTTATAAGTACAAGTTTGTTTTAAAAACTTCGATTCTAGTTTATGTGAATTCAATACTTGCACTATATGATCAATTGTATAATAACTAACTAACAAAACTAATATAGTAAAGATAAATAAATAAGTAATGAGAAGAGTTAGAAAGATCAAACCACAACACAAGGATTTATAGTGGTTCGGCTACAAGGACACCTTCCTTGTTCCTACTCCACTCCCCGAGTCACCTACTCGAGAGTTTTCTTCACTATGTCAACAAACTCCCTTATGGCGGAGAAAACCGTACACACCAATATACACACCAATTTACACACCAATCTACACACCAATCTACACACCAATCTTCACACCAATCTACACACCAATCTTCTTCACACCTAGCTTTTACACACCAATCTTCTACACACCTTCTTCTACACACCAATCTTCTACACACCTTCTTCTACACACCAATCTTCACTACTAACCTACTTCACTACTAATCAACTTCTACTATCTACACAACTTCTATATCTTCTAAACAAATAATAACAAGCACAACACAATATTCACAAGTGAATATATATACACTATACACAACAACTCTTCAACACTTCTTGAACTTGGTTGTAGAGAGTTCTTCTTTTGCACTTAGAATGAGAATGGATGATGAGGGATTGAATCACTTGAAACAAGGATTAATATACAAATGATCAAAGGGTTTTTGATGAGTTATAGATGATTGTAGATCTGAAAATTTCGTGCAAAAGGTGAGGAAAAATTCCAGAATTAAGGTGGTATTTATAGGGGAAGAAATCTGACAGTTTCTGACAGGGGAGCCTGGCCGGTCCCCTTAAAGCATGGCCGGCCCCCTTAAAATTAAGGGGACCGCCCCTTATAATTAAGGGGGCCGCCCAACTGTAACGGCCAGAAAACTTGTCTTTTAGTGGGGAAAGTTTATTTGGTGAAAAACTAACTGATTTTGGTTAAATATTTGAAATCATATATTTAGTATGATTAAAACATTTTTTCTTATTACCAAAAGTGTTTTTCAAAAATATATAATAAGATTATATAATTAAATAAACTTTGTATTAGTTAATTAAATACCCCTTTGATCATGAGATGTATTAAGCACTTGTTTATCCATACCTTAAGTGACTAAGTTGGATATAATGATATAGACTAACTTAATACTTGTTTACGTAGTAATCAAACGATTGACGAGTTTACATTTTGTGATCGTCAAAATATAGAGATATCGAAAAATATAAATAACGTTTTCATACATTATTTATGTCAACACAGATCTCAGCCTTGCTTTCGCAAGTAAACCCCGTATAATATATATAGAGGAATAGATATATGAACATACCTTGTGCATAGCTCCAGTAATATATGTTACTGTCGTCACTGCTTCGCCTGAAACCGTTGCTGAGCATACACATACTAGGCCGATTATTCATATCTTCTTTCATTACAGCCATCCACTTGGAAATTACCTCACAAGTAACTGTATCCCTGAAAGTCAATGACTCATGTGCATCTTCATTTATCACTCCAGCAACTCCTGAAGCAGCCATATTACTGTCACCTCTATACCTTTCAGCAACATTACCCTCTGCACCCTCTTGACCAGGTACTCCGGTTACCGTAATGTCCGCCCCACCTTTATACCAAGGTGTACCTTTTTCTAGAGCGGAACCACGAATCAAGAACTACTCCAACAAGACCTCGGCAAAGGGTTATGATCCCTTAATGCCGAGTGGCACCAACACACACGATATATTTACACTCAAACATTTATTAAACGTGAGTAAGAAAAGAAGGTACAAATAAAACCTCACCCCCTCATCCCTATTTATAGAGAATGAGGGGGAGAAACCTAATCCTTGGTGAACAAGGATTCTACAATTGAGGAGGTTAGAAACTTTCCTAATACATGACTAACCTCCTTAAGTTTGAGCTGAAATACAACTAACCCCCTAAACTTATATCCTAACTATTACACACTAATATTCTAACAGGGTGGGCATGGAATTAGGTTTGGGTGGCTTCATCTTAATTTTCGGTTCGATTTTACGTTCAGAAGGTGTGTTTATTGCCCTTTTACAAGGGAGTATTGATGTGTTCTAAATTAGAGCACAAGGTGCCGTAACAAGCAGCCCACGCCACGCTGAGGTGGTAGGCATTATGGCAGCACCACGACATCCCCCCAGCTCAGAGCCAGGCTCGACAGCACAAACATTCATCCTGTCACTCCATTGAACGAAAAGATATTGCTCTTCACTCGATGTGGTTCAATCATTTTTAACATCTCTGAAGAATGTCGTCAAATGTTAGGTGCATAATTGCATCCACTTTGGGACTTTATACAGATATAACAAAAGTGAAATCATCTTATTGGTCAAGATCAAGTGTGGTATCGCAATAGGCCGTCGATATCAATACAGATATAACAAAAGTGTAATGACTAATTATCTAATAGAGTTGAAGGTTATAGGATACTTGGTTACAATTCAAAATTTTACTGTATTTAGATAAGTAAATTTATGTAGTTGACTTGTTCAGAAAGTGAAACTGTACTTGAATGAATATATGGTGGGATGTGACATCATATTTGAGATGACCATTTTATAAATAAAAATCCCAAAAGTTTTACAAGTGATTTACATATCGTTAATAAGTTTTAATTTACATAAAGAGCTTGTAAATTAGTATGATACCATAAAAACAATCACAGTGTTTGAATTTATAGTCAACTTATTGACGTACATCTAATTCAGTGAGCTTTTTTTCTTCTTCATAAAACTGAAATGGTAGAAATAAGTTGATAAAACCATTAACTGGTAAAAGTTATAAGAACTAAAAATGTTACAAGGATCAAAAGATGACCCGGGAGAAAGTGAAGTTTTATTATTTGCACTTTGGCTGCCAAGTACTAAAAATAGCTTCAAATTAGTCAAACAGTTAGCAAATTCTTAGAAGTTGCATATGCTTGTATATATGTAGCCACTTGGAAGTTGCATATACTTCTTTGAGCAACTGTTTGTTCAAGAATCTACTTGGCAATTAGTTGATTTGAAGAATAGAAAGATTCATTCTATTTCATGGGTCTGATCCTCTGAGTGTGCTGATCAAGCTGGAATTTTTTTATTTTTTATTTTTTTATTTTTTTTTGAACTGCAATTTATTATTTATTTGACATACTGAACTTGAAGTTTAATCTCCGCCCTCAATGGTTTGGTTTCAGCTTGTCGTTTTAAATCAAGGTACAAGGAGATATGCCAAGGAACCAAGTCTCTAATACTAGTAATATACTCTTGAATCAAGGCATAGTTATTAACTTTGACTCCTTCATCAAGTCAAAGTATGTTCATGGTTAAGACAATGAAACTTGACATGATCATGTATTAAATAAATTCAAGAAAAGTTTACATTTGCATAAATATAGTTTACAATGGGTTTAAAAAAAATAGTGAAAGATTGACTTTTGAGTCAAACTTTTGACTTTTGAATGGATTTCATCTCTATGGAAGCACATATGATATATTATATATTATAATGTTTACAGGTACAGAAAAAGCTACTAAACATGTTTCAGGAATACGAAGCTACTTCACCAAGAATGATCTGCGAAAATCCATTTTCCGACAAAATATGAAGTCGGGAACAAGGGATGCAGTTATCAAATAAAACAACATTACTTATTTTTCCATGTGGGACGACGGGTTATAAGCAGAGGCGCAACTATGTAGGGGCGGGGAGGGGCGCCCGACCCCCCGAAATTTTTTTTGCGATGTAAGGGGTATATAGTTTTCTTGTAGAAAAATTTCGGTATATTCGGTTTCAACCCCCCATTTTAATTGTGAATTTTTTTGTATACATTAAGCAATAAAATTTTGATCCATTACATTTTACATAAGTCCATCTACCCAAACTAAAATCCATTAATAAACCAAATCCCAAACTAAAATCGATTACTCATTTACTTAGCCCATTAAAAAAAAAAAAAAAAAAAAAAAACCCGGAACAAACTTACAAACCCTCTCCCAATCGACCCTCATCTCCTCTCGCAGTCCCTCCTTCCTGCCTCCTGGCTCCTCACTCTTGAAGTCTCGCCGGCCACCACTGACCACCGCCGACGGCCGACCACCACCTCAGCGGCCCTTCTGGTCAGGTTTGTTGTCTTTAAATCTATTATCTATTTGTTTTTTATTTAGGGATTTAGTAGAAATTAGGGATTTAATAGAATTGTAGAAATTAGGAGTGTATCAACCTAAGCTTGAAGAGTATAAGCCTAGATGTCCAAATAATAATCTTCGTCGATTTAAATTTGCTGTGTTTGGTATGTTCCCTAATTGGTTAGAGTATTCTCCAACAACACACAAGGCTTATTGTTTTCTATGTTAAAGGTCGAAAGGCTGAACTCTAATTTCTTCAATGAATCGAACCAGGTACCAACTGTTTATCTCCTTTTTAATGTTTAGTTGTCTTGGACAAATGTTTAGTTTTTTAGTGATTGAAACTTTTTTTTTTTATAATAATAGTATTTAATTTTTGACCCGACCCGAATCGAATCACCGACCCGAACATATTACCCGAAAAATAGTGTTAGGAAAAACAAATTTTAGATCCTGACCCCACTCAAAATTTTCTAACTTCGCCACTGGTTATAAGGACGGTAAGAAAATAATTTAAATTAGTACATTACTTATTTGTTTTTGTACTGTTGCCTTGTGTTTCTTACTGTAGGGCTACAAAATATAGAATGTAGTATTTTGATAACAGTTTAGTGAGAAATAGTATCACTACATGGACTCAAAGTTGACTTTTAAAGGTCAAAGGTTGTGTAAGTATATGAAACATGAAAGTTTGAAACATATATGAAACATGCTACTGATACATGAAATTTAGTATCACGCAGAACTGAAAACGGTGTGTTACCGAAATGCGGTACAATGATGTAAAATTTTCACTAAACTGTTAAGTTAACAGTCTTAGATTAATTAATGTTCATATTGTTCTTTTTTGTCGGATTGCTTAAAGAAATTGAAGGTTGATTTTATGTGCTTATGGAGTTATGGTGTCGGATATTAACTGGGTCCAAACCGGGTCAAGAAGATGATGCATGAGATAAATAAGTTGTCTTCAAGTTTTGGCTTTCACACTTTGGCCACAAAGCAGTAAGTTTATAAATGTTGAATTTTGGCTGCTTAGTGCTTAGTACGGAGTATTAAAATTTAGATTATTGGTTTAGTATAGTAGTGCTGGAAGTAGAAATTAATACACTGGAATTAAAATTTACTAGTAGTATTTGTTTTTAGCCACCGTAATTATAAGACATGAACTTTTTTAAAATGTTACTGACTATATTTATTTATTTATTCATGGGTAACTTTTAAGGAGTAGTTTCTTGTGGCAACTGGCAGTTTAGGGAGCTATTTTAAAAACCCGTATTACGATTTAAGTTCGTTTATAATTTTTATTTGAAATTTTATTTCACAACAAACTTGTAAGACCTATTTTATGGATATTTTTAATTAATGTCGTTACGGAATTCGTGAATTATGTTCATAATTCATTTTTGATTTAATGCTCGGTGATGTATACTTGAATTCTCACTTGGTACTACGTTGACTTTGGCACTAGGATTACCTAACGAAAGTTTTATGATTCGTCTTACGAGTCCGACTATATTTTAATTATTTACGAGATGTTTTCGAGGGATATTGAAGTTTGAAATGAGTTCGGGTTCGGGCCACATGTTTTTACAATTACCCACGTTACCCGCTCCACACAGTAATAATATTATTATTACTATTATTATTATTATTATTATTATTATTATTATTATTATTATTATTATTATTATTATTATTATTATTATTATTATTATTATTATTATTATTATTATTATTATTATTATTATTATTAACAAAAAAAAAAAGTAATAAAAAGGTTGTTTGGTTCGGTTCACCCACACACACACAAACACCCTCACCACCTACATCTCTCTCATCTCACTCCTCCCCCATTTCTTACCCTAGCCGCCGAGTGCCAAAACCGGCCACCACCGCCACTACGCCGACCACCCTACAAAACAAACACCACCATCTTCTTCCTCTCCGAATTCTCTTTCATTTGGTATACCATACGTACCCTAAAACCAACATTAACACCACAAAATTTTATTAAATCCGACCCAAGCTTGTTGTTTCTATTAGATCTATTCGATTGGAGGTTCAAGAAGGTGAGAGGAATTGATTTTTGGATTTTGGGTGCCACGTTTTGGTACTAATCCGTGGCTACACGGATGTATTTTATGGAAATCGAATTTATCTTGATGGGAAATGATGTTTTTGATGATAAAAATGGTTTGGTATCCGGGTTTGGTTTTCTTGGTGGGTTCGAATGAACCGTGAGTCGAAGACTCATGGCTTGATGAGTGATTCGAGCCTATGGCTCGTTAATTTGCTCCTTGAGGCTTTGAAGTCATGGTTTTCATGTTCTATTTGTTTGGTTATGGTTTGACTCGATGGAGTCTAGGCCTTTTGGCCGATTATGGTTATGATGCCGCGACCCCAAGTGATCGACTTGGGCAGATTTTGGGTGTGGCTCTTAGAGCTTATTTTGATGACCTATTTGGTTGTGGAGGTAGAGTCCTTGTGACTCGTGTATGGAGCCGAGACTCAAGTGAGTCGAGTGGCTCGGGTTTGGCTTGGTAAACCAACCCGATGATGGACCTTGTTGATGATTATTTTTATTACTTGTTATTGTTTGAACACTTGTTGGATTCGGCCGAATGCTTGCTTGAGTCGAGATCATTTTTGGTCTCGACAATGGATTATTGTTGTATTGTGAAGTTGTTGACGAAAAGAGATATTGGGGACCGATTGTGAGACGGTCACTTAGATTGACGGAGATAGGTTAGTCGGGTGCCGTAGTCGGACCCTATTGTTGTAGCACGTGGTTTGAGATTGTGTTGGACGGAGATACTTTTGGTTATTATGACTTTTGTTATTTACTTTGGACTTGGACAATGAGCCGAGAGTCATGACTCGGACATGTGACCATTTCGTATGACTCGATAACTATTAAAATTGAAATGTAAATAATAAAACTCGTAATAACAATTATTGATAATATGAACGTTTATATGAATATATAGACGTGAATAACGTATATATAATTATATAGGCGCGTATATTAATAATAATAATAATCACGAGTCGTACTATAAATAATACAATTAGATATATATTAGGCTACGAAAGTGGCGTAATATTATTGAACGTATTATTATTATAACATTGTGTTATAAAACGGGAAACTCCCGACAATTATTAAACGTTTAATAAAATGTCATTTTGGATATATAACGGATAAACTTATTGAGTTATGCGGAATCGTTATCACTCGAGTCCAGGTAAGTTACTATTTGTGACGTTCGTGTTGTCACGGATATATGACGATTAATATAAACGTTTTCTATAACTAAATAATCACTTAACCGTAAGGTTGAACCGGGTTATTTGGTTATATGAAATGAATATATTAATGAGCATCGTATCCTACGACGCCCATAGGTTGTAGTGTATGTAAAGAGTAATAAATTGCGAGTGTATATATCGGGAAATCTGGCCAATTTGACGATATATATGAGGAATTTATTAAACTATGATATATACTATATAGTAATTATGTGCTATGTGCTTTAGGTTGGTTGTAATCTTGGAACGGTTTGTTACGTAAATAAATATGAGGATTATCAAATTGACGGATTTGATAAACTTCGGCGATTTGTTTAAATGATATATTGGGCTAATATTAGATCCATAGTTTATTTTATTATTCTTTATGTGATCTTTTTGGTTTGTTATGAGTCAACCCACTACCCGTATGGATACCAAACGCAAATACACCAAACTAATACGAAATGGATTTTCGGAAATAAAACGGATTCTCGTCCGAGTTTGGGAATATTATAAATTTGAGGAAATGATTTCTGAAAGAGTTAATATTGTTAGGTCGTGCCAAGTCCGTAGTTGCTGTTTCGTGAGTTATCATACATCTTATTTCTACCGACTTCTTCTTGTTATTACCTGGACTTGAGGTGAGTCATAGCCCCACTTTTTAATCTTGAACTATGTTTTCAATACTTGGGGTGAGAAACGTGCAAATCATTTTACGTGGACTATTATCGCTTTTATATTCTTTCTAAACTTGCTATGCGTATGGACTAGGATCTATTGTCAGCTTTAGTCACACATGTCGTGTGTACTATTCAAGGTTGGCTTATTTGGTTATTGGTGGATTGTCAGCTTTAGTCACATATAGGTTGTGTGTACTATTCAAGGTTGGCTTATTTGGTTATTTGGAATTGTCAGCTTTAGTCACATATATGTTGTGTGTACTATTCAAGGTTGACTTATTTAGATACTATAGTGTGCACCTATAGGTTATTAATACTTCGGAGGTTATCCAAGTCATTATTGGTATTGCGGGGGCTACCCGAATATCTATGTTAGTACGGAAGGGTATCCGTGTGTTATGTTGGAGCGGAGGGTATCCGCAGGCTTTTAGCGAATCCTTAGTCTAGCTAGCAAGCATTTTGCGTATATGTCCACTATATTGTTAGTTGAATTTAAACCTATGATCTTACCAGCGAAAGCTGACTTTTAGCACGTTTTCTCAGGTAATTAAGTGATGAGATGCATGCTTGGAATAGAAGGCTCGGCCAAGGCTCATGGTTTATGGATCTATTTTTCTAAACTCTGATAATTAAATTTGGACCTACTGTTATTTTATTTTGGGCCTGACTCTGAATGATGTTGGGATAAATGTAAACCTTGAAACCCCGTTTTGGTTGTGTTTTTATTATGTTTACTTTATCTCGTTCTATATTGTCTTGTGTTGGATACCAATCCCCGTAGCACCCCGAAAGCTTGTTGAGTCTTCCGCTGTATCAAATTTTGGGGGTGTTACAAATTGGTATCAGAGCCAAGGTTATAGAGAACTAGGTAAATAAACGCCTAAACTATAACCGTATTTTTATAGAAAATGATCCTTGACCACCGCCCGCCAGCCCGCCAAGCCGAAGCATCTTCTATTATTTGAGGTATTATGAGATATTTGAGATGATTGTTAGATTTGGGATTTATTGAGATGATTTAAGGTTTATGGATTTTAGTAATAAGATGGCATTCTCGAGAATTTATATGGTCTATATGTTTTATAAACATTTTAGTAATGCGGTGTTTGAAATTCTTTTATTGAGATTATATGATGGAACTATTTGATGAGTATTTTTAGTATGGTATTATGAGTTGTGATTTAGTTGTTTTGAAACACTTACACCTACCCTACGCCGTTGTCACAGACCATGGCCTCCCATATGCCCGATGTCATCGAGGATATTCTTACTGCACCGGTTTTAACTGCACAGTTCACTATGGCATCTGATGATCCTTACCAGATGGCCATGTCTGCAGCTACTGTATCACAGGCGGCTTCTACTTCAGCACTACCTGCTGCATCTACGCAGGGACCCTCATCTTCTCTAGGGCTCCCTGGTACATCGAGGCAGCTTACTCTTCATCAGGTTTTGGCTCGTGTGGCACCACGTTTTGCCCATCGAGCTACGGCACGCATGTCGGTACGCCCTACTCCATCACCTTTACAGATTGATGCTCATTCTCTTCTGTCTGAGGTGCCACCCACATCATTGCGTTGTCGTCCTAGATCACCTACTACATCTCCACATGGTTCACCTAGTAGGAGACGACGAGTGATAAGGTACCCTTCCGATGAGGAGGAGGAGGAGTACGAGGGTGAGGATGAGGCTGATGACCCTGAGGAGGAGGATGACTCTTAGGAGGCTGAGCAGGGTGATGATGATGAACCTGAGGAGGAGGATGACCCTCAGGAGGATGAGATGCCTGATGATGATGATGTGTTAGCACCACCAGCTCAGGTTGAGGAGCCTGATTCACCTGTACACCCGATTGAGCCTGATTCACTTGATCATCCGTTCTTGTTTGAGTTGCCACCTGGTAGTCCTGTTGAGTCGGATGCATCTTCTGAGGTTTCTGCTGAGCATGCAGAGTTGGGTGAGGTTGGCAGGTTGTGGGCTCGGATTACTGAGCTTAGTGAGAGAGTTGCACGTGTATCTGATCGACTTGAGAGAGTTATTGGAGAGTTTTTAGCAGATTTGAGAGTTGATTTGACTGTCGTTGTGGGCAGGACTACTGAGCTGAGGAGAGTTTTGATGGATGTCCACGAGCATATCGATAGCTTGCAGCGAGAATTTGTTACTGCTCGTGAGGCCGACCGCAAGCTTTGGCAAAGGAATGCCGAACTAGAGAAGGAGGTGGCTGACCTCAAGAAAGACCGAGACACCCATAGCGCGGAGCTAGGATCGTTATGGAGGGATCTTGATAGCTTGAGGCAGGAGTTGAGGAGCCTCCGCCAGCCACGTGGCTAGTTGCTTGGGTTATGTTGTCTTGTTGCCTTCTCAACCGAGGAGTGTTCGGTTAGAAAGGCTATTTATCATATCTTGATGTATTTTGCTCAGTATTCGTCTCTTTTGGAACAATTAGTATGTTTTGTGTTATCCGTTAGTTGGAACGATGTTAGATCGCTATTGTATGGTTGATGGTTATTAGTATATGGTATTATGTGATTTTGGGTGTTATGGAAATTGAGTCCTTATTCGCTTTATTGATGTTACGTGGTGTATTGTTGCTATTCTTTCCATGATTGGTTTCGTTGAAATGTTTTGTTGAGCATATCGATAAGTTCTATTGGAGACTCATGAACTTGTGTGATGTTACAGATCAATGGCACCACGTCGAAACCCTGTTAGGTCTACCAGAACTAGTCCTGCTGTGACTACTCCTGGTCGCCGAGGTCGTCGACCTACTCGAAATGTTGAAACCACTACTCCTGACAACCTGGACACCACTAACCGCAACAACAGGAATCAAAATGTTGATGTTCAAGGAGACAATGATCATGTTTCACTTAATGCACCTACTGTGGATCAAGCAATGATCAACCAACTCGTGGAGCAAAGAGTTGCTGAACTACTAGCTGAGTCAAATCATTCCAACAATTCTGCTGGAACTTTCCCACCTGTTCGTGCTAATGGATGCCAATACAAGGAATTCAAGATTTGTGGACCCATTGAGTTTGGTGGAACTGAAGGAGTGGTTTACTTAGTCAAATGGATTAAGAAGACTGAGTCTGTGTTCAATGTCAGTGGTTGTGCGGAGAATGCGAATGTAAAGTTTGCTTCTTTTACTGAAACACCCCAACCCGATAAGGGTAGAAGTATTACATTACAGTGACATATCAGAACAAACACAAGCATATGATTCATACATACAACGAAATTCAGGTTTACCAATGAAAATCTGAAACTACAAGGTTACAAAACCATAAATACTATGTTTAATAAAGTGAAACTTCATCTAATCGTCTCTAGTCCAAAGCATAGTCTTCTAAGTCCAGTCACGCTCTCTTCCCATAACCCAGCTTCCTACTAAAACCTGCCGCAGGAAAAGGAAATGCGGCTGAGCTTAAAAAGCCCAGTGAACAGATACATGTACAAAGCAATGATAATGAAACAGAACTGAAATATAGTGCATTGGGGAAATAGAATAAGGAATAGATAAAAGAGTAATGGAATAGAAAGAAGAAAGGATAGTCATCTACCACGAGCCCAGAAACATAACATATCATATAAGCCGTCAATACCATAATTCTTAATAATCATATAGAGGGGAGTCCTCTCAGATAATCAGATAATATGAGGGGTGTCCTCATTCTTCAAATGGGTGGAGTAGCGAACTCCCAGAAATTGTGAAAGGCATGTATAGCACACAGTACCAGTCACCAGACAGATATCATAAACATAATCATAGTTAAATCCACTAAACAGAACAGATCTAGGATGCATCCATATGCCCCCGCAGAAATCATAGTGGCCATAACAAATCATATCATAAAGCGCGCATATCATATATCAGAAAGGGGACGGTGTAGCCAAATCACTAGGGCCACACACTAGTCATGCCAGTGGTGCATCACAGACACGCCTATGGTACCTGCATAGGTAGGGAAACAGAAATGGCTCGGGTATCAAACTAAGAGTCAGGTCTCATATCATACAAAAGGTCATATAGCAAAGGTGTATCTCAGAATCATATCAAAGGTTCATAATAGCAGTTCATAACAAAGGGTTCATATCAGAAATAGTATTCAAGGTCCAATCAGAGTTTATCAGGTCAAGGTTCATATTCAAAAATCAATTCATGGTTCAGTTCAAAAGTCCGTTTCAAAAGTTTCTATTAAAAGTCCAATTTAAATAATCTTTTAAAACAGTTTTCATAAAAATGGTCTTTCAAAATATAGGGTTCATGAAAGTTAAATAACCTTTCTTTTAAAAAGAAATTTAGCATCATTTATAAACATCTTTTCAAATCGGTTCTTCTCAAAACATTTCCATGGCATATTTAAAAGGTTTTCATAGCATGGTTTCATAACGGAGGTCATATCAAGTGGGATCAACAGAGAAAGTTCAAGTAAAGGGGATCATAGCAATGGCATCAATTCGGGAACTAACGGATCAGAATATGAAAGAGATCATGAGAAACCTTTTGAGAAAGGTCAGAATATCTGTACCTCAATCGCCATCGAAATCATAACATACGTAAGCATATGGAAACACTCCTTCTTCAACGAATCTACACGAATTAATGATCGGCTTATTATTAATAACTTATTCAATTCAGATTTCTCATTTTAGTCGGCTTTCCAGTTTTAGTAACTTTCCATTTAAAGTGACTTTCCACTTTTAGCAGGTTTCCATAATTAGTAAGTTTCCACTTTTAGAAAGTTTCCATAATTAGAAAGTTGAATCATTATTAATGGAATCAAAGTATCTTTTAACATATTTACACATTTGGTCCTTAGGGTTTCATAACTTTACATTTTAACCCTTTACTTTCCAAAATTACACTTTAAACCTTTTAGTACTCAAAGTTACACATTAAACCCTTAAGTTATCCATTTTACACAATGAGCATTTATTTTAATATATTATATGAATGGATCCTCAAATATTCTTAATTCACACTTTAAGTCCTTCAAGTTATCAAAGTTACATATTTAACCCTTCAATTTACAATTTCAACCTTTAATTATCAATAATTACATATTAAACCATTAAATTACCAAATTTGCACAAAACCCCCTGAATATATTTTATTATTCAAAATCACCTTAAGTTTCCAGAATTTACATGTTTAGTCCCTCCATTTTAATTATTTCCAAAATCGAACCCTAATTAGTTTTAAATTCATTTTAACCCTTTAAAATATAAAAATTTCATATGGTACCCTTAGGTTACATTTTATTCGAATAGTACACAGCCCACAATAAGTTCTAAAAATAACCCTTAAGTTTTAGAAGTTACAAAACTCACCAAAAAACATTTTAGCCAAATCGTATCAACCAAAAATATATGTTTTAGAAACCCTAATCCTTCTAATCAATTTCCAATAATTAACTCATCAGTACATATCATTAATTATCACCTTTTCCAGCCCTAAACCAAAACCCTAGGCTCTCGACTTTATTTTCTTTCTTCTTTATATTTACGATTTTCACAAAACCAAATAATTCGAAATACCATGATCTAAGCCAAGATAATTTTTCCAACATTTTTCCAGGTTATAACACATCATAATAAGTGTATAAAATTTTAATTAAGAATTATTCTGGATCGGAATGTATCTTTTACAATTAAACACGTTTTTAGGGTTTTAATTCACAAAAGTGACGTCGAGCATGCATGGGTCGAATCCAACAATTTATTTGATGTTTATGAGGTATAAAGGGTCTGAGAAAAATACCAAATCAAGAATGGAACTTGTGGAACAAGCTGTTCGATCAGGTGTATACGCGTATGGCCAAAACACTCCAAAAATCGTCACGACTTCATCACTGGCCTAGCAACCTTGAAACCAATTTTCGTGGGTCTTATTACATGTAAGGAACATCATAAAAATAAGAAATCATTTTTGGGGAGGTCGAATTTGGTACAAACGAATTTACCTTTGTTTTAGGGCTCGACAAAAGGAAAAAGGTACCACGATCGGATGGGGCTTCAACAATTCGAATGGGATTTTTCTTGGCTTCTTATGGTGATGATAACTCACTGAAAAATGCTTAGGAGTGCTGTGTGAGTCGAATGGGGGCTATATGATTTTTGTGTGTGTTTTTCTTTTAATCGGTAATTAGGGTTTTGGGTGAAAAAGGTATGGATTTGATCTAATTGGAGTATGGCCGTGTAAATGGGGAGTATTGGGCCAGAATTTTCGTGATCTTTGGTGGACAAAATATTTGGTGATGAATATCTTCTAAATTTACCAAATATACACCATTTTAATTCAAATTAGAACTCTTTCAAGTAACTTTTATCTCAATCGACCAAACTAGGGGCATTTTGGTAATTTCACCACTTTTATGAATGTTAAATAAAGTTGTTAAAATTATTTTGGATCATAACTTATGCATTGTCAGGAGTTTGGGATTTATTTGGTACTTTAATAAGCTTTTAATTAAATTTCAAATTTGTAAGGGCAATTTGGTCTTTTCACATGTTCTCTGATTTTAGGTGTTACAACTTCTTCCCCTCTAAAAAGAAAAATTTCGTCCTCGAAATTTGAAGTCGCAAAGTTAGACAAAGTCGTAGCAAACCGCAAAAGTCGTCACAACATTCTCACGCCCGTGGAGGTTCTTCCAAAAGATATTCAGACCAACTGGTTTCTCATGACTCGTAATTATTGTCAAAACAGTTCCAGATTTCTCAGAAGGGCATATCATATTGAATTTGAATCAAAAGGATAATGTACCAAACATAACGGATGATAATCGAATTCTTCAGGAAGAGGTATAGAAATACATAGGATTTTCATCGAATTGATTAGGCGAATCAGATGAGAATACATTGAATTGTAGCAAACATGGGGTGATATAATGTTTAATTCTTCAGCTTCTCAGATAGTCTCGGCTTTTAGATAACCTTCCAAAGGTACTCTCATAAACAAACAGGTCTCATTTCCTCAAAGTCCACAATCACATATTTTACTCATAGCAGATCATAATGAACAACTTCACGAATGCGAATCGTATACGGACAGAAAGCATATCGTTAGATATCGTCAACGGCAGAAATTTCATAATGGAACCTAAGATTCTTATCAGAAGTTGCAAAGATCAGCAACACACGTGTCGAGAGTCCAAACGTATCGAATCGTATAACAAGGACAACATATCAAACGTATAGGTAGAATGAACCTAAAGTCTCACTAAACTCGGATGATCTTGATCAGATGCCACAATTCTAAAGCTTCTAAGGCACTTCTTAAAATATCATATGCCCACCATAAGTGCACGTTATATGATGTAAGTATTATCACGTTTGCCAGGCGTCATAATACTGGCATCATATACATATGCCCTCATGATGATCATACTTTATCTCAAGTCGTGAACAACACAAACTTATCTAAATCCACCTAGTCCACCTACAGTCTCAGAGGTCTTCAGAATCAAACAGCATAACTAAGAGAACGAAATTACTCGAAGAGTAACGGAAATCCGAGAATGTCATTCAAAATTAAGGTACGTCATCAATAGCGTCAATCCTTTACAGAATCATCTCGTCTAAACACAATGTCCGCTTCAAATCCGTCCACTCAAATAAAAATTTCAAAATTTCTTCCAAGTTGGGGTAGTCTGTTTACTCTTGTCCATCTTACCTCATGATTAAAAGAATTTAAAACTCGAGTCTGGTTCCTCCGGTCTTCAGCAGCTCCTCTTGGTAGTGTGGTATCGTAACGGCAGTCTCTGACGCGATTACTGTGCATCCCTCCATTTGTAGGTCTGCTTCTGCTCTCAATTCATCTTAGTACAACTAAAATGAATAGAGAAACAAGACTGCGTGTCTTCGACATGTCTTCTAACATAGCTCCAGGTTTTAAGGTACATGATGTTGTTGTCGACTCCAGGTTGTGTGTTGAATGGTTCGTCTTCTTTGGTCTGGTTGTCTTGGTGCCCAAACTGAAATCTTCACGTGTTGCATGATGTATGATTGAGCACTATCCCAGTTCCTCTCTTCTTCTTATATGCTTCTTCCATGGTAATGCTTGTCGCAACCACCTTCTACTACTCTTCCACCAGTTTTCTAACTCCGATAACGGTCTTCGATCTTGGTCCCTCTTGTGAAAGCTTTGTCTTTACATTATACAGGGTAGTGTTGTCTATTATGCTTTCTGAACGTCAATCAAATTTCCCTTCCGGAACAAAGGGTCGTCTCACCAATAATCTCTATGTTCTTCTTTCGTTTTAGAACACAACACAATGTCATACTATGACAATTTGTCCAAAATACGCGAAAAACATGATTATTCTAGCCAACACCATCGGCATCATTCAAGTTCATAAATGTTATAACGAATGCAAAGGCAACTTCAGAAATCATCTCAGGGAATTTTCACATCGCCTTCTTTCTTCTTCAGGAACTGAAATACTTCCCAAAGGTTACTCTCGGTTAGTTAACCCCCTTCTTAGAAATTTTTGTGGTTGCTTCTTCAGTCCTTCAAATCTAAAATGATGCAATCAGACGCGGAGTTTCAAAGGAAGACCAAATTAATTATTGATACGCGGAAACAGATAATGATTAGTGATAGTGGTACGTTTAAGTTCACGATAGTCGAGACGTCATCGCATACTTCTCTCGTTCTTCTTCATAAACAAACAAGAGCATCTAAAGAGAATTACCAAGGTTAAAAATCATATTCCATCAGCTCCTTCAATCTCTCAACTTCTATGGCACCATGGTTTCTTCACTGATATCAGTTCAATGTCCACTCTACTTCTTAAGCAGGAAGGAGTACCAAAAGGTTCATCAGAGAGTACCGGAAAATCTTCGTATGACAAAATATTTCCCAATAGTAGAACTTTCCAAGGGTTGATAATAATGGTTTTCAGGACAACTTGGTAATCACATGAGTTTGGGGTAGGTGTTTCCATAGTGACAGAAATTTTAGCAGATGTAGAGAGTCATCATAATGGAATAGGGTGAAGCAGATTTTTAAGGTCACATTTCAGATATGGTAGTCTATGGTATCTTCACGAATAGCCATTCAGTCCAAAAGACCGTACAATCAGACATCTCAAAGTCAAAGGATTCATAGAGTGAATACAGTCGTCAAATCATACAGATAGTTCATATATCAGAGTCAAGTACATGGTTCAACAAAAATGTTGGGATGGATAAACGAACAGTTCAATGTGTGGGAATTTCGTTTAGCTTCTTAGTATAAGTGACAGGTAGGATGTGTATCGTTGGTAATACGAACATCGTATAATCGTCAATTGTGAGAGGTACATAATCTCAGTTATCAGCATCATCATGCTTAGTTAACAAATCCATACAGAGATAGTATTTACATCATGCCCTTCCAAAGGAAACGGTTGGTAGAACAAGGTTCATCATTCAAAGAGAGGAAACAAAACTTCTCATATTCGTGGTTCATAATTACCAAAATTCTCATAGGAGTAATAATGGATCATACAGAGTTAAGTAGTATCGGATGATACATTCATACCCAGCATAAGTAATGAATTTACAGAATGTGTCGAACACATTGTGGTTGAATGACCTACGATGTGGTCGAAAAGGTGTCAAACAGCTTATCAAACAAATCGGAGGCGGAGATCAAAATCTGAAGGTGAAACTTAAATGTGTAAGGTATCCAGGTAGCCTTCCGAGGTATTCCAAACTTACTTGGTTACTAAGCTTAAGTTGCAAAACTTCTAACTTCTGAAACAAAGGTCCTTATAAGGCTTATCTAAGAGCAAAGGCACGATCAGAGTGATACGGAAGCAAATGATACTTACATAAATGTCTTAGTCTACCCATTCCTCACTGGTAATAACTTAGGTTCCTATGGGGAATCCTAATGTAAAGTTTCAAAGGTTGTCTTATGAGCGCCTACAGTGGAAACTTAGGGGTCCAAACTTCACAGGTCAAGGGTAAATGTATTACGAATCACAGCCTGGTCTCTGATACCATAATTGTAACACCCCAACCCGATAAGGGTAGAAGTATTACATTACAGTGACATATCAGAACAAACACAAGCATATGATTCATACATACAACGAAATTCAGGTTTACCAATGAAAATCTGAAACTACAAGGTTACAAAACCATAAATACTATGTTTAATAAAGTGAAACTTCATCTAATCGTCTCTAGTCCAAAGCATAGTCTTCTAAGTCCAGTCACGCTCTCTTCCCATAACCCAGCTTCCTACTAAAACCTGCCGCAGGAAAAGGAAATGCGGCTGAGCTTAAAAAGCCCAGTGAACAGATACATGTACAAAGCAATGATAATGAAACAGAACTGAAATATAGTGCATTGGGGAAATAGAATAAGGAATAGATAAAAGAGTAATGGAATAGAAAGAAGAAAGGATAGTCATCTACCACGAGCCCAGAAACATATCATATCATATAAGCCGTCAATACCATAATTCTTAATAATCATATAGAGGGGAGTCCTCTCAGATAATCAGATAATATGAGGGGTGTCCTCATTCTTCAAATGGGTGGAGTAGCGAACTCCCAGAAATTGTGAAAGGCATGTATAGCACACAGTACCAGTCACCAGACAGATATCATAAACATAATCATAGTTAAATCCACTAAACAGAACAGATCTAGGATGCATCCATACGCCCCCGCAGAAATCATAGTGGCCATAACAAATCATATCATAAAGCGCGCATATCATATATCAGAAAGGGGACGGTGTAGCCAAATCACTAGGGCCACACACTAGTCATGCCAGTGGTGCATCACAGACACGCCTATGGTACCTCCATAGGTAGGGAAACAGAAATGGCTCGGGTATCAAACTAAGAGTCAGGTCTCATATCATACAAAAGGTCATATAGCAAAGGTGTATCTCAGAATCATATCAAAGGTTCATAATAGCAGTTCTTAACAAAGGGTTCATATCAGAAATAGTATTCAAGGTCCAATCAGAGTTTATCAGGTCAAGGTTCATATTCAAAAATCAATTCATGGTTCAGTTCAAAAGTCCGTTTCAAAAGTTTCTATTAAAAGTCCAATTTAAATAATCTTTTAAAACAGTTTTCATAAAAATGGTCTTTCAAAATATAGGGTTCATGAAAGTTAAATAACCTTTTTTTTAAAAAGAAATTTAGCATCATTTATAAACATCTTTTCAAATCGGTTCTTCTCAAAACATTTCCATGGCATATTTAAAAGGTTTTCATAGCATGGTTTCATAACGGAGGTCATATCAAGTGGGATCAACAGAGAAAGTTCAAGTAAAGGGGATCATAGCAATGGCATCAATTCGGGAACTAACGGATCAGAATATGAAAGAGATCATGAGAAACCTTTTGAGAAAGGTCAGAATATCTGTACCTCAATCGCCATCGAAATCATAACATACGTAAGCATATGGAAACACTCCTTCTTCAACGAATCTACACGAATTAATGATCGGCTTATTATTAATAACTTATTCAATTCAGATTTCTCATTTTAGTCGGCTTTCCAGTTTTAGTAACTTTCCATTTAAAGTGACTTTCCACTTTTAGCAGGTTTCCATAATTAGTAAGTTTCCACTTTTAGAAAGTTTCCATAATTAGAAAGTTGAATCATTATTAATGGAATCAAAGTATCTTTTAACATATTTACACATTTGGTCCTTAGGGTTTCATAACTTTACATTTTAACCCTTTACTTTCCAAAATTACACTTTAAACCTTTTAGTACTCAAAGTTACACATTAAACCCTTAAGTTATCCATTTTACACAATGAGCATTTATTTTAATATATTATATGAATGGATCCTCAAATATTCTTAATTCACACTTTAAGTCCTTCAAGTTATCAAAGTTACATATTTAACCCTTCAATTTACAATTTCAACCTTTAATTATCAATAATTACATATTAAACCATTAAATTACCAAATTTGCACAAAACCCCCTGAATATATTTTATTATTCAAAATCACCTTAAGTTTCCAGAATTTACATGTTTAGTCCCTCCATTTTAATTATTTCCAAAATCGAACCCTAATTAGTTTTAAATTCATTTTAACCCTTTAAAATATAAAAATTTCATATGGTACCCTTAGGTTACATTTTATTCGAATAGTACACAGCCCACAATAAGTTCTAAAAATAACCCTTAAGTTTTAGAAGTTACAAAACTCACCAAAAAACATTTTAGCCAAATCGTATAAACCAAAAATATATGTTTTAGAAACCCTAATCCTTCTAATCAATTTCCAATAATTAACTCATCAGTACATATCATTAATTATCACCTTTTCCAGCCCTAAACCAAAACCCTAGGCTCTCGACTTTATTTTCTTTCTTCTTTTTATTTACGATTTTCACAAAACCAAATAATTCGAAATACCATGATCTAAGCCAAGATAATTTTTCCAACATTTTTCCAGGTTATAACACATCATAATAAGTGTATAAAATTTTTATTAAGAATTATTCTGGATCGGAATGTATCTTTTACAATTAAACACGTTTTTAGGGTTTTAATTCACAAAAGTGACGTCGAGCATGCATGGGTCGAATCCAACAATTTATTTGATGTTTATGAGGTATAAAGGGTCTGAGAAAAATACCAAATCAAGAATGGAACTTGTGGAACAAGCTGTTCGATCAGGTGTATACGCGTATGGCTAAAACACTCCAAAAATCGTCACGACTTCATCACTGGCCTAGCAACCTTGAAACCAATTTTCGTGGGTCTTATTACATGTAAGGAACATCAGAAAAATAAGAAATCATTTTTGGGGAGGTCGAATTTGGTACAAACGAATTTACCTTTGTTTTAGGGCTCGACAAAAGGAAAAAGGTACCACGATCGGATGGGGCTTCAACAATTCGAATGGGATTTTTCTTGGCTTCTTATGGTGATGATAACTCACTGAAAAATGCTTAGGAGTGCTGTGTGAGTCGAATGGGGGCTATATGATTTTTGTGTGTGTTTTTCTTTTAATCGGTAATTAGGGTTTTGGGTGAAAAAGGTATGGATTTGATCTAATTGGAGTATGGCCGTGTAAATGGGGAGTATTGGGCCAGAATTTTCGTGATCTTTGGTGGACAAAATATTTGGTGATGAATATCTTCTAAATTTACCAAATATACACCATTTTAATTCAAATTAGAACTCTTTCAAGTAACTTTTATCTCAATCGACCAAACTAGGGGCATTTTGGTAATTTCACCACTTTTATGAATGTTAAATAAAGTTGTTAAAATTATTTTGGATCATAACTTATGCATTGTCAGGAGTTTGGGATTTATTTGGTACTTTAATAAGCTTTTAATTAAATTTCAAATTTGTAAGGGCAATTTGGTCTTTTCACATGTTCTCTGATTTTAGGTGTTACATTTACTTTCAAGGATGAAGCTTTGACTTGGTGGAACAACTACCGAAATGCAGTTGAGAGTGATGTAGCTTATGCCATGACTTGGGAGCAATTTAAGTCCTTGCTGATTCAGACTTATTGCCCAAGGAATGAGGTCAAGAAGCTAGAGATTGAGTTTTGGAACCACAAGGTGAAAGGTACTGACATGGCGACTTACAATCGTCGTTACCAGGAATTAGCCTTGTTGTGCCCAGATATGGTGAAAACTGAGACTCAAAAGATCGAGAGGTATACTGATGGGTTGCCTGTAGCTACGAGGAATGATGTGATATCTGCTAGGCCTGCAAACATCCATGAGGCAATCACAATTGCTCAACAACTTATGGATTCGTTGGAATTAGAAGAAACTGATAAGGAGAAGAATGGAAAGAGAAAGAGAGACCGTCACTCTAAGAGTAATGATCACCGAAGAAAGAGACAAGCTAAGGCTTATGCTATTGGGAATGGAGATAAGAAGAATCAGAACGGTGATGCACCCAAGTGTGATCGTTGCCACCAGCATCATACTGGATGGTGTAGTGTGAAATGCCAGAATTGCTCAAAGAAAGGACACACAGCTAGGGACTGTAGAGCTCGACCTATTGCTATGGTTCAAGCTGTACCTGAGATGTGAAATAAGGCAGATGTTACTTGTTATGGGTGTGGGAAGAAGGGACACTATAGGAATGAGTGTAGAGAATCGCGGAACCGTGGAAATCAAGGCTCGGGTGGTAATGGGTACAATTATGGAAACCGTGGAACTGGAGGAAACCGTGGACGACAAGATGATGGGGACCAACGTGTGGAAGCTGGAGCTGCCCAGGGAAGAGTGTATGCACTCGGGAACGAGAGAGGAGAAGATCCGAACGTCGTTACCGGTACGTTCCTTCTCAATAATCGTTATGCTTCCATACTATTTGATACTGGTGCCGATAGGAGTTTTGTGTCCATTACGTTTGCACCCTTACTAGAGAAACCCCCGATGGCCTTAGGAATTGGATATGATATTGAGTTAGCAAATGGTGTGTTTATTGGTTTTGGCTATTTGTGTAATCAAATGTTCAGGCTGAATGTTGTCACTGACGTTGTTAATTCAGCCTTTATGTCAACCTCTAAACTGAATGACTCTACCTTGTGGCATGTTAGACTTGGCCATGTACATTTTAAAAGGATGCAAGACATGTCTAAGGATGGGTTAATCCCAGCATTTGACATGGACACTGAAAAGTGTAAAACTTGCATGTTGACCAAAATTACTAAGAAACCCTTTCAGGGTGTAAAACGTGAGACTGAGCTCTTGGAGCTAATACACAGTGACCTGTGTGATTTGCATGCCACTCCCTCTTTGGGGAACAAGAAGTACTTTGTGACATTTATTGATGATGCTTCTAGGTTTTGTTATGTCTATCTATTACATACCAAGGATGAAGCATTAGATAAATTCAAAGTATTTAAAACAGAAGTTGAATTACAACTTGGGTCCCTGATCAAACGATTCAGGATTGATAGGGGAGGTGAGTACATGGATACTCTGTATTTTCAGTCTGTTGGTATAATCCATGAAACGACTGCTCCCTATACTCCTCAACAAAATGGTATCTCTGAAAGGAAGAACAGGGTACTGAAGGAGATGGTTAATTCCATGTTGTCCTACTCAGGACTGAGTCAAGGGTTCTGGGGTGAAGCTATGTTAACAGCTTGCTATTTACTTAATAGGGTTCCCAACAAAAGGAACAAGGTTACCCCTTATGAACTCTGGACTAAAAAGAAACCCAACCTGAATTATCTCAGGGTTTGGGGTTGTAGGGCAGTTGTAAGACTCCCTGATCCAAAGTTAAAAACTTTGGGTGAAAGAGGCATCGAATGCATCTTTATTGGATATGCTGAGCATTCCAAGGCTTATAGGTTCTATGTTATTGAACCTAATGAATATGTTTCAATTAACTCAATAATTGAATCAAGGGATGCACTATTTGATGAGAATAGATTCTCATCAGTCCCTAGACCAAGTCAGAGGATTCCAAATGGAACTGATGACATTGGTGTATCAGAGGTCCCTGATGATTCATCATCTCAGGCCCCTGATGAGGTTGTGGTTCAACAACCTGAACTTGAGCTCAGGAAGAGCAAAAGAGTCAGGACTCCAAAGTCATTTGGACCTGAGTTTCAATTATACTTGATTGAAGGCACAAGGAGTGAGGTCTCTGACCAATACTCTTATTGCTTCATTGTTGAGGATGATCCCAAAACATTTGAAGAAGCAATGAAGTCCCAGGATGTTGCTTTCTGGAAAGAAGCAATAAATGATGAGATTGACTCCATCATGGGCAACAACACTTGGGTGTTGGTTGATCTACCACCAGGTTGCAAACCTCTTGGTTGCAAATGGATTTTCAAAAGGAAAATGAAGGTAGATGGAACTATTGAAAAGTTCAAGGCTAGATTAGTCATTCAGGGCTTTAAACAAAAGTCAGGGATAGACTACTTTGATACTTATGCCCCTGTGGCACGTATCAGTACCATCAGGCTGCTGATTGCTTTGGCATCAATTCACAATCTGATTATTCATCAGATGGATGTGAAGACAGCTTTCTTGAATGGTGAATTGGATGAGGAGGTTTATATGAACCAACCTCAGGGCTTCATCATGCCTGGCAATGAAAACAAGGTGTGCAAACTGATTAAGTCTTTATATGGACTGAAACAGGCACCTAAGCAATGGCATCAAAAATTTGATGAAGTGGTTTTGTCTAATGGTTATGTTCTTAACCAGGCTGACAAATGTGCATATAGCAAATTTGATGAATCTGGTAAAGGAGTCATCATTTGTCTATATGTTGATGACATGTTGATCTTTGGCACTGACCAAAATCAAGTTGACCTGACAAAGGAATTCTTGTCATCAAGGTTCTCCATGAAGGACATGGGGGAGGCAGATGTTATTCTTGGTATAAGGATTAAACATGAAAGCAATGGTATATCAATTTCTCAGTCTCATTACATTGAGAAGGTACTGAAGAAATTTAATTGCTTTGATTGTACTCCAGTGAGTACTCCCATGGATACCACTGAGAAGCTTATGCTGAACAATGGCAAAGCTGTATCTCAACTTGAGTATTCCAGGGTGATTGGCTGCCTGATGTATGCCATGACTTGTACAAGGCCTGACATTGCTTTTGCTGTGGGTAAACTGAGCAGGTATACTAGTAATCCTAGTGCTCAGCACTGGCAAGCAATTCAGAGGGTACTGAAGTATTTGAAGAGAACTATGGATTATAGTCTCTCATATACTGGTTATCCTTCAGTATTGGAAGGTTACACTGATGCAAGTTGGATCAGTAATACTGAAGACAATTCGTCTACCAGTGGCTGGGTATTCCTACTTGGTGGAGGTGCAATTTCTTGGGCATCCAAGAAGCAAACTTGTATCACCTGTTCGACAATGGAATCTGAATTTGTGGCTCTAGCAGCTGCTGGTAAAGAAGCTGAATGGTTGAGAAACTTGCTTCTTGAGATTCCATTGTGGCCTAAACCTATAGCACCTATTTCTATTCGGTGTGATAGTGCTGCTACAGTGCTAAAGGCTTATAGCCAGATGTACAATGGGAAGTCTAGACACTTAGGTGTCAGGCATAGCATGATTCGTGAGCTTATCATGAATGGGGTGATTTCTATAGAGTTTGTAAGATCTCAACAGAACTTAGCTGATCACTTGACGAAGGGTCTGGCTAGAGACTTGGTTATAAAGTCTGCTAAAGGGATGGGTTTAAAGTCCAACTTGGTCACTGAATGCTAGGACACCCAACTCCCTCCTGAGGAAACTTGGGAGCTGAGTTCAATGTGGAAAGCTGAACATTCAGTGCACTGAAGCACATGTTTTACATACATCCCAAGGTTTGTGCTTGGAACCTGCTGATAAGGAGGATGAAGTCATTACTTCTTAATGGTTAATTTTCTTTGAAAAAGTGCTTGGCAGGAGCATGAATAAAGAGGAACCACCTATGTGAGTGTTGAAGTTTAGCCGCTTCAGGAAGCTATGGACTTTTAGCTTTTACAACATTTATGAATTGGATATGGACACATGGCTTGTATAGTGTCAGGAGTGTTTAAGTGTTGGAAAACTTGTGTGTATTTTATCTTCAGGTATTCAAATGGGTTGAAGGGTTCAATTCTTAGAACACCCTGATTCTCGAATATTTGAACGTGTAATTTACTAAGATGGAAATTCAATCCTCAGGACATTTTCGTTTATGCACTTGTTTTGTATTATGGTTATTTTCATGCAAAGGTAGTGAACTAAATTTGGGGAGGATTGTTGGAAAATTTAGTGCACTTGTGGGATTTGTTCACACCTGGTAATGGGCTTGGAGGTACGGAGTGTACACCCATCAGGTCCCTGAACATCCTGACTCAAATAGTGGTTGTGTGGGATTCTGCTGCTAGTATTGGTTTCCACTGATAGTGGATCCTGCTGCTATCGTCAGGATCCTGCTGATAGCAATTCTGCTGTTAGTAGCATGACTCTGCTGTTGAGCAGACAATCTGCTGCTAGTGATAAGTGGATCTTGCTGATGATATGTAACTGATTTGACCTATTCAAATGGCAGTTACATATACACTTATGACCACGTCTGACTGGTCAAGTAACCACTATTTTAGGCTATAATGGGGATAATTATGTGGAGATTAATGGGCCGATTAATTCTCATAATTCCATTTGACTAGCCATGAGTATCTTCCTATAAATAGGAAATCATATTATGCATGAAGAGATATACAGAAAACACACAACACTTATACACGAAGGGTTATTGATTTGTGCCTAAATCACTAACAACATTTGGTCTTATCCCAAGTAGATATTCGTGATACCCAGGCATTAGGGTCGAATAGTTTACTTTGGAAAGTGATAACACGATTCCAAGTGATATCCGGTAACCTTAATTGGTACGTAGTTAGGCTATTGATTATCTCTACCCTGATCTGGGCGAACAACCACCAACAATGTTTTGGTTTAGTTGTGGTCGTTTATATGAAAAGAAATCACAGTAGCTAATCTTGACTAACGGTTATCATTAGTAGCGAAATTAGGATTAAAAGTGATCGGTTGCAAAAGGAAGAACTATACACTTAGTATAAGGAAAAAAAATGAAACAAAAACGACGAGTTTAATGAAAAGATTGAGTTTAACATAAATTGAGTCTATTTTTCACTTACTAAAAGATCATCTACGCAAGTTTTAGAAATAATTTTTTTTGGCCGAATGCAATTAAGAAATTTTTGAGATTTTTAACAAAAGTTAAAACCACAAATAAAATTTCATCGATGTCTTGTAAAACAGTGTGGGGCTCACTAATTCCAGTCACTAGATATCATAACTTATCAGTTGCTTAGTGTTTGGTGTTTAAACTTGTGAAGAACAAAAATTAGAAAATACAGATATAGTAAGCTACTTAGTGTAGATTGACATATGGTTTGTCATGTTGTACCATTATACGTTTGGCAAAAAAAAAAAAAAAAAAATACAGTACCTAAACACAATAGAACATTTAACAAATAACAAAATAATTGCATGAGTAATCATTATTCGGCAAATACTTAAACACAATAGAACATTTGTTTAGGGTCAATTTCATATATACCTTACTAAAGCATTATAATGACATATTTATCCAAAATATACTCTAAATATATTCTATATCGTGCATTCAAAACATGTATTTTAAGTATAAATAATAATTTTCATATCTAGACTAAGTATATATGATACCTAGACCAAGTATATATGGAAGGGTTAATGGCATGTAATAGCTACATACTTTCCCACTTGTGCCATTATCAGATACCAACCCAAAATATTACAAAAATACCCTACAAACATTCATATTTTTGTGTTGATATCATCATTTAACCTACAAAATTAGGTAATCATATTCCGATCATCTTCTCCACTTCTTCCGGCCACTTTTTGGTAATCTTTTTCCGGTGTGTTCCATTATCCGGCCATCTTCTCCACTTCTTCCGGCCACATAGATGCCATATCATTCCCGGTCATCTTCCCCAATTTTTCCGACCAACTTCTTCGGGTGGCCGTCTCTAATTCCGGCCATTTTTAAAACCACCCAAACATAACATAACAAACACCGAATAAAAATAATCCAAACATCATGATTACACAAAAACTAAAAATAATCCAAACATCATAATTACACAAAAACTCAAAAAAATTCACCATCAAATCAAGAAACAAAAAGTTACCCTTTTTCCTAAATAACACAAACAACATAACTACAAAAAAAAATAATAATAAAAAAAAAATGAAGTTTATAAAATCATACCTGCTGAAAAGAAAGAACATCAGACCTAAACCTAGTCCTTTCACCTTTATCACACTTAATACTCTTACTAACATTACTCATCAACAATCCACCTGGCAGAACAATATCTCTTCATTTGCTGGCAGCTTCAGAGCCATTTTTTTTGGGGGTCTTTTTTTAAATTGCGAGTTGCATTGTGAAATTGAGGTGGTTTGGGAAGTGGGTTTGTGAGGGATTGTGGATTTGATGGTGATTTTGTAAGATTTGTGTGTGTGATTGGGGGATTTTGGGTGGTGAGGAAACGGAAAAGGAAAAGTGGAGGGGTGAGGTTGGTTGACTAAAGTTGAAAGTGAGTTTGACCAGCAACTTTTGTGAGGAAACCCAATTTTGTAGGTTAAATGATGATATTAACACAAAAATATGAAAGTTTGTAGGGTATTTTTGTAATATTTTGGGTTGGTATCTGATAATGGCACAAGTGGGAAAGTATGTAGCTATTACATGCCATTAACCCTATATGGAATTATCCCTTATATTTAAAAACAAGGCTACCATTCAAAAGGATATTGAATTACGGCTAAAGTGAACTAAATATTATTATAAATTTTATCGTTTTATTATATTCTTGATATAAATTAGTAATTTTTATTCAATATTTCAATTTACACCTCTTACTACAAGAAGGATCGTAAATACAACTTTTGTTTGATCACAGTATGTTTGATCACAGTATGAAACATGTATTTCATTTGACCAAATAGGTGGTTTTTATGTCTCCACGTTATTCAAAATTTTATTTCCACAAAACACATTTATACGATTGTCTTGTTGATCATTGCTCTAGAAATTAAAGGTTATTCATCATTTCATCTCATCCGGCTGCTTCATACAATCCTTCAACAGTAACTTCAATGGCATCTACTTCAACTTCATCCGTTCAAAAGAGCTTCAAGTATGATGTTTTTTTAAGTTTTCGAGGTGAAGACACTCGTAACACCTTTGTCGGCCATCTTTATAAAGCTCTTGAGCGAAATGGGATTCGAACTTACAAAGACGATGAGAAAATTGAAAAAGGGGAAACGATCGACGCCCAGCTCATGGAATCCATTGACGACTCAAGATTCTTCATCATTGTGTTCTCTAAGGACTATGCAGGTTCATCTTGGTGCTTAGATGAGCTTGTCAAGATTATGGAGTGCCGGAAGGCGAGTGAGCAGACTGCTTACCAAGTCTTTTATGATGTGGAGCCAACGGAAATCCGCAACCAAAGTGGGGCGGTTGAAAAAGCTTTTGAAAAACATGAAAGTAAAGAAGGTGCTGAGAAATGGAGGAAGGTTTTAAAAGAAGCAGCCGATCTGGCTGGCTGGGAGTCGAAGAAGACTTCTAATGGGTAACTATTTGTAATTTGTTTGCTTAATGAATTAATGTTTGATCTTCTTGATAACTAGTAATTAGTTTGATCTTCCTCATTGTTACAGGGATGAATCCAAATTGATCGAGATAATTGTTGACGTTATTTTCAAACAGATAAGTTCCAGCAATTCGAGTATTGATAAAAAGTTAGTAGGCATGGAGATACGAATAGAAGCTTTGCTTTCATCTTAAGAACTTGATGCTCCTAGTGCCCGAATGATTGGGATATGGGGGATTGGAGGGGGTGGGAAAACCACTTTGGCCACAACTATTTTTAACCAAATATCCCATCAGTTTGAAGGAAGCAGCTTTGTTGAAAATGTAAGGGAGGTTTCAAAAAACTCGTTATCCGGTTTAAAGGAGCTGCAGAAACAAATCCTCAATGATATTTTCAGCGATCAAGACATCACCATTAGTAGTGTTCCTGGCGGTAAAAACAAGATGGTGCACATGATGCGTCGTAAAAAGGTTCTTGTTGTTTTAGATGACGTTGATAACACTGAACAACTTGAGGCGTTAGCAGGTGAACCTGACTGGTTTAAATTGGGAAGCAGGGTTATCATTACCACACGAGATAAGCAAGTTCTGTCAGCCCATGGAGTGAAGTTCATTAATGACGTCAACCTGTTATCGCGTGTGGAAGCGATTTGTCTCTTTAGTAAGTATGCATTTAAAAGAGATATTCCGATTGAAGGGTATGAAGAGCTTTCAGAAGAAGTTGTACAATACGCTGATGGTCTTCCATTAACAATCAAAGTTTTGGGTTCACTTCTTTGTGATCAAAATGTGCATCAATGGAAAGATACCCTAGCAAGACTAAAAAAAATCCCATTGAAGGCAACTATGGAAAAATTGGAACTCAGTTATGATGGTCTTGAGGATGATCACAAAGAAATGTTTCTAGATGTTGCATGCTTTCTGAAAGGTTGGAAGGAAGAGGATGCGGTCATAGTGCTTGAAAGCTGTCGCTTTTTTGCTAAAGTTGGCTTAGGAGTTCTTAAGCAGAGATCTCTTATAAATATTTCTGAACTTGGGAAGTTGGGTATGCATGACCATATAGAAGAAATGGGCAAGAATATTGTTCGTCGTGAGAACCCCAATAAACCTGAAATGCATAGCCGGTTATGGATTAGGGAGGAAATTAAAGATATATTGGCTAATGGCTCGGTAAGTATCAAGTTATTTTTGTTAAACTAAAAGTCAATATACTATTCTAAAAGTTTAATTTAATCATTGTACAAAAATTAAATTTTGTTTCATTACATCATTAAACATTCTTTTGAACCCAATGGCCCTTGTGGTCCTACAATGAAACACTCGATACAAGTTTGGTCCAAATTTACTAACGCTAACTTACATTAACTGTTAAAAGTGAAGTATGTTTGTCTTTTCATATATTCTATTAGAATGTATTGCAATAAACGTCCATGCGGTTTGAAATTTTCATAAATGCAGGCGGCCTCCTTCTGGTTTGCCCAAAAATAGTCTATAGTATTTGATATATAAAGGACGAAATCAAACTCAAGTTTTCTTCGTAGAGGCCACTGCACATATGAAAGGCGATGAACAATTTTTGCAATTTTAACAAATCACAAAAGACAATTTCTACAATTTACCCTATATCTTATTATATACGCAAATAGCTTTCATTACAACAAGCCATTCAACATCACCAGTCAAATACACTTTTTCTTTTTCTTTCTCACTTAAACCACATATATAAATTTTCTTACTTTTATCTTCATTCTTATCTCATTATGAATCTACCAACAATCATCAACCACCACCTTTAGTCACTCCCCTCTTTCTACTTTTTTAATTCACACTCAAATAACACAAACCATTCATCCCATTCCTCTAATTTAATAGAAAAAACAAAAAGACCCGATTTTTTATAAAAATTAGAAATTAACCCTAACCTAAACATTTCATTTCAATTGGAGAAATTAACTTCACATTTTCTTTTGCAATGAAACAAATCTCATGGTCTCTACTGCTATTTGAATTACCTACAGGGTACCGAAGCAACACAATGTATAACACTGTTTGGAGATGGTGGATTGAATTTTGAAATTTTAAAGAACGGTCTGGCAAACATGAAGGAGCTTAGATTTCTTCACGTGGAGACATATGGATTGAATCCTAAATTTTATGAAGATAGTCTACACCTTCCAAATGCCTTACGATTTCTGACATGGAAGTTTTATCCTTTTTCAAGGTTACCAAAAACATTTCAAGCGAATAATCTTGTTTGACTTGAAATGAATTACAGCCTTAATATGGAACAACTTTGGAAAGATGGAGAAGAAAAGGTACGTAGAATAATTAATTAATGGTTGATTCATTAATTGCTACTTTTATCTTTCCCTCTTTTGTTATTCATTACACCAATTAACATTTATCTTCCATTTTTTGTTGCTTATAACAGCCTTTTTTAAAGCTCAGGTTCCTAAAGTTCTTCTTTTCACCTAGATTGAGGACCCTTGACCTTAGTGTGGCTCCGAATCTTGAGACACTAATTCTTGACAGAGGTTATAATTTGGTAGAAGTTCATTTCCAGGTTACTCCAAATCTAAAGGCGTTAATTATCTTTCGTTGTTATAAATTAGAAAAATTACACATGCCTGCTGAAAGTCCAAAGCTCGTAACTCTCGACCTTTATAAATTAAAGTTGAGGACCCTTCACCTCGGGGTTACTCCAAATCTTGAGACGCTAACAGTCAGGGATTGTAAAAGTTTCGTCGATCTTCAGATTCCGGCTGAATGTCCAAAGCTCGCAGATCTCAAACTCAGTGATTTAAAGTTGAAGACCCTTCACCTCGGGGTTACTCCAAATCTTAAGACGCTAAGAGTCAGGGATTGTCCTGATTTAGTCGAACTTCAGATTCCTGCTAAATGTCCAAAGCTCGTTAATCTCGACCTCAGTTATTGTATTAAAGTTGCGAAATTTCCTGGGGAAATTGGGCCGTTAGAATGTTTAAAAGAGTTGGATATCACTGGAACAAGCATTAGTCATCTTCCACAGAGTATTCTTAGGATGAAAGGTCTGTGTATTGTTGGGGATATATGGCATCTTAATTTATGTGGTTTTACATCCGAGATAAACACCTTGTTTGATAGAGCATCATTGTCTTATAGAACATTCTGTTACATAAATATGTGAATGGCACAGGCACCAAAAGCAGAAGTCCCGTGTACCGTGGTCGAGTGATGATTTTAAACAGCTCAAAAGGCCCAAAGAAGTCACTGCATTATTAAATTTTTAACAGGTACTTTCTTCCTTCTCTATTAATTGTCCTATGTTCCTCGTTTATTTTTAAAAGGTTATGAGTCTGTAAGCAAGACTGCAAGAGGATTCACCTTTGTAACAATTCGCATTTTCAGGTTAACTTCTATTCCCGAAAATTTTACTATTCACTTTTTACTATTCACTTTCACTATTCAAACCCCAATTTTTTTTTTCATATTCTCGTGAGTTAAACTATTTTAATGATAATCCGAGAGTTTGACACTCGTAGGATCATTTATGCAAAAATCACGAAACCGTGTCCGAGATTTACTTTTAGGTTTAAGCGTCATTCCAGCATCCTGATATGTCCATAAAACACTATAAACAATAGAAATATGAATTCTCCCATTTTACGACAATTCCAAAAGTTTTGGAATTTTACGTTTTCCAGTTCAACGTTTTACGCGTATTACGCGTTTTAGACCCGTGTTTCCAGTTTTAGTAGGGTTTGAGCACCCCAATGGAACCTACCACTCATTTTATATTTTATTATGGAGTATATTGACAAGTTTAGTCATTCTTTCAAGTTTCATATTTTTACGATAACGGAATACTTACATTTAGCAATTAACGGGACCAAAACTCACTCTGTAAGAAAGATAGAAAACTAAAACTCTTAACCTCCTTACTATTGCCCTAGGTGGCGTTTTTGGCTAGTCACTATGAAAGATGGCTTAATCTTAACCATTTATCTCTAGGATGTTTACAAGTGTCTAAACTAACCATAGTTAAATTCTAACCCAATATATGGTTAACTATTTTTCCTACCCTATAAATACCAAGCTAAAGACATAGAAATTCTTGCACCACACCTTCTAATATCTTCAAAGTCCTAAAACCCTAAGGCACTTTTCTTATATTTTATAAGAAAGTTAACTAGTTTTTGAAAGAAAACTAGTGTTTGATCTTCGATCTTGGAAATTTTCTAAGAAAAGTTGTTATAACCTTAAAGTCTCTAAAAAGACGTCGTTATAATCTTCAAATAACTTCGGTTTATCAAAGATTTCAAATCCTACATCAAATCCTTTGAAACTCTTGGTGATTCTCTTGAGTTTAGATCCACTCAAGTCACCTAAACCCTCATCACAAATCCTTCAAGAATACAAGAGTAGAAGGATTGCTAAAGTGAAGAGAAGTTTGTCAATCAAAGTCCTATCCTTACTTGTTACTTTCCTTTCTTTGTTGAAAGCCAAAAGTTGTAAGCAAGCCCTAACATAATTCTTATTAAATATCATTTTCATGCTATTTATATTTCATTCCTACTATATTTTGTCTTGTGATTATGTTCATGATGTATACAAATGGGTAAAACAAGTATTGGTATATATATGCTAACTTATGTTATTTAAACAAGTAAACTAGTGACTTATATTGAGAACCATGACCAAAATAGTATAACTATGATATTGGACACTTACCTACTGTTAAAGAGGACTTAACAAGGAAAACAAAGCAATTTGAATCACCTAAAACGAGTACACAATTCAAAAGATATGACCATTTGAAGCTAGCGAAACCAAAACAGCAAAACTGCCTAGAAACTTTCTATTAGCAATCTGCCCATTTTGAAAGTGACCCTTCTGTTCCGATTCATCAAAAAGTTAAAACACGAAAGTTGTGCGGAACGACGTTTTTGTTCAGGGAAAAAGAAGCTCGAGCCCTGAAAACGCTTAACGAGTGAGATTTTTCTTCACATTCTTAACAGCCCATTTTTTAAGACCAAGTTACTATATAATGGTTATGGTTAGTTATAACCAAGAGGTCTAATGACCTAAAGCCAAGACCACAACCATGGCTAAGGCCAAGGTTGAGTCTCAAGATCATGGTAACAATGACCAAGGTTACGGCAAAGCCATGGCTAAGGACCATACAAACTTACCAAGGCGAAAACATGAACTAAAGAGTTAGAAGTAACATGAACATCCAATTTGGATCTACTCCATCAAAATAACCATGAGACTTACAAGTAATATTCATACTAGACTTAAAGAAACTCATTGTAATAACAATCTTCATTTAAAAGTAAACTTTCCTAAGTTTATTCAAGTATTTGGACATGTAACTTTTTGGATCCAAAACTTATATATTTTTATCAAACACTACAATAGTAGGGAGCTTCATGTGAGGAGTTCATATGGGTAAACCGTCGAGATGAGTTGTGGATTTACGAATTAAAGTGTCCTGGCTCCTCGAACGTTTACTACATGACTTCTGAATTATGTTGGCCCGAACGGTAGTAAGCGATATACAAACTATACATGTTTCATAAACCATTTTTGTTCAAAGACTTACACTATACTAAGTACTACATCATGGACTAAATGCAAGACATATATAGGCAATTCTTCATATTCTTTACTCCAATCCTAAGTCGCAACATCCTATTATAGGTTGCTCGTAGAAACCTTCGCGATTCGACCATCATATTTACTACTTGCTACATAAACTTAAGGTGAGTTCATTGCCCCACTTTTCATTACTTAATTGTTTTACAAACCCTTGGGGGGGGAATACATGCTATTTTAACCGAACACAATGCTTTCAAATTATATACTATCTGATTGTTTTATTATCACTAAGTACCATCCTTGCTAAACCGAGATCCCTTATTATGAACCATTTAATCACTAGCAATAGTGGGCGCGAATATTGTGAATAGGCCTATTGGGATTGACGAATCCCATTTGTATTGACTAAGTTCAAACAAATTGTGTTCAACCATTAAACAAACTCTATGAATATCACTCAACCTTTGTGTTGACCTTTTAAGCATGTATTTTAGGTCCATGATGAACGAGGATGGCACGAAAGGGGCACGGACTTATGAAGAAGGCTATAATATATTTTGTCATTCGATAAAGCATCAACAAACATTATATTGATGTATTTTGTAACATGGAACCTTTTTGGGACCTAACTATGTAAACTCTGATATATTCGAATAAATTCAAATGATAACTGCTTTTAAAGCGACTCGGTTAGAGATCGTTTTCTATTATTATGACTATTGTGCCGTCGAGTAACACCCAAGTTGAATTCCATTGCATCATGAATTGGGGGTGTTACAGATTGGTATCAGAGCCAGGTTATAGAGAAACAGGTCTAATTGAGACCTAAACTCTAACGACACTTATAAGCAAAAATTTTTTATAGCCTTCCGCTCTCTGTGTCTTCCATCCTCCAGACGATTATGGACTTATTAAGCATTTTATACTGCACAAACTTGTTAGCATATGGATATATGTACCCTTAGCATAATTGAGCATTTCCCCGTAAGCATTTTATACTACACAAACATGTTAGCATATGGATATATGTACCCTTAGCATAATTGAGCATTTCCCAGTAAGCATTTTATACTACACAAACATGTTAGCATATGAATATATGTACCCTTAGCATAATTGAGCATTTCCCCGTAAGCATTTTATAGTACACAAACATGTTAGCATATGGATATATGTACCCTTAGCATAATTGAGCATTTCCCCGTAAGCATTTTATACTACATGAACATATTAGTATATTGATATATACATTCGAGTTATTTTCAATCATTTTATCTAAACATATCTGCGTATGCCTATTCTAGGGCATTTCGGCACAACCACATTCTCCCAATCATGTTCCTACTCCAACATTTTATGTACAAGACATTGTTACTAATTGCAATGGTCTTTCCTATTTCCCAAACATTGTATGATACAATGGTCTTAATCATTTCTCAAATGTTTTGAGTCACACAATGGTCTAATCTACTTCTGAGACATTGTGATTTGCGCAATGGTCTCTGGAATTATTCCATCACATCATCAACATCATTTCATATGATATCAAAAACCCATCACAATCTATCGATTTCTAAATAGAAATATGAGATTTCTAAAGGACAAACTAATCCATCATCTACCAAAGCTGAAGTTTCTCTACGTTCATCAAAGTTTTCTTCTGAAACCTTCATTGTTAAAAGTTCGTGATCCTGGCCAAGTATGGACTGTTTTAGAATTACTTAAAACTTCCTTTCCACACGTATCTACCCGTACTATCTTCTATACAATGGAATGTGAAAACATAGGTTACAAGTCTTGTATGGGCGGGACTTGCAACTGAATGGTTTGACATCGCCTTTGTTTAGTGGATAGTTTCTCAAAAAGCAACGGACATATCACAAGTATACCTAATTTAGGTATTTGAAAATTTTATTGAACCTCGGCTAAATATAGACTAGTCACCTATATTTAACCTAAGGACAGTGGAACATAGTCTGACTAACTATGTTCGACTTAAAATTTTCAAATACTGAGAATAGTTGTACTAGGGTTATGTTCAGATTAATTTCCTACATATACTCGATAAACCACCAGAATTCATTAAAACAATCTAGAGACACGATAGTGTCTTATCACTCAGCGAAATCTTAACACCTTATCTGTACTACCTAATTTCATTCTTGAAAGTTTTCATTTATGAGATAATCCGAACTACTATCTTGGGATAGTTATCAATTCTTCTCTTTATTCCTTAGAAGTACTAGCCTGTTTAGGTCCTAAAGGATACCATTCAGTCATAAACCTTTAAAATCTCTTAAGATTTTAAAGCAAACTTGACATCTCTACCAATATTAATGGTAAGCATACACTACACTCTTCTGTTCATCAATATATCACATCATTACCTGAAAACCCATTATAAGTCAGTATGTAAAACTTCACAGTACCAAGTTTCTTTCAAACACTAGTTGTCATAGACATTATACGATATTGCCTTCATCCCAAAACTACCTAAGACATAATCAATTTTGGAAATGGTTTGGATAACCACTTTCCTCTAGCTAAACCTCCCTACAACAATAGTTATCACAATATTGCAAACTGCATGCCACACACAATCATCCCAAAAGTTATAAAGATGTAAGGCGCTAACTTTCAAAAACTCCATGTTAGGAATTAAGGTAATGTTGACAGCCTCGATACCATACGTTATTATTTGTTTTGAGAAACAGAAAAAGCCAAACTTAAGATATATTGGACTTTATAAAATTCTTGCAAAATCTTTAGATTACCAACTTAAGTCTCCACCAAAAACTTAGAATGGTACATAACACATTTATGACTAGAAATTTAGAAAAGCGATATTAGAATTCGCAGCATATACCCACACTCTCTCCTAAACACTTCAACATTAGATAACACACACTGAATTCCGGGACGGAATTCCCCTTAAGGGGTAGAGACTGTAACAATTCGCATTTTCAGGTTAACTTCTATTCCCGAAAATTTCACTATTCACTTTCACTATTCACTCCCGAAATTTTTTTTTTCATATTCTCGTGAGTTAAACTATTTTAATGATAATCCGAGAGTTTGACACTCGTAGGATCATTTCTGCAAAAATCACGAAACCGTGTCCGAGATTTACTTTTAGGTTTAAACGTCATTCCAGCATCCCGATATGTCCATAAAACACTATAAACAATAGAAATATGAATTTCTCTCATTTTACGACAATTCCAAAAGTTTTGGAATTTTACGTTTTCCAGTTCAACGTTTTACGCGTATTACGCATTTTAGACCCGTGTTTCCAGTTTTAGCAGGGTTTGAGCACCCCAATGGAACCTACCACTCATTTTATATTTTATTATGGAGTATATTGACAAGTTTAGTCATTCTTTCAAGTTTCATATTTTTATGATAATGGAATACTTACATTTAGCAATTAACGGGACCAAAACTCACTCCGTAAGACAAGATAGAAAACTAAAACTCTTAACCTCCTTACTATTGCCCTAGGTGGCGTTTTTGGCTAGTCACCATGAAAGATGGCTTAATCTTAACCATTGATCTCTAGGATGTTTACAAGTGTCTAAACTAACCATAGTTAACTTCTAACCCAATATATGGTTAACTATTTTTCCTACCCTATAAATACCAAGCTAAAGACATAGAAATTCTTGCACCACACCTTCTAATATATTCAAAGTCCTAAAACCCTAAGGCACTTTTCTTATATTTTATAAGAAAGTTAACCCTAAAACCGACTCTCTCCCTTGGCGATTTTTTCCCCCTGTTATCTCAAGTCGATCTTCTCTAATCTGCTTCTTCTCTTGATTCTTTGTCTCAACCTGATTAGATTATGAATTAACATTCTTTGTTATTTGTTTTCTGATTGGATTTGAGTGTTGATTCATTAGATCTTGTGGATTTGTGATAATCGTTTTTCTTAGGGTTTCAAAATCGTTTTTTGTTTTAAAACCGACTTTAGTGTTTCTGGATTCGATTCTCTACTCTCCTAGGTCGGTTTTGATTATTATTATCAACACTATACAACCTTTATTGTCGATTTTATCAATTGATTGTGTTGATTTACATGGGGCCTGGTTAGATTTTGTGCGTTAACTCTAAAACCCTAACTTTTCAGTTAGGGTTTTTTTTCTCCTTGTTCGATTGTTGCTACTGGGTTTTCTTTGTGTTTGTGCGATTTGTGTTTGGGTTTGAGAGAGATGAATAAAGGCTTTCTTAGTAAAAAGAATGTGTCTACTATACCAATTGTTACTATGGGTACTCCACAAGCTCGACAAGATGCTAGGGTTTTGGAGAACCCTAGTCTTGAATCTGGTATGATTGATAATAACTTGGTTAGGAGCAAACAAGACCTGGTGGAGCCGGTTTCACTTGGTAATATTCAAAAGGCCACTACTAGTCTTGGTGAGTTAAGTACACCCTAAATGATGAACCCTAGTAGTGTTAGTTTGAATGTGGAAGATGCACCTGATTGCTATATGAATGGTACTCAGAAAGTGGAGCCAATTCCACTTACGAAAGATACATCACTTGGTGACGACTTGGAGCGGATTACAAGTGCTGATACTGTGAAGCACTTGATTGATAATGCGCATCAGAATTTTGATGATGCCATGAATAAAATTCAAAGTGAGATTGGAGCTAATGAAGTTAATATTACAAGTATTCCTCCTTCTCTTGGGATTAATGTGAATATGAATAAGAGTGTTACTTCTGGTCCTAATGCTCACAAGGTTGATACTACTAATGGTACGGGAGTGAAGTTGGTTTCTTACACGGGTGCTACTTCTAATGAACCTCTGAAACATGTTTCTAACTTTCTTAGGTTGGAATGTAGCAAGAAGAATGCTGATGTTGACCTTTCTGTTCCAATGAAAGTAGTGGAAGAGGTGAACACGCGGTTTGAGAATACTCTCTACGGTTACTTTCTTGGCCAACGCCTTGCTTTTCCTGTTGTTGATTACTATGTCCACAATGCATGGGCTAAGTTTGGTGTACAAAAAGTAATGATGAATGCTAAGGGGTTCTTCTTCTTTAAATTCAACTCAAAGAAAGGTGTTGATGATGTACTTGAAAACGGTCCTTGGTTGATCAGAAATGTTCCTATTATTCTTAAACCATGGACTTTGAACACAAACCTGCTTAAAGAGGATTTGACTAACATCCCGGTGTGGGTTAAATTCCATGAGGTTCCCCTTGCTATGTTTTCTGATAATGGCCTCAGTCTTCTTGCCACACTGATTGGCACACCCAAAAGGTTAGATGCTTTTACTAGCCAAATGTGCAAAGAATCATGGGACCGTAGTAGTTTTGCTAGATGCATGATAGAAGTGAAGTCAGATGAGGTGCTTCGGGACAGCCTCACTGTTGAGATACCATTACTTGATGGTTCGGGTTCGACTATTGAGACGATACGGGTTGAGTACGAGTGGCAACCACCTCGTTGTGAAAAGTGTAAGATATTTGGTCATACTTTGACTGACTGTCCTAAAGTTGTTATACCTCCTGTTCAGCCAACTAAGCCTGTTAATGATAGTTTCAAGACTGTCAATAACAGGAAGAAAGGAAAACAAGGTAGTCATACAATTCCGGATAAAGGAGGGTTTACTAAACCTGTTGTTGGTAAGCAGTTTCAGTATCAACCCAAAAAGACTCCTCCTGAACCTAAGAATGTTGGTGGTACTAAGAATAAGACTTCTGATGTGGCTAGTTCTAGTGGACCAACGATTTTTACATCTAACCAATTTGATGCTCTTAATATGGATGATACGGATGCGTTTGGTATTCCTACTTATGACACCAACAAGGATGTGGATGCTGGATGTACAATGGAAGTTAATAAGGATGAGTTGGTTAAGACTGGTACTACATCACAAGAACAGCTTGTGAGTGATTCAATGGGGACTAAGGAAGTTGGTTCTACTCCTATAGTTGAGAAAATTGGTGAGCTTGAAAAGCTACTTATTGATGGGAAAGCTACTCTTGTGGATGATGATGGTCTTCCTATTCCGGCTACCTCTTCCACAAAGAGGGTTAACCCATTTTCAAAGGTGGGCCAGGTTGTGGTTTCTGATAGTGATGATGATGAGGTTCTTAACACGTTCAATGAATCAGCAAATCTTTTTGGTGGTGATCATGAGTGTGAGGATGAGTTTGATGACTATGATGATTATTCGAAGCAATTTTATGACCTTCCAGGGAATTTGGATGCTCTTAAAGCCACCTATGACTTTAATCTCCAAGGTTGTAGGAAGTAGTTATATAATTGTCTTTCTTTTGTTATCATGTGGTTTGTGGATTTGTTTTCTTGTTTAGAAAATAGGAAGTATCTTGTTATGTAAGCTTTTCGCCTATGTAACGGGATGAGATATGGGATTCACCCATATCCGTTGTACTTAAATGCTTTTTGGAGTAATATATTTACCGGGTCGTTGACCTTTTACCCAAAAAAATATATTTTATAAGAAAGTTAAATAGTTTTTGAAAGAAAACTAGTGTTTGATCTTCGATCTTGGAAATTTTCTAAGAAAAGTTGTTATAACTTTAAAGTTTCCAAAAAGACGTCGTTATAATCTTCAAATAACTTCGGTTTATCAAAGATTTCAAATCCTACATCAAATCCTTTGAAACTCTTGGTGATTCTCTTGAGTTTAGATCCACTCAAGTCACCTAAACCCTCATCACAAATCCTTCAATAATACAAGAGTAGAAGGATTGCTAAAGTGAAGAGAAGTTTGTCAATCAAAGTCCTATCCTTACTTGTTACTTTCCTTTCTTTGTTGAAAGCCAAAAGTTGTAAGCAAGCCCTAACATACTTCTTATTAAATATCATTTTCATGCTATTTATATTTCATTCCTACTATATTTTGTCATGTGATTATGTTCATGATGTATAAAAATGGGTAAAACAAGTATTGGTATATATATGTTAACTTATGTTATTTAAACAAGTAAACTAGTGACTTATATTGAGAACCACGACCAAAATAGTATAACTATGATATTGGACACTTACCTACTGTTAAAGAGGACTTAACAAGGAAAACATAGCAATTTGAATCACCTAAAACGAGTACACGAGTCAAAAGATATGACCATTTGAAGCTAGCGAAACCAAAACAGCAAAACTGCCTAGAAACTTTCTGTTAGCAATCTGCCCATTTTGAAAGTGACCCTTCTGTTCCGATTCATCAAAAAGTTAAAACACAAAAGTTGTCCGAAACGACGTTTTCGTTCAGGAGAAAAGAAGCTCGAGCCCTGAAAACGCTTAACGAGTGAGATTTTTCTTCACATTCTTAACAGCCCATTTTTTAAGACCAAGTTACTATATAATGGTTATGGTTAGTTATAACCAAGAGGTCTAATGACCTAAAGCCAAGACCACAACCATGGCTAAGGCCAAGGTTGAGTCTCAAGACCATGGTAACAATGACCAAGGTCACGGCAAAGCCATGGCTAAGGACCATACAAACTTACCAAGGCGAAAACATGAACTAAAGAGTTAGAAGTAACATGAACATCCAATTTGGATCTACTCCATCAAAATAACCATGAGACTTACAAGTAATATTCATACTAGACTTAAAGAAACTCATTGTAATAACAATCTTCATTTAAAATTAAACTTTCCTAAGTTTATTCATGTATTTGGACATGTAACTTTTTGGATCAAAAACTTATATATTTTTATCAAACACTACAATAGTAGGGAGCTTCATGTGAGGAGTTCATATGGGTAAACCGTCGAGATGAGTTGTGGATTTACGAATTAAAGTGTCCTGGCTCCTCGAACGTTTACTACATGACTTCTGAATTATGTTGGCCCGAACGGTAGTAAGCGATATACAAACTATACATGTTTCATAAACCATTTTTGTTCAAAGACTTACACTATACTAAGTACTACATCATGGACTAAATTCAAGACATATATAGGCAATTCTTCATATTCTTTACTCCAATCCTAAGTTGCAACATCCTATTATAGGTTGCTCGTAGAAACTTTCGCGATTCGACCATCATATTCACTACTTGCTACATAAACTTAAGGTGAGTTCATAGCCCCACTTTTCATTACTTAATTGTTTTACAAACCCTTGGGGGGGAATACATGCTATTTTAACCGAACACAATGCTTTCAAATTATATACTATCTGATTGTTTTATTATCACTAAGTACCATCCTTGCTAAACCGAGATCCCTTATTATGAACCATTTAATCACTAGCAATAGTGGGCGCGAATATTGTGAATAGGCCTATTGGGATTGACGAATCCCATTTGTATTGACTAAGTTCAAACAAATGCATTAATATTTGAAACATGGGTATGACAGCAAAGTACCTACCGGGATAACTCCGCCGATTGATATTGGTACCCGTTAACGTTTTGGTGTCATAAGCTTAATGTAATAATAATAACTGTTTTATTTTCCAACCATGTGTATGAGTCTAATTAACTCATACTACCAACATATTGTGTTCAACCATTAAACAAACTCTATGAATATCACTCAACCTTTGTGTTGACCCTTTAAGCATGTATTTCAGGTCCATGATGAACGAGGATGGCACGGAAGGGGCACGGACTTATGAAGAAGGCTATAATATATTTTTTCATTCGATAAAGCATCAACAAACTTTATATTGATGTATTTTGTAACATGGAACCTTTTTGGGACCTAACTATGTAAACTCTGATATATTTGAATAAATTCGAATGATAACTCTTTTTAAAGCGACTCGGTTAGAGATCGTTTTCTATTATTATGACTGTTGTGTCGTCGAGTAACACCCAAGTTGAATTCCGCTGCATCATGAATTGGGGGTGTTACAACCTTGTCTGCAGGTGGTGCACCAGTTGTCCTTGTTGTTTTGGCTTCTGGTCATATTGATGTTTTACTTTTGCTATGAAGAATAGAAAGATTCATTCTATTTCATAGGTCTGGTCGTCTGAGTGTCCTGATCAACTGGAGGTAAATGTTTCTCACAGTCAATGAAACAACATACATCTAACTTAGACCAGAAACTATCAGACATTAGTTCATCTTTGTTCTTTTCTTTTTTCGTTTGCGTTTTATTTGTTTTCGGTTATTACACAATTACATGACATACTGAAGTTGAAGGTCTCTGCCCTCAATAGTTTGGTTTCAGCATTACAATAATGATACTTGACATGATATTAAAGATGCTCGTATTCAAGAAATGTTTTGATTTGCATAAATATCTTCTACAATGGGTTGAAATTATTAAAAAGTTGACTTTTGAGTCCGACTATTGAACAACATATATTATAAAGTGTTTATTGGTACTGAGAAAAGCTGCTAAACATGTTTCAGGATTGCGAAGTTACTTCACTGCCAATCATTTGCGAAAATTCATTTTCCAAAAGGATTTGAAGCTGGGAACAATGGAAGAAGCTAACACATAAATCGACATTACTTCTTGTTCCATGTAGCACTAGGGGTAAAGACTGACAGCACGGATAAGGTGATATTAATGCAAATTAGACAATCATATACACATTCACTAGGAAGACTGACTAGATAACTTCGTCTAGTGATAGCGTTAGAATTTATATTTAAGTAAATTCCATTCGGGAAATTCTGATACACACTGTTTAAGAAGTTCAGCTAACATAGCTGACTTTTTTAGAAAGTCAAACAGCTTCATCTATAAAAAAAGTGGATTGTGATACGAGTTTGGATATTATTATGTTAAAATATAAATCATTAAGGTATGATAGATGAAAATTATCATAAAAAAGTTTTTTTTAACATGAAATTGTTAAGCATAGTATAAGTTGACTTTCATGTTAGACTACTGACTTTTAACAACTTCACTGAGTGTTTGATTGAAACATACTGATTACTGAATATATCTAAGAGTATTTACTAGTGCCAACCGAAGACATTCAAAAATCCAAATTCAGGGGCTGTTATTTAACTGTCTCAATAAAAACAACATTGCTCTTTTTTTTCCATGTGATACCAAATAAAAAGGGTATAAGAATTCAACTACAAGTCTGTCATTATGAAATAAGTTATACCAGCCAGTTCATATTTTATGTAATATTGCCTTCATGTTTGCCTACAAGTACTTAAATGTAAAATGTGGAAAACAATTTGTCTTGGTTGACAGTTTGAGCGTGTCGTTGATCTTTCACAATTCTTTATAACTAGAGATTGACCTCATTTTCTCTTTAATTAACATCTAAGATGAATGCTTTTATAGGATAATCATACTCAACAAAATCAGAACCTGGAGTTCTTGAGTACAAGTACTTAAACATTTAAAATTTTGACTTTTTAAGTCAAACTATTGGCTTTGGTCAAATGTCACTGAGATTTACAGGGAACTGTATTGACAAACATATTTCAGTGATAGGAAATTATCAGAGCATGAACTGTTTATATTTATGAAAGCCATTGAGTAGTCATATTGTGTTTTTCCATGGTTGGGCTACAAAATGTAGAATGTAAAATTTGGAAAACAGTTTTGACATGGTAAAACTGAGCTAACGAAAACCATATCACCATTGACCACGTAAGTGATACATCGTGATGTTGTTATAACTAAAAGGTTTGTACTTTTATCATAAAATTGCGGAAGATGATACCGTGAAATTGCGGAAGATGATATCATTGTGCTCTTTCATTTTGGGACTCGTATCTCAACTGAATGAGTTGACGTTACAGAAAAGTCAAACTGCATCCTTTATGAAAAAAGTTGGATACTAAAGTATCATGTTTAAAATAAATAAAATTAGTATGGTTTCATAAGTAATGTAAACTGTCATAAACAAGTTTTAAAAGCTACCCACATCTGGAAACTTGAACCTGTTTTATATCTGGAAAAAGGTTCTATAACATGAATATCTTCTACATTGGGATGAAATCGTTAAATTTGAGTTAAACTATTGGCTTTCTTTAATTCACATGGATTTCTTCGATGTAGCGCCACCGGTACAAAGGGTGTAAAAAATCTTTTTTAATTAGCCGAAAAGAGTGTATATGATGATTAAACATGTAATGTTACATTTCATTTCGATTTTGTAAAAGATGGAGCTTGATGTTAATCTGTTTATGGATTTGGTCATACTTTTTTTGGGCCCAAAAAAGTATGACCCGTGATTAAACATCAATGACCCATTTAAATTTGTGGTGTAATAAACATCATACTACACATAGAACGCTTAAAATCCTAAGGGTCAAAAATGACCCTTCTTCTTACACCTTTATGACTTTATCAATCGTAAACCTAATTATAGTGTTCTGAATTTGTTTAATTAACTCTAATCTTAATTTTGATAGTCAACTAAAAAGATGAGAGATCTGGGAATATAACAAGTAACCCAAAATGGGTTATTATCAAATAACAAGTTCATGTAAAGGTTTATTTGCACAATCAGAGGGTTCAAATCGATTTAATAGGGTCAGATTTAAATAAGAAACTGATTGAAGAGGTATATCAAAGGGTCAGTTTTGTATCAAGGGGGTCGTTCAAATGAATTTAAAAGGTCTAATAACTGGTCAGCACAGTGGTTCAATTTTGTTTCTTTTAATATTTAAAGTGTTTTGTGTAAAGTCAACGGTAGCATTCTTGGACCTTATCCAAATGGGCTGCATTCATCTATTATTATTATCTATAATAAACGAAGGTTTTTTACAAGCACTTTAAGCGCGCTGCATTAAAAATCCGTTTAATGTTCTTACGTGTTCTTCCTTATTTAGATCGGATGTACAAGAGGTTTATGCAATTGTTTTTCACAATCAATTGGGGAAAGTCAGTATAAGTTTGGAATCTAATATGGGAAAGTAGTGAAGGGCGTTAAATACAGCTTTCTCCTTACGTTTCTGTGTTACTTATTTTTGTAAATTCATTGATAGCTATGTGTTTTTGCCAAACGATTTTGATTTGGTACTTCTTCATTAATCTGTAAGTTATTCACTTTTTTCAATTTGGTTTAATTTGTTTCAATCAAGCTGTATTATTATATGTAATTTTATGATTTTTTCAATATTTTTGTTAGGATTAATGATTAAGTGAAAATGGTTTGTTGCATATATTGTTTGAATTGCTTATAATGATTAATTCGAATTGGATTAACATTTTTGAAGAATGAAACCCTAATATTATTAAGAAAATTAGGAAAGTTTGATTCATCCTATTTATGTTCTCTTTGTCTTTGATTCACGAATTCACATCACAAAGGGGGAAGAATTATACCCATTGATTTGGGTGTTTTTAAAATGTGTGATTCACCCATTTTCAAAGTGTTTGTGACTGCTGCAGAACTGTAGATGTTGGTGTCGGCACAGTGTCCTCCTTTGTTTAAGACCGATGATGACAACAAGACAAGAAAAGAGTCTTGAAATACCATAAGATGGAAGTGATTTCTAAGAAGTAAGTATGATGTTATGATTTTGCTATTTATGTGTGAATTCATTTTCGGTATGTTAGTAGTTTAGCAGTTGTGATTAGTAGATGTTATGCGTTGGCTAAACGTTAAGTTTAGTAGTGTTTCGATGTTGTTTTTTATTTGTGAATTTGTATTCTACGTTAGTAATTAAGATGTTGTGTGTAAGTAACATTGTCTAAAAGGTAATGGTATTTTTTTTTTACTAATTTGGATCTTTCTTTCTTTCACAGGCCACCCATGGATTGTTGACGACAAATTGGCACCCGGTAAACCTTTTGATTTTGCAGTATTATCATGTTTGACGCAGTTTTTGGCAAAGAACAAGCGCAAGAAGATGGCTTTTCAGGTATTCTTTTCAATAATATCTAGATAAAATATTTTGTCTGCTTCATCGTCAAATTTTGGTATTGTGAAAATTATTTTGATTATATATTTATAGGATCATATAGACGTAAAATATTCAATTTCGGTATATAGACTACTTGGGACTTTTGAAAACATGGCTGTTTGGCATTGCAATTATAGGTTCCGCGCTTTTTCTGCTACTGAATTGATGGATAGGTAAGGTATTGTTTCAAGTAACTTCACTTATTTGTTACTGAATTTTCCCCTTGATGCAAGTAGACTAAAATCTTATTTTCTTTAACGGTAATTTAGGACATGAGCTACTCGACTGCAAATGTGTTGATAATATGTAGTGTTGATAATGTGTTGATAACATGAGCTACTCGACATGAGCTTCTCGACTAAAATCTTATTTTCCTTAACGGTAATCACAGGCCACCCATGGATTTTTGATATGCCTTTCGTTTACATTATCAATCATGTTGATAATATTAATCATTGCTTCTATAATGGATATAGATTCAAAGGCTGGCAAGATTCTGGAGTTAAAATTGTTCTTGGAAATTGTTGGGATGGTGAATCCGGCTATGTGCATGTATAAATTATGTTTTCTACTCCTAAATTTGTTAGTGTTTGTCACTTCCCTTTTCCATTATGAAGCATTCTGAGCATGAATCTTTTGCTGGAGCCAAACAGCTTTATGCACCAGAGTCAACCGGTGATGTACTTTGGGGTTAAAAACATATGGCTAAGGTTAGTTCCAAATTCTTAGACAACCAATAACCCAAAATGCTCATATTTAAATAAGTGATTTAAATAGATTACTAAAGAATGTATAATCACTATAATGACTAAAGTTTCTGAACACAATATCTAAGCCTTGTATGCATTATAACAAGACCTTTGGAGCGCAAATGTGTTATTTATTCGTAGAAGTATAAATGTGGCTGCTCAGGTTGGTTGAATATCATACATTATAAAATACAACAGTTAACTATACTTAATACGATCCTTTTTAGCCATTAGTTACTTTAGTTGTGTTGCATTCTTTTTTGGCAGTGGACCAATATCTTTGGAGTGTGAAGATCACATGTACTCTTATAAGACTAACACAAGTTTACTTTAGTTGCGATTGAAAGACTTTCTTCGGAGCTCGAAAGAAAAATATACGTGGTACCTTTCTTACCCTTGATTTGCTGCAAGTTCAAAAGAAAAATAACTGGTGCAACCAGTAAGTCCAATTGACCGAACAATCTTTTATAGAGAAAGAGCAGCTAGGATGTATTCAGCTTTGGCATATGCTTTTGGACAGGCATAACATTTAATTTTTAAAGATATTTACTCGCCATTTAACCGATTTTTAGTTACTAATTGTTTGTGTGTTATGCAGGTTGTGATAGCAATCCCATGTTTATTTGTTCAGACTGTCGTTTATGGGATCATGTAGTCAAGTTCTTTTGGTAGCTGAAATGACAACTTATAGGCATGTGCCATTAAGGTTTTCAAACCCTCCACATTTTCAAACCCCTGCACATGTTCAGCATATTAACGACGTGTGCCACTGAGGTTTTAATTTTCCCGCTCCTAATATGTAGGCTGGAGATTTTTGAAAACCTGATGTTGAAACAAAAAATTGGGATCGCAGTATTCAAGGATTGGATTTCGTTAAAAAGGTAATTTGTTTAATTATTTTCGTGACTTATTGGAGAGTGTGGAATTTAAAGAGAATGTTAGACGCAGTTAGGGTTTTAAGTCGATTATTATAATCCGTAAAAATGAATTCATCAATTTTCATTACAAGTTCACCATTTTCATCACAGGTTAATCATTTAGATAACTTATAGTCGTATCCATGAGGTCAGGTTGGGTACAAGATGATTAGGGAGGTGCTTCTGAGTTGAACAACAATGTTATCCACAAAGAGTTTCACACCCTTGAAAGAATACAAGGGTCGGGTTTTCGATGTCAGTGGAACAACGGTTTGGATCAAACTAGGGTCACAAGTGAAGGTTGTTACAGGTAAGTATCTTTTTTTTCTTACTTTGATTTGATGGGTGGTGAAACCAGTGGGTCGAGTGACTGGTCATTTTGGGTTTAAGTCAAGACGGGTAATTTTATGTGACACAATACTGTCATCTCAGCCGTATAAGCTATTACTCCATTTTTAACCTAAGATAATTACTAAATATTATCAATAATAAACATTATGAATGCAATAATATTATCACCTTTTATATAAAAATGATTTAGCGTGATGTAAGCATTTGGTTACACGTTAGAAATATGACCTGTGTAACCCCATTATATACATTAGTGTATTTGGATTTTTTAGTTTTAGTTAATATAATGAATTGGTGTATCGAATTTTAGTATAGGCCTTATATTCTCTGAAATAGTGGAAACTTTTAACTCATTGAACTGTGTTTTAAACACACTTTGTTGTTGTGACCCGTATTAAGATATAACATAACTGATCAAATGAGTTTATCAATCTCATGTGGTTGTGAGTAAAGAGGCTATTTACATGGTTAGTGCCTTCATTTCTCACTGCTTTTGATATACAAATTTGTCATGTTTTCTGAAACAACGCCAATGGTTTTTATTAAGGGATGTCTCAATTTGCTTAAAAACCACACTTTATTAGTTGTTTAAGTCGGCTGTAAAATTGAAGTTTAAAATGGGTGTTTGGGTATACTTGCTAAAGTTTTAAGGGGTGTTTGGGTTGCTAAAAACTTATGTTTTGAAGGTTTGTTTGGGTCTTTTCAAGGGGTGTTTGTGGCTGATGCAAAACTGCAGTTTTAAACATAGTAGTAGTGTCATTTTATTTGGGGAAAACATTTATGCTGGTGTTGTTTTAAGTTCATTTGCACATTCTTCATGTTTTATCTTGGATACTACGGGTGGAAATGGACGGGTCGTGTAAGGTAATGGGTCAAAATGGTTTGGGTCAAAATTGAATAATTTTTACAACTCTTCGAATCCGGTTGTGTTAAATAAGATTATGAAAAACTGTATTAACTATTTTTTCTATAAAAAGAATAAGCAGGTTTATGCATTTGTGTAATTGTATATATTCTGGATTACAACCTGCTCGATCCATTTCCTTGCTTAGTCTTCATGCTTAATCAATTTGGCCTGTCAAAGATGGAGCATAACACAAATTGATAAAAACAAATGCCACTTAGAGTATATTCTCTTGATTCATGACTAATTGTTATATATGCATGATGGGCACTTGAAATTGTTGGAAGGATACGTAGAGTTCTTCATGGCACTTGAAGTAGCACTAATGTACCAAACGTTAAAGCGAGAACTTGATGAGTTATTCCAGAGTAAAGTATGCATTCCCTTTATATCTCAGATTATTATTATTATTATTGTTATTGTATAATTTATCGCATTTCTTCCACATGAGGGTGATATGGATGGTGAAACAGAGGTAAATATCATCAGGCTTCTCCAAATTCACTTACCTGTACAAAGGTGCAAGTTTCATTTAATGATTGTTTTATAGTAAAGAATCAAGACTCATAAATATTAATTAACCGTATGCTTATTGGTTCTTTGATTTTGAAAATTTATGAATGTAAATTTGGCGAAAATATTGTTATCAGTCCCAATGATTACTTGATGTACATCCCAATGTTTATAAAATGCTTGATTGAAACTTAAAACGCAAGTGATTCTTCTTTTTTGTGAAAACAACTTCTGACACTATTTTTTATTCGATAAGGGAAATGATTACACATGTTTTTATGATCTTTAGGGATATCTGTGTAAACGGGTAAAAAAAGGGTCATGGGTCAAAGGTGGGTAAGCAAGACACATGTCTTGGGCATTGAACCGATGCGATATAATTTTGTTAGATTATTAATTTTACTATAGACTTTGGTTGGTGGTGTTTGAGATTTGCTTATTCCGGTCTTTACTTATTGCAATGTTTACATGTTGTTAAAAGATGATAAGTGTTCTTTTTAGTGCTTAGATGAAGCTATTTAATCCAATGTAAGGGGGTGTTAGGAATTGTTTTGTAAGTACGCGCTTCTTGCATACTTTTTAGTGGTTGGGTCAAATAGTAACTTAGGGGGAGGGGGATTGGTATGTTCTTATTAGATTGTTATAAAGCTGTTAATGCGAACATCAATTTCAGACACTATATTAACAATTGTTTGAAAAGGACTGAGTACTTAAAAATGCACATGTTGGTACCTGTACTATCTCAAAGCAAATAATACAACTAAGTAATCTAAAAGCCCTCAAATAAGCACTTGAAAATAACATGTCTGCTATGATGGATTTTTTTTAATCTCATTACAATGTAGCGTAAGGACGTTACTTTTATGTGTCTGAGCTAGGATTACTTGAAGTTGTTTGATTTCCTTGGCGTTGGATTAAATTCGATTGGTATTTCCTTGTGTCTGAGCTGCGTGAAGATGGGATAAAGTTGCGCGTGAAGGTCTGTTACTTGAAACAATCAGGAAAACATTCCTTTTGAATAGTTGAAAGCACTATCAGAAACAGATGGTGATGGACTTGGTAAATTCCCGATGCCAAAGGTACTAAAATTTAGAGTATAGTAGTGGAATCATGTTTCCATATATTCCCGATGCCAAAGGTACTTGTGTTGTGACATTGAATTTTCAGGCTGCAAATTGAAAGGGTTCAAACTATTTTGAGTATTAGCAACAGCGGGATTTATTGCTACTCATGTTATCTTTATAAATCATTTGTGGGTCAACCGGTTGGTACGATTGTTGCTTAGGATCAGGTGAAATATTGTAATATATGCACATCCGTGACCAATCGACACCTCTCAACTTCATCATGTAGCCTACACATGAATACCCTCATTAATGCAAACAGGCTTTAGTTCTGTTGAAGATCCAAGAAAAAGTTCGGAACCACTTCCGTTGATGCGTCTCTTTGAATTATGAGGAGAAAAAGGGTAGTTTCCACCGCCTGGTCATATATATTATTCCATTCTTTGAATTTGAGTTTTGATTTGTTATATGCAAACTGATATAATGTGATACGCTTGGTAATTAGTCAATTATATCCAAACTGATATATATTGTAATTACTATCCTTTTAAACGTCAATAAATATTCTTTCACTAATCCAAGTGATCATACATTAACAGTACATGGAACTAAAATAATGAGTTATGTGAGTTTATGCCATTATTTGATGAAAAGCTAATAGTCCTAACTTTAAAGCTGATATTGTTCTTTTAGCCACTATGGCTTTATTTGGTTAATGTCTATAGGTTGATTTCAAAATGGGTGGGACAACGTAAGTGTTACACGGTTAGAGTTTACTTCAAAGTTCTTCCATAGACCATAGTTATAAGTGTCATTTCAATGTCTATGATCAAGGTTCAAGAGGTATATACAATATTCAAATGGCATGTTTATACGATATTTTAAATTCCAATATATTAACCAAAACCTACTTTTACTTACATTTTCTATGGACTATTATCAAACTACAAGAGGTATTCGCTTTTTTTTTTTTTTTTCGCTTTTTTTTTTTTTTTTTTTTTTTTTTTTATTATTATTATTTTTTTTTTAATTTTGAATTATAATATAGTACAATCAAAATGCCTTTACTTACATATTTTATGGAATTTTAGGTTTCCACGGCATGGGCATTGGGTATTAAATCGAGTAGCGCTCGCACCAATCATTTGTTATTCAAGACAATCAATTTTGGACACGCCAACGCGTAGATGTTTATTACTTTAATTGTAACAAACTCAATTGCTTATTGACGGATTATCTCAGTCTTTCTTTTATATATTAATCGAACATGTTTACGTTTTACTTTTCTTACCATATCATTTTCTCTATCTCTCTAAAAAATTACCCGGTGTCAACGGGTCTATAAGCTAGTAATGAATATGGTGAGGTTCGTAGAATGTTGATACGAGTTGACTTCTTCAAAAAGTCAAACTACTATCTTGAAAATAGTAGTATGTTGATACGAGTTTGGATAAAATCATGTAAAAAAAAGATCAGTAATTTGTATAAATAGCCGAGTACTTGCGCATAACATCGTTGATGTATAGTCTTCGACAAAATCTGGTTGTATTGGAAAAAAAGTGTGTTTTGCATGTGTAAGATAGTGTTTTTACCTTTTCCAAAAGTAGTTGGTGTGTGGCGTAAATAATTGGATGAAGGTTGAAGGATTACATGAGAAGTTGAAAAAAGTTATAAGGGGACGTGGTTTTGGCCAGAGGGATAACTTCAAATTTTTTGAATTTGAAATAGGGTGGGCATGGATTTAGGTGTGACTTAATCTTGATTTTTGGTTCGGGTTTTGTAACACCCCCAAAATTTGGTACAGCGGAAGACTCAACAAGCTTTCGGGATGCTACGGGGATTGGTATCCAACACAAGACATAAAAGAACGAGATAAAGTAAACATAAGAAAAACACAATCAAAACGGGGTTTTAAAGTTTACATTTATCCCAACATCATTCAGAGTCAGGCCCAAAAGAAATAAACGTAGGTCCACAATTAAATAATAGAGTTTTAGAAAAATAGATCCATAAACCAGGTGCCTTAGCCGAGCCTTCCAATCCATGCATCCAAATCGTCACTTAATTACCTGAGAAAACGTGCTAAACGTCAGCTTTCGCTGGTGAGATCATAGGTTTAAATTCATACTCAATATAGTGGACATATACGCAAAACGCTTGCTAGCTAGACTAAGGATTCACTAAAAACCTGCGGATACCCTCCACTCCAACATAGATATTCGGGTAACCCCCGCAATATCATAAATACTCGGATAACCTCCGAAGTATTAATAACCTGTAGGTGCACACTATAGTATCTAAATAAGCCAACCTTGAATACTACACACGAAACTATGTCACTAAAGTTGACAATTCACCAATATCAAAATAAGCCAACCTTGAATAGTACACACGAAACTATGTGACTAAAGTTGACAATTCACCAATATCAAAATAAGCCAACCTTGAATAGTACACACGAAACTATATGACTAAAGTTGACAATACATCCTAGTTCATATGCATAGCAAGTTTCAGAAAGAATATAAAAGCGATAATAGTCCACATAAAATAATTTGCACGTTTCTCACCCCAAGTATTGAAAACGTAGTTCAAGATTAAAAAGTGGGGCTATGACTCACCTCAAGTCCAGAAACCAGCGATAAGAAATCGGTAGAAGTAAGACGTATAGTAACTCAAAAGACGGCAACTACGGACTCGGCACTTCCTAACAATTTCAACTCGTTCAGAAATCATTTCCTCAAAATCAAATATTCCCAAACCCGAATTGTGACAACCGGCAGTTTAGGGAGCCATTTTAAAAATCTGCATTTCGATATAAGTTCGTTTATAATTTTTTTATTTGAAATTTTCATTTCACAACGAACTTGTAAGACCTATTTTATGGAAATTTTATTTAATGACGTTATGGTATTCGTGAATTATGTTCATAATTCGTTTTTGATTATGTGATCGGTGATGTATATTTGAATTCTCACTTGGTACTACGTTGACTTTGGCACTAGGATTACCTAACATAATTTTATGATTCGTCTTACGAGTCCGTTATATATTTTAATTAATTACGAGAGGTTCTCGTGTAATATGGAAATTTTAAAATGAGTTCGGGTTCGGGCCACGTGTTTTACATTTACCCATATTGCCCGCTCAACCGTAATAATATCTTTATTATTACTATTATTATTATTATTACACTTATTATTATTATTATTATTATTATTACAAAAAAAAAAAAGAAAAAAAGAGAAGAGTTAATATAAGGGGGCTTGGGTCCGGTTTGTAACCACACACACAACACAACACATTCACCATCTCTCTCTCAAACTCTCTCTTCCCCTACTTCTTTAACCCTAGCCGCCGTGTACTATTCCGGCCAGCCACCGTCACACCGCCGGCCACCACTCTAAACCACCACCACCATCTTACTCCTCTCCTTCTCCTCTTTCTTTTGAGCTAGAACACGCGCCATAACTCCCCCATTAACACCAAATCCGAACCAAATAATCACAAATTCATCATCATTTTCTTACTATTTCTTGAAGATCTCTTCGATTTGGCTCTATTTTGGAAGGTAGGACGAGTTTTTAACTCGAGTTGTTGGTTCGAATCATGACCAAGAGTCACGGATTTCCTTATTCTTTTCGAAGGGTTATGATTCTTGTTACAAGAATCATGTGGGTTTCAATAAAAAAATGGTTTAGAAAGAAGTTTGGTATCCGATTTGGGTTGTGTTGGGTTCGATTGGTGATGGATTCGCGGGATTCATGGTTTGTCGAGGGTGTTGTGACCTCGAGTTGGAGCTAGCCGAGACCTTGTGGTCTCGGGGTTATTTTCTTGCGCTCGTATGGCCATACCGAGACCCTCTTAGGGATTCTCTTTAAGTGTGGTTCGAGTCTATTGACTCGATAGTAATATGGTTCGACTTTTGAGTCGCGGCTTTTAGCCGAATACTTTGTGGCTTGCCGATTTGACCATGGTTGTCGAATGGGTTCTTGGCCGACGACCCTAGTAGGTCGTGTGGTATTGTTGGCTCATTTAGAGCTAGCCGAGACCATGGAGGTCTCGGGTGGGAACCATACTAGTTGTGGTGAAGTGTTGCCTCGGGTTCGGCTTGGTAAACCGACCCGAACACTAATTTGGTTAAATGTTATTTCGTGGTAATGTGAACTAAGTGTATATTATTGTTGGTTATTATTGTTATTGTTATATTGTCGTGGTACTTATTTCTCGGCCGTATACCTTTGGGTCGAATTGGATATTGGATATTGGTTTTGGTTTTGGTAATTGAGAAGTTGTTGTCGAGTGGTATGTGATATGAGGACCGGTTATGAGACGGTCGTTAGATGACGGAGATAGGTTAGTCGGGTACCGTAGTCGGACCTTATTGTTGTAGCCCGTGGTTGAGATTGTGATTGGACGGAGATTATTATTTATGACTTTGGTTTATTATTGGACTTGGACAATGAGCCGAGAGTCATGACTCGGACATATGACCATTTCGTGTAACTCAATAAATATTAAAAGTAAAACGAGAATAATAAAACTCGTAATAATAATTATTAGTAATATGAACGTTTATACGAAAGTATATACGTGAATAACGTATATATAACTATATAAACGCGTATATTAATAATAATAATAATCACGAGTCGTATTATAAATAATACGATTAGATACATATTAGGCTACGAAAGTGGCGTAATATTATTAAACGTATTATTATTATTAAAAATTGTGTTATAAACGGGAAACTCCCGACAATTATGAAACGTTTAATAAAAAGTCATTTTGGATATATAACGAATAAACTTATTGAGTTAGGCGAAATTGTTGTCACTCGGGTCCAGGTAAGTTATTATTTGTGACATTCGTGTTGTCTCGGATATATGACGACTAATATGGACGTTTTCTATAAGTAAATAACCACTCAACCGTAAGATTGAGCCGGGTTGTTTGATTATATGAAACGAATATATTAGTGGGCATCGTATCCTACGACGCCCATAGGTTGTAGTATATGTAAAGGGTAATAGATTGCGAGTGTATATATCGGGAAATCTGGCCAATTTGACGATATATACGAGGAATTTATTAAACTGAGATATATACTATATAGTGATTACGTGCTAAGTGTTTCATATGTGCTTTAGATTGGGTGTAATCTTGGAACGGTATATTACGTAAATAAATATGAGGATTATCAAATCGACGGATTTGGTAAACTTTGACGATTTATTTAAATGATATATTGGGCTAATATTAGATCTATAGTTTATTATATCTTCTATGTGTGATCTTGTTGGTTTGTTTTGAGTCGACCCACCACCCGTATGGATACCAAACGCAAATACACCAAGCTAATACGAAATGGATTTCGGAAATAAAACGGATTCTCGTCCGGGTTTGGGAATATGATATATTTGAGGAAATGATGTCTGAAAGAGTTAATATTGTTAGGTCGTGCCAAGTCCGTAGTTGCTGTTTCGTGAGTTATCATACATCTTATTGCTATCTACCTCGTCTTGCTATATTTCTGGACTTGAGGTGAGTCATAGCCCCATTTTTACTCTTGAACTATGTTTTCAACGATTGGGGTGAGAAACGTGCAAATTATTTTACGTGGACTATTATCGCTTTTATATGCTTTCTAAACTTGCTATGCGTATGGACTAGGATTTATTGTCAGCTTTAGTCGCACCTTTTGTGTGTACTATTCAAGGTTGGCTTATTTGATTATTTGTTATTGTCAGCTTTAGTCACGCGGTTCGTGTGTACTATTCAAGGTTGACTTATCTAGATACTGTAGTGTGCACCTATAGGTTATTAATACTTCGGAGGTTATCCGAGTATTTATTGGTATTGCGGGGGTTACCTGAATATCTATGATGTTACGGAAGGGTATCCGTGTGTTTTGGTTATTACGGAAGGGTTTCCGTGTGTTATGTTGAGAGCGGAGGGTATCCGCAGGCTTTTAGCGAATCCTTAGTCTAGCTAGCAAGCGTTTTGCGTATATGTCCACCATATTATTAGTTGAAGTTAAACCTATGATCTCACCAGCGAAAGCTGACTTTTAGCACGTTTTCTCAGGTAATTAAGTGTTGAGGTGCATGCTTGGATTGGAAGGCTCGGCTGTGGCACACGGTTATGGATCTATATTTTCTAAACTCTGATAATTAAATTTGGACCTATTGTTATTTATTTTGGGCCTGACTCTGAATGATGTGGGATAAATGTAAACTTTAAAACCCCGTTTTGGTTGTGTTTTTATTATGTTTACTTTATCTCGTTCTATATTGTCTTGTGTTGGATACCAATCCCCGTAGCACCCCGAAAGCTTGTTGAGTCTTCCGCTGTATCAAATTTTGGGGGTGTTACAGATTGGTATCAGAGCCAAGGTTATAGAGAACTAGGTAAATAAACGCCTAAACTATAACCGTATTTTTATAGAAAATGATCCTTGACTACCGCCCGCCAGCCCGCCAAGCCGAAGCATCTTCTATTATTTGAGGTATTATGAGATATTTGAGATGATTTGAGGTTTATGGATTTTAGTATTAAGATGGCGTTCTTGAGGATTTATATGGTCTATATGTTTTATAAACATTTTCAGAAATGCGGTGTTTGAAATTCTTTTATTAAGATTATATGGTATTATTTGATGTGAATTTTTGGTACGATCTTATGAGTTGTGATTTAAGTTGTTTTGAAACACTTACACCTACCCTACGCCGTTGTCACAGACTATGGCCTCCCATATGCCTGATGTCGTCGAGGACATCCTTACTGCACCAGTTTTACCTGCACAGATCACTATGGCATCTGATGACCCTTACCAGATGGCCATGTCTTCAGCTATTGTGTCACAGGCAGCTGCTACTTCAGCACTACCTGCTGCATCTACGCAGGGACCCTCATCTTCTCTAGGGCTCCCTGGTACATCGAGGCAGCTTACTCTTCATCAGGCTTTGGCTCGTGTGGCACCACGCTTTGCCCACCGAGCTACAGCACGCATGTCGGTACGCCCTACTCCATCACCTTTACAGATTGATGCTCATTCTCTTCTGTCTGAGGCGCCACCCACATCATTGCGTCGTCGTCCTAGACCACCTACTACATCTCCACATGGGTCACCTAGTAGGAGACGACGAGTGATGAGGTACTCTTCCGATGAGGAGGAGGAGTATGAGGGTGAGGATGAGGCTGATGACCCTGAGCGGGAGGATGACCCTCAGGAGGCTAAGCATGGTGATGATGATGACCCTGAGGAGGAGGATGACCCTCAGGAGGCTGAGCATGGTGATGATGATGACCCTGAGGAGGAGGATGACCCTCAGGAGGATGAGATGCCTGATGATGATGATGATGAGTTAGCACCACCAGCTCAGGCTGAGGAGCCTGATTCACCTGTACACCCGATTGAGCCCGATTCACCTGATCATCCGTTCTTGTTTGAGTTGCCACCTGGTAGTCCCGTTGAGTCGGATGCATCGTCGGAGGTTTCTGCTGAGCATGCAGAGTTGGGTGAGGTTGGCAGGTTGTGGGCTCGGATTACTGAGCTTAGTGACAGAGTTGCACACGTATCTGATCGACTTGAGAGAGTTATTGGAGAGTTTTTAGCAGATTTGAGAGTTGATTTGACGGTCGCTATGGGCAGGGCTACTGAGCTGAGGAGAGTTATGATGGATGTTCATGAGCATATCGATAGTTTGCAGCGAGGATTCGTTACTGCTCGTGAGGCCGACCGCAAGCTTTGGCAAAGGAATGCCGAGCTAGAGAAGGAGGTGGCTGACCTCAAGAGAGACTGAGACACCCATAGCGTGGAGTTAGGATCGTTATGGAGGGATCTTGATGGCTTGAGGCAGGAGTTGAGGATCCTTCGTCAGCCCCGTGGCTAGTTGCTTGAGTTATATTATCTTGTTGCTTTCTTAGCCGAGGAGTGTTCGGTTAGAAAAGCTAGTTATCATATTTTGGATGTATTTTGTTTGGTATTCGTCTCTTTTGGAACGATTAGTATGTTTTGTGTTATCCGTTAGTTGGAACGATGTTAGATCGCTATTGTATGGTTGATGATTGTTAGTATATGGTATTATGTGATTTTGGGTGTTATGGAAATTGAGTCCTTATTCGCTTATTATTACATAGCGTGTCGTTGCCATTCTTTCTATGACTTGATTTCGTTGAGATGTTTTGTTGAGCATGTCGATAAGTTCTTATGGAGATTCATGAACTTGTGTGATGTTACAGATCAATGGCACCCCGTCGAAACCCTGTTAGGTCTACCAGGACTGGTCCTGCTGTTACTACTCCTACTCCTGCTCGTCGAGGTCGTCGACCTACTCGAAATGTTGAAACCCCTACTCCTGACAACCTGGACACCACTAACCGTAACAACAGGAATCAAAATGTTGATGTTCAGGGAGACAATGGTCATGTTCCACTTAATGCACCTACTGTGGATCAAGCAATGATCAACCAACTCGTGGAGCAAAGAGTTGCTGAACTACTCGCTGAGTCAAATCATTCCAACAATTCTGCTGGAACTTTTCCACCTGTTCGTGCTAATGGATGTCAATACAAGGAATTCAAGATTTGTGGACCCATTGAGTTTGGTGGAAATGATGGAGTGGTTTACTTAGTTAGATGGATTGAGAAGACTGAGTCAGTGTTTAATGTCAGTGGTTGTGCGGAGAATGCGAAGGTAAAGTTTGCTTCTTTTACTTTCAAGGATGAAGCTTTGACTTGGTGGAATAACTACCGAAATGCAGTTGGGAGTGATGTAGCATATGCTATGACTTGGGAGCAATTTAAGTCCTTGTTGATTCAGACTTATTGCCCAAGGAATGAGGTCAAGAAGCTAGAGATTGAGTTTTGGAACCACAAGGTGAAAGGTAATGATATGGCGACTTACAATCGTCGCTACCAGGAGTTGGCCTTGTTGTGCCCTGACATGGTGAAAACCGAGACTCAAAAGATTGAGAGGTATACTGATGGATTGCCTGTAGCTACGAGGAATGATGTAATTTTTGCTAGGCCTGCAAACATCCATGAGGCAATCACAATTGCTCAACAACTTATGTATTCGTTGGAATTAGAAGAAGCTGATAAGGAGAAGAATGGAAAGAGAAAGAGAGACCGTCACTCTAAGAGTAATGATCACAGAAGCAAGAGACAAGCTAAGGCTTATGCTATTGGGAATGGAGACAAGAAGAATCAGAACGGTGACGCACCCAAGTGTGATCGTTGCCATCAGCATCACACTGGATGGTGTAGTGTGAAGTGCCAGAATTGCTCAAAGAAAGGACATACAGCTAGGGACTGTAGAGCTCGACCTCTTGCAATGGTTCAAGCTGCTCCTGAGATAAGAAACAAGGCAGATGTTACCTGTTATGGGTGTGGAAAGAAGGGACACTATAGGAATGAGTGTAGAGAATCGCGGAACCGTGGAAATCAAGGCTCGGGTGGTAATGGGTACAATTATGGAAACCGTGGAACTGGAGGAAATCGTGGACGACAAGATAATGGGGACCAACGTGTGGAAGCTGGAGCTGCTCAAGGAAGAGTGTATGCACTCGGGAACGAGAGAGGAGAAGATCTGAACGTCGTTACTGGTACGTTCCTTCTCAATAATCGTTATGCTTCCATACTGTTTGATACTGGTGCCGATAGAAGTTTTGTGTCCACTACATTTGCACCCCTACTAGAGAAACCCCCGATGGCCTTAGGAATTGGATATGATATTGAGTTAGCTAATGGAAACCTAGAAAGGATTAATACCATCATTCGCGGTTGTACGTTAAATTTCTTGAACCACCCTTTCAACATAGATCTTCTACCCGTCACGTTAGGAAGTTTTGATGTAATCATTGGTATGGATTGGTTGTCAAAGTATCGTGCTCACATACTTTGCGACAAGAAGATCGTGCGTATACCATACGGAAAGGAGGTCCTAAATATATTAGGAGACCAAAAGGATTCTAGGAGCCCATCCCGATTGGCAGTGATTTCTTGCACTAAGTTACCGAAGCTAATGGAGAAGGGATGTTATCTTTTCTTAGCTCAAATTTCTGAGAAGGGAGAGACGAAGAAAAAGGAAAGGTGCATTGGAGATGTGCCTATAGTTCGTGATTTTCCTGATGTGTTTCCCGATGATTTGCCGGGAATCCCACCAAGTAGACAAGTGGAGTTTCAAATTGAGTTGATACCCGGTGCTGCACCTGTAGCACGAGCACCTTATCGTCTTGCACCTACCGAACTGGAAGAGTTGTCGAAACAATTGGCGGAGTTAGCTGAAAAGGGATTCATAAGACCAAGTTCTTCACCTTGGGGAGCCCCAGTCTTGTTTGTGAAGAAGAAGGATGGATCGTTTCGTATGTGTATTGACTATAGAGAGTTGAATAAGTTAACGGTGAAGAATCGATACCCGTTACCTAGGATCGATGATTTGTTCGATCAACTTCAAGGATCAAGTGTGTATTCGAAGATCAATTTGAGATCGGGATATCATCAACTTCGAGTTCGTGAGGAGGATATTCCGAAAATGGCTTTCAGAACCCGTTACGGGCATTACGAGTTTCAGGTGATGTCGTTTGGGTTGACTAACGCACCAGCAATATTCATGGATCTCATGAATCGTGTGTGTAAGCCATACTTGGATAAGTTCGTGATTGTATTCATCGATGACATTCTGATTTATTCAAAGAGTGAGAAAGAGCATGAGGAGCATTTAAGACTCATTTTGGAATTGCTCAGGAAGGAGAAACTTTATGCCAAGTTTTCGAAATGTGAATTTTGGATTCCGACTGTACAATTTTTGGGTCACGTGATTGATAGACAAGGAGTCCACGTGGATCCTGCAAAAATTGAAGCAATAAAAGATTGGGCTGCACCTACAACCCCAACCGAAGTTCGTCAATTTTTGGGTTTAGCTGGCTATTACCGAAGATTCATCGAGGGATTTTCGAAGATAGCTAAACCATTGACCAAATTGACTCAAAAGAGTGTTGCGTATGAATGGGGAGATAAAGAAGAGGAAGCGTTTCAATTGCTGAAGAAAATGTTGTGTAGCGCTCCTATCTTAGTGTTACCAGAAGGTAACGAGGATTTCGTCGTCTATTGTGACGCCTCACATAAAGGTTTAGGAGCCGTGTTAATGCAACGAGAGAAGGTGATAGCTTATGCTTCCCGACAGCTCAAAAAGCATGAGAAAAACTACACTACCCATGATTTGGAGCTCGGTGCTGTGGTTTTTGCTTTAAGAATATGGAGACATTACTTGTACGGAACCAAGTGTGTTGTATTTACTGACCATAAAAGTCTACAACACATCTTGAATCAAAAAGAGCTCAACATGAGACAACGACGTTGGATCGAGTTACTAAGCGATTATGATTGTGAAATTCGCTACCATCCTGGTAAAGCAAACGTTGTTGCTGATGCTCTTAGTCGAAAGGAAAGAGTACCACCATTACGAGTTAAGTCATTGGGAATGACTATCGTATCGCCATTACCATCTCAAATACTCGAAGATCAAACGGAAGCATTGAAAGCAGAAAATAGATCTGCCGAGAACATATTTGGGATGGCTGATAATGAGAAAGGATTTGTTAAGCGTTCGGATGGATTATTATGTTTTGGGGATCGGATTTGGGTACCGTTATATGGAGAAATTCGAGAATTGATTATGCATGAGTCGCATAAGTCAAAGTACTCCATTCACCCTGGTTCCGATAAAATGTACCAAGATCTTAAGAAGTTCTATTGGTGGCCAAATATGAAGGCAAGTATAGCATCGTACGTTAGTAAGCGCTTGACATGCGCCAAGGTTAAAGCTGAACACCAGAGACCGTCAGGACTGCTAACGCAACCAGAACTTCCAGTCTGGAAATGGGAGCGGATTACTATGGACTTCATTACCAAATTACCGAGGACGGCTAGCGGTTGTGACGCTATCTGGGTAATTGTGGACCGTCTGACAAAGTCTGCTCATTTTTTAGCTATTAGTGAAGATGATAGTGTGGATAAGCTTGCAAGGCTATATGTGAAGGAAATTATTTCGCGTCATGGAGTCCCGATATCTATTATTTCGGATCGTGATAGTCGTTTTACGTCAGCTTTGTGGCGATCACTACAAACGGCTTTGGGGACGAGGCTTGATATGAGTACTGCATATCATCCCCAAACCGATGGTCAAAGTGAGAGGACCATTCAGACGTTAGAGGATATGCTTCGTGCATGCATCATAGACTTTGGTAAAGGCTGGGAGAAGTATTTACCCCTTGCGGAATTCTCCTATAATAACAGCTACCACACAAGTCTTAAGGCTGCACCATTCGAAGCCTTGTATGGCAGAAAGTGTCGTTCGCCTATTGGTTGGGCAGAAGTTGGAGATAGTCAACTTACAGGCCCTGAGCTTATTTTGGAAACTACCGAGAAAGTAACTCAGATTCGTGATCGGTTGCAAGCCGCCAGAGATAGGCAGAAGAGCTACGCCGATCAGAGACGTAAACCCTTAGAATTCCAGGTTGGAGACAAAGTGATGCTGAAAGTCTCGCCTTGGAAAGGTGTAATACGTTTCGGGAAACGTGGTAAACTCAACCCGCGCTACATTGGACCATTCTTGATCTTAGAAAGAATTGGGCCCGTGGCTTATAGGTTGGAATTACCGTCTGAACTGAGCAAAGTTCATGACGTGTTTCACGTGAGTAATTTGAAGAAATGTCTTTCTGATGAAATGCCCGTCATTCCAATGAGGGACATTCGTATTGATGAGAAATTGAATTTCGTGGAGGAGCCGATCGAGATTTTAGATCGTGAAGTTAAACGACTCAAGAGGAGTCGCATTCCGCTCGTCAAGGTTCGTTGGAACTCCCGACATGGACCAGAATTTACGTGGGAACGTGAGGACGAGTTCAGGAAGAGATATCCGAAGCTTTTCACTTCGTAGATGGACATTTTTCCGAGTGAAACCCGGGACGGGTTTCCTTCTGAGACGGGGAGGATGTGACAACCGGCAGTTTAGGGAACCATTTTAAAAATCTGCATTTCGATGTAAGTTCGTTTATAATTTTTTTATTTGAAATTTTCATTTCACAACGAACTTGTAAGACCTATTTTATGGAAATTTTATTTAATGACGTTATGGTATTCGTGAATTATGTTCATAATTCGTTTTTGATTATGTGATCGGTGATGTATATTTGAATTCTCACTTGGTACTACGTTGACTTTGGCACTAGGATTACCTAACATAATTTTATGATTCGTCTTACGAGTCCGTTATATATTTTAATTAATTACGAGAGGTTCTCGTGTAATATGGAAATTTTAAAATGAGTTCGGGTTCGGGCCACGTGTTTTACATTTACCCATATTGCCCGCTCAACCGTAATAATATCTTTATTATTACTATTATTATTATTATTACACTTATTATTATTATTATTATTACAAAAAAAAAAAAAAAAAAAAAAAAAAAAAAAAGAGAAGAGTTAATATAAGGGGGCTTGGGTCCGGTTTGTAACCACACACACAACACAACACATTCACCATCTCTCTCTCAAACTCTCTCTTCCCCTACTTCTTTAACCCTAGCCGCCGTGTACTATTCCGGCCAGCCACCGTCACACCGCCGGCCACCACTCTAAACCACCACCACCATCTTACTCCTCTCCTTCTCCTCTTTCTTTTGAGCTAGAACACGCACCATAACTCCCCCATTAACACCAAATCCGAACCAAATAATCACAAATTCATCATCATTTTCTTACTATTTCTTGAAGATCTCTTCGATTTGGCTCTATTTTGGAAGGTAGGACGAGTTTTTAACTCGAGTTGTTGGTTCGAATCATGACCAAGAGTCACGGATTTCCTTATTCTTTTCGAAGGGTTATGATTCTTGTTACAAGAATCAAGTGGGTTTCAATAAAAAAATGGTTTAGAAAGAAGTTTGGTATCCGATTTGGGTTGTGTTGGGTTCGATTGGTGATGGATTCGCGGGATTCATGGTTTGTCGAGGGTGTTGTGACCTCGAGTTGGAGCTAGCCGAGACCTTGTGGTCTCGGGGTTATTTTCTTGCGCTCGTATGGCCATACCGAGACCCTCTTAGGGATTCTCTTTGAGTGTGGTTCGAGTCTATTGACTCGATAGTAATATGGTTCGACTTTTGAGTCGCGGCTTTTAGCCGAATACTTTGTGGCTTGCCGATTTGACCATGGTTGTCGAATGGGTTCTTGGCCGACGACCCTAGTAGGTCGTGTGGTATTGTTGGCTCATTTAGAGCTAGCCGAGACCATGGAGGTCTCGGGTGGGAACCATACTAGTTGTGGTGAAGTGTTGCCTCGGGTTCGGCTTGGTAAACCGACCCGAACACTAATTTGGTTAAATGTTATTTCGTGGTAATGTGAACTAAGTGTATATTATTGTTGGTTATTATTGTTATTGTTATATTGTCGTGGTACTTATTTCTCGGCCGTATACCTTTGGGTCGACTTGGATATTGGATATTGGTTTTGGTTTTGGTAATTGAGAAGTTGTTGTCGTGTGGTATGTGATATGAGGACCGGTTATGAGACGGTCGTTAGATGACGGAGATAGGTTAGTCGGGTACCGTAGTCGGACCTTATTGTTGTAGCCCGTGGTTGAGATTGTGATTGGACGGAGATTATTATTTATGACTTTGGTTTATTATTGGACTTGGACAATGAGCTAAGAGTCATGACTCGGACATATGACCATTTCGTGTAACTCAATAAATATTAAAAGTAAAACGAGTATAATAAAACTCGTAATAATAATTATTAGTAATATGAACGTTTATACGAAAGTATATACGTGAATAACGTATATATAACTATATAAACGCGTATATTAATAATAATAATAATCACGAGTCGTATTATAAATAATACGATTAGATACATATTAGGCTACGAAAGTGGCGTAATATTATTAAACGTATTATTATTATTAAAAATTGTGTTATAAACGGGAAACTCCCGACAATTATGAAACGTTTAATAAAAAGTCATTTTGGATATATAACGAATAAACTTATTGAGTTAGGCGAAATTGTTGTCACTCGGGTCCAGGTAAGTTATTATTTGTGACATTCGTGTTGTCTCGGATATATGACGACTAATATGGACGTTTTCTATAAGTAAATAACCACTCAACCGTAAGATTGAGCCGGGTTGTTTGATTATATGAAACGAATATATTAGTGGGCATCGTATCCTACGACGCCCATAGGTTGTAGTATATGTAAAGGGTAATAGATTGCGAGTGTATATATCGGGAAATCTGGCCAATTTGACGATATATACGAGGAATTTATTAAACTGAGATATATACTATATAGTGATTACGTGCTAAGTGTTTCATATGTGCTTTAGATTGGATGTAATCTTGGAACGGTATATTACGTAAATAAATATGAGGATTATCAAATCGACGGATTTGGTAAACTTTGACGATTTATTTAAATGATATATTGGGCTAATATTAGATCTATAGTTTATTATATCTTCTACGTGTGATCTTGTTGGTTTGTTTTGAGTCGACCCACCACCCGTATGGATACCAAACGCAAATACACCAAGCTAATACGAAATGGATTTCGGAAATAAAACGGATTCTCGTCCGGGTTTGGGAATATGATATATTTGAGGAAATGATGTCTGAAAGAGTTAATATTGTTAGGTCGTGCCAAGTCCGTAGTTGCTGTTTCGTGAGTTATCATACATCTTATTGCTACCTACCTCGTCTTGCTATATTTCTGGACTTGAGGTGAGTCATAGCCCCATTTTTACTCTTGAACTATGTTTTCAACGATTGGGGTGAGAAACGTGCAAATTATTTTACGTGGACTATTATCGCTTTTATATGCTTTCTAAACTTGCTATGCGTATGGACTAGGATTTATTGTCAGCTTTAGTCGCACCTTTTGTGTGTACTATTCAAGGTTGGCTTATTTGATTATTTGTTATTGTCAGCTTTAGTCACGCGGTTCGTGTGTACTATTCAAGGTTGACTTATCTAGATACTGTAGTGTGCACCTATAGGTTATTAATACTTCGGAGGTTATCCGAGTATTTATTGGTATTGCGGGGGTTACCTGAATATCTATGATGTTACGGAAGGGTATCCGTGTGTTTTGGTTATTACGGAAGGGTTTCCGTGTGTTATGTTGAGAGCGGAGGGTATCCGCAGGCTTTTAGCGAATCCTTAGTCTAGCTAGCAAGCGTTTTGCGTATATGTCCACCATATTATTAATTGAAGTTAAACCTATGATCTCACCAGCGAAAGCTGACTTTTAGCACGTTTTCTCAGGTAGTTAAGTGTTGAGGTGCATGCTTGGATTGGAAGGCTCGGCTGTGGCACACGGTTATGGATCTATATTTTCTAAACTCTGATAATTAAATTTGGACCTATTGTTATTTATTTTGGGCCTGACTCTGAATGATGTGGGATAAATGTAAACTTTAAAACCCCGTTTTGGTTGTGTTTTTATTATGTTTACTTTATCTCGTTCTATATTGTCTTGTGTTGGATACCAATCCCCGTAGCACCCCGAAAGCTTGTTGAGTCTTCCGCTGTATCAAATTTTGGGGGTGTTACACGAATGTATTTCGTTTTACTTTCCGAAAATCCATTTCTCGTATAAATCTCGTATTAGTTTGGAGTTTGGCGTTTGGTATCCATACGGGTGGTGGGTCGACACAACTCAAACCAAGAAGTCACAATAAAAGGATAATAAAACAATCTATAGGTCTAATATTAGTCGAATATATTATATAAATAAATCATCGAAGCTTATCAAATCCGTCGATTTGGTAATCCCCATATTTATTTTCTTAATATACCATTCTAAGATTATACCCGAATCCTAGGTCACATATTGCACATAAAGTACTATATGGTATATATCAAAGTTTAATAAATTCTCTAATTATGCCGTTAAGCTTACCAAATTCGTCAATTTGGCAACCTCACGAGATACTTAATAATTCATTATTCTCGTACACATACCATAACCTATGGGCGTCGTAGGATACGATGCCCATTAATATACTCAATTTAAATAACTAAATAGCTCTTATTTAACCCGTCGATTAAATAAGTTACGTAGTTATCGAAAGTGAGGGTATTAATCGTCATATATCCGTGACAACACGAACGTCACAAATAATAAACCACTTGGACTCAAGTGACCACGACCCCGTATAACTCGATAGTTTTCCTCGTTAATTTAAAAGAAATTATTTTATTTAATTATTTATTCAACGTCAAGATTTCATCGTTATTTATAGTGTTTAATTATAATAACGCTCCCAATATTATTACACTACTTTCATAGCATAATATTTATAGTCACGTCGTCGTTATAATATTACTCGTGATCTTTTTATTATTAATATACGCATTTATATATTTATATATACGTTATTCACGTCTATATATTTATATAAACGTTTATATTACCAATAATATTATTACGAGTTTTATTGTTTGCGTTTAATTATAAATAATTATCGAGTCATACGAAATGGTCACATGTCCGAGTCATCACTCTCGGCTCATTGTCCAAGTCCAAAAATAACATAATCAAGTCATAAATAAGTAATCCAACTCCGTCCAAATCAATCCCAATACACGTGCTACAACAATAAGGTCCGACTACGGCACCTGACTAACCTATCTCCGTCAATCTAAGTGACCGTCTCACAATCGGTCCCCAATACCACTTTTCGTCAACAGCTCCACAAAATATTATATTCATCACCTTCGCGGCTCCAAAGTAATGACAACAATCTCAACATATTAATAACAATAACAAAATACCACAACAATTATAGCAACAAAAAGAATAACAACTAAAATATTCATCAAGAATACCCATAAAACGGGTCAACTTACCAAGTCAAACCCCGAGTCGAGAGACTCGTTTGGGTCTCGGCTACACCACAAGCCACGAGAACCCAACCCCAAAGACCATTTAGGCCTCGGCTAGGCTCAACCGAGCCATAACAAATCAACCAAACGGACCCCTTTGGGTCGCGGTACCACAAACAAACAACCAGGTCCAAGTATAACCAATAATCACCAAAACTCAAAAGTATACCAAGCCGTGAGCATAGGCTCACGGTTTCACTTCGACATCACACCCAAAAATCATAAAACCCGGATACCAAACTCATTTTTATAAATAAAACATCATTTCCCATCAATTTATCATGAAACCCAACAAGAAAAGTTCTTGTACCCACAGTTTGGGTAGAAATTCGAGGCACACGAGTGAGATTGGTGGCCACTCACCTACAAAACGGCTCCAAGATTACGTTTCTTCGAAAACCCAACAAGTATTGACAAGATTGGTGAGGTTAAAGTGGCGGTGGTATTTATTTCGTGGTGTTAGAGGTGTTTTTATGGCGCGTGGGTTATACCAAAAGATAGATCTCGATGAGATGGTTAAGATGGTGGTGTTGGTTTGGTCGTGGGGGCGGCGGTGTGGTGATGGTGGCCGGAAAAGATGGATGGTGGCTAGGGTTATTAGAAAGAGAGGGGATGAAATAAAGGTGATGAGTGTTGTGTTGGTTTGGTGTGGAATGACAGAAAACACAAGGACGATTTTGTAGTCCTACTCTTTCTATTATTTTCTTTTCTTTCTTTCTTTTTATTCAAACAATAATGATAATTGTAATACTTTTGATAGTAATAAGAGTATTATTACATTTAAGGTTAAGGTGGCTAGGTGTAAAATACACGGACCAAAACCCGTAACTCGTTTCAAATCGTTTAATATCTCACGAGACGTTCCATAAATAAATATATATAGTCGAATCCGTAAACTCGAGACATAAAATTTCTGTTAGGTTATCCTAGTGCCGGAGTCAACGTAGTGCCAATAAATTCTCGAAATAAATTCTCATCACATCGATAATCCTATTTGATTCCATAAAAAAAAATTAAATATAATCAACCACAATATAGGTTTTACAAGTTCGTTACGAATAAAATTTCAAATATAAATTTATAAACGAACTTTTACGTAATGCGGGTTTTCGAAAATGGCTCCCTAATTTGCCAGTTGTCACATCCTCCTAGCCTCAGAAGAAACCCGTCCCGGGTTTCTCTCGAACAATCCATCTACGAAGTTAAAAGCTTCGGATATCTCTTTCGGAACTCGTCCTCACGTTCCCACGTAAATTCCAGTCCATGTCGGGAATTCCAACGAACCATGACGAGTGGTATGCGACTTCGCTTGAGTCGCTTAATCTCACGATCCAATATCTCAATCGGCTCTTCCACAAAGTTCAATTTCTCATCAACACGAATATCATCTTCACTAATCGCCAGGAAATGAGCAGACTTACTCAATCGATCCACAATTACCCATATAGCGTCACAACCGCTAGCTGTCTTTGGTAATTTGGTAATAAAATCCATTGTAATCCGCTTCCATTTCCAAACCGGGAGTTCTGGCTGCGTCAATAATCCTGACGGTCTTTGATGTTCGGCCTTAACCTTAGAGCAAGTCAAACACTTACCAACGTACAATGCTATATCTGCCTTCATACTTGGCCACCAATATAACTTTTTCAAATCCTAATACATCTTGTCAGACCCAGGATGAATAGAGTATTTTGACTTATGCGACTCATGCATAATCAACTCTCGAATTCCTCCATACAATGGTACCCAACTTCGTTCTCCAAAACACAATACTCTATCAGAACGCTTAACAAATCCCTTATCATTTTCTGCCATCCCAAATATGTTCTCAGCAGGTCGATTTTCTGCTTTCAACGCTTCCGTTTGAGCTTCTAATATTTGAGACGGTAATGGCGATACGATAGTCATTCCTAATGACCTAACTCGTAACGGTGGAATTCTCTCCTTTCGACTAAGAGCATCAAAAACAACGTTTGCTTTACCAGGATGGTAACAAATTTCACAATCATAATCGCTTAGCAACTCAATCCAACGTCATTGTCTCATGTTGAGCTCTTTTTGATTCAAGATGTGTTGTACACTTTTGTGGTCAGTAAACACAACACACTTGGTTCCGTACAAGTAATGTCTCCATATCCTTAAGGCAAAAACCACAGTACCTAACTCCAAATCATGAGTGGTGTAGTTCTTCTCATGCTTCTTGAGCTGTCGGGAAGCATAAGGTATCACTTTCTCTCGTTGCATTAACACAGCTCCCAAACCTTTATGCGAAGCGTCACAATAGACGACAAAGTCCTCACTACCTTCAGGTAACGCTAAGATAGGAGCACTACACAACATCTCCTTAAGTAATTGAAATGCTTCCTCTTCCTTATCTCCCCATTCGTATTTAATGCTCTTTTGAGTCAATTTGGTCAACGGTTTTGCTATCTTCGAAAATCCCTCAATGAATCTTCGGTAATAACCGGCTAATCCCAAAAATTGACGAACTTCTGTTGGGGTTGTCGGTGCAGCCCAATATTTAAAAGCTTCAATCTTAGCGGGATATACGTGAACTCCTTGACTATCAATCACATGACCCAAAAATTGTACCGTCGAAATCCAAAATTCACAGTTGGAGAACTTGGCATACAGTTTCTCCCTCCTGAGCAATTCTAAGATAAGTCTTAGATGCTCCTCATGCTCCTTTTCACTTCTTTGAATAGATTAGAATATCGTCGATGAACACAATCGTAAACTTATCTAAATAAGGCTTACACACCCGATTCATGAGATCCATGAATACAGCCGGTGCGTTAGTCAACCCAAACGGCTTCACTTGAAACTCGTAATGCCCGTAACGGGTTCTGAAAACCATTTTCGGAATATCTTCCTCATGAACTCGAAGCTGATGATATCCCGATCTCAGATCGATCTTCGAATACACACTCGATCCTTGAAGCTGATTGAACAAGTCGTCGATCCTTGGTAACGGGTATCTATTCTTCACCGTTAGTTTGTTCAGGTCTCGGTAATCAATACACATACGAAACGATCCATCCTTCTTCTTCACAAATAAGACTGGGGCTCCCCAAGGTGAAGAACTTGGTCTTATAAATCCTTTTTTCATCAACTTTGGTAACTTAGTGCAAGAAATGACCGCTAATCGAGATGGGCTCCTCGAACCTTTTCGATCTCCTTGTATATTTAGAATCTCCTTTCCGTAAGGCACATACACAATCTTCTCATCGCAGAGTATGTGAGCACGATACTTCAAAAACCAATCCATACCGATGATGACATCGAAACTTCCTAACGTGACGGGTAGAAGATCTATGTTGAAAGGGTGATTCAAGAAATTTAACGTGCAACCGCGAATGATAGTCTTAATCCTTTCTATGTTTCCATTAGCTAACTCTACATCATACCCAATTCCTAAGGCCATCAGGGGTTTCTCTAGTAAGGGTGCAAACGTAGTGGACACAAAACTTCTATCGGCACCAGTATCAAATAGTATGGAAGCATAACGACTATTGAGAAGGAACGTACCAGTAACGACGTTCGGATCTTCTCCTCTCTCTTTCCCAAGTGCATACACTCTCCCATGAGCAGCTCCAACTTCCACACGTTGGTCCCCATTATCTTGTCGTCCATGGTTTCCTCCAGCTCCACGTTTCCATGATTGTACCCATTAACACCCGATCCTTGATTTCCTCGGTTCCACGATTCCCTACACTCATTCCTATAATGTCCTTTCTTTCCACACCCAAAACAAGTAACATCCGCCTTACTTCTCACTTCAGGAGTAGCTTGAACCATAGCAAGAGGTCGAGCCCTACAATCCTTAGCTGTGTGTCCTTTCCTTGAGCAATTCTGACATATTACACTACACCATCCAGAATGATTCTGGTGGCAACGACCACACTTGGGTGTATCACCATTTTTGTTCCTCTTATCTCCATTTCCAATGGCATAAGCCTTAGCAACAGCTTGTTGCTTGTTTCGGTGATCCTTACCTTTAGAGTGATGGTCTCTCTTTCTCTTACCATTCCTATCCTTATCAGCTCCTTCCAATTCCAACAAATCAATTAATTGTTGAGCGATTGTGATGGCCTCATGGATGTTTGCAGGTCTAGCAGCAATCACATCATTCCTTGTAGCCACAGGAAACCCATCGGTATACCGCTCAATCTTTTGAGTCTCAGTCCTAACCATATATGGGCAAAGCAATGCCAACTCCTGGTAACGACGATTGTAAGTCGCCATATCAGTACCCTTCACTTTGTGATTCCAAAACTCAATCTCCAGCTTCTTAACCTCATTTCTTGGGCAATAAGTCTGAATCAACAAAGACTTAAATTGCTCCCAAGTCATGGCATAGGCCACTTCACTCCCAACCGAATTTCGGTAATTGTTCCACCAAGTTAAAGCTTCGTCCTTAAAAGTGAAAGAAGCAACCTTTACCTTTGCATTCTCCGCACAGTTGCTGACATTGAACACTGACTTAGCTTTCTCTACCCACCTGGCCAAGTAGACTACTCCTTCAGTTCCACCAACTCAATGGGTCCACAGATTCGGAACTCCTTGTAGTTACAACCATTATTACAAACAGGTGGAAAAGTTCCAGCAGAGTTATTGGAGTGATTCAACTCAGCTAGTAGCTCAGTAACTCGTTGCTCCACAAGTTGGTTGATCATTGCTTGATCCACATTAGATGCATTAGGTGGAACATGATCATTGTCTCCCTGAACATCAACATTTTGATTCCTGTTGTTATGGTTAGTAGTGTCCAGGTTATCAGGAGTAGGGGTTTCAACATTTCGAGTAGGACGGCGTCCTCGGCGACCAGGGTAGTCACTGCAGGACCAGTTCGGGTAACTCTAACAGGGTTTCGTTGTGAGGCCATTTAATACCAATACGATATCAACCACGCAATTTGAAACACAATTCTCCATGTACGCCAAAAACCATAGAATATCATACGAAATCACCATCATCCATACAAGTAGCGATCAATACATCATTCCATACTACCAAAAGACATAATAGATACTAATCGTTCCATACGAGACGAATGTACAATTCGAATATCACGATATAAGAGATATAATATCTAGCTCTCCTAACCAAGTACTCCCTGGCTTAGGTAGCAACATAACAACACAAATCCAAATCGATCTAGCCACGATGCTGGCGTAGACTCCTCAACTCTGATCTCAAACCATCCAAATTTCTCCATAACAATCCCAGCTCAACACTTTGTGCATCTCTATCTCTTTTGAGGTCTGCTACATCCTTCTCCAACTCCGTGTTCCTCTGCCACAACTTGCGATCTGCCTCGCGAGCCGTGAGGAAACCTCTTTGCAGACTCTCTATCTACTCATGTATCTCAATCATACCTCTCCTAATCGCTGTCGTCCTGCCCACGATAGTAGTCAAATCAACTCTTAACTCAGCAATAACCATATCAAGTCGATCAGCCATCTGCGAGATCCTCTTGCCCTGCGTAGTAAGCCGATCCCAAATCCTACCAGTCTCACCCAAATCTGCAAGCTCAGCAGATATCTCAGACGGCGCGTCAGACGCTACGGGACTACCAGGTGGTGAATCAAATAAACGGGTGATCAGGTGAAACCAGCTCTAACGGGTGCATCGGAGAATCGGGCTCCTCAGCATGAGCTGGACGTGCTGGCAAACCATCATCAGCAGGCATCTCCTCCTCCTGATGGTCATCCTCCTCCTCATCCTGAGGGTCATCATTCTCCTGCTCACTCTCGTACTCCTCATCGAAGGGGTACTCCATCAATTGTCGTCTCCGAACAGGTGAACCACGAGGCGATAAAGTCGGTGACTTAGGGCAACAATGGGAAGACGAAGTAGTAGTGGCTGAACGCATGACCATCTCGTGTATGGGTCATCAGGGGCCATAGTGATCTGTGCTGGGCGACGCGTGCCAGCATAAACATCCTCAATAACATCGTACGAATAGGAGGTCATGGTTTGTGACAACGGCGTAGGGTAGGTGTAAGTGTTTCAAAACAACTAAAGCGCGAACTCAAAATACCATATCAAAAATCCTCATATAATTTCAATCATATAATCTTAATAAAGAATTACAAATACCGCATTACTAAAACATTTATTAAACAAATAAACCATATAATTCCTCAAAACGCCATCTTATCACTAAATCAATATATCCCATATTCTCAAGTCATCTCAAAAAAAATAATCTCATTTCAAATCATTATCTCATAATACCTCAAAATAATCGAACATGCTTCGGCTTGGCGGGCTGGCGGGCAATGGTCAAGGATCGTTTTCTATAAAAATCGGTTATAGTTTAGGTGTTTATTTACCTAGTTCTCTATAACCTTGGCTCTGATACCAATCTGTAACACCCCCAAAATTTGGTACAGCGGAAGACTCAACAAGCTTTCGGGGTGCTACGGGGATTGGTATCCAACACAAGACATAAAAGAACGAGATAAAGTAAACATAAGAAAAACACAATCAAAACGGGGTTTTAAAGTTTACATTTATCCCAACATCATTCGGAGTAAGCCCAAAAGAAATAAACGTAGGTCCACAATTAAATATCGGAGTTTTAGAAAAATAGATCCATAAACCAGGTACCTTAGCCGAGCCTTCCAATCCATGCATCCAAATCGTCACTTAATTACCTGAGAAAACGTGCTAAAAGTCAGCTTTCGCTGGTGAGATCATAGGTTTAAATTCATACTCAATATAGTGGACATATACGCAAAACACTTGCTAGCTAGACTAAGGATTCACTAAAAACCTGCGGATACCCTCCGCTCCAACATAGATATTCGGGTAACCCCCACAATATCATAAATACTCGGATAACCTCTGAAGTATTAATAACCTATAGGTGCACACTATAGTATCCAAATAAGCCAACCTTGAATAGTACACACGAAACTATGTGACTAAAGTTGACAATTCACCAATATCAAATTAAGCCAAACTTGAATAGTACACACAAAACTATGTGACTAAAGTTGACAATTCACCAATATCAAAATAAGCCAACCTTGAATAGTACACACGAAACTATGTGACTAAAGTTGACAATACATCCTAGTCCATACGCATAGCAAGTTTTAGAAAGAATATAAAAGCGATAAAAGTCCACATAAAATAATTTGCACGTTTCTCACCCCAAGTATTGAAAACATAGTCCAAGATTAAAAAGTGGGGCTATGACTCATCTCAAGTCCAGAAATCAGCAATAAGAAATCGGTAGAAGTAAGACGTATAGTAACTCAAAAGACGGCAACTACGGACTCGGCACTTCCTAACAATATCAACTCGTTCAGAAATCATTTCCTCAAAATCAAATATTCCCAAACCCAAACGTATTTCGTTTTACTTTCTGAAAATCCATTTCTCGTATAAATCTCGTATTAGTTTGGAGTTTGGCATTTGGTATCCATACGGGTGGTGGGTCGACATAACTCAAACCAAGAAGTCACAATAAAAGGATAATAAAACAATCTATAGGTCTAATATTAGTCGAATATATTATTTAAATAAATCATCGAAGCTTATCAAATCCGTCGATTTGGTAATCCCCCGTATTTATTTACTTAATATACCATTCTAAGATTATACCCGAATCCTAGGTCACACATTGCACATAAAGTACTATATGGTATATATCAAAGTTTAATAAATTCTTTAATTATGCCGTTAAGCTTACCAAATTCGTTAATTTGGCAACCTCACGAGATACTTAGTAATTCATTATTCTCGTACACATACCATAACCTATGGGCGTCGTAGGATACGATGCCCATTAATATACTCAATTTAAATAACTAATTAGCTCTTATTTAACCCGTCGATTAAATAAGTTACGTAGTTATCGAAAGTGAGTGTATTAATCGTCATATATCCATGACAACACGAACATCACAAATAATAAATCACTTGGACTCAAGTGACCACGACCCCGTATAACTCGATAGTTTTCCTCGTTAATTTAAAAGAAATTATTTTATTTAATTATTTATTCAACGTCAAGATTTAATCGTTATTTATAGTGTTTAATTATAATAACGCTCCCAATATTATTACACTACTTTCATAGCATAATATTTATAGTCACGCCATCGCTATAATATTACCCGTGATCTTTTAATTATTAATATACGCATTTATATATTTATATATATGTTATTCACATCTATATATTTATATAAAACGTTTATATTAACAATAATATTATTACAAGTTTTATTATTTGCGTTTAATTATAAATAATTATCGAGTCATACGAAATGATCACATGTCCGAGTCATCACTCTCGGCTCATTGTCCAAGTCCAAAAATAACGTAATCAAGTCATAAATAAGTAATCCAACTCCGCCCAAATCAATCCCAATACACGTGCTACAACAATAAGGTCCGACTACGGCACCCGACTAACCTATCTCCGTCAATCTAAGTGACCGTCTCACAATCGGTCCCCAATACCACTTTTCGTCAACAGCTCCACAAAATATTATATTCATCACCTTCGCGGCTCCAAAGTAATAACAACAATCTCAACATATTAATAACAATAACAAAATACCACAACAATTATAGCAACAAAAAGAATAACTACTAAAATATTCATCAAGAATACCCATAAAACGGGTCGACTTACCAAGTCAAACCCCGAGTCGAGAGACTCGTTTGGGTCTCGGCTACACCACAAGCCACGAGAACCCAACCCCAAAGACCATTTAGGCCTCGGCTAGGCTCAACCGAGCCATAACAAATCAACCAAACGGACCCCTTTGGGTCGCGGTACCACAAACAAACAACCAGGTCCAAGTATAACCAATAATCACCAAAACTCAAAAGTATACCAAGCCGTGAGCATAGGCTCACGGTTTCACTTCGACATCGCACCCAAAAATCATAAAACCCGGATACCAAACTCATTTTTATAAATAAAACATCATTTCCCATCAATTTATCATGAAACCCAACAAGAAAAGTTCTTGTACCCACGGTTTGGGTAGAAATTCGAGGCACACGAGTGAGATTTGTGGCCACTCACCTACAAAACGGCTCCAAGATTACGTTTCTTCGAAAACCCAACAAGTATTGACAAGATTGGTGAGGTTAAAGTGGCGGTGGTATTTATTTTGTGGTGTTAGAGGTGTTTTTATGGCGCGTGGGTTATACCAAAAGATAGATCTCGATGAGATGGTTAAGATGGTGGTGTTGGTTTGGTCGTGTGGGGGGAGGGGCGGTGTGGTGATGGTGGCCGGAAAAGATGGATGGTGGCTAGGGTTATTAGAGAGAGAGAGAGGATGAAATAAAGGTGATGAGTGTTGTCTTGGTTTGGTGTGGAATGACAGAAAACACAAGGACGATTTTGTAGTCCTACTCTTTCTATTATTTTCTTTTCTTTCTTTCTTTTTATTCAAACAATAATTATAATTGTAATACTTTTGATAGTAATAAGAGTATTATTACATTTAAAGTTAAGGTGGCTATTTGTAAAATACACGGACCAAAACCCGTAACTTGTTTCAAATCGTTTAATATCTCACGAGACGTTCCATAAATAAATATATATAGTCGAATCCGTAAACTCGAGACATAAAATTTCTGTTAGGTTATCCTAGTGCCGGAGTCAACGTAGTGCCAATAAAATCTCGAAATAAATTCTCATCACATCGATAATCCAAATTGATTCCATAAAAATTTTTTTAAATATAATCAACCACAATATAGGTTTTACAAGTTCGTTACGAATAAAATTTCAAATATAAATTTATGAACGAACTTTTACGTAATGCGGGTTTTCAAAAATGGCTCCCTAATTTGCTAGTTGTCGCATGTTTACATTCAGGTTTAAGGTATGTTTATTGCCCTTTTACAAGGGAGTATTGATATGTTCTAAATTACAGCACAAGGTGCCGTAACAAGCAGCCCGTGCCACGCTGAGGTGGTAGGCGTTATGGTGGCGCCACGATATCTCCCCAGCTCAGAGCCAAGCTCGAGACCACAAACATTCATCCAGTCACTCATTTGAACCGAAGGCTCATGCTCTTCACTCGATGTGGTTCAATTAGTTTTAACATCTCTCAAGAATGTCGTCAAATGTTAGGTGCATAATTGCGTCCACTTTGGGACTTCAATCTCTTCTTCACTGCTATATCATCATCTTATTGATCAAGATGTAGTGTGGTATCGAAATAGGCTGTCGATATCAATACAGATATAACAAAAGTGTATCGAAATAGGCTGTCGATATCAATACTAGTAGAATTGATGGATTGGTTGTCATCAATAGGATAAGTAAATATTTGGTTGGATACAGCATATTGGAGATGATCATTTTATAAATAAAAATCCCAAAAGTTTTACAAGTGATTTACATATAGTTAATAATTTTTTATTTACACAAAGAGCTTGTAAATTAGTATGATAACCATAAAAAACAATCAAAGTGATTGACTTTATAGTCAACTTATTGACGTACATCTGATTCAGTGAGCTTTTGTTTCTTCTTCATAAAACTGTAATGGTAGAAATAAGTTGATATCTCTTTTATACTCATTCTTTCGTGTTAACCACATCTTAAGTTGATAATACCATTAACTGGTAAATGTTATAAGAATTGAAAATGTCACAAGGATCAAAAAGATGACCGGGGAGAAAATTAAGTTCATTTAGTCAAGTTTTGGTTTTCACACTTTGGCCACAAGATTTCAAACTTATTTGCACTTTGTGGTTGCCAAGTACTAAAAAATAGCTTCAAAGTAAGTCAAACAATTAGCAAATTCTTAGAAGTTGCATATGCTTGTATATATGTAGCCACTTGGAAGTTGCATATACTTCTTTGAGCAACTGTTCGTTCAAGAATCTACTTGGCGTTAGCATTAAATATTAGCTTCACTCCAAACAAATTGTCATTTATTGATTCATAAAAATAGTGTCACTAAAAAAGTCAAAAAATTATCACTAAAGATATAAAAGTGTCAATAAAAGCTACAAAAAAATGTCACTAGTTGTAGGAATTACTCCAACTAAAAAAAGTGTAGGTAAATATATATCTAGAGCAAAGGATACCATGGCAGGCTAAAAATCAATTTTCGGTATCACGTCAGCTTTTATATCAAAATCACCTTTTTATTCATAAAAAAGTCGAACATCCCGTTTCAGACCAACAAACACACCGGCCGAGATGTCGCGCTGGTGGATGCGCTATGTTACTGTGTGCTATTATATTGACAAAAACAAATTTAAGGATATATGTTTTGTCTTTTGGAACACTTAGTTTTCACAACAAGTCTCACTAGAACTAATAATTTTAACCTTTTAGGCAAACTTTTTAAAAAGTATCATTAAAATATTAAATGTAGTGATGCTAACATTTAAAGCATAAAGTTTTACTATTTGAACTTTGGCTTTCACACTTTGGCCACAAGATTTCAAACATAAAGTTTTACTATTTGCACTTTGGCTGCCAAGTACTACGAAGTAAAAAAAAAAAAATACTAAAAATAGCTTCAAAGTAAGTCAAACAGTTAGCAAATTCTTAGAATTGAAGTTGCATATAATCCAACTCATCTCATCTAGAAACAACAAAAGATACAACAACAAGATCCCGTGATGTATTTTTTTTAACAGATCTTTAAACATCCAAAAGCCCCTCAAAAAATTCATCATTGATCTTGAATAGAAAAACAGAAAATTACGATTTATTGCAAGATCTCAGGCGAATGGCACACGTGCTGCTACATATTGTGATGATGATATGAACTTTCTGTTATGGAAATTTTGTCTACTGAAGTGGGTATATGTTTGATTGGTTTGGCTTTGAGTTTATTACTATTATTATTATTTTTCAGAGGTTGAAAATGAATAGGTTTAAAATGACCAAATTGCCCCTATATGCAGAAACTTAGTTTATTCGGTTTTTATATATATCCACCCAAACAAACACAGTTGACTTAATAATTGCTCTACAAAGGTTATTCATCTCATCCATCCAATTGCTTCTTTGCAGTTACTGCAAATAAAATTTCCCAGATCATAACTTCAATGGCATCTACTTCAGCTTCATCCATTCAAAAGAGCTACAAGTATGATGTTTTTTTGAGTTTTCGAGGTGAAGACACTCGTAACACCTTTGTTGGCCATCTTTATAAAGCTCTTGAGCAACATGGGATTCAAACTTACAAAGATGATGACAAAATTGAAAAAGGGGAAACGATCGACACCCAGCTCATGGAATCCATTGAAGACTCAAGATTCTTCATCATTGTGTTCTCCAAGAACTATGCTGGTTCGTCTTGGTGCTTAGATGAGCTTGTCAAGATTATGGAGTGTCACAAGACTACCGAGCAAACTACTTACCCAATCTTTTATGATGTGGAGCCCACCGAAGTCCGTAACCAGAGTGGGGCACTTGGAGAAGCTTTTACAAAACACGAAGCGAAAGAGGTTGCTGAGAACTGGAGAGAGGCTATGAAAGAAGCGGCCGATCTGGCTGGGTGGGAGTTGAAGGCGACAGCTAACGGGTAAGTCAACCCCTAAGTTAGAAATCTATATTTCTTATACCTGTTTGTTTTGTTTTTCTTATCTTTGAATTTTAGTATTTGTGTTTTAGGTCGTTAATTATTTGTTTATGTGACATTCAAGCAAGATTATGAAATCATTTTTATTGTCACAGGGATGAATCTAAACTGATCCAAATAGTAGTTGCAAATATTTTCAAAAACATAAGTTCCCTTAGTTCGAGTGTGGATGGAAACTTAGTAGGCATGGAGATGCGAACAGACGAGGTTCTTACATCTTTAGAAATTGGTACAGAAGATGTCCGCATGATAGGGATATGGGGGATGGGAGGTGGTGGGAAGACAACTTTGGCAAGAGTTGTTTTTGATCGAATATCCATTCAGTTCGACGGTAGAGCCTTTGTTGAAAATGTAAGGGAAGTTTCAAAATCCTCTTTGTACGGTTTGAATAAGTTGCAAAAACAAGTTCTTTCAAGCACGTTAAGTCAAGAAAACATCGCTGTAAGTAGTGTTCATGAAGGAACAAACATGATGAAAAAGATGATGCGTGGGAGAAAGGTTCTTATTGTTCTGGACGATGTTGATGACACCAAACAGCTTGAGGTGTTAGCAGGCGAGCCTAACTGGTTTAAGTTGGGAAGCAGAGTTATCATTACCACACGAGATAAGCAAGTTCTGTTAGCCCACCGAGTGAAATTCATTAATGACGTCAACCTGTTATCGCACGTGGAAGCGATTTCTCTCTTAAGTAAGTATGCATTTGCAAGAGAGATTCCAAATCAAGGATACGAAGAGCTATCAAGACAGGTTGTAAAATATGATGATGGTCTTCCGCTAACGATCAAAGTTTTGGGTTCCATGCTATATGGTCAAAATGAGCCTCAGTGGATAGATACCCTAGCAAGACTAAAAAAAATTCCATTGAAGGCAACTATGGAAAAATTGGAACTCAGCTATAATGGTCTTGAGGAGGATTACAAGGAAATATTTCTTGATGTTGCATGCTTACTCAAAGGTTGGCATAAAGAAAACGCAATCAAGTCTCTTGAAAGCTGTGGATTTTTTTCTGAAGCTGGCTTAAGAGTTCTTGAACAGAAATCGCTCATCACTATTTCTGAATATGGGAAGTTGGGGATGCATGACCATATAGAAGAAATGGGTAAGAATATTGTTCGTCGTGTGAATCCCAATAAACCTGAAACGCATAGCCGGTTATGGATTAAGGAGGAAATTGTAGATATATTGGTTAATGACTCAGTAAGTATCAAGTTATTTGAGTTGTTAAACTAAAAGGTCAGTATATTTTTTTAAAAGTTCAATTTAGTCATTGTACAATTGGAGATAGAGATAAAGTCAAGCAGGTAGTAAGTTATCCTAATGATGTAATTTCATACTTTTTTAAAGTTTGATTATCTAAATAAATAGGTTTTCTATATAATGACATTTTTTAATAAACTATAAGTTCAATGACTAAAGTGGATATATATTTTGAAAAAGTAGATTATTGACCTCGAGTACTTAACACATTTTCTTTTGTAATGAAACAAATCTCATGGTCACTGCTATTTGAATTACAGGGTACCCAAGCAACAGAATGTATAAAACTGGATGCATATGCAGATCTATTGAATTTTGAAATTTTAATGAACGGTCTCGCAAACATGAAGAATCTTAGATGTGACAACCGGCAGTTTAGGGAGCTATTTTAAAACCCGCATTACGATTTAAGTTCGTTTATAATTTTTATTTGAAATTTTCATTTCACAACGAACTTGTAAGACCTATTCTATGGATATTTTTAATTAATGACGTTATGGAATTCGTGAATTATGTTCATAATTCATTTTTGATTAAATGATCGGTGATGTATATTATAAATTCTAACTTGGTACTACGTTGACTTTGGCACTAGGATACCTAACGACAGTTTTATGATTCATCTTACGAGTCTGACGATATTTTTAATTATTTACGAGATGTTCTCGAGTGATATTGAAGTTTTAAAATGAGTTCGGGTTCGGGCCACATGTTTTTACATATTACCCGCGTTACCCGCTCCACCGTAATATTATTATTATTATTATTACTCTTATTATTATTATTATTATTATTATTATTATTATTATTATTATTATTATTATTATTATTATTATTATTAATAACTTTAAAATAATAATAATAATAATAAAAAGATAAAGGGTGTGTTTGGTCCGGTTTTCACACACACACTCACCCTCACCACACTTCATTCTCTCTCTCTAACTCATCTCTTCCCCCATTTCCTTAACCCTAGCCGCCGACCACAAATCCGACCACCACCGCCGCATTTCCGACCCCTCAACAAAATAATTACCACCATCTTCTTCCTCTCTTCATCCTCTTTCATTTGGTATATGATACTCACCCTAGAACCACCGTTAACACCACCAAACTTGTAATAATCCGTTCGAATTTTTAATAGCTTTACTAGATCCGTGCATTTGGAGGTCCAAGAAGGTGAGAAGGAGCTATTTTTGGGTTTTGGGTGCCACAAATTGGCATTTATCCATGGCTACACGGATTATTATGTTGAGAATCGAGTTGATTTTTAATGGGAAATGAGATTTTAGTGATAAAAATTAAGTTTGGTATCCGGGTTTCTTGGTATTGGTTGTGGTTGACTCGGAACCGAGAGCTATGCTCTCGGCTTATTTTGGTTCGAGCCCTTGGGTGGCTTTGGTTTCTTTGGTGATTGTTGTTTGGTTGTTTGTCGAGGGTGTTAACCTTCGAACCGAGCTAACCGAGACCCGTGTGGTCTCGGGGTTTCCATTGATGCTCGTATGACCACGCCGAGACCCGTATTGGAGTTCTCGTTGGGTTGTGGTTCGAGCCTTGAGCTCGAGATTTTTTTGTGGTTCGACCCTTGTGGGTCGCGGCCTTTAGCCGCGTATTTATTTTGGTGCCGAATGACCATTTGGGTCGAATGGGTTTATATGGTTACTTGTTAGGCTCTTGCGAGCTAGGTGATGCTTATGTGTTGGCTCGAGTCCAAGTGACTCGCGGTTTGGAGCCGAGAATCAAGTGAGTCGAGGGCTCGGGTTGGCTTGGTAAACCGACCCAAACATTAACCTTGTTAATGTTATTTCTTGAAATAATTGTGAACTTAATTGTTACATTGTTGTGGTATTTCATTTTCGGCCGAATACTTTTAGTTGAGTCGAGACCGTGTTTGGTCTCGACATTGGATATTGTTATTGGTAATTGAGGAGTTGTTGACGAAAGAGATATTGGGGACCGATTGTGAGACGGTCGTTAGATTGACGGAGATAGGTTAGTCGGGTGCCGTAGTCGGACCCTCATGTTGTAGCCCGTGGTTTGAGATTGTGATTGGACAGAGATTTGTTATTTTATGACTTTTGCTTATTATTGGACTTGGACAATGAGCCGAGAGTCATGACTCGGACATATGACCATTTCGTATAACTCAATAACAATTAAAATTAAAACGAGAATAATAAAACTCGTAATAATAATTATTGATAATATGAACGTTTATATGAATATATATACGTGAATAACGTATATGTAACTATATAAGCGCGTATATTAATAATAATAAAAATCACGAGTCGTATTATAAATAATATGATTAGATATATATTAGGCTACGAAAGTGGCGTAATATTATTGAACATATTATTGTTATAAAAATTGTGTTATAAAACGGGAAACTCCCGAAAATTATGAAACGTTTAATAAAATGCCATTTCGGATATATAACGGATAAACTTATTGAGTTATGCGAAATTGTTGTCACTCGGGACCAGGTAAGTTATTATTTGTGACGTTCGTGTTGTCACGGATATATGACGACTAATATAGACGTTTTCTATAATTAAATAACCACTTAACCGTAAGGTTGAGCCGGGTTATTTGGCTATAGGAAATGAATATATTAGTGGGCATCGTATCCTACGACGCCCATAGGTTGTAGTATATGTAAAGTGTAATAGATTGCGAGTGTATATATCGGGAAATCTGGCCAATTTGACGATATATATGAGGAATTTATTAAACTAGGATATATATACTATATAGCAATTAGGTGCTATGTGCTTTAGGTTGGGTGTAATCTTGGAACGATATGTTACGTAAATAAATATGAGGATTATCAAATCGACGGATTTGGTAAACTTTAGCGATTTATTTAAATGATATATTGGGCTAATATTAGATCCATAGTTATTTATCTTTCTATATGTGATCTCTCTGGTTTGTTTTGAGTCGACCCACCACCCGTATGGATACCAAACGCAAATACACCAAACTAATACGAAATGGATTTTCGGAAATAAAATGGATTCTCGTCCGGGTTTGGGAATATTATATATTTGAGGAAATGATTTCTGAAAGAGTTACTATTGTTAGGTCGTGCCAAGTCCGTAGTTGCTGTTTCGTGAGTTATCATACATCTTATTTCTACCTACCTCATCTTGCTATTTTCTGGACTTGAGGTGAGTCATAGCCCCACTTTTTACTCTTGAACTATGTTTTCAACGATTGGGGTGAGAAACGTGCAAATCATTTTACGTGGACTATTATCGCTTTTATATTCTTTCTAAACTTGCTATGCGTATGGACTAGGATATATTGTCAGCTTTAGTCACACCTTTTGTGTGTACTATTCAAGGTTGGCTTATTTGGTTATTGGTGGATTGTCAGCTTTAGTCACATATATGTTGTGTGTACTATTCAAGGTTGGCTTATTTGGTTATTTGGAATTGTCAGCTTTAGTCACATATATGTTGTGTGTACTATTCAAGGTTGACTTATTTAGATACTATAGTGTGCACCTATAGGTTATTAATACTTCGGAGGTTATCCGAGTATTTATTGGTATTGCGGGGGTTACCCGAATATCTATGTTAGTACGAAAGGGTTTCCGTGTGTTATGTTGAGAGCGGAGGGTATCCGCAGGCTTTTAGCGAATCCTTAGTCTAGCTAGCAAGCGTTTTGCGTATATGTCCACTATATTGTTAGTTGAATTTAAACCTATGATCTCACCAGCGAAAGCTGACTTTTAGCACGTTTTCTCAGGTAATTAAGTGTTGAGATGCATGCTTGGATTGGAAGGCTCGGCCATGGCACACGGGTTATGGATCTATTTTTCTAAACTCTGATAATTAAATTTGGACCTACTGTTATTTTATTTTGGGCCTGACTCTGAATGATATTGGGATAAATGTAAACCTTAAAACCCCGTTTTGGTTGTGTTTTTACTATGTTTACTTTATCTCGTTCTATATTGTCTTGTGTTGGATACCAATCCCCGTAGCACCCCGAAAGCTTGTTGAGTCTTCCGCTGTATCAAATTTTGGGGGTGTTACAGATTGGTATCAGAGCCAAGGTTATAGAGAACTAGGTAAATAAACGCCTAAACTATAACCGTATTTTTATAGAAAATGATCCTTGACCACCGCCCGCCAGCCCGCCAAGCCGAAGCATCTTCTATTATTTGAGGTATTATGAGATATTTGAGATGATTTGAGATTTATGGATTTTAGTAATAAGATGGCGTTCTCGAGGATTTATATGGTCTATATGTTTTATAAACATTTTAGTAATGCGGTGTTTGAAATTCTTTTATTGAGATTATATATGGAATTATTTGATGAGTATATTTGGTACGGTTTTATGAGTTGTGATTTAAGTTGTTTTGAAACACTTACACCTACCCTACGCCGTTGTCACAGACTATGGCCTCCCATATGCCCGATGTCGTCGAGGACATTCTTACTGCACCAGTTTTACCTGCACAGTTCACTATGGCATCTGATGACCCTTACCAGATGGCCATGTCTTCAGCTATTGTATCACAGACAGCTTCTACTTCAGCACTACCTGCTGCATCTACGCAGGGACCCTCATCTTCTCTAGCACTACAAGAAAAGTGGCTTTTTAGGACCCCCATAAGCGTCATAAAATGGTACTTTTTAGGACCTTTCATTTAATAGGACCAAGGATGAAAGCGTTTCATGTAAGGCGGTTGTAATAGGTCCAAAGCGTCCTAACCCTTATGAAACCAATTTTATGGTCGTATTATATGTCTATGAACAACACAAATAGCGTCCTAATAAAACCATATTAGGACACTTTTACATTGTTTTAACATGTGATTACCTACTTTTAATCTTTTGAAACACATAAAAACGTCCTTAAAAGTGTTGTTAGGACGCTTATGATGTAACATCATAGCTATTTTAACAACCAAGAAAAGGGTCCTAATAACTCAAATAAGATTATGATACCAATTTTATGGTCGCATAATAGGTCTATAAACAACCCAAATAACGTCCTAATAAAAACATATTAGGACACTTTTACAATGTTCTAACATGTGATAACCTACTTTTAATCTTTTGATACACATACAAGCGTCCTTTAATGTTAATTCTTAGGACGGTTATCATATACCATTATAGTTACTTTAACACCAAGAAAAGGGTCCTAATATCCCAAATACGATTATGAAACCAAATTTATGGTCGCATAATATGTCTATGAACAACCAAATAACGTCCTAATAACAACATATTAGGACACTTTTTACAATGTTGTAAAACGTGGTTGCCTAATTTTAATCTTTTGATACACATACAAGCGTACTTAAAAGATAATTGTTAGGACGCTTAGCATATAACATAATAGCTACTTTAGCACCAAGAAAAGGGTTCTAATATCTCAAAGAAGATTATGAAACCAATTTTTTGGTCGTATAAAATGTCTATTAACAACCTAAATAACGTCCTAATAACAACATATTAGGACACTTTTACAATGTTAAGCGTCCTTAAAAGTTAATTGTTAGGACGGTTAATAAGTTTAATAGGACAATTTCAAAGTCCTGACAAGTCATATGATAGGACGCTATTTTCAACATGCACACTCTATTATTACGATATGAATAAAACATTAACTAATTATTAAATGAATAAAACGAAATTGTATTTCAAATAAGCAATTGTCATAACAAAAGCACTAAACATAAATAAGGTAGACACTATCCAACATAAAGTCTTGTAACATTAAACAATAAATTAAAGCAACAAGAAGCTTAGTCCAGGGTCATCATGCATCCTTTCTCAATCCTCACGGACCACCTACAAATAAACACCCATGTATAAGCATTAAGCTCCATGTTAGCAAAATTATTGGTATCACAAGATTAACAAAGCCGAGTCAAACAAACCGGGATCAATCGAAAGGAGGAAGGTCATTCTCGCTTCACCGAACCTATAAGATAGTGGATTTGAATTAAGAAAAGTTCAAATTACATAAGTAAACGTCTTTTAGTCATGCTTCCATTTTTAAAAAATTTCCATATTCAAATTATCATTTTTAGTACCTCATATTAATTATGAAATGACCAGAGACATAACTTTCAGAACTTAACACTTTTGGTCCCTTAACTTTAATTAATTAACAATTGAACTTAAAACATAATTAAATTACAAAATAAATACCAAAACTTATCAAATATGCATAAAGGGTCCCCATACTTATTTTTACCCAAAAGTTACTGTTTTTCTACAGTTAACAAAAATAGCCAAACAATTTTAATAATTACAAAACGGCCCCTCAACTTTTATTTACTTTAATTAGGTTTATAAATAAATCAATTTAAATCCTTTAATCATCCAAAATGGCACAAATGATCCTCATAATTATTTTTACCATGACCTTAATGTTCATATAAGATCTACAAAAATAACCCACCAAATTACAAAACACACCCTTTCATATTTATCAATTTCTAGCCAATTTAATTAATTAAAAGAAACAAACCCTAAATAATGTTTCCAAAATTTTTCCATCTCTTATCTGATCAATTAGGATTATTTAAGCACAAAATATAAGCCTTAGTTCAGATCCTTGGTCCATTCGATCCATTTCATAATTTATTTTTATTTATTATTTAACCGCTTTTACTGTTAATTCAAAATAATTCATCAAAGCCTCCAAAAATTCGATTACTATTTCATTTAGATTAGTTATACATGTAAGAAACCCAGAAAAATATGATCAAAAATTATAGAATCTTAATATGGCCGATCCATAAATAATTTAATTTTAGGGTTTAAAAACAAATAAAATATCATTCGGCCTATATTCTTTGCATGGATCAAATCTAACAATTTCTGTAAATTATATGTGATATGAGGAGTGTAAGAAAAATACCAAACGAATTTTAGAACATAGGAGGAAGCCACACGAATTTTATTTGCTTGGTTTGATTTAATCGGCACAAAAGAAATCCCCAACAAATCGTGCACCCTTCAAGACTTGATCCAACGATTTTACTTGCTTCTTTAGACCCTTAGTCGACCAGAATAATTTCCCAAAAAGTTCTAGGACCAAAGATGGAGGCGTAGGAATTTTAGAGAGAACCGTATGTTTAGTTTTTGTGATTTTTGGAAAGAGATAATGTGCATAACTCTTGTAGCAATTTATTAGGGATATATAGATGATAATGGGCTGGAATTAGCGAGATATATGGAGAGAAATCAGATTTATATTGTTTCCATATTTAATTTATGCATATCCTTTACATTTAAATGTTGTACAAAAATTAAAATACAAAAGGGCCTAGTTACATGCATTTAGTCGATTATATATATACCTTGGTTATTCAAAATAATTAAAATTTTCAAAAAAAAATTATTATGGATCATATGTTAATTATTTGTGATTTTTAGAATTAATTTGATAATTTGTTAATTATTTTACGTTGCAGATATTGTTGACAACGGATGGCATAATTGTTGTTGGATGTTAAAACTTTTTATTTAGGAGCATTGAATCTTTAGGTTGATTGTGATATGTTTTGATTGACCGTGATGATGCATAATTGTTGTTGAATGTTAAAACTTTTTATTTAAGTGTTGTTGGGTTGATTGATTTACACTACAATTTTTTTCGCTATGGGGGCACCTGTCTCTTGTGCCCCTATCTCCGCCCATGGTTGATTGTGATATGTTACGATTGATCATGACCAAGTGCGGGCGTAAAATGAAGTTGGAGTATAAACATTATAGTTCGATGTAATAACTCGTAATATCTAATGCTTATCGAATGAGGCAGTTGAGCCATATCCATGGTACAATATGATGTACCCTTTTACATGATGAATCAAGAAGTATTTCCGGATGATGGATATGTAGATCAATATTGTGTCCATCGGCCCTTGAGAGGCACCGTGACATAATCGTGCGATCAAGATTTTACCTATTATGTTGCTCACCCGATTGATATACTCGTATAGAGATGTTCCTTTTAGATAACGCTATTCCCGATGCGACGACCATCTAAATTATATCAAAACGATATGGCAACATCCGATGATCTTCAAATGTCATCATCCATATGAGACAACCTATGGCCAACTTCATTATCTTTGAGAATTGGGATGACGTTTACAAGTCCGTCTCAATCAAATAACCACTTTTGAGCCATTTATTAAATTTTTATCATTCGAGTCATCTTTGCAAAACTCGAGCCAAACACATTTTCGGCTTGATTTTGGCTCGAGCTCATTTAAGCGGAGCTTGAGTCGAGTGTGTGCCAAACCGAGCTCAAGTAACTTACGAATAACTCGACTTATTAAAATGCTAAGATAAGACTTTTATAATGAACTATTGAACTTGTAGTATGAACTAGGGGTGAGCAAACGGACCGGATGGACCGGACCGACCGACAAAAATGACTGGACCGGACCGGACCGAGACCGGACCGACCACATTTGGTCCGGTTTTGGTCTAGGGTTTTTCATAATTTCGGTCTCAGTCCGGCTTAAAAACCGGACATTTAGCCTATTTGGACCGAGACCGGACCGACCACATTCGGTCCGGTCTCGGTCTACATTTTTTGCCGGATTCAGTCTCGCTCCGGTCCGGTTTTACTCGGTCCGGTCCGGTTTTCGCCCGATGAGCACCCTTAATATGAACTATTGAGTGGAGTTTCGGTCAAACCAACTTTCGATTTGAGTCAAGCTCCATATGCCAAATTTTCATCGAGTTCGGGCTTTAAATGTGAAAATAATCAAACTCAAATCGAGTTCAGAGTTTGAATTTTAGTAGCCGATTCGATTTCGAGTTTTGCAGTACTCGACTCGTTTACGCCCCTAATGATAATCTTGTAATTTTTTTATTTTTATACTCCATGAGGTTATGATTTTTATGAAAAGTATAAAACAATATTATACTTTTTGATAATTAAAGTTTCATTTAGCCTTGTTGGACTGGACCGACCGATGGACCGACCGATTATTTAGCCTTGTTGGACCGGACCAACCGACGGACCGATCGAGACCGGACCGACCACATTCGATCTGATCCTCGGTCTTGGCTTTTTGGCTAATTCGGTCATCGGTCTTGTCGGTCCGGTCCGATCCTGGACCGATGCTCACCCCTAAACGTGAACAATAAAATGTCTTATTAAATGATGCATGTTTTAAAAAGTGCTCCAATACTTGTACATTTACAATTAAGCTTTACTAGTACATTAATATTTGTGCATAATTAAATAAAAATTCACTTTTATTCTTGATTCTTAATCTAGCCCGTAACTGGTTACGAATATATCACTAAAAATTTAAAATTTAAGCAATATAACTATAAACGCATGTTGTACATTAACTTATACCCCAACATATACATTAAATACATTGAATTAATGTAAATATTAAAAAAACCCGTCAATGTAAAAATATAGTAATCAATAAACCGCATGGTACAAATCAAATAAGTTATTAAAAAAAATTAAATACTCTTCTCAAACACACTAAAACATTAGTGAAAATAAAAATTTATACAATCTATCAAAAAAATAATTAAATGACATGTCTATGTTCTTAGTATCTACTTTTAACATAATATACTTTGTCATTGTTTCAAGTTATTAGAACTTAAAATCCCGTATTCTATAAAGTTATTGTCACGAAAAATGTATTATTAGAAAACATTGTTTGTCGAAAATTTTAATTACCGAGTACCCACTGCCGCAATGTGCGAGCTATTAAATTATTACAAGTATACAACGACAATTACAAATTGAGAAACCAAAAGGGTTTTAGCCGTACAATAGCAACGAACTTTCATTTTTGTTCCATTTTGGTACGTGAACTTTTTTTTGTTCCATTTAATGTTACGTACTTTTGTGTTTTGGGCTACCTTGGTACGTAAAAGTATAGGCTACCGGTTAATAACATGATTTTACCGGCTATTAATCTACGTGGCTTATTCTTTGACTATAAGTCAACTTTATATCATTTCCCCCCTTTCTCACGTACCAAAAACCTTTTCCCCCTTTTTCACCTACAAACCCTAACCCTAGATTTCATATGATCAATTCAACAATTAATCACAATTGAACAAACACGATGCGATTAACAATCAATTTCCATCATGATGGGACGTTCGTACCATCACCTCTGCAGTATCAAGAAGGAGACGTAACTGCAATAAAAGATATAGAGTTTGAAGGTATGACAGTTATTAGGTTGAGGAAGCAACTAAAAAATGCATGTATGTACCCCGTTAAAGGTATTTTCTTTCTTGTACCTGGTAAAGAACTTAGTAATGGATTAATTGAGATTAAGGATGATTCAGACTTAGCAAATTGTATTGCTCTAGGTTTTAAGAATCAAAAAGTATCTGATATCTATATTGAACATCATGGGTATGATCTAAACCATTATACTCAAAATCAGATAGAAGAGGATGATGGTTTGTCTGATGTTGGTGAAATGGAAGATTTAGAACCCTATATTGCTAGTGATTATGTAGGGGAAGAGAATGTAGTGATACCAAATAGGTCCATTAATGATCCTTTTTTGAATAAATTGTGCAATGGGTCTTTTATAAGTGAGGTTGGTGACAAATCAGATAGTGGTGAATGTAGTCAACCTAGTGGTCAAGAGTTAGAAATTGATAGTGATGATGAAGATGTAGACAATAAGTATAAGATTGTTTCTGGTGTAGTGTATCCTGAATTTGATTCTAAACTTCCATGGAATGAACAAAAACCTACACTAGGCCTTAGGTTTGAACACCCAGAACAACTGAAAGACTGTTTAACCAATTATGGTGTGGCCAATGGATTCCAGCTTTGGTACAGGAGAAATGATTATAGAAGTTTGATGGTTTTGTGTGGTAAAGATGTTGCAGAAGGTAGAAGTGGTGGTACAAAAGATAAAAACAACCATACAAAGGAACACAACAAGCTTCCTATAAAAACCAATACTTGCTTTCATTTCTTTCAACTCCATTTGAAGAACCACTGCTTGTTTCTGCATAGTTGACCTTTCAAAGTCAAAAGACCTTTTCAATTCTTCATCAATCTTGTTCTCATTAAGTTTAACCTTTTTCATCAACTTGAAAACCTCTTTTTTGTAGTACTCATTTGGCAAATCAGGATCCACCCAATAAAATGTTTCACACGCTGAACCCTACAAAGTCACCAAAGCTAAGCAAATGCCTGTACATTTAACAAAAATCTACAAAATTTAATTATAACTTACATGATAGTAATTTACACATCCCAGAAAACGTCTCAGTGGAAAATTAATGGTTTTGGAGGTTTGAAGAATCACTGGTTCTTCACATTCGCAATGTGTTGGTGGTGGATCACGACGGAATCGATTAGATGATGAGGAAGACATTTAGATTGTTAGGGTTAGGGTTTTTTGTTTTTTTTGGTGTTTTGATTTGGGGAAGAATGATAATGAATAAATTGGATTATAAAAACATATATATTATAAGTGGAATGCCTACGTGGCATGTCCAAAAAGCAAAAATAGCTTTGTATCCGGTAACATAAAGTATCACGTACCAAGGTAACCCAAAACACAAAAGTACGTAACATTAAATGGAACAAAAAAAAGTTCACGTACCAAAATGGAACAAAAATGAAAGTTCGTTGCTATTGTACGGCTAAAACCCAAACCAAAATTAAAATATGTTTTTTTTTTTACTTTGTTTTATGAACATCGATTTTTTTTTATTCCTAAGATTATAGTAGTTAACTTTATACTGATCTCATAAAAGAAAATGAAAATCTCTCCAAAGCAAAAAAATTAGATTTCACATTTTGCCGCCCGCTACCCCGCCATTTTAATTTTAAAATTCATTCTCCTATTTCTCTCATAACCTCCTAATATTTCTCACTAACCACCATGCCTCGTTATGTTCGCCCATTCACAGTGACAGAGGTATGCCCCATATTTTGTTTCATCTTATCATCCAAATGTTTTTTTAATATTTGTTCTTTGGTTTTATAAAAAAGGATACTTTTGTTATACAAAATTTTGATAAGTGATTTGGGTACGATTTGCTGTTGATGGTTACAATTCTTGTCTTTGCTAGTAGTTTGCACAATTCCTGCCTCTTGACATCCTCTTATAATTTCTTATATTCATCCACCGATTGATTATTATTATTATTATTATTATTATTATTATTATTATTATTATTATTATTATTATTATTATTATTATTATTATTATTATTATTATTATTATTATTATTATTATTATTATTAGTCAAGTTATCAGCGATTCTTGTTGTAGAACTCAACATGTGCTATCTAATTATCAAGGCTCCAATTGTGAGAAATCGTACAGGCACTTTAGCATATTGGAGGCATGGCTCGGTCAAGGGACATACCGATATAACTACAAACTGCTTGATACAATTTGGCCATATGCAATCAATATTGATAGAGGAGTCTTAATTTTTTTCATATGATGCTCAATGTTGTTTCAGGGACAACATAAAGGTATGATCTTCTCTTAGTTCAAAAAGCCATGATTTTGTTTTATTGAACAAAAACATTGATAACTTATTTAAATGTGTTCATTGCAATTTATTGTAGCCTAATGGAGATGACTTGATGATAAATTGATTTGATTTGTAATTTCTTGCTATCTAGAATGGTTCAGTTTTTAACTTATGCGTTGATTTGTAATTCATGTCCTACTAACAAATTATTGTACAGAACATTTTGTGTACCATTTATCAGTGAATTATCCATTTTTGTGGACATTATTAGTATCAAAACATTATAGTGTAGATCTTTATGAAAGATCTAGTCTTTTGATGATCACCATAACACCTCTTATTAATTTAGATTCATCTTATAAGATACACTCCATATCTTTAATCTCACTAATTCTATATTCATAAGATGTGCAACTTGATTGGTATGTTTTGATGATTGAAATTGCAGGTAGGTCCTGTTAGCCCGTCAACATCTTACAATAAGATGCTGAACGCTATCGCCAGGTTCAAACATCTTGTACGGTATCGCCAGGTTCAAACATCTTGTACGGTATCGCCAGGTTCAAACACAAGTGAGGAAAACATGACACTCAAAAGATTAAGAACGCTATGCTGATTTTTTGAGATATGTGAGAAGTAAAATGCTGGTACTAACGCATTGATAGTCGATGATGCTTGGGGGAACCAAAGTATAATGTGAAGCAAGAAACTGATATACAAGATTGTCGAATGGTTGAAGCCTTGGTTCATTTAGCCATACGAGATAGTCAATCTCATATCATAAACATGCAAAGAATATTTGTAATTTTATCAATTACTCTCCACTATCCCATAACATACTTTATACTTATAATTTGAATCATTTATATTTTATGATAGTGTTATGTTGCCTATTGATTTGGTGGAAAAACGGAGTTGCAAGAGTACACGACATGTGAAAATGCTAGGTCAAAATCGAATCGAAGATTCACCCTCCCCCCGACTAGAACGAAACATTGTCCTCAATGTTTGATGGGTTAAGGCAATCCTAACAAAATTCTAGGCCGTTTATTAAGTATGCCAAAGAAAACGTTAGTCGATAAGATTTAATGGATATAGGATTTCCAAATAGCACTGATGAATGAGACTCCAAGTGAAGAGATAACGAGCACGAGAGTCATCAAAAATCATGGACAATCCTGAACAAACATCACAAACAACCGCGAAAAACAAGAGTAGAAGAGGCACCCCCTCCTCACGTTAGGTGTTAGAAATAAGAAAATTAAGAAAATGAAATGATAAGCATGGGTTGCCACCCACGAAGCGCTTGTTTTTGTTCACCGAGTCACATGAGCTTGACTCGATCCCCGAATTCAATTGTCCTTGGGGAAAGCAGATGGAATGGACACTTGAAAATAGAGATGCCCGGGTCAAATACGGTGTCTTCACTCCCGGTGGAGTGGAAAGAAGAAATGTCGGGATAGGTATAAAATGGTTGAAACACCCGGATGGTAAAAGCAAATTCAAGTTCATAAACCTCGTACACCATTCTAAAAATATTCTCATTCGTACCGTATTCAAAAACTTCATCGGGTGGTTTTGCAGGTGGACGAGAAGAAGAAGAATCGAAAGAAATATCATTCTCATCATTCTCAATACCCGGTGGTATCGAGTCATCCGCAGCAAGAAATATATCGACATCCTCTAAAAGAGGGTCACGTAACGGATTATCGGAAATAGGTTCGGAGTCAATCTCAAAGTGAAAGCACTCATAATCCGGAAGAGAGATATTAGCATGAATAGTGGGATTGCCACTACTCGTCTCTTCAAATCGAAAAATTTCAAGCTCGGGTAAGAAATCACTATCCATATCGGGGATAGGAAAAGAAGTCGGAGGATCTTTCAATGCCTCGATCTTAGAAATGAGAAGATAAACTTTGGATAATTTGTCACAAAGAGCTTCATCTTGAATTTCCGTGTCAACTTCTTCTTCATTCACTTCTTCTAAGCTTACAAGCTCAAGATGTTCTTCATCAACATAATCGATCTCTCCACATGATATAGAATCATCATTATCAGAATCGGAGAATATCTCATCACGATTATCTTCAACCGGTGTTTCAATATGATCATCAAAACGATTATTTTCAACAAGTTCAGAATCATTGTTAGAAATCTCCTCGGACTCACTTGGGATTGGGACGAGGTTCTCAACACTAGACTTATTGAATTCGTCCGATTCCGTTGCCGGAATAGTGTTTAGATGCTCGTCCCCCATTGTTAGAGAGTCTTCGGGTTCTACGGGAGAAGAGATAGAATCATTTTGAGGATTAAGATTGATCGTAATCGTGGAATCATCATCGTATAAACAACACTCGCAAAATTGGAATTTCCTTTCTTCGGTAGGAGGTTCTTCCATCGATCTCTCATTAGGCTCGGGAGAAGATGTGTAACGATTATTCACCATCTCTTTCAACTTATCGAGCATTGATTTGATTTCAAAAATTTGATTAGTAAAATCGGAAGTTTGTGGGGGTTGGTAAAAACCATTAGAATCGTAATAAGAATTAGGTTCATGATGAGAATTTTCAAGCGATCCCCCACAATATTCAAAACTCGATGTATTTTGAAAATCACCATTGTAGCACGAATTTGGCTCATAAAAATCATTTTGAGGAAAATTATTAAAGCTCGAGTCGTAATCGTAAGACGTGTGAGCATTCGGAGCATACCACATACAATCGGTGTATCCACATCCGTCACAAAAACATCGCCCACACGGCATTCCTTCTTCGGACGGGTTTCCACAATGATAGCAATAAAACGAAGGTGGTGGTGGTGTATAAAAATCGGGTATGTTTAACGAATTGTTAAACGAATATTGATCACACGTGTGAGAATTACAATTCAAACAAACACCATCACGAATATTATCTCCACATTCGTCGCACGTACACCACACACACAACCCTCCGAAAAACGGTTCTCCACAATTATTGCAAAACGTATCCATAAGAATTAAAAATAAGAGGGTTTGAGAAAAAGAATCAAATTTTAGAGGATAAGAAGATTGTTTTTGGTTTTTATATTTATAAAAAAACAAATTACAAAAACTTTTATTTTCTTTTATTGTCTTTTTGTGAAACGTTACGTTAATTGAAACCGTTTCTTTCAAAACCACGCGCAACGAAACGAGAGAAACGAATTTTCTCGCTTAATCGGTTGTTGAATTGAAGTAATCCGATAATCAATTAATTTCACGTTTTCGTTATATTGTGAGACTTATTTGGTTTACAACGCCCTTTCTTTCGATCGGAACGAGGCTGTAACTTTATTATTTTTTTGGTATTTTGAAAACACTTTAGTAAAAGTGTTTTTGATTTTTCAATTTTTATATTTTTATAAAAATATATACAAAATAGAGGAAGGCTTAACAAAACACGATTTTTCAAAACGAATATTCAAAAACTCACTTCGACCTTCCCCGGCAGCGGCGCCATTTTGATAAAGTCTTTTCGTAGTATATAATTATTTCCGAAGAAATACCGGCGAAAGTATTTCCCGGGTCGTTTTCCCAGCGAAGGAAGAATGGAGTCGTAAATAGTCGAATCACGAAATCGAGTCGTGAAAAGCGGTGAAATGAAAAATATGATTTAGAAAATCAAATATTAACAAACAACAATAAAGCATGCAAAGATTACAAGTTAACTATGTACCGAATCGAAAAACGCGAAAACGGAAATGCACACGTAAAAATTAAAACGTAACGTTATATGAAAAATGACCCTACGAACTTGGAAATATTTTCTAAAAATTAAAAACTTATAAAAAGAATTTTAGGAAAAAGAAAAATATTTTTTTGACTTTTTGTTTTATTTTCTAGAATTAATTTTGTATTTATTGAATTAAAAATGAATTAAAAATAAGAAAAATAGAAAAATTAAGTGGAAAATTGAAAATAAAATTCTAAAAATTCTAAAATATTATAAAAGAAATTTAAAAATTATTTTTGCATTTTTCTGAATTTTTTTTATGATTTTTGCTATTTAAAAATGATTTAAAAATGATTTAAAACTAAAAGAAATTAAGAAAAATAGTAAATGACCTCAGAAAATTATGAAAATTTCACAGTAATTCTAAAATAATAAAAAGAACTTGGAGAAAAATTTTGGATTAAAAATATTAAGCAGAAGTGCTTATTCAGTACAAAACAGCTTATGGCAAGTGCTTATTATTAAGCACTTGCCAAAGAAACTTGACCAAATTTATAAAACAGATGTAAAATGCAACAAAAAACTCAGAAAAGCTAAGAAATAACAGATGTAAACTCAGAAAAAGAAAATGCTAACTAATAAGCAAATCAAGGCAAACTAATGAATAAGCAATCATGGAAAATGCATAAGCCAAATCAAACAAACCATAAACAGTACTAATATAACTAAAAAGGTACTCAGAAAAGCTAATAAGACTCAATAACAAGCTCACACAAACAATAGCAGCCCTACATCTAAAAAGCATTCAAGTTCTAACTACCTAACTTGAAGTGCTAAAAAAAACTGAACTCAATAAGCTAAATCCTGTAAACTAATGAATGCAAACTCTTAACTACCAAACTGAAATAACAAATCAATTCAATTATTAACCAATAACAGCCATAAGCTACTCTAAAATGATGCTAAATTCATGATACTGTAGGACTGTTTTATATGAAACAGTTGACTTTCTTATAGCACTTTTAGTTTGACTAAACCCAAATTTGATCAGCTAATTCTACTCCTAATTGTATTAATAAGCTATAACTACTCTGGATTAAGCTAGCTTAAACTAATATGCAACTACCTCTAAAATTTCACAAACAGATGTACACTATGCTATCAGCTACTTAATCTATAAAATCCATTTTGACTTTTTATTAATACACCTACTGTTTTTAAGTATTAACTATGATATACTATTCTAATGTTACATGACAGTAAAGCTAAAACTCTAGAACAACAACAGTTTAGCATAGTAATCCTCAATGCCAAACTCTACCTTATTTGGCAAATGTGAACCACTTATGAAGCAATAGTGAGATTTAAAGCCAATGAACTACCACTGATGTTCATGTACTGATCAGTTAAGCATAAATGATTCACAAATTCACAGAAATTAATATCTAACACTACAGAATCACAGATAAGCAATTACCTAATCAATTAACTAAGCAAAAGTTGCATAAAGAAGAGATACGCTAACTAGTGCATATAACTAAACAACTAAGCAGATAACAGATCAAAATAAGCTAAAATGAACACTCAACAAACTATATTAGCAGATCTTACACTAATGAACCATAAAATGAAAAGATAAGTAAAAATGAAATTAGAATCTTACACGTTCAGAATCCTAACTGAAATAGGATTAACTCCAGCCCAAACCTATCTTTGGATAGGCTTGAATAACACCAGAAAACCATGAATTCTACACTAATAAACCCAGAAATCTTCATCATCAATACCGTTTAATTTTCTTTGACCAGAAACAAAACACCAATTTAAGCAGAAACTGTTGTACCAAACTTACTACAAACTATTGATAATCTTGAGTGAGCTAATAAGAAAAGTAAATGAGAACTCAAAACAGATCTTTAGAAGAATTAATTGCTTGGGAATTTAAAGGACAAAGAAATTAAATGAAAACTCAATTTTATTGAAAACTTAAGTGAATACAGATTTAAAAAGCTGAAAATACAATAAGCTGCAGCTAATAAAACTACTAAACTACTTCTAAATTACACCTACTCCTACTCCTCGCTAACAACCCCCAACGTGGTGAGGTGAAAAGCTATTTATAGCCTTGAGCTGAGGTGAGGGAGCGTCTTCAGAAGGTCCTAGAAGTGGAATATCCCTGGAATATGCTCTCTTAGATCCTTGGTGACTCGAGCGATCCAATCACAGCCTTCTAAATCACTTGATGACGCGTTTGAACCAATAGGTTTCAGCCACGTAGCATTCCCTTGTTGTCAGGTTGTCAGAAGGTGTCAGGGGTTTGACTATATTACCCTTAATTGGGTAATTAAAGGGTGGGATTTGGGTTCTTGGTTACTATTCATTGAATAGTAATTTCTGGGTTTAAGTGGGGAATTGGGGGTAAAATGAAATGGTACGTTTGGTTTGTGTTGTTTATTTATTTATTGCTTTGACCTGCGTTTGACCGAAAATAACACTTGGGTGGGCTCGGGTAGAATTTACTAGGATTGGGCTTGGGTTTCAAAAATTAAGTGGACTTGAGGTAGTAGTAAGAGTGGACTTTTTATGGATTTTGGACCAGGCTAAAAACTTGGACTTGGCAGATTTTAGCAACAAAATTACAAGGACCATTTTTGTATTTTGTGAAACTTTGAGGGCCAATTCTGCCATTTCTGAAATATTATCCAAGGGCTATTCTTGACAACTTTGATTTTTCAAGGGTAGATTTTTACGAATTGAGCTCAAATATTCATCCATACTAGAAAACTGCTTCCCGGCACCGGCTTTTGAACCTTTCACACTCTCGTGCCCGTTTTTCCGGGTTTTTGCTTGTTTTCCGTAATATCCGTACCTGCACATCACAAATATAAAAACATGTGTTTTCTTGGCATTTGTTAGCTCAAATAGTCATTTTTGGGTCGATATTTGGTAATAAAAAGGTGTGTAATTAATACACACCACCTATCCCAACGAGTGTATAATGTGGTTTGTGTATTACTTGCTATAGAATATGTGTAGCATTTTACTTCTATAAATGAGAATTTAACCACTGTTGAATGACCATATACATATTGTTAACATTTTAGCTACAACTTAGCCGTAGTATTTACTTGTGGGTAATTTAGCCGTGAATCACCCATAATTAGTAATGGATGATTTTAAAATATTTACCCATAACTTTACACACAATTATTTTCGTAGGTGATTTTTACCCACAAATTTCCCATGACCATATTTATGGGTAATTTCATGGTATCTTAAAAATAAATAAATAAATAAATAAATAAATAAATAAAAATCAAAAAGTCCAAGAGCAAGGATAGAACACTGGTCTCTGGACTCCCAGACACACACCAGCTTATTAGTGTTTTTCATGTTAATAATCCTTTTAACATTTATTCCCTCATTTGCTATTCGAATTACTTAGCTTATTCCCAGCTTATTTGAATAAGCGGGGACCTTTTTAGTATTTTTCCTAGGATTGTCGTATCATAAAGTACTTTCAGTAAAACCGATGAGACCCAAGTGACAAGGGTCCTACTAAATTTTGTTATAATAAAACTCTTGCGAATAACCCTTGTAAAAACCTGATGTTTTATTACTTAAATAGCTAGTGTCCTACTAAGTTTTGTTATCATAAAACTTTTGTGAATAAGCGTTCCATAAAACTGATCTTTTATGACTCAAATATCAAGTGTCCTATTATGGTGTATCAAGTTTTGATACCCAAGTATCAAGTGTCATACTAACTAATGTTTAAATAAAACTTTTGTAAATAAGCGTTCTAAAAAACTGATGTTTTATGACTCAAATAAAGGAGTGTTCTATTATGGCGTATGATAATAAAATCACAACAAATAAGCGTACTATAAAGGTTAATGTTAAAAGACACAGGTGTCAAGGGTCCTATTAATTTTTGTTCAAATAAAACTTTTGCAATTAAGCGTTCTATAAAACTGAATAAGCGTTATAAAAAGCGGATGTTTTACGACTCTAAAAAGATTTGTCATATTGTGGTGTATCATAAACAAACCATTATGAATAAGCGTTCTATAAAGGTTAACGTTATAAGACGCTATTGTCAAGGGTCCTATTCACTTTTCTTATAATAAAAAACGTTTGCGAATAAGTGTTCCATAAAACTGATGTTTTATGACTCAAATATCAAGTGTCCTATGATGGTGTATCAATCTATGAGACCCAAGTGTCAACTGTCATATTAAGTTATGTTTTAATAATACGTTTGCGAATAAGCGTTTTAAATAATTAATGTTTTATGACTTATATATCAAGTGTCCTATTATGGTGTATTGTAATAAAACCATAATTAATATGCATCCTTTAAGGGTCCAATTAAGTTTTGTTATAATAAAACTTTTGCGAATAAACGTTCTAAAATACTGATATTTTATGACTCAAAAATAAAATGTCCTATTATGATGTATGATACTAAAGCCATTATGCATAAGCGTCCTATAAAGGTTAACATTATAATACCCACGTCTTAATGGTCCTATTAAGTTTTGTTAAAATAAAACTTTTGCAAATAATCATTTTAAAAAAATGATGTTATAAAACCATTGTACATAAGCGTCCTATAAAGGTTAACGTTATAATACGCACGTGTCAAAGGTCCTATTAAATTTTGCTATAATAAAACTTTTTGTGAATAAGCGTTTTAACTAACTGATGTCTTATGACTCAAAACTCAAGTGTCCTATTATGGTTTATTATAATACAACCATAATGAATAAACGTCTTATAAAGGTAATTTATTAGGATCCATATTTTAAGTGTCCTATTAAGTTATATGATAATAGGACCCCAAATCATCGACCATCCTATTATATACCTTTTTAGGACATCGCCTAAGTAGCAAATATTTAAAAAGGACCCTAAACGCTCATATGTCCTATTAAACAGTTTTTTAGGACTCCATTATCATACCGTCCCACACAAAGGGTCCTAAAAAGCCACTTTTGTTGTAGTGAGGGCTCCCTGGTACATCGAGGCAGCTTACTCTTCATCAGGTTTTGGCTCGTGTGGCACCAGGCTTTGCCCACCGAGCTACGGCACGCATGTCGGTACGCCCTACTCCATCACCTTTACAGATTGATGCTCATTCTCTTCTGTCTGAGGCGCCACCCACATCATTGCGTCGTCGTCCTAGATCACCTACTACATCTTCACATGGTTCACCTAGTAGGAGACGACGAGTGATGAGGTACTCTTCCGATGAGGAGGAGGAGGAGTACGAGGGTGAGGATGAGGCTGATGACCCTGAGCGGGAGGATGACCCTCAGGAGGCTGAGCAGGGTGATGATGATGACCCTAAGGAGGAGGATGAACCTCAGGAGGATGAGATGCCTGATGATGATGATGAGTTAGCACCACCAGCTCAGGCTGAGGAGCCTGATTCACCTGTACACCCGATTGAGCCTGATTCACCTGATCATCCGTTCTTGTTTGAGTTGCCACCTGGTAGTCCCGTTGAGTCGGATGCATCTTCTGAGGTTTCTGCTGAGCATGCAGAATTGGGTGAGGTTGGCAGGCTGTGGGCTCGGATTACTGAGCTTAGTGACAGAGTTGCACGTGTATCTGATCGACTTGAGAGAGTTATTGGAGAGTTCTTAGCAGATTTGAGAGTTGATTTCACTGTCGTTGTGGGCAGGACTACTGAGCTGAGGAGAGTTTTGATGGATGTCCACGAGCATATCGATAGTTTGCAGCGAGGATTTGTTACTGATCGTGAGGCCGACCGCAAGCTTTGGCAAAGGAATGCCGAGCTAGAGAAGGAGGTGGCTGACCTCAAGAGAGACCGAGACACCTATAGCGTGGAGTTAGGATCGTTATGGAGGGATCTTGATGGCTTGAGGCAGGAGTTGAGGATACTCCGTCAGCCACGTGGCTAGTTGTTTGGGTTATGTTATCTTGTTGCTTTCTTAACCGAGGAGTGTTCGGTTAGAAAAGCTATTTATCATATTTTGATGTATTTTGTTCGGTATTCGTCTCTTTTGGAATGATTAGTATGTTTTGTGTTATCCGTTAGTTGGAACGATGTAGATCGCTATTGTATGGTTGATGGTTATTAGTATATGGTATTATGTGATTTTGGGTGTTATGGAAACTGAGTCCTTATTCGCTTATATGTTGTTACGTGGTGTGTTGTTGCTATTCTTTCCATGACTTGATTTCGTTGAGATGTTTTGTTGAGCATATCGATAAGTTCTATTGGAGACTCATGAACTTGTATGATGTTACAGATCAATGGCACCCCGTCGAAACCCTGTTAGGTCTACCAGAACTGGTCCTGCTGTGACTACTCCTGCTCGCCGAGGTCGCCGACCTACTCGAAATGTTGAAACCCCTACTCCTGACAACCTGGACACCACTAACCGTAACAACAGGAATCAAAATGTTGATGTTCAGGGAGACAATGGTCATGTTCCACTTAATGCACCTACTGTGGATCAAGCAATGATCAACCAACTCGTGGAGCAAAGAGTTGCTGAACTACTAGCTGAGTCAAATCATTCCAACAAATCTGCTGGAACTTTTCCACCTGTTCGTGCTAATGGATGTCAATACAAGGAATTCAAGATTTGTGGACCCATTGAGTTTGGTGGAACCGAAGGAGTGGTTTACTTAGTCAGATGGATTGAGAAGACTGAGTCAGTGTTTAATGTTAGTGGATGTGCGGAGAATGCGAAGGTAAAGTTTGCTTCTTTTACTTTCAAGGATGAAGCTTTGACTTGGTGGAACAACTACCGAAATGCAATTGGGAGTGATGTAGCGTATGCTATGACTTGGGAGCAATTTAAGTCCTTGTTGATTCAGACTTATTGCCCAAGGAATGAGGTCAAGAAGCTAGAGATTGAGTTTTGGAACCACAAGGTGAAAGGTAATGATATGGCGACTTACAATCGTCGTTACCAGGAGTTAGCCTTGTTGTGCCCTGATATGGTGAAAACTGGGACTCAAAAGATTGAGAGGTATACTGATGGGTTGCCTGTAGCTACGAGGAATGATGTAATTTCTGCTAGGCCTGCAAACATCCATGAGGCAATCACAATTGCTCAACAACTTATGGATTCGTTAGAATTAGAAGAAGCTGATAAGGAGAAGAATGGAAAGAGAAAGAGGGACCGTCACTCTAAGAGTAATGATCACCGAAGCAAGAGACAAGCTAAGGCTTATGCTATTGGGAATGGAGATAAGAAGAATCAGAATGGTGATGCACCCAAGTGTGATCGTTGCCATCAGCATCATACTGGATGGTGTAGTGTGAAATGCCAAAATTGCTCAAGGAAAGGACACACAGCTAGGGACTGTAGAGCTCGACCTCTTGCAATGGTTCAAGCTGCTCCTGAGATGAGAAACAAGGCAGATGTTACTTGTTATGGGTGTGGAAAGAAGGGACACTATAGGAATGAGTGTAGAGAATCGCGGAACCGTGGAAATCAAGGCTCGGGTGGTAATGGGTACAATTATGGAAACCGTGGAGCTGGAGGAAATCGTGGACGACAAGATAATGGGGACCAACGTCTGGAAGCTGGAGCTGCTCAGGGAAGAGTGTATGCACTCGGGAACGAGAGAGGAGAAGATCCGAACGTCGTTACTGGTACGTTCCTTCTCAATAATCGTTATGCTTCCATACTGTTTGATACTGGTGCCGATAGGAGTTTTGTGTCCACTACATTTGAACCCTTACTAGAGAAACCCCCGATGGCCTTAGGAATTGGATACGATATTGAGTTAGCAAACGGAAACCTAGAAAGGATTAATACCATCATTCGCGGTTGTACGTTAAATTTCTTGAACCACCCTTTCAACATAGATCTTCTACCCGTCACGTTAGGAAGTTTTGATGTAATCATTGGTATGGATTGGTTGTCGAAGTATCGTGCTCACATACTTTGCGACGAGAAGATCGTGCGTGTACCATACGGAAAGGAAATCCTAAACATATTGGGAGACCGAAAGGATTCTAGGAGCCCATCCCGATTAGCAGTCATATCTTGCACAAAGTTACCAAAGTTAATGGAGAAGGGATGTTACCTTTTCTTAGCTCAAATTTCTGAGAAGGGAGAGACGAAGAAAAAGGAAAGGTGCATTGGAGATGTGCCTATAGTTCGTGATTTTCCTGATGTGTTTCCCGATGATTTGCCGGGAATCCCGCCGACTAGACAAGTGGAGTTTCAGATTGAGTTGATACCTGGTGCTGCACCTGTAGCACGAGCGCCTTATCATCTTGCACCTACCGAACTAGAAGAGTTGTCGAAACAATTGGCGGAGTTAGCCGAAAAAGGATTCATAAGACCAAGTTCTTCACCTTGGGGAGCCCCAGTCTTATTTGTGAAGAAGAAGGATGGATCGTTTCGTATGTGTATTGATTATAGAGAGTTGAATAAGTTAACGGTGAAGAATCGATACCCGTTACCTAGGATTGATGACTTGTTCGATCAACTTCAAGGATCAAGTGTGTATTCGAAGATCGATTTGAGATCGGGATATCATCAACTTCGAGTTCGCGAGGAAGATATTCCGAAAACGGCTTTCAGAACCCGTTACGGGCATTACGAGTTTCAGGTGATGCCGTTTGGGTTGACTAATGCACCAGCAATATTCATGGATCTCATGAATCGTGTGTGTAAGCCTTACTTGGATAAGTTCGTGATTGTATTCATCGATGACATTCCGATTTATTCAAAGAGTGAGAAAGAGCATGAGGAGCATTTAAGACTCATTTTGGAATTGCTCAGGAAGGAGAAACTCTATGCCAAGTTCTCGAAATGCGAATTTTGGATTCCGACGGTACAATTTTTGGGTCATGTTATTGATAGACAAGGAGTCCATGTGGATCCTGCTAAAATTGAGGCGATAAAAGATTGGGCTGTACCTACAACCCCAACCGAAGTTCGTCAATTTTTGGGTTTAGCTGGTTATTACCGAAGATTCATCGAGAGATTTTCGAAGATAGCTAAACCATTGACCAAATTGACTCAAAAGAGTGTTACGTATGAATGGGGAGATAAAGAAGAGGAAGCGTTTCAATTGCTTAAGAAAATGTTGTGTAGTGCTCCTATCTTAGCGTTACCAGAAGGTAACGAAGATTTCGTCGTCTATTGTGACGCCTCACATAAAGGTCTAGGAGCCGTATTAATGCAACGAGAGAAAGTGATAGCTTATGCTTCCCGACAGCTCAAAAAGCATGAGAAAAACTACACTACCCATGATTTGGAGCTCGGTGCTGTGGTTTTTGCTTTAAGAATATGGAGACATTACTTGTACGGGACTAAGTGTGTTGTATTTACTGACCACAAAAGTTTGCAACACATCTTGAATAAAAAAGAGCTCAACATGAGACAGCGACGTTGGATTGAGTTGCTAAGCGATTATGATTGTGAAATTCGCTACCACCCTGGTAAAGCAAACGTTGTTGCTGATGCTCTTAGTCGAAAGGAAAGAGTACCACCGTTACGAGTTAGGTCATTGGGAATGACTATCGTATCGCCATTACCGTCTCAAATACTTGAAGCTCAAACGGAAGCATTGAAAGCAGAAAATAGATCTGCCGAGAATATATTTGGGATGGCTGATAATGAGAAAGGATTTGTTAAGCGTTCTGATGGATTATTATGTTTTGGAGATCGGATTTGGGTACCTTTATATGGAGAAATTCGGGAATTGATTATGCATGAGTCGCATAAGTCAAGGTACTCCATTCATCCTGGTTCCGATAAAATGTACCAGGATCTTAAGAAGTTCTATTGGTGGCCAAACATGAAGGCAGATATAGCATCGTACGTTAGTAACTGTCTGACATGTGCTAAGGTTAAAGCTGAACACCAGAGACCGTCAGGATTACTAACGCAACCAGAACTTCCAGTCTGGAAATGGGAGCGGATTACTATGGACTTCATTACCAAATTACCGAGAACAGCTAGCAGTTGTGACGCTATCTGGGTAATTGTGGATCGTCTGACAAAGTCTGCTCATTTCTTAGCTATTAGTGAAGATGATAGTGTGGATAAGCTTGCGAGGTTATATGTGAAGGAAATTATTTCGCGTCATGGAGTCCCGATATCTATTATTTCGGATCGTGATAGTCGTTTTACGTCAGCTTTGTGGCGATCACTTCAAACGGCTTTGGGGACAAGGCTTGATATGAGTACTGCATATCATCCCCAAACCGATGGTCAAAATGAGAGGACCATTCAGACGTTAGAGGATATGCTTCGTGCATGCATCATAGACTTTGGTAAAGGCTGGGAGAAGTATTTACCCCTTGCGGAATTCTCCTATAATAACAACTACCACACAAGTCTTAAGGCTGCACCATTCGAAGCTTTATATGGCAGAAAGTGTCGTTCGCCTATTGGTTGGGCAGAAGTTGGAGATAGTCAACTTACAGGCCCTGAGCTTATTTTGGAAACTACAGAGAAAGTAACTCAGATTCGTGATCGGTTGCAAGCGGCCAGAGATAGGCAGAAGAGCTATGCCGATCAGAGACGTAAACCTTTAGAGTTCCAGGTTGGAGACAAAGTAATGCTGAAAGTCTCGCCTTGGAAAGGTGTAATACGTTTCGGGAAATGTGGTAAACTCAACCCACGCTACATTGGACCATTCTTGATCTTAGAAAAGATTGGGCCCGTGGCTTATAGGTTGGAATTACCATCCGAACTGAGTAAAGTTCACGACGTGTTTCACGTGAGTAATTTGAAGAAATGTCTTTCTGATGAAATGCCCGTCATTCCAATGAGGGATATTCGTGTTGATGAGAAACTGAATTTCGTGGAAGAACCGATTGAGATCTTAGATCGTGAATTTAAACGACTCAAGAGGAGTCGCATTCCGCTCGTCAAGGTTCGTTGGAATTCCCGACATGGACCAGAATTTACGTGGGAACGTGAGGACGAGTTCAGGAAGAGATATCCGAAGTTTTTCACTTCGTAGATAAATTTTTCCGAGTGAAACCTGGGACGGGTTTCCTTCTGAGACGGGGAGGATGTGACAACCGGCAGTTTAGGGAGCTATTTTAAAAACCCGCATTACGATTTAAGTTCGTTTATAATTTTTATTTGAAATTTTCATTTCACAACGAACTTGTAAGACCTATTCTATGGATATTTTTAATTAATGACGTTATAGAATTCGTGAATTATGTTCATAATTCATTTTTAATTAAATGATCGGTGATGTATATTTTAAATTCTTACTTGGTACTACGTTGACTTTGGCACTAGGATACCTAACGACAGTTTTATGATTCGTCTTACGAGTCTGACGATATTTTTAATTATTTACGAGATGTTCTCGAGTGATATTGAAGTTTTAAAATGAGTTCGGGTTCGGGCCACATGTTTTTACATATTACCCGCGTTACCCGCTCCACCGTAATATTATTATTATTATTATTATTATTATTATTATTATTATTATTATTATTATTATTATTATTATTATTATTATTATTATTATTATTATTATTATTATTATTATTAATAACTTAAAAAAATAATAATAATAATAAAAAAATAAAGGGTGTGTTTGGTCCGGTTTTCACACACACACACTTACCCTCACCACACTTCATTCTCTCTCTCTAACTCATCTCTTCCCCCATTTCCTTAACCCTAGCCGCCGACCACAAATCCGGCCACCATCGCCGCATTTCTGACCCCTCAACAAAATAATTACCACCATCTTCTTCCTCTCTTCATCCTCTTTCATTTGGTATATGATACTCACCCTAGAACCACCGTTAACACCACCAAACTTGTAATAGTCCGTTCGAATTTTTAATAGCTTTACTAGATCCGTGCATTTGGAGGTCCAAGAAGGTGAGAAGGAGCTATTTTTGGGTTTTGGGTGCCACGAATTGGCATTTATCCGTGGCTACACGGATTATTATGTTGAGAATCGAGTTGATTTTTAATGGGAAATGAGATTTTAGTGATAAAAATTAAGTTTGGTATCCGGGTTTCTTGGTATTGGTTGTGGTTGACTCGGAACTGAGAGCTATGCTCTCGGCTTATTTTGGTTCGAGCCCTTGGGTGGCTTTGGTTTCTTTGGTGATTGTTGTTTGGTTGTTTGTCGAGGGTGTTAACCTTCGAACTGAGCTAACCGAGACCCGTGTGGTCTCGGGGTTTCCATTGATGCTCGTATGACCACGCCGAGACCCATATTGGAGTTCTCGTTGGGTTGTGGTTCGAGCCTTGAGCTCGAGATTTTTTTGTGGTTCGACCCTTGTGGGTCGCGGCCTTTAGCCGCGTATTTATTTTGGTGCCGAATGACCATTTGGGTTGAATGGGTTTGTATGATTACTTGTTAGGCTCTTGCGAGCTAGGTGATGCTTATGTGTTGGCTCGAGTCCAAGTGACTCGCTGTTTGGAGCCGAGACTCAAGTGAGTCGAGGGCTCGGGTTGGCTTGGTAAACCGACCCAAACATTAACCTTGTTAATGTTATTTCTTGAAATAATTGTGAACTTAATTGTTACATTGTTGTGGTATTTCATTTTCGGCCGAATACTTTTGGTTGAGTCGAGACCGTGTTTGGTCTCGACATTGGATATTGTTATTAGTAATTGAGGAGTTGTTGACGAAAGAGATATTGGGGACCGATTGTGAGACGGTCGTTAGATTGACGGAGATAGGTTAGTCGGGTGCCGCAGTCGGACCCTCATGTTGTAGCCCGTGGTTTGAGATTGTGATTGGACGGAGATTTGTTATTTTATGACTTTTGCTTATTATTGGACTTGGACAATGAGCCGAGAGTCATGACTCGGACATATGACCATTTCGTATAACTCAATAACAATTAAAATTAAAACGAGAATAATAAAACTCGTAATAATAATTATTGATAATATGAACGTTTATATGAATATATATACGTGAATAACGTATATGTAACTATATAAGCGCGTATATTAATAATAATAATAATAATCACGAGTCGTATTATAAATAATACGATTAGATATATATTAGGCTACGAAAGTGGCGTAATATTATTGAACGTATTATTATTATAAAAATTGTGTTATAAAACGGGAAACTCCCGACAATTATGAAACGTTTAATAAAATGCCATTTCGGATATATAACGGATAAACTTATTGAGTTATGCGTAATTGTTGTCACTCGGGTCCAGGTAAGTTATTATTTGTGACGTTCGTGTTGTCACGGATATATGACGACTAATATAGACGTTTTCTATAATTAAATAACCACTTAACCGTAAGGTTGAGCCGGGTTATTTGGCTATAGGAAATGAATATATTAGTGGGCATCGTATCCTACGACGCCCATAGGTTGTAGTATATGTAAAGTGTAATAGATTGCGAGTGTATATATCGGGAAATCTGGCCAATTTGACGATATATATGAGGAATTTATTAAACTAGGATATATACTATATAGCAATTAGGTGCTATGTGCTTTAGGTTGGGTGTAATCTTGGAACGATATGTTACGTAAATAAATATGAGGATTATCAAATCGACGGATTTGGTAAACTTTAGCGATTTATTTAAATGATATATTGGGCTAATATTAGATCCATAGTTATTTATCTTTCTATATGTGATCTCTCTGGTTTGTTTTGAGTCGACCCACCACCCGTATGGATACCAAACGCAAATACACCAAACTAATACGAAATGGATTTTCGGAAATAAAACGGATTCTTGTCCGGGTTTGGGAATATTATATATTTGAGGAAATGATTTCTGAAAGAGTTAATATTGTTAGGTCGTGCCAAGTCCGTAGTTGCTGTTTCGTGAGTTATCATACATCTTATTTCTACCTACCTCATCTTGCTATTTTCTGGACTTGAGGTGAGTCATAGCCCCACTTTTTACTCTTGAACTATGTTTTCAACGATTGGGGTGAGAAACGTGCAAATCATTTTACGTGGACTATTATCGCTTTTATATTCTTTCTAAACTTGCTATGCGTATGGACTAGGATATATTGTCAGCTTTAGTCACACCTTTTGTGTGTACTATTCAAGGTTGGCTTATTTGGTTATTGGTGGATTGTCAGCTTTAGTCACATATATGTTGTGTGTACTATTCAAGGTTGGCTTATTTGGTTATTTGGAATTGTCAGCTTTAGTCACATATATGTTGTGTGTACTATTCAAGGTTGACTTATTTAGATACTATAGTGTGCACCTATAGGTTATTAATACTTCGGAGGTTATCCGAGTATTTATTGGTATTGCGGGGGTTACCCGAATATCTATGTTAGTACGAAAGGGTTTCCGTGTGTTATGTTGAGAGCGGAGGGTATCCGCAGGCTTTTAGCGAATCCTTAGTCTAGCTAGCAAGCGTTTTGCGTATATGTCCACTATATTGTTAGTTGAATTTAAACCTATGATCTCACCAGCGAAAGCTGACTTTTAGCACGTTTTCTTAGGTAATTAAGTGTTGAGATGCATGCTTGGATTGGAAGGCTCGGCCATGGCACACGGGTTATGGATCTATTTTTCTAAACTCTGATAATTAAATTTGGACCTACTGTTATTTTATTTTGGGCCTGACTCTGAATGATGTTGGGATAAATGTAAACCTTAAAACCCCGTTTTGGTTGTGTTTTTACTATGTTTACTTTATCTCGTTCTATATTGTCTTGTGTTGGATACCAATCCCCGTAGCACCCCGAAAGCTTGTTGAGTCTTCCGCTGTATCAAATTTTGGGGGTGTTACATTAGATTTCTTTATGTGGATACGGAATATGTAAGTCAAGCCGAAGTTAGCAACTGAGGCTTTGATGAAGTTGGTCTATACCTTCCAAATGCCTTACGGTTTGTGAAATGGACTTGTTATCCTTTTTCAAGTTTACCGAAAACATTTCAAGCAAAAAATCTTGTTGGACTTGAAATGTACTTGAGCAATATGGATCAACTTTGGAAAGATCGAGAAGAAAAGGTAGAATAATGGTTGACTGGTAGTTTTGCATGATTCATTTTGATGGTATATCACCTAGTTGTCTGTCATATTTGACCAACATTCATCTTTCCTTTTTATTTTGTTTCTTATGATAGGTTTTTTCTAAGCTCAGGTTCCTAACGTTCACCTATCCAATGTTGAGGACCCTTGACCTTAGAGTGGCTCCAAATCTTGAGACACTAATTCTTGAAGATTGTATTGATTTGGTAAAAATTGATCAGCTCATTACTCCTAATCATAAGGAGTTATATATTGTAAATTGTTGTAATTTGGAAGAATTACACATGCCTGCTGAAAGTTCAAAGCTCAGATTCCTCACACTTTCTTTCTTAAAGTTGACAACCCTTGACCTCGGGATTACTCCAAATCTTGAAGTGCTAAGCCTCCAATGCTGTAATGATATGGTTGAACTTAAGATTCCTGCTGAATGTCCAGAGCTTGTTGATCTCGAACTCACTGATTTAAAGTTGATGACCTTTCGCCTCGGGATTACTCCGAATCTTGAGAAGCCATGTCTCGACAATTGTACTGATATGGTAGAACTTCTGATGCCAGCTGAATGTCCAAAGCTCAAACAACTCGAACTCCGTGATTTAAAGTTTACAACCCTTGACCTTGGGATTACTCCGAATCTTGAGACGTTAATTCTCGACAAATGTACTGATATGGTCGAACTTCATATTACCGTTGAATGTCCAAAGCTCAAAGCTCTCTACCTCAATGACAATGCAAAGTTGAGGACTCTTGACCTCGGGATTACTCCAAATCTTGAAGTGCTAAGCCTCCAATGCTGTAATGATATGGTTGAACTTAAGATTCCTGCTGAATGTCCAGAGCTTGTTGATCTCAAACTCACTGATTTAAAGTTGATGACCTTTCGCCTCGGGATTACTCCGAATCTTGAGAAGCTATGTCTCGACAATTGTACTGATATGGTAGAACTTCTGATGCCAGCTGAATGTCCAAAGCTCAAACAACTCGAACTCCGTGATTTAAAGTTTACAACCCTTGACCTTGGGATTACTCCGAATCTTGAGACTTTAATTCTCGACAACTGTACTGATATGGTCGAACTTCATATTACCGTTGAATGTCGAAAGCTCAAAGCTCTCTACCTCAATGACAATGCAAAGTTGAGGACTCTTGACCTTGGGCTGACTCCAAATCTGCAACAGTTATATCTTGATAATTGTTATGATTTGGAAGAAATTAATGCTCCTGCAGAATGTCTGAAAAAGCTTCTCCATTTAAACATCAGTAATTGTGGGAGGTTTGAATCCTTTGAGTTTGACAAAAAGCTTGATTCACCTGAGGTTGTTACTTTATCTGAGTTACATCTGATTGCATATGATACAGGTATATATGATCCCCGGAATACTTGGCCAGAGTTTCAGTTTCCCTGTTATTATAAAGAAGACCCATCTTCATCTTTTGGAAATCTTGAGAGGCTTATTTCTCTAGGTTTCGGTGCTCGCATAAATGTCCATTCTTTTTCAGATATTATCTGTGGTTTACAATGTTTAAGAAAGCTTACACTTATAGGTGGTATTCCAGAAGCGCCAAAGAACCTTGACCAGTTAGATTGTTTAGAGGAGCTAACTTTGCGGTCTACAGATATTAAAATTCTTCCAGATAGTATTTGTATGTTGAAACATCTGAAATGTTTAGAACTTACTTATTGTTTTCAAGTTGAGAAATTACCTGAAGAAATTGGTCGTTTAGAATGTTTGAAAGAGTTAAACATACGAGGTTCAGGTATAAGTCATCTTCCACATAGCCTGTATGGTTTGAGAGGTCTACGTATTATTGGGGATAGATGGCTTCTCGAGGCATGTGGTTTGACACACAAGAGACGAAGAATGTCTGATGAAGATTCTGATTCTGATGATGAAATGGTCTGCGACATATAGACATTATATAACAATGGCACTCAAAGGCCCAATACATAAAGAACTATCTTAACAGGTAGTTTCTCTGTTTTTGTATTAGTTGTCTTACTTTATTAGAAATTTGAAATTTATATGATAATTCTGCATTTCCACCATTTCACAGATTAAGAAGGTCTCAATAAGCGGGGCGTAATCGCCAATCAGTTCCACTAGGTGTTTTTCTAAGCTACATGTTAATTATTTAATGATCATTGATGTAATAATAAGTTTATGATTTATATTTCTTATTAGTTAGGCTTTGCATTTTGGCCTTCATTTGACAGCAGGATCATGCCCTCTTCAAACATGTTTCATCTCCAGCTTCAATGACCTTTTATTATTATTATTATTATTATTATTATTATTATTATTATTATTTTGAATCAAATGTCAGATGGATAATTATGTTCCTTCCTTGTATAACTTCTTCATATACTGTAGATAATCATGTTATTAGCCATTAACAGAAATATAGTCTAATTTGGGATGAAATCATTAAACATTGATATGTTTGACTTTTAAGTCAAATTATGGATTTTCATATAATTCACTGAGTTAATACTGAGTGTTGAACTTTTTTTTTTTTCTTTTTTTTTTTTTATATCAATAAGAATGCTTTTACTTTTTATGTCTATAATGTTCATGTCATATTTCGAGAGGTAATTTATCTCTCAAAGTCAAAGTCAAAGTCAAAGTCAAATCTTTAATTGCTGAAATTCAGATTAAGATAGGTATCCTCATAACACAACCAAATTTCACTGTTTCTCAGTAGTTTTGAGAGTTTAATAAGGTATAATGCACTTATTAAACTCTTATCGCTCAGAATTTATGCTATCGAATGTGAATTTATAATACAAATCTTGACCTGAAAAGTCAAACCAACAAATTTTTTTCTTGAACATCAAACTCGTGAAGGCCTAACAAAATGTATCACAAGTTATTGACATTTATTAGTATTTACAACTACTTAAATTAGCATTAACGAACTATACTATCAACATTCTTTTATCCTATTTGCTCTTCCTTGTATGATTTACATAGCAACCACTATCAGCGTGTTGAAAGAGCAAGTGATGTTGAACTTATAGTAACGTTTCATACCAACATGTATGTGACATGCAAAATGAGTTCAAGAAATCGTTGTACCATGATAAAAGCAAATACCTTATCAACATTATGAGATTCCATAACAACATAACAATGTCAAACCAAGCAGCATCAAACCTCGACTCGATCACGTGAAACTCGAAACCAAAGAGAACAGTAACAAACATCAACATCATCATCATTCCTCTTCTTTGAATCTGCCAAACATGTAACAAAAGTCCTTTAAAGTACTTTCTGCACTCCATAAGTTACTCGAGTCTCTAAGCCTAAGTACCCTTGATTAATACAGTTCTACACACGTAATCGTTGAGTAGCAACAACTCACGATTACAACACGATGGTGGCAACAGAATTGATAAGAAAAGAAGCGAACAAAGCTATGTATTAATTTATTGAATATGGCGTTTTTTGTGTGTGTTCTTCAAGCACACCATGCTATCACTTTATAGCAAATATTTTTTTTTAGACGTGAAGAGTCCACTCCCAAAATAAAAGGAGATAATGGGCGGTTATAGGTTTAATATCAAACAATTCCACCACTTACCATATGATCAGGTCAAACACAATTAAAATGTACAAGTGCTACTCCAACATTAACTCAAGTCACAACAAGTGATGCCTCGATAGACTTCGCCGTGCCTATTGCTTTGAATACATGACTAATGTCACGTACCTGCAAACAAATATAAGCAAAAATATTAGTATTGAAATTAGATTAATGATGCTTATAGCATGCAATCCATCTGATCGGCTCATCCAATCATCAGCATTAAAACTTTTTTACCAGCAAACAGAATTAACCTGGACTAAATTTGGTTCACACATTGGGACAACTGGTTAAAATATTTTGCAGTACAAAAAATATACATAATCTACCTTAAAAATGAAATCCACGTGTATAAATGTGTTACATTAAAGCTCGATTTATGCAAAATCAGGAGTTTTTTGGTTGACCATGGTATTTTAAAAATATATTTAACAAAATTGAGTACTTTTGAAACTATTTAATTTATTACATTACTTTCTTTTCCATTTTGTTAAAACTGAAAAGAAAAACCTAGTCTATTCAGATATGTGACCTTCATTCCAGACGGTGACTAACCATCATCCACTTCTTATTATCGTTTTTCTCTCATTATATCATATACAAACGCTTCCAATTCTACATAAAAAATATCGGACCCATACACTAGCTAATTGACTTTTGGGACTTCATTTTGGGACTTCTTAATAGTTGTAGATGATCTTTTTATATATCATTTGGCTTTAAACAAGTTCGAGCACTTAAATATGTTATGAAATCATTAGACAATAGACATTAACATAGTTTTTTTTTGTGAAAAGGATAAATATTATTAATCACAAAAGGGATACAAAACTCTTAGAACACAACCATGGACAGTCCCCATAGTGTGCTCATAAAGAGCCTGAAACAAATAAACTTGACTAAAAAACAAGCATTCTATCACTATATTCAATCATTCTGTACCAGCTACTTATACACAAAACAGAATATACATCATATTATACTATGTCTCTGCGGCAGTTAGTACTTCTTCTTATCTTTACTTTCCAGATACTTTCAACTTCTTTAACAGCACAAGAATTCTTTACCACAAAGGTCATTATTCTCCAAGTTATACTCTCCATAGCATTTTTAATCAACAGATCCACACTTCTTTCTATATTTTTGAACAACCTGGCATTTCTTTCCTGCCAGACAAAATAGACTGCAGCTCCTAGAACCAGTCTTCTCATTATGCTCCATGTGTTTCTATTTGCTTTCATTTTAGAGAATTCATCAATTATACTATTCCAATTGAAAGAGAACTTTCTGTCCAGTAATTTCATCAAACCTTCCCAAACTTTGTGAGTAAACTCACAGCTGAAAAAAAGATGCTCATGAGAATCTTGACACTGCTTGCAAAAAACACATTCAATATTCCTATTTGGATCCCACACAGCAATTCTATCTTGTGTTAACAATCTTCCTTGTACTGCTAACCAAAGAACAAAAGAGTGCCTGGGAATATTATGTGAGAACCAAACAAACTCATTCCATGAAACTTTATTACCCTGATGACACAGATCCTTCCACACTACTTTGGTAGCAAATTATGTTCTCTCCCCACTATTAGTTATCCACACAGCTTCATCTTGAATATCATTGTTCAATGTAGGGATAATAATGTTACTCAAAGCAGGAAACTTGATTAACCAATCCACATGCCAACACCAGGATCCATTTCTAATCAAACAATCCACTTTGCTATCATTACTAAACCTGGCATTATAGATATCTCTTGCAGTTATAAACTCACTGAGAGGACCCTCATTGCACCATCTGTCATACCATGCAGATATTGACTTACCATTTCCAATCTTGTAACCAATATGCATTTTCATTTTCTCCCTGAGCTTCAAAATATTATTCCAATCCACACTACTATTACTTTCAATTGGTATTTCCCAAACATTTCTCCCTTTCAATTTCTCAACACTGATCCATTTTACCCACAATGTATCTTTTTTTGCAGCAATGTTCCAAAGGTGTTTCATAATCAAAACTTCATTCCACATCAGTAAATCTTTGAAACCCAGTCCACCCTGATCTTTTGATTTGCAAATGTTAGCCCAAGAGACTTTAGCTTTACCTTTTGCTAACTCCTCTTGACACCACAAAAAAACCTTTTAGCAATTTGTTAATATCTTTGACCACAGTCTTAGGTAAAATGAACACTGAAGCCCAATAAACTTGCATTGAGGATAGAATTGAAGCTATTAATTGCATTCTGCCTGCATAGGAAAGAGCTTTATTCCTCCAGTCTTGCACTCTGCTTCTGACTTTCTCAACTAATGGTTTACAATCCTTAATACTTAGTTTTTGGGTTATCAGTGGCACTCCTAAGTACCTAACTGGCAATTTACCAGTAGTGAAAGGAAGGATTTGTAAAATGTTATCTTGCTCAGGTTTAGATAAGCCACAAAAAAAAATTGTACTCTTCTGTAAATTGACCTTAAGCCCAGACACACTACTAAACTCTTCTAAGGTGTCTTTGATCACTTTAACAGACTGATTATCACCATGGCTAAATACAATCAAGTCATCTGCAAACCCCAAGTGAGTAATCTTCAACTTCTTACATCCTTGATGATATTTAAGTTCCTCTGCTCTATTAATGTTTTTCCTCAAAAGCAGGTTAAAAACTTCCATAGCCATTGTGAATAAGTAAGGTGAAATAGGGTCCCCCTGTCTCAAGCCTATACCACCGTTAAAATATCCTATTCTTTCTCCATTAACGTTCAAACTAAACTTTGTAGTAGTGACACATGTCATTATCCAGCCTATCATCTTATTATGAAAACCAAACTGCTTCAAAATAACTTCCAAAAACTTCCAATCTAGAGTATCATAAGCTTTTTGCAAATCAATCTTAAGAGCACATTTTTTGATTTTTTGCTTTCTATTGTACCCTCTCAACAATTCCTGAGCTAGAAGAATGTTATCAGTGATCTGCCTTCCTGCTATAAAAGCATTTTGATTTTCATTAACTAGATTTCCTAGCACCCCTTTAATCCTATTAGTTATAACCTTACTAATGCATTTGTACAGTACATTACAACATGCAATAGGTCTGAAATCTGAAACTTTATTAGGAGTAGGGATCTTAGGAACTAAAGAGATAAGTGTAGCATTTAACTCACCAAGCAGTTTTCCAGATGTAAAGAACTCTTGTACTGCCAAACATACTTCTTCCCCTACAATGCTCCATGCAGCTTTGAAAAACTTGGAAGTAAATCCAACTGGGCCTGGGGCTTTTGAGTCCTCAATATCAAACATGGCAGCTTTAATCTCCTCCATACTTCTGAGTCAAATTAGTTTATTAGTATATATGTTTTTTATGGGGGAATTGCATATATACCCACCAAAACTTAAATATTTGCATATTTCCCCAAAATACAAGTTTTCAATGCATGTTGTACAACGCAAGTTCAGCATGTTTTGGGTATATATGCAAATATGAAAGTTTTAGTGGGTAGATATGCAATTGCCCCTTTTTTTATGTAAGGAAGGGCGCGACTAAGTATTGAATATTTTTGTCAACGATATGAAAGCTTTCATTTTTCTGTCACTGATGATCATGTCATATTTATGGATCATAATCCAGGTTAACTAAACTCTCAAAGTCAAAGTCAAATATGTAATTGTTCAAAATTCAAATTAAGATAGGTTTCATAACACATGCAAGATTTTTTTCACCGTTTCCAAGTATTTCTAAACTGTTAACAGGTCTTATGAAGTAATGCTCTTTAATGTGTCTGAACATCAAACTCGGGAAGGTAATTTTATTTTTACTTCATTTCAGTATGTGGAATGATAGGATATTTGACTACCATTCAAACCAAAAACCGTTAAAAATGTATAAATTTTCACTGTGGTTAATCAAACAATACACTAAAGTTATACCTGTCATTCCCTATCATATGGCAATTGACTGTTTTAAAAATAGTTGCATTCTTTTTTCAGCTCAACTTTAGTGCAGCAAAAGACTTGGCCATGTCTATTGCTTCAGTTACAAATAATATAAGAAAATACTTAATATCAAAATTAGGTTCATGATGCTTAAAATATGGAATTCATATGATCTGCTCAACCAATAATCAGTGCTAACGTTTTTTTTGTTTTTTTACCATCAAACAGAATACCTGGACTAAACTTAGTTCACACATAACACTACAGAAAATAACATGATCTATAAGATCTCATATCGATAAGGTCAATACAGAATCCGGGTTCTTTTTTGCACAAGATACCAATGTACTTTTTCATTTACGCTGTTTTATACATTGTACTTTTTTTTCTTTTTTTTTTTTTTTTTTTTTTTTTTTTTTTTTTTTAAACGGCGGCTTTTTTATTAGAAGATCTAGCAAGATGCTAGAAAGAACAAAAGAACATTACATGATTAAAAAGATGGCTAAAACCGGGTTTTTCACCCATAGATCCCAATCTAATATAAAATTCTTACACCTATTACTAACCCAACAAAATGATAAGCTTTGAACATATCCTTGAAGATATCACAACCGTTGGAGTCTTTTAAGCGGAAAACCTTATCATTTCTACTTCTCCACATATGCCATATAGAGGTGAAAATGATTGCTTCAAAGCATTGGAGTTGAAATGGCGAGAACATCTTTTTTTTTTCTCGGTGCTCAAATTGTTAGGATTAGGGATAGATATTCATGGGGCAAAAGACCAAACCAGCAGCAGAAGTGCAAAGATCAGAACATTGGGAGCCAAAAATTGATATTTTTATTATGAAGTGAGTCTAGTACAAAGTTATGTATTCAATCCTATATATATAGCTAAACAACCGACTTTACAAACCGACATAAAAGATCCTGATACTTCTTAAGCTACTAACAAAATGACCAAAATACCCTTACTACTAATATTACCAAAATACCCTTAGGAGGTGAAGTCACAATATCTAACAATCTCCACCTTGAATTCAACTCCTAAGTGATGCCAAAGTTTCAATCAAATTCTAAACTTCCAAATGCTAGAGGTGCTAGCCAAATTCATAACAAACGATCGAATCCAAAAACTATCCAAAAACAAATGCAAATGCCGATGTCTTCAAAACGAACTATCAAATGTTAGCCGACAAATCCAAAACGGCCAACCGAACAAACAAATCGACTCAAATGATCTTCACCAATGACAATCAAATTCAGGCCGCAAACTTCAAAAGCCCGACAAACGAAGATCCAAAGTTCCAAAATGACAAATTCCAAATGATCGAACAAACTTCAAATGACTTGAACGAAGTCTTCAAACACCAAATTGATCTTCAAATTTCAAATACCAAATTCAAATTCTAACGACCCACTTATTGATAAGTATTACGGTCCAACTTGAAACTTATTATCCGTATCAAACAAACTCATGCTAATACATAACTTGACGAATGAGCCCTTGTAATTCAAACGCTCCAACTATGATATGGATAATAATACCAATGACCCACTTATCCAATAAGAATTACAGTCCAAATTCGAATACCAAATACAAATACCTAAATAACCTAACTGTAGGTTACTTTCGAAACAAACGGTCGCTCAAAAAACCAAGAAAATCACTGCCAAATCTGTTCTAAAGGAAGTTTGTATATAACAAGACTGATCCCAAATTCAGTCACCAACTACCAAACGAAATCAAAGAAATAACAAATATTGGTTCAATTCCAAAAACCCATTTTCTGATTCAAAGCCCACTTAATCAAAGCCCTCATATTCAAACCCAATAACTAATCGATCCACAAAGATGAGATTATAAAAATAAATCCCTACAGAAACATAGATCGATCCTAAACAAATTCACGCTATCCCAAATCCCAATTGACAAACACCTTCAATCTATCAAAATACAACCAGAAGCTAAATTCAATCGAATATGAAAAAAATCCCAAAAAAAAGAACCACAAACCTGATATCTTCAAATTGATCGAGCACCAAACCACCAAACGCAAATCAAATCCAAATGTTCTCAAGATAGTGAATCTTGAAATCAACCACAAACTTGTTTCGATCAGAAACCCAAATACAAATTGCAGCTTGCATCAAAATTGATCGGGTGGCTCTGATACCAATTTGTTAGGATTAGGGATAGATATTCATGGGGCAAATGACCAGGAGCAGCAGCAAATAGGAACACAAACATAGTACAAAAAAAGAACATCAGAAGATGGGAGCAAAAGAGCATATGGGAGCAAAAGAGCAGGTATTTTATTTATGAAGTGAAGTCTAGTACAAAGTTCTATTTCTAATGTTTGGTTATATAAGTGAATAACCGACCTTGCAAAAACTAACCGACCTTACAAAACAACCGACTTACAAATTCTAGATACTACTATAATACCCTTAGGAGGTGAAGTCACAATATCTAACACAAATGATTAACAAAATTGCAAACACTTTTGTAATCTAGGTCCCCAAAAAGAGAGAAACCACACCATTTAAAAATGAGGTTCCAGATGTTACGAGACCATGAGCAACGACCCATCAAATGGTCTAGAGTTTCAACATCATCTTCACACATCGGGCATAGAATCGAATGCAAGTCAATACACCTCTTGTCTAGATTACATCTTGGTGCAAGACTATCTTTGTTGGCTCGCCATACTAAGATTTTCACCTTCTTCGGAACTAAAGGATTCCATCTTGTTTTCTTGTGAGATGAACTGAGAATTTTCTCATCTAGTTTGACCCAAAGGGATTTAACTGTGAATTTTCTGGAGTTCTCAAGAGCCCAATTCCAATCATCAGGCCCTGATATTAACTCTACTCCTTGAATTAAACAAGCCAAACTATCCAATTCCTCTTTTTCTCTACCGCCACGAATAGATCGACGCCAATTCCATGCCAATGAAAGATGACCATTCAATTTAAAAAGTCGATCAGCTATGTTGCAATCTTTCCTGGACTCTAAAGCGTATAATCTAGGATAGACTTCAGCTAGCTTGAAAGTACCAAGCCACTCCTCATCCCAAAATTTAATCGAGACTCCCTCACCAATAGACCGAGTAAAGAAGGAAGAGAGTAGAATATTGAGACTATTCACATCGTGACACGCCTTTAAGATATCATACCAGGTACCCTTAATGCCAATAGAAGCATAGTTTAGAAAATCACCTCCCTTTGAACCATGAATCGAGTGAAGAATGTGGTTCCATAAGGCGTCCTTCTCTGTGTGCCACCTCCATAGCCATTTAGAGAGAAGACTAAAGTTAAGAGCTTTAAGAGATCCTATCCCGAGACCTCCCGATTTCACAGAGGCATCAACTTTACTCCACGCGACCCATGAAATTTTCTTTTCTTCAACTCCTCCCTGCCAAAAAAACTTGCTTTGGATCTGCTCAAGCAGTTTGATAACTGAAATTGGAGCCTTGAAAAGAGAGAAATAATAAGTCGGCAGGTTAGTCATGACAGCTTTGAGGAGAGTCAAACGCCTACCGAAAGAAAGAGATTTCGCCTTCCATTTCGCCAATTTTAGTTGGAATTTACTGATAACAGGATCCCAACTATTTGTTTTTCTCATACTTGAACCAACAGGTAATCCCAAATATGTAAAAGGGAGGCTTGCATTTTTACAGTTGACAGTCCTCGCAATTCTTTTAACCTCATCCTTTTTCACCCCCACACCCAAAAGACGACTTTTATTAATATTAACTTTAAGTCCCGAGGATACTTGAAAGCATCGTAAAATTCTGATCAGATTAGTAATATTTAACTCAGACCATTCACCTACAAGAGGAGCATCATCTGCGTATTGTAGATGAGAGATCTCCACGTTATTCTTGCCTACTTTAACACCTTTAAAAACTCCTTTTTCTCTTGCTTCCATCATGGCAATGTGCAATCCTTCCATTGCAATTATAAACAAAAAAGGTGACAACAGATCTCTTTGTCTCAAACCTTTGCTTAACTTAAATTCCTTGGAGGGACTGCCATTTATGAGGATCGAAGAAAAGCCAGAGCGAAGGCAACCAAAAATCCACTCTCTCCATTTAATACCAAAACCCATTTGACCCGTAATGTCATCTATAAAATTCCAGTTTATTGAATCGAAAGCTTTTTTGAAATCCACTTTGAAGATCATAAGTTTTCCATTCACTTTCTTGGTCCAAGAAATCACTTCATTTATGATTAAAGGCCCATCAGTAATTTTTCGGCCTCTTACAAATGTAGTTTGGAGGTTGCTAATTATAGTACTCATGACCGATTCCAATCTATTAGCAAGCAACTTTGAAAGTAATTTATAATAGCAACCAAAAAGACTGATGGGACGGAAATCTTGTGGAAGAAGTGGATTAGAGACTTTTGGAATTAAGGAAATGAAAGAAGAATTGCATCCTCTTGGAATTGATTTATCGATCTCAAAACACTTGACTGCTTTTATAAAATCGTCACCAATCATATTCCAAAAATGTTTAATGAACCTGAAAGTGAATCCGTCAGGACCAGGTGCCTTATCCCCTGCACAGCTCCAAACAGCATTCTTAATTTCATCATTTTCAAAAGGTCTTTCAAGAACACATTTTTGGAGCTCCGATAACGTCTTGAACTTGTTACTGTGAAAGCGAGGTCTACGAGGGATGTTCTCCTTAAATCTATCAGAATATACTTGAAGAAAATGCTCTTTAATTTTACACGGATCAGTCTCCCATACTCCATTAATCATAATGCCATGAAACAACCGACGTCGATTTTTGCCCTTGATAATTGAGTGAAAAAATGCGGTGTTCTCGTCCCCATCTAAAGCCCACTGACATCGAGATTTTTGTTGCAAGTCTTGTATGTTTTTTGTTTCTAACTCGAACAACCGTTTGGAAATATCACACCTTAAATTGCAATCCGCCTTAGACAAAACACCAATTTCAGCTTTTAAATCAACTTCTTTAAGATGTTTGGTTAAAAGTGGTCTATCCTGAACTCATTTGTTCCTAAGGTTTTTACTCCACGGTTTTAAGTTGGCCTTTAATGCTTTCAACTTCTTGCAGAGATTAACATCAGGACGATAACAGCCTTGGTCACAAACCCAAGAAGATTGAACTAACAGGTTTAAAGAATCCTCGTTTAACCAAGAATTAAAAAACTTGAAAGGGACAGGTCTGAAATCAACAGAATTTGACTCCATGAAGATTGGGCAGTGGTCCGAAAATTTACGAGGATGCGCGGTACAATGAAGTGTTGGCCAGGTTTGGATAACCTCAGAGGAGATTAAAAATCTGTCTAGCTTGCTAAGTTTTGTCCCTTTCTTGTTAATTCTTGTAAAATTTCTAGCGCCCATAACAACTTCTTGTAACTCAACATCATGTATGAATTTATTAAAAGAATAGGTTCTGATGGGATCGAACTCAGTGCCTTTCCTTTCAGATTCCTCCCTAACAACGTTAAAATCGCCGAAACAAAACCAGGAACCCAATTTGGTGTTTTTTAAATGAAGAAGATCTGACCACAATTTAGACTTCTCGTGACCATTTTGAGGTGCATAGACGTTAACCATGATAAAATCACCAATGACATCCCTCCAATTACCAATGTGAAACCATCTCCTAAAACAACTTCTTTTTTAAAAAATGAATTTCGATCCCACACGTTAAGTATGCCCCCTGACTTACCATTCGAAGTGTTGAAAGCAAAATCAAAATAATCATTTTCCCAAAATGAACTTATTAAAAGTGAATCAATTACATGTTTTTTCATTTCTTGAATCCCTACGAAAGTGGGTTTGAACTTTCCAATTAACTCCCTTAACCATGATCTTTTACAGCTACGCCCCATACCGCAAATGTTAAGAGAAATAACTTTCTTTGTGAAAATGAAGGTGTCACCAAGTCTTCTACGATGTTTTTAACATGGGTACTTGCATCTTCCATATCAAAACCAATTGAGTTGCCCACTTTTAAAGTTTCTTCAACTTCTGCTGAAACCATCTCAGAATCCATTGAAGCCGCAATTTGAGAGCCACTCTTCTTCAAACTTTTAATTTTGCATCTCCTCAAATTGGATTCAGAGTCTGAGACACCAAGATGTGATCTTGTAATATCCAAACCTGTTCTGAAACAACCCCCTTTAACTCTATTGTGATATTCCTTTTTATGAAATTTACCTTTTGAATAGACAATATATTTTAGTTTCATGGATCGGAATGGGCGAGTGAAGTTAGGTATTCTTTTGTGAGAAGCGAATTTCCCTTTTTATTTTGCTATGAAAGCAACAAGAATTTAGTTATCAGATATAGAGGCATCTGAACTAGAATTGACTATGTTTTCATTAGAGTCAACCTTAAAATCTAAACCCTTTGCCCTCTTTTCATTAAGCCCAAAAACTGAAATATCACGGTCATCAAGTATATCACCCTTAGGCCCATTTGCTTGAGAGGTAAAAAGGTCACCAAGTCCGCTTGAGAGATGTTGGGTTTTATTGAAGTTGATAGGCCAATCAAAAGGATAATGCTCATTGACCTTCTTGCTATGACTTTTCACATTGGACCCACTTGTATCACGAGATGAGGATTGAGAACCATTGGGAGAGGCACTGACAGCATCTAAACCCTCATTGTTGAAATTCTGATTTCCCACTTCTTTTGTTGACCTTGACTTATCACTGATAAGGGAGTGTTCAACAACAACATCTAATTCAACTTTCTCAATATTACCCAAAGTGTTTTTAGGTGAGAGAATGGCATCTTTTTTGAAACTCACCGGAAAAGCTGACTCATCATTGTCCTCCGAGTTACCGACTTCTTCCGTAGCATTTTTATGACCTAAGACAGCTTCATGGTTGGCTATGAAATTATCACCATAATTAGTTGATACTTGCTCGTTTGATGTGGTTGTGGTTGCGGGACATAAGTCATAGCACTCGCCTATGAGTTCCCGAATACGAACACATGTGTGCATACTGTTCACCAAGACTGGCATATTATGTTGAATGATATTGATACGTGTGGATTGCACCCTCGCAACATGTTTTACCTCTCAAGGGATCTTGAGAAGCTTACAACCCCGACCAGGCAGTGTACCTGATCGTTGTAGTATAGTATAGTGACAAGTACCGGGGGATTGATCGTTCATCTCAGGAATAGTGTCGCTAGGATTAGAAAGCCTCCTAAACTAGGTCTAGAGGTGAGGGAAGATTCTTTTTGTATTTTTATATTTTTATGAAAGCAAGTAAAATCTCAGGTTTTGAAGGAGTGGGTGGAATTAGTTGCTAGCCAACTAACCGAATTAATCTAAAGATGCCATCAAAATAAAATAACAGAAATGAAAATAAAGCTATTAAACTAATGTGGTGAAACAATAATGAGGAAAATTGTGTTTACTTAGACTTCATTACTCCCTAGATATCTTTTACAGGTTGATTAGCTTGTTACAATTGCATGGATGACGGGTCATATTCCTTAATACTAGTCGTAGGGCCGTGTACAATATTCCCTAACTCTGTAGGATCCTACTTCACTCCTATGTCGAGCCGTTAGAAGCTCCTAACATGGGATCATTAGAATTCTCCTAAGCATTAAATACAACCAAAAATCGTAGTACCCCTCCGATCATGTTTCTTAAGACGTTCAAGCAAGTTACCAATGGAAGTCTGCCAGTTTTCTTAAGCCTGACATCGAATACAATCATCCGTAACAGTTATAAACAAACAGTCAACCCATAATTAACATCTAGGTTTCACTACATCTAAGCAAACACAACAAAAGTCTAGCCTAGCATGTTAAATAGAAGAAAAGCGTAAGATATAATCACACAACACATAGACATATTGAATGATTTGAATGAATACTTATCTTCAATTGAACATGGAAGAATCAAGGGGTTGAAACCCTTGAAAAGTTGATAAAATTCAGACTAGGGTTTTTTCCCTCAAAGTTGCACACTAATGAATGAAATTTGGAAAAATATATATATATTATACATCTTGACGGCGTCATGTGTTAGATCGTGACGCCGTCAACTCGCCGCCTTGATAAAATCGTATTGCCTAGATCTATTTGTGACACCGTCATGTGGAGAAAAGCTCTGGGCCATCACTAACAAATGGACCCTGACGGCGTCGGTGACGCCGTCAAATCCATAAGCTTGAAAACACTCTGGACCGTCACGTGTATTTTCCACTTCAACCTCTTTTGTAACTCTTGACGCCTTCATGTACAAAGGCTTGACGCCGTCAGGTACTGTTCCCAGTAAGGAAATTTGAGACTTTGTCGTTTCCTTCACTTTTATGCTCTAAAAACGTTCAAAATGCTTCCTTTTCCAGATTTCTTTCCAAAAGTACCTAAAATGACAAAAGAAATGATTTAGGGAAATATTTGATCAAATAATCTCGAATTCGGGCTTAAATGACCCCTTCAAAGAGGTACACTTTTCGCCTCATCAGATATTCATGCACTTGTTGCGGATACAAACTTTCCCAGCAAGAAGGTTCAAGTTATTTGTTTTACACTTCTCCGGGAAAATGATTTCACCTTATTCTTGGTCAATACGGGTAAAATTTGCTTCATGCCAAGCTTGTAGGGGTAGCCCTTCAATTGAAATCCAAGCAAGCCGATTAAGTAGTTGGAAGTTTTTGGTCCACGGTTGAATGTTTTTGAAAGACTTTTGGTGAGATGTGTTGGAGAGGATGGTACTGATGTCGGATTTAGGTTGTAGTTCTAAAAGTGCATGTAAGCCTCCAAGGTATTTTATTTTAGTAGCGGGTATACCAACATCTTCACAAATGGTGTGGAGATTTGAGAAGGTGTCAATCGAAACAAGTTCAACAACAAGGGAGTTAGCGAGAGTGTTGTTTAGGTCCGGGCAAGAATGGATGGTCATTGCTGTAGGTGGTTTTGATGAATTTTGGTTTGTTTTTTCTTTTAAGATATCAGCAAAGGTTTTGTGAGTTGGGTGTACGGGTGGAATTGATGAAGGTTTAGAAGCTTTTTCATGGAAATTATGGTGTTTTGGAGGATTGTTTCAACGTTGGTATCTCGCGATATTAACACAAAGTCGCTGTTGATCGATGATAGTATTGTTGTTTAAGGTTTTTTCAAAAGCAGATGGATCTGTGATGTTGAGAAATCTAGCGAAACTGAACTCCTTACCGTTGGTGGTTTTTTTCTTTGCCAAGTAAATGTCACAAACCAGATCATGTTTAGCAAAAGATTTCCAAAGACCAGACACAGTTGCTCCCGCGGGAATGTTGGTGAAGAAAAACGAGGTTGTTGAAGGTGTTCCAGCCGTTGATGTCTTCCTGCTGCGTCGTGAAACATATGTCCATCCGTTGTCGCCGTCGTTGCTAGGGGTGAAATCTCCATCTTCTTTCTCCATTCTTTTTTTATGATGAGGTGCAGATCTGTGGATGGTTTAGGGCAGTTTCTAGAATTTATGTTTAATCGTTCATGCATTACATTGTACTCCTTTTTATATCTAAGTAATTACAAGATGGCCATGGGTAAGACCGCCTTTTCTGCCACCATCTTTGCCATCTAAAGGTTTCAAATCCACATTTAACAACTCTAAAACATTGAGTTGGCTATTCTTATTTCTCAGCACAACACAAACCCACGCCTTATTTGCATTTTCATCTATGCTAAACACTAGTATCTGCACCCACATCAACATGTGAAATGCAGAAAATCTTTTCCCTCAAAAATCATTGTTTGCTTTGAAGGAAGAACTGAAGGCAAAAACATTGTTTACTTTGCAATGCGAGTAGTGGTATATTGCATGTAAGAAAGTGGACCATGATTTATTTGCTTACTGTTTGGGATCTTACTTGGGTTCAAACCGGGTCAAACAAGATGACCAGTGAGAAATTTGAAGATTTTTTAGTTTTCACAATTTGGACACAAGAGTTCTAAGCAAAATTTTTATTCCTTTGTACTTTGACCACTATTAATTTGAAAATTAAATATGCAGCCCTTGAACTTGTTTAATGATCTGTTTTTACAAAATTTATAAACGAAATTACATTATGTTATAAAAAGTCAGAGTTGAATAAAAATTTCAAGCTTAAGTTAAAGTTTTATGAATTAGTTATAACAGAAAATTGTGCATGTAGTCAAGTTCTGAAAATTATTTTTTTTCATACCTTGAGACCAGGCCGTCCCATTAATTTATGAAAATTTTTAGGGCCCTGGACGAAATTAAATAATGAGGCCTTTCGATAAAAAAACGTTTAGCTAACTAATTTATAAGATATAATGCAATTAGTTAGCTAAACGTTCTAACATATTACTCATTTAAGATACTTTCTCATCTAAATACTTTTTTTTGTGAAAAATATGCGTACACATGCATATAATTATTAATGGTACAAATTTTGAGGCCCTTAAAAATTTTGGGGCCCTGTGCGGTCGCTCACCTTGCACACCCTCAAAGCCGACGCTTAAGATTATAGAATGCAAAAATTCTATCTAATTTTTCGAGTAAATTACACCATTCGTCCTTGTGGTTTGCGTTGACCGAGGAGCTTCGTCCCTTGACCCAAAAAAAATGCACCGTTCGTCCTTAAATGCAAAATGTTATCTACTGTTTGTCCTCCGCTCTAATGGCCCTCAATTACTTTCATTACGTGATACCCGCATGAGAGTATTTTGGTCTTTTTAACACAAACTTCATCTTTTTCAATTAATATATCATCTTATTCATCTTCAAACCATTACCACTTACCTACCATCTTCATCTTCATTTCATTTTCACCCACCACCACCACCACCACCATACACCACCATCTCACCACCTCCGGTCACGTTCATAAACCCCAATCATCAAATTCATATTATTCTTCCTCTTCTGTATAATCACATATCTGTGGTAAAGTATTTTAGTGATTCATGATTGATAGCAAACCAAAAACAATAGCAAATGTATCAAGTTTAACCTGCAGGTGATCAAAGGATATACACTTAAGTTATAAACCATGGTTATTGTCACATGCCAATGACAAATATTAGTATTTTCGAATTACCTTTCTTCTATCTGTCGGTGATTTTGCATCACCAATATGATTTAAGTGTAATGGATTGACTTAGTTGACCAATGTGTAATCATGATAAATGTTCAACAAGTCGGGGTTTGTGCGGAGTGCACACTTGTATGACGTTATTATGATTATCGCCCCAAATCACGGGGGTCCGGGGGCAGCGCCCCTGGTAGCGGGGTTCCAGGGGCCCCTGGTAGCAGGGTCCAAGGGGCAGCAGCCCCTGGCAGGGTCCAAGGGGCAGCGCCCCTCGCAGGGTCCAAGGGGCAGCGCCCCTGGCTGGGGTCCAAGGGGCACTTAGAAATAAAATTCCTGGTATTTGGACATGTATTTTCCCTGTTAATTTAACCTTTTTTGATGGTTATAATAACTGCTGAGCAGTTATAACCGAATTTCGGTTTTATTTGTCATATATTTATCATTATCCTGGTTCTGTTTTCATAACTAACAAAAACATATTCACGATTCTAAAATCTGAGTTTTGTCCAATTTAAGATTTTGATAGAACCATCGAAATACTTCAATCTGAAAGTGTTTACACGACTCTCAGATTACTCGTATCCTAAAATTTACTAACATCGTCTTTGCTTATCCTCATATGCTTTTTGTAGCAACTACTATTAGCGTCTAAAAAAGGGTAACTGATACCTCGATTGACTATTTTAAAGACAGTTGCATTCTGTTTTAAGCTCAACTTGAGCACTGCAAATGACTTGGCCTGGTCTATTGCTTTGGTTACATGACTTATGCCAGGTCCATGCAAACAAATATTAGAATTAGATTAAAGATGCTTAAAGCATGCAATGTGTAACACCCCCAAAATTTGATACAGCGGAAGACTCAACAAGCTTTCGGGGTGCTACGGGGATTGGTATCCAACACAAGACAATATAGAACGAGATAAAGTAAACATAATAAAAACACAACCAAAACGGGGTTTTAACGTTTACATCTATCCCAACATCATTCAGAGTCAGGCCCAAAATAACATAATAGTAGGTCCATAATTAATTATCAGAGTTTAGAAAAATAGATCCATAAACCATGAGCCTTTGCCGAGCCTTCCATTCCAAGCATGCATATCATCACTTAATTACCTGAGAAAACGTGCTAAAAGTCAGCTTTCGCTGGTGAGATCATAGGTTTAAATTCATCTAACAAAATAGTGGACATATACGCAAAACGCTTGCTAGCTAGACTAAGGATTCGCTAAAAGCCTGCGGATACCCTCCGCTCCAACCTAACACACGGATACCCTCCGTTCTAACATAGATATTCGGGTAACCCCCGCAATACCAATAAATACTCGGATAACCTCCGAAGTATTAATAACCTATAGGTGCACGCTACAGTATCTAAATAAGCCAACCTTGAATAGTACACACGAACCCATGTGACTAAAGCTGACAATTCCAAATAACCAAATAAGCCAACCTTGAATAGTACACACAAAATATATGTGACTAAAGCTGACAAAATATCCTAGTCCATACGCATAGCAAGTTTAGAAAGCATATAAAAGCGATAATAGTCCACATAAAACGATTTGCACGTTTCTCACCACAAGTATTGAAAACATAGTTCAAGAGTAAAAAGTGGGGCTATTACTCACCTCAAGTCCAGAAAATAGCAAGAAGAAGTCGGTAGAAATAAGATGTATAATAACTCATGAAACAACAACTACGGACTCAGCACGACCTAACAATATTAACTTGTTCAGAAATCATTTCCTCAAATTCAAAATATTCCCAAACCCGGACGAGAATCCGTTTTATTTCCGAAAATCCATTTCGTATTAGTTTGGTGTATTTACGTTTGGTATCCATACGGGTGGCGGGTCGACTCAAAACAAACCAAAAGGTCACACAATGAATAATAAAATAAACTATGGATCTAATATTAGCCCAATATATCATTTAAATAAATCGCCGAAGTTTATCAAATCCGTCGATTTGATAATCCTCATATTTATTTACGTAACATACCGTTCCAAGATTACACCCAACCCTAAGCACATAGCACATAAATCCTATATGGTAGATATCATAGTTTAATAAATTCCTCATATATATCGTCAAATTGGCCAGATTTCCCGATATATACACTCGCAATTTATTACACTTTACATATACCACAACCTATGGGCGTCGTGGGATACGATGCCCATTAATATATTCATTTCATATAGCCAAATAACCCGATTCAACCTTACGGTTAAGTGGTTATTTAGTTATAGAAACGTTTATATTAATCGTCATATATCCGTGACAACACGAAAGTCACAAATAAAACTTACCTGGACTCGAGTGACAACGACTCCGCATAACTCGATAAGTTTATTTATTATACATGAAATGACATTTTTATTTAACATTTGGTAATTGTCGAGAATTCCTCGTTTTATCATAATTTCTTTATAATAATAATACGTTTAATAATATTACGCTACTCTCGTAGCCTAATATATATCTAATTGTATTATTGATAATACGACTCAAGATTATTATTATTATTAATATACGCGCTTATATAATTATATATCCGTTATTTACGTCTATATATTCATATAAACGTTTATATTATCAATAACTATTATTACGAGTTTTATTATTTACATTTTAATTGTAAATAGTTATCGAGTCATACGAAATGGTCACATGTCCGAGTCATGACCCTCGGCTCATTGTCCAAGTCCAAAGTAATATAAAAGTAATAACAATCAATACATCTCCGTCCAAATCAATCCCAATCCACGTGCTACAATAATAGGGTCCGACTACGGTACCCGACTAACCTATCTCCGTCAATCTAAGTGACCGTCTCACAATCGGTCCCCCAAGACCACTTTATCGTCAACACAACTTCAAATAATACCACGAGTCCACAATACTCGTCCACCGCTTCAAAAATCAATTAGCCACAATAATAATAATAGTTAACAATATGTAATAACCATGGAAATGAATTTAGCCGAAATATATATATATCTCGACATCACCAACGGTTCTAAAAAATAACCGCATTCGGGTAAAAAATCAAGTCAACTCAAGTCAAAACTTCACCACAACTCGTGTGGGTCCCACCCGAGACCTTTATGGTCTCGGCTAGCTCTTGAGAGCTCGAACAAAAACCAACCGACCCCAAATGGGTCGTCGGCCTCAAACCCAAATTGAAAAACAAGAATAACAATCAGGAATCCAAATAATTAATCAACCACTATGACCAAATGAGGTCAAACCATAAGAAAATCAGGTCAAAGGTCGACTATAACTCGGAATCACCACAAAGTCGAGGGTGAGACCCTCGGCTACGGTTCGACCACGCCAAGAAACACGACCCAAACATTAATACCCGGATACCAAACCAAGATTTTACCAAGTTTCAATAAAACCCATTAATATTTCATCCTTTTCTTTTCAAATCCGACCCAAAACAATAATAATTTCGTGGGTTTGGCACGTTTTTCAATAAACCCGATGCACCCCGTGCATACTTACCCGTGGATCTACAAAACTCGACCAAGAAGAGTAATGGTGATGAGGTGTACGGCATCGGTGAGGCACGAACGAGGTGAGGATGGTTGTTTTTGGGCGCGTGAATCACAAGATAGTAACAAGGGAGGTGTGGGGGATGTTTTGGAAGTGGTGGTGTGTGGTGGTGCGCGGCGGTGGTGGCCGGAGGTGGGTGACCGGCGGCTAGGAGAGGAGAGGGAGAAGTGGTGTGAGTTGTGGAGATGGAAATGAGATAATAGTTTTAGGGTTAGGGTTTAAATATGGATATTTTACACTTTAGGTCCCTCAACTAAGTTTCCTTATGTTTTGCACACAAAACCTTTTTATCACCAACTTTAATTTATAAAAACGCCCCCTTACGTAAATAAAACTTACTAAGAAAATATTAAACGCTCCCAAAACTAGTTATATACACCATTTGTCGGGCTAAATATATTATTCCACCGAAACTCATAATAAATACGTTACTAAAAGTCCAACGCATTAAAACTCATAAGTTTTTAAACTTTTCAGTTTCCTAGTGCCGGAGTCAACGTAGTACCAAGTGAGAATTTAAGAACACATCACCGAGCATAATATCAAGAATAAATTATGAAAATAATTCACGAATTCCATAACATCATTAATTATAAACATCCACAAAATAGGTCGTACAAGTTCGTTGTGAAATAAAATTTCTAAATAAAAATTATAAACGAACTTTAACGTAATGCGGGTTTTTAAAATAGCTCCCTAGATTGCCGGTTGTCACATCCTCCCAGTCTCAAAAGAAACCCGTCCCGGGTTTCACTCGGAAAAATTCATCAATGAAGTGAAAAGCTTCGGATATATCTTCCGGAACTCGTCCTCACGTTCCCACGTAAATTCTGGTCCATGTCGGGAATTCCAACGAACCTTGACGAGCGGAATGCGACTTCGCTTGAGTTTTTTAACTTCACGATCTAAAATCTCAATTGGCTCTTCCACGAAGTTCAATTTCTCATCAACACGAATATCCTTTCTTCAAATTACTGACGTGAAACACGTCGTGAACTTTTCATGTGGTAATTCCAACCTATAAGCCACGGGCCCAATTCTTTCTAAGATCAGAAATGGTCCAACGTAGCGTGGGTTGAGTTTACCACGTTTCCCGAAATGTATCACACCTTTCCAAGGCGAGACTTTCAGCATCACTCTGTCTCCAACCTGGAACTCAAAGGGTTTACGTCTCTGATCGGCGTAACTTTTCTGCCTATCTCTGGCGGCTTGCAACCGATCACGAATCTGAGCTACTTTCTCAGTAGTTTCTAAGATAAGTTCAGGGCATGTGAGTTGGCTATCTCTAACTTCTGCCCAACCAATAGGTGAACGACACTTTCTGCCATACAAAGCTTCGAATGGTGCAACTTTAAGACTTGTGTGGTAGCTATTATTATAGGAGAATTCCGCAAGGGGTAAATACTTCTCCTAGCCCTTACCAAAGTCTATGATGCATGCACGAAGCATATCCTCTAACGTCTGAATGGTCCTCTCACTTTGACCATCGGTTTGGGGATGATACGCAGTACTCATATCAAGTCTCGTCCCCAAAGCCGTTTGAAGTGATCGCCACAAAGCTGACGTAAAACGACTATCGCGATCCGAAATGATAGATATCGGGACTCCATGACGGCGAAATAATCTCCTTCACATATAACCTCGCAAGCTTATCCACACTATCATCTTCACTTATTGCTAGGAAATGAACAGAATTTGTCAAACGATCCACTATTACCCAGATAGCGTCACAACCGCTAGCTGTCCTTGGTAATTTGGTAATGAAGTCCATAGTAATCCGCTCCCATTTCCAGACTGGAAGTTTTGGTTGCGTTAGTAATCCTGACGGTCTCTGGTGTTTGGCTTTAACCTTAGCACATGTCAAGCACTTACTAACGTATGATGCTATATCTGCCTTCATATTTGGCGACCAATAGAACTTCTTAAGATCCTGGTACATCTTGTCGGACCCAGGATGAATAGAGTACCTTGACTTATGCGACTCATGCATAATTAACTCCCGAATTCCTCCATACAAAGGTACCCAAATCCGATCTCCAAAACATAACAATCCATCAGATCGCTTAACAAATCCTTTCTCATTCTCAGCCATCCCAAATATATTCTCGGCAGATCTGTTTTCTGCTTTCAACGCTTCCGTTTGAACTTCAAATATTTGAGACGGTAATGGCGATACGATTTTCATTCCCAATGACCGAACTCGTAACGGTGGTATTCTTTCCTTTCGACTAAGAGCATCAGCAACAACGTTTGCTTTACCAGGATGGTAGCGAATTTCACAATCATAATCGCTTAGCAACTCAATCCAACGTCGCTGTCTCATATTCAGCTCTTTTTGATTCAAGATGTGTTGTAGACTTTTATGGTTAGTAAATACAACACACTTGGTTCCGTATAAGTAATGTCTCCATATTCTTAAGGCGAAAACCACAGCACCTAACTCCAAATCATGGGTAGTGTAGTTTTTCTCATGCTTTTTGAGCTGTCGGGAAGCATAAGCTATCACCTTCTCTCGTTGCATTAACACGGCTCCCAATCCTTTATGTGAGGCATCACAATAGACGACGAAATCCTCGTTACCTTCCGGTAACGCTAAGATAGGAGCACTACACAACATCTTCTTAAGCAATTAAAATGCTTCCTCTTCTTTATCTCCCCATTCATACGTAATACTCTTTTGAGTCAATTTGGTCAGTGGTTTAGCTATCTTCGAAAATCCCTCAATGAATCTTCGGTAATAACCAGCTAAACCCAAAAATTGACGAACTTCGGTTGGGGTTGTAGGTGCAGCCCAATCTTTTATCGCCTCAATCTTAGCAGGATCCACATGGACTCCTTGTCTATCAATCACATGACCCAAAATTTGTACCGTCGGAATCCAGAATTCGCATTTCGAAAACTTTGCATAGAGTTTCTCCTTCCTGAGCAATTCTAAGATGAGTCTTAGATGCTCCTCATGCTCCTTCTCACTCTTTGAATAAATCAGAATGTCATCGATGAATACAATCATGAACTTATCTAAGTAAGGCTTACACACTCGATTCATGAGATCCATGAATATTGTCGGTGCGTTAGTCAACCCAAACGGCATCACCTGAAACTCGTAATGCCCGTAACGGGTTCTGAAAGCCATTTTTGGAATATCTTCCTCGCGAACTTGAAGTTGATGTTATCCCGATCTTAAATCGATCTTCGAGTACACACTCGAACCTTGGAGTTAATCGAACAAATCGTCGATCCTAGGTAACGGGTATCTATTCTTCACCGTTAACTTGTTCAACTCTCGGTAATCAATGCACATACGGAACGATCCATCCTTCTTCTTTACGAATAAGACTGGGGCTCCCCAAGGTGAAGAACTTGGTCTTATGAATCCTTTTTCGGCTAACTCCGTCAATTGTTTTGACAACTCCTCTATCTCGGTAGGTGCAAGACGATAAGGCGCTCGTGCTACAGGTGCAGCACCAGGTATCAACTCAATCTGAAACTCCACTTGTCTAGTCGGCGGAATTCCCGGCAAATCATCGGGAAACACATCAGGAAAATCACGAACTATAGGCACATCTCCAATGCATCTCTCCTTTTTCTCCGTCCCTCATTTCTCAGAAATTTGAGCTAAGAAAAGGTAACATCCCTTCTCCATTTGCTTTGGCAACTTAGTGCAAGAAATGACTGCTAATCGGGATGGGCTCCTAGAATCCTTTCGATCTCCTAATATATTTAGGATTTCCTTTCCGTATGGTACACGCACGATCTTCTCGTCGCAAAGTATGTGAGCATGATACTTCAACAACCAATCCATACCAATGATGACATCAAAACTTCCTAACATGACGGGTAGAAGATCTATGTTGAAAGGGTGATTCGAGAAATTTAACGTACAATCGCGAATGATGGTATTAATCCTTTCTATATTTCCATTTGCTAACTCAATATCATATCCAATTCCTAAGGCCATCGGGGGTTTCTCGAGTAAGGGTGCAAACGTAGTGGACACAAAACTCCTATCGGCACCAGTATCAAATAGTATGGAAGCATAACGATTATTGAGAAGGAACGTATCAGTAACGACATTCGGATCTTCTCCTCTCTCGTTCCCGAGTGCATACACTCTTCCCTGAGCAGCTCCAGCTTCCACACGTTGGTCCCCATTATCTTGTCGTCCACGGTTTCCTCCAACTCCACGGTTTCCATGATTGTACCTATTACCACCCGAGCCATTAATTCCATGGTTCCACGATTCTCTACACTCATTACTATAGTGTCCCTTCTTTCCACACCCATAACAAGTAACATCTGTCTTGTTTCTCATCTCAGGAGCAGCCTGAACCATAGCAAGAGGTCGAGCTCTACAATCCCTAGCTATGTGTCCTTTCTTTGAGCAGTTCTGGCATTTCACACTACACCATCCAGTATGATGCTGGTGGCAACGATCACACTTGGGTGCATCACCGTTCTGATTCTTCATATCTCCATTCCCAATAGCATAAGCCTTAGCTTGTCTCTTGCTTCGGTGATCATTACCCTTAGAGTGACGGTCTCTCTTTCTCTTTCCATTCTTCTCCTTATCAGCTTCTTCTAATTCTAACGAATCCATAAGTTGTTGAGAAATTGTGATTGCCTCATGGATGTTTGCAAGCCTAGCAGAAATCACATCATTTCACGTAGCTACAGGCAACCCATCAGTATACCTCTCGATCTTTTGAGTCTCGGTTTTCACCATATCTGGGCAAAGCAAGGCTAATTCCTGGTAACGACGATTGTAAGTTGTCATATCATTACCTTTCACTTTGTGGTTCCAAAACTCAATCTCTAGCTTCTTGACCTCATTCCTTGGGCAATAAGTCTGAATCAGTAGAGCCTTAAATTGTTCCCAAGTCATGGCATAAGCTACATCACTCCCAACTGCATTTCGGTAATTGTTCCACCAACTTAAAGCTTCATCCTTGAAAGTAAAAGAAGCAAACTTTACCTTCGCATTCTCCGCACAACCACTGACATTAAACACTAACTCAGTCTTCTTAATCCACCTAACTAAGTAAACCACTCCTTCCATTCCACCAAACTCAATAGGTCCACAAATCTTAAACTTCTTGTAGTGACATCCGTTAGCACGAACAGGTGGAAATGTTCCAGCAGAATTGTTGGAATGATTTGACTCAGCTAGTAGCTCAACAACTCTTTGCTCCACAAGTTGATTGATAATTGCTTGATCCACAGTAGGTGCATTAAGTGGAACATGATCATTGTCTCCCTGAACATCAACATTTTGATTCCTGTTGTTGCGGTTAGTAGTGTCCAGGTTGTCAGGAGTAGGGGTTTCAACATTTCGAGTAGGTCGGCGTCCTCGGCGACCAGGAGTAGTCACTGCAGGGCCAGTTCTGGTAGCTCTAACGGGGTTTCGTCGTGTGGCCATTGATCTGAAACATCACACAAGTTCATGAGTCCCCAATAGAAATTATTAATATGCTCACAAAAGCAATTCAACGAAGCCAAGTCATGGAAAGGATAGCACAATACACCACGTAACGTCAATAAAGCGAATAAGAACTCAATTTCCATAACACCCAAAAACACATAATACCATATACTAATGACCATCAACCATAAAATAGCGATCTAACATCGTTCCAACTACTAGAAACACAATAACGTACTAATCGTTCCAAAGGAGACAAATACTGAACAAAATACATCAAAATATGATAACTAGCTTTTCAAACCGAACACTACTCGGTTAAGAAAGCAATAAGACAACATAACCCAAGCAACTAGCCACGCTGCTGGCGGAGGCTCCTCAACTTCCGCCTCAAGCCATCAAGATCCCTCCATAACGATCCTAGCTCCATGCTATGGGTGTCTCGGTCTCTCTTGAGGTCAGCCACCTCCTTTTCTAGCTCGGCATTCCTTTGCCATAGTTTGCGGTCAGCCTCTCGAGCAGTAACAACTCCTCGCTGCAAACTATCAATATGCTCATGAACCTCCATCAAAACTCTTCTTAGCTCAGTAGTCCTGCCTACAACGACAGTCATGTCAACTCTCAAATCTGCTAAAAACACTCCAATAACTCTCTCAAGTCGATCAGATACATGTGCAACTCTCTCACCAAGCTCAGTAATCTGAGCCCATAACCTGCCAATCTCACCTAGCTCTGCATGCTCAGTAGAAACCTCAGAAGATGCATCCAACCCATCGGGACTACCAGGTGGCAACTCAACCAAAAATGAATGATCAGGTGAATCAGGCTCAATCGGGTGTACAGGTGAATCAGGCTCCTCACCCTGAGCTGGTGGTACTAACACATCATCATCAGGCATCTCATCCTCCTGAGGGTCATCCTCCTCCTCAGGGTCATCATCATCACCCTGCTCAGCCTCCTGAGGGTCATCCTCCTCCTCAGGGTCATCAGCCTCATCCTCACTCTCGTACTCCTCCTCCTCCTCATTGGAAGAGTACCTCATCAATCGTCGTCTCCTACTAGGTGAACCATGTGGAGATGTGGTAGGTGATCTAGGACGACGACGCAATGATGTGGGTGGCGCCTCAGACAGAAGAGAGTGAGCATCAATCTGTAAAGGTGATGGAGTAGGGCGTACCGACATGCGTGCCGTAGCTCGGTGGGCAAAGCGTGGGGCCACACGAGCCAAAGCCTGATGAAGAGTAAGCTGCCTCGATGTACCAGGGAGCCCTAAAGAAGATGAGGGTCCCTGCGTAGATGCAGCAGGTAGTGCTGAAGTAGAAGCTGCCTGCGATACAGTAGCTGAAAGCATGGCCATCTGGTAAGGGTCATCAGATGCCATAGTGAACTGCGCAGGTAAAACCGGTGCAGTAAGAATATCCTCGACGACATCGGGCATATGGGAGGCCATGGTCTGTGACAACGGCGTAGGGTAGGTGTAAGTGTTTCAAAACAACTAAATCACAACTCATAATACCATACTAAAAATCCTCATCAAAAAGTTCAATCATATAATCTCAATAAAAAGAATTTCAAACACCGCATTACTAAAATGTTTATAACACATATAGACCATATAATTCCTCGAAACACCATCTTATTACTAAAATCCATAAACCTCAAGTCATCTCAATAAATCCCAAATCTAACAATTATCTCAAATATCTCATAATACCTCAAATAATAGAAGATGCTTCGGCTTGGCGGGCTGGCGGGCGGTGGTCAAGGATCATTTTCTATAAAAATACGGTTATAGTTTAGGCGTTTATTTACCTAGTTCTCTATAACCTTGGCTCTGATACCAATCTGTAACACCCCCAAAATTTAATACAACGGAAGACTCAACAAGCTTTTGGGGTGCTACGGGGATTGGTATCCAACACAAGACAATATAGAACGAGATAAAGTAAACATAATAAAAACACAACCAAAACGGGGTTTTAACGTTTACATCTATCCCAACATCATTCAGAGTCAGGCCCAAAATAACATAATAGTAGGTCCATAATTAATTATCAGAGTTTAGAAAAATAGATCCATAAACCATGAGCCTTGGCCGAGCCTTCCATTCCAAGCATGCATATCATCACTTAATTACCTGAGAAAACGTGCTAAAAGTCAGCTTTCGCTGGTGAGATCATAGGTTTAAATTCATCTAACAATATAGTGGACATATACGCAAAACGCTTGCTTGCTAGACTAAGGATTCGCTAAAAGCCTGCGGATACCCTCCGCTCCAACCTAACACACGGATACCCTCCGTTCTAACAAAGATATTCGGGTAACCCCCGCAATACCAATAAATACTCGGATAACGTCCGAAGTATTAATAACCTATAGGTGTACGCTACAGTATCTAAATAAGCCAACCTTGAATAGTACACACGAACCCATGTGACTAAAGCTGACAATTCTAAATAACCAAATAACCCAACCTAGAATAGTACAAACAAAATATATGTGACTAAAGCTGACAAAATATCCTAGTCCATACGCATAGCAAGTTTAGAAAGCATATAAAAGCGATAATAGTCCACATAAAATGATTTGCACGTTTCTCACCCCAAGTATCGAAAACATAGTTCAAGAGTAAAAAGTGGGGCTATGACTCACCTCAAGTCCAGAAAATAGCAAGAAGAAGTCGGTAGAAATAAGATGTATAATAACTCACGAAACAGCAACTACGGACTCGGCACGACCTAACAATATTAACTCGTTCAGAAATCATTTCCTCAAATTCAAAATATTCCCAAACCCGGACGAGAATCCGTTTTATTTCCGAAAATCCATTTCGTATTAGTTTGGTGTATTTACGTTTGGTATCCATACGGGTGGCGGGTCGACTCAAAATAAACCAAAAGGTCACACAAAGAATAATAAAATAAACTATGGATCTAATATTAGCCCAATATATCATTTAAATTAATCGCCGAAGTTTATCAAATCCGTCGATTTGATAATCCTCATATTTATTTACGTAACATACCGTTCCAAGATTACACCCAACCCTAAGCACATAGCACATAAATACTATATGGTAGATATCATAGTTTAATAAATTCCTCATATATATCGTCAAATTGGCCAGATTTCCCGATATATACACTCGCAATTTATTACACTTTACATATACCACAACCTACGGTTAAGTGGTTATTTAGTTATAGAAACGTTTATATTAATCTTAATATATCCGTGACAACACGAAAGTCACAAATAAAACTTACCTGGACTCGAGTGACAACGACTCCGCATAACTCGATAAGTTTATTTATTATATATGAAATGACATTTTTATTTAACAATTGGTAATTGTCGAGAATTCCTCGTTTTATCATAATTTCTTTATAATAATAATACGTTCAATAATATTACGACACTCTCGTAGGCTAATATATATCTAATTGTATTATTGATAATACGACTCGTGATTATTATTATTATTAATATACGCGCTTATATAATTATATATCCGTTATTCACGTCTATATATTCATATAAACGTTTATATTATCAATAACTATTATTACGAGTTTTATTATTTACATTTTAATTGTAAATAGTTATCGAGTCATACGAAATGGTCACATGTCCGAGTCATGACCCTCGGCTCATTGTCCAAGTCCAAACTAATATAAAAGTCATAACGATCAATACATCTCCGTCCAAATCAATCCCAATCCACGTGCTACAACAATAGGGTCTGACTACGGCACCCGACTAACCTATCTCCGTCAATCTAAGTGACCGTCTCACAATCGGTCCCCCAAAACCACTTTATCGTCAACACAACTTCAAATAATACCACGAGTCCACAATAATCGTCAACCGCTTCAAAAATCAATTAGCCACAATAATAATAATAGTTAACAATATGTAATAACCATGGAAATAAATTTAGCCGAAATATATATATATCTCGACATCACCAACGGTTCTAAAAAATAACCGCATTCGGGTCAAAAATCAAGTCAACTCAAGTCAAAACTTCACCACAACTCGTGTGGGTCCCACCCGAGACCTTTATGGTCTTGGCTAGCTCTTGAGAGCTCGAACCAAAAACCAACCGATCACAAATGGGTCGTCGGCCTCAAACCCAAATCAAACAACAAGAATAACAATCAGGAATCCAAGTAATTAATCAACCACTATGACCAAATGAGGTCAAACCACAAGAAAATCGGGTCAAAGGTCGACTATAACTCGGAATCACGACAAAGTCGAGGGTGAGACCCTCGGCTACGGTTCGACCATGCCAAGAAACACGACCCAAACATTAATACCCGGATACCAAACCAAGATTTTACCAAGTTTCAATAAAACGCATTAATATTTCATCCTTTTCTTTTCAAATCCGACCCAAAACAATAATAATTTCGTGGGTTTGGCACGTTTTTCAAAAAACCCGATGCACCCCGTGCATACTTACCCGTGGATCTACAAAACTCGACCAAGAAGAGTGATGGTGATGAGGTGTACGGCGTCGGTGAGGCACGAACGAGGTGAGGATGGTTGTTTTTGGGCGCGTGAATCACAAAATAGTAACAAGGGAGGTGTGGGGAATGTTTTGGAAGTGGTGGTGTGTGGTGGTGCGCGGCGGTGGTGGCCGGAGGTGGGTGACCGGCGGCTAGGAGAGGAGAGGGAGAAGTGGTGTGAGTTGTGGAGATGGAAATGAGATAATAGTTTTAGGGTTAGGGTTTAAATATGGATATTTTACACTTTAGGTCCCTCAACTAAGTTTCCTTATGTTTTGCACACAAAACCTTTTTATCACCAACTTTAATTTATAAAAACGCCCCCTTACGTAAGTAAAACTTACTAAGAAAATATTAAACGCTCCCAAAACTAGTTATATACACCATTTGTCGGGCTAAATATATTATTCCACCGAAACTCATAATAAATACGTTACTAAAAGTCCAACGCATTAAAACTCATAAGTTTTTAAACTTTTTAGTTTCCTAGTGCCGGAGTCAACGTAGTACCAAGTGAGAATTTAAGAATACATCACCGAGCATAATATCAAGAATGAATTATAAAAATAATTCACGAATTCCATAACATCATTAATTATAAACATCCACAAAATAGGTCGTACAAGTTCGTTGTGAAATAAAATTTCTAAATAAAAATTATAAACGAACTTTAACGTAATGCGGGTTTTTAAAATAGCTCCCTAGATTGCCGGTTGTCACACAATGTATCTGCTCATCCAATCATCCGTGTTAAACCTGTTTTACCAAAAAGCGGAATTAACCTGGACTAAATTGGGTTCACACATAGTAGATCACATATTTAATAAGATCTACCTAAAAGAAATCCACATAATTAACCAACTGTTTGTAAAAACCCGAGTGGTGTATTGCCTTTCTTTTTTATAGTTTTCGATTGCAAATACACCTGCTGACCATTTGTATAAGAACTTCAAACTTTGTAGCAATGTTTTTTTTTTTTTTTTTTTTTTTTTTTCAAAATAAAATGTGAACGCACTTTTGCACTTGTCCGTTTTGTAGTTATTATACTTTTTATTTGTACATCTCAATGGTTAAAAGATGGCTTTGTCTCATGTTTGAGCCATTTTCTAGCCAAAAAGCCCTTAACAAATCAGACATTCACTAATGATCTTTTTGAGTAAAAATGTTAGATTTTTATGTAATGCTAAGTCTTATAAGAAAAAGTGGGTAAAAAATGACCCAAACAGGTCACAAAGCCACCTTACAGTGACTCAGAGTAAAAAAATTACAATGGTTAAAATGGTACAACTGAAAAGTATATTGGCATCTGGTACAATCACTCCAATAAATCCAGCCTTGTGAAATATATCTAGATTTCATCGCCTATGCTATGAACTTTTAGCAACAGATATAAGAGATAATATGGTATGAAAGTGAATAAGCTACCATATTTTATACACCCTCTTAACATTGGCAACTTGATATTCATACGGTATCATATTTGTAACACCCCCAATTCATGATGCAGCGGAATTCAACTTGGGTGTTACTCGACGGCACAACAATCATAATAATAGAAACCGATCTCTAACCGAGTCGTATTAAAAAGAGTTATCATTCGAATTTATTCAAATATATCAGAGTTTACATAGTAAGGTCCCAAAAAGGTTCCATGTTTCAAAATACATCAATATAAAGTCTTTTGATGTTTTATCGAATGACATAATAGTTTATAGCCTTCTTCCTTTAGTACGTGCCCTTCTGCTCCATTCTTGATTATCATGGACGTGAAATACATGCTTAAGAGGTCAACACAAAGGTTGAGTGAAATTCATAGAGTTTGTTTAATGGTTGAACACAATATGTTGGTAGTAAGAGTTAATTAGACTCATACTTATGTTAGAAAACAAAATAGTTATTATTATGTACTAAGCTCATGCAACCAATACGTTAACGGGTACCAATATCAATCGGCGGTTTTGTTGCCCCGGTAAGTACTTTGCCGTCATACTTAATGTTCAAATATAGTGCATTCGTTTGAACTAATCTACTCAAACAAATGGGATTCGTCAATCCCAATAGGCCTATTCACAATACTCGCGCTCACTAATACTAGTGATTAAATGGTTCATGATAGGGGCCTAGGATTGGCAAGGTAGGTACTTAGTAATAATAAAACAATCAGGCAGCATGATATTAGGGTAAGTTTCTTATAACTTGTATGACCATTTTTCTTTGTAATATCTCATGGTTCTTTTAAGTGAAGTAGATCCAATTTGCTGTTTCAAGTTATCACAAATACTTTGGTTCATGTTTACGCCTAAGTAAGCTTACATGGTCATTTCGTCATGGCCTTGCCATGACCTTTGTTCCTTGTTCCATGGTCATGAGACTCAACCTTGGCTCTAGCCATGGTTGTGGTCTTGATTCTAGGTCATAAGACCTCTTGTTCTTTTTAAAACATAGCCATAATATAGTGACTTATATATATGTAAATAGCTGTTAAGAAACTGAGAAATATCTCATTCGTTATTGATTTTCTGAAGACGTGTACCTAGGTTTTTGAAGAAAACGTGATTCAGGACAACTTTCGTGTTTTAACTTTTTCATGAAACGGACCAGAAAGGCCTCTTTTTGCGTGTTTTAGGTTCTGTCACAGAAACTATTTTGGCAGTTTCGCCGCAAAGTTTTGGTAACTTCAAATCGTCATAACTTTTTACTCGTATACTCGTTTTAGGTGGTTCAAGTTGCTACGGTTTCCTTGTTAAGTCCTCTAGTGTAATATGTAATGATCCAATATCATAATTTTACCATTTTGCTCAGGTCTTACCAAGAAAGTCACTAGTTTACTTGTTTTAATAACTTATCTTAACAATCATATACAATAACTTGTTTTACTCATTTTTATACATGATGGACATGAATACAAGACATAATATAGCATGAATAATATGTAAATAACATGAACATGATTATTTAACAGGAAGCATGTTAGGGTTTTGCTTACAACTTTTGGCTTTCAAAGATGAAAGGAAGTTAACATGTAAGGATAGGACTTTGATAGACTTTAACTTCAACCCACTTCACTTCATGCAATCTTTCTACTCTTGTAATCTTGAAAGAGAGATGATGAAAGTTGAGGTGACTTGAGTGGATTCAAACTCAAGAGAAATCACCAAAGTATATGAGTTTTGGAAGTGTTTTGATAACCTAAAACCAAACTAGGGTTTCTATCTTGAAGAAGCACTTGAACCTTGCTATAAATTAGAAGGAAATAAACTAAGTGTGGAGTGGTTTTGATGTTGGATATGCACGGCAACAAGGGGAGGGGGGGGGGGGGCTTTTATAGGTCTTTGAGGAGGTTACAAAATGGACTTTGTTAAAGCTTTCCTAACAAGCTTCAACACATGTAACTCATCCAAGGTATTTAGCACAAGATCAAGCCACACCATGGGGTGACTCCCCCCTATTGGCGGTTCACAAGGCTAGGGGGTGAGGTGTGCTTGGCTTTATAATATCCTAAGTATTAGGATGAGATTTGACTCCGGGAAATGCCAACCATAAATGATTAAGCCTCAAAACGTAAAACCGAGTGTCGTAAAAATATGGAACTTGAAAGTATTGTTAAACATGTCCATATGTTCCATAATAAAATATAAAATGAGTGGTAGGTTCCATTTGGGTGCTAAAACCCTGCTAAAACTGGAAACACGGGTCTAAAACGCGTAACACGTAAAATGTACGAATATTGTGTAAAATTGAGAAAAGTAAAATGTTACTTTTCTAATAGGATATAAATGAATTAAAATGACTTATAATGTCTAGACTGGGCTCAGTCTAGTGTCGGTTGGTATTAAATGTCTTTTAGACATAAAACCATAAGCCTAAAAATCAAGGAATGACTTATAAAATCAAGGAATGATTTTTGGTCAAAGGAGGAGGGAAATATATGTTGACTCATTCTAATAATTTGAAAACTCAAATCGACTTAGAAACGCGGTGCAGGTGTAGGCTAAGGTTACGGCTGAGTAAAAACGCTTAAAACTGAAAATTCCAGTTTTTCACGGCCGAGGTTTATTTTGGTCATGTTTTTCACAATCATAATTTATTCTCAAATAAATCATGAGTGTATCAAACATTTTTATGATGCGGGGTCACTTAACGCGGTCAAGTTTCGTTGTGCGTAGAATTTCTTAATGTCGTTTTACCCTAAAACGTGTAATTCCTTATTAACTTTCACGAAAATAACTTGACGAGTGTCAAACATTTAATTTGCCATGGAAATGATTTATCACTCGAGAATATGAAATAAAATCAAATTTCGGGAAAATAAAAAAAAAATGAATAGTAAAAGTGAATAGTAAAATTTCCCGGGAATAGTAATTAACCTGAAATTGCGAATTGTTACAGTCTCCACCCCATATAAGAGCTCCGTCCCTGAGATCAATTTGCGTTGGGAGTAGAAGCTTCGTTGGTAAAAAGATGTGGGTATTTCTTACGTATTTGGTCCTCTCGTTCCCATGTGTATTCAGGATCACGTCGTGAGTTCCAACAAACTTTGACAATTGGAATACGGATTTGTTTGAGTTGTTTGACCTCTCGGTCCATGATTTCTACGGGTTCCTCAATAAATTGAAGATCGTCATTGAGTTGAATTTCATCGAGTGGAATCACGAGTGATTCATCTGACAAGCATTTCCTTAGGTTAGATACATGGAAGGTGGGGTGTACACTACTGAGTTCTGTTGGAAGCTCAAGTCTGTACGCCACAGGGCCAACCCTGGCTAGGATTTTGAATGGTCCGATGTATCTTGGGTTTAGTTTTCTTCGTTTACCGAATCATATCAAACCTTTCCAAGGCGATACCTTTAGCATAACCCTATCTCCGACTTGGAATTCTAGGGGTCTGCATCGTGTGTCGGCATAACTTTTCTTTCGATCTCTTGCGGTTTGTAGTCGACTTCTGATTTGTACAATCTTATCCGTTGTTTCTCATATGAGTTCTGGTCCATTGAGTTGAACTTCCCCCACTTCAGCCCAACAAGCAGGTGAACGACACTTTCGACCGTAAAGTGCTTCAAATGGAGCTGCTTTAATACTTGTATGATAGCTGTTGTTGTAGGAAAATTCGACTAATGGTAGATGAGTATGCCATCCTTTTCCAAAGTCTATTATACAAGCTCGAATCATGTCTTCAAGTGTTTGAATGGTTCGTTCACTCTGACCATCGGTCTAAGGATGGTACGCTGTACTCATGTCTAGATTTGTTCCAAAGGCGTCTTAGAGTGACTGCCAGAAATTGGAAGTAAATCTACCATCTCGGTCAGATATGATGGATATCGGTGCACCATGTCTTGAGACTATTTCTTTGACGAACAGTCGAGTTAGTTGTTCCATTTGGTAAGTCTGTTTGATTGGTATAAAGTGTGCGGATTTTGTGAGACGATCAACTATGACCCAGATGGAGTCATAACCGCTTGATGTCTTTGGGAGCTTGGTAATGAAGTCCATAGTAATTCTTTCCCATTTCCACATAGGAATCTCTGGTTGTTGCAATGGACCGGATGGTTTTTGATGTTCGGCTTTTACTTTGGAGCAGGTAAGACATTTGCTAACGTATGTTGCAATATCGGCCTTCAAGTTTGGCCACCAATAGAGTAGTTTAAGATCATGATACATCTTATCAGATCCTGGATGTATGGAGTATTTGGACTTGTGAGATTCATGCATGATCAAGTCTCGTATGTGACAACTGGCAAAATAGGGAGCCGTTTTATAAAACCCGCATTACATTGAAATTAAAAATTAAAAATTTTGAAAGTTTATTCTGACGAGATATTTTATGAACATTGATACTTGATTTTTATCGTATGTTAATTATGAGAATTGATTATTTATTTATGGTCTGGTTTGAATCGTACGTGATGATTTATGTTGAGATCGTTATTTTGGCACTACTTTGACTCCGGCACTAGGTTAACCTAACAATCTTAATTATTCTAAATATTGGTTTGGATATTTACATTTGGAACGTATCGTGAAGTTTTCGAAATTTTGGAATGAGTTTCGGGTTTGGTCCGCGTTATTTATCTCGGGTTACCTCACCCACTCTTTTAATACTACAAAAATTATTATTAGTATCATTTTCCTTATTATTTTGGGCCTTGGGGGCCGGTTTGATTTGTTGGGTATAATCACCCCACGCCACACACACACAAAAACATACAAACACAACCAAATCACCATCTCTCTCTCTCTCCTTCATCCTCACATCTTTATCACCCAAAACCCTAACATCACCGCCACCCAACGCGGCCACCACAGCCGCCACCGCCCCTCCCACATCTAATCTTACACCACCATCTTAACCCTTGTGTCCTGATCTATCTTTTGGTCTATTGCACGCGCCCTAAAACCTCCATTAACACCACATACGAATCATCACCACTACTTTAACACCACCATCTTTGGTTTAACTTTGTTGGTTTTTAAAAGGGATCGAGTTTGGAGTCAAAATTTTAAGGTGAGTGACCACGAGTCCGACTTGTGTGTCTCGATTTGATACCCAAGCCGCGGGTATATGGCTTTACTTGAATGGGTTTTGTAAGAATAAAGTGGGAAAAAGAATTTTGTTGATAAAAACTTGTTTGGTATCCGGGTTGGTTTGTTTTGGGTTCGAATTTGTGGATGGATTGATGATTCTTGGTGGGTTGATGCTCGGATTGAGCATAACCGAGACCCTCGAGGTCTCGGAGTTGGTTTGTGGCTCGTTTTATCAAGCCGAGACCCAAAGGGGTCCTCCCCGTTTCATGTTGTTGTTGTTGTCGAGACACCAAAGACCCAAGGGGTCCCTCGTTGACATTGTTGTGGTTGTTTGAGTTTGGCCGACGACCACTATGGTCCGTTTGGTTTGGTTTGGCTCGAATAGAGCTAGCCGAGACTTAGTGGTCTCGGGATTGACCCACATTATTATTTTTGTGTGGAGTAATATTGACCCGTTTGACTTGGTAAGTTGACCCGGAAGACTTGATTTAATTGGTGGACCTTAATTTGTTTCTTGATATTTATTTTTGTGGTTAATTGATATTATTGTTGAGGTATTTTTGCCTTGGCGTTGTTGATATTGTTGTTATTGCTCGGGAGCCGTGAATGAGATGATTATGATTGTGGAGTTGTGTTGACGAATAGTTATGGGGACCGATTGTGAGACGGTCATTAGATGACGGAGATAGGTTAGTTGGGTGCCGTAGTCGGACCCTCATGTTGTAGTACGTGGTTATGGGATTCTTTGGACGGAGTTGATATATTTATATTGTGACTTGATTATATTGTTTTGGACTTGTACTATGAGCCGAGGGTCATGACTCGGACATGTGACCAAATTCTATGACTCGATAAATCTTTAAAAGTCGATATTAAAAATAAAACTCGTTATAATATTATTAAGAATATAATCGTTTATATACGTATATAGACGTGTTAAACGTGTATATATATATATATATATATATATATATATATATATATATATATATATATATATATATATATATATATATATATATATATATATATATATAAATGCGTATATTAATAATAAAACGATCACGAGTAAACGTATAATAATAAAACGATAGTTATTATACTATGAAAATAGTGTAATAAATGTCGGGATATTATTATAAATAATAACTATATAAATAATGGCGAAATATACGTCGGATAACTAATAATTTAAAATGTGGTTTGGTTTGTAAAACTAGAAACTTATCGAGTTATACGAATTTTGGGTCTTTAAAGTCCAAGTGGGCTTTATATTGTGACTTCGTGTTGTCACGGATATATGACGGTTAATATAAACATTTTATATATCGAATGACTCATTCTAGATAGAGTTATTTGACGATATAAAATGGGTATATTAATGGGCATCGTATCCCACGACGCCCATAGGATGTGGTATATATTTTAGGGTAATAAATTACTATATGTCTCGTGGAATTTGGCCGATTCGACGATATATATAGGGAATTCATTGGACTACGACATATACCAAATAGAAATTTATGTGCTATGTGTTTTAGGTTGGGTATAATCTTGGAACGATATATTACGTAAATAAATATGGGAGAATATCAAATTGACGGATTTGACAAGCTTCGATAATTATTTAAATAATATATTGGGCTAACATTAGACCTATAGTTGCCTTATTATGTTCTTTGTTGAGGCTTTTTGGTTTGTGCTGTGTCGACCCTCCACCCGTATGGATACCAAACGTCGAATTTCAAATGAAAATGAAGTTAATTCGAGAAATGGATAATTTTGGAAAGTAAAATGAATTACGTTCGGGAATGGGAATATTTGATTTTGAGGAAATGATTTCTGAACGGGTTTAATATTGTTAGGAAGTGCCGAGTCAGTAGTTGCCGTTACGTGAGTTGCTTGAGATTACTTACGTCTTTCTTCTATCATTTCTTTTGAGGATTTCTGGACTTGAGGTGAGTCATAGCCCCACTTTTACTCTTGAACTTTGTTTTCAATACTTGGGGTGAGAAACGTGCAAATGTTTTATGTGGACTATTATTCCTTTTTGATTTCAAAACTTGCTATGCTTATAGAACTAGGTAGAGCGAGGCCTAGACTAGATCTAGGTAAGTTATTGATTCGGTTATTGAGCGAGGCCTAGTCCCCGAACTAGGTAAGCTATTGATTTGGTTGTTGAGCGAGGCCTAGTCCCCGAACTAGGTAAGCTATTGATTTGGTTGTTGAGCGAGGCCTAGTCCCCGAACTAGGTAAGCTATTGATTTGGTTGTTGAGCGAGGCCTAGCCCCCGAACTAGGTAAGCTATTTGATTTGGTTATAGAGCGAGGCCTAGACTAGATCTAGGTAAGCTATTGATTTGGTTGTTGAGCGAAGCCTAGTCCCCGAACTAGGTAAGCTATTGGATTGATTATAGAGCGAGGCCTAGACTTGAGCTAGGTAAGCTATTGATTGGATTGATTTGAGTTATAGCGTGCACCTATAGGGATGATTTAATTTGGTTGGATTATTTTGGTTGGATGATTGAGCCCTAGTCTAGCTAGCAAGAGTTTTGCGTATATGTCCACTATATTGAATTAAGAATCTAAACCTATGATCTCACCAGCGAAAGCTGACTTTTAGCACGTTTTCTCAGGTAATTAAGTGATGATCTGCGGATGCTTGGGATTGGAGGCTTGGCATTTGGTACTGGTTATGGATCTATATTTCTAAAACTCTGATAACTATTGTGGACCTATATTTATTTCTTTTGGGCCTGACTTTGGATGATTTTGGGATAATGTAAACTTTAAAACCCCGCGTGGTTACATTTTATTTTGTTTACTTTATCTCATTCTTTTATGTCTTGTGTTTGGATACCAATCCCCGTAGCACCCCGAAAGCTTGTTGAGTCTTCCGCTGTATCAAATTTTAGGGGTGTTACAGATTGGTATCAGAGCCAAGGTTATAGAGAACTAGGTAAATAAACGCCTAAACTATAACCGTATTTTATAGAAAATGATCCTCGACCATTGCCCGCCAGCCCGCCAAGCCGAAGCATCATTGTTTGTTATTGAGGTATTATGAGATTATTGAGATGATTAGAGATTTGGGATTTCTTGAGACGATTTGAGGATTTGAGGTTTATTGATTTAGTGATATGATGCGTTTTTGAGGAATTATATGTGTTTTGAGGAATTATATGCGTTTTGAGGAATTATATGGCTTAATTGTTTTGAGAATGGTTTTAGTAATGCGGTATTTAAATCTTTCTTGATTTTATACGATTTGGAATTATATGATGATTTTTGGATATGGTATTTTGAGTTCCCGGTTTAGTTGTTTTTGAAACACTTACACCTACCCTACGCCGTTGTCACAGACTATGGCCTCCCATACGCCTGATGTTGTTGAGGATATTCTTACTACACCGGTATTGCCAGCACGGTTCACCATGGCCCCTGATGACCCTTACCAGGTTGCCATGCATTCAGCTACTATGACACCGACAGGTTCTACTTCAGCACCATCTGCTGTATCTACGCAGGGACCCTCATCTTCTCTAGGGCTCCCTGGTACATCGAGGCAGCTTACTCTTCATCAGGCTTTGGCTCGTGTGGCTCTACGTTTTGCCCACCGAGCTACGGCACGCATGTCGGTACGCCCTACTTCACCACCTTTACAGATTGATGCTCATTCTCTTCTGTCTGAGGCGCCACCCACATCATTGCGTCGTCGTCCTAGATCACCTACTCCTTCACCCCATGGTTCACCTAGTAGGAGACGACGATTGATAATGTACTCTTCCGATGAGGAGGAGGAGTACGAGGGTGAGGATGAGGCTGATGACCCTCAGGAGGCTGAGCAGGGTGATGATGATGACCCTGAGGAGGAGGATGACCCTCAGGAGGATGAGATGCCTGATGATGATGATGTGTTAGTACCACCAGCTCAGGCTGAGGAGCCTGATTCACCTGTACATCCGATTGAGCCTGATTCACCTGATCATCCGTTTTTGTTTGAGTTACCACCTGGTAGTCCCGTTGGGTCGGATGCATCTTCTGAGGTTTCTGCTGAGCATGCAGAGTTAGGTGAGATTGGTAGGTTGTGGGCTCGGATTACTGAGCTTAGTGAGAGAGTTGCACGGGTATCTGATCGACTTGAGAGGGTTATTGGAGAGTTCATAGCGGATCTGAGAGTGGATATGACTGTGGTTGTAGGCAGGACTACTGAGATGAGGAGAGTTTTGATGGAGGTTCATGAGCATATCGATAGTTTACAGCGAGGTTATGTTACAGCTCGAGAGGCCGACCGCAAGCTATGGCAAAGGAATGCTGAGCTGGAGAAGGAGGTGGCTGACCTTAAGAGAGACTGTGACACCCATAGCGTTGAGCTAGGATCGTTATGGAGGGATCTTGATGGCTTGAGGCAGGAGTTGAGGAGCCTCCGTCAGCAGCGTGGCTAGTTGCTTGAGTTATGTTGTTTTGTTGCTTTCTTGACCAAGGAGTGTTCGGTTAGGAAAGCTAGTTATCCTATTTTTGATGTATTTTCCGTTGATTACTCGTCTTGTTGGAGCGATTATTATCTTTGTGTTTTCGGTAGTTGGAACGATGTTGGATCTTTATTGTATGGTCGATGGTTATTATTATATGGTATTATGTGGTTTTTGGATATTATGGAAATTGAGTTCCTATTCGCCTTATTGATGTTTTACGGTGTATTGTTGATATTCTTTCCGTGACTTGGCTTCGTTGATTCAATTCTTGTTGAGCATATGATAAGTCCTATCAGAAACTCACGAACTTGTATGATGTTTTAGATCAATGGCCCCACGAAGAAACCCTGTTAGAGCTACCAGAACTGGACCCGCTACGGCTACCATCCCATGGTCCCTTGTTGTTGTTGTTCCTATTGTTATTGTTGTTACGGTAGTTGGAGTTGTTGGTGTTATTGGTATTGTTGGCGTTGTTGGTGTTGTTTTGCTTTCGGGATTCTGCCATACGCACCACTTGATCTATGAGGCTGCGAGACATCCGCATAGATTCATCAAGTTCCTTGGGATTGGATGAAGTTACATTCCCTTGTATACTTGATGGAAGTCCCCAAATATACCGTTCCAACAATTTTTCTTTTGTGGAAACCATTGTTGGACACAGTATCCTCAATTCTTGGAATCGACGGTTGTAGGTTATGATGTCATTTCCCTTAACAGAATGATCCCAGAATTCTACCTCTAACTTTTGCATTTCACTGCGGGGGCAGTACTCTTTGATCATCATTGCCTTCAAATTAGCCCAAGTAATCTTATAAGAATTTTCAATGCCCATTGGTTGAGCTATTGAATTCCACCATGATAATGCCACATTCAACAGAGTACTCGTGGCATACTGAACTTTATCACTCTCAGTACATTTGCTGACCAAAAATACCGATTCCGCTTTTTCAAACCAGCGGGTCAAACCTACAGTTCCTTCAGTACTCTTGAATTTTATGGGTTCACATTTCAAATAGGAAATGAATGAGCAACCCTTTGGTACTGAAGCATCAGTAGCTGTAGCATCATCAACGGCTGCTGCAGCACCAGCAGCTGTGGCGGCTTCGGCAGCTGCTGCAGCTACGGCTGCTCGTTCCGTTGTGAGTGCTTCGTTGACATTGTCCTTGACTAGTTTGCGAATAGCAGCTTGACTCATTGCTGGTGGTGTCTTCTTCTTTGGCGCCATGATTCTATTGTTCAAAAGATACATCGTAATTAGAGAGTTGTGAAATTAGCACAATTTTTGATAAGAATGATAGGATAATAATGTTGAAACTTAAAAGCATAACACATGATAGTATATAAAACAAGAGTTTTATTCATATAACGTTGATTGATTTACAAAATCGAAACCTATTACAAGTTTCTTCAAAACTTACTAATTGATACTTTCAGTTTAGTAATTACAATGTTTATACTATTGCTAGCTATTACATGGATTAGTACAAAAGATAACGAGTACTATAACACTAGTCTAACATCGGTTGGAAGGTTGTTGTAGTCCGGACGGATTATTATTTCCGTATGTTGCTAACACATCCACACTATCATTGGGACGGTATTCTTTGGCATCCTTTTGGTATAGCCTTTGTTGTATGGCACTCATTTGAGATTGCATTCCACACAAATCATTCTTAAGTTAATATCGGTCAAAGTTAGCAACATCCAACCGGTTTTCTGCGGTATTTAGGCGGTTAAGTAGTTTGTAAATTTGTGCCGCATCTTGTTCTTGGGCCCTCTCAACCAATGTAAGTCTATCCTTGACATCATCCAAGCCGGTCAATGGATGTAAGAGTATTTCCCCAAGATGAGTCAAGTCTCTCTTGACATAGCTCATGTCAAGCTTAAACCAATAGAGGTCTTCTCGAGCATTCATGGCATCCATTTTGGCAGAATTTACCTTGAGTGAAATTCATAGAGTTTCTTTAACGGTTGAACACAATATGTTGGTAGTAAGAGTTAATTAGACTCATACTTATGTTAGAAAACAAAATAGTTATTATTATGTACTAAGCTCATGCAACCAATACATTAACGGGTACCAATATCAATCGGCGGTTTTTTTGCCCCGGTAAGTACTTTGCCGTCATACTTAATGTTCAAATATAGTGCATTCGTTTGAACTAATCTGCTCAAACAAATGGGATTCGTCAATCCCAATAGGCCTATTCACAATACTCGCGCTCACTAATACTAGTGATTAAATGGTTCATGATAGGGGCCTAGGATTGGCAAGGTAGGTACTTAGTAATAATAAAACAATCAGGCAGCATACAGTTTCAAAGCATTGTGTTCGGTTTAAAAGTAGCATGTATTCCCCCCAAGGGTTTGTAAAACATTTAAGTAATGTAAAGTGGGGCTATGAACTCTCCTTTAAGTAAGATAGCAAGTAGTAAAGGTAATGGTTGAATCGTGAAGGTTTCTACGAGCAACCTATAAGAGAATGTTGCAACTTAGGATTTGAGTAATGAATATGAAGATGTGCCTATATATATATATATATATATATATATATATATATATATATATATATATATATATATATATATATATATATATATATATATATATATATATATATATATATATCTCTTGCATTTAGTCCATGATGTGGTATGATGTATAGAGTAAGTCTTTGAAATAAATGATTCATGAAACATGTATGTTTTATATATCGTTTACTACCGTTCGGGCCGACATAATTTAGAAGTCATGTTAGTAAACGTTCGAGGAGCCAGGACACTTTAATTCGTAAATCCACAACTCATCTCGACGGCTTACATAATGAACTCCTCACATGAGGCTCCCTACTATTGTAGTAGTTGATAAAGTATAAATATATAAGTTTTGATTCAAAAAATTACATTTCCAATATTTAAATAAACTTAGGAAAGTTTATCATTACATGAAGATTGTTATTAGGTTAAGTTTCTTATAACTTGTATGACCATTTTTCTTTGTAATATCTCATGGTTTTTTTATGTGAAGTAGATCCAAATTGCTTGTTAAAGTTATCGCCAATACTTTGGTTCATGTTTACGCCTAAGTAAGCTTACATGGTCATTTTGTCATGGCCTTGCCATGACCTTTGGTCCTTGTTCCATGGTCATGAGACTCAACCTTGGCTCTAGCCATGGTTGTGGTCTAGATTCTAGGTCATAAGACCTCTTGTTCTTTTTAAAGCATAAACATAATATAGTGACTTATATATATGTAAATAGCTGTTAAGAAACTGAGAAATATCTCATTCGTTATTGATTTTCTGAAGACGAGCTCCAGCGTTTTCGATGAAAACGTGATTCCGGACAACTTTCGTGTTTTAACTTTTTCATGAAACGGACCAGAAAGGCCTCTTTTTGCGTGTTTTATGTTCTGTCACAGAAACTATTTTGGCAGTTTTGCCGCAAAGTTTTGGTAACTTCAAATCGTCATAACTTTTGACTCGTATACTCGTTTTAGGTGGTTCAAGTTGCTACGGTTTCCTTGTTAAATCCTCTACTGTAATATGAAATGATCCAATATCATAATTTTACCATTTTGATAAGGTCTTACCAAGAAAGTCACTAGTTTACTTGTTTTAACAACTTATCTTAACAATCATATACAATAACTTGTTTTACTCATTTTTATACATCATGGACATGAATACAAGACATAATATAGCATGAATAATATGTAAATAACATGAACATGATTATTTAACAAGAAGCATGCTAGGGTTTTGCTTACAACTTTTGGCTTTCAAAGATAAAAGGAAGTTAACATGTAAGGATAGGACTTTGATAGACTTTAACTTCAACCCACTTCACTTCATGCAATCTTTCTACTCTTGTAATCTTGAAAGAGAGATGATGAAAGTTGAGGTGACTTGAGTGGATTCAAACTCAAGAGAAATCACCAAAGTATATGAGGTTTGGAAGTGTTTTGATAACCTAAAACCAAACTAGGGTTTCTATCTTGAAGAAGCACTTGAACCTTGCTAGAAATTAGAAGGAAATAAACTAAGTGTGGAGTGGTTTTGGTGTTGGATATGCACAGCAACAAGGGGAGGGGGGGGGGCTTTTATAGGTCTTTGAGGAGGTTACAAAATGGACTTTGTCAAAGCTTTCCTAACAAGCTTCAACACATGTAACTCATCCAAGGTATTTAGCACAAGATCAAGCCACACCATGGGGTGACTCCCCCCTATTGGCGGTTCACAAGGCTAGGGGTGAGGTGTGCTTGGCTTGATAATATCCTAAGTATTAGGATGAGATTTGACTCCGGGAAATGCCAACCGTAAATGATTAAGCCTCAAAACATAAAACCAAGTGTCGTAAAAATATGGAACTTGAATGTATTGTTAAACATGTCCATATGTTCCATAATAAAATATAAAATGAGTGGTAGGTTCCATTTGGGTGGTAAAACCCTGCTAAAACTGGAAACACGGGTCTAAAACGCGTAACACGTAAAATGTACGAATAATGTGTAAAATTGAGAAAAGTAAAATTTTACTTTTCTAATAGGATATAAATGAATTAAAATGACTTATAATGTCTAGACTGGGCTCAGTCTAGTGTCGGTTGGTATTAAATGTCTTTTAGACATAAAACCGTAAGCCTAAAAATCAAGGAATGACTTATAAAATCAAGGAATGATTTTTGGTCAAAGGAGGAGGGAAATATATGTTGACTTATTCTATTAAGTTGAAAACTCAAATCGTCTTAGAAACGCAGTGCAGGTATAGGCTAAGGTTACGGCTGAGTAAAAACGCTTAAAACTGAAAATTCCAGTTTTTCACGGCCGAGGTTTATTTTGGTCATGTTTTTCACAGTCATGATTTATTCTCAAATAAATCATGAGTGTATCAAACATTTTTCTGATGCGGGGTCACTTAACGCGGTCGAGTTTCGTTGTGCGTAGAATTTCTGAATGTCGTTTTACCCTAAAACGTGTAATTCCTTATTAACTTTCACGAAAATAACCTGACGAGTGTCAAACATTTAATTTGCCATGGAAATGATTTATCACTCGAGAATATGAAATAAAATCAAATTTCGGTAAAATAAATCGAAAAAAATGAATAGTAAAAGAGAATAGTAAAATTTTCCGGGAATAGTAATTAACCTGAAATTGTGAATTGTTACAATATTAAGCACATACAATGTGTTCGAGGTTGAGATCTTGACTAAAATTTGGAAGAATTTAACCAGAAAAGAATCTTTGCCAAGATTTCCATGGTAGAAATCCACCTACAAAATCGACAAGATACCATTAGACTTGTTAAAAAGCTTCTAAATGTGCTATATGGATGTTTTTATTACGTTATAAAACTGATTCTGTGATATAATGATCATAATCATATAAATAGCTATAACAAAATGCAGACATGTTGCAGCTACTTAAAGCTCTGATAATGTAACACCCCCAATTCATGGTTGCAGCGGAATTCGAACTGGGTGTTACTCGACAGCACAATAGTCACAATAATAGAAAACGAACTCCAATTGAGTCGTTTTAAAAGATTTATCATTCAAATTGTATAAATATCAGAGATTACAAAATGAGGTCCCAAATGGTTCCATGTTCACAATTTATATTAAATGAGTTTTTGAATGATAATAAAATTTATAGCCCTCTTGAGTATCCGTGTCCTTCCGTGCCATCCTTGATCGTTATGAACCTGAAATACATGCTTGAGAGGTCAACACAAAGGTTGAGTGATATTCGTAGAGTTTGTAGTTAAATCATTGAACACAATAATCGTAATTTGAGGTAATTAATCACACATTCATAGTTAGAAAACAAAAGTCGTTATTATTTCACTAAGCTCATGCAACCAAAGCATTAACATCGAACCTCAAATTGGCATTATAGAAGCCCTATCAAGGTACTTTTGCCATTATACCGCTAAATCTCAAATATAGTGCATTTGTGTGAACTCGTAGTTGTTCAACACAAATGGGATTCGTCAATCCCAATAGATCTATTCACAATATTCGCGCTCACTATAGGTAGTGACTAATGGTTCATGATATAGGGACTTCGAACATCGCAATCGTTACTTAGTGACAATAAAACATAGTCGGGTAGCATACAGTAGAAAGCATTGTGTTCGAGTAGAAAAATAATAGCATGTATTCCCCCCATGGGTTTGTAAAATAGTTAAACAATAGAAAGTGGGGCTACGAACTCACCTTAAGTTATGTAGTAAGTAGTGAATGTAAGGTCGAATCGCGAAGGTTTCTACGAGCAACCTATAATAGAATGTTGCGACTTAGGATTGAAGTAAAGAATATGAAGATGTGCCTACATATATCTTGCAATTTAGTCCATGATGTGGTATGATGTATAGTGTAAGTCTTTGAAAAGAAATGATTCATGAAACATGTATAGTTTATATATCGTTTACTACCGTTCGGGCCGACATAATTCAGAAGTCATGTAGTAAACGTTCGAAGAGCCAGGACACTTTAATTCGTAAATCCACAACTCATCTCGACGGCTTACATAATGAACTCCTCACATGAGGCTCCCTACTATTGTAGTAGTTGATAAAGTATATATGTATAAGTTTTGATCCGAAAATTACATGTCCGATATTTGAATAAACTTAGGAAAGTTTATTATTACATGAAGATTGTTATTAGGGTATGTTTCATATAACTTGTATGACCATTTTTCTTTGTAATAACTCATGGTTCTTTTAAGTGAAGTAGATCCAAATTGCTTGTTCAAGTTATCGCCAATTCCTTGTTTCATGTTTTCGCCTAAGTAAGTTTGTATGGTCATTTAGTCATGGCCTTGCCATGACCTTTGGTCATTGTTCCATGGTCTTAAGACTCAACCTTGGCTCTAGCCATGGTTGTCGTCTTGATTATAGGTCATAAGACCTCTTGTTCCTTTTAAAGTATAACCATAATATAGTGACTTATATATATGTAAATAGCTGTTAAGAAACTGAGAAATATCTCTTATTGATTTTCTGGAGACGTGCTCCTGAGTTTTTGAAGAAAACGTGATTCCGGACAACTTTTGTGCTTTAACTTTTTCATGAAACGGACCAGAAAGGTCTCTTTTTGAGTGTTTTATATTCTGTCACAGAAACATTCTAGGCAGTTTTGCCGCAAATCTTTGGTAACTTCAAATGGGCGTAACTTTTGACTCGTATACTCGTTTTATGTGGTTCAAATTGCTATGGTTTCCTTGTTAAGTCCTCTACTGTAATATGTAATTATCCAATATCATAATTTTACCATTTTGATCAGGTCTTACCAAGAAAGTCACTAGTTTACTTGTTTTAATAACTTGTCTTAACAATCAATAACAATAACTTGTTTTGCTCTTTTTTATACATCATGGACATGCATACAAGACATAATATAGCATGAATAATATGTAAATAACATGAACATGATTATTTAACAAGAAGCATGTTAGGGTTTGGCTTACAACTTTTGGCTTTCAAATAAGAAAGGAAGTAACTAGTAAGGATAGGACTTTGATAGACTTGCTTCAAACCACTTCACTTCATGCAATCTTTCTACTCTTGTAATCTTGAAAGAGAGATGATGAAAGTTGAGGTGACTTGAGTGGATTCAAATTCAAGAGAAATCACCAAAGTTTATGTAGTTTGGAAGTGTTTTGATAACCTAAAACCAAACTAGGGTTTCTATCTTTGAACTTGCTCTTGAATCTTGCATAAAACTAGAAGTATTTAAGCTAAGTGTTGAGTGTTTTGGTGTGTGATGGTGGCGTACAAATGAGAGGGGAGGGGGCTTATATATGGCTTTTGAGGAGGTTACAATGGATGACTAGTCAAGGCTTGTTTAGGAAGCTTGAACACATGTAAACATGCAAGGCAACCTAGAAAAAGATTAAGCCACCTTAAGGTGTGACCCCCCTATTGGCGGTTCACAAGGGCTAGGGGGTGAGGTGTGCATTGGATGATAATATCTTAGATATTTGGTATGTTTTGACTCCGGGAAATGCCAACCGTAAATGATTAAGCCTCAAAACGTAAAACCGGGTGTCGTAAAAATGTGGAACTTGAAAGTATGGTTAAACATGTTATTATACTCCATAATGAAATATAAAATGAGTGGTAGGTTCCATTGGGGTGGTAAAACCCTGCTAAAACTGGAAACACGGGTCTAAAACGCGTAATACGTAAAACGTACGAATATTGTGTAAAATTGAGAAAAGTAAAATGTTACTTTTCTAATGAGATAAAAATGATTTAAAATGAATTATAATGTCTAGACTGGGCTCAGTCTAGTGTCGGTTGGTATTAAATGTCTTTTTAGACATCAAACCGTAAGCCTAAAAAATCAAGGAATGACTTATAAAATCAAGGAATGATTTTTGGTCAAAGGAGGAGGGAAAAATATGTTGACTTTTTCTAATAAGTTGAAAACTTAAATCGTCTTATAAATGCGGTGCAGGTATAGGCTAAGGTTACGGCTGAGTAAAAACGCTTAAAAACTGAAAATTCCAGTTTTTCACGGCCGAGGCTTATTTTGGTCATGTTTTTCTCAGTCATGATTAATTCTCAAATAAATCATGAGTGTGTCAAACATTTTTCTGATGCGGGGTCACTTAACGCGGTCGAGTTTCATTGTGCGTAGAATTTTGAATGACGTTTTACCCTAAAACGTGTAATTCCTTATTAACTTTCACAAAAATGAGCGTATGAATGTCAAACTTTTAATTTGTCATGGAAATAATTTATCACTCGAGGCCAAGAAACAAAAATCAAGTTTCGGGAAAATTTCGGGATAAATGAATAGTAAAAGTGAATAGTGAAATTTCCCGGGAATAGTAATTAACCTGAAATTGCGAATTGTTACAGTCTCTACCCCTTACGGGGAACTTCGTCCCGAAGTTCTTTGTGTGTTATATGTTGGAGTGGTTTCGATGAAGAGGTGTGGTTACTTATGAGGACTAATGTCTGGGATTACCGGTGATGTAGTTTGATTTGCCGTTTCAATGTATGGTGTAGGATGAGGCTTACTTTTATGTAGGAAAGGTATAGTAATAGTCGAATATCAAAGGAAATTGATATAGCAGTCGAATATTAATAGGAATTGATATAGTAGTTGCAATCATAGCCTAGTAGGTAATCGGTTAATGTACCTAGTGTTTATTGACTTCATACTTACGTTATTACGGATACAAATAAGTCCACTTGTTTATAATTCTTTATTTACATAGAGAGGCATCCCAAACAATGTAAATAGGGAAATATAAACTTATGGTTCGGTGATTTACAATTTCTTTATTTAAATGAAAAGGCATCCCAATACATTCAAATAATTATAAATCATCCTACTTAAGAATTCCCAACCTAACATTCATACTTAGCTGGTGAGTTACAAGGTAGTGTACGAGATGATACTGGTGTTCCGAAAGTACAAGATGAATATTCAAGCTTGTAAAGCTGATGAGGGTGCTTGTGGTGTAACTAAGGATGATTTGAGCTTTAAAAGTGCATCAAGATCTGTTAATGAGCTTGTGTTTACCACGGTTGTGAAGATAATGTTGTGATATGTTGATGAACAAAAGTGCGTAGTGTATGCTTAATGTTAATATTCTTAGGTATAGATGTTGAGTTTGCTTTGAAAATCTTAAGAGATTTTAAAAGTTTATGACGGAATGGTATCCTTAGGAACTAAACAGGATAATACTTCTACGGGATGAAGAGAAGAATTGATAACTATCCCAAGATAGTAGTTCGGATTATCTCATAAATGAAAACTTTCAAGAATGAAATTAGGTAGTACAAATATGGTGTTAAGATCTTGCTGAGTTGTAAGACACTATTGTGTCTCTAGATCGCTTTAAAGTATTCTGGTGGTTTATTGACTTCATGTAGGAAATTAACCTGAACATAACCCTAGCACAACTATTCTTAGTATTTGAAAATTTTAAGTCGAAGATAGTTAGTCACACTATATTCCACTGTCCCTAGGTTAAATATGGGTGACTAGTCTATATTTAGCCGAGGTTCGATAAAATTTTCAAATACCTAAATTAGGTATACTTGTGATATGTCCGTTGCTTTTGAGAAACTGTCCACTAAACAAAGGCGATGTCAAACCCTTCAGTTGCAAGTCCCGGCCATACAAGACTTGTAACGTATGTTTTCATATTCCATTGCATAGAAGATAGTACGGGTAGGTACGTGTGGAAAGGAAGTTTTAAGTAGTTCTAAAATAGAACATACTTGGCCAGGATCACGAACTTTTAATAATGAAGGTTTCAGAAGAAAACTTTGATGAATGTAAAGCTGAACTTCAGCTTTTGTAGGTGATGGATTTGTTTGTCCTTTAAAAATCTCATATTTCTATTTAGAAATCGATAGATTGTGATGGGTTTTTGATGTCATATGAAATGATATTGATGATGTGATGGAATGATTCTAGAGACCATTGCGCAAAACACAATGTCTCGGACGTAGGTTAGACCATTGTGTAATTCATAATGTCTCGGAAGTAGGTTAGACCATTGTGCAATTCACAATGTCTGGGAAGTAGGTTAAACCATTGTATGACTCAAAACATTTGAGAAATGATTAAGACCATTGTATAATACAATGTCTTGGAAAATAGGAAAGACCATTCCAATCAGTTACAATGTCTTGAACATAAAATGTTGGAGTAGGAACATGATTGGGAGAATGTCGTTGTGCCGAAATGCCCTAGAATAGGCATACGCAGATATGTTTAGATAAAATGATTGAAAATAAACCGAGTTTATATATCAATATTCTAATATGTTCATGTAGTATAAAATGCTTACGGGGAAATGCTCAATATGGGTATATATGAATATACTAATATGTTTGTGTAGCATAACATGCTTACTAAGTCCATAATCGTCTGGAGGATGGAAGACACGGAGAGCGGAAGGCTATAAAAATGTTTTTGCTTGTAAGTGTAGTTATAGTTTAGGTCTCAATTAGACCCGTTTCTCTATAACCATGGCTCTGGTACCAATCTGTAACACCCCCAATTCATGGTTGCAGCGGAATTCGAACTGGGTGTTACTCGATGGCACAATAGTCACAATAATAGAAAACGAACTCCAATTGAGTCGTTTTAAAAGATTTATCATTCAAATTGTATAAATATCAGAGATTACAAAATGAGGTCCCAAATGGTTCCATGTTTACAATTTACATTAAATGAGTTTTTGAATGACAATAAAATTTATAGCCCTCTTGAGTATCCGTGTCCTTCCGTGCCATCCTTGATCGTTATGAACCTGAAATACATGCTTGAGAGGTCAACACAAAGGTTGAGTGATATTCGTAGAGTTTGTAGTTAAATCGTTGAACACAATAATCGTAATGTGAGGTAATTAATCACACATTCATAGTTAGAAAACAAAAGTCGTTATTATTTCACTAAGCTCATGCAACCAAAGCATTAACATCGAACCACAAATTGGCATTATAGAAGCCCTATCAAGGTACTTTTGCCATTATACCGCTAAATCTCAAATATAGTGCATTTGAGTGAACTCGTAGTTGTTCAACACAAATGGGATTCGTCAATCCCAATAGATCTATTCACAATATTCGCGCTCACTATAGGTAGTGACTAATGGTTCATGATATAGGGACTTCGAACATGGCAATCGTTACTTAGTGACAATAAAACATAGTCGGGTAGCATACAGTAGAAAGCATTGTGTTCGAGTAGAAAAATAATAGCATGTATCCCCCCATGGGTTTGTAAAATAGTTAAACAATAGAAAGTGGGGCTACGAACTCACCTTAAGTTATGTAGTAAGTAGTGAATGTAAGGTAGAATCGCGAAGGTTTCTACGAGCAACCTATAATAGAATGTTGCGACTTAGGATTGAAGTAAAGAATATGAAGATGTGCCTATATATATCTTGCAATTTAGTCCATGATGTGGTATGATGTATAGTGTAAGTCTTTGAAAAGAAATGATTCATGAAACATGTATAGTTTATATATCGTTTACTACCGTTCGGGCCGACATAATTCAGAAGTCATGTAGTAAACGTTCGAGGAGCCAGGACACTTTAATTCGTAAATCCACAACGCATCTCGATGGCTTACATAATGAACTCCTCACATGAGGCTCCCTACTATTGTAGTAGTTGATAAAGTATATATGTATAAGTTTTGATCCGAAAATTACATGTCCGATATTTGAATAAACTTAGGAAAGTTTATTATTACCTGAAGATTGTTATTAGGGTATGTTTCATATAACTTGTATGACCATTTTTCTTTGTAATAACTCACGGTTCTTTTAAGTGAAGTTGATCCAAATTGCTTGTTCAAGTTATCGCCAATTCCTTGTTTCATGTTTTCGCCTAAGTAAGTTTGTATGGTCATTTAGTCATGGCCTTTCCATGACCTTTGGTCATTGTTCCATGGTCTTAAGACTCAACCTTGGCTCTAGCCATGGTTGTGGTCTTGATTATAGGTCATAAGACCTCTTATTCCTTTTAAAGTATAACCATAATATAGTGACTTATATATATGTAAATAGCTGTTAAGAAACTGAGAAATATCTCATTCGTTATTGATTTTCTGGAGACGTGCTCCCGAGTTTTTGAAGAAAACGTGATTCCGGACAACTTTCGTGCATTAACTTTTTCATGAAATGGACCAGAAAGGCCTCTTTTTGCGTGTTTTATATTCTGTCACGGAAACATTTTAGGCAGTTTTGCCGCAAATCTTTGGTAACTTCAAATGGGCGTAACTTTTGACTCGTATACTCGTTTTAGGTGGTTCAAATTGCTATGGTTTCCTTGTTAAGTCCTCTACTGTAATATGTAATGATCCAATATCATAATTTTACCATTTTGATCAGGTCTTAACAAGAAAGTCATTAGTTTACTTGTTTTAATAACTTGTCTTAACAATCAATAACAATAACTTGTTTTGCTCATTTTTATACATCATGGACATGCATACAAGACATAATGTAGCATGAATAATATGTAAATAACGTGAACATGATTATTTAACAAGAAGCATGTTAGGGTTTGGCTTACAACTTTTGGCTTTCAAATAAGAAAGGAAGTAACTAGTAAGGATAGGACTTTGATAGACTTTAACTTCAACCCACTTCACTTCATGCAATCTTTCTACTCTTGTAATCTTGAAAGAGAGATGATGAAAGTTGAGGTGACTTGAGTGGATTCGAAATCAAGAGAAATCACCAAAGTTTATGTAGTTTGGAAGTGTTTTGATAACCTAAAACCAAACTAGGGTTTCTATCTTTGAACTTGCTCTTGAATCTTGCATAAAACTAGAATTATTTAAGCTAAATGTGGAGTGTTTTGGTTTGTGATGGTGGCGTACAAATGAGAGGGGAGGGGGCTTATATATGGCTTTTGAGGAGTTTACAATGGATGACTAGTCAAGGCTTGTTTAGGAAGCTTGAACACATGTAAACATCCAAGGCAACCTAGCACAAGATTAAGCCACCTTAAGGTGTGACTCCCCCCCTATTGGCGGTTCACAAGGGCTAGGGGGGGTGAGGTGTGCATTGGATGATAATATCTTAGATATTTGGTATGTTTTGACTCCGGGAAATGCCAACCGTAAATGATTAAGCCTCAAAACGTAAAACCGGGTGTCGTAAAAATGTGGAACTTGAAAGTATGGTTAAACATGTTATTATACTCCATAATAAAATATAAAATGAGTGGTAGGTTCCATTGGGGTGGTAAAACCCTGCTAAAACTAGAAACACGGGTCTAAAACGCGTAATACGTAAAACGTACGAATATTGTGTAAAATTGAGAAAAGTAAAATGTTACTTTTCTAATGAGATAAAAATGATTTAAAATGACTTATGATGTCTAGACTGGGCTCAGTCTAGTGTCGGTTGGTATTAAATGTCTTTTTAGACATCAAACCGTAAGCCTAAAAAATCAAGGAATGACTTATAAAATCAAGGAATGATTTTTGGTCAAAGGAGGAGGGAAGAATATGTTGACTTTTTCTAATAAGTTGAAAACTTAAATTGTCTTAGAAATGCGGTGCAGGTATAGGCTAAGGTTACGGCTGAGTAAAAACGCTTAAAAACTGAAAATTCCAGTTTTTCATGGCCGAGGCTTATTTTGGTCATGTTTTTCTCAGTCATGATTAATTCTCAAATAAATCATGAGTGTGTCAAACATTTTTCTGATGCGGGGTCACTTAACGCGGTCGAGTTTCGTTGTGCGTAGAATTTTGAATGACGTTTTACCCTAAAACGTGTAATTCCTTATTAACTTTCACAAAAATGAGCTTATGAATGTCAAACTTTTAATTTGTCATGGAAATGATTTATCACTCGAGGCCAAGAAACAAAAATCAACTTTCGGGAAAATTTTGGGAAAAATGAATAGTAAAAGTGAATAGTGAAATTTTCTGGGAATAGTAATTAACCTGAAATTGCGAATTGTTACAAGTAATCACAATCAGTGGCAGCTCACTAAGTATGTATGAGTTGAAAATGCAATAACTGATGATCATTTCGAAAACACAAATGCAAAACGCCCTTTAATAATTCACTAATCATTGTGTTTGTATAACAAAAAAATCATTCTTGAATCTTTCTTACCACAATTAGGGCGTATATACTCCTTTTCAATCAGAACAAGGCCCGAACCGCCACACTCAGAGCATTTCTTCTGAGCCACCTGCCATGGATAAAATTATAAGTTCACAACCAAGATTCAGGGGTGTTTGGGATGGCTTCTTAAACTTGTTAATGCTTTTTTAATAGTAAAATCCAAATATCTTTCGGATTTTCTTTGTCAGAACCAAAAACTACAATTTTCGCAATGGTTATTCATGGACCTAAAAGGTAAAATGAACATGCAACTATCAAACTGATTATTCAGAACTCATAATTTCACACTAAGTCTCCAATAATCCAATAACCATAGTTAAGGGGTGTCTGAGATAGCTTAAATTAGCTCATCTACTTCAAAAATAAACAAGTCCACATGTATGCAAGCTTAACTCAAGCCCCTTATCTGTAATAGACATTTTAATCAATATTATGAAACACCCTCTTAAATTTCTTATATTTAAGGGGGTGTTTGGGTATGCTCATATCTAAGGCTATGCTTAATAGCTTATTCTTTCCCCAAAAGAGATATAATCCCATGATATTAAGTTTCAGGAAAAGACCTATAACGATGTTATTATATTTCCTAAAATTTCAATAAGTTGTCAAACTGATAAAATCAGCTTACCCGAACACCCCCTAAATTTCATGTTGTAGACAAGCCGGGTCGAGTTTCAAGCCTAATTATTTTTGACATTTTCAAAATGACTATGCTATCTCAATAATTGGTACCTCTTAATTAACCCTACAATACATAGAGACATACTTAACTTATTTTAAATACTAAAGAAAATTAAAATAAATTAGGCTTGTGAGACCAATCGAGCTGTATGTATGGATCTCAAACGGCTCGTGACTCATTTACACACCTAGTGGTACCAAACACAATAATGACATAATGAACTTACAAATTCCAAAAACCCAAACACAATTATATAATAAAAAACACATTAGCAAAACTCAAATTAACTAAATTAGGTAGTGCTTGTCTTGGCTTATTAAGCATGCATATGCGCTTTCGTAAAATTTGAAAAGCTCGAAAGGCCACTTTCTTTTTTCCCTTATGAGCTTATGTCTAAGGTCTTAAGCTTAACTTGATAAGCAAAAAAAGCGAGCTTACGAGCTTTTCAAGATTTATATAAGCTGATAAGCCCACTTGATAAGGTAAGAATTGTTAGTTTTAACAGATAAAAATTAATGAATATGTCCGGACTCGAACTCGAGACTTCGGGATTGCACACTTTACGTATGAGTTTCAATTAATTAATAATTATTGTTTTAATGACGAATAATTATTAAATTCACGAAATAAGCACTTAACGGTACCTTACGACCGTTAGACGGAAGTTAAAGTGAAAAAGAAGCCAAGAAGGATCTAGAAACCCTTCCTTGGGCTTATGTTCGGTCGATCCCACATCGCCATGGGATAGGGAATGCTTCAAGGTTATGATAGTATAAATACATGGCCTCATGTATTCATTCAATCATCCCTTGGTTCATTAGCAAGCCAATTCACTTCTTCTTCTCTTTTCTTTGAGCTATAGGCGATTCCTTTGAATCAACTAAGGCTCAACTAGTAGTGTTTGCTCGTGAATTAAGAACCTAGCTTTTCTTATTGAAACGCTAATAGTACGTGTGTTCGAGAACGAAGTGTTAGCATACTTTTGCTAACGAGGTGATTGCCCACTCGACTATCTTATAGTCGATCTCCAATTAAACCCAATTAGGGTTTATAGTTCTTGTTCCATTGATTTCTTGTTCTTGCTAGAAATCACAAAAGATGTACGCATTCATTTATATTCGGTTAATTTCAATTACATTTATTTGATCTATTTCCGCTGCGTGATTGATGCGTTTATATGTTCATATATTAGTTATGATTTACATATTCCAACAGTGGCATCAAGAGCCGTTAATACATTGTAATTAATTACCGAAACACATAAAATTGAATCGTTATGATTATTACATGCTTGGTGTTCTTATGTTTTTTAAATCTTTCATAAACCCTATAATTTTTTATTTTTGATGTCGATTTCTATTTATTTTTATAAATGTCGATTTTTAAAAAATAAATAAATTAGGGTTTTTGAATTTTGTTATAAAACTTATAGAAACCCTAGGCTGTATGTAATACTTATGTGTATTTAAATGAATATTGTGATATGCCGTTTTGGTTGCGTTCCTTTATTGACATGATTATATGTTATAATATGTGCAATGTATGTTGTCTTGGATTATGGTGATTTGGTTTTATAGATTTCATGCTTAATTATGCGATTTAATTATAATTGATACGTTTTTTAGTAAATATTATAACCATAAAGATTACTAAAATTTAATTAATTATAAAATTAGGGAAGACCCAATTACAAATCGTGTAAATCAATTGTGTATTTTAAATTGATTTAATTTGCATGTCTATTATTGTTGTTGTTTGTTTATTTTATTTAAATTACTTTTGTTTTTATATGTTGTGTGACATGATAGTAAGCAAAGGGTAATTTCATAAATAAAATATTAAACGGACTTAATAATGGTGAAATCTTGTTTTGAGCTTACAAAAATCTTGAACTTTGACTGATTGACCGCGACTGTATTAAGTGGTTGGAAGGTGAGACTAATTTTGACAAGCTATTAAAGTGGGTATAGGGTTGGCTTCACATTAAATTGCGGCCTTAGATAGCCTCCATTATGGCTTAACGCTCGCCTGTGAGTCAAAATTTAGTTTTACCTAACAACCATGATAACTACGAAGCACTTAAGGCAAAGTTGTAAGTTTCTCAATGTCTCAATCAAAACTTTGGAGATTTAAGCTCGTAAAGAAACTAATGTGTAAGAGTTTTTACATGAAACGTATGCTACAAGATGAATGCATGACATCTTTGTACATATATTTTGATTACACACATCAAATTTACTACCCTTAAAATTTAAGTTATATGCCATCCAATGAAACAGAAACACCTAAAATTGGGTCTACGTCAGGGCGTAACCTGGCTAGATTGCAATGGAAGGGCAAATTACATGATTTCATCACTAGCAGATCGACTGGTGTGGTGGAATTATGTAAGTTTGCTGTTTCTTAAGTTGCTGTTTCTTTAAGTTTTTCGTTTTCATTTTTGACCTCTAAACATGTTTTACATTCTATAAAAACTTCTTTTTCTTTTTCCAAATGTTGTAGTTTAATTTTTAATTTGAGTACTTCATTTTCTAATTGATTATTAATATGTTTTAGTGACTTGTTTTTAGCTATGACCTTTTGACCTAATTTACACAATCTACTATATTCGTTATCTAAGTCTTTTTCATCTAAATATAAATGTTCATCACTATAGTATTCGGTTTTAGAACGTACCTCATCGGATGCCTTTGCCATGAGACACTTTTCATTCTTTGTTTTCTCCTTTTCATCATTATCACTATCGCTCCATGCTCCTCCTACAAAGGCCTTGTGGTTTTGACTTCTTGACAATTTCGGACATTCTCCAATAAGATGATTTGGATCTTCACACTTAAAACACTTTCTTTCATTATATGGTTGCCTAACGTATCTTCCTCGTCTTTTGAAGAATTTCTTGAAGTCTCGTACGGCCATAGCATACTCTTCTTCACTTTTGGAGGTTGAGCATTCTTCGTCACTAGAGTCCTTTTTAGCTTTCAACGCAATTGATTTGCTTTGCTCCCTTTTTCCTTTGACCATCTCGGAGTCTTTCTTTATTATTTCTTCATAGACCTTTAAGTTGCTGATCAATTCGTCAAGTTGTAGAGTTGACAAATTCTTTGATTCTTCAATCGCCGTAACTTTAGCTCGCCATTTTGGATGAAGAGCCCTAAGAAATTTCCTAACAAAATTCTTACTAGAAAAATTCTCATCAAGTGCTTTTAAACTTTTGATAATTGTGTTAAATCTAGCAAAAGCATTATCTATTCATTCCTCTCCCAGAATCGTAAATTGTTCATATTGTTGTACACGAAGATCTATTTTATTATCTTTGACTTGACTATTACCTTGGTGAGTGATTAGTAAAGAATTCCAAATTTCTTTTGCGGTTTTACACATAAAAATTCTTTCATATTCTTTGCGTGGTAACGCATTATAAATTACCATTTTAGCCACATTATTTTTAGCAAGTTTCTTTTTCAAATCATCGTTTTGTTTTTCAAAAGGTACTATTTCATCCCTTTTGGTTTCGGGATTATTTTGTATAGGAGGAAAATCACCATTAGTAATAACATGCCAAAGATCTAGATCTTTTGATTTCACATAAGTTTCAAATCGATTTTTCCAATAAAGAAAGCCATCACTTTCAAATAGTGGTGGTCTTTGCATAGATTGACCTTCTAAATATTTTTCCAATTACATAGATTGATACAAGTTTTAAAATAAAATATATTTTAAGAAATCTTGTTTAACGTAGCTCTGATGCCAATTGTGGAAAACTAGAAGGGGGGGTTGAATAGTTTTACGTCTTTTTAATTTTATGAAAACTTAGTTGTTTAAAACAAAACTTCATTTCTAGTTTATGTGAGATTAATACTTGTATACTTATAAGTACTTATATCTACGCAAATAAATAATAACCATATGGATGATTATGACTTATAAGAACTTATATCTACGCAAGTAAACAATAACAATATAGACAAGTATTTTTACATCCCTTTTATTTATGAAAACTTAGTTTAGTTTTAAAGCCTTGTTTACTCTTAAAACTTTGATTCAATCTTATGTGAACTCAAGTCTTGAACAATATGAACAACTATATCGAGGTATGAAAAATAATAACGATGTAAGCTAAGTATGTAAAATCAACACATGCATAATATAGACAATTATAGCAATATACGAGATGTAAGTAAGTAAACTAAGTAATAAGTTAGAGTTGGAAAGATCTAACCGCGAGACAAAGGATTTATAGTGGTTCGGCTACAAGGACACCTTCCTTGCCTTACTCCACTCCCCGAGTCACCTACTCGAGAGTTTTCTTCACTATGTCAACAAGCTCCCTTGCGGCAGAGAAAACCTTACACAACTTTTGCTTACACCAATTAACGACACTAATCTAAATGTCGAGTTGATGAGTGTGTAAATACTAATCATTTTGAGTCAAATCTAAGCTGCAAAACGATCAAAAAATACTCAAAAACGCACCAAAATGTGAACAAAATCCCAAAGATCATATTTTATATGTTTCTGATGAAAAACGAGTGAAAACAAACGAAAAACGAATGATCTTTGGGTGAAAATTTTAGAAATATTACAAGTTTGGTCCCTCTAGTTTGAAACTTGGCAGAAAATACCCCCGGGAATTCAAATTCGGAAAATATTCATTCAAGATCCTTGTGTTATTGGTACTTGGCAAAAATCATCCTTATGAGTATTTTGAGGTAATTACACTTTCAGTCCGTAGATTTTCAGCCTTCGGCAACATTGGTCCATGTGGTTTCAAGCTAATAAACCAAACGGACCACTCCATTCATTTTACTACTCCCTTTTTAAATCCAAAAATAAACCAAACCCTTGATCCATAACTCCCTTGGCCCAATACCTACCCCAGCCCACAAGTAAATAAGCCACGATCTGTTATCAAAATCTAAAAAGGGTAAAGTTTCATTTGGTCAAAACGTAGGGCAGTATGTCTTCCTCCCCAAATCACCATGCCCTAATCCCTTCGTGACTGCTTCCATCACCATCCCCCCTTCACCATCCATCTCTTCTCCCAATCCCACTCACCACTAAACCCTCACACAACCCATACCTAACACCATTAACCACTAAGAGGATGACAAGCTCGAGATCTACAACTTCTTTTGGGCGCCAAAGACACAATCAAGGGGCTAGGATAAATGGAGCCTGAATCAAAGGTCAAGATTTAATGCAAAGAAACACAAAAGCTCCAACTTAGCTTCCACACCAGTAAAGAAACTCCACGGATGATGACAAGAGAAGCTTATTTGGTACCTACCACCTTGAAGGTTTAGTATAAATAAGTTGTTGTTGTAAGCCTAAGGGCATAGCTATCTTTTCTTTTTGTAATATTTACTTTAAATTAGTTTTCAAGTTGTAACTTCTGAGTTTCAGTTAATGAAAAATGGTATTTTGTTTCACTTAAGTTTCTATTCGAATTCAAGTTCCTTACTTTTTATAAAATGAGTTCTGTTTATTGATTAGTTAAAGTTACTTTGAGTACTACTATTGTTTGTGGGTTAAAATAAAAGTAATTTCAGAAAGGAAAAAAAAGAAAGAGAAAAAAAAAATAAAAAAAATAAAAGGAAAGTTTGGTGAGGTAATATACCAGTAGCAGTTACGGCAATGGAATGAATGGAGAAACGGTTTAAAACCCATGGGGGTACCTAGGTTGTTCTTGGTTCTCAGGCCTCGCTTTTGCTTGGAAGTCAAGTAGGCTCTTACCTCTTATTTCGATCATAAACTGTGTTTGCTTCTAATTGTTTTTTTTGTGCTTGTTGATTTCTGTTAGCTTAGTATAAACTGATTAGGTAGCATATTAGTAATTTACCTGGAAATCATTAAGCTTAGTAATATTTGAAATTGATAGGTTATTTGTGATGTTGTTATTTGAAGTGAAGAATGGTTCAGGTAGTTTTCTTAGGTAATGTTTACCTTTAATCAACCCACGTTTTAGTTTTTTTTTTATCAAGGTTGTCTAAGTTATTCCAATAACAACTTAACTGTTGTGGTGTTATGAGATTAAAAGGTTCGATTTAGAGTACAACTAAGTTAGAGAAGTTAATAATCTAACTTATTTAAGCATTTAGAGTTCTTAGATAATCATTTTAGTCAACTGCAACAAGAATCAAAAGAAAGTCAAACTGCATTTTCCTCAATTTTCCTCAAAGTTGTACGAATTTTCACGAATTAACGAATTGGAATTGGGTTGTGAAATTTTGTGTGGAAGTTATATCCCAGCTCATCTTTAGATCCCCAAGTTCGTTGCAATTTTGTGATTTTTTTAGTGAGCCCCACGACTGCCCAAACAGACCTGCAGGGAAAGAATCCACCCTACACATTTTTTTTGCAAAGAATTTGATGGTCGTTAGTTCACTGGTTTGTAGGAATCAGACCCAATTAATTGTTGGTTTAGGTAGCCACTTAGTGTAGTTTTGAATCTCCGTTTGCAGTTTCGCCAAAAAAATTAATTGAGCGCTTGTTAACAAGCTATCTTTTGACCCGTTGTGACTGTTTGCTGCTGCTATTGCCCAACTCAGCCCATTCAGTTGGGTGATTTATTATTCGAATTTGATCCACATTACTACTTGTGTTGTTACTACTTGTTGTTGTTGATTGGTAAACTTAAATCTCGGATTATGGGAGTTATAATCGAACCTGTTTCCTAAGCAGTGGTTGGGTTTGATCAAAAGAAAAAAAAAAAAAAAATAACAACAAAGTTTCAAAAGTGGGTTTCGAACCCCTGACCTCTAGCCACACCGAGACATCAACACAATACTCAATACCAACTGATCTGGGCACCAGTTCCGTTGGTATTTCTTTCTTATGTTTATTTAAACCAATTCCATCCTAGTTCCTTTTAGTAGCTTATTTGTTACAGATAAGCTCAATACAGCTTATTGGTGAGGGTAATTGCTTAATTCGTATTTTTCTCAAGTACTATTTAGCATAAGTTAATTTTTGAAAAAGGTTTTAATTTTTTTTAACTTGTAGTTTATTTGTTATAATTTAGTTAGTGATAATTAGTTTTTAATTGGTAATAAATAGAGTTTTTATTAAAAAGTTAAATTTCTTTTTTTTTTTTAAATTTTCTTTTCTCTTGTATTACGTAAGAAAAATAATTAGAAACCCGTAGGACTTTTGGAACTTCAATTTCGCGTTTTATTTTGGTCTCTCGCATTATTTTTAAAATAAACGTCTCATTTTTAATTTAGCTTAATTTTTTAGGATTTCCTATACCTAATTATGGTTTCCCGTAGTTTTTAGGTATTTCTTTGTAGTTGCCTTAGGTTAATTTACTTTCGTTAGTTAATTTTTAGAATTCGTTAATTTAACGTATCACAAAACCAAATAACCTTTCTCAACATACAAGATTTTAATCCAAATCTCACTCGAAGCTTTTCATTCACACCTCGTTGGGGTACGACCCGGGAAATCACTTCCCGGTCTCACAATTTGAATATCACTTTCACAAGTTTTGCGAGGTAATCGTTTTCCTAAACGGTTTACTCGTATTACTTCACGTTTATTTGTCTCACGACAAATTAAACTTCACGTTTGTTGATATTTTGATAAATTGTTGTTTCACACACCAAAACATAACGTACCCAATGGCGCCGCTGCCGGGGAGGCTGTGTGTCGAAAGTCTCGATAAGGTTTAGACGATTAGTCTTGTAGAACCTTCGGAAGAAGTTACGCTTTTATAAAACGTATAAAAAACCAAAAATATTTTTCTTTTGTTTCTAGTATATGTATATAAGATAAAGAAAAAAACACAAAAAGATTTTCCCATTTCATTGTTTAATAAATACAAAGTTAAAATCTTACCACCGCAAACCAAGGCAGAACACCTACCAACTGGGGGTGTGACCATAATAAGTTCCCAAACCAAAGATCAAAACTTGCCTTTGTATCACTTGTGTTTTGGAAAATTTTTAAACGAGATTCACACTTTAAGAGGAGTCGAAACGGTATGTGGCGATCCAATGAACTTCGCCCAGTGAGAGATCCATTCTTCTCTCCCGCTCCTTTGTGCGTTTCTCTTTAGAAGTTAACCTTGCGTTCTTGATTATTGGTTTAAGTTCCCTTGTCTTTAAAGTGGTATTGTTTTAATTGATATTTTTGTGGTGCATGCGCACACGTTCGTCTACGTCAACGAGTCCTTTGCAATCGCTAAATAACATTCCAAGGAGAAGGCGTAATCGTCGACGTACCAACCGAATAGCCGAACCCGAGCTTCGTGCTATTCCAATCATAGCTGCCGAGCCCACTATGAATGAGCTTCTCCAAGCACCCATCGAGGGTTACGGAGATGCTATCATCATTCCAGCCATCGTGGCTGACAATTTTGAACTTAAGATGGGGTTGATTAACTTAGTCACCTCGCGTCAATTCTATGGTTTCAAGAGGGACGATCCTCAAGATCACATTCGATGGTTCAACAAAATCACGTCGACCATCAAATGTAAAAATGTCCCTGAGGAGGCTATCAAACTTCTCCTCTTCCCGTTTTCCCTCGATGGGGCTGCCAAAAATTGGCTAGACAAACAACCCCCTCGATCGATTGAAACGTGGGAAGATTTGGTCAAGAAGTTTGTGAACGAATTCTTTCCTCCATCCAAAACCACCACCCTCAAGAATGAGATCATGAAATTTACTCAAAAGTTTGATGAATCATTCGGTGAGGCATGGGATCGTTACAAGGACATGCTTCGTAAATGTCCTCATCACGGTTTTTCCGAGTTGATGCAACTCGACACTTTCTATCATGGTGTGAGCCAAGTCGATCAAGACTCTCTTAATGCCTCCGCGGGAGGCAACTTCTTGAATCGCACCACCAAAGATGCTTTGATGATCATTGAAAACAAATCCAAGGTCCGCATTCCACGAAGCAAATCGGTTGTTTCGCAAATAAATGTTGGTCCTTCTTCCTCATCACCCGTGGCTCAATCTAGCACCGATGCTAGACTTGACAAGCTCACGGAAGCAATTCATGCTTTGGTTCTCACCAAAACAAAGAAAGTCTCTTCTCAACCTGCTGAAGTCAAAAAGGTTGACACTTGCGTTACTTGTGGTGGTCCACACGCTTACTACAATTGTACTGCCACCGATGGCAATCCTTTTGAAGTAAATGCAATAGTCGGTAATTCCAACCAAGGAGGTAACCAATACCGTCCTCAAATGGAACAAAATTACCGTACTAACAATCAAAGTGGTCCACCCGGTTTCTCTCAACCCAACAATCCAAATAGATTCAATCAAAATCAACAACAAAGAAACCCGAATGTTCAAAACCAATTTCAAGCCCCTATGAACCAATATCAAAATCAAGGGGGAAATTACAACCAAGGTTCTCAAAATCAAGGAAACTTGACTAGAAACCAAGGTTATGGTAATTTCAATCAAGGAAACAATTTTCATGGTAATCAAAACCATGGAAATTTTCAAAATCAAGGTTTCAATCAAAACAACCGAGCTCAAAAGTTTCCTCAAAATCAAACCGCTGCTCAACCTCAATCATCGACCGATGAGTTGTTGAAGCAATTTATGAAAGCTCAAGAAGAAACCAACAGGTTGTTGATCGGTCAGATTTCTGAACTTAAGAAGTCTTTAAATGATCGACCTTCGGGATCGGGAACGCTACCAAGCAACACGATCGCCAACCCGAAGGGCGATGTAAACGCGATCACAACCCGTAGTGGAGTTTCTTATGATGGACCCATGGTTCCTACTACCTCAACTTCTTCTCCTCCTGAGGTAGTGGAACGTGAACACGAGGCTACAAAGGATAAGGTGCAAATCACAAGTACACGAAGTACCGCACATGTCCAACCTCATGTTGTCCCAAAAACCAAATCAAAACCGGGCATTGTTTTTGAACCATCGGAAAATCCCGTTCAACAAAAAGCTTCAATACCATATCCTTCGAGGTTAAATGATCAAAGACTCCGCGAGCAAACTAATGATCAAATGAAGAAATTTCTTGAAATTTTTCAAAAATTACACTTCGATATTAGTTTCGCGGATGCTCTTCTCTATATGCCCAAGTTTGCTTCCACTTTCAAGAGTCTTCTAAGTACCAAAGAGAAATTATTTGAACTCACCAAAACCCGTTTGAATGAAAATTGTTCGGCGGTTCTCCTTAAGAAACTTCCTGAAAAATTAGGAGACCCCGGAAAATTTCTCATTCCATGTGATTTCCAAAAGCTTGAGGAATGCTTTGCCTTGGCCGATCTTGGCGCTAGCATTAACCTCATGCCTTTCTCGATTTGGCAAAAACTTTCACTTCCCGAGCTTACACCAACACGAATGACTCTCGAATTAGCAACTCGTTCGGTTACGATTCCGAAGGGTATTGCTGAAGATGTCTTTGTGAAGGTTGGCAAGTTCCATTTTCCTGCCGACTTCGTAGTCGTCGATTTTGATGCCGATCCTCGTGTCCCCCTTATTTTGGGAAGACCATTCTTAAAAACGGCTCGTGCATTATTCGACGTCTTCGAAGGAGAAATGACTCTTAGAGTTGGTGATGAAAAGTTGGTCATAAACATCGAAAACACTTCAAAAGATCTTCTCAAACTTGAACGAGAAGCAATTAACCAAATTGATGTCATCGATGTCGCATGCGATGACTACCTTGAAGAAGTGTTACATGTGCAAGGATCAATCAATCCTTCCAATGATGTCTCTCCCCCCTCTCTTACTCCATTTTTGGGAGGTGACTTCATTTTGGAAGAAATCGAAGCTTGTTTGTCGTGTGATTCTCATGTTGATTATGATTCTATCAATCCCGAGGAAGACTTACTTCTCCTTGAGAAGTTGCTCAATGATGATCCTTCATCTCTTCCTCCAAAAGAACTTCATAATGTGGAAGTCAAAGATGTTGAAGAAACTGATGACTTTCCCGATGTCGAACTCAAGGAACTTCCGCCTCATCTCGAGTACGCGTTTTTGGAGGGTGACGATAAGTTTCCCGTCATAATCGCTAAAGACTTGAATGAGGAAAACAAAACCGCTCTTCTCAAGGTTTAAAGTCACACAAGCGAGCCATTGCTTGGCGACTTTCCGACATCAAGGGTATTAACCCGGAATTTTGTATGCACAAAATTTTGATGGAGGATGACTTTAAACCGGCAGTTCAACAACAAAGACGGGTAAATCCTAAGATTCATGAGGTTATCAAGCAAGAGGTCATTAAACTTCTTGATGCCGGTTTGATCTACCCGATTTCGGATAGTCCTTGGGTGAGTCCCGTTCATTGCGTGCCCAAAAAGGGTGGCATAACGGTTGTCAAAAATGATGATAACGAGTTAATTCCGACTCGATTGGTAACGGGTTGGCGCGTTTGTATTGATTATCGAAAATTAAACGACGCCACCCGTAAAGACCATTTTCCATTACCTTTCATGGATCAAATGATCGAAAGATTGGCGGGAAACGAATACTATTGTTTCCTTGACGGTTTTTCGGGTTATTTCCAAATTTCCATCGATCCTCAAGATCAAGAAAAAACGACTTTTACGTGCCCATACGGAACATTTTCTTATCGACGCATGCCTTTTGGCTTATGCAATGCTCCGGGCACATTTCAAAGGTGCATGATGGCCATTTTTCACGACATGATCGAGAAAACAATGGAGGTCTTCATGGATGATTTTTCGGTCGTTGGGAATTCATTCGAATCATGTCTCGCCAATTTAGACAAAATGCTTCAAAGGTGCAAAGACACCAACCTTAGTCTAAATTGGGAGAAAAGTCATTTCATGGTCAAGGAAGGAATTGTCCTTGGCCATAAGGTTTCCAAGAGTGGGATTGAGGTCGATAAAGCTAAAATCGACGTGATTGCTAAGCTTCCTCCTCCCACTACTGTTAAAGGTGTTCGGAGTTTCCTGTGTCATGCCGGCTTCTATCGTAGATTCATTCAAGATTTCTCGAAGATAGCTAGGCCTATGACCCGACTTCTTGAAAAAGAGACTCCATTTGTCTTTTCCGATGAGTGCATTGAAGCATTTCAAAATCTCAAGAAAAAGCTTACCGAAGCACCCATTTTAGTTGCCCCCGATTGGGACCTACCTTTCGAACTCATGTGTGATGCAAGTGAATTTGCAATAGGTGCGGTCTTGGGGCAACGAAAAACCAAAATCTTTCAGCCAATTCATTATGCAAGCAAGACCTTGACCGAAGCTCAAGCTCATTACACCACAACGGAAAAAGGATTACTTGCCGTGGTGTATGCGTTTGAGAAATTTCGGCCATATTTAATCTTGACTAAGTGCATAGTGTACACGGACCACTCGGCTTTAAAATATCTCTTTGCCAAGCAAGACGCGAAGCCAAGATTGCTCCGTTGGGTTCTCCTCCTACAAGAATTTGATATCATAATTCGTGATAAAAAAGGAGCCGAGAACCTCGCTGCTGACCATCTTTCCCGATTGGAGAATCCTCATCAAGGAGTTCTTGAGAAAAAGGAAATTAACGAAACATTTCCTCTCGAGACACTCAATGTGATTTCCTCTCGTGGTGATTCTAGTACCCCATGGTTTGCCGACTTTGCAAACTATCATGCGGGGAACTTCGTTGTCAAAGGGATGTCGTCCCACCAAAAGAGCAAATTTTTCAAAGATGTCAATCACTACTTTTGGGACGATCCCTACCTGTTTAAAATTTGTGCGGATCAGGTTATTCGAAGGTGTGTTCATGGCCAAGAATCCATGGAAATCCTACAGGCTTGTCATAATGGACCCACCGGGGGACATCATGGCCCGAACTACACCGCTTGAAAAGTATTTGAGTCTGGTTTTTATTGGCCCTCCATTTATAAAGACGCCCATGACCTAGTCAAATCTTGTGACTCGTGTCAACGTCAAGGAAAGATCACACAACGGGATGAAATGCCTCAAAACATCATCCAAGTGTGTGAAATCTTTGATGTTTGGGTTGGGGCCGTTCCCGTCTTCACGAGGGAATAAATACATACTCGTGGCCGTTGACTACTTGTCAAAATGGGTCGAAGCAAGAGCTCTCCCGACCAACGATGCCCGAGTAGTGGTAAAATTTTTGAAGTCGTTATTCTCAAGGTTTGGAACTCCCCGCGCTATCATAAGCGATCGCGGGACACACTTTTGCAACGAACAATTTGCAAAAGTCATGCTCAAGTATGGTGTCACTCACCGTCTTGCCACCGCATATCACCCACAAACGAGTGGGCAAGTGGAGGTTTCAAACCGAGGTTTGAAAAGAATTCTTGAAAGAACCGTAGGCGAAAACCGTGCCTCTTGGTCGGATAAGCTAGACGACGCTCTATGGGCCTTTCACACGGCTTATAAAACACCCATTGGGTGTACTCCTTATAAGCTCGTGTATGGAAAAGCTTGTCATCTACCGATTGAGCTCGAGCACAAAGCTTATTGGGCTTTGAAGAATGCCAATTTTGATCTTAAGTCTGCGGGTGATCACAGGAAAGTTCAACTCAATGAACTCAATGAACTTCGTGATCAAGCTTACGAAAACTCTTTAATCTATAAAGAGAAAACCAAAAAGATCCATGACTCCAAAATTAAGAACCGCGTTTTCAACGTTGGTGATCGAGTCCTTCTTTTTAACTCTCGATTAAAGATCTTTTCGGGTAAGCTTAAAACCCGCTGGACTGGACCTTTCACCGTTGCCAAAGTCTATCCATATGGCACCGTCGAGTTATCTCAAGACGACGGTCCCAATTTCAAAGTAAATGGGCATCGGTTGAAACACTATTTTGGAGGGGACATACCACCTGTTGTCCCGGACCTCCAAACTTTCCCCATGGACCAATGAATTCAGGGATCGAGTGAAGCTAGCGACTCGATAAACAAAAACAAGTAATAACAAACACGGGTTTTCACCCGTGTATCTGATTTCCTCCTATTTTCTAACACCCTAGTGTGGGGGAGTGGCCACCCCCCGCAGCTACTTGAGATGTACATATCTTTCAAAGAAAAAAAAAATGTGTGTTCGAATAAATAAAGTGAAAAATACAAATGACATTCCCACAGCTAGCTTTTAATATTCTCGTCTTTCATTCAAAATTTCGGCATAATCGCCGGGACTTTGAATATTGAGGACAATATTCAACTCTAAGTGTGGGGGAGGGGAAAATTCTAGCGAATATATACCATCTAGTACCCCCATTTTCGGCCAAAATTTTTCAAAATTTTTCACTTTATTTCAAAATTTTTGTGGTTACCAATTCGCCTTGTCTAAACGACAAAAAGGATTGGCTAATCCAGGAGCAAACGGCTCTTGGTAAAGATAACTCAAACCCGTTGATGGCTTGCAATTTGCCAAAAATTGTATGGTTCCTCAACTCCCCATCATCCTCAAAAGCTAATGAGTTGGCTAGCCCGCAAGATTATGGCTTGTGGTAAAGGCTGTGGAAAAACCATAATTGGTAATCAACTCACCAAGATGTTGACTGTTCCATCAAGAGTTGGCTAGTCCAGGAGCAAACGGCTCCTGGTAAAGACAAATTAAATCCGTTGAAAGCTGGTGGTTTGCTCAAAATCACACGGCTATCAGGTGAGCCACAGTTCTTACACCTGGCTACTCCAGAAGTGATGGCTTTTGGTAAAGAGACTTCAAATCCATTAATTTTTCTCAAAAAAGATTGCTAGGGACTAGCAATAGTTTAGTGTGGGTGATTGATGAGTGTGTAAATACTCATCATTTTGAGTCAAATCTAAGATGCAAAACGATCAAAAAAATACTCAAAAACGCACCAAAATGCGAACAAAATCCCAAAGATCGTATTTTATATGTTTCTGATGAAAAACGAGTGAAAACAAACGCAAAACGAACAAAAGTTACATAATTGGCAGTTTCAGTCCCCCGACTTTCAAAGTTTTACAAAACTAGTCCTTGGTCAATCATTTTCAAAGAAAAGTCAACTCTTGCTTTTAAAAGTCAAAAATAAATCACAAATGATCTTTGGGTGAAAATTTTAGAAATATTACAAGTTTGGTCCCTCTAGTTTGAAACTTGGCAGAAAATACCCCCGGGAATTCAAATTCGGGAAATATTCATTCAAGATCCTTGTGTTATTGGTACTTGGCAAAAATCATCCTTATGAGTATTTTGAGGTAATTACACTTTCAGTCCGTAGATTTTCAGCCTTCGGCAAAATTGGTCCTTGTGGTTTCAAGCTAATAAACCAAACGGACCACTCCATTCATTTTACTACTCCCTTTTTAAATCCAAAAATAAACCAAACCCTTGATCCATAACTCCCTTGGCCCAATACCTACCCCAGCCCACAAGTAAATAAGCCACGATCTGTTATCAAAATCTAAAAAGGGTAAATTTTCATTTTGTCAAAACGTAGGGCAGTATGTCTTCTTCCCCAAATCACCATGCCCTAATCCCCTCGTGACTGCTTCCATCACCATCCCCCCATCACCATCCATCTCTTCTCCCAATCCCACTCACCACTAAACCCTCACACAACCCATACCTAACACCATTAACCACTAAGAGGATGACAAGCTGGAGATCCACAACTTCTTTTGGGCGCCAAAGACACAATCAAGGGGCTAGGATAAATGGAGCCTGAATCAAAGGTCAAGATTTAATGCAAAGAAACACAAAAGCTCCAACTCAGCTTCCACACCAGTAAAGAAACTCCAAGGATGAAGACAAGAGAAGCTTATTTGGTACCTACCACCTTGAAGGTTTAGTATAAATAAGATGTTGTTGTAAGCCTAAGGGCATAACTATCTTTTCTTTTTGTAATCTTTACTTTAAATTAGTTTTCAAGTTGTAACTTCTGAGTTTCAGTTAATGAAAAATGGTATTTTGTTTCACTTAAGTTTCTATTCGAATTCAAGTTCCCTACTTTTTATAAAATGAGTTCTGTTTATTGATTAGTTAAAGTTACTTTGAGTACTAATATTGTTTGTGGGTTAAAATAAAAGTAATTTCAGAAAGGAAAAAAAAGAAAGAGAAAAAAAAAAAAAAAAAAAAAAATCAAAGGAAAGTTTGGTGAGGTAATATACCAGTAGCAGTTACGGAAATGGAATGAATGGAGAAACGGTTTAGAACCCATGGGGGTACCTAGGTTGTTCTTGGTTCTCAGGCCTCGCTTTTGCTTGGAAGTCAAGTAGGCTCTTACCTCTTATTTCGATCATAAACTGTGTTAGCTTCTAATTGTTTTTTTTGTGCTTGTTGATTTCTGTTAGCTTAGTATAAATTGATTAGGTAGCATATTAGTAATTTACCTGGAAATCATTAAGCTTAGTAATATTTGAAATTGATAGGTTATTTGTGATGTTGTTATTTGAAGTGAAGAATGGTTCAGGTAGTTTTCTTAGGTAATGTTTACCTTTAATCAACCCACGTTTTAGTTTTTTTTTTATCAAGGTTGTCTAAGTTATTCCAATAACAACTTAACTGTTGTGGTGTTATGAGATTAAAAGGTTCGATTTAGAGTACAACTAAGTTAGAGAAGTTAATAATCTAACTTATTTAAGCATTTAGAGTTCTTAGATAATCATTTTAGTCAACTGCAACAAGAATCAAAAAAGTCAAACTGCATTTTCCTCAATTTTCCTCAAAGTTGTACGAATTTTCACGAATTGGAATTGGGTTGTGAAATTTTGTGTGGAAGTTATATCCCAGCTCATCTTTAGATCCCCAAGTTCGTTGCAATTTTGTGATTTTTTTAGTGAGCCCCACGACTGCCCAAACAGACCTGCAGGGAAAGAATCCACCCTACACGTTTTTTTTGCAAAGAATTTGATGGTCGTTAGTTCACTGGTTTGTAGGAATCAGACCCAATTAATTGTTGGTTTAGGTAGCCACTTAGTGTAGTTTTGAATCTCCGTTTGCAGTTTCGCCAAAAAAATTAATTGAGCGCTTGTTAACAAGCTATCTTTTGACCCGTTGTGACTGTTTGCTGCTGCTATTGCCCAACTCAGCCCATTGAGTTGGGTGATTTATTATTCGAATTTGATCCACATTACTACTTGTGTTGTTACTACTTGTTGTTGTTGATTGGTAAACTTAAATCTCGGATTATGAGAATTATAATCGAACATGTTTCCTAAGCAGTGGTTGGGTTTGATCAAAAGAAAATAAAAAAAAAATAATAACAAAGTTTCAAAAGTGGGTTTCGAACCCCTGACCTCTAGCCACACCGAGACATCAACACAATACTGAATACCAACTGATCTGGGCACCAGTTCCGTTGGTATTTCTTTCTTATGAAACCAATTCCATCCTAGTTCCTTTTAGTAGCTTATTTGTTACAGATAAGCTCAATACAGCTTTCGGGGTGCTACGGGGATTGGTATCCATTCAAAGTCATGAAAGAACGAAATAAAGTAAACATAAGAAAAACACAACCAAAACGGGTTTTAAAGTTTACATTTATCCCAAGAATTTTCCAAAGTAAGGCCCAAAAGAAATAACGTAGGTCCACAATAATTTATCAGAGTTTTAGAAAATAGATCCATAACCGGGTGCCATAGCCAAGCCTCCAATCCAAGCATCCAAAGGGCATCACTTAATTACCTAACAAAACGTGCTAAAAGTCAGCTTTCGATGGTGAGATCATAGGTTTAAATTCATAATTCAATATAGTGGACATATACGCAAAACGCTTGCTAGCTAGACTAGGCCTCAATCATCCAACCAAAATAATCCAACCAAATCGAATAAACCCTATAGGTGCACACTATAATCCAATAACCAAAATCCAATCAAATCAAACTGTATGCGTAAGGATACGACATACCCAACATGCGTAAGGATACGACATGTTCAACTTACCTTGATCTAGTCTAGGCCTCGTTGTATAGCTTACCTAGTTCTTGGCTAGGCCTCGCCCTATAACCAAATCAAATCAATATACATTCGCAAGGATGCAACATGCCTAACATTCGTAAGGATACGACATGTTCTTGCATTCGTAAGGATACGACATGCGCTAAAACCTACCTAGTTCTATAAGCATAGCAAGTTTTAACATAAATAGAGCGATAATAGTCCACATAAAACATTTGCACGTTTCTCACCCCAAGTATTGAAAACAAAGTTCAAGAGTAAAAGTGGGGCTATGACTCACCTCAAGTCCAGAAAATCCTCAAAAGAAATCGATAGAAGAAAGACGTAAGCAAACTCAAGTAACGGCAACTACAGACTCGGCACTTCCTAACAATATCAAGCTCGTTCAGAAATCATTTCCTCAAAATCAAATATTCCCATTCCCGAACGTATTCCATTTTTACTTTCCAAAAATATCCATTTCTTGAATTATCTTCATATTAATTTGAAATTCGACGTTTGGTATCCATATGGGTGAAGGGTCGACACAACTCAATCCAAGAAGCCACAACAAATGAAATAATAAACCATCTATAGGTCTAATATTAGCCCAATATATTATTTAAATAAATCATCGAAGTTTATCAAATCCGTCGATTTAGTAATCCCCCATATTTATTTACGTAATATACCGTTCCAAAATTATACCCAACCTAAAGCACATAGCACAAAGAATTCTATTTGGTATATATCGTAGTCCAATAAATTCCCTATATATATAGTCAAATTGGCCAAATTCCACGAGATATACAGTAATTTATTATCCTAATACATATACCACAACATATGGGCGTCGTAGGATACAATGCCCATTAATATACTCATTTTATATAGCTAAATAACTCGATTTAACCCGTCGGTTAAATAAGTCACGTAGTTATATAAGATGGATATATTAATCGTCATATATCCGTGACAACACAAAAGTCACATAATAAAGCCCACTTGTACTTAAGTAACCACAACTCGTATAACTCGATAAGTTTTTCTAAATTTATAAAAAGTCATGTTTTTAATTATTACTCACCCGACATATTAGTTCTCGACATTATTTATAGTTATTATCTATAATAATACTTCAACATTTATTGCACTATTTACATAGTATAATAATTATCGTTATATTATTATAACGTTTACTCGTGATCGTTTTATTACTAATACATGCATTTATATATATATGTACGTTTATCACGTCTATATACGTATATAAACGATTATATTATCAATAATATTATTACGAGTATTGTTTTTAATGTTTGATTTTAAATATTTATCGAGTCATAAGAATTTGGTCGCATGTCCGAGTCATCACTCTCGGCTCATAGTCCAAGTCCAAAAATAATAACCAAGTCAAAATAAATAAATCAACTTCGTCCAAATCAATCCCAAATCCGCATTCTATAACATGAGGGTCCGACTACGGCACCAGACTAATCCTATCTCCGTCATTCTAATTGACCGTCTCACAATCGGTCCCCAAATCCACACTCGTCAACACAACTCCAAAAATCAAATCACAAGTATACCATGTCGAGACCACAAAGTGTCTCGACCCATCCAATGCTTCGGTCCAAAAAGACATGCCACAATAATAATAATAACAACAATAAATCAACAACAAGAAATCATCAAATATTCATATTATATGGTTTGGTTTACCAGGCCAAACACGAGCCAAACGACCCACTTGGGTCTCGGCTAGAACCACGAGTCACAAGGACTCAATACCAAGGCCACTAGGCCACGACTTAGCTCACTTGAGCCGAAACCAAAACTGCCAAATGGACCCTATAAGGTCGCGGCACACCAAAACAACCTCAACATCAAATCAGTCACCAAATACAACCAAGAATCAAATAATATAGGACCAAGAGTCCTCTTAGACTCCCAACGAGCCAAGAAGGTGGTCACACCGAGACCTTAAGTCTCGGCCAAGCTCCATTCGAGCCAAAACTTAAAACCAAACGCGACCCAATATACAAATTGAGCACCAACTCGAGTCAAACTTCACACCCAAGATACCAAACGGATTTTAATGACAAAAATATCATTTCCCCATCATTTATATTTCGAAACCCAACAAAAAAACCCGTGTGGACACGGATTAAGTCACGAATCGAGGCACACGAGTGAGATTCGTGGCCACTCACCTTCAAAATCAACTCCAAACTTGATTTCTTTAAAAACCCAACAAGAAAATGTAAGAAAAATGGTGTTAAAGTGGTGGTATTAATTCGTACGGGGTGTTAAAGTGGTCCAAATCGCGCGTAGTTTATACCAATAGATAGATCGGGAAAAGGTGATTAAGATGGTGGTGTTGGTTTATTTAGGGGGATGGTGGTGGCGGCGTTAATGGGGGTTTTATAGGGTGGCGGTGGTGGCGTTGTAATAGAAGAGAGAGAGAGAGAGAGAGAGAGAGAGAGAGAGAGAGAGAGAGAGAGAGAGAGAGAGAGATGTGAAGATGATGAGGGTGTTGGTGAGTTGTGTGTTTCCAGGTTCCACATGGGACGATTTTTAATTTACTCTTATAAAAAAAAAGTTTTTATTAATAATAATAATAATATTAAGGGGGTAGAGTGGGTTAAGTAACCTAGTGTAAATACAAGGACCAAACCCGAAACCTTTTAAAACGAATCAACTATCTCGAACCGAAATCATTCCAAATAATCAAAAATCTCGCGACACGTTCCAAAAATATAAATATCCGAACCAATATTAAAATAATTAAAATTGTTAGGTTATCCTAGTGCCAGAGTCAATGTAGTGCCAAATAATGATCTCAAAAATAAATCATCACGAATGATTCAAACCAAACCATTAATAAATAATCAAATTCCATAAATAACGTACGATAAGAATCACATTCCAACTTTCACAAAAATATCTCGTCACAATAAACCTTTAAATATTCCAAAATTATAAATTTTAAAGTAATGCGGGTTTCAAAATGGCTCCCTAATTTGCCAGTTGTCACATCCTCCCAGCCTCAGAAGGAACCCGTCCCAGGTTTCACTCGGAACAAACCATCTACGAAGTAAAAAGCTTCGAATATCTCTTGCGAAACTCATCCTCACATTCCCACATGAATTCCGGTCCATGCCGGGAATTCCAATGAACTTTGATGAGCGGAATACGACTTCTCTTAAGTCGTTTAATCTCTCTATCCAATATCTCAATCGGCTCTTCCACAAAATTCAAACTCTCATCCACACGAATATCCTTAATTGGTATAACCGACGTTTCCTCCGAAAGACACTTCTTCAAATTGCTAACATGAAATACATCATGAACATTACTCAGTTCCTATGGTAATTCCAACCGATAAGCCACAGGCCCAATTCTTTCCAAAATAAGAAATGGTCCAATGTAGCGGGGGTGAAGTTTCCAACGTTTCCCAAAACGTATCACACCCTTCCAAGGCGAGACTTTCAGCATCACTTTGTCTCCAACCTGGAATTCTAGGGGTTTACGTCTCTGATCGGTGTAACTTTTCTGCCTATCTCTAGCTGCTTGCAATCGATCTCGAATTTGCGTTACATTCTTAGTAGTTTCCAAAATAAGCTCAGGGCCTGTGAGTTGGCTATCTCTAACTTCAGCCTAACCAATAGGTGAACGACATTTACGACCATATAAAGCTTCAAATGGTGCAGCTTTTAGACTTGTGTGGTAGCTATTATTGTAAGAAAACTCCGCAAGGGGTAGATATTTCTCCCAGCCTTTACCAAAGTCTATTATACATGCACGAAGCATATCCTCCAAAGTCTGAATGGTTCTCTCACTTTGACCATCGGTTTGGGGGTGATATGCAGTACTCATATCAAGTCTCGTCCCCAAAGCGGTTTGAAGTGATCGCCATAACGCTGACGTAAAGCGGTTGTCGCGATCAGAAATAATCGATATCGGAACTCCATGACGAGAACCAATCTCCTTCACATACAACCTCGCAAGTTTTTCAACACTATCATCTTCACTAATCGCCAGGAAATGAGCAGACTTAGTCAATCGATCCACAATTACCCATATAGCGTCACAACCGCTAGCTGTCTTTGGTAATTTGGTAATAAAGTCCATCGTAATTCGCTCCCATTTCCAAACCGGGAGTTCTGGCTGCGTCAATAATCCTGACGGTCTTTGATGTTCGGCCTTAACCTTAGAGTAAGTCAAACACTTACTAATGTACAATGCTATATCTGCCTTCATATTTGGCCACCAATAGAGTATCTTGACTTATGCGACTCGTGCATAATCAACTCTCGAATTCCTCCATACAAAGGTACCCAACTTCGCTCTCCAAAACATAATACTCCATCAGAACGCTTAACAAATCCCTTCTCATTTTCTGCCATCCCAAATATGTTCTCAGCAGGTCGATTTTCTGCTTTCAACGCTTCCGTTTGAGCTTCTAATATTTGAGACGGTAATGGCGATACGATAGTCATTCCTAATGACTTAACTCGTAACGGTGGTATTCTCTCCTTTCGACTAAGAGCATCAGCAACAACGTTTGCTTTACCAGGATGGTAACGAATTTCACAATCATAATCGCTTAGCAACTCAATCCAACGTCGTTGTCTCATGTTGAGCTCTTTTTGATTCAAGATGTGTTGTAGACTTTTGTGATCCGTGAATACAACACATTTGGTACCATACAGATAATGTCTCCATATCCTCATGGCAAAAACCACAGCACCTAACTCCAAATCATGGGTGGTGTAGTTCTTTTCGTGCTTCTTGAGCTGTCGGGAAGCATAAGCTATCACCTTCTCTCATTGCATTAATACAGCTCTCAAACCTTTATGCGAAGCATCACAATAGACGACGAAGTCCTCGTTACCTTCAGGTAACGCTAAGATAGGAGCACTACACAATATTTCCTTAAGTAATTGAAATGCTTCCTCTTCCTTATCTCCCCATTCATATTTAACACTCTTTTGAGTCAATTTGGTCAACGGTTTTGCTATCTTCGAAAATCCCTCAATGAATCTTCGGTAATAACCGGCTAATCCCAAAAAATTGACGAACTTCTGTTGGGTTCGTTGGTGCAGCCCAATCTTTAATTGCTTTAATCTTAGCAGGATCTACGTGAAATCCTTGTCTATCAATCACATGACCTAGAAATTGTACCGTCGGAATCCAAAATTCACATTTAGAAAACTTGGCATACAGTTTCTCTTTCCTGAGCAATTCTAAGATAAGCCTTAGATGCTCCTCATGCTCCTCCTCACTCTTCGAATAAATTAGGATGTCATCGATGAACACAATCACAAACTTATCTAAGTAAGGCTTATACACCCGATTCATGAGGTCCATGAATACCGCCGGTGCGTTAGTCAACCCAAACGGCATCACCTGAAACTCGTAATGCCCGTAACGGGTTCTGAAAGCTGTTTTCGGAATATCTTCCTCGCGAACTCGAAGCTGATGATATCCCAGTCTCAAATCGATCTTCGAATACACACTCGATCCTTGAAGCTGATCGAATAAATCGTCGATCCTCGGTAACAGGTATCTATTCTTCACCGTTAGCTTGTTCAACTCTCGATAATCAATACACATACGAAACGATCCATCCTTCTTCTTCACAAATAAGACCGGGGCTCCCCAAGGTGAAGAACTTGGTCGTATAAATCTCTTTTCAGCTAACTCCGCTAATTGTTTCGACAACTCTTCCAGTTCAGTAGGTGCAAGACGATAAGGCGCTCGTGCCACGGGTGCAGCACCAGGTATCAACTCAATCTAAAACTCTACTTGTCTAGTAGGCGGAATTCCCGGCAAATCATCGGGAAACACATCCGAAAAATCACGAACTATAGGCACATCTCCAATGCACCTTTCCTTCTTCTCATTCCCTCCTTTCTCAGAAATTTGAGCTAAGAAAGGGCAACATCCTTTTTCCATTAGCTTTGGTAATTTAGTGCAAGATATGACCGCTAATCTAGATGGGCCTCTCAATTCCTTTCAATCTCCTAGTATGTTCAGAATCTCCTTGACGTAAGGCACACGTACGATTTTCTCATCGCAAAGTATATGAGCACGATACTTCGACAACCAATCCATACCAATAATGACATCAAAACTTCCTAACGTGACGGGTAGAAGATCTATGTTGAAAGGACGATTCAAAAAGTTTAACGTGCAACCGCGAATGATAGTCCTAATCCTCTCTATGTTCCCATTAGCTAACTCTACATCATAACCAATTCATAAGGCCATCGGGGGTTTCTCTAGTAAGGGTGCAAACTTAGTGGACACAAAACTCTTATCGGCACCAGTATCAAATAGTATGGAAGCATAACGATTATTGAGAAGGAACGTACCAGTAACGACGTTCGGATCTTCTCCTCTCTCGTTCCCAAGTGCATACACTCTTCCATGAGCAGTTCCAGCTTCCACACGTTGGTCCCCATTATCTTGTCATCAACGGTTTCCTCCAGCTCCATAGTTTCCATTATTGTACCCATTTCCACACGATCCTTGATTTCCTCGGTTCCACGATTCCCTACACTCATTCCTATAATGTCCCTTCTTTCCACATCCATAACAAGTAACATTTGCCTTACTCATAGTTTCAGGAGTAGCTTGAACCATAGCAAGTGGTCGAGCTCTACAATCCTTAGCTATGTGTCCCATCTTAGAGCAATTCTTGCACATCACAGTACATCGTCCAGAATGATTCCCATAACATCGGTTACACTTGGGTGTATTTCCATTGTAGCTCTTCTTATCCCCATCTCCCATAGCATAAGCCCTAGTAGTTGCTTGTCGCTTGTTTCGACGATCATTACCCTTTAAGTGATTATCCCTCTTCCTCTTTCCATTCTTGTCTTTCTCAGCTTCTTCCAATACTAACGAGTCCATCAATTGTTGAGCGATCGTGATAGCCTCATGAATGTTTGCAGGCTTAGCAGAAATCACATCGTTCCTTGTAGCTACCGGCAAACCATCGGTATACCTCTCAATCCTTTGAGTCTCAGTCCTAACCATATCGGGACAAAGTAAGGCTAACTCTTGATAACAGCGATTGTAAGTTGCCATATCGGTACCTTTCACCTTGTGGTTCCAGAACTCAATCTCCAGCTTCTTAATCTCATTCCTTGGGCAGTAAGTCTGAATCAGCAAAGACTTAAATTGCTCCTAAGTCATAGCATAAGCCACATCACTCCCAACCGAATTACGGTAATTGTTCCACCAAGTTAAAGCTTCATCCTTGAAAGTAAAAGAAGCAAACTTTACCTTCGCATTCTCCGCACAACCACTGACATTAAACACTGACTCAGTCTTCTCTATCCACCTGACCAAGTAGACGACTCCTTCAGTTCCACCAAACTCAATGGGACATGATCATTGTCTCCCAGAACATCATTGTCTCCCTGAACATGATCATTGTCTCCCTGAACATCAACATTTTTATTCCTGTTGTTGCGGTTAGTAGTGTCCAGGTTATCAGGAGTAGGGGTTTCAACATTTCGAGTAGGACGGCGTCCTCGACGATCAGGGGTAGTCGTTGCAGGGCCAGTTCTGGTAGCTCTAACAGGGTTTCGTCGTGGGGCCATTGATCAGAAACATCATACAAGTTCATGAGTCTCCGATAGAACTTATCATATGCTCAAAAAGAATTAAATCAACGAAGCCAAGTCATGGAAAGAATATCAACAATACACCACAAGTCATCAATAAAGCGAATAGGGACTCAATTTCCACAATATCCAAAAATCACATAATACCATATAATAATAACCATCAACCATACAATAAAGATCCAACATCGTTCCAACTACCGAAAAACACAAAAGATAATAATCGTTCCAAACGAGACGAATAATCAACGGAAAATACATCAAAATAGGATAACTAGCTTTTCTAACCGAACACTCCTCGGTGTAGAAAGCAACAAGATAACATAACCCAAACATCTAGCCAAGCTGCTGGCGGAGGTTCCTCAACTCCTGCCTCAAGCCCTCAAGCTCTCTCCATAGTGATCCTAACTCCACACCATGGGTGTCGCTATCTCTCTTGAGGTCAGCCACCTCCTTCTCCAGCTCGGCATTCCTCTGCCATAACTTGCGGTCGGCCTCTCGAGCTGTAATAAAACCTCGCTGTAAACCCTCAATATGATCGTGAATCTCTATCAAACCACTCCTCATCTCAGTAACTCTCCTCTCAGCCGTAACCATGTCAATCCTCAACTCCCTAATGAACTCAACGGTCACCCTATCAATCCGCTCAGACATACGTGTAACTCTCTCACCAAGATCAGTAATCTGAGCCCACATCCTACCAGTCTCACCTAACTTTGCATGCTCAGCAGAAACCTCAGAAGGTGCATCCGACTCAACGGGACTACCAGGTGGCAACTCAAACAAAAATGGATGATCAGGTGAAACAGGCTCTATCGGATGTATAGGTGAATCAGGCTCCTCAGCCTGAGCTGGCGGCACTAACAAATCATCATCATCAGGCATCTCCTCCTTCTGAGGGTCATCCTCCTCCTCAGGGTCATCATCATCACCCTGCTCAGCCTCCTGAGGGTCATCAACCTCATCCTCACCCTCGTACTCCTCCTCCTCCTCATCGAAAGAGTACGTCATCAATCGTCGTCTCCTAACAGGTGAACCATGTGGTGAAGGGGTAGGTGATCTAGGACGACGACGCAATGATGCAGGTGGTGCATCTGACAGAAGAGTGTGAGCATCCAAATGTAAAGGTGGTGAAGTAGGGCGTACCGACATACGTGTCGTAGCTCGGTGGGCAAAACGTGGAGCCACACGAGCCAAAACCTGATGAAGAGTAAGCTGCCTCGATGTACCAGGGAGCCCTAGAGAAGATGAGGGTCCCTGGGTAGATGCAGCAGGCGGTGCAAAAGTAGAAGCTGTCGGTGACACAATAGCTGAATGCATGGCAACCCTGTAAGGATCATCAGGAGCCATGGTGATCTGTGCTGGGCGTACAGGTGTAGTAAGAATATCCTCAACAACGTCAAACATACGGGAGGCCATAGTCTGTGACAACGGCGTAGGGTAGGTTTAAGTGTTTCAAAACAACTAAACCGCGAACTCAAAATACCATATCAAAAACATCATATAATTCCAAATCATATATATCAATAAAGATTTAAAATACCGCATTACTAAAATCATTCGTAAAACTATTAAGCCATATAATTCCTCAAAACGCATATAATTCCTCAAAACACCATCATATCACTAAATCAACAAACCTCAAATCCTCAAATCATCTCAAGAATCCCATATCCAATAATCATCTCAATATACCTCTATATAAACAATGATGCTTTGGCTTGGCGGGCAATGGTCGAGGATCATTTTCAATAAAAATCGGTTATAGTTTAGGTGTCTATTTACCTAGTTCTCTATAGCCTTGGCTCTGATACCAATCTGTAACACCCCCAAAATTTAGTACAGCGGAAGACTTAACAAGCTTTCGGGGTGCTACGGGGATTTGTATCCGTTCAAAGTCATGAAAGAACGAGATAAAGTAAACATAAGAAAAACACAACCAAAACGGGTTTTAAAGTTTACATTTATCCCAAGAATTTTCAAAAGTAAGGCCCAAAAGAAATAAACGTAGGTCCACAATAATTTATCAGAGTTTTAGAAAATAGATCCATAACCGGGTGCCATAGCCAAGCCCAATCCAAGCATCCAAAGGGCATCACTTAATTACCTGAGAAATCATGCTAAAAGTCAGATTTCGCTGGTGAGATCATAGGTTTAAATTCATAATTCAATATAGTGGACATATACGCAAAACGCTTGCTAGCTAGACTAGGCCTCAATCATCCAACCAAAATAATCCAACCAAATCGAATCAACCCTATAGGTGCACACTATAATCCAATAACCAAAATCCAATCAAATCAAACTGTATGCGTAAGGATACGACATACCCAACATGCGTAAGGATACGACATGTTCAACTTACCTAGATCTAGTCTAGGCCTCGTTGTATAGCTTACCTAGTTCTTGGCTAGGCCTCGCTCTATAACCAAATCAAATCAATATGCATTCGCAAGGATGCGACATGCCTAACATTCGTAAGGATACGACATGTTCTTGCATTCGTAAGGATACGACATGCGCTAAAACCTACCTAGTTCTATAAGCGTAGCAAGTTTTAACATAAATAGAGCGATAATAGTCCACATAAAACATTTGCACGTTTCTCACCCCAAGTATTGAAAACAAAGTTCAAGAGTAAAAGTGGGGCTATGACTCACCTCAAGTCCAGAAAATCCTCAAAAGAAATCGATAGAAGAAAGACGTAAGCAAACTCAAGTAACGGAAACTACAGACTCGGCACTTCCTAACAATATCAAGCTCGTTCAGAAATCATTTCCTCAAAATCAAATATTCCCATTCCCGAACGTATTCCATTTTTACTTTCCAAAAATATCCATTTCTCGAATTATCTTCATATTAATTTGAAATTCGACGTTTGGTATCCATATGGGTGAAGGGTCGACACAACTCAAACCAAGAAGCCACAACAAATGAAATAATAAACCATCTATAGGTCTAATATTAGCCCAATATATTATTTAAAGAAATCATCGAAGTTTATCAAATCCGTCGATTTAGTAATCCCCCATATTTATTTACGTAATATACCGTTCCAAAATTATACCCAACCTAAAGCACATAGCACAAAGAATTCTATTTGGTATATATCATAGTCCAATAAATTCCCTATATATATCGTCAAATTGGCCAAATTCCACAAGATATATAGTAATTTATTATCCTAATACATATACCACAACCTATGGGCGTCGTAGGATACGATGCCCATTAATATACTCATTTTATATAGCTAAATAACTCGATTTAACACGTCGGTTAAATAAGTCACGTAGTTATATAAGATGGATATATTAATAGTCATATATCCGTGACAACACAAAAGTCACATAATAAAGCCCACTTGGACTTAAGTAACCACAACTCGTATAACTCGATAAGTTTTTCTAAATTTATAAAAAGTCATGTTTTTAATTATTACTCACCCGACATATTAGTTCTCGACATTATTTATAGTTATTATCTATAATAATACTTCGACATTTATTGCACTATTTGCATAGTATAATAATTATCGTTATAATATTATAACGTTTACTCGTGATTGTTTTATTACTAATATACGCATATATACGTATATAAACGATTATATTATCAATAATATTATTACGGGTATTGTTTTTAATGTTTGATTTTAAATATTTATCGAGTCATAAGAATTTGGTCACATGTCCGAGTCATCACTCTCAGCTCATAGTCCAAGTCCAAAAATAATAACCAAGTCAAAATAAATAAATCAACTCCGTCCAAATCAATTCCAAATCCACGTGCTACAACATGAGGGTCCGACTACGGTAGCCGACTAATCCTATATCCGTCATTCTAATTGACCGTCTCACAATCGGTCCCCAAATCCACACCCGTCAACACAACTCCAAAAATCAAATCACAAGTATACCATGTCGAGACCACAAAGTGTCTCGACCCATCCAATGCTTCGGTCCAAAAAGACATGCCACAATAATAATAATAACAACAATAAATTAACAACAAGAAATCATCAAATATGCATATTATATGGTTTGGTTTACCACGCCAAACCCGAGCCAAACGATCCACTTGGGTCTCGGCTAGAACCACGAGTCACAAGGACTCAATACCAAGGCCACTAGGCCACGAGTTAACTCACTTGAGCCGAAACCAAAACTGCCAAACGGACCCTATAGGGTCGCGGCACACCAAAACAACCTCAACATCAAATCGGTCACCAAATACAACCAAGAATCAAATAATATAGGACCAAGAGTCCTCTTAGACTCCCAACGAGCCAAGAAGGTGGTCACACCGAGACCTTAAGTCTCGGCAAAGCTCCATTCGAGCCAAAACTCAAAACCAAACGCGACCCAATATAGAAATCGAGCACCAACTCGAGTCAAACTTCACACCCAAGATACCAAACGGATTTTAATGACAAAAATATCATTTCCCCATCATTTATATTTCGAAACCCAACAAAACAACCCGTGTGGACACGGATTATGTCACGAATCGAGGCACACGAATGAGATTCGTGGCCACTCACCTTAAAAATCGAATCCAAACTTGATTTCTTTAAAAACCCAACAAGAAAATGTAAGAAAAATGGTGTTAAAGTTGTGGTATTAATTCGTACGGGGTGTTAAAGTGGTTCAAATCGCGCGTGGTTTATACCAATAGATAGATCGGGAAAAGGTGATTAAGATGGTGGTGTTGGTTTATTTAGGGGGATGGTGGTGGCGGCGTTAATGGGGGTTTTATAGGGTGGCGGTGGTGGCGTTGTAAAAGAAGAGAGAGATAGAGAGAGAAATGTGAAGATGATGAGGGTGTTGGTGAGTTGTGTGTTTCCAGGTTCCACATGGGACGATTTTTAATTTACTCTTATAAAAAAAAGTTTTTATTAATAATAATAATAATATTAAGGGGGTAGAGTGGGTTAAGTAACCCGGTGTAAATACACGGACCAAACCCGAAACCTTTTAAAACGAATCAACTATCTCGAACCGAAATCATTCCAAATAATCAAAAATCTCGCGACACGTTCCAAAAATATAAATATCCGAACCAATATTAAAATAATTAAAATTGTTAGGTTATCCTAGTGCCGGAGTCAATGTAGTGCTAAATAATGATCTCAAAAATAAATCATCACGAATGATTCGAACCAAACCATTAATAAATAATCAAATTCAATAAATAACGTACGATAAGAATCACATTCCAACGTTCACAAAAATATCTCGTCACAATAAACTTTTAAATATTCCAAAATTTTAAATTTTAAAGTAATACGGGTTTCAAAATGGCTCCCTAATTTTCCAGTTGTCACAACAACAATAGAAGCACTATATGAAGTAGAGATGGAAAGATGGTGACTTGATATATGTATATGTATTTCGTATGTATATAGAGAGAGAGATGGAAATGATAACTTTTATTCAAGAGAAACACACACACATACACACACAAGCACACACCTCAAATGAGCTTTGAGGTGTTTATATAGTTGGCTACATCAGATGCCCTAAGGCTTTCTATGGGCTTCGGCTTGGGCTTGGACTTGGTTACATGACTAAATAACAAGGTTTATATAACATAACACATAACATATTAGCTTGCCAAGTCCAAATCCCAATGACTAATCCAATAACAAAAACTACGACACATTACAATGTTATAATAAATGAGAATGACCATCACTTTCTAATATAATTTTTATTGCTAAAAATCTCCCCCTAAGGACTGGTCATTCGAATGATGCTCCACGTGATTAGGTCTTCTTTGTTCTTAGTTGTTGACCATTGTGTGTCGTAGTAGAATAGTAATTAGTCTTTGTTCCTTCACACTTTGTGATATTTGATGACTGACTTTTCATTGTTCTTTGTTCTTTTGTGATGTGGAGTTATCTCCCTTTAGTCACTTCTGCGTCTGTGGTGGTTGTCCGCCATTCCAACATGCTCATAGTCTTTGTGATACATGCATTTTTTCTCCCATTCTTTCACCCAGATCTTTGTCACTTTACTTCTGTAGATTCTTTCACATTACGTAGAATCTTTCTTTGAACCTTTATTTGCTTTGATCTTTGTGAGAACTTTCCTTTGACTTCGAGATGCATGTTTGAGCATGTGGAATCCTTCGCCATAGAGTTGATGTATAGCTACATGAAAACAGTTAGCAATAAATCAACCGGTACTTATAGATAAGGAATTAGATATCGTCAACAGCATAGTATGAAGACTCCTTCTAACCCTTACCAAGGTCGTTCCCATGTCAGATACTCCCGAGGGAGCTTACAAGACCTACTAAGTAGCTCAATGACTGGGTGAGTCACTGGGGATCACTCCACGACTGTAGACCGTTTGAAACCACCGCGAACACTAAGCGTAACCCATAAAGAATTACCAAAGTGACCTGATGTCAGTGCTGTTTGATGTTGACCCTGGCAGGAATTTCCATTCAATCATTGAGAATCACAAATGTGAATCCTCTCATAAATGTTCTGGCAGATTGCTAAGATCTGCGTAGGACTCTAAAGTTTACATTTGGCGTCCTTAATGATGAACAACCAGTGTAGAAATATCATGTGTTCCTATGAGATCTTTTGATGAATCTTGGGGCTCTAGACTCGATAAATGCACATTTGGTTTCCTATGCGAAGATTAGGGAGAGGTCTCCTGCTTCAATATCAACCATCTCTAAGAGACATGTCGATAGATTACACCGGTTCCCCGTGAGAATGAAACAAGCTCTTTTTAGAGAACTTGAGTGGCTAGAAGGTTAAGTGCAGTACGTCACTGGGTCTATGATGTCTTTATCTTCAATACCGGTATCACCTTAGTAACGACCAGTAGCATACGAATTGAACCCGGTGTCTGCCCTAAGGTTGAACATTTGGAGGGCTGTTTCTTTTCACCCTTTTTCATAACTTTTCTTTTTAATTCTTCAACCCCTTCTTTCTCCTTTCTCCTTTTCTCCTTTTTTCAATCATACCTAAGGACTTTTAATTAAAATCTATTGGATTTGTCCTTGGGTAGATCCCTCCGGCTCCGGTAGATCATAGGACGGTTTTTCCTATCCTTAGTCACCTTATAACTCCATGACTATCCTATATTTGCCATGAAACCATTTATGAAAATCTCTCAAAGTGTTTATGATAATAAAACACATTGTTGACACTTCAAGAGTTTTGCATTTCTTTTGAAGGACTCCCCCTTCACATGTGCTCATGGATATTTAAGAAATTTGCACATGTGGGAGGAGTAAGCAATTTTTTGAATTGATCCACTTTCAGTGAACATGACCGATTCGAGACACGGTTACATCACTAGTTAGACTAGATTGAAATTATTACCCGTCCTGGTCAAGTCCAAAGAAAGTCTCTCGATATGGTACATTCTATTCAGACAAGTCCTATTCGAGACACGCTTACATCACTAGTTGGACTAGCTTGAAATTATTACCCGTCCAGGACAAGTCTTTTTGATTACTGACATTTTAAGCTTCGTCAATTCATTGGTACTTACTGAGTCGAGCTCTTCTGAGATTCAGTCACAAACTTTAAACATCTTTGATGACATTTTAATCATTTCTTCTCCCCCTCAAAAATAGCATAGCCTGATATTTTTGATATCAATTGATTAATAAAAGCTTTTTGGAGAGAAATACAGATTTGATTTTGCATGAAATCGGAACATTTTTGTTATTGTACTCCCCCTTAATGATAGCACATTTTAAAATCAATTAAGGGCTTTGAGGGAGTTATCTTGAGCACTCATTTTGAGAGATTTTGATAAATCTTTTGAACAATCTTGAAAAAGTGCTCAAGAATTCTTTTTGAAAACGAGTTTATGCTTGAAATCTTTTTCGTTTGTTTAGAGTCGAACTTTTTGAAAAAGAGTTCATCATTGAACGTACGAGTCCTTGATTTGAAAATAATCATAAGTCATCATTTAAGTACGGGTTTCGTACTGAAGTATACGAAAGCCATTGTGAAGAAACTTTTTGAGAAACGACATGTTTTAGAAAAACATTTAAAAGAACTCCCGTTCAAGCATCTGTACATGTCCGTATCATTGTTGAAAGACATTTCTAGACACGTACAGAATACTGATTTATACGAGAGACATGTCGTGAGAAGAATATTTTTGGATTTTTTGATTTTATAATGTTTTTGTATTTTTTGAAAATTTTATATTTTTGTATTTTGTTTTTGTTGGTTTTTCAAATTTTGTATTTTGTTTTTTTTCAAAAATATTTACGGCGAAGCGATTTTGAAATCATTTTTCAAGAAGATTCGAGAAGACGTTCTAGCTCCTCAGTAGTTAGGCTTCGCATGCCAATTCGTTGAACTAAATAGTCAAACCGTTCTTTTGGAAGGGCTTTAGTGAATAGATCGGCGAGTTGGTAATCTGTCTTAACGAAAAATAATTCAACAGTACCCTCTTCTACGTGTTCTTTGATGAAATGGTAGCAGACTTTGATATGCTTCGTCTTAGAGTGATGTACGGGATTGCACGAGATGGCTATGGCAGTTTTTGAGTCACAATACATAGGTATTCTGTCAAAAGTAAAGCCATAATCTGTGAGCTGTGTCCGCATCTAAAGAACTTGGGCACGACACGCAGATAGAGACACATACTCAGCTTCGGCAGTTGATAGCACAGTACAATCCTATTTCTTTGACGACCAGCTTACTAGCTTTTCACCCAAAAATTGTGCTCCACCTGATGTACTCTTTGCTGTAACTTGATCACCAGCATGGTCGGCATCTGAAAAAGCTGTTAGATTAAACCCCGAATCCTTCAGATACCAAAGTCCCATGTTAATGGTGCTTCGTAGGTACTGGAAGATCCGTTTAACCTCTTTGAGGTGAAGTTCGGTAGGCTTTGCCTGAAACCGTGCTAATAAACAAACAGCAAATTGAATATCGGGTCGACTAGCAGTTAGGTACATGAGAGAACCGATCATGCTCCGATATTTCTTCAGATCGATGGTTTTCCCAAACAAATCAGCACCTTTTTTTGGTGAAGTGACCATTGGTGTACCAACAGAATCACAGTTTTCCATTCCATGTTTTTTCAAAATCTCTATTGTATATTTAGCTTGATTGATAAAAATACCACGAGGGGATTGATGTATTTGTAAACCAAGAAAGGATTTTAGTTCCCCCATCATGGACATTTCAAATTTGTTTTTCATGAGATTTTCAAAATGTTTTGAATGGTTAGGATTGGTTGATCCAAAAATAATGTCGTCCACGTAAATTTGAACGATCAAAATGTCATCTTTGAATTTTTTGATAAACAAGGTGTCATCAACCGTTCCTTTTGTGAAATTGTTTTTGAGCAAGAAAGATGATAGTTCGTCATACCACGCTCTTGGAGCTTGTTTTAAACTATAAATGGCTTTCTTAAGCTTGTAGACGTAGTCTGGATGATCTTTGTCAACGAATCCTTCTGGCAGACTCACATACACTTCTTCTTTCAGAGTTCCATTCAAGAAAGCAGTCTTAATATCCATCTGATAGACTGTGATGTTTTTGTGAGCGGCATAGGCTAAGAAAATCCGGGCTGCTTCAAGTCTGGCTACAGGCGCGAATGATTCTTCGAAATCTATCCCTTCTTCTTGTGGATAACCTTTAGCCACGAGACGAGCTTTGTTGCGAATAACAGTCATTTCCTCATCCAGTTTGTTCTTCCACAACCACTTGAGATCAAGAACACGTATATCAAGTGGTCGTTCAACAAATTCCCAACTATCATGTAACTGGTATTGAAGAATTTCATCCTGCATTGCTTCTATCCATGGGTTTTCTACCATTGCTTCCAGAATGTTCTTTGGTTCTTTGAGGCTGATTGAGCAAATGTAAATGCACAATTCGAGATCGGTGGCAAGTTGTCTCCTTGTCTGAACTGGCTTTGAAGGTTCACCAATAACATGTTCTATTGGATGGTCTTTTGTCCATTGAAACGTAGAAGGGTACCTTGGGTTTAACGAATGTGTATTAGATAGTTCTTGTAACCTTGAAGAAGATTCAGCAGAGTCTGTTGCAAATGGGTTTTCAAATATTTCTTCTTCTTCTAACGCAACATTGTTTGAATTATTTGTTGGTTCTTCTTGAAAATTTGTGTTTTGGTTTTTCTCATCAACTCTTGGTAGAACAATTTCAATAAATGGAGTTGCTGGAGTAGATGTTGATGATGCTGAGGGAGTTGGTACTTCAACTTCGATTGTTGTAGATGCATCTTGTGATGGTGGTGATGGTTGATGGTTTTGAGCGGGTGCAGCGGAATGTTGTGGAGATGTGTTTGTAGAAGTTCCACCATAATATTCATCAAACATCAACTCGAAGAAATTTTCCAGTTCTTGTTCTGTGGGTTTGTCCGTGTTTGTTGATTGAGCTCCTTGAGGTACGAGTCCTGAACTGATGTGTCCAAAAGTCTGCTGGTTTGGTGCGGGTCCTAATCCGTTTTGATTAGCAGCCATCGGATTAAGTGCGCGTTCTAGAGCGTATCTCTCAGAAGCCATCTGTGAAATCTCGTCAAACTTCACATTCATCGTCTCCATTATCCTTTTTGTTTGTCTATTATACACCCTGAATGCCCTCGAGTTTTCTGAATATCCAATGAAGATTCCAATATCACCCTTTGCTTTTAACTTCCCTAGATCTTCTCTGTCATTCGTCGGATAGCACAAAGCGCCAAACACGTGAAGGTAAGAGATGTCAGGTTTACGGTTGTTCACTAGCTCATATGGGGTTTTATTGAATCTCGGATGGACTAGGGATCGGTTTTGAGTAAAACAAGCAGTGACTACAACATCAGCCCATAAGAATAGAGGTGCACTAGAATAAATTAGCATTGTGCGAGCAGCTTCCACAAGTGTTCGATTTCTTCTTTTAACTACCCCATTCTGCTGTGGAGTTCTAACAACTGATGTTTGGTGTGTGATTCCAACATCTTCAAGGTAAGTTCTTAACACCTGGTTTGTAAATTTTGTGCCATTGTCTGTTCTTATAATCCTTACTGGAGCTTGAAGTAGAACTTGAATACGCTTCAGAAAGGTGATGATGATGCCTGGTGCTTCGTCTTTTGATCTCAAAAACTTTACCCAAGTATATCTTGAATAATCATCAACAATAACGAGAATATACTTTTTCCCATTAATGCTTTCAGCTCTCATTGGGCCACATAAGTCCATGTGCAACATATGTAACCTTGCTTCCGAACTAGGTACGGTTTTGGGTTTATATGATGCTATTTTACTTTTTCCTTGTTCTCATGATGGACATAGGTGTTCCTTGGTGTATTTGAATTTAGGAAGTCTGTTGACAATGTTGTCTTTGGCTAACTTGTTGATGGTGTCGAAATTGAGATGGGATAATCTTCTATGCCACAGGCAGGACATAGTTTTGGTTGCCCTTGTCATAAGACAAATTGGTGATGTAGAAGCCATTTGGTTGATGTCGATAGCATACAAGTTTGTACCAAGATTACTAGTTAAGAGAGCATCACCAACCAAATTTCTAATAAAAACCGTGTTTCTCCTGAATGCTACTTCTAAATCTGCATCACAAAACTGCCCGACTGAAAACAAATTGTGTCCCAATCCTTCGACGTAGTAAACTCGAGTGATCAAAAAATTCCCAAATTGAAGATCTCTATAACCCTGAATAGCTGCTACATGATCATTTCCAAATCGTACAGTTCCCATGAATTCTAGACGAAATTGATCAGCAGCTTTAAATTCCAGGTCATGTGCTTGGAGCAACTCGATTCAATGATCCAAAGACATATTTCGATAACCTGCCAAGAACAGAAGAGTTTGTATTTGGAAACCATTTTGAACTTGATTCCATGGGGTTAGGAATAAAATCTAAATCACACTCATAGACAATTGCTACTTGTTTAGCTTGAGCTATTTCTAATTTTCCGTTCTGAAGAGTGAACTCTCTACCCGTTGGAATCCCCATACTAAACTTAAGGTAGTTCCTAGGCATTCGACTAATAGTGGTAGACCTAAAGCGTGCAACTAATCTTTCTATAGATCTAGATCTAGCACTAGGTCTTTTTGGAACATTCTTCTGTTCAGGCGTAACATTCACATTCTTAGAAACACATTCATCATGAACATCATTAATTAAACATTTCTTGCATATTAAACAAACAGAGTCATTACATGCATTAGAAACAGTACTCTCGACATTACATTCAGATGAAACATGTCTCTTATTACAAAACGATAAATTCCTAGGGTGTTCTTCTACTTCTTCAACTTTATTCTTGCTACTACTCTTAGATGCAGGCGAGACTCTATTGTTCCTTGTATTTCTCTTAGGCTTTAGTCTGTTGCGCCTAGAGGTTCTTTCTAATCCTGTAGAAGGTAAGGCACACACATTAGGATTTATATTGTTGTCCTTCTTAGCATCCCTAGATTCTTTAGAATTATCCTTTATGCACTTGTCATTTGTCTTAGAAGTGGAGCAGACGCACTAGTGGGACTAATCCTAAAAAGGCCAGGTGCTATCACTTTTGGTGTTTCGACAACCGCTTTTCCTTTTTCAACAATCTTTTCATTTTTACTTTGCTTGGGCAAGGGTGTTGGAGTGACTGGTTTTGTCAAGTCCTTTTTATCATCGACTTTTGGAGCAAACCGTGAAATTGACATTTTTGGTTTTTGAACCGTGTTTGAAACATTTGGTTTCTCCGAAGTCAATGGTTTTGCAAACTTAGTTTCCGCACCCTTCCCTTTTTAACTTTCAAGCTGAGCCCTCAAAAGATCATTTTGCTCTTTCATGTTCTTGAAGGCACGCTCATACGACAGTTTGTCATACTTGAATTCTTCTCTTTTACGATCAAGTTGTTTAAAATATGACACATTTTTTTTAAAGTTTTATAAGAGCATTTTCATATTTTGAAACAATTTCGGAGGTCTCAGCTCTCAGTCGTTCATTGTCTTGAACAGAATATGTTTGTATGATAATGGACATTATATCAGTAGTCATAACAGCTTCGAAGAGAGAATCATTTAATTTTTCCAAAACATTGATTTGCTCAAAAGATTCATTAGCCTTCTTTATCAGGGATTTGTGATTTGTGACGAAGTCAGCTGTTTCTTTCAAAAATGCTTGTTCAAAATGAATTACACGAGCATGAATGTTATTAATTTGAGGAGCAAATTCACTTTCAAGAATCTTTTTAAGCTGTAAATGAACCCTGGAATTCCAGTTAATCTCATTAAGTCTCGTTTTAGATTCTAAAGTCGTTTTAAATTGCCCAACTCTTGTTTTAAGATCATCAAGATATCCCCTTGCAGCACTTGTGTTAAAAGTGTTGTTTGAGGACATCTGTTCCATGTTTGAAATTGATTTGGAAGCAACTACTTTCTTAGAAAACATTTTTGAGAATGGTCGTTTGATGGAAAACACAGATGGTTCTTTTTGTGGAACAAAAGTAATTCCCGAAAGTTTGTTCAATTTGTTGTAATCAATGGGTTTCAAATCCTTTTGTTTTATTTTGTTTATGCTCTCTTCGACAAGTTCCATCATTTGCACAGAATCACGAACGACTGGAGGATCATGTTTGGTGTAAATGAGGTTACCATTATACAAAACATTTTGTTCTTCCTGAGCTTTCTTGAGATTACAAGGATTATTGTTGCCAAGAGTAATTTTGTGTTTCGTATGGTAAATCGGATTAGTTTGGTTTGAAATCATTTTCATTTTTTGACTTGACTGATCTGACTTAACCACTAATTCTTGTAGATGTGCAATCTTGTGTTCTGACTCTACGATTTCTTCCAAAAGTTTATCTTCTTTCATTGCAAAGTCCTTTTTCAACTCATCCCGTTCTTTATCAAGATTCGTATAAGCTGTTTTTTTGTTTTGAAAGTTGGTTTGTTAATTTAGAAATTTCTTGTTTTAAAGAGTTAATGGTTTTTGTTGAACTTATTTACAGATTAGCAAACTTGTTTTTCCATTCTGTTGGGTTTGAAACTGCTGCTAAGTGAAACTGCTGCTATGAATGAAACTGCTGCTAGTGGTAATGATTCTGCTGCTAATGTCAAAGTGCTGCTGAGGTTAAATGCTGCTAACAGAATCTACTGCTGATGGGATAAGGATGTATACGACTTAGATAATTATAGAATAGATTGTGTAAATATTATATACGTCTAGAATATTCTTATCGTGTAGAGAAAGGTATTGTAAACCTAGTAGGATTCCTTGGTCTATAAAAGGAGGATCCTAGGGTTAGTTTATAAACGTATTATTATTCACTTCAAGGTTGTAAAACCCTAGCATTGTCGAGTGCTCATATTAATAATATTGAAGTGTTGAAAGTGAATCATTATTCTTCTTAAGTTAAGCTTTTATATTCCGAATATTTGCTTAAGTGTTTAATCAAGTTAACTTCTATACAAGATCGTTTAAGCTCAACTGGGATCAACAAGTGGTATCAGAGCTTGTGATCTAGAAGTTATTATCAAGAAGATTTTGTTTCTTAAAAGTTTGCTGTTCCAAATCTATTGCTAAGATGGGTGATGAAACTCATATGGTGACTGCTTCAAGGGTGCCCATGCTAAATCCTTCTAAGTATGAGCTATGGAAGAGAAGAATCAGACAGTACATTCGCATGATTGATTTCAACATGTGGAATGTGATTATTAATGGTGATTCTGTACCTGAGAAGAGTGCTGATGGTAAGGAGATACCAATTAAGTCTGCTGAAGCCAACACAGTAAGGAAGATGAAAATCAAAGCACATAGTATTCTCTTAATGGGAATACCTAATGAATTTCAAGTGGACTTTGATGACTGTGAATCTGGAAAAGAATTGATGGATGCTGTTGAATTCAGGTTTGGAGGGAATGATGCTACTAAGAAATCCAGGAAAAACATGCTGAAGCATCAGTTTGAGAATTTTACTTCTGAAACTGAAGAGAAGATAATTGGCACATACAACAGGCTAAACCAACTTGTTAGTCATCTAAAGCTTGTTGGCTATGTGCTTCCACAAGAAGACGTAAATCTAAAGTTTCTAAGAAGTCTTGCACCTGAATGGAGTATGCACACAGTTGTGTGGAGCAATAAGCCTGATTTTAAAACTATGAAGTTGGAGAGTCTCTACAACAATTTAAGAGTGTTTGAATCAGAACTATCTACCTCTTCTACTTCATCTTCTGGTACTCAAAACCTTGCCTTTGTATCCTCTAAAGGAAAAGGATCTCAAGAATCTTACTCTGCTGCTCGTTCTACTGCTTATGGAGTATCTGCTGCTGATGGATCTGTTGCTAGTTCAAATGATAAGATTTCTACCAGTGATATTGCTTTGTGTGCATTCTTAGTTGAGCTCACAACTACTATAAGGTCACATGTCATTAATCAAGACTTGGATCATATTGATCCTGATGATCTTGAAGAAATTGATCTTAAATGGCAAATGGCTATATTGACCTTGAGGGCAAGAGAGTTTTTGAAGAAGACTAGAAGAGAAGTAAAATATAACGCTAAGGAAAGTACAGGCTTTGACAAATCAAAGATAGAGTGTTACAATTGTAACAGGAAAGGACATTTTGCCAGGGAGTGTAGAGCTCCAAAGAAGAATGCTGATGCTACAAAGAAGGTTGCTGAAGAATCGAAGACTGCACTGGTATCTTGTGATGGACTGGGAGATTATGATTGGAGTGATATGTCTAAAGAAGAACCAAATTTCTCTTTGGTAGTTGCTGCTCAACCCAAAGTGCAAAACTTTGCACTTATGGCTTATGGTTCATCATCAGGCTCTGACTCTGAGGTATCAAATGATTCAGACTTATCTGTGTGTTCTTTTAAATCTTGTGCTGACACTATAGAAGAACTTAAGTCTAGGAATGAGAGTTTAAATAGAGAATTTGAACACCTAAAACTTGATAACTTAGGTTATAAAGTAGGTATTCAAAATGTTGAAAGAAGGTTAGAATATCTCAAAGAGTGTGAGAAGGAATATGTAGATCAACTTAACCTCAGAGATATAGAAATCTTTAAGAAAAACAGTGAAGTAGAAGTTCTTAAAATTAAGTTAGAAGAAGCAGAAAAAGAAAAAGAGGAAGCTCTTGCTGATAAAGATAAACATGTAGTAAGAGTACAAAAACAACAATATGCTTCTGATTTGGTTCATAAATCTATAAAGAGTACCTTGATGAGAAAAGGTAGTGGAATTGGATATAATGAAGTGGCTCCTCCAGCCAAAAGTGCTTTTGCTCCACCAGGAAAAGAACTATCCTTCATTAGTCAGCTAAATATTGAAAAACCTGTAGGTGAATGTAGCACAAGTGTTAAAGAAACACCTAAGGTTGAGGTTAGAAAATTTCCTGAAGCTCCTACTATAGAAGAATGGTATTCTGATAGTGATAGTGATAGTGATGAGGAACAGGTTAAACCAGAACAAAGTGTGAAAAAGGAAGAAATTCCTACAATGTTTAAACCTAAAATGGAACAGGTTAAGTTTGTCAAACCTGTGTTAGGAAATAACATCTCTAGGAAATTGGTAGAGTACAATGAGGTACCTAGAGAACAGATGGAAAAGTTCAATAATAAGCCTAGGGGTAACCAGAGAAACTTCAACAACCTAGTTTCACACAGATTAGGTAATCAGTTTCAATTACAAAAGAAGGCTTGTTATAAGTGTGGTAGCTTTGATCACTTGATTGTTAGATGTCCTGAACACCAAAAGCCTGTTTGGAATCAATACACTAGGGTGAATCACAAATATGTAACTAACCAAACTCACCCACATCCTAATAGGAATATGGTTTCAAGAGCTGTTTTATTGAGATCTGGTGCAACTAGATCTATTTATGATGCTAAATCAAATGGTGTTTTCAAAACCACAACTGGTTCTTCTACTGGCTCTACTGCTAGTAAGCATTCTGCTGCTAGTATGCACTCTACTGCTAGTAAGCAACCTGCTGCTAGTACAAAACTTTCTACTTATGGGCCAAAAGTTTTAACAAATACAGTTGTTGGTAATCACTTTTATGTTGTTAAGGCCTCAGCTTGCTGGACTTGGAAACCAAAAACTACTGATTCAAATTCTGTTTCCAAGAATAGTAGTGCATCAAGTGATTTAAAGAAATTTAATTATGTTGATGCACAGGGCAGACCCAAGTCAGTAATGGCTTGGGTCGTCAAGAGGAACTAATGTCTCTACTTTTCATGTGCAGGTTAATCTACTGGATGAGCTTAAGGATATGGTTATTGTTGACAGTGGATGTTCTAGACACATGACAGGAGATGAGTCTCAACTTGAAGACTTTGAGGCTTTTAATGGTGGTTATGTTGCTTTTGGGAATGATCCAAAAGGTGGAAAGATTGTTGGAAGATGAACTCTAAGAACTGGAAATTTGGACTTTGAGAAGGTGTTTCTTGTGAAAGGACTTAAGTTTAACCTTTTTAGTGTCTCACAAATGTGTGACAAAAAGAACTTTGTTATTTTTACAGACACTGAGTGTATGAACCTTTCTCCTGACTATCAGTTGCCAGATGACAAATTTGTGCTTTTGAAGATCCCTAGAAATGAGAATATATACAGTGACCATATTAAGAACATTGTTCCTAAGAGGGCTTTGACTTGTCTAATTGCAAAGGCCACTGTTGATGAATCCAAATTATGGCATAGGAGATTGGGACATCTAAACTATAAGACCATAAACAAATTGGTAAAAGGAAACCTTGTCAGAGGAATGCCTACAAAGACTTTTGAGAATTGTGAAACTTGTGTTGCCTGTCAAAAGGGTAAACAACATAGAGTTTCATTTAAGTCCAAGACTGTGAACACAAATACTGAGCCATTACACTTACTACACATGGATTTATTTGGGCCTGTATTTGTAAAAAGCTTGAACAAGAAGTCATATTGTCTTGTTGTCACTGATGACTTTAGCAGGTTTACTTGGGTATTCTTTCTAGCCACTAAAGATGAAACTCCAGAAATACTCAAGGCATTCATTACAAGAGTTGAAAACCTGCACAATCACAAGGTGAAGATAATCAGATGTGACAATGGTACTGAGTTCAAGAACAGTGTTATGAATCAATTCTGTCTGGGGAAAGGAATTCTTATACAGTATAGTGTAGCAAGAACTCCACAACAGAATGGTGTTGCAGAAAGAAGAAACAGGACACTTATTGAGGCTTCAAGAACAATGTTATCTGATTCAAAACTACCTATACCTTTTTGGGCTGAAGCTGTGAACATTGCATGCTTTGTGCATAACAGAAGTAAGGTAGTCAAGCCTCATAATAAGACTCCATATGAGTTATTTCATGGAAAGAAGCCAATGATTGATTTTCTCAAACCATTTGGATGTCCTGTTACAATTTTGAACACTAAGGATCAGCTAGGAAAATTTGATGAAAAAGCTGATGAAGGAAATTTGGTTGGTTACTCTGTGATTAGTAAAGCTTTCAGGGTATACAATAAGATAACCAAACATGTAGAGGAGAATTTGCATATCAAGTTTTCTGAGAACACATCTAATCCTGAAGGAAAAGGACCAGAATGGCTGTTTAATGTTGATATGCTTACCAAAACAATGAATTATGTACCAGTTATTGCCAGTATTGACACTAACAAACGACAAGTAGAATTTTTTTTGGTTGAGAAACTAAAGGTTGGTCCTACTTTACTACCCTTTCAGACTGATCTAAGTCCTAAAGAAGATGTTGTTACTCAAGAGATACCTAAGGAAACTAAAGAAGGTATTGAAATACCTATTGAAGCAGAAAAAGAAACTAATGGGGTTTCCAAAGTAGTTGTTGATGTTTCTCCTACTAAGCCAGAAGACTCTGCTGCTGACTCAGAAGACTCTACTGCTAGGCCAAAAGATGCAACTACTGCTCCAACTAATTCTGCTGCTAAGCCTACTAACTCTACTGCTACTTCTATGTTTCCTAATTTGGACACTCAGGGTAGACCTATTGCTGATTCTATCTATCCTGATGATCCAAATATGCCTCCTCTTGAGAATATTTACTATGACACAGATGATGATGCACTTGATGGTAAGTTATTTGGAGCTGATGCAGACATTACTAATTTGGAACTTAATATTCCTGTTACTCCCACACCTAGCACAAGAGTACACAAGGATCATCCCAAAGACCAAATTTTAAGTGATCCACAATCATCTATTCAAACTAGGCAGATGACTAAAGCACTGAAAGATCTTCAACATCAAAGTTTCTTTGCCAGATCTCTGCATCAAAGAAATAGTCATAAAGATCTTCAATAATTGCCTGTTTGCCTGTTTTCTTTCTCAGATAGAACCTAAGAATACCTACAAAGCCCTATAAGAAGCAAGTTGGCTAGAAGCAATGCAATATGAGATTCTACAATTCAAGCTGCAAGAAGTTTGGACTTTGGTTGTACTGCCAAATGGAAAAAGAGTGATTGGTACTAAATGGGTTTTCAGATGCAAAAGAGATGAGAGAGGAATTGTCATAAGGAATAAGGCAAGGTTAGTAGCACAGGGATACACACAACAAGAAGGCCTTGATTATGATGAAGTATTTGCTCCAGTGGCAAGAATAGAAGCAATTAGATTATTCTTGGCTTATGCTTCATACAAAGATTTTGTAATGTATCAAATGGATGTAAAGAGTGCTTTTCTGTATGGGACCATTACAGAAGAAGTTTATGTATCCCAACCACCAGGCTTTGAAGACCCTGATCATCCTGATAAAGTTTACAAGGTAAATAAAGCAATGTATGGTTTACATCAAGCTCCTAGAGCTTGGTATGACACTTTGTCAACATACTTGCTAGAGTCTGGGTTTAGTAGAGGAAAGATTGATAAAACTCTGTTTCTCAAAAGACAAAAGGATGACCTTTTGCTGGTTCAAATCTATGTTGATGACATCATCTTTGGGTCTACAAATAAAGCTATGTGTGTTAGTTTTGAGAAGCTTATGAAGGACAAGTTTGCTATGAGTTCTATGGGAGAACTCACCTTCTTCTTAGGTCTGCAAGTCACACAGAAAGATAATGGTATATTTATCAGTCATGATAAGTATGTCAATGATATTTTGAAGAAGTTTGGATTTGAAGATGCTAAGCCTGCCAAGACTACCATGGAAACCAACAAACCATTGCTGAAAGATGAATATGGAAAGGAAGTGGATATTCACTTGTACGGGTCTATGATTGGCTCATTGATGTATCTCACAGCATCAAGGCCTGATATCATGTTTGCTGTGTGTGCCTGTGCAAGATTTCAAGTGTGTCCCAAGGAATCACATCTCAATGCAATGAAGAGAATTTTTAGATATCTGAGGCATCAACCAAAATTGGGCCTTTGGTATCCTAAGGATTCACCTTTTGATTTGATTTCATATTCAGATAGTGACTATGCTGGAGCTTCTTTGGATAGAAAGTCTACTACAGGGGGTTGTCAATTTCTAGGAAGCAGATTGGTGTCATGGCAATGCAAGAAGCAAACAGTGGTGGCAAATTCTACAACTGAAGTTGAGTATGTGGCTGTTTCAAGTTGTTGTGGACAAGTTCTATGGATGCAGAATCAATTATTGGATTATGGGTACAATTTCATGAATGCCAAAATTCATATTGATAACAACAGCACACTTTGCATAATTAAAAATCCTGTTTTTCATTCTAAAACAAAACATATTGAGATAAGACATCACTTTATCAGGGATTGCTATGAAAAGAAGTTGATCCAAATTGTTAAAGTTCATACTGATAACAATGTTGCTGATCTTCTCACTAAACATTTTGATGTGGGGAGGTTTCAATTTTTAATTGCAAACATTGGTATGATAAATCTTTGAAAAACTTATCTCTTTGTTTTTGTAAAAGTCTGTAAAGGTATTGTGCTGCTTGTTACTCTGCTGCTTATCTTCAAGCATAAATTTGTGATGAAATGTACTATGCTGCTGTTTCTAACTCTACTGCTAGTACATATACTTGTTTGTTTTGTGGTGTTTGGTCTAACATTTGCAGGTACACGAATGGTGTTAGTTGATGATTTGCAAAGAATTAACACAAGAAAGTAAACATCTTTCATTCATCACTAACAGAGTACATTAGATCAACCATCAAAAGAAAACAACAAAAGATGGAATTAAAAGACTATCATCTACAACTACATCACTTCCTAGGGCATGGAAGCCCAAGAACAATCTTTCTCTCCTTAGGAAGAGGAGAGTTTGTCTTCTTTGTCTTCTTTGTCTTGGTGGATGTCTTGGGTCTTTGCCTTGATGATTGTGGCCTCTCAGGAGTGGAAGGTGGTTCAGTTGGAGGCTCATCCTCATCTAATGAAGTGTAGATGAAAGGGGAAACAAGCTCCCTTGGAGATGGTTGTCTGACAGGGATCCAAGTTGGGTCTTCTGATGATTCTGAAGATGATGGAGACTTAGGGGACATCACTGCTTTACCCCTGGAAGTCCTTGGGGTTTGATTCAAATGAAGAAGATCTTTGAAAATAGGGAGATCATGCTTTCTCTTTTTGGCTTGCTCTTTGGTTCTATAACCATCATGAGGAGGACGGAAAGGAGGCACATATGTTTCAAAAGGGGTTTCATCTTCAGATGATGAATCAGAAGAGATATTGATGATTTCTGGTGTTGATTTCATGATTATTTGATTTGATTTGGGTTAATTGAAGTTTTGATTTGATTGATTGGTGTTTTGATTGCGATTAGGGTTTGATTGTGGTGAATTAGGGAAAAGATTTAGTCAGTTTTTATAGGGATTACGGAGTATAAAGTGCATTAAATGCTAAGGATCTTTGACTTTTTGGCCAAGCTGTTTAGTCAACTCTGCTGCTGGATAATTACACTCTGCTGCTAGTTATATAACTCTGCTGCTAGTGATATCGGGCTGCTACGGTTGTAAGTGTGAGGGTGGGATGTGTAACTTCTATCAATCACTTTAAAACCTAATTGATCTTCATTATTGGTTTTCTCACGTTTCAAATTGAAGTTATCACAAACCCTAACACTCAATAACTCTCAAAGTCAATTATTCCCATTTTCTCAAAACCCTAATTCATGGATATTGCACGTACCTGGGCTGAGCAACACAATAGTGTTGCTGTTTTGGATAAAGAGTTGGTTCCTGAAGGGCTCACAGACATGGTTAAATTTTTGAATGCTACTTCTCTTAGGTATGCACTCACTATGAATCCTACTATATATGTTTCTTACATCAAACAGTTTTGGCTTACTGCTAAAATCAAAACTATGAATGGGGAAATATATGTTAGTGCCTTAGTAGATGGGCAAAAGGTTAGTGTAACTGAATCATTTATAAGGGAAACCCTTCTCTTAGATGATGAAACAGAGACCACTTGCCTGGCCAATTCTGCTATTTTTGCTGGGTTAAAAGATTTGGGATATGAGGGGAAACATACAAATTTCAAATTTCAAAAAGCTCTCCTTTGTCCTCAATACAAGTTTTTGGTACACCTTCTCCTTCATTGTTTGAGTCCTAAAACTTCTGGGTGGCATGAGTTTAGTGCTACTATTGCTTCTGCAATGGTATGCCTGAGCAAAGGTCAACCATTCAATTTTTCAAGAATGATATTGGAGGGGATGTTTAAAAGTGTTAAAAGAGTCTGGTTCTTTTTTGCTTTATCCAAGGTTTATTCAACTCTTTATTCAAAATCAACTTACAAAGTTTAGAGGACATGCTGCTAGTTATGATGCTCCAAAATTGGTTTCAAAAACTTTCACTTTCTTGGTTAAGCATGGAAAAAGTTTTTCAGGCACACATACAAATCTTACACCTTATATGGTGCAACATGTGCAAAATATTCAGGGTGAAGGATCAGGAAATCCCACTGACTCCCATCACACACCCAATCTTTCTTCATCTTCTACACAACCCAAAATACACTATAACCGTAGGAAAACCAAAAAGAACACTGATCTACCTTAGGATAGTGTTAGTATGGCTGTACCAGATGAGGATGTCATTGTTGATGGAGGGGACATGTTGGTGAGGGCTGTCACTACTGCTTCTAGCTTAGCAGCAGACGAGGATAGTGATAACATAAATAAGACCCAAACCAAGGCAACATCTAGAGATGATGATTCTTCTGAATCAAATTCTCAGGATGGTAACCCTAGCCAAATGGCAAATACAGGGGGCTCAGCTGATCAAACTAGGTTTGATACTGAGTTTATGTCCCAAGATTCACCTCTCGGACCAGGTTACACAGGTCGAAGTGATGAGGACAGGCCAGTGACAAATGAATTGACGGAAACTCTTGTACATGATGACAATGTCCATGATTCACCTCTCGGACCAGGTAACACAGGTCGAAGTGATGAGACTACTCTGCAACTTATTCAGGAATTGACGGTTACTTGTACCAATTTGGGGTTGAAGTGTACTACTTTGGAAGATAAGGTTCTTACTCTGTCTAGTGTGGTTACAAGTCAAGGAAAGATAATCACAACATTGAAGAAATATATTAAGAAATTGAAGAAATCAAAAACTTCAACCTCATTAAAAAGGCTAAAGAAGGTGGGCACTTCTCAAGTTATTAGTTCACCTGAACTTTCTACTCATTTGGAAGAGGATGATGCTTCCAAACAGGGGAGGAATGAAGATGCAATGGGTTCAGGGGAGGCAAATTTGAAGAAGGTTGAAAGTGCTCAGGTTATGAATGAAGAGATGGCTTCAGGGGAGGTTCCAGTAAAAGGAGATATGGATGTGGAAAGTCCTGAAGATGCTGAGAATTTTGTGGTTGCTGATCAATCATGGAATGAGGTGGTTATGGAACAAGTGATTGTTACTCAAGAAAAGGTGGTGGAAAAACTTAAGACTTTGGAGCCTGAGCAATTAGTGAAGGCAACAGGGGTAATAGGTGAAGCTTTAAAGACTTTGGAGGATTCAATGGTGAAAGAACTTGAAAATGCTGCTATTGCTGATAAGACTAATGTCTCTACTGTTGTTCATGATTCTGCTGCTAAGGATTCTTCTAATTCTGCTGCTAGTGGAAAAGTGACTTCTGCTGATGTACAAGGCTCTGCTTCTGGATCTAGTGATAATGCTGCTGCTGAAGCAATGGTTTTGTTAAGTAAGAAGACTTCTGAAGTTCTATGTGAATCATCTTCAAAACATATACAACTACCACCAACACCATCTACAATAACAACTACGTCATTTACACCAAGTGTACCTCTAAAAGGAGTTGTCATTAGAGAACCTGCTGCTCAACCAAAGAAGATAGTATCTTCATCTACTGACAAAGGAAAGGGTAAGCAAGTTGCAGAATCTCAATGGATGTATAAGGGATTTTACTATTCTGTACTACCTTTTAATCTATGGCCAAAGGAATTACAAATTAAACATGACTCAGCTATTGCTTTGAAAGAACAAGAGATGATTAATCAAGAAGATCTACAGCTGGCTCAGAAAGAAAAGGAAAAGATTGAAAAGGAGACAGAAGACTTAAGGAGGTATGATGAATGGTTGAATGAGAAGATAAGAATAGAGGCTAATATTGAACTTAACAAGCTGATCAAGATTGAGGATAATGAAGATCAAACTTTTGATGTTAAATCTTGGTTAAGTAAGTTCACAGATAAGAAAAGGAAAGAAGATGCTGCTGCTAGAAAGAATAAAAAGGTACTTAGAGGTCCAACTCCATTACAAAAGAGAAAAGAGTATGAAAGATATCTGAAGAATATGAAAGGATGGAAATTGGTGCATTTAAAACCTAAGTCTGATCAAGAGGTTTATGATTTGCATCAAGTGGTTAAAAGACAAATAGATACTTTTTATCCTATGGGCTGTGCTGAAGACTTGGAATTTATTGCTCAGATGAATAAGAAGTTGGTACCTTAAAAAGTGGTTGAAGCAGAGTATGTTCAAAAAGCTGATGTTGTTAAGCAGTTTGATGATGCAGCTAAGATTACTTCTTCTGTGCAAAGTGGTAAAAGAAAAGGTTTAGTTCATAAATCATTTGCAAAGAAGAAAAGGAAAACAGGGGAAGAAAGCAGTTCTAAGCCAGAAGGAGATGAGTTCAAGAATGATTTTGATCATATTCCTCCTGAGCATCTAAAAGAACAATTGAAGGTTTACACTATGGTTGGCAAGATGGAAGATCCTGAAGTAGTTGATGCCAAACCAATAGGAGTCAAATATCCAATTATCAAAGTAACTACAGGATATGATACTAACATTGGAGCATTTCATGATGTTGAGAGATCTGATGGAAAGACTCACAGGTTTCTTAGATTTCAACAGATGCTATACTACTTTGATAGAGAGGATGTTGATGACTTGTAGAAGTTATACAAGGCAAAGTTTGGAGCAAAGAAGTTTGATGGTGAAAAGTATGAGAAAGATCAAATTGATCATATCATAACTAAGACTGATAATGTTCTATGGAGAGCTCTAAAACTTATGTATGAACCTTCATTGGATGATTCTGAATGGACAGAGATAGTAGAATACAAAGTAAGAAAATGGAGACTCTTTCAAGATTCTGGAGTTCATGTGCTGGAAATTGGACCAATTACTTTGTATATGCTAGCTAAAATGGATTACCCAGTGGTAAGATACTGGAATATTGTCAATCAGATGATTAATGGTGATAAATCACTTAAGTTGCAGAAAGATTATGATTCTGATGATCAAGCATTCAATTTGCTGTTAAAGTATAAGAAGATATTTGATCAACTGAATTCTCAAGGTTTAAAGTGTTTGGAAGCATCCTCCTAGTGATAAATTGTGCTTAGAAGAAACTTATTTATTTAGAAATACATAATAAGTTTAGGGGAGCATTGTTGGGTTTGAAACTGCTGCTAAGTGAAACTGCTGCTATGAATGAAACTGCTGCTAGTGGTAATGATTCTGCTGCTAATGTCAAAGTGCTGCTGAGGTTAAATGATGCTGACAGAATCTACTGCTGATGGGATAAGGATGTATACGACTTAGATAATTATAGAATAGATTGTGTAAATATTATATACGTCTAGAATATTCTTATTGTGTAGAGAAAGGTATTGTAAACCTAGTAGGATTCCTTGGTCCATAAAAGGAGGATCCTAGGGTTAGTTTATAAACGTATTATTATTCACTTCAAGGTTGTAAAACCCTAGCATTGTCGAGTGCTCATATTAATAATATTGAAGTGTTGAAAGTGAATCATTATTCTTCTTAAGTTAAGCTTTTATATTCCGCATATTTGCTTAATTGTTTAATCAAGTTAACTTCTATACAAGATCGTTTAAGCTCAACTGGGATCAACACATTCCATATCTTTAACAAGTAACTTCTTATAACCAATTTCAAGTTCTGACTCGCGTTCTTTGTGAATTTGAAAACTTTTTGCATTTTCCTTGTATCTCTCAAGCTCGGTGGTCAATATCTCATTCGCGGCCTTAACTTCGCGATTGACCTTTTTCACTATCTCGATTTCAATACCACAATTATTTAATATTGATTCAAATAAAGCACGTGTTTCCTCATCATTCTCAGCATGCTGTGAAACGAAGCCTCCATTATGATTCACGTCTGGAGTTGCTGAAGGAGTATTGCTACTACTTGGCGTGTCCAGGTATGTATCATAAGTGGGTGCTAGCTTCTCAGAATGTTGTTCCTCATGAGGAGACATATCAAATATATCATTATTGTGACATGTGTTGAAGTTTGATACCTCAGATGGTGCATAGGTGTCATAAACAGGAAGTGTGTCAGAATCCGTGTCATACTTAGCTTCCTGAAGGTTCGCCATGAATATGCAGTTCACATCGATATCCTCTCTATCTTCCATGTCATCCATAAGAGCCATAAAATCATTTTCCTCTGCGTTCAACTGAAACCCTGCCTTTTCCTTTTGTGCCAACAACACTGCTTTTTGCAAGTACTCTAGATCTTTCTTGTTCGGCTTAGTAGGACAGTTCCTTGCCATATGACCTACACCCTGGCAGTTGAAACACTTTATCGGATTACCTTGGTTCACATTTACAATAATCCCAACAACTGGAGCTGCAACATTCCTATTCTGATTACCCATTGCCTGATTACCAACATTCTGACCCCTCTGATTTCCAACAAACTGCCCATCTGATTCCCTGCATACTGACCATACTGATTCCTTGCATACTGACCTGCATTCTGATTCTGCATATACTGATTACCTATGTTAAATCCAGTAGCATATCCTTGCTGATTCCCATAAACTCCAACCATTTGGCCTCCATTGCCCATATTGAAACTCGGCTGAGCGATCTACCTGTTGCGAGTATTCGATGAAATCCTTTGGTTGTTGTTTGTTTGTGTAGAATAGTGATACGTGGGAATGGCACCAGGCTTTACCTCTCAAGGGATCTTGAGAAGCTTACAACCCCCACCAGGCAGTGTACCTGATCATTGTAGTATAGTATAGTGACAAGTACCGGGGGATTGATCGTTCAGCTAGGAATACTGTCGCTAGGATTAGAAAACCTAAATACTAGTTCTAAAGGTGAGAGATGATTCTTTTTTGCATTTTTATATTTTTTAGAAAGCAAGTAAAAATCTCGGGTTTGAAGGATTTGGGCGGAATTAGTTGCTAGTCAACTAACCCAATACTAAAGATGCAATCAAAATAAAATACTAGAAATGAAAATAAACTAAATTATACTAAGGTTGTGAGCAATAAGTGGAGAAAATGTGTTTACTTAGATTTCACTACTCCCTAGACATCTTTTACATGTTAATTACTTGTCATAGTTGCATGGATGACGGATTGTATTCCTTAATACCATTCATGGGGTGGCGCACTTAACTCCCCAATTCTATGAGCTCTTATCTCCTCCTATACCATGCCCATCACAACCATAGGGATTATAAACAGTGGCTCACGCATTAAATACAACCAATAAAGACCTAGTGAACATCGGTTCATGTTTCCTAAGACGTTCAAGCATGTTACCATTTGGAGATCTGCCAGTTTTCTTAAGCCTAACATCAAATTCATTCATCCAAAACAATTATAAACAAGTAATCAACACATAATTAACATCTAGGTTTCATTAGATCCAAGCAAACACAAGATAGATCTAGCCTAGCATGATGGAATTAAGACAAGAACATGATATAGACAACCAACACATAGACATATTGATTGAATTAAAAGAATACTTATCTCAATTACACATGAAAGGTATCAAGGGCTTAGAACCCTTGAAAAACCTGTAAAATTCGCACCAAGTTCGTACTTAGGGTTTCTCTAAAACTTCTCTCCCTATAATGTGAAAATTAGAAAACTATATATAGGAAATAGGGTCTGACGACGTCAAGACCAATCTTGTGACGCCGTCACCTCGCCGCCAAAATATTTCTCGGATTGCCTTGATCTACTTCTGACGCCGTCATGTATTAGCATTTCCAGGCCGTCATGATTTTTACTTCTGACGCCGTCCAATATGTACTGGGTCATCATGGAATTTACTCTTGACGCTGTCAGGATGTTACTCTTGACGCCGTCACCTACTGTTCCCAGCAAGGAAAATTAAGACTTTGGCGTTTTCTTCACTTTTATGCTCCAAAAACGTCCAAATTGCTTCCTTTTCCAGATTTCACTCCCAAAGTACCTAAAATCACAAAAGGAATGATTTAGGGCAATATTTGATCAAATAAATTCAATTCCGGGCTTAAATGACCCCCTAAAAGTGGTTCATTTTTCGCCTCATCAAATAGCGTCCTTGGAATGCCTTTGACAGAAAAGCAAACGCTTGTGTCAATGCTTCAGTAGCTTCATCATTTTTAGTGAATTCTGGTTCTTGGAATTGTGGGTATTGCTCATCTGGAATAAGATGTTGTTGTTGCTGTGGTTAGAACTGTTGTTGGTAGACCGGTGTTGGTTTTTGAATGTAGGATGGTTGCATGTAGTTATGAGTGGAAGATGATGATGGTTGTTGTTGTATGTTCACTGGTATAGGTGTTGGTGTATTAGCCATTAATGCTAGAGGATCATGCTTTTTAGCTAGTAATTCAGCTCTTACTTCATTAGCTTCATATTGATTTTGCTTCAAGAAGTCATACAGCTGATCATAAGTCACTTCATGCAAATTCTTTGTCTGATAAACAATAGTGACGTATCTTCCCCATTCTGGTTGCAACTCATTTAGAAAAATGGTGTTGTTAGCAATATTTGTCTGACTGAGGTTGTGTCTTGATAAATCATTCATGATCTTACAGAACCTGTGGTAGTACGTCTCTATGGATTCACCAGGAATTGAAGTAAACTTTCGAAGTTCCTTAAGCAATTGTGTTTCCATTTCCTGTTTCCGATGTCTGTCCCATACATTAACCTCTTGACTCTTTCCCAGACTGCATGAGCACTTACTTCACTGTCAACAGTAGCATAAATGGTTTCAGGTAAACCAAGAACGACGTAATGAAATGCCTGATCATCAGCTTCAATCTGTTTTCTGTCTTCCACAGTGTATTCAGTCTCATTCTGATCTATGTAGTATGGTTGCATGGGTGGGGTTCCATTTGGATCTCCAGGGTCTAGTACTTGTATTGGTTTGAAGGGTCCATCCATAATGGATTTGACAAGAAGATTTCCATTTGTTTTGCTCTTAAGATAGCGCATCATACGACTAGCCAACTATGAGTATCCACCCTTTGACAGCATGGGAGGTCGGTTTTCGGCACCGGCTGCATGAATGTCTTGCTGAGTTGCCATTGATGAAGTGTTGATCGATAAAGTTCATTCTTGGATCGTTCCAACAAAATAGGAGGTGTGTTTTAGAAACTTTTAAGTGTTCTCGAAACTTTGAGGGTTCTCTAAACTTGCACAGTGTTCTCGAAACTTTTGGAATCTCGAAACTTTCACAGTGTTCTCGAAACTTTTTGAGTGATCTCGAAAATTTCAGTGTTTTAGAAACTTTTCAGTGTTCTAAAAATTTTTCAGTGTTTTAGAAACTTTTCAGTGTTCTAGAAACTTTTCAGTGTTCTAGAAACTTTTCAGTGTTTTAGAAACTTTTCAGTGTTCTAGAAACTTTTCAGTGTTCTAGAAACTTTTCAGTGTTTTAGAAACTTTTCAGTGTTCTAGAAACTTAGCACCAAAACTTTCTAAATTATACAATTTAGAGAGTATACCACGAGTCGAAGTGTTTTCTCACTTATACAAGCAAGGGAAACACCGAGTAAGCAACGGGAGCAAGTGTGTTCTCGAAACTTTGTGATTTAGAAACTTTGTGATTTAGAAAGATGGTACAAGTGTGTTCTAGAAAGTTTGCTAGAATTTTGATTTTGCTAAAAGCTCACCCAAATGAAGTTTGTATTTCAAGATTCTTGTACTTCTAGTTATAAAAACACCAAAACTTAAAGAAAGTTGCAAACTTGATGATTTTTATGAAAATTTTTTGTGTTCTAGAAAACAAGTACAATAACCAAAATCGAATTTTTTAAGCTATAAATCTTCAAAAGATTGAAACTTTCTTGCTAGAAAAGGTTTATAACACTAGTTTGTAATCAAAAAACGTGTTAAAGACCAAGAAAAACAAGAAAAGTAGTGACCTTTTTTTTTTTTTTTAAACGTGTATATATGCTAAAAAAAACTCGACACAAACAAACTTTTAACCCTCCTAAATCATTGTAAGGCAATTGATACCACTTGTAGGACCTTAGATAACACAACTTTATCACAACAATAGAAGTAAATATGAAGTAGAGATGGAAAGATGGTGACTTGATATATGTATATGTATTTCGTATGTATATAGAGAGAGAGATGGAAAGATAACTTTTATTCAAGAGAAACACACACACATACACACACAAGCACACACCTCAAATGAGCTTTGAGGTGTTTATATAGTTGGCTACATGAGATGCCCTAAGGCTTTCTATGGGTTTGGGCTTGGACTTGGTTACATGACTAAATAACAAGGCTTATATAACATAACACATAACATATTAGCTTGCCAAGTCCAAAGCCCAATGACTAATCTAATAACAAAAACTACGACACATTACAATGTTATAATAAATGAGAATGACCATCACTTTCTAATATAATTTTTATTGCTAACAAGGTGGTATTTATAGGGAAAAATTTCTGGCAGAATCAGACAGGGGAGCGTAGCCGGCCCCTTTAATTGTGTGGCGGCCCCCTTATAATTAAGGGGGCCGCCCAAACGAAAACTGCAGTTTTCTTGTCTTTTCTGGGGAAAGTTTATTTGGTGAAAAAATAACTGATTTTGGTTAAAAATTTGAATTCATATATTTATTATGAATTAAACATTTTCCTTTAATTACCAAAAGTGTTGTTTTAAATATATAAAATGTTTATACCATTTTATATAATTTGTATTTATTAAATAAACCTTCCTTTGATCATAAAATGTATTAGTGTTGGGCCATATACAATCGTGTATATGTGATTTGATACAACAAAACTACATATGCTTCAATGAAGATAATTGAAGGACTAAATATGCATAATGAAGATTCTACAAGCTGGTGGAGTATATGCAAAATACTTATCTTTGTTAAAGATATCAGAAGATATTGTTTTACTTGTAGGATAAGTTTGTAACCCTAGCATCTCTATTATATAAAGAGATGATAGGTACGTAGTTTTGATGATCAGAACTACACACAAAATACACGTCCCATATATTTATTAGTTAGTTTATAGCTTCAAGGTTGTAAAACCCTATCACTATTAAGAGTGATCGTATTAATAATATTGAGGCTTGGTTTGATATTATTATTGTTCGTGTTCTTCTTAGCTTTACTGAATAGATTCCGCATACTCATTAAAGTTACAGGTAGAATTCCACTTAGTAATCTTGTATTTATACAAGATTTCTAAACCCTTTATAAGTTAAAGGTTAAAGATCAATACAACAACGAATCGTCTACGTATTTGGAACCTACAATTAGGTAATTGTTTATTCATACCTTAAGTCCAAGTAATAATAACCAATCTCAAAAATAAGTAATCCATCTCCGTCAATCAATTCCCATATCACATGCGACAACAATAGGGTCCGATTACGGCACCCGACTAACCTATCTCCGTCAATCTAATTCACCGTCTCACAATCGGTCCCCATATCATTCTTGTCAACACAACTCCACAAATACAACCATATGAAAATCATTGTCGAGACCACAAAGGGTCTGGACCCAACCAAAACATTCGGCCAAAACAAGATATCTCAACAATAATAAAAACAACAACATGAACCACAACGAGAAAACATCAAGTCACACCAATTTCGGGTTGGTTTACCAAGCCAAAACCCGAGACAAATGACCCACTTGGGTCTCGGCACAACAAAGAGTCACAAGACTTGACACCAAGGCCACTTGGGTCACAACCCAAGCTCACTTGGAGCGTACCAAGGCTGTCCCAAATGGACTCTTGGGGTCGCGGCATACAAGAACAACAACAACATCAAAAGGCCATCAAATCCCAAGCCAAATCCATACACCAAATATCAAACTCTCGCTAACAATATTATGTGGTCAAAACCATCAATCAAAATAAACCACAAGGCTCGAACCCAACATTGTGCTATGAGCCGCGGCTCACGTTTCCCACTCGACCCAACTACAAGAATACCAAACCCGGATACCAAATCACTTTTTATAACAAAAATATTGTTTCCCCATTATTTTTAGTCAAGATTTCATCAAAACCCATTAAAGAAAATCGTGTACCCACGATTTGGGCGACAAATCGAGACACACGAGTTGAAACTCATGGTCACTCACCTCCAAAACGACTCCAAGAATACGTTTCTTCATAAACCCAACAAGAAATGATGAAAATGATGGTGTTTAGGTGGCGGTGGTGGTGAAATCGAGATGTTAGAGTAGTTTATATTGCGCGTGAGTTATACCAAATGAAAGGTCTTGATGAGAGGGTTAATTTGGTGGTGTTATTTTGGGTGTGGGAGCGGCGGTGTGATGGTGGTCAACGGAAAAGAGGGGTGGCGGCTAGGTGGTTAGGGTTTAGAGAAGATGAAGATAATAGAGAGGGAGAGAGAGAGATGTGAAGGTTGTGTTTGTTAGTGTTTTTGAGAACCAGGGACACAAGGACCAATTTTTGTAGCTACTCTTTTATTTTATTTTCTTCCTTTCTTTCTTTTTAAATAATAATAATAATAAAATGGTGTAGGGGATAAATGGCTAGTTATATAAACACACTGACCAAACCCGAAAACCTTTTAAAATATCTCGACATTCTCAAACCAAGTTCGTTCCCAATAATTTAAAATTTCACGGTACGTTCCATAAATATATAAACCAAACCGTAATTTCAAAACATTTAAATTTGTTAGGTTATCCTAGTGCCGGAGTCAACGTAGTGCCTATAGACTTCTCAAAAATAAATCACCACAGATATTCCATATTGAATCAATAATTCAAAATCAAATTCCTTATAAACCATGAAATTCAAAACCACGGTTCAACGTTTATAAATTCAATGCAAATAAACTTTCAAATATTCCAAAAATCATCAAATTTAAAGTAATGCGGATTTTTAAATAGCTCCCTAATTTTCCAGTTGTCACAATTTGCTATATGAAATAATGTTAGATCTTTTTGATAATTAGTAATTAGTTAGATCTTTTTCATTATTACAGGGATGAATCCAAATTGATCGAGATAATAGTTGAAGATATTTTCAAAAAGATATGTTCCAGTAGTTCGAGCGTTGACAGAAAGTTAGTAGGCATGGAGACACGAACAGAAGATTTCCTTTCATCTTTAGAACTTGATGTTGATGATGTCCGCATGATTGGGATATGGGGGATGGGAGGTGGGGGGAAGACAACTTTGGCAAGAGCTGTTTTTGATCGAATATCCATTAAGTTCGACGGTAAAGCCTTTGTTGAAAATGTAAGAGAAGTTTCAAAATCCTCTTTGTACGGTTTGAATAAGTTGCAACAACAAGTTCTTTCAAGCGTGTTAAGTAAAGGAAACATCACTGTGAGTAGTGTTCATGAAGGAACAAACATGATGAAAAGGATGATATGTGGGAGAAAAGTTATTATTGTTCTAGATGATGTAGAACAACTTGAGGCATTAGCAGGCGAGCCTGAGTGGTTCAAATTTGGAAGCAGACTTATCATTACCACACGAGATAAGCAAGTTCTGTCATCCCATGGAGTGAAGTTCATTAATAATGTCAACTTGTTATCGCTCGCGGAAGCAATTTGTCTCTTGAGTAAGTACGCATTTAAAAGGGATATTCCAAATGAAGGGTATAAAGAGCTTTCAAAAAGAAGTTGTACAATATGCTGATGGTCTTCCATTAACGATCAAAGTTTTGGGTTCACTTCTTTGTGGTCAAAATGTGCCTCAATGGATAGATACCCTAGAAAGACTATAAAAATTCCATTGAAGGCAACTATGGATAAATTGGAACTTAGTTATATCGATCTAGAGGAGGATCATAAGGAAATATTCTTAGATGTTGTATGCATACTCAAAGGTTGGGGGAAAGAGACTGCAATCATAGCACTTGAAAGCTAAGAGTTTAGTGCTCGAATTGGTTTAAGAGTTCTTGAGATGAAATCTCTTATAACTATTTCTGAAGTTGGGCGCTTGGAAATGCACGGCCATATAGAAGAAATGGGCAGGAATATTGTTCGTCGTGTGAACCCAAGTCAACCTGAAAAGCATAGCCGGTTATGGATCATGAAGCAAATTGTAGATATATTGCCTAATGACTTGGTAAGTATCAAGTTATTTTGGGTTTTGGTAAACTAAAAAGTGAGTTTACTTTTCTAAAAGTTCAATTTAGGGCCTGTTTGTTTTGGGTCATTTGACATGGGTTTGATTTTTCAGATATTAAAACCCATGTTTGTTTAAAAATCTACTCTTAGTAATTGGGTTTCAATGCTCAAATTTTTCTTACTTCAAAAGTATACCACTATGGCAGATTTTCTTAAATTAGTGGACCATTTCTTTTTTTATGTGTGTCTCTATCCTATTTCTATTACATCATTCTTATAAAATACTTATACTTCCTAATATTTTCTCTTTCTTTATATTTTATAATAACTAACCCAAATCCTAAATTCAAATTCAAAAACAAATCCAAATCCTCCCACAAACCAAAGGGACCCTTATTGTACAAAGAGTAAGGATAAAATAAGAACTAGAAGTAGAATAAAAAGGATGAAAAATAATGATAGCCGCACATGCATCTACTAAAAGATATGCATTTTTCATGGTCCTTCTATATTTGAAATGTGTGGCTATAGTTCAAAACAAAATTTTACTCCGTATTTTATACGTATACAAAATAGCGTCCAGCCGTCCATGTTAGTCAAATACCGATCTTTTTTCTATTGTATTATTTTGTCACTGTAATAATCCACCAACAATCGTCAAACTCATCTACCATCCCACCATCACCTAACCACCACCCACGCCACCACATCACCACCAAACCAACTACCCCCGGAAACCACGACCACCACCTTCAAATTTAACCAAAACCCAAAAATCCCCAAATTTAATGAAAACCCTAACCTTAAATTATCAAATTTAACCAATTCCTCTACTTTAATTGAAAAAAAAAACAAAAATCCCCAAATTTTATAAAAATTAGAAACCCAAACCTAAACATTTCATTTCAATTCAAGAAATTAACGCATTTTGTTTTGTAATTAAACAAATCTCAACATGGTCTCTACTGCTATTTGAATTACAGGGTACTCAAACAACACAATGTATATCACTGAATGGATATTTATTGAATTTGGAAATTTTAATGAACGGTCTTGCAAACATAAAGGAGCTTAGATTTCTTTCTGTGGTTTCCCTATTTGTAAGTAAAGACGAAGATAGCAACTGGAGTTTTGATGAAGATAGTCTACACCTTCCAAATGCCTTACGATTTCTGGATTGGTGTCATTATCCTTTTTCAAGTTTACCCAAAACATTTCAAGCAAAAAATCTTGTTGGACTTGATATGTACTTGAGCAAAATGCTTCAACTTTGGAAAGATGGAGAAGAAAAGGTACGTAGAATAATTAATGGTATTTTTATCTTTCCCTCTTTTGTTAGTCATTACAGCCGAAATTAACATTTATCTTTTAATTTTTTGTTGCTTTTGACAACCTTTTTTAAAGCTCAGGTTCCTAAGTTCGCCTATTCAGAGTTGAGGACCCTTGACCTTAGCGTGGCTCCGAATCTTGAGACACTATTTCTTGGAAGTTGTTGGAATTTGGTAGAATTTCATTTCCAGGTTACTCCAAATTTAAAGGAGTTACGTATCTTTGGTTTTTATAGATTGGAAAATTTACACATGCCTGCTGAAAGTCCAAAACTCAGATCTCTCTACCTTTGTGATTTAAAGTCGAGGACCCTTCACCTCGGGGTTACTCCAAATCTTGTGACGCTAAGAGTCATTAAATGTACTGATTTGGTCGAACTTCAGATTCCTGCTGAATGTCCAAAGCTTGTTAATCTCAACCTCAGTAATTGTATTCAAGTTATGGAATTGCATGAGGAAATTGGGTGGTTAGAATGTTTAAAAGAGTTGGATATCACTGGAATAGACATTAGTCATCTTCCAGAGAGTATTTTTAGGATGTAAGGTCTGCATATAATTGGGTCTAGACGGCTTCTTGAGTCATGTGGTTTTACCTCCGAGATAAAAACCTTTGACTGCTACATATAAAGTCGTGAATAGCACAGGCACCAAAAGCAGAAGTCCCCTGTACATGTCTCATGACCTTTACTGTATGCAGTAGGCACTTTTATTTTAAGTATAATCTGCTTTAGTTGATTATACACTGAGTGTCCCAATAAATTTTAGAATGTGTCAATCACTTCCCTTTATTTATTGTTGAATCAATTTCATTTTTAGTCCTTGTGGTTTGGCCAATAATTTGGTCGCCATCCAAATTGCGAACATCCTTATTTTAAACTTAAAATTGCATATTTATTTTTTGACGAAAGTTTTATTTCAATTTAACTTTCAAATATTTTTATCAATTTATTTATTTATCATATACCCAAGAACATGAACAAGGACTCAAATAAAAAAAAAATGTAATTTACTTTTAAAAGAAAACCACTCCAACTTTCATACATAAATGAGTGTTGATTGACACACTCTTACTTTTGATCCGCACACTTCAATGTACAATCTTTAAAAGCAACATATGATAAATTTACAATTGGTTAAAGCAGAGTTTTGAGTGTACAAATAAAAAATGAGAACATACAAATCATTAGCCTACAAAAATCAGCAATAACAAACCACAAACACATCCAAAAATTATTCCTGATTTAGCAAAGATTAACAATAATTCTATCTAGAATTGGGCCATGTAATCGGATAACGTATCTCAAATGGCAGCTGATATATACGGCTTGGAATTTTGCTTTGGTTATTTTCTCATAATTAAAACGTGTAGGTCCTTTCTAACAGCCATAAATTTAAAACGTGTAGGTCCTTTGGAACAGCCATCAAATTTACATGGATATAAAAGATAATACTAGTATTAAATTTATAAAAATAGGCTGTATCTTAAACTCATTTTTCTTCACAACTTTCATACATATCAATCAAAATTTGAACACTTGTTTTTGCAAAGGAGAGGATCTAAAGAAAGCAATCTTACAGGTATTCTCTTAAAAATGTTATTTTACACATAAACTGATCACCATTTACGTTATGTATGCTTGCTTCTATGCGATCTATTGTTTTCTGTTGCTTTTTTTATATTTACTTTTATAGCAATTCTTATATGATAAAAATACACTATGTCTCTTTATCATTACACACGAGTGACTTAAGTAAACCTAAACATGCATGTTGTTGACTTAACGAGAGTAGTCATGTTTTGGTTTAGTTGTGGTTGTTTATACGAAAAGAAATCACAGTAGCTAATCTTGTTTAACGGTTAACATTAGTAGCAGAATTAGGATTAAAAGTGATCGGTTGCATAAAGAAAAAATATACACTTAATAAGAAAAAAAATGAAACAAAAACTACGAGTTTAATGAAAAGATTGAGTTTAACATAAATTGAGTCTATTTTTTACTTACTAAGAGATCATCTACGCAAGTTTTAGAAATGTATATATATATATATATATATATATATATATATATATATATATATATATATATATATATTTGTCTGAATGCAACTAAGAAATTTTTGAGATTTTTTAACAAAAGTTAACACCACAAATTAAAATTTCATCGATGTCTTGTAAAACAGTGTGGGGCTTACTAATTCCTCACTAGATATCATAACTTATCTTGAGTAGCTTAGGGCCCGTTTGGTTTGTAGGTGGATTTAAGATTTGGAGTTGGATTTGAATTTGGATTTAGATTTGGATTTGAATTTGAATTGTGTTAAAAGTTGTTTGTTTTGTATGTTAAAATATAAAAAATGTTGAGATTTATATTTATTTTAATAATAAAATAATAAATGAGGCATGACAGGTACATATTTTTGTGGTTGCTATCGAGTGAAACAAAAAATAAATGAGCGAGAGAAAGTTGAATAGTTTGTATGTCAGTAAACAAAGGCTAGGGGTCGACATTTGAGTATCCTTCAAATGTGGGGTTCACTACCACATTTAAACCCCATCCTCCTCAACCAAACAAATAATATTATCTTTAATCCAAAATCCAAATCCAAAACACACAAGCCAAACAGGCCCTTAGTGTTTGGTGTTTAAACTTGTGAAGAATAAAGATTAGAAAATACAGATATAGTAAGCTACTAAGGGTAGATTGACATATGGTTTGTCATATTGTACCAATAAAAAAATCGTTTATATAATAAAAGAATTATATCATTTTGGAGTTTTTTTGACAAAATAATCTTATGAGAAAAAATGGACCAATAGGAGAGCTTGATTTTGACACATAGGCGAAATCAAGTAATATGATTGGCCAATAAAAAGTCAAAATTGAGTTGATTTTGATCAAACTTTAATAAATTTGGTGAAAAATTTGATTGGGAAAAAAACACATAAAAATATAGGTGTCTAATTTATGAAAACAAAAACTTAAAAAAATGAGGTAATTAATAAAACTTTAGTATTTGAATTTTAAATATAGTATATAGAGTTAAGTGTAAAATTATAAGTGTTCATGTTTTTTAATAACTTTAAAAAATAAACAAATAACCCCTTACACTTTATACCCCATATACTTTATAATATGAACTTTGTTTACAATTACATGTATCAATATTAGCTTGAGACTTTCATCTATTTAAATTACAAAATTTTGTAAATATACTAATTAGTTTTAATATACGTTAAATATTTTTAAAATAAATATTAATTTCAAACTTTCATCTATTAAAATATTTTTTTACTATATATATTAAATAAGGACTAATGTTATCCTATTTAAAAGTTTAATTTATGCGTACACGGGTTTGAATATTTAAAATTACTAAATTATTATTAACGGTAATATAAATATTAAATGTTAAGCACAAGTTAGTGTGATATAAAAACAAATATACGCGATTGTACTTATAACAACGACTCATGTAACTATCATTTAAAGTTTATATAAAGATATCCAGAAAAACATTTTTTAAAAAGTTTACGGAATATATTTTAACTTCATCAACACTCGTTATATGCTACTAAACTCGCACATTTTGCACAACATGATATCAAATATACGCGATTGTACTTATAACAACGACTCATATAATAATTATTTAACGTTTATATACGGATATCCTGAAAAATATTTTTAAAAAACTTTACGGAGTATATTTTAACTTTATCAACGCTCATTATGTGCTACAAAACTAGCATATTTTGTACAACATGATACCAATAGTTAAAGTTAAACAATGATATCAACCTCAACCTCAACATCTTTGTCAGCTAAATATAAGTTTATATACGGATATCCGAAAAAACATTGTTAAAAACTTTACAGAGTATATTTTAACTTTATCATCGCTCATTATATGCTACTAGTACATCGTTTTATCAAGTATACGCGATTGTACTTATAACAACGACTCATGTAATTTTATTTAAAGTTTATAAACGGGGTGTATTTTAACTTCATCAACGCTCATTAGGTGCTACTAAACTCGCACATTTTGTACAACATGATATCAATAGTTAAAGTTAAACAACAACATCAACCTCAACATCTATGTCAGCTAAACAAAGTTAAATCTTTTATCCAATAAATTGTTTTACAAAATATTTGTAACGCCCCAACCCGGCAAAGGTAGAAACATTACTTTATGGTGACACATCATATACAATCAGTTTCAAATCAAATAGCGGAAGTCTTAAACAAAATCATCAAAAGAGTATCAAATGGGACTAAAACAACATCCAGCGTCCCCAAAACCAAACAAGGGAAAGTACATCACATATGTCCAAAATCAGAACATAAACGATAAGGAAATAAAGTTCATTATTTAAAGAAAACTATAGGATAGGTCCACTCTCTCTCATCCCAAGCTAATAACCCTGCTCCTAGCTTAAGTACATGCCGCATGGAAAACAAAAGCGGCTGAGCATAAAAAGCTCAGTGAACAGATATCAAACAATTAACAAAATTAGATCAATAGAGATAAGAATAACAAAGGAATGCGAAGATAGAATACATATGGTGTCAATGGATAATCAAAGTTTATCACTGTTTAGGTATAAGGTGTATGAATATAGATTCAGTATTTTACCCCAGGCCCAAACAAATATCCAAACAATTAGTAGCCAAATGGAGTGATCAACTCCCAAATGTGAAGGGACTACATGCACGCATGCCTAATCACCAAACAATATAATATCCAATCATAGTAGCCTAAACAAATATCAAACAAAACTAGGATGCATCCATACGCCCCTGCAAACAAATCATAATAATAATGGCCATAACAGATAGTAGATAAGGGACGGTGTAGTACATCTCTCCAACCACACTAGAGTCATAACATCGGTGCATCAATGCTACGGTCATGGGCCCCCATAACTAGGAACAAATAATACCTTGTTAAATACTGAAGGGTCAAATAGTCAAAGTCCAAGTCAAAGTGTAGATGACAAGATCATAATCATATAGCCAAGGTTCAATATCACGGCTAATATCAAATGTAATGTCCAAGGCTCAAATGAAGAGATCGACTATCAATAGTCCAAAAATAAGATAGGCAAATAATAAGGAAGAGAGATAAGGTCATGAGAGAGAAAATAATTGCACTCTTGCTGAAAAAGTACGAAATATCTGTATCTTGGTCCAAACAAACAAGCAAGCAAGGTCAAATCAAAGGAGAGATGGGTCACTCCCGCTTCACTAGACCTAGAAGAAAGTGAATTCGAATTAAGAAGAGTTAAAATTACATAGATTACCTCTTTTAATTATCTTTCCATTTTTAGTAACTTTCTATTTTAGGTAACTTCCCATATTTAGTACTTTCCAAAAATAGCAGGTGTCCATAATTAGCAGATCTCCAAATTTAGCATTTTCCAATTATAGACATATTTAATATGGTTAGTTTTATCATTTTAATAAGTTTCCATAATTAAATATGTTAAGTATTTCAATTATTACAAGTTTTCCAAGATTAGGGTTTTAAATGTGAAGTTTATATAATTAAAGGTTAAATGTGTCAAATAAGCAAGTTACGGTTCAAAAGTGAAAATATACACATATATAAACATATATACGAATCACAGCCAAGAATGCCAAAATTACACTTTACACCCTTTAGTTCAAAAGTTACAAATTAATCCTTTAATTAATAAATTTACCATATTTAATACATTAACTAATATAATTAACACATAAGTCATATAAGTTTGCAAAAATGACATAAACAGCCCCTACATTAGTTCAGGTCGTGGCATGCATACTATGTCTATTTTTACACTTTTAGTCCCTCTAGTTATCATATTTACAATTTAAACCTTTTAATTATCTAATTAACATATAGACCATGTAATTAACCAAATAAACATGTACGTCCACATAATATCACATAATGACAATTTTAGTCCCTTTATTTTATTTAGGTCGAGATGTATAAAATGACAAAAACCAGCCTTAAGTTTTCTCATTAACAAATCTAACACTTAACTTATAAAACAAATATCATAATTCATCCAAAAACCCTAACAAACACATAATCATTACACCAATCATCACCATCATTATTTTAATCAATAAAAATAATATAAACCCTAATTTCATTTTATACATGTTTAACCATAATCAAAACAACAAACCATTTACCTTTTAATTCAACAATTAACAAACTAATTATTCAATCTTTATCATATCATCATCATAACATATAATCCATCATCAAATATAAAAAAAAAAAAAATCGAGAATTCATATGATCATATAAAAGTCGACCCATATAATAATCAATTTCCATTTTCATCAATTTTGACTAACCAAATTAATTACATGATATACCAAATCAATCCAAACACTAAATTAAACATCCATAACATATAACATTTATCAAATTCCACATCAAAAATCATTTTGGTCTCTCATATGCCTCGACCCAAAAATAAAGACGAGAAGAAAATTCATTTTTGATTCAAACCAATGCATCAATGTGTTACAAATGTTACCACAAACATGTTTTTATCATAATATTATCAAGATAATCAAAGTTTGTCAATTTCCTCAAAATTATATAAATGGTTCGATTATATATACATATGTATATCAATTCGTATCTTTTAATTCTTGTGTATCATGATAATCGTGACGAAAGGAAATTAAAGAGATGAACAATAATCAAAATGGAAGACAACAAACCCTTCTATTATCAATATATGTGTCGAAAGGATTGAAAGAGCAAGAATTAGGCCTCCAAATGCTTCCAAACAAATTCCTACGTGCACCAAATCCTTTCACGAACGCGTATGAATAATCACCAATGATCAAAGCCAAAGACTTTGGGGTGAAAAGTGTGTGTGGGTCGTATGGTGTGAGGAGGAAGGAAGAAGATGTGTTAATTTTTATGTTTTAGGAAGTTATGTAAATTGAATATGATTTTTAATGCCATTGATTTTGGTTTATGGTGTTTTAAGGAGATTTTAATCTCCATTAAGGAGGGGGCGGCATAAATGGGAGGTTTAGAGGTTATTTTGACCAACGTGTATAATAAAAATACTTAGGATATAATATATAGTTTACCCTTTAAGTTGTGTACAAATTTTATGTATTTTTTTTTGGACCCGTTAGGTCACGTAAACTGTAACATTTAGTTCTTAGTCCAAATTTCATATTCTTGAGTTCTTATAATGTTGTAGTAGCTCAATTGTCATTTACTTGAAGTTACATGTCCATGTTTGTGATCGTACGTTAACCGTTTTTGATTTAGGGCTTGTTTGGTAAACGTACACAATTCTTCAAAATTTCAAATTGGAGGGCATTTTAGTAATTTAAACATGTTATGAAAATGTGGGTTTTACAACTTTAAAAAATATTAATACAAAATGAAAAACTCGTGCATATTTATTAGTTGTACTTATATCACATTTTCACGGGTAAATTCTTATATGTCCATATAGTAAACTAAAATTTTAACATAAATTTGATTTATGTATAGTCGCACTTAGTATTTGCGCAAGTCATTGCTTAACCTTCGTTGTATAATGTTGACATGAAAAGAAAGATTCATGCAACCTTTGTTGTGCATGCAAGGGCATTATACATAAAAAAATGCTGAGAAGATTTAGGCTTTCTCAGAGACTCAAAAGATACTAAAAAGCAAATTACAATTTACTCATCCCCAGAAAAATGGGTAGGTTGTTTGACTTGCCTATTACGTGGAATACATTTTGTTTAAACAATTTCTTTAGCATGGGGCTATGGGTCAAAGCCGACGAAATTTGGGCCATAAATATTCTTACATTGAACTTTGTTTTGTGAAGACGGTCTCAAAGATCCCCTAAGAATTCTTTGAGTGCCTGATGCAGTGGCGTAACACACGCCATAGGGTTTTTTTGCCCTATGACGCCGCCAAACTGCACCTGAGGATGCATCATTGTTGCATCGTTGGTCCCTTCGTCAACCCTTTACTTTAAAAAAAATTAAAGAAATAACACAAACTTGAAAAAACGACATAAAATGTTAGATCAAACTATCTTACAAAAAAATATTTAACATTTATCATTTAAAACACTTATTTAAGTAATTATCTACCACATAAAATCAAAACAAATTAATGTATATATTTATATAAACTAGCAATAATAAATATTTATATAACAATTTTTTTTGTTATAACCCCGTGCGTGCACGGGTATGATAACTAGTAAAGTATCTAAATAACTATCAACATTTAACAAATAAAAAAATAATTGCATGAGTAATCATTATTCAGCAATAAAATATATGTTTAGAGTCAATTTCATATATATCCGACTAAAACATTATAATAACATACTTATATAAAACATACTTTAAATATATTGTATATCTTGCATTCAAAACATGTAATTAAGTATACCGAACGAGTACCTGTGTATTGCAACGAGATTTTATAGCAACAGATAGTTTTAGTGATAAAAAAAGTTTATGGCTTATAAATGAAAAATAATAAAAGTTTGAAGATTTGGGAATTAAACATAATGTTTTAAAATCCGGTTCGACCCGGGTGGTTCAACCGGTTGAACCGTTCCGGTCGAAAAACTGGTCAATTTAAACGAGGTCATCTCGATGGGTTTGGTCGAAAAAACGAGTCAAATTAAACCGGGTCAACCCGTCGTGTTTGAAGCGTGCCGAGTCAACCCGGTTTTCGATGTGAATTAATAACAAACATTTCAATACTTCAATACTTTCCAAACTTCCAAATGCATGGCTTAATTCAATAATTTCCAAATGTGCTAAAAGTTTGACCATTTTCAATATTTCAACTTTGACTATTTTTACTTTATATGTAGTATAGATATAACAATTTTTCATATCTAGATCAAGTATATATGGAATTATCGCTTGTTTAAAGACAAGGCCACCATTAAAAAGGATATTCAATTACGGCCAAAATGAATTGAATATTATTATAAATTGGATTTTTTAACTTGTGTTTTAGGGGCACAAGTTAAGCATACTAAAAGACACCGGGGCCCTATAGAAAAGGACACTGTGATCCACAGAAAAGTACAGTTTATGTGGATCCCTATGTCCTTTTCTGTGGGGTCCCGGTGTCTTTTAGTATACTTAACTCTTGCCCTAGACAAACCCTTTTAAATTTTATCGTTCATTATATTCTTTTGCTAAATTAGTAATTTTTATTCAATATTTCAATTTACACCTCTTACTGTCATCCATTATACTTATTTCATATATATCCTTGTTAGTTTCTTTTATAATATCCAACCAAAATAGAATTTACATAGTGGTGAAAGACAAATGAGTGTTAAGTTGCGCCGTTAACCTTTTTTGGATTGCATAATTAATTTTTTTAACAAAAACATTTGTGGATCCTAGTGTCATAACATTATTGTTCACAACTCATTGAGTAGCTCCCCCGCCTTAGGAGAAAGGAAACAACATGAATCAAACACAAAAGGAATAAACAGATGTTGATTTTCAATGCATGTTTTCTCGTGTTTTGTCACTTTGCATGAGGCGGCTTTCAAAGCAGCCTATCCAACTGTAAAACCCCAACTACTCAAACCCACAAAAGGAGAAACCCAGTCAGATCCACACAATCTTGTTTCTCTCCAACACATCCAAAGACCAAAGCATCAGCCAATCTCAATGTGGATCTTCCATCTGACGGGTCAACCAAAAGTTCACAGTTCACAGGTGCTTCATTCTTGGCGGAGATCCCGACACTCCTACATACATGAAAATGGACATCTATAACCATATTGTGTCTGTACTTGAAGCCCGAGAGCTCTTAACCATGAACCACATGTTCACCAAAGGAATCCAAGCATGCCTTGTGACAAACACGGCATATCTCATCAACCGAAAAATAATGGAATCATAAGGCGATACTTAAGGATAGTACGATATTCCACCGGTGACGTATGTTAACCTAACCAGTCTATGGGGATAGATAGTAGAAAATCTAAAGCATGTTGTGCGCGTATATACTCAAAAATAGCTTTTTGTATCACAATCAGTCAAAGTAGATTTGCATATCCTGGACCATTTCACTAAAATTGGCACTTGCTAGTGTTTGTTGGACTTTAGAGGGGGCGATGTCCTTATGAAACCACTAAAATCAAAGCTTGGAATCGTATCACCAAGACAAGCCATAACACACACATAATCATCATCCATGCCACATATGTCATTGTCACGTAAGATATGGTCTTGTAGCACCCAATATTGGGTCCTCGAGAAAACAAAAGTATAAGAGAAAACCACTTTTGCTGAGTACAAACCCAAACCACCAAATCCAATGGGTAAAGAAGCAAGTCGCCACTGCAACTCTCCAAAAAAAAAATCTCCTCCACAAACCACTACAAGTTGACAAGTAAGAGTTTGTAAATACCCATACATGACCGAATCAAAAGGAACTCACTCTGCGTATCATGTAACAGTAGAAGAAGACTCACCAAATCAACAACATTCGTGGCTTTCCTCATAGCTAAACCACTAAGAAAATATGTGTCTCTACTAACAGCTCACCCAAGAAGCTTCGCACCCAATGATGACCTCCGAATATTGACATGAAATAAACCCTCACAAAGCTTTATACCATTATACGAGGGCCAAAATATCTCTGATTTGTTGATATTAAGTTCAAGACCCAAACCTGGACCACTCGCCCTTATAATCTCTAACACTCTAGCCACCTCTTCTGAGCCTCCAGTAAAGGTCCCATCATCAAGATACCCAACATGAAGGGAAAACTTGCAACTATCCCTAATTTTACACACTAACGAGTGCAATACAAGAGCAAAAAGAAGAGGTCCCAATGGGTCACCTTGCTGCACCCCACTGGCAAACCATATATGTGTGTCTCATATATATAATCTCGTTGCTTACCCATATAAGAAATCTACCCAACAAGAAATAGAGAGACACCCACCCTAACCTCATGGAGTAATGTCGATCCATCAACAAGGTTAAATGCATTCGATAAGTCAACAACAAGCATTACAAGAGACCCATTATTTTGATATTCCATCAACACCCTATTGACGCTATGTAAAACAGCCTCAGCGCCACCCAACACTCTAACGCCAAACTAAAAATCACTAAGGTACTTTGACATTTCTTTACCCACGCCATTTATATCAACCTTGGAAACGAAACGTCTCCATATAGTGCCTACTGCAGTAAGTTTAATTCCATTATTTGGTTTAAGGAAGGTCGTGAGATGAGTAAATGCAACAAACTCAGCCAAAAAGAGGCGAACACCTTCCCGCTAACCAAAATTAACGATTGAGACCCCTCTCCACATAAAGCATCTAAAATATGTTATGCCTTCAAACCATCTCTCCCATATGAAGTACCTTTAGGGAACGATTTAATGCAACCAAAGACACTATCGCCAATCTCTGCTACAAGAGGAAGCTAAGAAATGTGTTGCTTGACATGGATGTGGGTGGCTTGTAAGGATGCTAATTACCCTCTAAGGCTTTAATGGTATTATCAGAGTATGGAGCTACACCGAAGGAGGATAACAATTTCACTACAACCATAAAGTGCCCATCAACAACCTTGCGAAGATACTATTTGAAGTTGGTGTTAACTGTTGTTTTCTCCTCCAGAAAATCACCTCCACCCTGGCCTAAGGACCCCAACCCAGAAGCATCTAACATACTTTTAACTAACGTTGTAATACCATCATCTTTCCATCATGTAGCCAGTGACTTCATGATAAAGCTTTGTTGCAATGCTTTTCTATTCCCAGACCTACATTCTCGTCTTTTCTTAGGCCCACACACCTGAAGCGTGCATCGTTAAAAAAGTAATAATTTGACTGGGCATTGGACTGGACAACCACCTTGTAAGGAACTGCTTTTAATGCCTGGGAGAAAGTGAGCCGACAACCATGAGGAATACATTTGATAGTAGTGATAAGCACTTTTGAAAACATGATCCAGGCTCAACATCCAAAACTAACCCCTCAATTACATTTGTCTAATATTTTTTATTAGACGGATTTAAATTACTAAGTACTTATATTTTTACTAACTTTTATTTAATATACATTGTTACATGAATCAATATGAATTTAAGAATGTTGTGGTAGCTTAATTGTTTATAGGTGTAAATAAGCATGAATCGCGCAAGTAAGGATACATAAGCTCCTATAATCAAGGCAACTGTCTCTGATTTTACGTACTAACGAGTGCAATACAAGAGCAAAAAGAAGAGATCCCAATGGGTCGCCTTGCTGCACCCTACTGGTATACCATATATGTATGTCTCATATATATAATCTCGATGCATACCTATATAAGAAATCTATCCAACAAGAAATAGAGAGACACCCACCCTAACCTCATAGAGTAATGTCAATCCATCCACAAGGTTAAATGCATTCAAGAAGTCAACAACAAGAATTACAAGAGACCCATTATTTTGATATTCACTCAACACCCTATTGAAGCTATGTAAAACAGCCTCAGCGCCACCCGACACTCTGACGCCAAACTGAAAATCAGTAAGGTACTTTGACATTTCTTTACCCACGTCATTTATAGCAACCTTGAAAACAAAACGTCTCCATATAGTACCTACTGCAGTAAGTTGAATCCCATTATCTGGTTTAAGGAAGGTCGTGAGATGAGCACATGCAACAAACTCAGCCAAAAAAGGCGAACACCTTCCCACTAACCAAAATTAACGATTGAGACCCCCTTCCACATAAAGCATCTAAAATATGTTGTGCCTTCAAACCATCTCTCCTATATGAAGTACCTTTAGGGAACGATTTAATGCAACCAAAGACACTGTCGTCAATCTCTGCTACAAGAGGAGGCTAAGAAATGTGTTTCTTTAAATGGATGGGGGTGGCTTGTAACGATGCTTAGCCTCCAACGCTTTAATGGTATCATCAGAGTATGGAGCTACACCGAAGCAGGATAACAGTTTCATTACTACCGTAAAGTGCCCATCTACAACCTTGCGAAGACACTGTCTGAAGTTGGTGTTAAGTGTTGTTTTCTCCTCCAGAAAATCACCCCAACCCGGAAACATCTAACATACTTCTAACTAACATTGTAATACCATCATCTTTCCATCGTGTAGCCACTGACTTCATGATAAAACTTTGTTGCAATGCTTTTCTATTCCCGGACGTACGTTCTTGTCTATTCTTGGGCCTACACACCTGAAGTGTGCATCGTGAAAAAAGTAATAATTTGACTGAGCATCCGACTAGACAACCACCTTGTAAAGAACTACTTTTAATTCCTGGGAGAAAGCGAGTCGACAACCATGAGGAATACATTTGATAGTAGTGATAAGCACTTTTGAAAACACGTTCCAGAAGTTCAGCATCCAAAACAAACCCCTCAATTACATTTGTCTAGTACTCCTTATTAGATGGATTTAAATTACTAAATACTTATATTTTTACTAACTTTTATTTAATATACATTGTTACATGAATCTATATGAATGTGGTGGTAGCTTGATTATTTATAGGTGTAAATAAGCATGAATCGCGCAAGTAAGGATACATAAGCTCCTTTAATCAAGGCAGATAACATTTTTTTTAGAAGTAAAGAGCACGAAAAACGATTATGAATCCATCATAAAAAGAACATGAAAAAGCGAGTCCAAGGGATCTGGCCCCGTCCCAAGAACCATACCGGTTCACCATGAACCGACAGGCCCAAACTTTTTTTTTTTTGGGTAAAAGGTCATCGACCCGGTAAATATATTACTCCAAAAAACGTTTAAGTACAACGGATATGGGTGAATCCCATATCTCAGCCCGTTACATAGGCGAAAAGCTTACATAACAAGATACTACCTATTTTCAAAACAAGAAAACAAACCATTACTCACATGATAGTAGAGATTATAATAAAAGAAAACTACTTCCTACGACCTTGGAGATTAAAACCATAAATGGCATTAAGAGCATCCAATTCCCCTGGAAGATCATGAATTTGCTTCGAATAATCATCATAGTCATACTCATCTTCACGCTCAAGACCACCACCAAAAAGATTTGCTGATTCGTCAAACGTGTTAAGAACCTCATCCTCCTCACTATCAGAAACCACAACCTCACCCACCTTAGAAAATGGATTAGCCCTCTTAGTGATAGAGGTAGACGGAATAGGATGACCAGCATCATCCACAAGAGTAGCTTTCCTATCGATCAGTAGCTTTTCAAGCTTACTAATTTTCTCAACAATAGGAGTAGAACCAACTTCCATTGTTTCCATTGAATCACTCACATGCGGTTCTTGCATAACACTCACAAGAGGGACTTGTGATGTAGTACCAGTCGTAACCGACTCATCATTATCAACTTCCATTGTACTGCCAGCATCCACTTCCTTGTTAGTAACAACCATAGGAATATCAAAACCATCTGTATTATCCATATTAAGAGCATCAAACTGATTAGAAGTAGTGATCTTGATTCCACTCGTACTAGCTACATCAGAAGTCTTCTTCATACTGACCTTAGCTTTCTTTGGTTCGGGAGGAGTCTTTTTGGGCTGATATTCAAAATGCTTACCCACCACAGGTTTGGTAAAACCTCCGCGACCCAAATTCGAACCAGCTTGCTTACCCTTCTTCTTATTGTTAACAGTCTGAAAACCATCATTAACATTCTTAGGAGGTTGAGCAGTCGGTAGCACACCCTTCGGACAATCCACCAAAACATGTCCGAACACCTTGCATTTATCACAGCGAGGCGGTTTCCACTCATATTCCACACGGATCTTCTCAATTGTCGAACCCGAACCGTCAAGTAAAGGAATCTCAACAGTAAGGCTATCCTTAAGTACCTCATCCGACTTCACTTCAATCATACATCTAGCAAAACTACTCCTACCCCAAGATTCTTTGCACATCTGACTAGTAAAAGCATCCAATCTCTTGGGAGTCCCAATCAAAGTAGCAAGCAAACTAATCCCGTCCTCAGAAAACATCGCTAAAGGAACATCATGAAATTTAACCCACACCAGAATGTGAGTTAAATCCTCTTTCAACAAATTAGTGTTCAAATTCCAAGGTTTAAGAATAATAGGAACATTACGGATCAACCAGGGACCATTATCAAGCACATCATCAACACCTTTCTTCGAAGTAAACTTGAAGAAAAAGAACCCCTTAGCGTTCATCATTACCTTTTGTAACCCATACTTAGCCCACGCATTGCGAACATAATAATCCACGACAGGAAAAGCAAGACGCTGACCAAGAAAATATCCATAAAGTGTATGCTCAAACCTCATGTTCACCTCTTCCACTACTTTCATTGGGACTGAAAGGTCAACATTTTCCTTCTTTTTGCTGCATTCTAATCTCCGAAAATTAGACACGTGCTTATGAGATTCATTAGAAGCAACACCCGCATAAGAGACCGACTTCACTCCATTACCACTAGTAGAATCAACCTTAGTTGCAATAGGAACAGCAGTAGCATTCGAAGGAGGAGTATCAAATGAGGAAGCCATATTAGCAGCAATAGTGTTCATGGCTTCATCAAAATTCTTATGCGCATTAGTAATCAATTGTTCCACATGACACTTTTTAGAAGCATCAAAAGCCAAATCCGATTCAAGTGTAACACTAGGCTGTTCCAAATCAACATAAACATTGTCTTTACCAGCCCCGTGTGACACTTCACCAACCAACGTATCAACTTTATCCCCAAGTGTCCCATACGAGTCATAATCAACCCCATGCGAATCGTCAACAACATTACCAAGAGAAACCGGCTTCAGTTGGTTTGTAAGTTGCTCCATGTTATCTTCACAAGATGTATGAGATCCCAATACATTACCATCATGACCAGTAGCCATGTTACCACTACTAGCAGCTAAATCGTCAACATTAACACTAGGAACATTAGTATCCTTCTTAGTATTGAAAAACCCTTTATTCATCTCTCAAAACCCACTACCAGCCAAACCACAATCAAGCTCAACCACTTATAAAACCCTAACTAAAACGTTAGGGTTTACACGAACACCACCAAACTCTCAACCAGCACCCATATAACTCGACATAATAATGATAAGATTGATACAATGAGGATTATATAAGTGTTAAACCGACTATGGATCAAATAAATAAGCAGCGATCTCAGATCCTTAAAGTCGATTTAAAAGAGAAAAAAAAACGATTTAGAAAACCCTAAGAAACGATTAATCAATAATCACAAGAACAAGTAGATTAAGCACCGAAATTGATAAGTTTAATGATAAACACGAATGCTAGATCAAATAAACATACAAATCGAAGCAAAAAAACACAAGATACTGATGAGAATTGAAAAGTCGATTAAGTGTAGTAAGGGTTTAAAAGAATCGCCAGAGAGGAATATCAATATAACATAACACATGAGTTAATTACGGAGTACTGACAGGCCCAAACTTAAATCGGTTAATATACTATAATTTTATCTAACAAATGGTTAAAACAAATATGAAATGGGAAATTAACACCTATGGACGCCTAGTCCAGTGGTTGGGTCATTGTTTTTTGAAGCAAGAGACCCGAGTTCGAGCCATGCTTGCCCTTTTATAATTTATTTAAAAAAAAAATTTACACCGTTAGTTTTAATAACTAACGATGAAAAAATCTTCTCTCGCATTAGATGATGCATCATTAAACCAATTTTTTAAACACAATTCTTTAATTGAAATAGTCGAGTCATTGGGTCACTTGTTTTAAAGGTTCAATCACGAGGTCAACCCGGTCTTCAGTTGAAAAAAACGACAATAGTTTAAATACCTAAATGTGTATAAACATGCACAATTTAATACCAAACACACACAAATTCTGAAGAGTCCAATACCAATCACAACATAAGTTTATAAAACACTAGTCATTTAGACCCGTGCGTTGCACACGGGCTCTATCTAATCGGTCATAGTGTAATGTGTGGTATTTATTTTCTTCATTAGGTTTGTAAGTTGTGATGGTATCACAACTTTTGTGTGCATCACATGAGTTTGTGAATGAGTTTAATTAGTTGTTTGGTGACTTTTATATTTAGACCGAGTCATTCATACCCATGCGATGCACACGGGCTTAATCTAAATGTTTGTTAGTGTATTGTTCAACACTAATTTTCGTCATTACATATGCTGTATATAAGTGTTCATAGCGTAATCTTTGGCTTATTTTCGTCATTATATATCTAAGTTGTGATGTTATCACACCTTTTCTAAGCATGGCACACATTTAAATAGTTTATTGACATTAAAATAGTATACGTGAAGAGACTTTTTTCAAGATGCTACATTTAAAAGAGTCTCTCACATGTAATTTTTTAATATGTATAAGTTACATGCTAAATGTCAAAGGGAGGTTAAACGCATATGGTTCTTTCAACATAAATGTAACCCTTATATAAAATCATAACAAAGTGATATTCTCTATATTTTGAGATCTAACTTGTAACAATAAATTATCCTTTTGGTTTATCATATCAAATACAGTAACTCCAAATTACTATGCTTAGTTACTCGAACTTTATTTTATCCACAAAAACCATTTAAGTTTCAATATTTTTTTATTGTTGTGAAAATCGGTCCAATATTGTTAGTATATTTAATTTGTAGCATATTGCATATATAAATATATTTGAAGACATCAATCTCAACATATAAATTTTCTACTCTTAATAACTAATATAACAATTTCATTTTGCCAAATTTGTTTGTCATTCTACAAATGAAACTAAAATCATATTAAGATAATCAATTAATCTCCATAGTGATATTAACACACCGCAAGACAAAAAACTACATTAAGAGCAAAAATATTAAAATGCACCAACAAAGTGTAGTAATAATTATTGATTAAAAATTGAATGCTCGTCACATTATTTTCAAGAAACTTACTTGTTAACAAATCAATAGTATTAGCCCGTTTATCGGTATTAATATGAATGCTAAGTATTCATTCCACCGATGGCTGTGGCGTTGTTCTTGTTTTTGTTGTTGTTCTTGTTGTTGTTGTCTTTGTCGTTGTTGTTCGTTGGCCTTTTGCATGTTTTGTTCTTGATACAATTTTTGTGACTTCTCGATCTCTTTCTTTAATGATTATTGACGTACTACAAAAAACAATTAGATATAGTTGATCGTTAGTAACTTAAATACAATTAATCAATATATTGCATTTTCGATCAAAGTAAAAATGTCCGTGGATGTTTCACTTAATTGATAAGACAACGATGTGTAGGATCTCTTAAACCATTAGAGAAGATGATGTTACTACCAAACCTCCTAAGCGCCATCTTTATGTCCTACATTGTTACACACAAAACACATGTGAAATTTACATGAAACAATATAAATCAATATGCTAAATAAGTAAGACGATATGATGCTTACTTTACCACCATAATAAGTTGTAGCCCAATGTGCACACGGTGTGGAGGAAGTTGTGGTATGTTGTGTGTGATTTTTGACACATTGTATAGTTGATAAAATATTTGTAACTCATGGACGGGAAGGTAAAAAGACTACCCACTAATTGGTGTGTTTAATTTATGCGTTCATGGCACCAAACACTTCATCTCCTATGTACTTATGCTTATGCATGACTATTAAATCAATGTACTAACACATGAAGCATCCACATTTCACTTTCAATTCATGAGCCATTTATTATGACCACTTACATTTATAAGGCTACTTAAGCTTTTAGTATACTAGGCATAATTGCCCGTGCGATGCACACGGGCTTAATAAAAGTTGTTAAAGTGTAATTTTTTGTATTTTTTTGCTTCATTTTATATTTAAGTTGTGATGGTATCATAAATTTTGTTACCTTTATACGTATTTAAAATACTTTATTGAGTTGCATATGGTTTGTATATAAGTTTTTATTGTGTAATATTTGGGACGTATGCTGTATAGAAATTGTGAGAGTGTAGTAGTTGGCTTTTATTTTCGGTATTTTATATTTAAGTTGTCATGGTATCTCACATTTTCTAAGCTTTATATATATATTTTTAAATGGATGTATCCGGGATAGCCCGTGCGATGCACACGGGTTTTGTAGAAGCTGTCAAAGTATAGTTTTTTAGGTTTATGTTTGTCATTTTAGATTTTAATTGTCATGGTATCACAAATGTGTTAAACTTTAAACGTTTTTAGTAGACTTTTCTTTGTTGCTTTAGGGTTGTATATTAATATTTATATCTTAATATTTGGTACGTATATTGTATAAAAGTTGTCATATTATTACTTATTTTCTAAGGTTTATAAGAATAAAGTATTTATTTAGTTGTATATGAGTTGCACATAGGATGTATATAAGTTTTTATATCGTAATCTTCGGAACTTATTTTCGTCATTATATATCTAAGTTGTGATGGTATCACATTTCTAAGCATGACATACATTTAAAATAGTTTATTGACATTAAAAGAGTATATGTGAAGAGATTTTTTTTCAAGATATTATATTGAAAAGAGTCTCTTCACATGTAAATTTTTAATATGTATAAGTTACATAAATTATTTTAAATATGAAGCGATGACATTAATGTTGGAGACCTTTTATATTCATCCCCGTGCAATGCAAACAGGTTTGGACTGCCCCAGGACCCATGCGATGCACACAGGTTGGATCTAATTGTTGTTTTCGTAATGTTCGGGACTAATTTTTGGTTCATGTTTGAAACTCTCATTTTTTTGTGAAAGACGGACTTCGTTGTTCAAACAAATTACATTATAAAAAGCGAACTATAAAACAAATTTCCTTTTTATCAAAACTATAAAAACATAAAATATTAAAGTAATTAGTATATTAAAGATTATAAATTATAATTCGTATAATAAATTATAATTCGTATAGTAAAATATTGCATGTTTAATTTGTAACGTACTATTAATATGAATGCTAAGTATTCATCTATATTGACACCGGTGGCCGTGGCGTTGTTCTTGTTGTTGTCTTTGTCGTTGTTGTTCATTGGCATTTTGCATGTTTTGTTCTTAATGCAATTTTTATGACTTCTCTATCTCTTTCTTTAATGTGAAGAGGTTTTTTTGCAAAATGTTATATTTAAATGAGGCTTTTCATATGTAATTTTTAATATGAGTAAGTTACATAAATTATTTTTTAATTAATGCATTATTACAACATTTTTCCATAAACTATAATATCGAATTTGGAGCATTCATTAGTAACTCATTCTAAGTATTTACAGTATGACGACATGAATCACATGATCTCAAACTCAAATGAATAATGCTTACCTCGTGATAGGTGTAGGATAACATTTCAAATACAATTTTCTTCTCCTTTACATACTTCTTCGGTTTAGAAGATTCTCATTTTTATGATAATAGTGTGAAAATATTTTTATTATATACTACCATTTTCAATATGTAACATTGACATAATTACACAGTCATATCATGTCACGCAATATTCCAAGACGTTTAATTAAGAAAGTGACATTAACACAACACAAGACAAAAAACTACATTAAGAGCAAAAATATTAAAATGCACAAACAAAGTGTAGTAATAATTATTGACTAAAAATTGAATGCTCGTTACATTATTTTTAATAAACTTACTTGCTAACGAATCAATAGTATTAGCCCATTTACCGGTATTACATGAAGTAAAATATTGCATGTTTAATTTGTAACGTACTATTAATATGAATGCTAAGTATTCATCCCACCGGTGGCCGTGACTTTGTTCTTGTTGTTGTGTCTTTGTCGTTGTTGTTCATTGGCCTTTTGCATTTTTTGTTCTTGATACAATTTTTGTGACTTCTCGATCTCTTTCTTTAATGCTTCTTGACTCGCTACAAAAAAAATTACATATAGTTGATCGTTAGTAACTTAAATACAGTTAATCAATATATCGCATTTTCTATCAAAGTAAAATGTTCGTGCATGTTCCACTTAGTTGATAAGAAAACGATGTGTAGGATCTCTTAAACCATTAGAGAAGATGATGTTACTACCAAAGCTCCTAAGCACCTTCTTTATGTCCTACATTGTTACACACATAAAATACACGTGAAATTTTTATAAAATAATATAAATCAATATGCTAAATAAGTAAGATGATATGATGCTTACTTTAACATCATAATAAGTTGTAGCCCAAATGTGCACGCGGTGTGGAGGAAGTTGTGGTTTGTTGTGTGTGATTTTTGACACATTATATAGTTGATAAAATATTTGTAACTCATGGACAAGAAAGTAAAAAGACTAACCATTAATTGGTGTGTTAAATTTATGCATTCATGGCATTTTTGGTTTATATTCTTTGAGGTTTAGAGATGGCTTGAAACATGTTGTACCGTACAAACTTTTGTGCACGATTTCTATGTACTTACCCTTATGCATAACTATTAAATCAATGTACTAACATATGAAGCCTCCACATTTCACTTTTAATTCATGAAACATTTATTGGTTTAGAGATGGCTTGAAACATGTTGTACCGTACAAACTTTTGTGCACGATTTCAATGTACTTACCCTTATGCATGACTATTAAATCAATGTACTAACACATGAAGCATCCACATTTCACAATCAATTCAAGAAATATTTATGGAGAGCACTTTGCATTTATAAGACAACTTAAGCTTTTAGTATATAAGATAAGATAAGATATAATCTAATACAAAATGTTACAAATGTAAAAGTTAATTAGTTCCAATATCAAACAACAATTATGCGTCATCTCGATTAATTTGAATGTACCATGTGTATTATAAATATTGTATGGAAAATTATTATATAAACACCTTATTGTTAAGTAATTGAAGCATGACATGCATTAAATCTACAATCACTTAACAAACGAAGTTCACGATGATCTTCATCCTTGTCAATAAGAATATCCACTTAGTTTTTCTACAAAGACAAAAGTGCTTTACTAGTGGTTGTGTCGATTCCGAGTTTATCACTTATTAAAAAAATGGTTTTCATATAAATAATTTTTGAAAAGAAAGCTACAAAATCCGACCAGTTTTAGTGAATCGGGTCAACCCGGTTCACATGAAACTCTGCGGGTCAAATTGGGGTTTCCAACCTCAAGAACCAAATTGGTTCATATTGACTTGTTTTTTGATCGAAAATGGTTCAACCGGTCGAATCAAACTAGGTTTCAGAACATCGTATCAATTATGAAAACTTATTAACCGAATGATACATGATACATCATCATTAGTGAGTTTACTAAGATTCTAACACTTATAATTTATGTGTTGATATTTACTTAACAACACAAAAAAAAAGTCTCCGTTTAGGTGTAACTATATGACAAGTTGTATTTTCATGTGTAAAAGACACACCGGTAACTATGACATGGTGTATTTTGATGTGTAAGAGACTAAGGCATTGTTTCTTTTTCTTTTAGCTAAGAGTGGATATAAAAGCAAGTGGGGCCCCTCTCTCTTAATGCATCTGAATGGGGACTAATAGGTTTTTTTTGCTTGTGGATATAGACCATTTAACATCTTTCAGTGGACCCCAACACAAAAGAAAATATTAATATATTATTTGGGCTCACTCTTGTTAGCACTAAGACAATTTAAACAAAAAAAAAGCGCCCCCTAAGAAACATGTTTACAACTTGTTTTTGAATATTATGATTAACCTAGTTATTATGGTCACCACTTTCACTACCTTTACATGAGCTTTGCATCACATCACTATTCATCACACTATCAAACTCACCTCTTTTTACATTTTATGGTCACCACCTAACGAAAAATATAAAAATATCAATTTTATACAAGCATATCTCACAAATCAAATAAATAATAATAAGATAATAATAAAAGCCCCAATGAGAGCTCACAATTTCATGGTTGGAATAAAATAAATAAATAGATGTACAACTTGAAGTTTAAAAGTAATAGTCCTCCATCCTCGATGCGGATTATTTGGTTTGTTTGTGTAGTAGTTAAGATTCATGTGAATACCATAGTTACTGTCACACCCCCAAAATCGGGTCCAGCGGAAGCATACATGTAGCTGGGGTGTAACTCAATTGATATCACAACACTAGTTCAAAAATGGTTTGCACTTGAATCATTTTGAATAAAATAGTTAAATCAAAATGTTGAATTTACATTGTTAAAAGTAATGCGGAAGTAGGCCATTAAAATAGTTAAAAACGGTCCCCAAATGAATAATCAGAGTCTTCTATGACCATGCCATGCCCTGCCAAAACCTCCTGTAGCGTGCCATTGGTTAAAACCTGAAAATACATGCTAAAGTGTCAACACAAAGGTTGGTGAGTTCATAGAGTCTTGTGAAAAAGAATGTAATGCATTGAAATAAAGGTTTCCCAGCAAAGGCATCGTAAATCCACTCAGTTCCAAGTCCCGCCATAAGAGACTTGTAACCTGTGTGTTTACAACCCACTGCCAAATGTACTATGTTTGTAATAAATCAGTCATAAGGTTGTTGCAAAGGCATCGTAATTCCGTAGTAATAGTGGTGGAAAAGTATCGTAATTCCATAAGTAATTTTGTATGTACAATAGCCATGGCGATGTCGCCACAAAATGAATCTGGCCATAAGCAAAACGCATAAAATGAATATTGATTGCACTAAGTTCAAGGCACCGAAAAGGTTTTCTAGCTATATGTAGGAGGTTACGCTCCCAAGTAATTGTAGGTAAATCCATACCCAATGCAGGTAAATCTATACCCGTTGAAATTGTAGGTAATCAAACATACCCAATGCAGGTAAATCTATACCCGTTGAAATTGTAGGTAATCAAACATACCCAATGCAGGTAAATCTATACCCGTTGAAATTGTAGGTAATCAAACATACCCAATGCAGGTAAATCTATACCCGTTGAAATTGTAGGTAATCAAACATACCCAATGCAGGTAAATCTATACCCGTTGAAATTGTAGGTAATCAAACATACCCAATGCAGGTAAATCTATACCCGTTGAAATTGTAGCTATAGGTCCTTAACTTAGGCAATCTTAGGCAATCGGTAAATAGTTTAAATTTATGCACTCATGTCTATGAGTAAATAGCAAGTAGTTAGCAAGTGAATAATATTGTACTCGGATAATCAACAAGTATTTAGATAAAGCTGAAATTATTTAAGAAATCAACCATGTAAGCGAGTAATGCGTTTCAGTAAAACGAGCATGTATTCTCCCCCAAAGAGTTTGCAAAACGATTAAAAGAGTAGGGGCTATGACTCACCTTAACTGATGAAACTGTGATGAAATGAAATGAACACCAATGAACAATTAGCTGCCGCAACCCAATATGATGGTACCATGAACATGTAATGAGCTGAAAAACAAGGTGCGCACACTAGCCGCAACCTAAAATGAATGATGTACGATCTACTTTAGATCATGAAATGATGTTATGAATATCTATGCACATGTTTCTATACCACTCTACTCTTTGGAAAAACACTTGTATTGTCAAAAATATATAATCCAAAACTTTGGAAAATATTGCTATTAGAAAATATAAATGGCTAGTTATAATATATATACTTATATATATATAACGTAAGTTCTCATGTTGACGTTGAAATACTCGGGTTGTAATCCTTGAAATGATGAAAACATACTCATAATAACTAATACTACGTTAGTTATAAAGCTCGGTACTTGATATTATGCTTAGCTTGAAAATGCACTTCGTAGTTTTTGCGCCAAAATATATAAAAGCTGTCAATTATATAATGGTTTTAGCCGATATTCAAACGAGTATATCTTTGTCGTTACTTGTCCGTTTTACTTGTTCTTTATGTCCACGGTTTCGTCTTAGTATGTAGTAATATATTTTGGAAAGCTCGGCTCCTCCGGGTTACATCTAAAGTCTCTTTTTGTCCGATGAAAAACGTCCAACAGCAAACATTTTCAGAAAAATACTTTTCGTCTACAATCTTGCAAAAATCATAACTCCTTCGTTATAGACTCTTTTTAATCCGTTCTTTCGCCTACGGATTCGTTTTTGAAAGTATTTTCTAAAAATTTTGCCAAAGTTTCCTTGGTGTTTACTGATTTTCCAGATTTTTACAAAACGGGACAGCATGTCTAAAATAGGTTCCAAATCAAGTTTCCAAGGTTAAAAACCAATTTCTACCATCACCAATCCTCTTGTAATCACCACATGACTAATCTAATCTTACCATACACCTTCTTAGGGTGCCATGGACTCCTAACCAAGTTATTAGAGCTAGGGGATTCATAACAAGAAAGTTAGGGTTTGTATGTTTCTTTTTAGCCAAAATAAAGTGTAGTATAGCTACTTATACATGGTTTTTAGCATGATTCTTATGTAATACATGTAAAAATAGGATGATCCATGAAAAAAATAAAGATGAAAACTTACTTGACCAAATGAGATGATTATTGGATGATTATGCTTGATGTTCTTGTGTTTTTGTTGCTTGTATCTTGATTAGACTTGTAAAATGAACAACTTTTGTGTTTTACTTCATGAAAAATGATCACTTGATCAATGAGATTGATTTGGGGTCGTGGGTTTCAAGAGGAGGAAGAAGAAGATGAACTTTGATCTTAGTTGAAAAGTATGTATTATGATTTTAGGAATTTAGTAAAGTTAGGTTATTAGAGGTTTATAGTTTTATATTAAGAAATCAATGCTTGAGGTTAAGGGGTGTCTCATGGGCCGGTTTTTGGGTGTGAAAAGGAGTAGCCAAAACGGTTTTGATCACTTAGAAAATATAGTGTAGCGTTAAGTGTTATTACGCGTTATTCGTTAAAATCGGGTACCGGGTTTAATAGCAATAAACGTTCACGAAGTTAACCGGGATGAAATAAAAGTTATAATAATGATAAAAACATATTAAAAATATGTTGGGTACATTTACTGAGTGATCGGGTGATTATTGTTTAGTTTTCACGAAAACCGTCGTTATATTTATACGCGTACGTTATAAATAAAATAAATTTCCAAAATACTGGGTAACTGAATGTTATAACTTTTATGATGTTAAAATGGATATAAAAATATGTCGGGACCATTGTGGGAATATTTAGATATATTCGTCGTGTATAAACCGGGTGTTAACGTTTATTATAATTACGTATACGTAAAAACGTTAAATGTACTGAATATGGAAATTTGAAAATCCTGAGAGTGGTATAACATGAAAATGCTGTTATGATGATATGCAGACTATCCCCAGTCCGTATGCAGTGTACTTAACACTAATGAAATGAATTCGCACCTAAACCAATCCGGTTACGCGAATTTGAATACCCGTAAACTAAATTTACGATGAAATGAGTAATGCAAGTGAATGGTGAAAACTTTTCCGGAAATGAATAGTGTTCGGTGAATAGTAAATTTCCCAAAAGTTTCTCAGAATATCAAACTGACCTCGAAAACGATGAATAGTAAAACGATGAATAGTGTTTTGATGAATAGTGATTTATGAATAGTAAAAAGTCGAAGTTTTGGAAAATGACCTGAAATGGTAAATGACGTGAAATGGTGAGTTGTGACAGTCTTCCCCTCTAAAAGGAACTTCGTCCCGAAGTTCAGTTTATGTTGGTCTCTGAAAACATATTGGTGAAAAGGTGATGAAAAGTATGAATGTTCTGACAATGAGGGTATACACACATGCATGAAACATTTGGAAAATGAGTAAAGGATTCAATCCAGACAGAATTTTATTATAACCATTCTCAGTGTTGCAAAATTCATTTCTGAGTCGGATATAGGTAGTCAGCCTATGTCCCACTATCCCGGGTTGAATATAGGTGACTAGTCTATATTCCACCGAGGTTCCATGAATTTTGAAATACTCAGCTTAGTTATACTAATACTATGTCCTTCACAAATACCAAGACGTTCAGAAAGACTAAGGCAGGTGACCAAACTCGAGGTCAAATGATGAAACTATGCAAGGAAAAACATAATGCGGTGACATATATGATACGTGAACATGCTTATATGAAAAACAATTATAGTAATCAACTATAATAAATGAATATAATATATCAGACAATGAGACACAAGTCTCATCACCTATGTCAGCAACTAACCACAAATGAGGCTTCAGCTTGGCAGGCAGGCACGTGACGGTCATAGGGTTAAGTTTTCTTGAAAGTAGCTATAGTCTAGGTTTTAAAAAACACTTAGTTCGCTATAGCCAAAGCTCTGGTACCAATCTGTCACACCCCCAAAATCGGGTCCAGCGGAAGCATACATGTAGCTGGGGTGTAACTCAATTGATATCACAACACTAGTTCAAAAATGGTTTGCACTTGAATCATTTTGAATAAAATAGTTAAATCAAAATGTTGAATTTACATTGTTAAAAGTAATGCGGAAGTAGGCCATTAAAATAGTTAAAAACGGTCCCCAAATGAATAATCAGAGTCTTCTATGACCATGCCATGCCCTGCCAAAACCTCCTGTAGCGTGCCATTGGTTAAAACCTGAAAATACATGCTAAAGTGTCAACACAAAGGTTGGTGAGTTCATAGAGTCTTGTGAAAAAGAATGTAATGCATTGAAATAAAGGTTTCCCAGCAAAGGCATCGTAAATCCACTCAGTTCCAAGTCCCGCCATAAGAGACTTGTAACCTGTGTGTTTACAACCCACTGCCAAATGTACTATGTTTGTAATAAATCAGTCATAAGGTTGTTGCAAAGGCATCGTAATTCCGTAGTAATAGTGGTGGAAAAGTATCGTAATTCCATAAGTAATTTTGTATGTACAATAGCCATGGCGATGTCGCCACAAAATGAATCTGGCCATAAGCAAAACGCATAAAATGAATATTGATTGCACTAAGTTCAAGGCACCGAAAAGGTTTTCTAGCTATATGTAGGAGGTTACGCTCCCAAGTAATTGTAGGTAAATCCATACCCAATGCAGGTAAATCTATACCCGTTGAAATTGTAGGTAATCAAACATACCCAATGCAGGTAAATCTATACCCGTTGAAATTGTAGGTAATCAAACATACCCAATGCAGGTAAATCTATACCCGTTGAAATTGTAGGTAATCAAACATACCCAATGCAGGTAAATCTATACCCGTTGAAATTGTAGGTAATCAAACATACCCAATGCAGGTAAATCTATACCCGTTGAAATTGTAGGTAATCAAACATACCCAATGCAGGTAAATCTATACCCGTTGAAATTGTAGCTATAGGTCCTTAACTTAGGCAATCTTAGGCAATCGGTAAATAGTTTAAATTTATGCACTCATGTCTATGAGTAAATAGCAAGTAGTTAGCAAGTGAATAATATTGTACTCGGATAATCAACAAGTATTTAGATAAAGCTGAAATTATTTAAGAAATCAACCATGTAAGCGAGTAATGCGTTTCAGTAAAACGAGCATGTATTCTCCCCCAAAGAGTTTGCAAAACGATTAAAAGAGTAGGGGCTATGACTCACCTTAACTGATGAAACTGTGATGAAATGAAATGAACACCAATGAACAATTAGCTGCCGCAACCCAATATGATGGTACCATGAACACGTAATGAGCTGAAAAACAAGGTGCGCACACTAGCCGCAACCTAAAATGAATGATGTACGATCTACTTTAGATCATGAAATGATGTTATGAATATCTATGCACATGTTTCTATACCACTCTACTCTTTGGAAAAACACTTGTATTGTCAAAAATATATAATCCAAAACTTTGGAAAATATTGCTATTAGAAAATATAAATGGCTAGTTATAATATATATACTTATATATATATAACGTAAGTTCTCATGTTGACGTTGAAATACTCGGGTTGTAATCCTTGAAATGATGAAAACATACTCATAATAACTAATACTACGTTAGTTATAAAGCTCGGTACTTGATATTATGCTTAGCTTGAAAATGCACTTCGTAGTTTTTGCGCCAAAATATATAAAAGCTGTCAATTATATAATGGTTTTAGCCGATATTCAAACGAGTATATCTTTGTCGTTACTTGTCCGTTTTACTTGTTCTTTATGTCCACGGTTTCGTCTTAGTATGTAGTAATATATTTTGGAAAGCTCGGCTCCTCCGGGTTACATCTAAAGTCTCTTTTTGTCCGATGAAAAACGTCCAACAGCAAACATTTTCAGAAAAATACTTTTCGTCTACAATCTTGCAAAAATCATAACTCCTTCGTTATAGACTCTTTTTAATCCGTTCTTTCGCCTACGGATTCGTTTTTGAAAGTATTTTCTAAAAATTTTGCCAAAGTTTCCTTGGTGTTTACTGATTTTCCAGATTTTTACAAAACGGGACAGCATGTCTAAAATAGGTTCCAAATCAAGTTTCCAAGGTTAAAAACCAATTTCTACCATCACCAATCCTCTTGTAATCACCACATGACTAATCTAATCTTACCATACACCTTCTTAGGGTGCCATGGACTCCTAACCAAGTTATTAGAGCTAGGGGATTCATAACAAGAAAGTTAGGGTTTGTATGTTTCTTTTTAGCCAAAATAAAGTGTAGTATAGCTACTTATACATGGTTTTTAGCATGATTCTTATGTAATACATGTAAAAATAGGATGATCCATGAAAAAAATAAAGATGAAAACTTACTTGACCAAATGAGATGATTATTGGATGATTATGCTTGATGTTCTTGTGTTTTTGTTGCTTGTATCTTGATTAGACTTGTAAAATGAACAACTTTTGTGTTTTACTTCATGAAAAATGATCACTTGATCAATGAGATTGATTTGGGGTCGTGGGTTTCAAGAGGAGGAAGAAGAAGATGAACTTTGATCTTAGTTGAAAAGTATGTATTATGATTTTAGGAATTTAGTAAAGTTAGGTTATTAGAGGTTTATAGTTTTATATTAAGAAATCAATGCTTGAGGTTAAGGGGTGTCTCATGGGCCGGTTTTTGGGTGTGAAAAGGAGTAGCCAAAACGGTTTTGATCACTTAGAAAATATAGTGTAGCGTTAAGTGTTATTACGCGTTATTCGTTAAAATCGGGTACCGGGTTTAATAGCAATAAACGTTCACGAAGTTAACCGGGATGAAATAAAAGTTATAATAATGATAAAAACATATTAAAAATATGTTGGGTACATTTACTGAGTGATCGGGTGATTATTGTTTAGTTTTCACGAAAACCGTCGTTATATTTATACGCGTACGTTATAAATAAAATAAATTTCCAAAATACTGGGTAACTGAATGTTATAACTTTTATGATGTTAAAATGGATATAAAAATATGTCGGGACCATTGTGGGAATATTTAGATATATTCGTCGTGTATAAACCGGGTGTTAACGTTTATTATAATTACGTATACGTAAAAACGTTAAATGTACTGAATATGGAAATTTGAAAATCCTGAGAGTGGTATAACATGAAAATGCTGTTATGATGATATGCAGACTATCCCCAGTCCGTATGCAGTGTACTTAACACTAATGAAATGAATTCGCACCTAAACCAATCCGGTTACGCGAATTTGAATACCCGTAAACTAAATTTACGATGAAATGAGTAATGCAAGTGAATGGTGAAAACTTTTCCGGAAATGAATAGTGTTCGGTGAATAGTAAATTTCCCAAAAGTTTCTCAGAATATCAAACTGACCTCGAAAACGATGAATAGTAAAACGATGAATAGTGTTTTGATGAATAGTGATTTATGAATAGTAAAAAGTCGAAGTTTTGGAAAATGACCTGAAATGGTAAATGACGTGAAATGGTGAGTTGTGACAGTTACTATTAGCATGATTAAGATTTCTGAGAAGCTAGTTTAAAATGTTATCCATTAAAATTTAGGTAATCATATCATTTAAGAAACAAAGAAATAACCACACTTGATCATGTTATCGTTCCCAATACCATCTTCCACGATGTATGGGGAGGTTAAAATGTAGACAGCTTTACCCCCTACTTAATTTAGAGAGGCTGTTTCCAGTTCCATCTAAGGTAGAAAGGAGCTCCGGCCTTTTTGTAGGGAGTGAGGATTGAACCCTTGACTTCTAGGTTAAGAGACAAGGGGTTTTCTAACTGATAATGTGTTGGTAAATTGACGATCTTTTTCTTGTCTTACAATATGCTATAACAAATAAAATCATTTGGACCTTGATTAAATTATATTTTGCAAAAAGACAGGTTTCCTTTTTAGCGTAATGATAAATCGTTTTTTGAAATATTTTATTTTGAAAAATGAGTTTTAATTTTGAGCTATCTTTTTGTGATCTTTGTTTATCTCAACTTGAATACAAGAAGGATCATAAATGCAACTTTTGTTTGATCAGAATGAACATTATTTAATTTGACCAAATAAGTGGTTTTTATGTCTCCATGTTATTCCAAATTTTATTTCCACAAAAACAAAGTTATTTCGATTGTCTTGTTGACCATTGCTCTAGAAATTAAAGGTTATTCATCTCATCCAGCTGCTTCATACAATCCTTCAACAATAACTTCAATGGCGTCTACTTCAACTTCATCCGTTCAAAAGAGCTTCAAGTATGACGTTTTTTTAAGTTTTCGAGGTGAAGACACTCGTAACACCTTTGTCGGCCATCTTTATAAAGCTCTTGAGGAAAATGGGATTCAAACTTACAAAGACGATGAGAAAATTGAAAAAGGGGAAACCATCGACACCCAGCTCATGGAATCCATTGAAGACTCAAGATTCTTCATCATTGTGTTCTCCAAGGACTATGCTGGTTCATCTTGGTGCTTAGATGAGCTTGTCAAGATTATGGAGTGCCGGAAGGTGAGTGAGCAAACTGCTTACCCAGTCTTTTATGATGTGGAGCCCACGGAAATCCGCAAGCAAAGTGGGGCGGTTAAAGAAGCTTTTAAAAAAAATGAAAATAAAGAGGCTGCTGGGAAATGGAGGAAGGCTTTGAGCGAAGCAGGCAATCTGGCTGGCTTGGAGTTGAAGAAGACTGCTAATGGGTAATTATTCGTATGAAATAATGTTATATCTTCTTGATAATTAGTAATTAGTTAGATCTTTTTCATTGTTACAGGGACGAATCCAAATTGATCGAGATAATAGTTGAAGATATTTTCAAAAAGATATGTTCCAGTAGTTCGAGTGTTGATAGAAAGTTAGTAGGTATGGAGAAACGAACAGAAGATTTCCTTTCATCTTTAGAACTTGATGCTACTGATGTCCGCATGATTGGGATATGGGGGATGGGAGGTGGGGGGAAGACAACTTTGGCAAGAGCTGTTTTTGATCGAATATCCATTCAGTTCGACGGTAAAGCCTTTGTTGAAAATGTAAGAGAAGTTTCAAAATCTTCTTTGTACGGTTTGAATAAGTTACAACAACAAGTTCTTTCAAGCGTGTTAAGTAAAGGAAACATCACTGTAAGTAGTGTTCATGAAGGAACAAACATGATGAAAAGGATGATACGTGGGAGAAAAGTTCTTATTGTTCTAGATGATGTTGATGATATAGAACAGCTTGAGGCGTTAGCAGGCGAGCCTGACTGGTTCAAATTGGGAAGCAGAGTTATCATTACCACACGAGATAAGCAAGTTCTGTCAGCCCACAGAGTGAAGTTCATTAATGATGTCAACCTGTTATCGCCCGTGGAAGCAATTTGTCTCTTGAGTAAGTATGCATTTAAAAGAGATATTCCGATTGAAGGGTATGAAGAGCTTTCAAAAGAAGTTGTACAATACGCTGATGGTCTTCCATTAACAATCAAAGTTTTGGTTCACTACTTTGTGGTCAAAATGTGCCTCAATGGAAAGATACCCTAGAAAGACTAAAAAAAATTCCGTTGAAGGCAACTATGGAAAAATTGGAAATCAGCTATAATAGTCTTGAGGAAGATTACAAGGAAATATTTCTTGATGTTGCATGCTTACTTAAAGGTTGGAGGAAAGACGATGCAGTCATAGCGCTTGAAAGCTGTGGATTTTATGCTGAAGTTGGCTTAAGAGTTCTTGAGCAGAGATCCCTTATAAATATATCTGAAGATAAGGTGTTGGGGATGCATGACCATATTGAAGAAATGGGCAAGAATATTGTTCGTCGTGTGAACCCCAATAAACCTGAAATGCATAGCCGATTATGGATTAAAGAGGAAATTGAAGATATATTGGCTAATGACTCGGTAAGTATCAAGTTATTCGAGTTGTTAAACTAAAAAGTCAGTATACTTTTTTAAAAGTTCAATTTTAAAAAGTCAGTATACTTTTTTAAAAGTTCAATTTAGTCAGTGTAAAAAACAAAATTTTGTTTTATTATAAGTATATACTAGTAAAAAATAGCTTCCACGATAATCCACCAACAATCAGCAAACTCAACCGCCATACAACCATCACTCAACCACGACTACCACCTTCAATTTAAACAAATCCCAAAAAATCCCCAAATTTAACGAAAACTCTAACCTTAATTCCTCTAATTTAATTGAAAAAACAATAATACCCAAATTTTATAAAAATTAGAAACCATAACCTAAACATTTCATTTCAATTCGAGAAATTAACTTCACATTTTCTTTTGTAATGAAACAAATCTCATGGTCTCTGCTATTTGAATTACAGGGTACACAAGCAACAAAATGTATAACACTGTATATATCCACATGGATTGAATTGTGAAATTTTAATGAACGGTCTCGCAAACATGAAGGAACTTAGATTTCTTTATGTGTATGGCATGGTTATAGGTGAAGACGAAGTCAGCAACTGGAACTTTGATGAAGATAGTCTACACCTTCCAAATGCCTTACGGTATTTGAAGTGGAAAAATTATCCTTTTTCATGTTTACCGAAAACATTTCAACCAAATTATCTTGTTGGACTTCAAATGGATGAGAGCAATATAGTTCAACTTTGGAAACATGGAGAAGAAAAGGTAGAATAATTAACGGTTGATTAATTGCTAGTTTTATCTTTCCCTCCTTTGTTAGTCATTACACCAATTAAGATTTATCTTTCTTTTTATTTTGTTGCTTATGACAGGCTTGTTTAAAGCTCAGGTTCCTAAAGCTCACCTGGTCAGAATCTTTGAGGACCCTTGACCTTAGTGTGGCCCCAAATCTTGAGACACTATTTCTTGAAGGTTGTGCAGATTTGGTAGAAGTTGATTTCCAGGTTACTCCAAATCTAAAGGAGTTATTTATCAATTATTGTACAAGTTTGGAAAAATTACACATGCCTGCTGAAAGTCCAAAACTTAGATCTCTAGACCTCAGTCAATTAAAGGTGACGAGCCTTCACCTAGGGATTACTCCAAATCTAGAGATGCTAAGACTCTCAGACTACTTCGATAATTGTGTTATGGTCGAACTTCGTATTCCCGCTGAATGTCCAAAGCTCGTAACTCTCGACCTTTGTAATTTAAAGTTGAGGACCCTTCACCTCAGGGTTACTCCAAATCTTGAGAAGCTAAGAGTCAAGAATTGTACTGATATGGTCAAACTTCATTTGCCTGCTCAATGTCCAAAGCTCGTAGATCTCGACCTCAGTAATTTAAAGTTGACGACCCTTCATCTCGGGATTACTCCAAAACTTGAGACCCTAAGTCTCATAGATTGTTGTAATTTGGTGGAACTTCACTTGCCCTTCGGTTGCCAAAAGCTCAAAAACCTCAGCCTTAATGGTTCAAAGTTGATCAGGAACCTTCACCTTGGATCGACTCCAGATCTTGAGACTCTAAATCTTGCTGGATGTGACAGTTTGGCAGAACTTCACATGCCCTTTGGGTGTCCAAAGCTCAAATTCCTCAGCCTTAGTAATACACAATTGAGAACCCTTGACCTTGGGCTGCCTCCAAATCTCCAGACGTTAGATCTTAAAGAATGTCATGATTTGGTAGTAATTAACGCTCCCTTAGTTATTGTTGACTCTTTATTGGGGTTATATGTCACTGTGGAGGAGTCCTTTGTTGAAAATAATTCGCCCAAGTCATGGCTTACATCTTTTTATATTCAACATCCAGCAGTTGGCAATCTTGAGAAACTTTTTTCTCTACGCAACCTTGAGATTCCTACAGTAACCATTTGTGATTTTCAATGTTTAAGAAAGCTTACTCTGGAAGGTGATATTCAAGAGTTTCCGGAGTTCATTGTCCAGTTAGAAAGTCTAGAGGAGCTGATTTTGCTTAAAACACAGATAAAACATCTTCCAGAAAGTATTTGTATGTTGAAATATCTGAAAATTCTCGAACTTAAATCTTGCTGGCTACTAGAGAAGTTACCCGAGAATCTTGGTCAATTACAATGTTTAGAGAATCTAATCCTAACAGAGTGTATGGATTTACGAGATATTCCAAACAGCATATGTGAGATGAAATGTCTCAAATATTTCCATCTCCCGTATTGTATTCAAGTTGCGGAATTGCCTAAGGAAATTGGACAGTTAGAATGTTTAAAAGAGTTGGATATCACTGGAACAGGCATTAGTCATCTTCCAGAGAGTATTTTTAGGATGAAAGGTCTGCGTATTGTTGGGCCTAGATGGCAGCTTGAGTCATTTGGTTTTACATCTGAGATAAAAACATCTGATAATAAAACATTCTGCTACATATAAATCCGTGAATAGCACAGGCACCAAAAGCAGAAGTCCCGTGTACCGTGGTCGAGTGATGATTTTAAACAGCTCCAAAGGCCCAAAGAAGTCACTGCATTAAGAAAATTTTTAACAGGTACTTTCTTCCTTCTCTATTAATTGTCCTATGTTCCTGATTTATTTTTAAAAGGTTATGAGTCAGTAAGCAAGAGGATTCACCTTGTCTGCAGGTGGTGCACCAGTTGTCCTTGTTGTGTTGGCTTCTGGTTGTGTTGATGTTACCTTTGGTTTGAAGAATCGAAAGATTCATTCTATTTCATAGGTCTGGTTGTATGAGTGTCCTGATCAACTGGAGGTAAATGTTTCTCACAGTCAATGAAAAAACATACGTCTAACTTTTAGACCAGAAACTATCAGACATTAGTTCATCTTTGTTATTTTCTTTTTTCGTTTGTACTGTATTTGGGTTTTATTTGTTTTCGGTTTACACAATTACATGACATACTGAAGTTGAAGGTCTCTGCCCTCAATAGTTTGGTTTCAGCTATTACAATAGGATACTTGACATGATATTAAAGATGCTCATATTCAAGAAATGTTTTGATTTGCATAAATATCTTATACAATGGGTTTTTGAGTCAAACTAATGAACAACATATATTATAATGTGTCTATTGGTACTGAGAAAAGCTGCTAAACATGTTTCAGGATTGCGAAGTTACTTCACTGCCAATCATTTGCGAAAATCCATTTTCCAACAGGATTTGAAGCTGGGAACAATGAAGAAGCTAACACATAAATCGACATTACTTCTTGTTCCATGTAGCACTAGGGGTATTAATGCAAAACAATCATATACACATCCACTAGGAAGACTGACTAGATAACTTCGTCTAGTGATAGCGTTAGAATTTATATTTAAGTAAATTCCGTTCAGGAAATTCTGATACACACTGTTTAAGAAGTTCAGCTAACATAGTTGACACTTTTAAATGTGAGATATTAATTCTTCACACTTTCAAGTGTGAGGATTTTAAAGGATTCTTCACTCTTTCAAGTAAAGTGTGAGGATTTTGAAGAAATTCCTCACACTTTTAAAAGTGAAGAAATTTAGATGTATGTTTTTAACAAATAAATAAATATTTCTGGAAATTCTTTTGAACACATAATTTCTAGAAATTAAAAAGTCAGATATTACATAAAATAGATATACAATTTCAAGTACACATAAGGTAAATTTTATAAAATCACAGCAATAGTCATTTCTCATAATATGTAAGTAACTGAGACAACATTGATTCTGGCAAGTATCTACTGAAACAACACAAATTTCAAGAGTCGCATAATATATAAGCTTCCACATTGATTCTGTAATGGAGTGCCAGTCTTGCTCATCAACCAAACTCAAAGTCCCTGGAAACATGTCAAAGTTTAGTATCCATCACGGAATCAACAATCAACACCTACGCAAACTATAAACCTAACAAATTGTAACAATAACTAGATAATAACCGATTAAAGTTACAAAAGCTAAGTTTATTATTAACCTAAGTAGTACAGAGTTTAACCATTCATCAAGAAATCCACTATCAACAAATGAGCAACTGTAACCGCAAAACCTATCAAATCACTTATTAACTGTACAATCAGATAGTTAAAGTGAACCTAAACCGTACATTCTCTAATTATTCTTCAAGCAATCAACTATCCACAAATACGCGACCACAAAACCTATCAAATCGTAAATGCAATAGTGTAATGAAGTTACAATCAGTAAGTTTAAAGTTAACCTAAACAGTACACATAGAGTTTAACCATTCATTCATCAAGCAATCAACTATCAACAAATACACAACCGTAAAAAGCTATCAAATCATGACACGTGATAACTAGCTAACACATATGCAATCGTAATCATCATGTGATCAAATACTATGCTTATCTTACACATTATCATCTAAATAAGTGCATGATATTGAATAGAAAGTGTCCAAGATAACATTACCCAAACTACTTCCTAATTAACCATTAAAGTTGTCACAGGGTAATATTTAGCCCAAGTTATTCAAGCCCAAGTTATATAAGCAATACAAATAAGCAGTTTAACACCCGTTGCGGGTTGTCACAACAACAACCAAACGCCCTCTATGGGTGGTATTTCCAGTCAAGGTCGAGGCAAAACAAACACCCCTTGAGTGGCCTGATTTTCATTTGCTACACACTATATACAACAAGCTGGCAAATAATATAACAGATAACAGTAAAACATAGCTGTATATTAAGCATCGACGTATTCTGTGTCAGACCAATCCAAGATCACATCTTACTTCAGTCTCTAAACGGTTGCAAATAAACATTTACATGTCTGAACTTGCCTAAAAATGCATGTAGTAAAAAAAAAAAAAAAAAAAAAAAAAAAAAAAAAAAAAAAAAAAAAAAAACTATCAGTGATTGTACTCCCTAGTATTCCAATTCTACATCATCACAACTACATATATACATACATTTGAAGCATCTAGTTTGATATAACTAACCATTCAACTTTACATTTATATTTCACATTCTTATAAAATGTTTACCATTATCCATATCACAACTTCTAATGTGTTTGAAACTTCTGGTAAAATAGGTTACGCCGTTACACCATATGCTTCATTATCAAATGGCAGAACAGCATATTTAGCAAATCACTAGTAAGACATAATCACATAATGTAACAGTTTCAACAAGATATTATAGAACAATGAACTAAAGGAGTGTTTGCATAAGCTTATCTTTTACTTTAGCTTACAAGCTTATTTATTTTCAGCTTCCATTCAATAAAAGCTCATCTTTTTCCGGCTAATTTTTTAATTTACAAGTTTATTTATGTCACACAATTTTCAAAATCAGCCAACAAAAATAAGTTTTGGGGGTGTTTGTTTAACCTTATTTTTGGGCTTATCAACTTATCTCATTTCGGCTTAGGTTTCATAAGCTTAATTTTTCGCTGGCTTATTTTGAAACTTTCCGGCTTATATAAGCTTGTTATATCATAACAAGCTTGTAAGTTGTAACAACCAATAACCTCAAAATAAGGAAGCAAAAAATAAAGCTTATGAAACATAAGCCGAAATGAGATAAGCTCATAAGGCCAAAAATATGCTTAAACAAAACCCCCTAAACTTATTTTTGTTGGCTGATTTTAAAATTACAAAACCCCCTAAACTTATTTGTTTGTAGGGAAAACCTTACAAACAAACAATAGTAGGTGGATATTTGATATTTCAACATAGATTCGTATTACGAATAAACTACTACATGATGAACCTTGAGATCTTAAAAGTGTAGATTGAAGTCACTCAAACCCCAACACAGCAAATTCCTAAAGTGCTTACAGAATAGCAGGGGAAATCAAAGAGAGAATAAATTATCGAACACTAGACGTAACTTTTTTTCCCTAGCGGGTGTGGCTGTGAACCAGCAAACCAAAACACGCACCCCTTGGGGGTTTGCAGTGCGGTCTGAAACAACAAGCAGTAACAGAACAGAGTAAGGGGTGTTTCTCTTAGCTTATTAAGTGGGCTTCAATTAATCTGATGCAATTAGACAAGCAATCATATAGTAAAACTAGCTATGTTCAAATACTACAAAAAAATGGTCACTTTGTGAAATTTACGTCGATTGTTTAAGATATGATACACCTATGGCTTACTACGAAATCTCATTTTAACATAATTCAAACTCATGGCTTAAAATATCCAAACTTAAATTCCAAACCCTAATCATATCTCTAAACTATCCTGCATATAAGGTTCACAGAACAAAAGAATCTCACCTGTCCTGCATATGATCGCTGGAAAGGGCTTTTATGTGCATTCAGCTGAAAACACCAATAAAACCAACATTAGACCAACAACAGGAACCAAATTACATAACAAAAAGATTTACGCGCATACAAGAGTAAAACAAACAAACTTGATGTTTAACCAACAAATCAGAATTAAGAACCCCACACACACACACACTATAAAGCTAATCACAAACTACAAAAAGCTTAGCTTTTTATTACATTGCTAGTGGAATCAAGCATTATCGTATAATAGTGTACTTCAGAATTAATCATAATCAACCTTTATCAACTTTATATACGCTCAAACCGTTTTCAATTATTGCCAACTTTACTCCAGTTTACACATCCAATCTCTTACCCATAAAGAAATCTAAAGAAACATAAATTAATCGCTTTCGCCACAACCATGAGCTCTGCATGTTCAAGATATATAGAAGGGTAGCTTTTACGAAAATACTTACGATTAATTCTTCCATGAGCTGTGCAAGTTCTTCTCCTTGCCATAACCTATGAAATACGCAGAAATAACATATCATTAAAAATGAGAATAATCTTTAAAAAATTACAAAATAATATAATCAAGTGCTAGTAACCTGTGCAATCTTCATGAGAACCAGTCTGGGTCGGAAAACACATGTCTGATGAACCGTATGCGCGTTGGAACATAGTCTGAAAAAGCTTAAGTTCTTCTCTAAATCCACCAACAGTATTTTCTAGCTCCTCAACTTTCTTAGTTTGTGATTCTAGTTTCTGATTTTGAATAGCCATTTTTTCATTCTGAGATTCTACTGTTTTATTCAAAGTTTCAACGGTCTTATTCAAAGACACTATTGTTCTATTTTGAGATTCTATTATTGAGGTTTGTGATTTAGTTTGAACTAAAAGCTTGTGAACGTAGTTTGAATTCATAAAATTGTCCCCTCTCATTTTCCTTAATTCATTACTGAAACTTGTAACTTGGGATTTTGTTACCCCTGCCCCATAGCCAAGAGCTTCCCCTTCTGGACCCTTGAGTTCTATCCATACTTCCCTATCAATGGCAGCTCGCTTTTCATTATCAATCTCTTCTTCTGGGCAACCTAACTCCGATATCTTTCTTGAGATCTCTTTGTTTGCTTGATCCTGAAAGATTATGTAAAGAAAGAGCTTGATACATGTACTTTTAGTAAAACTTAAAATTCAATCAGTGAAATAAATATATACCATGAGTTCTCTTGATGCATCTTCAACATAAGATCCGTCCGTTGCTTGGTGTTCAATCTCAAAGGCCTCGACGAAAAGTGGTGATCTTTTGTTTTTCGATTTCTGTAGAATATTAAGAAAGTATAAGTCATCATATTTACTGTCTACTTTAACTTCTAAGTATAACAATTAATACATTAAAGCTTTCAAGGACATAATTATTGCTGACTAGAAAGCATCAGCAGAAGGAGTGATAAATAACATTCCCCCTGATAGTACAAGACTACAAGTTACAGAAAACCTTCTGATGAGAGGCTGACTAGTTAAATTGACCTGGAATACATGCCGCCATATGGTTTACTACTTGACGCTTTTAAGTTGCCGTGACTTTTAACTCGATGGTTGTCACTCTTTGCATGAAAGGACTCAAAGTCTTCAAAATATTATTTTATTGCCTGTTAATGATTAATGATGAAATACTACACTGAAATACCAACCTTAAGAAACATTTCTTCTGTATTCAGCTAAAAGACCAGAAACCTAGTGTGCTAGTGAATGTCGTTTTCTAAGGCTTTCTATAAACAGTCTCATCAGTCACCACTCTTGCCTATTTCTGATCATTTCTACATTAGCAATTGAATGTCAAAAATAGAACTTACAAATTCATCTCTAATTCGCGCGAAACTCTTGGCACCAGTTCTGTGAGTATGGAGTTTTTCACCTCTTGCCTTTTTGCCTATTTCTGATAATTTCTACATTAGCAATTGAATGTACCACATGTTAGTAAGTGACTTACTTGAAATAAAATAAAAAAAAAAATGTATATAAAATAAAAGCTAGTACTCTTGATTTCGATGATCTAAGTTGAGCCTTATATAACTCCCACTGATGATCATGAACTTTCGAAGGTGCATCAACCAAGTCAAGTGCATTCAATATCTGATCTTCTGTATACTCCAACTCGTGTGCCTCATCAACACCAATGTTATTAGCCTCATCAAGTCTACTTTTAACCGACCCATATAGCTTATATTTCATCCTATACTTAAGAGCCCTGTACTTCTGATTAAAGATCTTGAAAAGAACCCAATCCATCTTCGTTCCTTGAGAGATACAGAATTTACGCTGCCAAAATGAGGGAAATTGTTAATCCATTCTCAGTCTTAAAAGAGAGTACGAGAATATTAATAAACAATATTGTCTTAAAAAAATGAGTTACCCGAAGTTCCGCCATAAGTCTAACACCACAACGAGTCTTTACTTCACGCCAATCTTTTGCTTCAATTGGACAGAGGTTTGGTTGTTTTAAAAGTAAAGTCATGAACCTCGTGCATAACCCCGCTGCATCTTTGATCAGTTGATCTCTATCATTAACATGTACTAAAATCTGTTCACCCTCATTTAGCTTATAAACGTCTTTTGTCGTCATTTTTGCAGTCCTGACAATATTTCCATGTTGGTCTGTAAAATTAGTAGGATCTATTAGCATGGAATACTAAATAGGAGACTATTTATTAGTGGTGATCTTTGAACATTACCTATTATCTCAACCTCAATCAATTTGTCCTCACTCTCATCATCTTCGAGTTCCAAAGTATGCTGCATCGATGTTTGTTGAGAGGATGATGGGAACTCGCGCAAAACATGCTGAGACAATAACGGTTCAGACCGAGAGGATTGGGCATGAGTAGAACCTGATGCTGAGACAGTATGCTGCATCGATGTTTGTTGAGAGGATGATGGGAACTCGTGCAAAACATGCTGAGACAATAATGGTTCAGACCGAGAGGATTGGGCATGAGTAGAACCTGATGCTGAGATAGTATGCTGCATCGATGTTTGTTGAGAGGATGATGGGAACTCGTGCAAAACATGCTGAGACAATAACGGTTCAGACCGAGAGGATTGGGCATGAGTAGAACCTGATGCTGAGACAGTATGCTGCATCGATGTTTGTTGAGAGGATGATGGGAACTCGTGCAAAACATGCTGAGACAATAACGGTTCAGACCGAGAGGATTGGGCATGAGTAGAACCTGATGCTGAGACAGTATGCTGCATCGATGTTTGTTGAGAAGAGATCTGGTGAAGTGAAGAATGAAGAGGATGCCTAAAAGGCTTGTTTGGGAAGCATGGTAGGAGATGTGAGCCATCATGAAGGGTTTGTGATTCTAAGGCATTACGGGAAGTTGATGAGTCCGTGCCATTTCTATTCAAAGCATTATTTTGGATGTATTTATTTGTATGTTGTTGCAAGCTACTTCTAGATCTGAACATCTTGTAAACACCTGTCAATCAATCATAAATCCAGGAAGAGCAAATTTATTTAGTTGTTTAAATTGTTTGAATACTTGCAAAAAGTAGCATTGTCTGATATAAAGGCAATTGCCATACTAAAACCATCTTGATCATACAGGTTACAAGTACACATAAATCTTACCTTGACCATTTGAGCCTCATTTATTTTTCTGTAGAATTGTTCTAAATGAGCATAACGTGATAAATTAAAAGAAAATTAATTTACTTTATATTTACTTATTATGAATCAAAAACTAATTTAACTAATTAAAAATTAAAAGAAAATGCAAATAAGGTGAGAAAAGTTAAAATTAAATTTTGAAAATTATAAAATAACTAAAAAGTCATTTTAAAACTAAAAACTAATTTTTTTTTCTGACCCAGAGTTGACCAAGATTAGACAAATTGATTTTCTGACCCAAATGAACTCAAACAAGCAATAACAAGACCAAATGAAGCTCAAAAATACAGATAAGGCCAAATCAGATTCAATAAGCATTCAAGTGAATAAGCAATGTAAACCAAATAAGCTCAGAAGGATCACTACCAGTCTAAACAACTAATTTAAGCTCAAAGTAACATGTAAAGACCAAAGAAGCACTCAGAAATGAAATATAAGCTATAAGCTAAAACAGAAAAATTGGCCAAACACCCCTACTTGCAGCTTGTAATTAAGCAACTTAATAAGCTGAGAAATGTGAACTTATGGGGGCAAAAGCTTCACTACACTACTGAGTACCTAGAAAACAAAGGAGCTTAAAATTCAAAACCAAATGGACCACTAAAAAGACCTGAGATCAGCAGCTGAATGGCCTGTTTTACACTACTCTTTGACTTTTCTATTTTGCACAAGAACTTGACTAAGTTGAATTTTAGTTGATTAGATATTCCCTTGGATGTTATATGAGCTTGCTAAAATACTAAAATCACAAATTCAAACACCAAGTGCAGCTAAGGATCAAGCTGCAGAATCAGATAACAACTTGAGCTAGCCTACTTATGATTAACATCTGATTTTGACTTGATGTTCTATGACCTCTAATTTTATGACTTTTCTACTCTAAATATCCCCACTGTGAACTCCTACTACAGATAGATTAGTAACAAGACAACTAGAACTCACAGGTCAAGCATAAACCAAACACTCCTTACTTGGCCAGTTACACTACGTTTATGGGATTTAGAACACAAACCACCAAGCAAATGATAAGATTAATACTCTTAACTATATTTGAGACTAAGTAGACACTAAAATGCAGTAACTAACAACAGGAATATAGAAGTGCAATCTAAGCTAAAGTGGTGAGAATATCAAATTGTTCTATAGCATACAAAGGCAACACAAAAGTCCTTAAGCTGTTACGTTTATGTGTACTTGTAACCTGTATGATCAAGATAGAACAATTTATCACGTTATGCTCATTTATTTATCACGTTATGCTCATTTATTTACAAGTACACATAATTCTGTAGAATTATCACGTTATGCTAATTTAGTTTTCTGCATTTACGTTTATTGACATTCTATATGATTTCAGCTTACTAGTGTTGTTGCTAAGCTGATTGGGGATGGACTTGAGATAAAAATTTTACACCTTCTGAGTAATGAAGTATTTGACTACTAATATATTATCTACATTGAACTCACAGGAGAGTGCACACAGAAACAGAGGTCGCACCCTTACCTTGCAAGTAAGAAATGAGACGCACAACAGTGTTTCCTGTATCTACAATATCCTCAACCTGAGCAAAAAATGAGAATCAATAAGCTATCTACAATATCCTCAACCTGAGCAAAAAATGAGAATCAATAAGCTGTATCCTAAGAAATCATTTTCAAGTAATCACATATGTAATTTAAACTAAATATCACACAAAAGTAATTTAAACCAAATATCGCAACAGCTAAGAAGTTCATCATTTCACTCCAGATTATCATTAACTCGAGTTAACATTTCAATAAACTAAATATCACACAAAAGTAATTTAAACCAAAAGTCAAACAGACACACTTTTGACACAAAGGCATTATGCAAAACTACATACCTTATCACTATAGAATTCACAAAGGCATTATGCAAAACTACATACCTTATCACTATAGACACACTTTTGACACAAAGCTAAATACTAACTTGAGTTAACCTTCCAAATTGTTACTCTTTCTCTATTTCAATATCTGTCCTACGCCAACTCGGTGTCTCATTAACATCATCAAGAATTGGAAGATTATAAGGTATGCACTCGGTATATAACTCCTCATCATCATCGTCCTCATCCATGTTTACATTTCTACCCATATCATATGTATCTCTTGGCTTTGTCATTATTATATGCCACCATCCAACATCTCTTGGATCCTCTATGTAGAACACTTGTCGAGCTTGAGAGGCAATTATAAAAGGATCATCTTTTAAAGATTCACCCGTGTGTACAAACGGCCTGGAAAAATTTACAAGTGGAAAACCATACTTATCTTTCTTTATCCCTCTCAAAGGTCGCATATCAACCCAATCACAACGAAAAAGGACAACTTTGCGGTCAAGAAAATACTCTAGCTCAATAATATCAGTAAGTTGGCCATAATAGTTTTGATCTTCACCTTCCACCATAATTCCCGAGTTTTGGGTTTTTCTTAACTCTTCACGTCTCTTTGTAAGGAATCTAAAACCATTTGTGATGAACCCTTTATATTGTTTAGCGTAACTGTTTGGGCCCATAGCTAGGGATAACACTTCTTGATCGAACTTTTGTGTCTCTAACATAGGAACCTACCATTAAATATATTATATACAAATGTCAGTTTATGTACCTAGAAGCTTAATTATTTGTATTCCTACGAGTTTTCTAACCTGTTGTTTAAGCCACCATGAAAATTTCTCAACAAACAACTTCTCCATTGTCTTCAAGTTCAGTTGTTCATTCCTTAGGGCTTGTTGTTCATTGTAAAAGCGACTACAAAAATAAATAGAATCTTATATTTTGTAATCTATTATCTATGCCAAATATAATAATAGATACTTACACACGTAAAGGTTGAATCTTAGGATGGTTAAGTAACACATAACGATGTGCCTGGGCAAATAAAGTTCCATCTAGCTCAACAATCTCAACTTTTCCTAATTTTCGACCACCCGAGTTAAGCATGTACATCTCTTTTGTAGGGATTATGTCATCATTCCTACGAGGGCGAGTCATGAAAGTCTCTGCACCTTCAAAATATCTTGAACAAAAAGTAAGACACTCCTCTTTAATATACCCTTCTGCAATTGAGCCCTCGGGTTGAGCTTTATTGCGAACATACGACTTCAATCTCATCAAGTACCTTTCAAATATAATGAATGGTAAATAAAGGTATTAGGGTAAAATACTAATTGTATATACTCTAACTAAAAGGAAAAAAATGTAGACCTTACCGTTCAATTGGATACATCCATCTATATTGAACGGGTCCACCGAGTTTCGCCTCCGATATTAAATGGACACTTAAATGAACCATGATTGTGAAAAAGCTAGGAGGAAATAGTTGTTCCAATTCGCATAACGTTTGCACAACTTGATGCTCCAGTTTTTCTAATTCATTAAGATCGAGAACTTTGGCACACAACCCTTTAAAAAAGGAGCAAAAATCAGACACCGCTTTAACTACTCGAGATTGTGATCTTGAAACCATTGAAGCTCTCAAAGCAATCGGCAAAATATCTTGCATTAAAATGTGGCCATCGTGACTCTTAAGGTTTAAAATCTTACGATCTTTCAAGCTTACACCCCTTGAAATATTTGAAGCATACCCATCAGGAACTTTAAGATTTTTTAAGACTTGTAGAAAGCTAGTCTTTTCTACATTGGACATAGAGTAACATGCCGGGGGTAGGTATGGCTTTTTGTTAGGCAAATGTTTAACGTGAAGTTCATGCCTTATTCCCATTTCTTTGAGATCCTTGCGACTATTTTCATTGTCTTTACTTTTTCCATCCCAATTCATTAAAGTCCCAAGTAGATTATCACATATATTTTTCTCGATGTGCATCCCAATATGGCAAATCAAAAAATATGCTCCTTTTTTTCCATAACTGCTGTTCACCATCAATATTTTCTTCTATAAAATCATCTTTATCACCAAATGCACTAGACTTGTCATTTGAACACTCGATATCATCTCTTGTCCTTTTCTTAGAAGATTTATCATACTTACCATATTTGAATGTTGTACCTCTTAACTGCTTGAGAATATCAGATCCTGTTAATACACTTGGGGGGGCATCTGTCTCGATTGTACCATCAAAACGATCCATCTGAAATCGATAAGTGTGATTTGGCTCGAGCCATCTACGATGTCCCAAATAACAAAACTTTCTCCCATTCTTTAACCAAGTTGAACAAGTAGAACTTGTGCACACCGGACATGCCACGCGACCCTTTGTGCTCCATCCGGATAAGTTGGCGTAAGCGGGAAAATCATTCACAGTCCATAAAAGTGCAGCTCGTAACTTGAAATGTTGTTTTGAGAAAGCATCGTAAGCATCCACACCCTTCCATAACAATTTCAATTCTTCAATTAAAGGAATCAAATAGATGTCTATATTATTTCCGGGAGCTTTCCCTCCCGGAATAACCGAGGAAAGGATCAAAGATTGTTTTTTCATGCATATCCAAGGAGGTAAATTGTAAGGAATCAACATGACTGGCCACGTGCTATGCGTTGTACTCATCGTACGAAATGGATTAAATCCATCACTAGCAAGGCCAAGCCTTACACTACGAGGGTCGGAGGCAAACTTTTGATACCTAGCATCGAATTTCTTCCAAGCAAGACCATCTGCCGGGTGCCTTAACTTTCCATCTTTTGTTAACCCCATATCATGCCACCTCATATCCTTTGCTGTTTTCTTGGACCTGTATAACCTTTTCAATCTTGGAATTAAGGGAAAGTAGCGCAAAACTTTTGCAGGCTTATTTGACTTTTGTGATTTCGAACTCTCACCATTTTCATCACATGGATCACTTTTATAACGAGAAGCGTTGCAAATATGACATGATTGCTGAGATTTCCGCACACCCGAGTAAAGCATGCAATCATTAGGACATGCATGGATTTTTTCATAACCAAGCCCTAAATCACGAGTCAACTTTTTTGCTTCATTATTAGAAGAAGGTAATGATGATAAATGAGGAAATGCATCTTTTATAAGCTCTAAAATCATGCTAAAAGACTTGTTAGATATTCCACCCATACATTTGATGTGATATAACCGCAATGTGAATGACAAGTTAGAATACTTGCACCCTGGATAGAGTTCTTTCTCACATTCTTCTAACAACTTTTTATATCGAATGTCCTCATCACCAGGTTTTCTTTGTTGTGAATTTGGAGCCACACGAGGCCTTTCACCAATATCTTCTTCATTATCTTCTTCAATATCTTCTTCACTATCTCCTTCACTATCTCCTTCACTATCTCCTTCAAGCCTTGATTCACTAGACTCTTCACTATTCGAATCTAAAGAGTTTACACCCAAGGCATCCTGAACTAAGCCTCTAATGTCATCTATAACCGGAGAAGTTTCCAAAACACTAGTAGGTTGAGATATTGGTGGTGTTGTAACAACCTCCCCATGAAGTGTCCAAAGTGTGTAACCCGAACAAAAACCATGTCGCAATATATGGTGATGAACAACATCGACAAGAAACCACCCATCATTACCACATTTATTACAAGGACATGAGATTTCCCCTTTAATAGCTCCAATACGAGCAAAATTGATAAAAGACTTGACTCCATCTCTAAAAGTTTTAGTTGTTATATGAGCTTTCATCCAACTTTTGTCCATTATTTCTATATTATACCTACACATATATTAACAAATATTCCTAAATTTTACAACTGATCCAACTTTTGTACTAAATTTTACAAGCTGATCCAATTAGATATAGCAGAATTAGAATCGTAATGTATCAAATGCTTCTCAATCTAAAAATGAACCCTTACATGTAATTAACAAATATTCCTAAAGAGCTTGTTATTCTTAACTAATAACTATAGCTCACTGAATTCTATGTAATCAACACATCAATTGCACATTCACATCAATCAGTACTGATAATCGCACATCATCGCAATCACACAGACAGTAGCATCAAACACTATCAAAAACCTAGCACATCTAAAGTCAATACATTCTCTATCAGACATTTTATCAAACACCTTTCGTGCACTAAGTAAACACCTTTCCCTAAATCGCCATACTAATCCAAGCTTCAAACCATAACTAACACCATTAAAACAGATTATATACTATTTCGCCATTAATCTACGCAACTAAATTGATCATGATCTACATATATTATTGCCATACAACTCACCATTAACAACTCAGTAATATAACTAAATCAACTCACGAATAAGTAAATACCTGAGACGAATCACTTCGAGCCCAATGAATCACTTCGAGTCGAGACGTTAGTGCTTTTCAAACTCACTTCGAGCTGAATGAATCACTTCAAGTCGAGACGTTAGGGCTTTTCAAACTCACTTCGAGCTGAATGAATCACTTCGAGTCGAGATGTGGTTACTGATGAGCTGAATGAATCACTTCGAGATGTGGTTACTGATGAGCTGTAATCAACACATCAATATAAGTGATATTGAATGATATAAAAAATTTATTCGGATCCGGGTTTTGTAAGTGGATATTGGATCACTTTTGAAATAAAGGGCTTTAATCAGATATTGGATCAATTTTGAAATAAGTGGGTATAAAAAAGCTTGTTACGAAAGTGGAGTATCTAAAAAGATGATATAATTTTTTTTTCTTTCTTTTTTATACACAAAGAATCATCACACTTTTAAGTGTGAGGTTTTTTTTTAAGTAAATGGTAAATCTATATCTTTTCACAACTTTAAGTGTGACAAAAAAAATTAGTTACTTCACACTTAAAAGTGTGAAGTTTTTCGATAGTTCTTCACATTAAAAAGTGTGAAGACCATATAATTATGTTAGCTCACATTTATAAGTGTGAGCTTTTGTTTTCACAATTAAAAGTGTGAAGTTTTTTATGGCATTTAATGTTTATCACACTTATTAGTGAGAATAATTTTTACACACTTATAAGTGTGAATACTTCTGAAAATAAAGTTCACTTTTCATTAAGTGTGAACAAAAAAGTGTGTACAAATCATCAATTTGTTGTAGTGTATGAAGTTGAAATCAGTTAGCCGTTGATGAACATGAACATGAACATGAACATTTAAGTTTTATCATATTCAAGTTGTGAAAACAATGTGTGGTTTACTTTATTCATGATGTTTATTATTAATAGTTTAACACTTTGAAGGACCTTTATTATAACTTAACTCACTGACTTTTAATATTGATTTATGAACAATGTGCTGATTTGAAAGTCAATACAGCTTTATGTTTTTGTAGTAATGTGGTTTATAGCTCATTATATGAATGGTTCAAGGGCTATTGGATAATCTGTATGTAAATGCTGATGTTACATGTATGTGTACCTTTGTTAATAGTATAACTTACATTTCACCCTTTTTTCGCACTGTTCTTGCAGATGAGTAGTCCGTAGAAAAGTGTTACGGTTACTGACAATGTCAGGAATACATTGAATCGTCTTATTACTGAAAGTAAGTTAATTTGTCAGATTTCAAGTTTTAACATCTTTTAAGTTTACCTAATACTAATATACTTAAAGTTGCTATTGTACTAGGTATAAATGAAGGATTAGAAGAGGGTTGTAGCGGTCCACATGGAAACAATAAACGTAAACACTCAATGGCCGCCCGAGGTGATTCAAATAATTAATTCTTACTACTTTGAATGATGTGCATTTGGCTGTTCTGCATACCAGTGGAGGAACCATCTTATCCATTTGGCTTACCTTGCAGATGTGGGCAAAAATTGTCTCCTTTTGCGTTTGTCTGGCGGTTCTTTCACTGCTAGCTTTATCAATGGTTCCGAACTATCACTAGCTTTATCAACGGCTCGGAACTATTACAACTGGTATTTTATTTTTCTCTAACTGGTCAATCATTTCTGTTACTGGCAAAGCTTTATTTACGCATCGGTTATACAAGCTTCTTTATTATTATGTAGCTAGACTCTAATCAATATATTTCGCGTCCCTAACACGGAGTTGTTTGTGTATAAAATTCATTAGGATGGAAGGCATACGTGGGAGTACTTATAATGCTCATGTTATTGAATCTGTTGACGTCAATATCAACATCCAGTGAAGAAAAAAAGTATGTGCAACAAAGTAACAAGGTATATATAACTGTGTTGCTTTGTTTGCTATATTATAATACATTACGGATTTGTGGCTATAATTTTTGGTCTGATGTTTTATGCATAACAAACAAATTTATTAATAGTGCCATTATAATGGTTAGGAAATTGGGTATTATTCATTAACATGTTGTTTAAGCATTGATCTTCGTATTATATAATTCATATTGTAGCACTCTACGAAAGCAGTCGAGTCGCTGTCTATAAAGAGAATAGCTTGACAACATAGTAGTCCAGAAGTTATGTTGGAAGGAAGCTTGGCAGAAAGATTTAAAGGACTGATGTACAATCTGACATACGACCGGTTATGTTGGAATTATTATATCATGACTATCATATAAATAAACCAATAACATCAAAGTGAGCATAAGCGGAAGCAATTATAAAGAATCAAATAACATGTAATTAATTAATCTTTAATTTAAATAGTAAACATACCGTAGTGATTCTAGCCCGAACAAGAATCAATGCAATCTTCCGGAACCAATGAACCCTAATTAGGGTTTATAAGGATTATAAGAATTACCCCTTACCTTTTTGTAATTCAATCCAAGAACGTTCTTGTACACACGTACTAATTCAAGGAAAAGATTATGCAAGTAAATTCCACAAAACAATTTTGGAAGCAAGGAAAATCGAAACCCTTATGGGTGTTCGGTTTTGGTTCGACCAAGGGAGAAGGAAAAGAGAGAAAACCCAATTTGTGTGTGTACAAGTTATGAGAAAACTCTTAACCTTGGGTTTGCTTATATACTAGAGATTACTTGGAGCTCAAGGCACAAAGGAGGTGGGTTCCTCCTTGTGGCCGATCGGTTGGAAGCCCATAGGGGTGTTCCGGAACCTTCTTTTGTTTCCATGTAAAGTCTAGCAATTAGTTTCCTAATCTTCGTTTAATAATTAATTAGTCATTAATCAATAATACTAATTATTATTTAATTGTTTTATATTTAATAATTAATTATAACATTTATAAATAATTATTACATTTCCTCTTCATACGTATTGTGTGCAATCCCGTGATCTCAAGTTCGATCCTAACACACGACTATTATTATTTTGTCTATAAAACCAACAGCTCCCACTTAGACATATCATAATAGTGTGATCACATCGATTAGCGTCTTGCAACACGTCGATGCCTCTAGTACAACTTGAGTAAGGCTCCTGGAAAACCTTTTAATGATTTCTCATTATTATTATCCCTTTGTTTCTAATACCACGTTAATAAGGATATGGATCTAGGTCATTCCTTAATTAACCATTCTGTTTCTCGTTCTTTGAAATTGACAAGATTACCAAATCTTCCGAACCTTTCATAAAAGACATTGGGCGTGGCCACGCAAACACCTTGACAACCCTACGAGGGGCCCAGCAGTATTAAACTCCAAAAATTAATTTGAAGGAACAAATTCTTTATTGACTACAAGCAAAACACACAAACTTTGTAACACTTCCGAAAACAACCCTTATTACTACCAGTTACGTATAGCGTTAAGTTGTTTCACAAAAATGTACTACATTCATGACCGTTATCTTGCATCTCAAGTCTAAGGATAACTTCTTATGATTTACTTAATGACAAGATCCATAAAGTAACATCATATAGTTGGGATAAGTCCTATATTCAGTATCATCGAATATCATCTGAAATGACATGACTACGCATCAATATACTTAAGTATATTATATCAACTTCAGATTTGTCTTAATTTAATAATATTCCCATATTATTAACTGACAACGGACAATTTAGAATAACTCTTATTCATGGATTTAAACATGCAAAAATAGGACAACAATAATTAATAATAGAAATAAACATACCAACATACTTTATTTCATTAAAATAATAATTGTTTACAATATCCTTTATCCAAATACTAATCACAGTTATGCATGAAACTACTAGCTAATTTAAGTCCAATTCCATTGGCCAATTCATTAAGCTTTTCTTTCGCCAAAGCCTTAGTGAACGGATCAGCTAAGTTATCATCTGTGTGAACCTTCAACAGATTTATTTCACCTTCGTCAACCTTTTCACGAACAAAGTGATACTTCCGTAGAAAATGTCTGGTGCCCCTCATGACTCCAGGTTCATTGGCAAATATGATTGCAGCAGAATTGTCACAATACATATTAATAGGTAATTCAATTGAAGGCATAACACCAAGCCCAGAAACGAATTTCCTAATCCAAACAGCCTCCATAGCAGCTTCCGAAGCAGCAATGTATTCAGCTTCTGTTGCAGACATCGCAATTGTACTCTGCTTCTTGCTCCTCCAATCTACAGCTCCTCCATTGATAACAAAGACATAACCCGTCTGAGACTTCGAATCATCTTTATTACTTTGAAAGGATGCATCACAGAAACCTGTAACACAAAGTTCTGTAGATGGATTTCCACCATATACCAAAAACATATCTTTTGTATTCCTCAAATACTTAAGAATATGTTTAACAGCAATCCAATGTTTTTCACCTGGATTCTGTTGAAATTGACTGGTAATATTTTGAGAAAACGCCACATCTGGCCTTGTGCACTTAACCGCATACATAATAGATCCTACAGCCGAAGCATAAGGAACTTTACTCATGCGAGCCACCTCATTAGGTGTTGAAGCACAAAACTCATTACATAAGCCATGTTTTACTTCCATCGGCAAATATCCTTTCTTGGAATTTTGCATATTGAATCTTTTCAATATTTTGTCAATGTAAGCACTTTGACTTAATCCAATTAACCGCCTTGATCTATCTCTATAGATTTTGATTCCCAGAATATATGCAGCTTCTCCTAAATCTTTCATAGAAAAGCACTTTCCAAGATATGCCTTTACAGCTTTCAAACTTGGAATGTCTTTTCCCATGATCAATATGTCATCAACATATAGAATTAGGAAAGTTACATTATTACTCCCACTAGCTTTGTGATACACACATGGCTCATCAAGATTTTGAGTGAATCCAAACTTTTTAATTTCAGCATCAAACCTCTTGTTCCATTGTCGTGATGCTTGCTTTAATCCATAAATGGATCTCTTAAGCTTGCAAACACGATTTGGAAATTCTGGATTTTCAAACCCTTCTGGTTGTGCCATATAGATGTCTTCATCTAGATGACCATTTAAGAAAGCGGTTTTCACATCCATTTGCCAAATCTCATAGTCATAGTACGCTGCTATAGCTATGAGTATTCTTATAGCTCTTATGTCTGCTACAGGAGAAAACGTCTCCTCGTAGTCTATTCCAAAAGTTTGAGTAAAACCTTTAGCAACTAGACGAGCCTTATAAATGTGTGCATATCCATCCATGTCAGTCTTGATTTTATAAAGCCACTTACTCCCAACTACCTTGGCACCAGGAGGTAAGTCAACTTCTTCCCAGACTTCATTGTCATGCATGGATTGTATTTCCCCATCCATAGCAGCTTTCCATTTAGCTTTTTGAGGGCTATTAATGGCAGCTCTATAACTAGTAGGTTCATTAAGATCCCCTAGTGTATGCTGATCGACCTCTACATTAAGACATAGACGGTCAGGAGCTTTCACAGATCTCACAGATCTGCGAATGGGAATTACTTCAACTTCCGGTGGAGGACCCAGACTTTCCGGTTCTATAGGAAGTGTGCTAGTGTTTTCTGAAGGCAATGCATTATTTAGATCATCTTCTAGATCATATACTCTCCCACTGATTTCTTGAACCACAAATTCACTTTCAAGAAAATCACCATATCTTGCAACAAACACTTTGTTCTCAGGTGGCTAGTAAAAGTAGTAACCCATAGTTTCCTTAGGGTATCCTACAAAAATGCACTTAACAGATCTTTGTTGGAGTTTATCTTGTGAGTCACGTTTAACATACGCCTCACAACCCCAGACCTTTAAATAAGACAAGTTCGGAGCTTTTCCAGTCCATATCTCATATGGTGTCTTATCAACCTTCTTGGTGGGAACCATATTCAAAATACGAACAGCTGTTTCAAGAGCATAATCCCAAAAAGACAAAGGAAGGTTAGTTAGATTATACATTGATCGAACCATGTCCAACAATGTACGATTCCTTCTCTCAGATACACCATTTTGTTGTGGAGTATATGGAGATGTGAGATTCTGGACAATTCCATTCTCAGTTAAGAAATCTTTAAAATCTTGACTAAGGTATTCACCACCTCGATCAGAACGAAGAGCTTTAATCTTCTTTCCCAATTGCAATTCTACTTCTGCTTTGAAAACTTTAAATGTTTCAAACACCTCATGTTTATGCTTAAGTAAATAAACATAACCATAACGGCTGAAATCATCCGTGAAAGTTAAGAAGTAGACAGCACCTCTCCTTGACACATGTCTAAGTGGTCCACATACATCCGTGTGTATTAAACCAAGTAGATCTGAAGCTCTTTCCATATTATTATGAAAAGGTTTCTTCGTCATCTTCCCAGAAATACAAGATTCGCATTTATCAAATGACTCATCATTGATATTATTCAAGAGCCCTTCACGTTGCAGCTTTTGCATGCGAGTCTTGCCTATATGGGCAAGTCTACAGTGCCAAAGGTAAGACGAATTCAAGTCATACTTGATTCTCTTACTTATGCTGTACATCGAATTATTATTATTGTTGGAAGTCATACAATTATTCATATCAATTTCAAACACACCATTCACAGCAACAGCATTAAAATAAAATACACCATTTAAAGAAACAGAAATTTTATTGCCATCAATAGTATGAGAAAAACCAAGATCCAACAAACATGAAAAGGAAACAACACCTCTAATTATAGAAGGTGCATAATGACAATTGTTTAAACAAAGTACTAAACCCGAAGGTAAAACTAAATTAAACATTCCTATGGCTTCAACTGCTGCTTGTGCTCCATTTCCCACATGCAGAAATTGCTCCCCATAAGCTAGTCTCCTTTCCTCTCTAAACCCCTGCAGTGTATTACAAATATTAATACCACATCCAGTATCATATACCCAGGAATTTATTTCACGAGATAAAGTAAATAATTCAATGACAAATAAGTTACCTGAAGTGCTGGCGCCCATGTGCCCAGTCTTCTTAACCTTATTGTTTCGCAAGTCATCGAGATAAAGAGGACAATTCCTCTTCCAATGGCCCATCACCTTGCAGTAATGGCATCCTTGATCCTTCTTTGGATTATTCTTGATAGGAGGGTTCTTCTTAGGTTGAGGTGGTTGATAAGCCATAACCTGCTTATTCTTATCATCCTTCTTCTTTCCTTTACCCTTCTTCTTGTTCGCATTTGGCTTGTTAATTCTACCCCCTTGTATTGCTAGTACTTGGGGCGTAGGAGCCTTTTGTGGTGTACCTTTCTCATAATCAATGAGCAGTGCGTGCAATTCACTTACAGTCTTCCCCACGCAATGCATATTGAAGTTCCTCACAAAACCACTAAATTCCTTATCAAGGGATCTATTGATTAAGTTCACAGCCATATCATTGTCATAGGGTTTCCCAAGTGTTTGTAGTTGATCCATGTAACTTTTCATTTTCAACACATGAGCACTCACAGGTTCACCAGGACCTTGCTTACAACCATGTAGAGCTTCCATCAAATCGTAAATCTCTACATTTGATGGTTTCTCATAAAGTTTCTTGAGTTCATCAATCATGTCCTTGGGAAAATACTCCTCAAACTGTCTTTGAAGAGCTGTGGACATTCCCCCTAACATCATTGCGGCCACATCAATATGTTCCTTGGTATCAAGATTCCATTTGGCTTTAGCAGCATCAGTAGCTGCTGTGCCTTCAGGTTCAGCAGGGCAAGGCGTTTTCAAGATTTCGAGTTGACCAGTCACTCGCAGGACAATCCTTAGTGAACGGTACCAATCATTGAAATTTTCCGAGCCAGTCAATTTTTCTCGTTCAAAATAAGTTTTGAACACAGAACGTAAGTTGGTGTTATCAGTTTGAGCCATTTCTACAGATAAAGAAAGTTCAAAACATTAGTATTTTCGATAATACAATTTTTCAAGAAAATTAAAATACCCAAGGAAAATAAATCCATAGAATAATCTTGAAAAACTAGGATCCTCCATAAACATAGTTTCATTACATTCAGTTGATCTGCTAGTAATGAAAGTATAATATGAGGTAACTTGTCGTACAAGTAATTGGCATAACATTTGTCCAATTCCTAGATCTATGGGATTTACAATCACAAAACATTTGTATTGTAAGCATGTTTAGCCCCCATCTTAATGCCTTGAGTCAAGTCTCACTTCCTACTCAATTTAAGTCGTCTAACTTAAAAACTGTAAATTCACAAATCCATTACATCAGTTGATCTGCTAGCAATGAATTTATGAAATTTACCTCTCCATTGCAATCTCGCCAAGTCTCACTTTGACGTAAATTACAACTTCAAGTGTTCTTAATTAGATGGCATTCAACTTAATTTATTAGGGTATAACTATTTTGATGTGATCAAAATAATGTATGAAGAAGCATGCATACAACTTCATAACATTGGTTTTACAAAACATTTTTATTACCAATTCGCTAAGAGTAAAATAACAAAGTTTTGATTGAGGTATCGGGTTCACCAATTAAAGAATAACCATCAATTATCGTCCACTATATCGTACTTTTGCTTACGCCCGAAGGCATAGTGTTTCGGATAATCATTGTAGAATTGTGGATTATTCACCCTTAAGATGACAATGTATATGTAATGGTTGTTCGGTAAGTCTAATTTACACACAAACGAGCGTTAAGACATGAATGTTGTCTATCTAAGGCCACAATTTAATGCGATGCCATCCTTATACCCATCACTTTAGTGTGTAAACTTCGGTCGAGCCTATTTAACCATTACGTACAAAAACATCAATCAACCAATTCTTTGAAATTTTCACTCTTAAAAACCAAAACAATTTCGCCATTATTTAGTCCATATTATTTTTCTATTCAAAAAATTACCCTTTTCGTTTAAATAAACATGTCTAACACAATAAATAAACAAAACAAGTAATTTGCAATAAAAAATAAAACAACTAAATAAACACATATACATAATCATAACAATTAAATATGTATAAAACATGTAGCCACATGCAAATCTTATTAAAAGATCCTATTAATAATCAAATCTAGGCGTATAACGTATTAATTTAATTAGGGCTTTCTTTTTCTTAGAAAAAGAGCCACATACATCGATAAATCGATTGCGTAAGCCAAAATTAAATAAATACCACATAGCACATAATTGATTACTTAATATTGGAGTCTTCCCCAATTCGACATCTATAATAAATTTACATGTTTTAATATAACTTAACCATTAATATATATATACAATTTAAACCATTTAAATAAACACAATAAAAAAATCCATGCAAACATGCACTTTTCATGGATTTAGCTTAACAATTAACATATTGCACCACGTTTACTAAAACGCATAAACAATTACATGACATCTTAGGGTTTCTAGTCAATTTTAAAAAAATAAAATCAAAACCCTAAAAAACCCTAATAGGTCATTCGACCAAAAAAAAAATTAGGGTTAGGGAAAAAACACAAACCCTAAAAAAAACATGTAACTATACGAATCAAAATCCAATTTTTATGCGTTGCGATAATTAATTACACATTATAACGGCTCTAGATGCCACTGTTGGAATTATTATATCATGACTATCATATAAATAAACCAATAACATCAAAGTGAGCATAAGCGGAAGCAATTATAAAGAATCAAATAACATGTAATTAATTAATCTTTAATTTAAATAGTAAACATACCGTAGTGATTCTAGCCCGAACAAGAATCAATGCAATCTTCCGGAACCAATGAACCCTAATTAGGGTTTATAAGGATTATAAGAATTACCCCTTACCTTTTTGTAATTCAATCCAAGAATCAAACAATAGTGTGTTTGATTCACGTTCTTGTACACACGTACTAATTCAAGGAAAAGATTATGCAAGTAAATTCCACAAAACAATTTTGGAAGCAAGGAAAATCGAAACCCTTATGGGTGTTCGGTTTTGGTTCGACCAAGGGAGAAGGAAAAGAGAGAAAACCCAATTTGTGTGTGTACAAGTTATGAGAAAACTCTTAACCTTGGGTTTGCTTATATACTAGAGATTACTTGGAGCTCAAGGCACAAAGGAGGTGGGTTCCTCCTTGTGGCCGATCGGTTGGAAGCCCATAGGGGTGTTCCGGAACCTTCTTTTGTTTCCATGTAAAGTCTAGCAATTAGTTTCCTAATCTTCGTTTAATAATTAATTAGTCATTAATCAATAATACTAATTATTATTTAATTGTTTTATATTTAATAATTAATTATAACATTTATAAATAATTATTACATTTCCTCTTCATACGTATTGTGTGCAATCCCGTGATCTCAAGTTCGATCCTAACACACGACTATTATTATTTTGTCTATAAAACCAACAGGTTAAACATCAGGCACGGATGGATTAATTTATGATATATTCATGCATATCGAATTAGCAATCTAACTGTATATGATCTTGGATGAAGTTTCAGAAACTGAGATTTGGTTGTATGATATTCTTTACAATCTGTTTGAAATCTGTAATTAGAACTTGAATTGCATGTTTTTGTGTTTTCGAAAGTATTTCAAAAGATGTCTAAAAAAACTGCGCAATTATCAACGACGTGAAACGGAGCCCCGCCGCAACGCGGCGGTCCGTCGCCCACCTCGTTTGATAAAGATGTTGGCAATAATTATTTTATAACTTAATATACTGGATGTTTTTTCTAACTTTTTTCTTAATGAATACGGTGGGGTTCGTAGATTGTTGATACGAGTTGACTTCTTCAAAATGTCGAACTGCTATCTTGATGAAAATTTGAAAATAGTAGAATGTTGATACGAGTTTGGATAAAATCATGTTAAAAAAAGATTCGGCAAGATTGTTCAAGTGATAAAGTTATCATAACCATGTTTCAATTTGTATAAATAGCTGAGTACCTGCGCATAACATCGTTGATGTATAGTTTTCAACAAAATATGGTTGTAGCGGAGAAAACGTGTTTGTGTTTTGCATGTGTGAGAATGTGTTTTTACCTTTTGTCGAAAGTAGTGGGCGTGTGGATAAATAATTGGATGAAGGTTGAGGATTACATGAGAAGTTGAAAAAAGTTATGAGGGAAAGTGGCATTGGAGGGATAATTTTTAATTTTTTTGAATTTGAAATAAGGTGGGCATGGATTTAGGTTTGGGCGGCTTAATCATAATTTTTGGTTCGGGTTTACATTCAGATTTAAAGTGAGTTTATTGCCCTTGTAAAGGGAGTATTGATATGTTCTAAATTAGAGCATAAGGTGCCGTAACACGCAACCTGCGCCATGCTGAGGTGGCAGGCGTTATGGCGGCGCCACGATATTCCCCCAGCTCAGAGCCAGGCTCAACACCACAAACATTCATCCTGTCACTCATTTGAACCGAAGGCTCATGCTCTTCACTCGATGTGGTTCAATCAGTTTTAACATCTCTGAAGAATATCGTCAAATGTTAGGTGCGTAATTGCATCCACTTTGGGACTTCAATCTCTGCTTCACTGCTATATCATCTTATTGATTAAGATCTAGTGTGGTATCGAAATAGGCTGTCGATATCAATACAGATATAACAAAAGTGTAAAGACTTGTTATCTAATACTAGTAGAATTGATGGATTGGTTGTCATCAATAGGATAAGTAAATATTTGGTTGGATTTGACAGCATATTGGAGATGATCATTTTATAAATAAAAATCCCAAAAGTTTTGCAAGTGATTTACATATCGTTAACAAGTTTTGATTTACATAAAGAGCTTCTAAATTAGTATGATACCATAACAACAATCAAAGTGTTTGACTTTATATTGACGTACATCTGATTCAGTGAGCTTTTTTTCTTCTTCATAAAACTGAAATGGTAGAAATAACCACATCTTAAGTTGATGAAACCATTAACTGGTAAATGTTATAAGCTGAAAATGTTACAAGGATCAAAAGATGACCCGGGAGAAAATTAAGTTCATTTAGTCAAGTTTTGGTTTTCACACTTTGGCCACAAGATTTCAAACATGAAGTTTTATTATTTGCAATTTCTGGATGCCAAGTACTATGTAATACGTTGATTTCAACTTATATGTGCATGCATCTAGATTCTAGAACATCACTAACATATAAGTCAAGGAAAATCGAATTAATACATGGAAAGTTCATAATAAGTATAATGAAAAGATAGAGAAACATTAAGCCGGCCACTATAATGGACTAATGGTGAATGATTTATATTTAACAAGTCTTAGAGAAACAAATATGGTATTAAATTGTAATAAGAAAAAGATTTAGCCGTCTATGCGTAAGCAATCTTATGGTCTTTTTTCTATTATTTATTTTTACAAAAGAGTTTGTTGTGTCTCTCTATCACATTCTTTGTTTTTTCCAAAAAAAAGATCACGTTCATATTCCCAGTGCTATAACCATTGACCTTAACAAACCGATCATATGAAACCCATCTATCTCTCTCTCCCTAACCACTTTCCACCATTAATAAAGCTTCATAATCCTTTATTCTCTATCAATTACTGATCCATTTTCACTCTACTTTACATAATTAGATTCAATCTTTCATTCCGATTCTATTGATACTACTTTTATTCATTTTGCCCAAATTTACTGAAACCCTAATTTTTTGATTTCTTCAAATTGTGCATTAGTTGATAACGAATTTCACTAATTGAAGAATAATTTGGATTCAGTATATGATTAGTAGTGCAAAAATGTCAAATAGTAGACCTAAAAGGAAAACTAAGCGATCAACGAAATTAGATGATTTTGTTAGTGATTGTATTGATGGTAAGAACAATAAGAATAGGAGTAATAAGGGTGAAGCAAGTAATGGGGGAAATATGAGTCAGAAACGTAAAGTTGCTAGTAATGAGAAAGATGTGAATAGAAATGGGGATAGTACTGTGGGGGTTAATGAAGTTGTTCAGGAGATTGATATGAATAAGGATGGTGAGGTGTCTGGAAGTGATGGTGGGGTATTGAATGATAAGGATGATAATGTGGAGTCTGCTAATGTGGCTAAACTTGTGAATGGTGAGCAAATTGGGGGTGATAAACAAGGTTCTGAGCAAGTAGCTATGGAAAGCAATGTAAGTACTCATGGCCATGTTACTCAAAAAACTAGTACTGATTGTGTGAATACTGTTAGTAGTAGTGATTAGTGAATTGAATAAGGATGAGGGTGCTATGAATAATGAGAACAATACGTATGCTAAAATGCTTAAGAAGGATGTGAATTATATGAATAAGGAACTTGTGTACATTGCCCCTAATGTGAATAAGGATGGAGAAGAAACTGTGGTTTTTGATGAAGAAATTGTGAAAAAAGGAAGTATGAAATGGATTAATACAGTGTGTGGTTACTTTGTGGGACAAAATATGAGTATACATGAGTTGAGGTATCACATTAGAAGGATGTGGAGTAGATATGGGATTAAGGAAATAACTGATAATGGTAATGGAATGAATTTATTCAAATTTAGGGATGAAACTGGAATGAATCAAGTGCTTAGTCAAGGCCCTTGGATGGTTAATAGTAGGCCTATGTTTGTACAAAAATGGGACCCTGAAATAGGAATGTTAAAAGCTGAACCTGTGAAGTTACCTGTTTGGGTCAGATTGATGAAGGTACCATTGGAAGCCTGGAGTGTTGAGGGTATAAGTGCTATTGCTAGTAGTATTGGGAGGCCAAAAATCATGGATCAAGCTACTGCTAATATGTGTCAAGAGGGTATAGGAAAGATCAATTATGCCAGAGTTTTAGTGGAGGTTGAGGCAGGAAAAGAATTGAAGAACACTGTGAGAATTGAATACATTGACAAGAATAGGAATGTGAAAGGATCAAAAGAAGTTCTAGCTGAGTATGAATGGAAAACTGAAAGATGCAGTCACTGTATTGTTTTTGGGCATTGTTTTGATAAGTGTAAAGTAAGACCAAGAACTGAAAATGAATTAAAGGAAAAAGCTACTGAGGTAGAAAAGACAAGTGCAATGCAACAGGATGGTTTCAATGAAGTACACCAGAAGAAAAGAACAATGATGCAACAGAGGAATAATGGGCAGTATAGGAATTATGGACCACAAGTTAAAAGGCAGGAATTCAGGGAAAAAGTTAATGGTAATGGTAAAAGGAAGGAGAAGATGAGTGATGAAATTAATACTAAAAAAGCTGGAAGGAATACAGATTCTACTAGCAACATTGGTACAAATGTGAACAGATATGAGGTGCTAAGTAAAGAAACTGCTGAGGGAAGTAATGAATTGACAATAATGAAAGGTAGAATGGTGGTTGATGCGTTCTTAAATAAGAAATTACAACCTACATGTACTGAGCAAAAGTATTGGACTAAAGACATGGAGGACTATTTCAAGAAGCAATGGGAAATTGATAGACTGAAAGAGAAGGAAGATGGTATGAATAATGTTGAGGAAGTTATGGAAGGTGTGGGTGGAATGGCTCAAACAATGACTAGTGATAATGTCATTGGTTTGAGTCAGAATATTTTGAATTAAGGTGTAGGGTTGTATGCCTGATGTTTCTATCAATAAGTAGTTTATCATGGATTTTAAGATAGCTACATGGAACATTAGGAGTATGAATAAGCAGAAAAAACAAAAAGAGGTAAAAAAGTTGATTTTGGAGGAAAGAATACAGGTATGTGCTATATTGGAAACTCATAAAAACCACACAAACTCCCAAAAGTGTGTGAAGATACTTTTGGAGATGGGGAATGGATTTCTAATGTGCAGCATAGTATTAATGGGTGCAGAATATTGGTTACCTGGGATAGAAATGTGGCAGATGTGGTGATGATACATTCATCAAAACAGTCTATGCTATGTATGATTGAAATACTAGCTAACAAAACTAAGTTTTTTTTTAGTTTCATTTATGCTTCTAACTCAGGAAAAGAAAGAAAAGAGCTGTGGAATGACATTATTAGAGATCAAAGAATAGCTACTGGTTTTTCATGGGTGATTTTAATGTCACTTTGAAAACAATGGAGCATTCTTCAGGTGGTTCAGTGATTACTGGTGATATGCAAGACTTAATAGATTGTGTGAACTGTATAGAGGTTGAAGACATATGCAGTACTGGGGTATTCTACACATGGATCAAACCACCAACAAACCCTCAAACTAGCATTCTTAAGAAACTTGACAGAGCTTTGGTGAATGTTGAGTTCATGCATCAATTTCCTCAGGCAAATGCTGTTTTTATGCCATATATGGTATCTGATCACAGCCCTGTGGTGGTTAGATTACCAGCTCAAGTTGCTAAAAAGAACAAACCATTCAGATTTGCAAATTTCATTGCTGAAAGGGAGGAGTTCATTAATGTTGTGTCTAAAGAATGGAACTGTAATGTACAAGGTGTAAAGATGTATCAGCTGGTGAAAAAAATGAAAAATCTAAAAGGGCATTTAAGGAAGCTGGCATGGAAGAAGGGAAACATTCATGAAAGAGTTGATATTTGCAGAGAAATATTGAAAAGTACTCAGAATAAGGTTGCTGATAACCCTCATTGTTCTGTAACAAAACTGAATGAAAACATTGCATTGAAGAATTACAATGAAGCAGTGGATGAAGAGGAAAAATTTTTGTTTCAAAAAGCTAAAGTGGACTGGATTTGCAAAGGTGATAGAAACAATAAATTTTTTCATAAAGTTCTTAAAAGTAAAAGCCACAGAAGCAAAATTATGAGGATAACTACTGATGATGGAAGTATTTTGGAGGGGGAAGCAATGGAGAATCAATTTGTTAATCATTTCAAAAGCTTTCTTGGTAACTCAAATGGTAATACTGTATGGAATTTTGAAGGGTTGTTTGGAACAACTCTTAGTAGTGATGAAGCTGAGAATATGATAAGAGAAGTGACAGATGCTGAAATTAAAAGTGCTATGTTTAGCATTGGATAGAACAAAGCACCTGGACCTGATGGGTACACATCAACATTTTTCAAGAAAGCATGGCGGATAGTGGGACCTGAGGTATGTATGGCCATTAAAGAGTTCTTTCAAACTGGTAAATTGTTGGGTGAAGTGAATGCTACAGTGATTACTTTAGTACCCAAAGTTGCTCAACCCAATAAAGTAACTGATTTTAGACCAATTGCATGTTGCAATGTGGTTTATAAGTGTATAAGTAAGATTCTTACTGAGAGGATCAAAGATGGGTTGAACAAATTGGTGAATTTAAATCAGAGTGCATTTATTCAAGGAAGGCTTATACAAGATAATATCTTGATTACTCAGGAACTTCTAAAAGGCTATAACAGAAAGAGTGGGTCAAAAAGATGCTGTCTTAAGATAGATATAGCCAAAGCTTATGATACTGTGGAGTGGGAATTTCTAAAAGAAGTGCTGGGTAGATTTGGATTTCATAGAAAGATGATTCATTGGATAATGGTATGTGTAACCACTGCTAAATTTTCCATTTGTGTAAATGGTGAAAGAAAGGGGTATTTCAATAGTGGAAGGGGTCTCAGACAGGGAGACCCTATATCTCCCTACTTATTTACACTTGTAATGGAAGTTTTCACTTTGTTGATGAAGAAGAATACACAACAAGAAGGATTCAAGTTTCACATGGGATGCAAAGAATTAAAACTTACTCATCTGTGTTTTGCAGATGATTTACTTGTGTTAAGTCACGCTGATGTATCATCTATTACAGTGATCAAGAATACCCTAATGGAATTCAGTAATGCTTCAGGACTTCTACCAAATATGAATAAGAGTACAGTGTTTAGTGTTTTTTGGTAATGTGGGAAGCCATGAGATGAATCAAATCCTGGAAGTGATACCATTCAGTGTGGGTAAACTTCCTGTTAAATACTTGGGGGTTCCTCTTGTTACAAAAAGAATTGGAGCCAAGGAATGTAAGCAGCTCATTGATAAAGTTAAAAACAGGATAAATGACTGGAAGAACAAATATCTATCATATGCCGGAAGGCTGCAATTGATTGCATCAGTTCTAACTTCTTTACATATATACTGGGGCTGCTGTGTTTTTGCTTCCAAAGAATGTGATTTATGATATTGATAGAGTGCTAAAAGGTTTTCTATGGAGTAAAGGAGAGCTTAAAAGAGAACAAGCTAAAGTGGCATGGAAGCATGTGTGTAATCCTAAAAGTCAAGGTGGTTTGGGTCTTAAGAGTCTTGATGTTTGGAATGAAGCTCTGTTGATTAAGAATCTGTGGAGTATTGCTGCTGATACGAAATCTCTATGGGTTAAATGGGTTAATATGTACAAACTTAAAGGAAGGAACATTTGGGATGTGCAAAAAGATAAGAGTGACAGCTGGATGTGGAAATCTTTACTTGATTTGAGAGACAAGATGAAATGTAATATTTTGAAGGTAATTGGGGATGGTAAAGGTACTAATATTTGGCATGATCAATGGTGTAATATAGGTAATCTGAGTAACATTATAACTAAAAGGGATGTATATGATGCAAGACTAAATGACAACATGACAGTTAATGTAATGGTGAGTAATGGGAGATGGAATTGGCCTGAGGAGTGAAAGGTAATGTTTCCTATGTTATACAGCATACCTGTTCCTGAGTTGAATATGAATTCTGTTGATGTGACTAAATGGAGAGACCAACATGGTAATCTGGTGGATTTCTCTACTAAACAAGCATGGATCAAGTTACAACAGCAAAATGATAATGTGGATTGGAATAAGATTGTTTGGTTCTCTCAAGGTAATCCAAGGTTTGCATTTGTTCTATGGATGGCAATTAAAGGCAGACTACAAACGCAAGATAGGATATTGAAGTGGCATAGTAATAAGGATATGAAGTGCTCATTGTGCAACAAGATTAATGATTCACACAGGCATCTATTTTTTGAATGTGACTTCTCTGAATACATATGGAGGGAGTTGAAAAAGAAAATGGAAGACAGTGCTCTACCTATTGATTGGGATAATGTGATTGAGTACTACAAAAATAGTCCACAAGATAATTCTATTGACATTGTTCTCAAAAGGATTGTTCTTGCCACAACTGTTTATTACATTTGGAAAGAAAGGAACTCAAGACTGTTTATTGGGGAAATGCAGAATAAAGAAGTGGTATTAAAGACAATAGATGAGAATGTTAGATTGCAGTTATTGGGATTGAAAGTTAAAAAGACTGCAAATGTGGAAAAAGTTGCTAGTAATTGGGCTGTTGGAATGCAATATGTAGGAATGAGGAAAGTTACATGATACAGAATGTAGGTAAGGTGATTTTGGAGTATCAATCTTGGGCCGAAAAGGTATGGATTGATATGGATACAGTTAATTCAAAGTTTATGGTGTGTTGTGTTACATTGGTATGGATCATTGATTAATGAGCAGGACATATCAGTTGATTGATTTTTAAATGGAATCAATCAATTTTGTTATTTGCAGACTACAATAGTGAGTTGCTTTAGTACTTGGAGTTCTAATGCTAAGACTGTAGTCATGTTAACATCATTCTTGTGATCAGTTTGGCCATGGGTGGGAACTGTTTGGACTTTGATGGTTACATGAGAGGTCTAATGCATAAGAATGTACCATAATATAGAGCAATTCACTGTGAAGGGTATATGGTTTGGGTGGGTAGTGTATGATGGGTGGAATAGCGAGGAGTGAAAGATGAACCTGCTTGGTCCACCCAATACACTACCAAAGGAGGTAATGGTTGGTCTTCCCTCAAGGTATGTGTTTCCAAGAAGCTGAAGCCTTTTTTAAGAGAAGGAAATGTAGGTTTCTTGGAAGAGCTCTTGATTGGAAGGGTTATGGGTGCCTAGTGATGCCTTTTGTCTCCATTTTTTGATTACTGTGGATGCGGGTTGAGGGATCATGAAGTGGGGATGAAAGGAAATGTAGCTAGATGGTATATTGGTGCATAAAGGTAAATGTTGAATTCTGGCTGGTATAGCAAATGAAGTGATCTGTTTTATCAAAACAGAAATATGTGCTTGGTGATATAGGTTCTTGTTGTCAGAATTAGTTTGAATTCGTTTGTTCTTGTAATGAGCACCTGATATTGGGCATGTCCATATCAGCTATCTTATGATGTACATTTTGGTTGTGATAATATAATTTTACTTTTGCACCAAAAAAAAATGCTATAGTACTAATTTTTAACATGTTAATTATACGATTAGTCCATTCATAGTCGAAAAGCCATTGTGATAGACTTAGCAGATTAATGATCCTTAGCTTTTCATTGCAAATAGTTTTATTCATGCAAAAACGTGAAAAAAACAATATTTGTGTTTTTGTTTTGTTATATTTTTTAAGATTATTTCTTGGAATTTGCATAGATAGGTAGTTTAGTTGCTTTTATCTACAAAGCTCAAATGAAATATGCTGACCCCTTTCAACGGAATCGAGAAACTCTATGCCACCTTTGAGATTCCAACTCGGTACCGGAGGCAACCTGTCATTGCCCATGTCAACCAGGAGTAAAATTCTCTTGTGTTGATGATAGACCCTATCATAGAGATGTCCCAACAACAACCGTGGTTGAAACTTCCGAAAAGGTGGATAATATGGCTTTATTATGCCTGAGCCAATTAGCAACCATTAATCAACTTTGTGTTTGAATCATCTTTTTTAAGGCACATTTTGCCTAGGTGAGCCCCCCTTATCCTTGCTTAAACCACTAGTTCGTTGTCTTTATCTTTGATTAGTTTAATTAGTCCAAGTCACCATCTCAATCCATTGTTTTAATTGCTTTAAAATATACAATAAAAATGCTTAAAGAATATCCTTCCCACCAGGTCTCTTGCATTTACATCTCTAACCTACATCGCTATTCTTTGTGTTTTCGATCAACTCCCAGTACTTATTCATACTACACTACACCGATTACGTATGCTGCCTAGAGGAGTTGTAAAATTTTCTCATCACTTATGCATGTTAAGTTCCTTAAACATGGTCCTTAGAGCTACAAATAGCAAAATCCTAAAAAAATAATAACCATTAGACTACCATATATTAGGATGTAAATAGTTAACCACCCACTTTTGCCATTCACACATGTATTGTAGTAGCAAGAATGATGTAGGGTAGACTCGATCTTCTGTTTACTTAGCATATATATTTCATTACGTTACAATGTTTTTTCTCTAATCTCTGATTTTTTTTTTATGCAAGTAAAAACCATGTATCTTTATGAACTTTTGATATGTATTTTGGAAAATGCTACAACCACTAAATATTTCGAAAACACTTTAACAAAATAACTAATCATTAATGAAAATCATCTTCATCAATTCTCACTCATCTTTTTAAATTCACATCTGCTTATAAATGCATGTCATATTCTTTTGTAAAAAAGAAAAAAATCTTTTGTAAAATCTTTTTGTAAATGTAGGATCCTTTATGTATTTTTCCCGTTTTTCTATTATCCCATTATCATATAATATAAAATCAAACTACCATATAAAACATTAATTATATACAGTTCTATCTATACTACTTATAATACATATTAGATATCTCATATCTATACTACCACATAAAACATTAGTTATATATAGTTCTATGTTGTATGATACATGAAATGATAAACAAATCCTATCTCATGCAGCGCCGATACCATACTATATTACATTGCTCAATAATGGATTTTGACACTGTAGCTATGCAGTATTCATATAATGTCACCCGAGAACATCTCGTTGTGCATCGGGATCCCGACTAGTTTTATACGATACACATATATTCCTGCATCAAGTATAACTGTATAATACATTGATTTCAACTTATATGTGCATGCATCTAGAACATAGCTAACATATAAGTCAAGAAGAAACGAATAAATACATGGAAAGTTCATAACAAGTATTAAATATTGAAAAGATAGATAAACAAGTCTTAGAGAAAAAAATATGATATTAAATTGTAATAAGACAAATCACAAATAGCCGTCTACGCGTAAGCAATCTTATGGTCTTTTTCCTATTATTTGTTTTTTCAAAAGAGTCTTTTGTGTCTCTATCACATTCTTTTTTTTTCCACATAAAAAGATCACGTTCACATTCCTAGTGCTATAACCAATATTCCTATTTAACAAATTGCTATATTACTACGAGTAATTTTTAACAGAGTAATTTTTAATGAGTTAATTATTAGATTAGTCCATTCATAGTCGAAAAGCCATTGTGATAAACTGAGTAGATAAATGATCCTTATCTTTTCATTGCAAATAGTTTCATTCATGAAAAAACGTGAAAAAACGATATTGTTTTTTCGTTTTATTTTTTTTTAATAAAAAAAACATCGATTACCAACCTTTAACTGCTACTAGATTCGGGAAAATTATGTTAGATTATGAACATAAATTAATAGTTGTGTGTTAGGATCGAACTCGAGATCACGGGATTGCATACTTTACGTATGAAGAGTAAATGAATAATTATTTATAAATGTTATATATAATTATTAATAAACACAAAACGAGTAACGACCGTTAGTATTTAACGGAGAATGACTAACGAACGTTAGACGAAGAAAAGGAAACTAATACTTGTGAATAATTGGAATGTCAAGAAGGTTCCGGAATCCCTTAGGGATGTCCATAACCAATCGGCCATAAGGGGAATTTCACCTCCTCAATGCCTTGGACTCCAAGTTATCACTAGTATATAAACAAGCCCAAGGATTCATTGTTACCTACAACTTGTACACATAGTTCTTGGTGTTCTTTCTCTCCTTCTTTTCTTGTCCAAATAATCGATCCATCTAAACCTTTTATAAAGGGATTCAATTTTAGTAAAGCTCAAAATAGTTTTGTGTTTAAATTACTTGCATAATCTTTTACTTGAATTAGTACGTGTGTACAAGAACGTGATACAATCACACTATTGATTGTATCTTGGATTGAATAACAAAAGGGTAAGGGGTTATTCTTACAATCCACATAAACCCTAATTAGGGTTCATAAGTTGAAGATTGCTGTAATTGATTCTTGTTCGGGCTAGAATCACAAAGGTGCGTTCACTATTTATTATTGATTAATTAATTACATGTTATATGATCTTGTTATAATTGCTTCCGCTATGCTTACTTGATGTTATTGGTTTATTTATATGCATGTCATGATATTATAATTCCAACAAATTACACTCTTAGTCCGTAAGGTTCAAGCCGTGTTTACACATACAAAACCTTTTTCAAGAAAATTATACCATTAGCCTCTCGTGTCCTCATGTTGTTTCGTGAGGCATCCAAATGACTAACAATTGTTAAATAATGTGTTAAACGAGTATCAAACACCCGCGCGTGCCGCTGATATATTTGATCAGTTAAATCATTTAATTAGTTTTTTTATTTGAATAAAAAATATTGCAAATGTCTATATAATTTAATTTAATGCATTTTCATATACAAAAACTGTATAATACAATTTATATTCATTATCTATTAATATCTATATCTTTTAAATATTTGTAATTATTTTGACATATTACTAAAAAAATAAGAATTTGTATTTGAAACTTCTGTCAGTATCTCTTTATAAATCGTACGTAAGTTAAATGCATTTCAATATTGAGCTCATTTTGTCAGAAATTTAAATACGTCTTTATTGATATATTTTTTATAACAAATTTGCTAAATTTTGACCTATTACCAGAATGTAAAGAAGTCGATTTAAAGATTTTGTAACTTTTTAAAAACATTTTTATTGGTATAATTTTTTGTAAACAAATTGTTAAAAAGTTACTGTATAATTAGAATTTTGATAATTGCAATTTGTTATATAAAAAATTGTATAAAGTAAAAGTTTAAGATAGTTTTTGTAAGTTATAAGTTTTTAAGTTCAAAACAATGATGTTTAGGGGGCCTCTATGTAATTTTGTATTAACACTAACTAACCTAGAGTTTTGTGGTAATTAATGTATTTTTCTTAATATTTTATTCATTTATTTACTGTTCTTAAGAGTTCCATGATAGAACATGCATCTATGTTACATTCATATCGATTTACAAGATAATAGAGATTGATTATATTAACAGATTCGGATCTTTTATGGGTTGAAACCGGGTCAAGAAAATGACCCATCAGAAAACAAAGTTTTTGCTATTTACACTTTGACCACTGATTAAAACCAATTTAATTGTCGGTTAGAAAATTGTTGGAAATTACGTGTGAGCCTTTGAACTTGTTTAGTTATCTGATTTTACCCACTCTACTTTCATCACTCACGATTATAGACAATATTTCTTTATTAAAAAAATACATCAATTTGAATAAGATTTCGGCACAAATTGTTTATTTTCTAAACTGATTCTTATATCAGTTACCTACCTATTATAACTTTATTGTTACAACAATATTTCACTTGTAGTTTTTACCTTACTAGCTAATTAAAGCCAAGAAAAACCAGACCGTAATCTTGGCATCGTCAAAAACATACTTGGACAGGCTTGCAATCTTGTCATGTTGATCACAAGCTACGCCTGGAGCGATCCTAAACCATTTCGGTTAGAACTTTTGAGATTAATGGTTTCATTTAAGTTTCTTATATAGTTTTATCACTATCCAGTGACTTTGTTTAGGAAAAAATAATTTAATAAGCAGTAATAAATAATCTAAAATACTAGCTAACCATTTTGACCGCCTGGAAAAGGAGTGTGACCCAGTGCATTTTTTAACTTTTAACATTGTTTGTTATTAAGAGAAGAAAAAATGATTTAATTTTACCAAAACATAAAGTGTGATAGTAGCTCATTTGGCTGTTCTAAAATGATTATTACTAATTTATTTTTATTTAAAGCGATAGGAAATTATATATTGGTAAAAGTTAACAAAAAAACAAAGAGATTATAAATATCATTAAAAGTTGAATATTTTATTTTAGTAGTTACGAAAAATTATTCTTTATAATTAATAAAATATTATTAGTGCCCACTAAGGGTATATATAATATGCACCTTGATCAGATAAGTTTTTACATATATATCTACACAAACAAACACAGTTGACTTAATAATTGCTCTACAAAGGTATTCATCTCATCCAATTGCTTCTTTGCGATTAGTGCAAATCAAATTTCCCAAATCATCAGTTTAATGGCGTCTACTTCAACTTCATCCATCCAAAAGAGCTTCAAGTATGAAGTTTTTTTAAGTTTTCGAGGCGAAGACACTCGTAACAACTTTGTTAGTCATCTTTTTAAAGCTCTTGAGCGAAATGGGATTCAAACTTACAAAGACGATGAGAAAATTGAGAAAGGGGAAACGATCGACACCCAGCTCATGGAATCCATTGAAAACTCAAGATTCTTCATCATTGTGTTCTCTAAGGACTACGCAGGTTCATCTTGGTGCTTAGATGAGCTTGTCAAGATTATGGAGTGTCGGAAGGCGAGTGAGCAGACTGCTTACCCAGTCTTTTATGTTTGTCTTTTCATATGGAGTATTCTAGAGTGTATTGCAAAAAACGTCCATGCGGTTTGAAAATTTCATAAATGCAGGCGGCCTCCTTTTGGTTTGCCAAGATTGCAAAAATCGTCTATAGTATTTCATATATAAAGGAAGAAATCAAACTCAAGTTTTGTTCATAAAGAGGCCACTGCACATATGAAAGACGGTGAACAATTTTTGCAATCTTAACAAGCTATTCAACATCACCGGTCAAATACACTTTTTCTTTTTCTTTTTCACTATAGATTTTCTCACTTTTATCTTCATTCTTATCTCATTATGATAATCTACCAACAGTCATCAAACCCATCCACCACCCCTAAAAACCACGACCACCTATATATCAACCACCACCTTCAGTCACTCCCCTCTTTCCACTTTTTTAATTCACAGTCAAATAACACAAACCACTCATCCAAATCCACTAATTTAATAGGAAAAAATACAAAAAAAAAAAAAAAAAAAAAAAAAAAAAAAAAAAAATCCCCAATGTTTATAAAATTAGAAACCCTAACCTAAACATTTCATTTGAATTCGAGAAATTAACTTCACATTTTCTTTTGTAATGAAACAAATCTCATGGTCTCTACTGCTATTTGAATTACAGGCTACCCACGCAACGAAATGTATAAAACTGGGTGCAAGTGCACATTCACTTTTAGATTCAGATTCAGATTCACATGCAGAGGAATTCAATTTGGAAATTTTAATGAACGGTCTCGCAAACATGAAGGAACTTAGATTTCTAAACAAATCTCATGGTCTCTACTGCTATTTGAATTACAGGCTACCCACGCAACGAAATGTATAAAACTGGCCGGGTGCAAGTGCACATTCACTTTTAGATTCAGATTCAGATTCACATGCAGAGGAATTCAATTTGGAAATTTTAATGAACGGTCTCGCAAACATGAAGGAACTTAGATTTCTTTTTGTAAGTGAAGACGACGTTAGAAACTGGAGCTTTGATGAAGATAGTCTACACCTTCCAAATGCCTTACGATTTCTGAGCTGGACTCATTATCCTTTTTCAAGTGTACCGAAAACATTTCAACCAAATAATCTTGTTGGACTTGAAATGAATTACAGCAATATGGTTCAACTATGGATAGATGGAGAAGAACAGGTAGAATAATTAATGGTTGATTCATTAATTGGTAGTTTAATCTTTCCCTCTTTTGCTACTCATTACACCAATTAACATTTATCTTTCCATTTTTTGAGAGCAATATGGTTCAACTTTGGGAAGATGGAGAAGAAAAGGTAATGGTTGATTAATTGATTGTTTATCTTTCCCTCTTTTGTTGCTCATTATCTTTCCATTTTTAATTAGTTGCTTTTGACAGCCTTTTTTAAAGCTCAGGTTCCTAAAGTTTCAGAGGTTCAAATTTGAGGACCCTACCTTAGTGTGGCTCCGAATCTTGAGACACTAATTCTTGAAATTTGTCCTAATTTGGTAAAAGTTCATTTCCAGGTTGCTCCTAATTTGGAAGTTAGCAAGTGGAAGTTTGATGAAGATAGTCTACACCTTCCAAATGCCTTACGATTTCTGAGATGGCTAGCTTATCCTTTTTCAAGTTTACCCAAAACATTTCAACCAAATAATCTTGTTGGACTTCTAATGGAACACAGCATGATGGTTCAACTTTGGAAAGATGGAGAAGAAAAGGTGAGTAGAATAATTAATGGTTGATTCATTACTTGCTAGTTTTATCTTTCTCATTTTTTGTTTCTTATGACAGCCTTTTTTAAAGCTCAGGTTCCTAAAGTTCTTCTATTGTGATAAATTGAGGACCCTTGACCTTAGTGCGGCTGCGAATCTTGAGACACTAATTCTTGAATGTTGTTGGTATTTGGTAGAAGTTCATTTCCAGGTTACTCCAAATCTAAAGGAGTTATGTATCTCTCATTGTTTTAGCTTGGAAAAATTACACATGCCAGCTGAATGTCCAAATCTTGAGACGCTAAGTCTCAGGGATTGTACTAATTTGGTCGAACTTCAGATTCCGGCTGAATGTCCAAACCTCGTTAATCTCGACCTCAGTAATTGTCCTCAAGTTGCGGAATTGCCTGAGGAAATTGGACGGTTAGAATGTTTAAAAGAGTTGGATATCACTGGAACAGGCATTAGTCATCTTCCAGAGAGTATTTTTAGGATCAAAGGTCTGCGTATTTTTGGGTCTAGAGAGCTTCTTGAGTCATGTGGTTTTACATCCGAGATAAAAACCTCTGTTAATGAAACATCATTCCGTCATAAAACATTATGGTACATAAATCTGTGAATGGCACAGGCACCAAAAGCAGAAGTCCCGTGTACCATGGTCGAGTGATGATTTTGAACAGCTCCAATGGCCCAAAGAAGTCACTGCATTAAGAACTTTTTTAACAGGTACTTTCTTCCTTCTCTATTAATTTTCTTATGTTCCTGATTTATTTTTAAAAGGTTATGAGTCACTAAGCAAGAGGATTCACGTTGTCTGTAGGTGGTGCACCAGTTGTTTTTGATTTTACTTTTGCTAAGAAGAATAGAAAGATTCATTCTTTTTCATTGGTCTGACTGTCTGAGTGTCTCGGCCAAGCTGGAGGTAAATGTTTCTCACAGTCAATGAAAAAACATACATCTAACTTAGACTAGAAACTATCAGACATTAGTTCATCTTTGTTATGTTCTTTTTTCGTTTGTACTGCATTTGGGTTTTATTTGTTTTCGGTTTACATAATTACATGACATATTGAAGTTGAAGGTCTCTGCCCTCAGGGGCGAAGCTTTATAGGGGCCGGGGGGGCGCCCGACCCCCCGAATTTTTTTTTTGCGATGTAGGGGTATATAGTTTTCGTGTAGAAAAATTTCGGTATATTCGGTTTCGACCCCCCAAAAATTTCGGTATACCTGAAATATAGCCTTAGGAAAAAAAAATTTAGATCCCGACCCCCCACTTACAAAATCCAAGCTTCGCCACTGTCTGCCCTCAATAGTTTGGTTTCCGCTATTACAATAATGATACTTGACATGATAAATAAATTCAAGAAATGTTTTGACTTGCATAAATATCTTCTACAATGGGTTGAAATTATTAAAAGGTTGACTTTTGAGTGAAACTATTGAACAACATATATTGTAAAGTGTTTACTGGTACTGAGACAAGCTACTAAACATGTTTCAGGGATACGAAGTTACTTCACTGCCAATCATTTGCGAATATCCATTTTCCGACACAATTTGAAGCCGGGAACAAAGGACGAAGCTATAAATCGACGTTACTTCTTGTTCCATGTAGCACTTTTGGTAAAAAATGGTGTAAAGAAACAAGTAAAATGATATACAGGCATACAGCATGTCTCTTTTTTACTGTTGCCTTATGTTTCTTACTTTTGGACAAAATGTAAAATTTTGATAACAGTTATAGTAAGAATAATATCGCCACATGGACTCAAAAGTTGACTTTTACATGTCAAAGGTTGTGTAAATATGAACATTGAAACATGAATGAAACTATACTATTTGCTACTACATGAAATTGAAATAACAGGTCAAAGGTTGTGTAAATTTTGATAACAGTTTAGGAAGATGACCCGTGAGAAAAGTGAAGTTTTCATTCTCACACTTTGGCCACAAACGTTCCATACCTGTGTAGTTTACCCACAGATTTAAAGATGTTGGTCACTCTATTGTAGTTTATCCACAACCCAATTTTTATAAAAATTTCTATAGTTACCAAAAATGGAGAGAAATGGAGTTTCGGTCAACGAAACTGGTTTGCCTTGGCCGAATACTACTCAAGAAAAGTCAGATTCTGATTCTTGATGTGTCAACTGATAACATGATTCAAAAAATAACCCAAATTAGTTTATTAGTATTATAGAGCATATATATGTTTTTTAATGTAAGGAAGGGCGCGACTGAGTATTGAACATTTTTGTCAACGATATGAAAGCTTTAATTTTTCTGTCATTGATGATCATGTCATATTTATGGATCATAATCGAGGTTAACTTAACTCTCAAAGTCAAAGTCAAATATGTAATTGTTCAAAATTCAAATTAAGATAGGTTTTATAACACATGCAAGATTTTTTTCACTGTTTCTAAGTATTTCTAAACTGTTAACAGGTCTTATGAACTTATCAAACTCTTATCCTTCTGAATTTATTCTATCAATTGTGAATTTCGTTATATACATTTTGACCTGAAAAGTCAAACTGGCAAATAATGTGTCTGAACATCAAACTCGTTTTATTTACTTCATTTCATTGTGTGGGATGATAGGATATTTGACTACCATTCAAACCAAGAACCGTAAAAAATGCATAAATTTTCACTGTGGTTAATCGATCAATATACGGTACTAAAGTTATACCTGTCATTCCCTATCATATGGCAATTGACTGTTTTAAAGACAGTTGCATTCTGTTCTGTTCTGTCCTCCGGTTAACCGAAGACGAGTTCCGTACAGTTTCCGGTTACTGTACGGACAAGGAAGATTAGGCACTGATATTGAATGCATGACTGTTAATATAAATGAAATTGGATGAAGAGTTTAAACTATGAAATGATGATGAGAAAGTGCCACGTCAGCAACAGTTGAGTAAACTATCTATATGCGGCCTCTTATTCTCGGTTTTATGAAATTTGGGATTTGGAATGTTTTTATTGGGCTTAATTTGGAAAATAGTTGGATTATTCATTATTGAAATATTTGTTTTTCTGATTGGGTCCATTTTATGAAACGCTCTCAGAAAATAAGAACCTTTTAAAATTATGGTTGACAATTAATAATCCAAATCTATGTTTAACCAATATACAAAGTTATACATAATTGTTAGTCACTCTAATAGTTATCGGATACGGTATGATCAACTCTTTCTATCTACGGGTCATTTTAGTGTAAAACACGAAGTTGATTGATAATTATGTTTTAATTTTAACATATTTTGTGAAAAATGTGTTGTTAACACTAGTTCTAACAAGTAAGGACGTTACGGTGTATTCATTTTGCCAAACTTTCGAGTTATTTTTAATGACTTTTAGCATAAACAATAAGAATTAATATCTACTTTAGCAACAATTAAGTAACACTTTCAAACCTTTCGATTTTTTTTTTTTTTTTTTTTTTTTTTTTTTTTTTTTTTTTTTTTTTTGTAAAGAAAACACTTAGGTGGCGTTTAGTTGGAAAACATTTTCTTTCATTTCCTATTCCTTGTTTTGTAGAAAAAGGGAGGGGAGTTTGATTTCCACAAAACAATAGAAAATTTAGAAAACGCGTTTAGTATGAGAAACATGTGTTTCTGTTTTCCATTTTCCAAAACTAGAAAACATGTTTAAGTATCGTTGTTTTATATCTCAATTAACTATTTACCTTAGTAATATTATAAAAACATCATCAAAACACAAAAACAAATATTACAAACTAACCAACTAAATTATAAAATAACTAAAAAAATCTAATACAAGAAAATAAAGAAATTAAAAAATTAAAATATAATATCAAATAATGTTTCGTCCGATATTTTTCGTTTTTGTCCGTTTTTGTTTGTTTTTTTTACGTTTTTGTCTGTTTTTTACGTTTTTGTCAGATTTTTTACGTTTTGATCCCTTTCTTTAGATTTTCGTCAGTTTTTTACGTTTTCGTCTGTTTTTTTACATTTTCGTCCGATTTTTTGGGTTTTTTTTTGTTTTTTACGTTTTCGCCCGTTTTTTAAATTTCTTGTCAGGTTTTTTAAGTTTTCATCCGATTTTTTTCATTTTCATATGTTTTTTTACGTTTTCGTCATATTTTTTATCTTTTCGTCCAATTTTTTACGTTTTAGTCCATTTTTTTACGTTTTCGTCAGATTTTTTACGTTTTCGTCCGTTTTTCTACGTTCTCATCCGATTTTTTATGTTTTCGTCCATTTCTTTACGTTTTTCATCCGTTTCTTTACGTTTTCGTCAGTTTTTTTTACGTTTTCGTCCTATTTTTTATGTTTTCATTTTTTTTTACATTTTCGTCCGTTTTTTTTTACGTTTTCGATAGACTCTTTACGTTTTTGCCCAGTTTTTTTTTTTATGTTTTCATCCGTTTTTATATGTTTTCGTTTATTTTCTTACATTTTTGTCCATCTTTTTACATTTTTGTTTGATTTTGGATGTTTCCATCTGTTTTTTATAACGTAAAAAGTCTGCGAAAAAGTAAAAAATCTGACGAAAACGTGAAAAAAGGACAAAAACGTCAAAAACCGTACGAAAACGTAAAAAATCTGACGAAAACGTAAAAAATCTGAAGAAAACATAAAAAAAACAGACGAAAACGTAAAAAATCTGACGAAAACGTAAAGAATCGGACGAAAACGTAAAAAATGTGACAAAAATGTAAAAAATCTGACGAAAACGTAAAAAACGGATGAAAACGTAAAAAATCTAACGAAAACGTAAAAAACCGGACAAAAACGTAAAAAATCAGACGAAAACGTAAAGAATCAGACGAAAACTTAAAAAATCTGACGAAAACGTAAAAAAAAAGGACTAAAACGTAAAGAATCGGACGAAAACGTAAAAAATCTGACGAAAACGTAAAAAACGGACAAAAACGTAAAAAATCTGACGAAAACGTAAAAAAACAGACAAAAACGTAAAAGCTCTAACGAAAACGTAAAAAAACGGACGAAAACGTAAAAAAACCTGACGAAAACGTAAAAAAACGGATGAAGACGTAAAAAACGGATAAAAACGTAAAAAATCTGACGAAAACGTAAAAAAAAGGACGAAAACGTAAAAAATCAGACAAAAATGTAAAGAATCGGACGAAAACGTAAAAAATCGTACGAAAACGTAAAAAAACGGACAAAAACATAAAAAATCTGACGAAAACGTAAAAAAACAGACGAAAACGTAAAAAATCTAACGAAAACGTAAAAAAAACGGACGAAAACGTAAAAAACCTGACGAAAACGTAAAAAAACGGATGAAGACGTAAAAAACGGATAAAAACGTAAAAAATCGGACGAAAACGTAAAAAAACGGACGAAAACGAAAAAAATCGGACGAAAACGTAATACGAAAACGTAAAAAAACGGATGAAGACGTAAAAACGGATGAAGACGTAAAAACGGACGAAGACGTAAAAAATCGGACGAAAACGTAAAAAATCTGACGAAAACGTAAAAAAATGGGCGAAAACGTAAAAAAACAATCGAAAACGTAAAACAACTGACGAAAACGGATTTGGGGTATTTTAATGGAAAATAGGGGAAAACAGAAAAAAAAAAAAAAAAAAAGTGTTTTGTAGTTTTGTGTATTAAAGTTGGAAATAGGAATTTTGTGTTTTGTAGAGAATTTGATTGGAAAACACTAACTTGAACGCGATCTCTGTTTTCCTTGTTTTCCACAAAACATTTTGTGGAAAATAAGGGTGTTTTCTCTCAACTAAACGTACCCTTATGTTTTCCACACAATGTTTTTTACAAAAGAAGAAAAACAAAAATCACAATCAAAACGTTTTATTTCAAAACACTTTTCCACAAAACACAAATCTTTATTCTTTAAGTTAGCAAAGAAGTTACAAAAACATATTTTTGATTATCGTTTCCCATGTAATCCGACCCCTCTTTACCCTTCATCAAAATAGAACACACAAAAATAATTAAACAAGTTTTTTAGGTTTTCACCATCTAGTATTTACAGACTAACAGATGATTTAAGCATAGACAAAATACAAAATACAGACTAACAGTTTTAAGCATAGACAAATAATTCTAGGGAAAATTGTCCAGAAATGCATCAAACTTGCCACTTGTTCCTATTGTATGGTGTGAACTTTTTTTTTCCTATTATATACACGAACTTTCTTAATCTTCCTATTATATACACGAACATTCTTAATCTTCCTATTGTATACATGAATCTGACGTGGCATGGAGTTAATTAAATAAATTTACATGAATCGTCCCTGTGGCTCAAAACAATTACACCATTCGTCCTTGAAACAATTGCATAAAAGGTCCCTGTAGCTCAAGAGTTAAAATATTTGCATCGTTAGTCCACCCACCACCGCCACCGCCACCACCCACCACCTCCACCCACCACCGCCACCACCACCTACAAAACCACCACCGCCACCCACCACCACCACCGCCCACTACCACCACCCACCACCACCACCGCCCACCACCGCCACCTACCAACACCCACCACCTAATTCTATAGCCATGTAAATCTGTAGCAAGTTATCAAGTTCAAATTAATGGATTACTATTAACTGGGACAAACTCATAAGGTGTGGTAGGATCACACTTTATTTTAGGTTATGAAATGTAAATTTTTATTATAAAATATATTATTTTAACATGTGCAATCTTTTATTTTACATAATAAATTATTTATAAGGCAACATTAGTAGTTAACATTTGACATGGAATGAAAAGAAAGTTTGCTAAGTAACTTTTCATAAGTTTTGGAGATAATTAACATTTGACATGGTTTATTTACAAATTGGTATGCTAATGTTGCTAAAAAAGTAGTTTAAAAAGCATGAAGGTGGTGGTGGTGGTGGGTGGAGGTGATGGTGGGTGGTTGTGGGTGGATGCGGTGGTGTTAATGGTGTTGGGTGGTGGCGGTGGGTGTTGGTAGGTTGCGGTGGGTGGTAGTGGTGGTGGTGGGTGGAGGTGGTGGGTGGTGGTGGTGGTGGAGGTAGGTGGTGGGTGGTGGTGGATGTGGGTGTTGGGTGGCGGAGGTGGAGGTGGGTGGTGGTGGCAGTAGGTGGTGGTGGCGGTGGTGGGTGGAGGTGGTGGGTAGTGGTAGGTGGCGGTGGTGGGCGGTGGTGGTGGTGGGTGGCGGTAGTGGGCGATGGTGTGGTGGGTGGCGGTGGTGGCTGGTGGTGGTTTGGGGCGGTGGTGGTGGCGGTGGTGGGTGGAGGTGGTAGGTGGTAGCGGTGGGTGTTGGTAGGTGGCGGTGGTGGGTGGAGGTGAGCTACAGGGACCTTTTATGCAATTGTTTCAAGGACGAATGGTGTAATTGTTTTGAGTCACAGGGACGATTCATGTAAATTTATTTAATTAACTCCATGCCACGTCAGATTCATGTATACAATAGGAAGATTAAGAAAGTTCGTGTATATAATAGGAAGATTAAGAAAGTTCGTGTATATAATAGGAAAAAAAAAGTTCGCACCATACAATAGGAACAACTGGCAAGTTTGATGCATTTCTGGACAATTTTCCCATAATTCTAAATAAACTTACAGATGATTTTCAAAATGTTAGAGATAATTTATGTTAATTCCTGTTGCAAAGGTAGTATTTGTGGATGAATTACATAATTCGAGCTAAACGATATTTATTTTCATGAAAAGTAAAGGCTTAGGGACGATTTTTTGCAAGATCACCTAAACTACAAGGACCATTTATGCAAATATCTGTTACATGGTTGATCCTTAGGGATGGATTTCATAACGACTATTAAACAGAATAGGATTGTTTATGTAACTCATATAGGGATGGTTTTTGCAATGAAAGTTAGTCTAAAGGGATGGTTTATGTAAATTTAGATTGCACGTATGGTCCCTGAGAATTAATTTCTAGGGATGTGCAGAAAACCGAAAAACCGAACATATACCCAAATAAACCGAGATATCAAAGTTGAAAAACCAAATCCAATTGAAAAACTGATGGTTCGGTTTTGTATTTTGGAAAAACTGAAGTTTATGACTCGGTTTGGTTTTAGCATAAAAACCAAACCGAAAAAACCTGATCCGACAAAATACATATAATCTTAAAATACTCTAATAGATATTGCTTTAGAAGGTGTCACTTAGAATGCATAAACAATATCTTATATGCCTTTTTTTTTTCTTTATTTATATATGGTAATTAGTTTCTTTTTATTGTTATTACTGTATGAGTTTATGAAACATAAACAATCATTTTATAGTATTTTCTTTAATGTCATGAGCTTCTTATTGATATTAATTTGTGTTTCTTTATTATTGTAACTTGAAATATTAATTTATGATGCATCAAAAATTCGACCTTTGAAGGACCAAACGTCGATAAACCAAACAGGAACCGAAAAAACGAAAAGAAACCAAACACCAAACCCAGATAAAACTGAAACCAAACTGTTTTTAGAAAGCAAAAGTCAAAAATTTTGGTTCGGTTTCTTGTTAGCTTAAAACCGATCCAAACCGAACCATGTTCACCCTTACTAATTCTAGTTACATTGTTAGCCTCTGGGACCTGTGTTGCAACAAAATTATACCTCAGGGACTGTTTGGGTACAATATTAGACAAAGAAAAAAAATAACTGTTACACATTTGGTCTCCGAGAACTGAGTTCTATTACGTCATTAAATACTCAGGGACCTATTTGCAATGGCAGTGAAACCTCATACAGTATTTTTGTAAATTATCAAAAAAGACAAGAATTTACTGTTTGTTGAACAATACAATTTACTCAAAATTGTATATATTTAAATTTAAAATTAAGTGTGTATGTCGCAACACACATTGTAATTCTTTTGATTCAATCTAATAAATAATTAATCACTGAAAATAAAGAATACATTGTATTTTTCATGTTATTGTTTATATTCACAAACACTCTAACTGTATGAAATTCTGAGTTAATGACTTTGTTATAACTTAGAACCAAAGCCACAATTGTATCGGAGAAAAAAATCTACTTGAATCATAATTTCTTTTTCTTGAGGTACGTATATAAGCTATTAGGCTCCACCATTGACACACCGGCAAACTAAAGTATTAAACCTATACACGGTTCTCTGAGTCTTCTCAAAGAAGTATTGGTGTAAACAAACGACATTTTTTGGTTATATGTCTTATTCATATGGTTGTTGGTTATGAACGTTTTTAACAGCTATGATAAAAGTATATATATATATATATATATATATATATATATATATATATATATATATATATATATAGTAAAGATCATTTGAGGACCAAACTTTTTTTACATACCAAGGGATTAATCTCCACCCTCCATCTTCCCTCCATCTTTATTTGATCTAATGGATGAGATTAATCCTAACAATTTAAAAAACTCTCTTTCATCATTTTTTTTTCAAATATTAATATCTTTCAAACCGTTAATCGTTAAGCGAAAAAAAATATACCGTTACGACGAGCATTTAATTATCTTTCTATAGATAGGCTAATTGATATATTTTCGACAAAATTTTTTTTTTTCGCTTTTTTCACGTTTTTTTTTCGTGGCCGAAAAAATCATATATGATATTACATATAATATCATATATGATATTACATATCATATATGATATTTTATGTAAAATCATATATGATATTGCATATCATATATGATATGCAATATCATATATGATATTATATGTAATATCATATATGATATTGCATATCATATATGATATGCAATATCATATATGATTTTTTTTTCGGCCAGGAAAAAAAAAAACGTGAAAAAAACGATTTTTTTTTCGAAAGTATATCAAAGTGCCCGTCTATTGAAAGATAATTAAATGCCCGTCGCGATGGTGTAATTATTTTCGCTTAACGATTAACGGTTTAAGAGATATTTAAATTATAAAAAATGGGTGAAATAATAAAATCCTTTTAATCTCAACCATTGATTTCCTTTTTAGATGGATGGTGGGGATGAGTCCCTTGGTATGTGAGGAATGTTTGGTTTGTAATATAACTCGACTCTATATATATATATATATATATATATATATATATATATATATATATATATATATATATATATATATATATATATATATATAACTTGGATAAAAGTCATTAACTCTTTATAGTTTCTATGAAATTTCTAACGAGTGTAATAAAAACCGCAAAGATATTTCTGATCTATGCTTTCAAAGTTCTATATATAAGTGAACAAAAGCAATTATAAACAAAAAACTTAAATCAATAATTTACCCGTTATATTGCTTCGTGTTATTTTTCTTTTTGTTTTTGTGAACGACGGATATTATTAAAAAGAAACAACAACTAGCAAGAGGCTAGACTGAAAAATTACAATCGGCATTTTATCAAAGATTGGATCATAGATCTATTCGATCCAATTGATACGTAAATTCCTACCTCTATTTATGATCTAAAAATAAGAAAACGTTTTGATTTCTTCTATATGCTTCGTGCTAAACTGCTTGACTCCTTCAAATGATCTAGTTTATCATGCAATAGTTAAGCTGAGGTACAAGTTCATGTGACATTAGGTTGTAAAAAGCAAAAACATGAATTATTATTTCTTCTCACCATAAATGTGTAGACATGATCTTATTATTTATTAAACACATCATTTTCATGAAAATCTACAATCGTACTAATTGAAAATGAAGTGATTGACAATGTCTAGTTGATTGAAAACTAAGGACGGGAATTGAATTTTACCATTAATTTGTTAACAGAAGAACATACAATGAAATTGTTATTGATAGTAAACTTTATATTCACATTGACACTCTTGAATTATGTAACTAGATTATCAGTTTAAACAATTTGAATCACTCGCGAAAAGAGGTTACAACTGTTGAACCATTTCCAATGATGCATTCTTGACCTTCTTCCGAACCGAGCTTGTCAACGCAGCCGCATCTACCCCATCCCCGATCACCACCATTTGATTCTTGTTTTCCCCTTGTAGCTCCACTGAATTCACACCTACGTACAAATCCACAAGTTTTTATTAAAGATTGGGATAATCATTAGTAATTGTATCTAACTATACGTTTCCCATTATCATGTAGCGAATAAATTTTTTTGCAACTTCATGTTTTAAATTATGTTTTTTCGTCACTTTAATGTATTAAATTGCCTTTTTTCATCACATTGGTGTACGCTTTTTCATCACTTAATTGGTGTACTTTAATACATGAAGTTGCAAAAGATTTCATTGATACATACAAATAAAAAACGTGATAAGTTAGATACATTTACAAATAAAATATATCTGTAAATCAAGAAAATAGAAACAAAAGAATGTAAGAGATACTAATTTCATTGCTTTACCTAATGATTTGGCAGCAGCCATCATCGCTTTAGTTCGGCATTTTCCACACTTGGGCTGCATCATTATCACGATCTTTTGCTGAAAACATTATATGCATCAATTAACAAAACACCCAAAAATCTATATACAATCATTGTACCGCTACAACAAACACCTTGTTATACCAATGCTAAGAACAACAATAATTGTTAAGAATATGTGAATGCATGCAGAAGATTAGTATACCATCATTTTGAACAATACTAGTTGAAGCACTTGGGGAGAAGAAGTTTTAAATGAACAAATGGCATTTACATGGTTGGATATATATAGTGTCATGTTTGTGGTTTACTAGTTGTGCAAGATACTCTACAAGCTAGGCTTCCTTATTTAGTCAACTAAAATAACATGTGCAGTTGTGCAAAGTCAAGGTGAGGGACGTCATTGACACGTCTATGTGAATACATGCATGTGGGATTTTAAGATGTAAAAAGTCAAAATTTTGAGTGTCATTTTGATTAACAATATGAGAACAAATCAGTTGAATAAAACAAAATACAAACTTGGATTATATCATGTAATCTGATTATAAGTTTGATGTTATTCTAACGAACATTATATATTTGTCATTTGTTCTTTAATGAAGGTGCTAGTCTCCGAAATAAGAGTCGCTGAACAAATTACGACTTGCAAAAATCCATGTAATCAGTATTAGTTAGCTAGATTTGGCTTTGCACTAACTGCTTTGTTAAGTGTAACTTGAGATCAGTTAAATTAAGGTTTGCAAAAATTAATGGTTCGCTAAGCTAGATATTGTTTTTTACTTAAGCAATTTATACACGAGCAGTAGCGAAGCTAGAAAATTTTTAGTGGGGGGTTGGGATCTAAATTTTTTTATTGCTTAATGTATAAAAAAAATTTCACAATTAGAATGGGGGGTCGAAACCGAATATACCGAAATTTTTCTACACGAAAACTATATACCCCCTACATCGCAAAAAAAATTTCAGGGGGTCGGGCGCCCCCTCCCGCCCCTATGTAGCTGCGCCATTGTACACGAGTACATAACGTAGGATTTCTGGCGGGTATTGCACATTTTTTTTTTCATCATAAGTACTAAAATTTGCACCGGACAAATTTTTGGGCTAAACTCAAGTGGCACTAAGAAAGAAAAAAAGTAGTAAAAAATATATTATCGAATGATGCACATACTAAAAAAGACAATTTTTGAAAACAAATTACACTTCATAATTCAAAATCGGGCTCCCAAGTGAGTTAGTATGTCACATCCATATAAATTTATAATTATGTTTGTTTTGCAATATCAATGCTTGGTTTTTATGTCTAGAGAAGATGGAATCATGGAACATGTAAGAAGAGTACAAGACATGCAAACACACACATGAATGCATGTTTTTTTTGGTTCAGTTAGCGAGGCCACTTTTTAAACATACTTTACGTTATAGCAAAAGTAGTTTCCTTGGTAGTATAGTGTTTCAGTAAATAACCACTGCATATTATATATCAACTTGGTTAGTTGAGTTAAAATATGTGGTTTAGAAAATACGTAGTACTATTTATCATACGTAGTTTTATGATTTTATTTTTTTTTATTTTTTATTTTTAAATAAAAGATACAGTATAAATTAAAAAATTATATGAAATTGGTTTGTCAATATAAAATATATACAGATCGATTGCTGCAATTATCTTGTCTTGTCATAGTCACAATGACGTTGGATTAGCCTAGTAGTTTGAATGAGAAATATATCATGAGTCTTCATGACCAACGTGCATGTCTTGTTTTCTGTTCCTTAAAATACTTATAGTTGCTAAGAGTTTGGAGTAATTTAAGTTAAAATATTGGCACAAAAATTAGAGAAGAAGATTTCATCACTTGACAGAAAACAATGAACGGCGCAGGTGAAAGAGGAATACACGTCATGGATTATATGACAACCTGACAACTATCATGTATGCATACACTTGTTGTTCTAGATGACGTTGATAACATTGAACAACTTGAGGCGTTAGCAGGTGAACCTGACTGGTTTAAATTGGGAAGCAGGGTTATCATTACCACACGAGATCAACAAGTTCTGGTAGCCCACCAAGTGAAGTTCATTAATGACATCAGTCTGTTATCGCCCGCAGAAGCGGTTTGTCTCTTAAGTAAGCATGCATTTGAAAGAGATACTCTGATTAAAGGGTATGAAGAGCTTTCAAAACAAGTTGTACAATACGCTGATGGTCTTCCGTTAACGATAAAAGTTTTGGGTTCATTTCTTCGTGGACTAAATGTGCCTGAATGGGAAGATACCCTAAATAAACTAAAAAAAATTCTGTTGGAGAAAACTATGGAAAAATTGGAAATCAGTTATAATGGTCTTGAGCCGCATTACAAGGAAATATTCCTAGATGTTGCATGCTTACTCAAAGGTTGGTATAAAAGAGACGTAATCAGCTCTCTTGTAAGCTGTGGATTTTTTGCTGAAGTTGGTTTAAAAGTTCTTGAGCAGAGATCTCTTATAACTATTTCTGAAGATGAGAAGCTGGGGATGCATGACCATATAGAAGAAATGGGCAAGAATATTGTTCTTCGTGAGAACCCCAATAAACCTGAAATGCATAGCCGGCTATGGATTAGGGAGGAAATTAAAGATATATTGACTAATGGCTTGGTAAGTATCAAGTTATTTTTGTTAAACTAAAAATTAGTATACTTTTCTGAAAGTTTAATTTAATCATTGTAAAAAAATAAAATTTTGTTTCATTACATCATTAAACATTCTTTTGAACCCAATGCCCCTTGTGGTCCTACAATGAAAACACTCGATACAAGTTTGGTCCAAATTTGCTAACGCTAACTTACATTAACTGTTAAAAGTGAAGTATGTTTGTCTTTTGATATATTTTATTAGAGTGTATTGCAAAAAACGTCCATGCGGTTTGAACATTTCATAAATGCAGGGCGGCCTCCTCGGTTTGCCAAGATTGCAAAAATCGTCTTAGCATTTCAGATATAAAGGACCAAATCAATCTCAAGTTTTCTTCACAGTAGGCCACTGCACATGAAAGACCAATCAAATACACTTTTTCTTTCTCTTTCTCACTTAAACTGCATAGATTTTCTCATTTTTTATCTTCATTTTTATCTCACTATGATAATCCCACCAACAATCATCAAACCCATCCCACGTCACAAAACCACCACCCCTAAAAACCACGACCACCTATTTACTGCCACCTTCAGTCACTCCCCTCTTTCCACTTTTTTAATTCACACTCAAATAACACAAACCATTCATCCAATTCCTCTAATTTAATAGAAAAAAACAAAAATACCCAATTTTTTTTGGTAATGAAACAAATCTCATCGTCTCTACTGCTATTTGAATTACAGGGTACCCAAGCAACACAATGTATAACACTGGATACAGATGGATTGAATTTTGAAATTTTAATGAACGGTCTCGCAAACATGAAGGAACTTAGATTTCTTCATGTGAGTGAATTTGGATTGAATTTCAATTTTAGCAAGTGGAAGTTTGATGAAGATAGTCTACACCTTCCAAATGCCTTACGATTTCTAAAATGGAACGTAGACGAAGCTAGCAACTGGTACCTTGATGAAGATAGTCTACACCTTCCAAATGCCTTACGATTTCTGAAATGGAGTTGGTATCCTTTTTCAAGTTTACCAAAAACATTTCAACCAAATAATCTTGTTGGACTTGAAATGGGACGCAGCAATATGGTTCAACTTTGGAAAGATGGAGAAGAAAAGGTAGAATTGATTCATTAAATAGTAGTTTTATCTTTCCCTCTTTTGTTACTCATTACACCAATTACTAACATTTATCTTTCCACTTTTTTGTTGCTTTTGACAGCCTCTTTTAAAGCTCAGGTTCCTAAAGTTAAAAGGTTTATTAGATTTAAGGACCCTTGACCTTAGTGTGGCTCCGAATCTTGAGACACTATTTCTTGAAGATTGTCATAATTTGGTAGAAGTTCATTTCGAGGTTACTCCAAATCTAAAGGAGTTACATATCCATGATTGTCGTAGATTGGAAAAGTTACACATGCCTGCTGAATGTCCAAAGCTCGTAACTCTCAACCTTTATAATTTAAAGTTGAGGACCCTTCACCTCGGGGTTACTCCAAATCTTGAGTGGCTAAGAGTCGAGTATTGTCGTGATTTGGTCGAACTTCGTATGCCCGCTGAATGTCCAAAGCTCGTAACTATCTACTTTGATAGTTTAAAGTTGAGGACCCTTCACCTCGGGGTTACTCCAAATCTTGAGACGCTAAGAGTCGGGAATTGTACTGATTTGGTCGAACTTCAAATTCCGGCTGAATGTCCAAAGCTCGTTAATCTCGACCTCAGTTATTGTTTTAAAGTTGCGGAATTGCCTGAGGAAATTGGACGGTTAGAATGTTTAAAAGAGTTGGATATCACTGGAACATTAGTTTTGGTTTTATTTCTACTGCATTTTGGTTTTATTTGTGTTCGGTTTACACAATTACATGACATACTGAAGTTGAAGGTTAATCTCCGCCCTCAATAGTTTGGTTTCAGCTAGCCGTTTAAAATCAAAGCACAAGGAGATATGTCAAAGGAATCAAGTCAGCAATACTAGTTCTATACTCTTGAATCATCGTATAGTTCTTAACTTTGACTTCCTCATAAAGTCAAAATCTGTTCATTATTAAAATAATGAGACTTGACATGATATTAAAGAGGCTCGTATTATAAATAAATTCAAAGAAAAGTTTTTATTTTCATAAATATCTTCTACAATGGGTTGAAATTATTAAAAAGCTGATTCTTAAGTCAAACTATTGAAGAACATATATTATAAAGTGTTGACTGGTACTGAGAAGAGCTACTAAACATGTTTCAGGAATAAGAAGTTACTTCACTGCCAATCATATGCGAAAACGCATTTTCCGACAAAATTTGAAGCCTGGAACAAAGGAGCTAACATATAAATTGGTATGACTCCTTTTTACATGTAGCACTAGGGTAAAAATGGTGTAAAGAAACAAGTAAAATGGTATACAGCATGTCTCTTTTTTACTGTTGCATTATGTTTCTTACATTTGGACAGAATGTAAAATTTTGATAACAGTTTAGTGAGAATAGTATCACCACATGGACTCAAAGTTGACTTTAACAGGTCAAAGGTTGTGTAAATATGAACATCAAACATGAATGAAACAATACTATTGCTACTACATGAAATTTAACCAAAAATGGAACTTGGTTGACCCGTGAGAAACGTGAAGTTTTCATTCTCACACTTTGGCCACAAACGTTCCATACCTTTGTAGTTTACCCGCATATTTAAAGATTGTATGTCAGTTAGTCACTCAATTGTAAGGAAATTTAGGCAGACAGCCTTTGAACTTGATTTAATCGGGGATGTGACAACCCAATTTTATAAAAACTTCTGTAGTAACCGAAAGTGGAGAGAACTTGAGTATGGGTCAACGAAAACTGGTTTGCCTTGGCCAAATACTACTAAAGAAAAGTCAGATTCTGATTCTTGATTAGGCAACTGCATCAGTTGATGTGTCAACTGATAACATGATTAAGAAAACAACCCAAATGGGTTATTATCAAACTAGTTCATGTAAAGGTTTATATGCGTAGAGGGTTCAAATCAATTTTTATACTGTGACACCAAGGTTTTAAACAGTAATTTTACTTGTTTTAAACAGTAGGAAATTGTTGAGTTACCTGTGGATATTGGAAGATTGGAATTTTAGAAAGTCTAATTTTATCCGAGTGTACACTTCTACAAGATTTTACGAACAGCATTTATGAGATGAAACGTCTGAAATATTTAGAACTTACTCATTGTATTCAAGTTGAGAAATTACCTGAAGTAATTGGTCGTTTAGAATGTGTAACACCCCCAAAATTTAGTACAGCGGAAGACTCAACAAGCTTTCGGGGTGCTACGGGGATTGGTATCCAACACAAGACATAATAGAACGAGATAAAGTAAACATAAGAAAAACACAACCAAAACGGGGTTTTAAAGTTTACATTTATCCCAACATCATTCAGAGTCAGGCCCAAAAGAAATGAACATAGGTCCACAATTTAATATCAGAGTTTAGAAAAATGGATCCATAAACCAGGTGCCATTGCCAAGCCTCCAATCCAAGCATCCATAGAGCATCACTTAATTTCCTGAGAAAACGTGCTAAAAGTCAGCTTTCGCTGGTGAGATCATAGGTTTAAATTCAACTAATAATATAGTGGACATATACGCAAAACGCTTGCTAGCTAGACTAAGGATTCGCTAAAAGCCTGCGGATACCCTCCGCTCTCAACATAACACACGGATACCCTTCCGCAATAACTAAAACACACGGATACCCTTCCGTAACAACATAGATATTCGGGTAACCCCCGCAATACCAATAAATACTCGGATAACCTCCGAAGTATTAATAACCTATAGGTGCACACTACAGTATCTAATAAGTCAACCTTGAATAGTACACACGAAACTATGTGACTAAAGCTGACAATCCAAATAACCAAATAAGCCAACCTTGAATAGTACACACAAAAGGTGTGACTAAAGCTGACAATAGATCCTAGTCCATACGCATAGCAAGTTTAGAAAGAATATAAAAGCGATAATAGTCCACGTAAAATAATTTGCACGTTTCTCACCCCAATCGTTGAAAACATGGTTCAAGAGTAAAAAGTGGGGCTATGACTCACCTCAAGTCCAGAAATCAACCATAAGAAATCGGTAGAGGTAAGATGTATAGTAACTCAAAAGACGGCAACTACGGACTCGGCACGACCTAACAATATCAACTCGTTCAGAAATCATTTCCTCAATTTCAATATATTCCCAAACCCGGACGAGAATCCGTTTTATTTCCGAAAATCCATTTCGTATAAGTTTGGTGTATTTGCGTTTGGTATCCATACGGGTGGTGGGTCGACACAACTCAAACCAATAAGTCACAACAAAAAGGATGATAAAACAATCTATGGGTCTAATATTAGCCTAATATATTACTTAAATAAATCATCGAAGTTCATCAAATCCGTCGATTTGGTAATCCTCCATATTTATTTACTTAATATACCATTCTAGGATTATACCCGAATCCTAGGTCACACATTGCACATAAAGTACTATATGGTATATATCAAAGTTTAATAACTTCACTAACTATACCGTTAAGCTCACCAAATTCGTCAATTTGGTAATCCCACGAGATACTTAGTAACTTATTATTCCCGTACACATACCACAACCTATGGGCGTCGTAGGATACGATGCCCATTAATATACTCAATTTAAACAACTAAATAGCTCTTATTTAACCCGTCGATTAAATAAGTTACTTAGTTATCGAAAATGAATGTATTAATCGTCATATATCCGTGACAACACGAACGTCACAAATAATAAACCACTTGGACTCAAGTGACCACGATCCCGTATAACTCGATAGTTTTCCTCGTTTATTAAAAAGATATTATTTGATTTAGTATTTATTCAACGTTAAAGATTTCGTCGTTAATTATAGTCGTTTTAATTATAATAGCGCTCGTAATAATATTACGCTACTTTCATAGCATAATATTTATAGTCGCGTTATTATTATAATATTACTCGTGATTGTTTTATTATTAATATACGCACTTGTATAAATATATATACGTTTTCACGTTTATATATTTATATAAACGTTTATATTATTAATAACATTATTACGAGTTTTATTAGTTGTGTTTAATTATAACTAATTATCGAGCCATACGAAATGGTCACATGTCCGAGTCATCACTCTCGGCTCATTGTCCAAGTCCAAAATAGAAATAATAAACAACACAACCAAGTAATCTATCTCCATCCAACAACTTCCCAAAACACGTGCTACAACAATAGGGTCCGACTACGGCACCCGACTAACCTATCCCCGTCATTCTAATTGACCGTCTCAAAATCGGTCCCCAAATCATTTTTCGTCAACACAACTCCAATATCAATAAACATTATATCATTCGTTCTCGGCTTCCAAGCAACGACAACAACACAACAAAGCCAAAGGTAATACACTTCAAAAATAATAATAACAAGAAAGTATCAAGACACCAAATAAAATCACCAAATTATATATGTTATCCGGGTCGACTACCAAAACCAACTCCGAGTCGAGGGACTCATTTGAGTCTCGGATCAAACATGAACCATCAAGGTCACACCCGAGACCATTATGGTCTCGGCTAGCTCTCCTGAGCTCGACACAAAATGAACCGACCCCAATGGCACGACAGTAGCCAAACAACTTCAATATCACAAAAATCTCTTGGCCAAGAATCGGACATAACCAAGAAAAAGCATCATTAAAACCCTCGATAACCACCATACTAGACCAAGAATAAAGAAAATCTCCACATAACTCAACTAAAATCACAAGCCGAGAGCATGGGCTCTCGGTTTCATCTCGACCAGCACCAAAACGTGAAACCCGGATACCAAACTTGTTATAAACACGTTTTATAGCAAAACCCATTTATATATCTTATCAAAATCTTTAAAAGACCCATGTATCTTTAAACCCCATTACAAGTTAACCCGAGTTTGACTCGACTTAGTCAAACCCACGCGTGAAAACGCGTTTTCTCACCTTCTAATACCCGGATCTATATCCAAAACTTCGAAAATGATGATGGTGTGTGGTGTACGCGCGGCTGTGGAACAACCAAGAGGTGGTGGTTTCTTGTTTAACGCGCGTGGTGTGGGTCAGTAGGTGGAGAAGGACGAGTGGATTATGGTGGTGGTGTTCGTGTGTGGTGATAACCGGCGGTGCGGCTATGGTGGCCGGATTTGAGTGGCGGCTAGGGTTAGCCAAAGAGAGAGAGGAGAGAGATGATAGGATGGAGTCATGTTTGTGTTGTGTGTGTGTCCAGGAATACAAGGGACGGTTTTTGTACTCTACTCATTTACATTTTATTAGTTTCTTTTCTTTCTTTTTGTAATAATAATAATAAGAATAATAATAATAATAATAATAATAATAATAATAATAATAATAATAATAATAATAATAATAATAATAATAATAATAATAATAATAATAATAATAATAATAATTATAATAGTAATAATAGTAATAATAGTATTACTATGGTGTTGAGCGGGTAACGTGGGTAAAATGTAAAAACATGCGGCCCGAACCCGAACTCATTTTAAAACTTCAATATCACCCGAGAACATCTCGTAAATAATTAAAAATATAGCCGGACTCGTAAGACGAATCACAAAACTGTCGTTAGGTAATCCTAGTGCCGGAGTCAACGTAGTACCAAATGAGAATTTCATAATTAAATCACCACGTATAATCATATCGAATCCTTAAAATAAATCTTCAAATCTCGTAAAGATTTTAAAATATAATCAACCATAATATAGGTTTTTCAAGTTCGTTACGAATAAAATTCCAAATATATTTTATAAACGAACTGTAATGTAATGCGGGTTTTCAAAATAACTCCCTAATTTGCCAGTTGTCACATCCTCCCAGCCTCAGAAGGAAACCCGTCCCGGGTTTCACTCGGAAAAATTCATCTACGAAGTGAAAAGCTTCGGATATCTCTTCCAGGACTCGTCCTCATGTTCCCACATAAATTCTGGTCCATGTCGGGAATTCCAACGAACCTTGACGAGTGGAATACGACTTCTCTTAAGTCGTTTAATCTCACGATCCAAAAATCTCAATCGGCTCTTCCACAAAGTTCAATTTCTCATCAACACTAATATCTTTCATCGGTATAACCGGCATCTCATCAGAAAGACACTTCCTCCAATTACTAACATGTAACACGTCATGAACTTTACTCAATTCATGTGGTAATTCCAACCTATAAGCCACGGGCCCATTTCTTTCCAAAATAAGAAATGGTCCAACGTAGCGTGGGTTGAGTTTTCCACGCTTTCCCGAAACTTATCACACCCTTCCAAGGCGAGACTTTCAGCATCACTTAGTCTCCAACCTGGAACTCTAGGGGTTTACGTCTCCGATCGGCGTAACCTTTCTGCCTATCTCTGGCTGCTTGCAACCGATCACGAATTTGAGCTACTTTCTCTGTAGTTTCCAAGATAATTTCAGGGCCTGTAACTTGACTATCTCCAACCTCAGCCCAACCAATAGGCGAACGACACTTTCTGCCATACAAAGCTTCAAATGGTGCAGCCTTAAGACTTATGTGGTAGCTATTATTATAGGAGAATTCCGCAAGGGGTAAATACTTCTCCCAGCCTTTACCAAAGTCTATGATGCATGTACGAAGCATATCCTCTAACGTCTGAATGGTCCTCTCACTTTGACCATCGGTTTGGGGATGATATGCAATACTCATATCAAACCTTGTCCCCAAAGCCGTTTGAAGTGATCACCACAAAGCTGACGTAAAACGACTATCACGATCCGAAATAATAGATATCGGGACTCCATGACGTGAAATAATTTCCTTCACATATAACCTCGCAAGCTTATCCACACTATCATCTTCACTAATAGCTAAGAAATGAGCAGGCTTTGTCAGACGATCCACAATTACCCAGATAGCGTCACAACCGCTAGCTGTCTTAGGTAATTTGGTAATAAAGTCCATTGTAATCCGCTCCTATTTCCAAACTGGGAGTTCTGGCTGCGTCAATAATCCTGACGGTCTTTGATGTTCGGCTTTACCTTAGAATAAGTCAAACACTTACTAACGTACAACGCTATTTCTGCCTTCATATTTGGCCACCAATATAACTTTTTCAAATCCTGGTACATCTTGTCAGACCCAGGATGAATAGAGTATCTTGACTTATGCGACTCGTGCATAATCAACTCTCGAATTCCTCCATACAAAGGTACCCAATTTCGCTCTCTAAAACATAATACTCCATCAGAACGCTTAACAAATCCCTTCTCATTTTCTGCCATCCCAAATGTTTTCTCAGCAGGTCGATTTTCTGCTTTCAACGCTTCCGTTTGAGCTTCTAATATTTGAGACGGTAATGGCGATACGATAGTCATTCCTAATGACCTAAATCGTAACGGTGGGATTCTCTCCTTTCGACTAAGAGCATCAGCAACGACGTTTGATTTACCAGGATGGTAGCGAATTTCTCAATCGTAATCGCTTAGCAACTCAATCCAACGTCGCTGTCTCATGTTAAGCTTTTTTTTTTTTTTTTTTTTTTTTATTCAAAATGTGTTGTAGACTTTTGTGGTCAGTAACCACTACACATTTGGTTCCATACAAGTAATGTCTCCATATCCTTAAAGCAAAAACCACAGCACCTAACTCCAAATCATGGGTGGTGTAGTTCTTCTCGTGCTTCTTGAGCTGTCGGGAAGCATAAGCTATCACTTTCTCTCGTTGCATTGACACGGCTCCCAAACCTTTATGAGAAGCGTCACAATAGACGACGAAGTCCTCGTTACCTTCAGGTAACGCTAAGATAAGAGCACTACACAACATCTCCTTAAGTAACTGAAATGCTTCCTCTTCCTTATCTCCCCATTCGTATTTAACACTCTTTTGAGTCAATTTGGTCAACGGTTTGGCTATCTTCGAAAATTCCTCAATGAATCTTCGGTAAAAGCCGGCTAATCCCAAAAATTGACGAACTTCTGTGGGGTCGTAGGTGCAGCCCAATCTTTTATTGCTTCAATCTTAGCAGGATCTACATGATCTCCTTGCCTATCAATCACATGACTCAGAAATTGTACTGTCGGAATCCAAAATTCACCTTTGGAAAATTTAGTATACAGTTTCTTCTTCCTGAGCAATTCTAAGATAAGTCTTAGATGCTCCTCATGCTCCTTCTCACTCTTCGAATAAATCAGAATGTCATCGATGAAACAACAATCACAAACTTGTCTAATTAAGGCTTACACACCAGATTCATGAGGTCCATGAATACCGCCGGTGCGTTATTCAACCCAAACGGCATCACCTGAAACTCGTAATGCCCGTAACGGGTTCTGAAAGCCGTTTTCGGAATATCTTTCTCACGAACTCGAAGCTGATGATATCCCGATCTCAAATCGATCTTCGAATACACACTCGATCCTTGAAGCTGATCGAACAAATCGTCGATCCTCGATAACGGGTATCTATTCTTCACCGTTAACTTGTTCAGCTCTCGGTCATCAATACACATACGAAACGATCCATCCTTCTTCTTCACAAATAAGACTGGAGCTCCCCAAGGTGAAGAACTTGGTCTTATAAATCCTTTTTCGGCTAACTCTGCTAATTGTTTCGACAACTCTTCCAGTTCAGTAAGTGCAAGACGATAAGGCGCTCGTGCTACAGGTGCAGCACCAGGTATCAACTCAATCTGAAACTCTACTTGTCTAGGAGGCGGGATTCCCGGCAAATCATCGGGAAACACATCAGGAAAATCACGAACTATAGGTACATCTCCAATGCACCTTTCCGTTTTCTTCGTCTCTCCCTTCTCAGAAATTTGAGCTAAGAAAAGATAACATCCCTCCTCCATTAGCTTCGGTAACTTAGTGCAAGAAATCACCGCCAATCGGGATGGGCTCCTAGAATCCTTCCGGTCTCCTAATATATTTAGGACCTCCTTTCCGTATGGTACCCGCACGATCTTCTCGTCGCAAAGTATGTGAGCACGATACTTCGACAACCAATCCATACCAATGATTACATCGAAACTTCCTAACGTGACGGGTAAAAGATCTATGTTGAGAGGACGATTTAGAAGTTTAACGTGCAACCGCAAATGATAGTCCTAATCCTCTCTATGTTCCCATTAGCTAACTCTACATCATAACCAATTCCTAAGGCCATCGGGGTTTTCTCTAGTAAGGGTACAAACGTAGTGGACACAAAACTTCTATCGGCACCAGTATCAAATAGTATGAATGCATAACGATTATTGAGAAGAAACGTATCAGTAACGACGTTCGGATCTCCTCCTCTCTCGTTCCCGAGTGCATACACTCTCCCATAAGCAGCTCCAGCTTCCACACGTTGGTCCTCATTATCTTGTCGTCCACGGTTTCCTCCAGTTCTACGGTTTCCATGATTGTACCCATTACCACCCGATCCTTAATTTCCTCAGTTCCACGATTCTCTACACTCATTCCTATAATGTCCCTTCTTTCCACATCCATAACAAGTAACATTTACCTTACTCATAGTTTCAGGAGTAGCTTGAACCATAGCAAGGGGTCGTGCTCTACACTCCCTAGCTACATGTCCTCTCCTTGAGCAACTCTGACAAATCACAGTACATTGTCCTGTACGATTCTTGTAGCAACGATCACACTTGGGTGCATCACCATTTTGGTTCCTTTTATCTCCATTCCCAATAGCATAAGGCTTAGCAACAGCTTGTCGCTTGTTTCGGGGATCATTACCATTAGGGTGATGGTCTCTCTTTCTCTTCCCATTCTTATCCTTATCAGCTCCTTCCAATTCTAATGAATCCATTAATGGTTGAGCGATTTTGATGGCCTCATGGATATTTGCAGGTCTAGCAGCAATCACGTCATTCCTTGTAGCCACAGGCAACCCATTGGTATACCGCTCAATCTTTTGAGTCTCAGTTCTAACCATATCGGGGCAAAGCAAGGCCAACTCCTGGTATCGACGATTGTAAGTCGCCATATCAGTACCCTTCACTTTGTGATTCCAAAACTCAATCTCCAGCTTCTTAATCACATTCCTTGGGTAGTAAGTCTAAATCAGCAAAGACTTGAATTGCTCCCAAGTCATAGCATAAGCCATATCACTACCAACCGAATTTCGGTAATTGTTCCACCAAGTTAAAGCTTCATCCTTAAAAGTAAAAGAAGCAAACTTTACTTTCGCATTCTCCGCGCAACCACTGACGTTAAACACTGACTCAGTCTCCTTTATCCACCTGACCAAGTAGACCACTCTTTCGGCTCCACCAAACTCAATGGGTCCACAAATTTTAAACTCCTTGTAGTTACGTTCATTAGCACGAACAGGTGGAAATATTCCAACAGAATTTGTTGGAATGATTTGACTAAGCTAGTAGCTCAGCAACTCGTTGCTCCACAAGTTGATTGATCATTACTTGATTCACAGTAGGTGCGCTAAGTGGAACATAATCAGTTGTCTCCCTGAACATCAACATTTTTATTCCTGTCGTTGCGATTAGTAGTGTCCAGGTTCTCAGGAGTAGGGGCTTCAATATTTCGAGTAGGACGGCGTCCTCGACGACTAGGGGTAGTCGTTGCAGGACCAGTTCTGGTAGCTCTAACAGGGTTTCGTCGTACAGCCATTAATATAATACTAACACAATATCAACCACGCAAATAAGACACAATTCTCCACGTACGCCAAAAATCATAAAATATCATACGAGCTCACCATCGTCCATAAGTAGCGCCCAATACATCATTCCATACAAGACGGACGTACAATCCGAATATCATGACATAAGAGATATAATAACTAGCTCTCCTAACCAAATACTCCTTGGCTTATGTAGCAACATAACAACCTGATTCCAAATCGATCTAGCCACGATGCTGGTGTAGACTCCTCAAGTCCGATCTCAAACCATCCAAATTCCTTAATAACGCTCCATGCTCAACACTATGTGTATCTCTATCCCTCTTGAGGTCCGCAACCTCCTTTTCTAACACTGTGTTCCTCTGCCACAGCTTGCGATCTCCCTCGCGAGCCGTGAGGAAACCTCTCTGCAGACTCTCTATCTGCTCATGTATTTCTATCATACATGTCCTAATCGCTGTCGTCCTGCCCACGACAGTTGTCTAATCAACTCTTAACTCAGTAACAAACTCAGCAATAAACTCAGCAATAATCATCTCAAGTCGGTCAGACATCCGCGAGATCCTCTCGCCCTGTGCAGTAATCTGAGCCCACATCCTACCAGTCTCACCTAACTCTGCATGCTCAGCAGAAACCTCAGAAGGTGCATCCGACGCCACATGACTACCAAGTGGTGAATCAAACAAAAACGGATGATCAGGTGAAACCGGCTCTAACGGATGTATCGGGGAATCGGGCTTCACAGAATGAACTGAATGTGCTAGCGACCCATCATCATCAGGCATATCCTCCTCCTGAGGATCATTCTCTTCCCAATCCTGAGGGTCATCATTCTCTTCCTCATCTTGAGGGTTATCATTCTGCTTACCCGCGTATTCCTCGTCGAAGGGGTACTCCATCACTCGTCATCTTCGAGCAGGCGAACCACGAGGCGATAAAGTCGGCGACTTAGGGCGACAATGCGACGATAAAGTAGCGGCCGAACGCATGACCAACACGTATGGGTCATCAGGGGCCATAGTGATCTACGATGGACGACGCGTACTCGCAATAACAATTCTTAACAACAACACGTGCAATGAGGCTATTATTTGTGACAACGGCGTAGGGTAGGTGTAAGTGTTTCAAAACAACTAAAGCGCGAACTTAAAATATCGCATCAAAAATCATCATAAAATCCCAATTATATAATCTCAGTAAAGAGTTTCAAATACCGCATTACTAAAAATCATTCATAAAATAATTAAGCCATATAATTCCTCAAAACGCATATAATTCCTCAAAAGGTCATCACATCGCTAAATCAATAAATCTCAAATCCTTAAATCATCTCAAGAATCCCAAATCTAATAATCATCTCCAAAGATCTCATTCCAAATCATTATCTCAATATACCTCAATAATAATAATGATGCTTCGGCTTGGCGGACTGGCGGGCAATGGTCGAGGATCGTTTTCTATAAAAATCGGTTATAGTTTAGGTGTTTATTTACCTAGTTCTCTATAACCTTGGCTCTGATACCAATCTGTAACACCCCCAAAATTTAGTACAGCGGAAGACTCAACAAGCTTTCGGGGTGCTACGGGGATTGGTATCCAACACAAGACATAATAGAACGAGATAAAGTAAACATAAGAAAAACACAACCAAAACGGGGTTTTAAAGTTTACATTTATCCCAACATCATTCAGAGTCAGGCCCAAAAGAAATGAACATAGGTCCACAATTTAATATCAGAGTTTAGAAAAATGGATCCATAAACCAGGTGCCATTGCCAAGCCTCCAATCCAAGCATCCATAGAGCATCACTTAATTTCCTAAGAAAACGTGCTAAAAGTCAGCTTTCGCTGGTGAGATCATAGGTTTAAATTCAACTAATAATATAGTGGACATATACGCAAAACGCTTGCTAGCTAGACTAAGGATTCGCTAAAAGCCTGCGGATACCCTCCGCTCTCAACATAACACACGGATACCCTTCCGCAATAACTAAAACACACGGATACCCTTCCGTAACAACATAGATATTCGGGTAACCCCCGCAATACCAATAAATACTCGGATAACCTCCGAAGTATTAATAACCTATAGGTGCACACTACAGTATCTAATAAGTCAACCTTGAATAGTACACACGAAACTATGTGACTAAAGCTGACAATCCAAATAACCAAATAAGCCAACCTTGAATAGTACACACAAAAGGTGTGACTAAAGCTGACAATAGATCCTAGTCCATACGCATAGCAAGTTTAGAAAGAATATAAAAGCGATAATAGTCCACGTAAAATAATTTGCACGTTTCTCACCCCAATCGTTGAAAACATGGTTCAAGAGTAAAAAGTGGGGCTATGACTCACCTCAAGTCCAGAAATCAACCATAAGAAATCGGTAGAGGTAAGATGTATAGTAACTCAAAAGACGGCAACTACGGACTCGGCACGACCTAACAATATCAACTCGTTCAGAAATCATTTCCTCAATTTCAATATATTCCCAAACCCGGACGAGAATCCGTTTTATTTCCGAAAATCCATTTCGTATAAGTTTGGTGTATTTGCGTTTGGTATCCATACGGGTGGTGGGTCGACACAACTCAAACCAATAAGTCACAACAAAAAGGATGATAAAACAATCTATGGGTCTAATATTAGCCTAATATATTACTTAAATAAATCATCGAAGTTCATCAAATCCGTCGATTTGGTAATCCTCCATATTTATTTACTTAATATACCATTCTAGGATTATACCCGAATCCTAGGTCACACATTGCACATAAAGTACTATATGGTATATATCAAAGTTTAATAACTTCACTAACTATACCGTTAAGCTCACCAAATTCGTCAATTTGGTAATCCCACGAGATACTTAGTAACTTATTATTCCCGTACACATACCACAACCTATGGGCGTCGTAGGATACGATGCCCATTAATATACTCAATTTAAACAACTAAATAGCTCTTATTTAACCCGTCGATTAAATAAGTTACTTAGTTATCGAAAATGAATGTATTAATCGTCATATATCCGTGACAACACGAACGTCACAAATAATAAACCACTTGGACTCAAGTGACCACGATCCCGTATAACTCGATAGTTTTCCTCGTTTATTAAAAAGATATTATTTGATTTAGTATTTATTCAACGTTAAAGATTTCGTCGTTAATTATAGTCGTTTTAATTATAATAGCGCTCGTAATAATATTACGCTACTTTCATAGCATAATATTTATAGTCGCGTTATTATTATAATATTACTCGTGATTGTTTTATTATTAATATACGCACTTGTATAAATATATATACGTTTTCACGTTTATATATTTATATAAACGTTTATATTATTAATAACATTATTACGAGTTTTATTAGTTGTGTTTAATAATAACTAATTATCGAGCCATACGAAATGGTCACATGTCCGAGTCATTACTCTCGGCTCATTGTCCAAGTCCAAAATAGAAATAATAAACAACACAACCAAGTAATCTATCTCCATCCAACAACTTCCCAAAACACGTGCTACAACAATAGGGTCCGACTACGGCACCCGACTAACCTATCCCCGTCATTCTAATTGACCGTCTCAAAATCGGTCCCCAAATCATTTTTCGTCAACACAACTCCAATATCAATAAACATTATATCATTCGTTCTCGGCTTCCAAGCAACGACAACAACACAACAAAGCCAAAGGTAATACACTTCAAAAATAATAATAACAAGAAAGTATCAAGACACCAAATAAAATCACCAAATTATATATGTTATCCGGGTCGACTACCAAAACCAACTCCGAGTCGAGGGACTCATTTGAGTCTCGGATCAAACATGAACCATCAAGGTCACACCCGAGACCATTATGGTCTCGGCTAGCTCTCCTGAGCTCGACACAAAATGAACCGACCCCAATGGCACGACAGTAGCCAAACAACTTCAATATCACAAAAATCTCTTGGCCAAGAATCGGACATAACCAAGAAAAAGCATCATTAACACCCTCGATAACCACCATACTAGACCAAGAATAAAGAAAATCTCCACATAACTCAACTAAAATCACAAGCCGAGAGCATGGGCTCTCGGTTTCATCTCGACCAGCACCAAAACGTGAAACCCGGATACCAAACTTGTTATAAACACGTTTTATAGCAAAACCCATTTATATATCTTATCAAAATCTTTAAAAGACCCATGTATCTTTAAACCCCATTACAAGTTAACCCGAGTTTGACTCGACTTAGTCAAACCCACGCGTGAAAACGCGTTTTCTCACCTTCCAATACCCGGATCTATATCCAAAACTTCGAAAATGATGATGGTGTGTGGTGTACGCGCGGCTGTGGAACAACCAAGAGGTGGTGGTTTCTTGTTTAACGCGCGTGGTGTGGGTCAGTAGGTGGAGAAGGACGAGTGGATTATGGTGGTGGTGTTCGTGTGTGGTGATAACCGGCGGTGCGGCTATGGTGGCCGGATTTGAGTGGCGGCTAGGGTTAGCCAAAGAGAGAGATGATAGGATGGAGTCATGTTTGTGTTGTGTGTGTGTCCAGGAATACAAGGGACGGTTTTTGTACTCTACTCATTTACATTTTATTAGTTTCTTTTCTTTCTTTTTGTAATAATAATAATAATAATAATAATAATAATAATAATAATAATAATAATAGTAATAATAGTATTACTATGGTGTTGAGCGGGTAACGTGGGTAAAATGTAAAAACATGCGGCCCGAACCCGAACTCATTTTAAAACTTCAATATCACCCGAGAACATCTCGTAAATAATTAAAAATATAGCCGGACTCGTAAGACGAATCACAAAACTGTCGTTAGGTAATCCTAGTGCCGGAGTCAACGTAGTGCCAAATGAGAATTTCATAATTAAATCACCACGTATAATCATATCGAATCCTTAAAATAAATCTTCAAATCTCGTAAAGATTTTAAAATATAATCAACCATGATATAGGTTTTTCAAGTTCGTTACGAATAAAATTCCAAATATATTTTATAAACGAACTGTAATGTAATGCGGGTTTTCAAAATAACTCCCTAATTTGCCAGTTGTCACAGAATGTTTGAAAGAGTTAAACATACTAGGTTCAGGTATAAGTCATCTTCGGCATAGCCTATATGGTTTGAGAGGTCTATGTAATATTGGGGATTGATGGCTTCTCGAGTCATGTGGTTTGACACCCATAAGACGAAGAATGTCTGATGAAGATTCTGATTTTGATAATGAAATGGTCTGCGCCATATAGCCATTAATAACAATGGCACCCAAAGGCCAAATACATAAAGAACTATCTTAACAGGTAGTTTTTCTGTATTTGTACTAATCGTCTTTACTCTATTAGAATTTTGAAATTTTTATGACAATTCTGCATTTGCACCATTTCACAGATTAAGAAGGTCCCAATGGGCTGGGAGTAATTGCCAATCAGTTGCACAAGGTAATTTTTTTCAGCTACATGTTTATTAGTTAATATGCACTGATGTATGTAACGCAATTAATCTTAAACTCAATAATACATTTTATAATTTATATTTCTTATTAGATATGCTTTGCATTTTGGCACTTCATTTGACAGCAGGATCATGACCTCCTCACTCGAGTTTCATCTCCGGCTTCAATGTTTTGGTTTCAGTCTTTCAGATAAAACTATTGCCCATGCATGAAATTTTTATTAAATGCCATATGTGTAATTATGTTCCTTCATTTTGGGACTTCTTCATAGTTGTGGATGATCTTGTTATATATCATTTGGCTTTAAACAACTTCGAGCACTTAAATATGTTCTAAACTGAGATGAAATCATTAGACATCAACATAGTTGACTTCTGAGTCAAATTAGTTTATAGTACTATAGAGCATATACATGCTCTTTATTTATTTATTTATTTTTTATTATTTTTAATGTAAGGATGCTACCGAGTATTGAACATTTTTGTCAACGATATGAAAGCTTTCGTTTTTCTGTCACTGATGATCATGTCATATTTATGGATCATAATCCAAGCTAACTTAACTCTCAAAGTCAAGTGGGATGATAGGATATTTGACTACCATTCAAACCAAAAACTGTAAAAGAATGTATAAATTTTCACTGTGGTTAATCGAACAATATACGGTACTAAAGTTATACCTGTCATTCCCTATCATATGGCAATTGACTGTTTTAAAGACAGTTGCATTCTTTTTTCAGCTCAACTTTAGTGCAGCTAAAGACTTGGCCATGTCTATTGCTTCAGTTACATGATTTATGCAACAAAATAAGAAAATAAAGGGTGCGTTTAGTTTGGGGAAAACACCCTTATTTTCCACAAAATGTTTTGTGGAAAACAAGGAAAACAGAGATCGCGTTCAAATAAGTGTTTTTCAACAAAATATTTTGCAAAACACAAAATCCCCTATTTCCTAACTTAACAAGGAAAACTACAAAACAAATTTTAGTTGTTTTCCTTGTTTTCCATTGTAACCCACAACCTCCCTCCCCTTCTTGAAAATAGAAAATACAAATATCAACTAAACAGGTTTTTCATATTTTTAAGTTTTTTGTGGAGATAAATTTCCCTTCCAAATTTTTACAAAACTAGAGATAGAAAACAAGATATTTTTTTCTCCAACTAAACGCACCCTTAATATCAACAAACAGAATAATATAAAATATGGAATCCATCTGATCTGCTCATCCAATCATCAGTGCTAACGTTTTTTTTTTTTTTTTTTTTTTTTTAACCAACGAACAGAATTAACCTGGAGTAAACTTGGTTCACACATAGCACTACGGAAAATAACATGATCTTTAACATCTCATATCGATAAGGTCAATACAGAATCCGGGTTCTTTTTTGCACAAGATACCAATGTACTGTTTCATTTATACTGTTTTATACATTGTACTCTTCTTTTATATCTAAGTAATTACAAGATGGCTATTTTGTCTCGTTTGTCTAGCCAAAAAGCTTTCAAATACGTGGTCTAATGAAAAAGTCCTCGGTGTTTGTGAAGAAAGACCTAAATTTAATAGCCAAAGAGACTTGCTAACCTGGCCATGGGTAAGACCGCCTTTTCCGCCACCATCTTTGCCTTCTAAGGACACTGCTTCCGAACCCCATTTTAGTGGCAACCATGGCTTTTTCATACCTCCCAATTTTTTTTTTTTTTTTTTTTTTTTTTTTTTTTTTTTTTTTTTTTTTTAATAATAAATTAAATTAAACAATTTAAATAAAACATAAAAATTTCATTAATAATTAAAATAACATTACATAATACTTGGAAAAAAAAATACATTATTAAATCTAAAAATCCGTAGGCCATCCATATGTCTCCGCGTACCCACGTTTTTTGTTGATAATGAAATCTCGCATAACCTGATTGGTTATGTGTTCGTGCGGCTCGTTGTAGTATTTCAGTGCCCGAATCATAGCCTTTTCTTTAGCATTTTCGATTTGTGTCTCAGCAACTGGTGGGACAATTGATCCTTTGCACGTTTATCTGCCATGGCCTCATCCAACGCTAGTGCTTTCTTTGACGTATACTGCCCAATAATATCCCGATACGCCGGTGGTGGACCTTGCGGACGAACACGAGGACGGTAGCCACGTCCACGACCTCTTTGTGTTGAACCACTTCTTGATTTCCCACTTTTCATGCTTCAAAAACTATATGTGTAAAAAGTGTTTGTGTTTATGTTATTGTTTGGAAATGAATTGTGTTTGAAAATGTATAAATGTGTAATATATATAGGAATTTTTTTTTTTTTTTTTTGTTTTGGCCCAATGCACGCTTCGAATACAAACTCCAACGGCTCCAAAATTAAATTCCAAACGGTCAAATATCACTTGCAACAAGAATGCCTCGGAGGCAAAAATTGCCGCTCAACTCTTGCCGCTAGCCATGCCGGTGGGGTGGCGGCGGTGTTTGCCGCCGGCATGGCCTTGCCGGTGAGCCATGCCGCCCCCATTGCCACCCTTCTAAAGGTTTCAAATCAACATTTAACGACTCTAAAACATTGAGTTGGCTACTCTTATTTCTCGGCTCAACACAAACCAACGCCTTATTTGCATTTTCATCTACACTAAACACTAGTATCTGCACCCACATCATGTGAAATGCATAAAATCTTTTCCCACAAAAGTCATTGTTTGAACTTTGAACGAAGAACTGAAGGCAAAAACATTGTTTATTTTGCTTTACTGTTTGGGATCTTACTTGGGTTCAAACCGGGCCAAACAAGATGACCAGTGAGAAATTTGAAGATTTTTTTAATTTTGACAATTTGGACACGAGTTTTAAGCAAAAACTTTTATTCCTTTGTACTTTGACCACTGTTAATTTGAAAATTACATATGCAGCCCTTGAACTTGTTTAATGATCTGTTTTTACAAAATTTATAGACGAAATTACATTACGTCATAAAAGTCTGAGTTGAATAAAAATTTCAAGCTTAAGTTAAAGTTTTATGAATTTGTTATAACAGAAAATTCTGCATGTAATCAAGTTCTGAAAATTATCTTTTCTCATACCTTGAGACACTTAGATTATAGAATGCAAAAATTCTATTTAAAATTTCGAGTAAATTACACCATTCGTCCATTGTGGTTTGTGTTGTAGTGGTGTCTGTCTGAAGAAGGAATTGTTACCAAACATCTATTAAGCAAAAAATAAACAGCCCCTAAGTCTTATAAGAGAAAGTGGGTAAAAAATGACCCAAACGGGTCACAAAGCCACCTTACAGTGACTAAGAGTAAAAAAGGTACAATGGTTAAAATGGGACAACTGAAAAGTATATTGGCATCTTGATATGCATACGGTATCATATTAAGCACATACAATGTGTTCGAGGTTGAGATTTTGACTAAAATTTGGAAGAATTTAACCAGAAAAGAATCTTTGCCAAGATTGCCATGGTAGAAATCCACCTACAAAATCGACAAGATACCATTAGACTTGTTAAAAAGCTTCTAAATGTGCTATATGGGTGTTTTGTATTACGTTATAAAACTGATTCTGTGATATAATGAGCATAATCATATAAATAGCTATAACAAAATGCAGACATGTTGCAGCTACTTAAAGCTCTGATAATCACAATCAGTGGCAGCTCCCTAAGTATGTATGAGTTGAAAATGCAATAACTGATGATCATTTCAAAAACACAAATGCCAAACGCCCCTTAATAATTCACTAATCATTGTATTTTGTATAACAAAAAAGATCAATCTTGAATCTTTCTTACCACAATTAGGGCAGCGTATATACTCCTTTTCAATCAGAACAAGCCCCGAACCGCCACACTCGGAGCATTTCTTTTGAGCCACCTGCCATGGATAAAATTATAAGTTCACAACCAAGATTCAGGGGTGTTCGGGATGGCTTCTTAAACTTGTTAATGCTTTTGTAATAGTAAAATCCAAATTCCAAATATCTTTCGGATTTGCTTTGTCATAACCAAACACTACAATTTTTGCAATGGTTATTCATGGACCTAAAAGGTAAAATGATCAAGCAACTATCAAACTGATTATTCAGAACTCATAGTTTTACACACTAAGTCTCCAATAATCCAATAACCATAGTTAAGGGGTGTCTGAGATTGCTTAAATTAGCTCATCTACTTCAAAAATAAACAAGTGCACACGTATGCAAGCTTAACTCAAACCACTTATCTGTAATAGACTTTTTAATCTGTATTTTGAAACACCCTCTTAAATTGCTTATATCTAAAGGAGTGTTTGGGTATGCTTATCTAAGGCTATGCTTAATAGCTTATTCTTTCCCCAAAAGAGATATAATCCCATGATATTAAGCTTTACCCAAAGACCTTAAATGATCTTAATATCTTTCCTAAAATTTTAATAAGTTGTCAAACTGCTCAAATCAGCTTACCCGAACACCCCATAATTTCATGTTGTAGACAAGTCGGGTCGAGTTTCAAGCCTAATTATTTTTGACATTTTCAGAATGGCTATGCTATCTCAATAATTGGCACCTCTTAATTATTTTTGACATTTTCATAGAGACATACTTAACTTATTTCAAATACTAAAGAAAATAAAAATTAATTAGGCTTGTGAGACCAATCGAGCTGTATGTACGGAGCTCATACGGCTCGGTGACTCATTTACACACCTAGTCTTACCAAACACAAGTCACATAATGAACTTACAATTCTCTTGCTGAATTCGATTCCAGCAACCACAAACGGCGTAACTCCAGCTACAAATTCCAAAAACCCAAACACAATTATATAATAAAAAACACATTAACAAAACTCAAATTAACTAAATTAGGTGGTGTTTGTCTTGGCTTATTAAGCGGGCATATGTAAAATTTGAAAAGCTCGTAAGCCCTATTTTTTTTTTTGTTTTCCTTATGAGATTATGTCTAAGGTCATAAGCTTAACTTGATAAGCAAAAAAGTGGGCTTACGAGCTTTTCAAGATTTACATAAAGCTAATAAGCCCACTTGATAAGGTAAGACAAACACCTTGTTTAATCTTATTATTCGTAGGCTTATTGTTAGCCTCGCTTTTTTATAAAGATAATGTCACACAAGTGAAATGGACTAGATATCTAGTAAGTCGCACCCATAAGAACTACTTATGTACATTAGGCAAACATGTAGTGTGATAAGCCTATAAATACCCCTCATGACTCTCCATGAGGGGTGTGGGAAATCATTGTGTAAACACTCACGTATCAATCTAATATATTTAGTGTTTCTCTCCACCTTTCTCTCTCTAGCATAATCATGTATTTCGATCAACCTCGACCTACCGAATCATGGTGTTTTGTGGTGTAAAAATGTGTTTTTTGGCGCTTTTTCTCGGAAAAAGTACGGTTCTATAGAGTAACAAAGGGTTTTATCGAGTAAGGGAGCGTATTTTTAAATATTGCTTTAGAAGGTGTCACTTAGAATGCATAAACAATATCTTAAAACACTCTAATAAATATTGCTTTAGAAGGTGTCACTTAGAATGCATAAACAATATCTTATATGATTTTTTTTTTTTTTTATTTTTTTTTGTAATTAGTTTCTTTTTATTGTTATCAATTTATGAAACATAAACAATCATTTTAAAATATTTTCTTTAATGTCATGAGCTTCTTATTGATATTAATTGTGTTTCTTTATTGTTGTAACTTGAAATGTTAATTTATGATGCATCAAAAATTCGACTTTGGAAAGACCAAACGTCGATAAACCAAACAGGAACCCAAAAAATAAAAAGAAACCAAAGACCAAACCCAGATAAAACTGAAACTGAACTGTTTTTAGTAAGCAAAAGTCAAAAATTTTGGTTTGGTTTCTTGTTAGCTTAAAACCGATCCAAACCGAACCATGTTCACCCTTACTAATTATTCCAGTTACATTGTTAGCCCTCTGGGACATGTGTTGCAACAAAATTACACCTCAGGGACTGTTTGGGTACAATAGTAGACAAAGAAAAAATAACTGTTACACATTTGGTCTCCGAGAACTGAGTTCTGTTACATCTAGGGACCTATTTGCAATGACAGTGAAACCTCATACAGTATTTGTGTAAATTATCAAAAAAGACAAGAATTTACTATTTGGTGGGAAGCTCGGACTCGGCTAACATCCCCGGCGTACCGGTGTCGACCGGTGCGACGCGGGTACCGGTGCGGATTCCAGACGGGACGCGGGGAGGAGAAAGTGGACGCGGCTGTTCCCCGCTAGGATGCACGGAAATGCCGCCGGGATGCCGTACCACGTACCCGAAACGTCCCGGAAACGGGAAACGCCCGGAAACGCCTAGAAACGGCTGTTGACGGCGATGTCCGATCTGTGTTGTATAAAGGTGGTCGGCCTCGTCTCTTCTTCTTCACGATCTGGTGGACCATTTTCTTGTGTGTGGGGATTTTGTTTTTTTTTCTCTCTTGTTTTTACACAAGAGTGGTGTATTATTTTGAGGTGAAGGTGGAATCGGAGCATGGGGTTTTGGTACAAGAAGATGTTTTGTCTTTTTGTGTGAGTATTATGATTGACAAAAACTACAAAAGTCAAAAAGTATAGTAATAGGAAAAGTTTTACTCCCTCCGTCCCATTTTAATTGTCCGCGGGCCCGAATTTGACCGTAAATATTTTTGTTTGTATTATATAACACTTGATGAAATTTATATTATTGAAAAGTTCGTTTAACGAACTTTTCAATGATATAAATTTCATCAAGTGTTATATAATACAAACAAAAATATTTACGGTCAAATTCGGGCCCGCGGACAATTAAAATGGGACGGAGGGAGTAATTATTTTGGTTAGGCACAAATTTATATTACTCGTACCTCTCAAAAACAAAATACGAAGTAATTGTATAATTTGTATAAACTTTTAACTTTTTAAATTTTCAAACGCAATCTTAATTATTTACTCTTATGAGTACTTGTCCAACTTGAAGCACAAAAATCTTAATTATTTAACTTTTTAAGTTTTCAATGCAATTTTAATTATTTTATCAGTTTATGGGTTTTCAAATTTCAATTATTTTTTTTATAACATATAATTATGAATTATAATACCCCGTGTTCCCGAGTCCATATTCAAAATTTGGACTCTTTCAAAACGAGTCCACGAATCCTTGAAATCATATCTTGAAAGGTCCGACCCTTGAACACGTACCCGAGTCCGACACCCGTACCGGAGTCCGAGCATCCTAGGTCACTGAACAATACAATTTACTTGAAATTGTATATATTTAAATTTAAAATTAAGTGTGTATGTCGCAACACACATTGTAATTCTTTTGATTCAATCTAATAAATAATTAATCATTGAAAAGAATACATTGATGTATATTTCATGTTACTGTTTATCTTCACAAACACTCTAGCTAACTGTATGAAATTCTGAGTTAATGACTTTGTTATAACCTTGAACCAAAGTCACAATTGTATGGGAGAAAAAAATCTACTTGAATCATAATTTCTTTTTCTTGAGGTTCGTATATAGGCTATGTTTGGCACAAAGCTTTTTGGAGCTTTTTTGGGCAAAGAGAGGTGAACAATGAGCTTTTTGATTTTTAGTGTTCGTTTGGCATGAGAGCTGTGGGTTTTGCTATTTTTTAGGAAAGCTCATTTTTCCAATGCTTCTTTATGAAGCTGTGAGCTTTTTTGGCTACTGCTCACAGCTCATTGCTACTGCTCGCTGTTACTGCTCACAGCTACTTTTGTCAAACATATCCCTAAGCTATTATTAGGCTCCACCATTGACACACCGGCCAACTAAAGTATTAAACCTATACACGGTTCTCTGAGTCTTCTCAAAGAAGTATTGGTGTAAACAAACAACATTTTTTGGTTATATGTCGTATTCATATGGTTGTTGGTTATGAACGTTTTTAATAGCTACGATAAAAGTAATTTTTTTTTTTTTTTTTTTTTTTTTTTTTTTTTTTTTTTTTAACTTGGATAAAAGTCATTAACTCTTTATAGTTTCTATGAAATTTCTAACGAGTGTAATAAAAACCGCAAAGATATTTCTGATCTTTGCTTTAAAAGTTCTATATATAATTATAAACAAAAAACTTAAATCATTAATTTACCCGTTATATAGCTTCGTGTTATTTTTCTTTTTTGTTTTAGTGAACGACGGATATTATTAAAAGGAAACGACAACTAGCAAGAGGCTAGACTGAAAAGTTACAATCGGCATTTTATCAGAGCTAGATTGGATCATAGATCCATTCGATCCAATTGATACGTAAATTCCTACCTTTATTTGGGATCTAAAATAAGAAAACGTTTTGATTTCTTCTATATATATGCTTCGTGCTAAACTGCTTGACTCCTTCAAATGACCTGGTTTATCATGCAATAGTCAAGCTGGGGTACAAGTTCATGTGACATTTGGTTGTAAGAAGCAAAAACATGAATTATCATTTCTTCTCACCATAAATGTCTAGACATGCATGATCTTATTATTTATTAAACACGTCATTTTCATGAAAATCTACAATCGTACTAATTGAGAATGAAATGATTGACAAGGTCTAGGTGATTGAAAACTAAGGACGGGAATTGAATTTTACCATTAATTTGTTAACAGAAGAACATACAATGAAATTGTTATTGATAGTAAACTTTATATTCACATTGACACTCTTGAATTATGTAACTAGATTATCAGTTTAAACAATTTGAATCACTCGTGAAAAGAGGTTACAACTGTTGAACCATTTCCAATGATGCATTCTTGACCTTCTTCCGAACCGAGCTTGTCAATGCAGCCGCATCTACCCCATCCCCGATCACCACCATTTGATTCTTGTTTTCCCCTTGTAGCTCCACTGAATTCACACCTACGTACAAATCCACAAGTTTTTATTAAAGATTGGGATAATCATTAGTAATTGTATCTAACTATACGTTTCCCATTATCATGTAGCGAATAATTTTTTTTTGCAACTTCATGTTTTAGATTATGTTTTTTTGTCACTTTAATGTATTAAATTGGTGTACGCTTTTTCGTCACTTTGGTGTACTTTAATACATGAAGTTGCAAAAGATTTCATTTGATACATACAAATGAAAAACGTGACAAGTTAGATACATTTACAAATGAAACATATTTGTAAATGAAACATATTTGTAAATCAAGAAAATAGAAACAAAAGAATGTAAGAGAGACTAATTTCATTGCTTTACCTAATGATTTGGCAGCAGCCATCATCGCTTTAGTTCGGCATTTTCCACACTTGGGCTGCATCATTATCACGATCTTTTGCTGAAAACATTATATACATCAATTTACAAAAGACCCAAAAATCTATATACAATCATTGTACCGCTACAACAAACACCTTGTATACCAATGCTAAGAACAACAATAATTGTTAAGAATATGTGAATGCATGCAGAAGATTAGTATACCATCATTTTGACCAATACTAGTTGAAGCACTTGGGGAGAAGAAGTTTTAAATGAACAAATGGCATTTACATGGTTGGATATATATAGTGTCATGTTTGTGGTTTACTAGTTGTGCAAGATACTCTACAAGCTAGGCTTCCTTATTTAGTCAACTAAAATAACATGTGCAGTTGTGCAAAGTCAAGGTGAGGGACGTCATTGACACGTCTATGTGAATACATGCATGTGGGATTTTAAGATGTAAAAAGTCAAAATTTTGAGTGTCATTTTGATTAACAATATGAGAACAAATCAGTTGAATAAAACAAAATACAAACTTGGATTATATCATGTAATCTGATTATAAGTTTGATGTTATTCTAACGAACATTATATATTTGTCATTTGTTCTTTAATGAAGGTGCTAGTCTCCGAAATAAGAGTCGCTGAACAAATTACGACTTGCAAAAATCCATGTAATCAGTATTAGTTAGCTAGATTTGGCTTTGCACTAACTGCTTTGTTAAGTGTAACTTGAGATCAGTTAAATTAAGGTTTGCAAAAATTAATGGTTCGCTAAGCTAGATATTGTTTTTTACTTAAGCAATTTATACACGAGCAGTAGCGAAGCTAGAAAATTTTTAGTGGGGGGTTGGGATCTAAAATTTTTTATTGCTTAATGTATAAAAAAAATTTCACAATTAGAATGGGGGGTCGAAACCGAATATACCGAAATTTTTCTACACGAAAACTATATACCCCCTACATCGCAAAAAAAATTTCAGGGGGTCGGGCGCCCCCTCCCGCCCCTATGTAGCTGCGCCATTGTACACGAGTACATAACGTAGGATTTCTGGCGGGTATTGCACATTTTTTTTTTCATCATAAGTACTAAAATTTGCACCGGACAAATTTTTGGGCTAAACTCAAGTGGCACTAAGAAAGAAAAAAAGTAGTAAAAAATATATTATCGAATGATGCACATACTAAAAAAGACAATTTTTGAAAACAAATTACACTTCATAATTCAAAATCGGGCTCCCAAGTGAGTTAGTATGTCACATCCATATAAATTTATAATTATGTTTGTTTTGCAATATCAATGCTTGGTTTTTATGTCTAGAGAAGATGGAATCATGGAACATGTAAGAAGAGTACAAGACATGCAAACACACACATGAATGCATGTTTTTTTTGGTTCAGTTAGCGAGGCCACTTTTTAAACATACTTTACGTTATAGCAAAAGTAGTTTCCTTGGTAGTATAGTGTTTCAGTAAATAACCACTGCATATTATATATCAACTTGGTTAGTTGAGTTAAAATATGTGGTTTAGAAAATACGTAGTACTATTTATCATACGTAGTTTTATGATTTTATTTTTTTTATTTTTTATTTTTAAATAAAAGATACAGTATAAATGAAAAAATTATATGAAATTGGTTTGTCAATATAAAATATATACAGATCGATTGCTGCAATTATCTTGTCTTGTCATAGTGACAATGACGTTGGATTAGCCTAGTAGTTTGAATGAGAAATATATCATGAGTCTTCATGACCAACGTGCATGTCTTGTTTTCTGTTCCTTAAAATACTTATAGTTGCTAAGAGTTTGGAGTAATTTAAGTTAAAATATTGGCACAAAAATTAGAGAAGAAGATTTCATCACTTGACAGAAAACAATGAACGGCGCAGGTGAAGGAGGAATACACGTCATGGATTATATGACAACCTGACAACTATCATGTATGCATACACTTGTTGTTATTGTAATTTTGGGAAATGTATTCTTTTTGATATCCTGCTTGACTCGGGGAAAGTATTGTTTCTTTTCAGCAATTTTTTGCAAATCTTGAGCCTTTGAAGAAGATTTGTTATAGTTCTAACTTTTTGAATAATGATATTATTATATATATTTCCATATTCTGTTTTTAGCAATTTTACCAACCGGCAGCACGAGAACTATATAGCATAATTGACTGGAGTTGCAATGCTCCACTGATACAACATTTTTCTGAAACATTATTTATATCAACAACATTTAGAAGCTTTGATAAGAAAGGTAGCTTTGAATACATATCCTTTAAGCTTATTGACAATCATTCCACACCAAGATTACATGCGGCTGGTGTGCCGAATTGTCTAGGCTTACGCATGGATGTGCTGTCCTATTTTACTTTTATCTTCACTCTTATATTTCTAATCTGCATTCCTGATGGAGCAATGGATCCAAGTAAGCAACTTTTTATGACACATTGAAGTTTAATGTTTTAAGGCCTAAATGACTTACGCATCTACTATCTATATAAAACAAGGTTTTCTAAACTCATCTCCTCCCAAAAATCTTCTAAATTCGACACGTGGCATTATGCCCTATCCAATGGTTCAGGTTAATTTCAATAGTCAACAAGTCAATGGAAGCAAAAATCGGCCGGAATACACCCTTTTCATTTGTTACAATTGATAACCAAAAAAAACACGCACACATCTCTCTCATTCATCCCATCTTCTAGCATAAACCCTAATACAAAACACCGAAAATCAAAACCGGATCTCATATCTTCAAAATCGTTACCCCAAAATTATAACCCTAAATTCAATCAATCATCATAGCATCGGGATCAATCAAAAACGAAAATTAACCTTCCCGTAAATCATCATTTTAATCGCAATACGAAAAAATCATGAAACCTAATTGGGTATTAATCAATAATTATTTCTTGGGATTAGAATGGAGCCTGTTTCGGTTGATTAGGTCGTTCGATCATTGACGCCAATTTTTTCCGGCTACCTAATTGAGGGTATTAATTTTTTTTTTTAATATTTATTAATTGTCTTAATTATAAGTTTTTATTTGAACCTGCTATGATAATTGATAACAGTTACATTTTCATGTACTTTTTTTATTATGATTATTTTAACTTGGTATGTTTAATTTGTTATCAATTTTATCGATTACATATTCATGCTTCTTTGATGACGATGATGACATATTTATGCTATGAATCATATGAAATCTGGGTACCTTTTACAATCAGGTGTTCGATTAAGGGTTCACCAAATGTTTGATGAAACCTCTAAGATAAAGGATATTAAGGAAGAGGTAATTGCTTAATACCTTAATATATATGTATTTCTTTGGTTGTGTAAGATTGCATAATAGGTGATATTGATTATTAATAATGATTTTAGAGTGTTTCGCCTTTGGTAAAATTAGTGTAAATAAGCGGCTCAAATTTAACAGGTTGGTGCTTGCTTATATTTTCAAGCAGAAAATTTTCTTAGGTTGATAACAATGAAGAAGCGAGTAATTTTAAGAACTTAAGGAATTCATTATATTGTAGAAGCTTGCGATATGTAATGATTTTAAATGTAATAAGGCTAAGATACTTTTAAATTTTTTTGGATGATGGTGAAGCTGAACACGGTGAAGATTGGAGTTGCTACAAGGATTGAGCTACATAATCAGATGATGACATGGAATATGAAAAGGAGTATGCAGTAAAATCTCTACATGTTGCATTCGCGGTTGATTAAAAGGTCAAAACAGGTTCACGTATAAACCGGCAATATTTCATGAGTAGTAAAGGTGGCAAGATGAGTGGGTTGTGCAGATTGATTAAAAGGTCAAAACAGGTTCACGTATAAACGGGCACCTTTATTACAGGTCAAAACACGTTGCATTCGCAGTTGTTGTTTCAGAATCTATAAATTGTCCTTGGAAGAAGTAGAAGCTTGGTCCATCATGATCTGTGATATGAATAGCTCTGACACACAACATTCAGAATTTTTACCGAGAATTCAGGTAGCATTAGCATACGTTAAACATCAGCTTGTGTATTTACACATTTTCTTTGCCTTCAAATTAGTTACTGCAATCTGATAAACGTTCTTGTGTTTTTAGTTTTGTTAGCTTTTGGTCTCTTCTGGTTGTTTAGGTGATTAGATTGGACCACAAACATATATTGTCTCACTATTTGTCTATGAATCCAATGTTTTAAATATTTTTAGTTACCAAATTGCTACTTTGTACCATGTTCAATAGGATATTTCAGCTTCAAGATTTTACTTTTTCTAAGGTACTCTTTGAGCATCAAAGCAGACTCAAGGCAGGCATTGAAATATTGGAAAGCCATATGCTAAAGATCAGCAAGATACAACATGTAGGTAATGTGCCAATTAAAACACTTAAAAGGTTTTTTATTAATTAGCCAAGCATGCTTCTCATGCTTAGGGTTGGCAGATCGACGTGTTATTCTTCTCTTCAGGACATTTGATACATTAAGGTCCAGTCCTCATTCAACTGCTATGCCATATATTCCAGTGTCTACATCCTAAGATCATTAACACTTTTTTTATATCTAATGTTTCTTGCATATATTACGAATGATCTTAGCAGAGCTGCTAAATATGCTATCACTTTGGAAAATGGGCACAAGACACAATTGTACGTTGAGGCATACCTTGGAATACCACTTGACCTACATGATCTCAGCGTATACAAGAATAGCTCATTCTATTCTTATTCCTTATTAGTAGTATTTCCAAAAATTAAATAGGCACCTTTTCAAAGTCATAGATCATTAATGTTTGCAGGGGAGTTGACTCCAATTAGGCCGTTGCTGAGCCCATTTGAACTTGACAACTACACTTCTCAATATCAACAAGTTCAGTGTGAAGTATTTCTTGAATTTTCAAAATGAAAGTTTTTTCTTTATTCCCCCGCGAACTTCTGAGTTTTCAACTTCCTTTTCCTGGATTAGTGCTTAAAAGTATCAAATGTTACATGTTGCCCCACTGGACGGAACACTGTTGTAGGAGGATATAACATTAACCACTAATAAAAAAAATGGCCTAAAAAGGAAGGAACGATATGCAGATAAATGCATGTCTTGGTTCGTAAATACATAGTATTTATATCTCCTCTTTGCTACTATAAAGGTTAGTCTAAAAGTACAAAACTTTTCAATGACTAATATCCTGCTAATAAGTTGACAGTTTGTGACACTCTGTAATGAAATCTGGACACGTAAAAACAAGCAAAAGAACTTAGGGAATCGCGTAGACCTGATATACCAGATAGTCTGGTACCTGATATACTAGATAGTCTGGCTATATTATCTTTCTTCCCATGTATATGTGAAGAAATGAAGGTTGGATATGTTCATTGACTTTAATATACTTGAATCAGGGGAAAGAAAATTAAAGACGTTATGTCGTCGTTTGATGGATGCAAATCATTCCTATTCATGCTACCAATAAAAATGTGCAGCCCATAGTGATTTCATACAATTGTTATTTTACATAAATTTCCCCTTTAGATATCTCACTGCCCACTAATGTTGTTTGGGAGAAAACATGGCATGTGATGGCAGATGATGTTCTAAGTGTTGAACGTCGCAAACAAAAAAATCCAGGTACACACTTCCCACTCATATGATCTACATTAGATCAATGTTATTTAACATAAATTTCCCCTTTAGACATCTCACTGCCCACTGATTTGTGTTTTAACCTTTAGCATACAATCTTTTTTAACAAAAAATATCCACTTTAAATGCCTCACTATCCACTGATATGTCTTTTAACATCAGTTTAATCCAGGTAAACAATCCACATCAGATTCATATTATCATACAATCACTTACAACCCACAATTCCAAACATGACCTTAAAAAAAACCAATACCAATCACCCCGTTTTAAAAGGATGATAACTTTATCATAATAAACCAAAACAACAATTCCAAACAATATACCAAAACCAAATTCATATCAAAAGTTAGTTTATCGAAGTTGAAATCATCCAATAATGAATAATAATAACTTTCAAAGAAATCACTGTCCCACAAATATGTGGCTTAAAGGGTGTTTGGGATTGCTTATAATTTATGCATTTTCTTATGCTTTTGAGAACTTATAAGCTGCTTAAAAAAATAAACACTTCTGGAAATGGTGTTTGGATTTGCTTATTTTTGCAAAAAATGCAAGAATACTTGAAACATTAATTATTTGTAAAAAAGGATCAACTTAAATTTGTTTGTAAAAAAATTATTTTACTGGCTTCTTTAGAGGTGCCTTGGCATGTCATTGCACCTTCATTGTTCCACTCATGTTTATAGTTTTCAAGGTTTAATATACATTCAACGCTTACCAAAAAAAAAATACTGATTTTAGCAAAAATTATCATTTTGAAAAAACAACTCCCTACCTGCTTATCAGTATCCGTAAAAGTATGTAGATAAGCAGAATCCCACATGATCACTAAAAGCCCAACCCAAGCATAATAACTATTGTATAGAGAATTTCCAAATATATCACATATGTTGCACAACTGTTGCTGCTCATTTGTGCATACCTATGCAGACACCAAAAAATTGCAAAGACCAACTTTGCTACATTTATTTGAGATGTCAATACTTATGTTTAAATATGTAAGCTTTGGGAACAAGTAAATTTTGGTCAGTAATTTGTCATTCATTTGATAAACTAGATAATGAAGTTTTACATACTGATATTATCTATTTTATTTTGTTTACAGATAAGTCAAATCTTGAGAATGAAAAGCCCGATTTTGCAGGTGAGACATTACAAAGAAATAGAGTACAAAAAGTTCCGTTTCAACATACTCTTATTTTAGACAACAATTTCGCGCACCACTCACTTATGACACATACCACAAAAATGAGCATGCGCACAGGTCCTCACCGCCTGTTCAAATCATCCACTGGCTATGAACTTTTTATGTTAATTCAAATGGTGTAATGATGATTTTCATAGGTTTAAAGGTCAAATAGATTAGTTGAAGGATACAAACATTATATTATTTTGAACGGCGGTTTCTGAATTGGACATCTTTATGTGGTCATTTCAAGAGTAGAGAGCAAAAATGGTCATAAGGTGTTGTGTTGTGACAAAGATGTTAACTAACACATTTGTACAACAAACATTGTGTATAAAGAGGTTCTTTACATATTATGAGTATCTTTGTTCATTTCCATTATACTCAACTATAATGGATATGTATCTTTTTCCTTTTACGATTATGAAACACAAATATATATTTTTTTTTATTGTGAAGGTTATATTAAATTTAACGATATCTTAAAAACTATGTTTACTAATTTTGTCTTGAATAATTTAACGATATCTCTTCTTTCCATTACTTTTTGATTAAACAATCAATGTTGTTTAGTTTACTTGCGGATGTTTTGCAAATAACATTTTAAGTTTTTACTATTAAAGTTAGTTCTATTGATCATTTTACTACGTCTTTTATGCATTTTTTTATTTTTCGGTATGCAATATGAGTATATGACGCCGACATTTTATCTTATATGCAATTAACGTCGTACAAAATGAATTAGAATCACAAAGTTTGTTGCAATTACATTTTTAATCTATTATAATACCATTTGTACTATCTTTCTTTTCTTACAAACAATTTCTTAAAACAATCCGGCCATCGGCCGGGCCTGGAAGCTAGTATCAACTATAATCGTAGATATTGTAGGCTCAGCTGTGACATATGGACTATATTTTAACAAGTTACACGGCTCCGTAATAAAAATTTTTGGCAACATAGACTTCAGTAGAAAGAAAATTTCAGTAAAGTTCGATCCCTAGACTACAATAGACCTAATATCACTTCGGGCCGTCGTGCGGATTTTTTTTTAATAACTAACCATCTCACAATATACAACCACAAACTATCTCACATGTACTAAGGAGGACTTGAACCCACAACCATTTGGTTGGAGAGCAGCCCTTTGGTCGTCCTGCGAAAAAGTTGATATACGTGATCTTGAGGTAATGACTGATTTCCATTGTTTTAGCTTGATAAAAATTACTAACATACATTTTCATCCATAGCAATTCAGTAACCATACATCCGAGTCATTAGAAGATGGTGTGTCCGGTCATTTCATAACTACTACAAAAAAATTGACATCTAGAGACCCATAAAAGTGTCACAAATAGTAAAAAAGTGTCACCAAAAGTTAAAAAGTGCAAAAGTATAATAAGTGTCACTAAAAATTATGTGCTTCTCCCACACTTAAAAAAGTGTAGGTAGAATTCTATTTATACTCAAAAAAAAAGTATAAGTACGTAAGTTTTGCCTTTTGTGACACATTTTGTTAATAAAAAGTGTTATTAAATTTCAAAATTTTAGCTTTTGGCCACACTTTTAAAAAAGTATCATTAAAAGCTTATATTTATTGACACTTTTTTGTGTTATTAGAACATCTCTCACTAAAAGTCTAATTTCTTGTAGTGACTACTATTCCTGACAGTATTATATAAAAACGTAAGATTATATATATCAATCTAACATTTTTATAAAACGATAGTCATTCTTGAAAGCCAATTTTTAAGTTTTGCTATTGCCAAAAAACACAAACAGGACACACATTAATGTACTATAAAAACATACAATAACTAGAACATGACAAGTGGAATGATACTTCGTGGATAAACCCTTTTCCAATTAATTCTCGTTCAAGTAAGATTAAAAGATATAAAATGTTTAGGGTGCGTTTAGTTAGAGAAAAAATTATCATGTTTTCTATCTTTAGTTTTGTAAAAATTTGGAAAGAAAATTTATCTTCACAAAACAGTTGAAAATATAGAAAACGCATTTAGTTGATATTTGTATTTTCTATTTTGAAGAAGGGGAGGGAGGGTTATGGGTTACAAATTAAAGAAAAACAAGGAAAACAAATAAATTTGTTTTGTAATTTTCCTTGTTAAGTTAAGAAATAAGGGATTTTGTGTTTTGCAAAACATTTGTTGGAAAACGCTTATTTGAATGCGATCTCTTTTCCTTTGTTTTCCACAAAACATTTTGTGAAAAATAAATGTGTTTTCACCCAACTAAATGCACCCTTAGGGTGCGTTTAGTTGAGGGAAAACATCCTTGTTTTCCACAAAATGTTTTCTGAAAAACAAGGAAAACAAAGATCGCGTTCAAATTAGTGTTTTCCAATAAAATTCTCTACAAAACACAAAATTCCTATTTCCAACTTTAATACACAAAACTACAAAACATTTTTTTCCCCTATTTTCCATTAAAATACCCAAATCCGTTTTCGTCAGTTTGTTATACGTTTTCGATTGATTTTTACGTTTTCGTCGATTTTTTAACGTTTTCGTCAGATTTTTTACGTTTTCGTCCGTTTTTTACGTTTTCGTCAGGTTTATTACGTTTTCGTCGGGTTTTTTTCGTTTTCGTCAATTTTTTTACGTTTTCATCAGATTTTTTAAGTTTTAGTCCGATTTTTTACGTTTTCGTCAGTTTTTTAACGTTTTTGTCAAATTTTTTACGTTTACGTCCGATTTCTTACGTTTTCGCCCGATTTTTTACGTTTTCGTCCATTTTTTATGTTTTGGTCAGATTTTTTACGTTTTCGTCAGATTCTTTACGTTTTCGTCTATTTTTTACGTTTTCGTCTATTTTTTACGTTTTCGTCCGTTTTTTTTACGTTTTCGTCAGATTTTTTACGTTTTCGTCCGTTTATTTACGTTTTCGACCGTTTTTTTTACGTTTTCGTTAGATTTTTTCAATTTTTGTCCTATTTTTTTCATTTTCGTCCATTTTTTTTACGCTTTCGACCGTTTTTTTACGTTTTCGTCCGATTTTTTTTCATTTTCGTCTGTTTTTTACGTTTTCGTCAGATTTTTTAAGTCTTCGTTCAATTTTCAACGTTTTCGTCCTTTTTTACGTTTTCGTAAGATTTTTTGCATTTACGTCCAATTTTTTTACGTTTTTGCCCCCATTTTTTACGTTTTCGTCCGTTTTTTCATGTTTTGGTCAGATTTTTTACGTTTTCGTCAGATTTTTTATATTATCATCCGATTCTTTACGTTTTCGTCTGATTTCTTAAGTTTTCGTCCGATTTTTTTCGTCTCTGACAGATTTTTTACGTTTTCGTCCGTTTATTTAGGTTTTCGTCAGATATTTTACGTTTTTGCCCTTCTTTTACGTTTTCGTCATATTTTTTACTTTTTCGCTAGACTTTTTATGTTATCTTTCATTTTTTTACGTTTTCGTCAGAGTTTTTACGTTTTTGTCAGATTTTTTATGTTTTGGTAAGCTTTTTTACGTTTTTTATTTTTTTAACGTTTTCGCAAGATTTTTTTTCCGTTTTTGTCTTTTTTTAATGTTTTCGTACGTTTCCTTACATTGTCGTAAATGTGAAAAATCTGACAAAAACGTAAAAAAACATATGCAAACATGAAAAACGAAAATATTAAAAAATGGACAAATGCATAAAAACTCTGACAAAAACGTAAAAAGAACATATGAAAACATACAAAATCAAACAAAAAAGTAAAAAAAGAATGGGCGAAAACGTAAGAAAATAGATGAAAACGTAAAAAACTTGACGAAAAACGTATAAAAACGGATGAAAACATAAAAAATCTTGCGAAAACGTAAAAAAACGGACGAAAACGTAATAAATAGGATGAAAATGTAAAAAACTGATGAAAACGTAAAGAAATAGACGAAAACATAAAAAATCAGACGAAAATGTAAATAACAAACGAAAACGTATAGAAACAGACGAAAACATAAAAAATGGGATGAAAACGTAAAAAACAGACAAAAATGTAAAAAGACTGAAGAAAATGTAAAAAAAACTGACGAAACTGTAAAAAACTAACGAAAACGTAAAAAACAGACCAAAACGTAAAAAAACAAACGAAAACCCAAAAAATGGGACAAAAACTTAAAAAAAACGGACGAAAACATAAAAAAGCTGACGAAAATGTAAAAAAATGGATGAAAATGTAAAAAATCTGACGAAAACGTAAAAAAATAGACGAAAACGTAAAAAAATAAACAAAACGGACAAAAACGTAAAATATCGGACGAAAACATAAAAAAACAGATGAAAACGTTATTTGATATTATATTTTACTTTTTTAATTTCTTTATTTTCTCGTATTAGATTTTTTTAGTTATTTTATAATTTAGTTGGTTAGTTTATAATATTTGTTTTTGTGTTTTGAAGATGTTTTTATAATATTACTAAGGTGAATAGTGAATTGAGATATAAAACAATAACACTTATACATGTTTTCTAGTTTTGGAAAATGGAAAACACAAACACGTGTTTCTCAGACTAAACGCGTTTTCTAAATTTTCCATTGTTTTGTGGAAATCAAACTCCCCTCCCTTTTTCTACAAAACAAGAAATAGGAAATGAAAGAAAATGTTTTCCAACTAAAAGCCACTTTAATGTTTGTGAATAGGTCCGATATGGCCAACACATGCCACTGTGTTGAGAGATATATTACATGTAGTTTCCATGGAGGTACAAAGAGTGGAATCGTTGGGATAAACGGAAGTGGTAAATCTACTCTTAATACAAACACTCTTTCGTATTGTTGAACCTACTAGCGGGGAAATTTTCATAGATTAGATCATCCTATTATCAATTGGGTTTCGTGATTTGCGATCCAGATTAAGTATATATAATTCCTCATGTACTGACCATGTTCAATAGAACTGTACGTAGCAGCATGGATCCGCTAGAATTGAAGAATATACTGATGATGATCAAATTTGGGAGGTACACAAATGATTACATAAATCTTTTACATTTGCATGTAGTATGGTAATTTTTAGTTTGACATGTGCATGAGTAGTATAACATATATCCGTATTTAAATCTCTTGATAAATGTCACATTGGAGATGACGTTAGAAAGAAAGAAGGCCAGCTTGATTCAACAGGTTAATCGCTGATACGTGGGAATCGCACCAGGTTTTACCTCTCAAGGGATCTTGAGAAGCTTACAACCCCCACCAGGCAGTGTACCTGATCGTTGTAGTATAGTATAGTGACAAGTATCGGGGGATTGATCGTTCAGCTAGGAATAGTGTCGCTAGGATTAGAAAACCTAAATACTAGTTCTAGAGATGAAGGATGATTATATTTGTATTTTTCTATTTTTTAGAAAGCAAGTAAAAATCTCGGGTTTTAAGGATTTGGGCAGAATTAGTTGCTAGTCAACTAACCCAATACTAAAGATGCAATCAAAATAAAGTAGTAGAATTAAAAAATAAACTAAATTAACTAAGGTTGTGAGCAATAAGTGGAGAAATTGTGTTTACTTAGATTTCACTACTCCCTAGATATCTTTTACACGTTAATTACTTGTTATAGTTGCGTGGATGACGGATTGTATTCCTTAATACCATTCATGGGGTGGCGCACTTAATTCCCCAATCCTATGAGTGCCTACTTCACTCCTATCTCGAGCCGGCTAAGAAGCTCCTAACATGGGATCATTAGAATTTACTCATGCATTAAATACAACCAATAAAACCTAGTGCACGTCAGTTCATGTTTCCTAAGACGTTCAAGCATGTTACCATTTGGAGATCTGCCAGTTTTCTTAAGCCTAACATCGAAATCATTCATCCAATACAACCATAAACAAGTAATCAACACATAATTAACATCTAGGTTTCATTAGATCTAAGCAAACACAAGATAGATCTAGCCTAGCATGATGGAATATAGACAAGAACATGATATAGACAACCAACACATAGACATATTGATTGAATTAAAAGAATACTTATCTCAATTACACATGAAAGGGTTCAAGGGCTGAAAACCCTTGAAAACCTGTAAAATTCGTACTAGGTTCGGCCCTAGGGTTTCTCCAAAACTTCTGTAACACCCCCAAAATTTGATACAGCGGAAGACTCAACAAACTTTCGGGGTGCTACGGGGATTGGTATCCAACACAAGACAATATAGAACGAGATAAAGTAAACATAGTAAAAACACAACCAAATACGGGGTTTTAAGGTTTACATTTATCCCAACATCATTCAGAGTTAGGCCCAAAATAAAATAACAATAGGTCCAAATTTAATTATCAGAGTTTAGAAAATATAGATCCATAACCGTGTGCCACAGCCGAGCCTTCCAATCCAAGCATGCACCTCAACACTTAATTACCTGAGAAAACGTGCTAAAAGTCAGCTTTCGCTGGTGAGATCATAGGTTTAAATTCAACTAATAATATAGTGGACATGAACGCAAAACGCTTGCTAGCTAGACTAAGGATTCGCTAAAAGCCTGCGGATACCCTCCGCTCTCAACATAACACACGGAAACCCTTCCGTAATAACCAAAACACACGGATACCCTTCCGTAACCACATAAGTATTCGGGTAACCCCCGCAATACCAATAAATACTCGGATAACCTCCGAAGTAATAATAACCTATAGGTGCACACTACAGTATCTAAATAAGTCAACCTTGAATAGTACACACAACATATATGTGACTAAAGCTGACAATCCAAATAACCAAATAAGCCAACCTTGAATAGTACACACAAAAGGTGTGACTAAAGCTGACAATAGATCCTAGTCCATACGCATAGCAAGTTTAGAAAGAATATAAAAGCGATAATAGTCCACGTAAATGATTTTGCACGTTTCTCACCCCAATCGTTGAAAACATAGTTCAAGAGTAAAAAGTGGGGCTATGACTCACCTCAAGTCCAGAAATATAGCAAGACGAGGTAGGTAGCAATAAGATGTATGATAACTCACGAAACAGCAACTACGGACTTGGCACGACCTAACAATATTAACTCTTCCAGAAATCATTTCCTCAAATATATAATATTCCCAAACCCGGACGAGAATCCGTTTTATTACCGAAAATCCATTTCGTATTAGTTTGGTGTATTTGCGTTTGGTATCCATACGGGTGGTGGGTCGACTCAAAACAAACCAACAAGATCGCACATAGAACATATAATAAACTATAGATCTAATATTAGCCCAATATATCATTTAAATAAATCGCCAAAGTTTACCAAATCCGTCGATTTGATAATCCTCATATTTATTTACGTAATATACCGTTCCAAGATTACACCCAATCTAAAGCACATATAAAACACATAGCACATAATTACTATATAGTATATATCATAGTTTAATAAATTCCTCGTATATATCGTCAAATTGGCCAGATTTCCCGATATATACACTCGCAATCTATTACCCTTTACATATACTACAACCTATGGGCGTCGTAGGATACGATGCCCACTAATATATTCGTTTCATATAACCAAACAATCACGGCTCAACCTTACGGTTGGGTGGTTATTTACTTATAGAAAACGTCTATATTAGTCTTCATATATCCGAGACAACACGAATGTCGCAAATAATAACTTACCTGGACCCGAGTGACGACAATTTCGCCTAACTCAATAAGTTTATTCGTTATATATCCAAAACGACTTTTTATTAAACGTTTCATAATTGTCGGGAGTTTCCCGTTTATAACACAATTTCTAATAATAATAATACGTTTAATTAATATTACGCCACTTTCGTAGCCTAATATGTATCTAATCGTATTATTTATAATACGACTCGTGATTATTATTATTATTAATATACGCGTTTATATAGTTATATATACGTTATTCACGTATATACTTTCGTATAAACGTTCATATTACTAATAATTATTATTACGAGTTTTATTATTCTCGTTTCACTTTTAATATTTATTGAGTTACACGAAATGGTCGTATGTCCGAGTCATGACTCTCGGCTCATTGTCCAAGTCCAAAAATAAACCAAAGTCATAAATAATAATCTCCGTCCAATCACAATCTCAACCACGGGCTACAACAATAAGGTCCGACTACGGTACCCGACTAACCTATCTCCGTCATCTAACGACCGTCTCATAACCGGTCCTCATATCATATCCCAATCGACAACAACTTCTCAATATCGAATCATAATCAATAACCAATATTCAAACCATAACCAATAATCAATATCCATTTATCCAATTCGGCCCAAAGGTAAACGGCCGAGAAATAATACCGCGACAACAATATATATCAACAATAATCATAACCAACAAAGTTCACATTTATCACAATTAACATTTAACCAAATTAGTGTTCGGGTCGGTTTACCAAGCCGAACCCGAGGCAACACTTCACCACGACTAGTGTGGATCACACCCGAGACCCCCATGGTCTCGGCTAGCTCTACGTGAGCCCAAAACAGCCCGCACGACCTATTTGGGTCGTCGGCCAAAAATCCCATTCGACTAACATGGTTAGTCACGACCAACAATAACCGGTCAAGCAACCAAAATGAGGTTCCAAACACCTCATTCGAACACCAAGAAATATCAAAGGCCAAAGATTCGGCCAAGCAAGCACCATCCGAGGGTAACACCCTCGGGTACACCTCGACCCGACGAACAATAAACCAACCCGGATACCAAACTTTCAAGAAAACGTTTTTCCCATCAAGATTCATAATCATATCACGTATTTAATTAAAACCCATTCGGATCTCACGAAAATAATCCGTGTAGCCACGAAACAAAATCAATTCGTGGCTCCCAAAACCTTGAAAATGGTTCATCTCACCTTCAAAATACTTCAAAAGCTTAGATCTAGAAAACTAGTAAAATCCGACTAGAAATCTTTAAATTTCGTGATGTTAGGGTTTGTTTTAGGGTGTGTATGATACACCAAAAGAAAGAGGGTGAAGAGAGGAACAATTTGGTGGTGGTAGTTTTGTTGGGTGGTCGGTAAAACGGCGGTGGTGGCCGGATTTTATAGGGTGGCGGCTAGGGTTTGTCAAAAGGGGGCAAAGAGAGAGATGGTGAGAGAGAGTTAGAAATTTGTGAGTGTTTGTGTGTGTGAGTGAAAACCGGATCACACAACCCTATATTAACTTTTCATTTTTTTTTTTTTTTTTTTTTTTTTTTTTTTTTTTTGTTATTAATAATAAGTGTAAATAATAATAATAATAGTAATAATAATAATATTATTACGATTGAGCGGGTAATGTGGGTGGATGTAAAAACACGTGGCCCGAACCCGAACTCATTTTAAAATTTCCATATTACACGAGAACCTCTCGTAATCAATTAAAATAATAACGGCTCGTTAAGACGAATCATAAAATTATGTTAGGTAATCCTAGTGCCAAAGTCAACGTAGTGCCAAGTGAGAATTCAAATATACATCACCGATCACATAATCAAAAACGAATTATGAACATAATTCACGAATACCATAACGTCATTAAATAAAATTTCCATAAAATAGGTCTTACAAGTTCGTTGTGAAATGAAAATTTCAAATAAAAATTATAAACGAACTTATATCGAAATGCGGATTTTTAAAATGGCTCCCTAAACTGCCGGTTGTCACAACTTCTCTTTTTCTTTTGAATGAAAATTAGAAAACTATATATAGAAAACTGAGGCTGACGGCGTCAAGACCAAATTGGTGACGCCGTCATCTCGCCGCCAAAATACTTCTCGAACTGCCTTAATCTTCATCTGACGCCGTCACGTGTTATGGTTTTATAGGCCGTCACGTCTTTTACTCTTGACGCTCTACTTGTGACGCCTTCACGTTTGTACTGGGCCGTCATGCAAATTACTCTTGACGCCGTCAGGATTTTCATCATGACGCCGTCACCTACTGTTCCCAGCAAGGAAAATTAAGACTTTGGCGTTTTCTTCACTTTTATGCTCCAAAAACGTCCGAATTGCTTCCTTTTCCAGATTTCACTCCCAAAGTACCTAAAATCATAAAAGGAACGATTTAGGGCAATATTTGATCAAATAAATTCAATTCCGGGCTTAAATGACCCCCTAAAAGTGGTTCATTTTTCGCCTCATCATATACCCTTACACTTGAGATTTGCTTGTCCTCAAGTAAATGCGCTTTTATTCAACTCAAAATACAAGTTAGGGGTCATTTAACACTAATATAAAAGTAATCACAACAAATAATCGTCCCACTAAAGACCAATAGACAAGCACGGAGGTCATACACTAGCACCTCACAAATAGTGTTTAGATACTCACATCTCTCGGGTGTAATAAAGTATAAATTACAATATGGAAACGGAAGATATCTCTCACTACCTGTCATAGCGAAATAGATTACCATAGGCTTGGGAAAGGATCAAACCTCCACCACATGGCATAAGCACCTAGGATAAACTATCAAAGAGGTCTTTTAAAGGGTTGTAACGTTAGGTGTAGGGATATGAAATACACGATTTTGTTGGATAAAGGCAATCTTTACTGGTGTCGAGTTAACAATCTTGGTTAATTACATGTACAATGTGGCATTGCTAAGCCAAGACTAGACTCGACTTAAGCTAATAAATGAAAAATAACAAAAACATAAAATGAACATATAGTGAAACGGGATGGTAGTCCGTATGTTTTTTTCTCTTTTCCGTTTTCTATTTTTTTTTTTCTTTTTCTTGTTTTTTTTTTCTTTTTTTTCGATTTTTTTTTTTATTATTTTTTTTTTGCATACACTCTTACCTTACCATCCAAAATAGTACATCATAGGGAATGAATGTTCCCCTTACACTTGAATTTTTACATACTTTACAATAAACTAGTCTAATGACTCGAATTAAGAAATCAAAACACTTGGAGTACTTTTAAGATTAACGTACATATGGGGGTAATAATATTATGTTCTTCCCCATTACTCCATAAAATAAGTAATTTACCCATGAGTCCCAATCGTCCCAAAACAATATGTACAAGGATATGACTCGACTTAGCAACCATGTAATCATTTAGATAGTTAACTTAGGGTTTAACAAATAACAATAATGCACTAAAAATGAGTGCATACACAGACGGCTAAGGCGATTTGGGTGTACATTTAAGTGGGGTGTAACAAATTCTTCCTTTAAGTAAAATGCTTAAAGTTAGAAACGAAAAGATAGGCTCGGAGGGGTGTACTAGGGGTTTCGTGTACTAAAAATGAGTACAACGCTAAGGGTGTGGGAAAAATTAGTTGACTTAACTAGCCAAGTAATATGACATAAATGGTCAAGTAATTATAATACGGGTTTAACACAAGGGTGATCCTAATGCCTCTTATCATGTAGTAAATCCTACTACACGAATGTAGTCTCACTAGCGGTCTCGGGATGCATCACTAACGCAAGTTCTAGAATCCAAATGCTACCGGTACACTCATAAGCACTAATAATAAATGCTTTTCCTATTAAATCTAAAGGCGAACCTCACATATTTGGGTGGAAATTTTTTCAGAATATACGGTTATGTGCTAGTCATAAAATCTCCTATCCATGAGACGCTAGCTATGGCTAAAGTTTCACTCCTAAATGTTGTAAAAAATTTTAAATTTGGCGCTAAAATTGCACTAACAAGTATTTCTCATAGTTTTATTACACATCTACTATTAAACAAAACAAACTCTAGCGAAAGTGTACATGTAAGGTATCATCATTTTACCCTCCCCTTACACTTAAGATGAACATTGTCCCCAATGTTCAAGTAAAGAATGTAAAAGTGAAAAAGTAAAAAGAATGAAATCAAATACTACCCTGATTCGCTCGGTATGGATAATAAGGTGGCCAGGTTAAATTTTCCTCCAAGAAAATGAACAATCAAAGCTTCCCTTCCAGAATATAAATCATCTTCTTGTCATACATAACCTGTAAATCCGAGAAAACAAACAAGGCAACCTCGCGTAAAATCGGCGGCAATCTATATAAGTTTCTAAATCCTAGAAAACAAAATAAGATATAATGCTTGTGAAATGACGTTTGCAGATTTCCTGGAGATTATAAAACTTAATAATTCACAAAAACAATAAGACTCCGTTAGAAAAACAAAACCGGTAAAATTTCCAGATTTTTACACATGACGCCGTCAAGAGTTAACTCGTGACACCGTCAGAACTGACCTGCAGAAATTCTTATGTTAAGTTTCCGGAAAATTTTTGGAAAAACTTGGTCTCACTTCCTGGAAAATCCTGCAAAACTTCATTATGACTCAATACAAGCATTTGACTCTAACAAATACGAATATACATGTTCACTTAATATTGTGGAGAATCATGATCGGTTTATTTCTTAAAAACATATTTGGGGTTTCCCCTTACACTTATCTTTTGCAAAAATACTTTTAGGTGGAGTTAAGACTAGGCCAAAACAACAAAGTAAAGTATTTCCACTATTCAATTGAGAAACATGATCTACCAACAATAAAAATAAAGCATGCATACGGAAGCAAATAACAAACAAACAAACAAAAATCACACAAAGCATGGGTTGCCTCCCAAGAAGCGCTTTTCTTTATTTACGAGTCTTATAGCTAGACTCAAGGTCATGGGTTACTACGTGATCTCATCGTCGAACATCACATCCTCCTTTCTAATCATTTCATTGTTATTTTCTTGATAATGTTTTACACGTTTTATGTTAACAGTAAATTCCCTACCTTCATCGTCTAATAACACCACGGCTCCAGTTTTAGAGGAATTCTTCACCGTAAACGGTCCATACCATCTAGACTTGAGTTTTCCCGGAAATAATCTAAACCGAGAATTATATAACAGGACTTTGTCTCCCTCTGAAAATTCTTTGGGTTTCTTAATTCTCTGGTCATGCCATCTTTTTGCTCTCTCTTTATATGTGATGGAAGATTCATAGGCTTCTAACCTAAGCTCATCAAGCTCATGTAATTGCAACAACCTATTAGTTCCAGCAATTGTGTAATCTAAGTTACATGTCTTAAGCGCCCAATAAGCCTTATGTTCTAATTCCACTGGCAAGTGACACGCCTTACCATACACCATGCGAAACGGGGTCGTTCCAATAGGTGTTTTGTAGGTGGTTCGGAATGCCCACAAGGCTTCGTCGAGTTTAAATGACCAGTCTTTTCTATTTTGACTAACCGTCTTTTCAAGTATTCTTTTAATAGCCCTATTGGTGTTTTCGACCTGGCCATTGGTTTGTGGATGATAGGCGGTGGAGAACCGATGGGATACTCCATACCTCTTCATGACCTTTTCCATTTGTGCATTGCAAAAGTGGGTCCCCCTATCACTGATGAGAGCTTTAGGAATCCCGAATCTAGCGAAAAGCTTTTTCAAGAAATGAATAACTACTCTGGCATCATTGGACCTAAGGGCTTGTGCCTCAACCCATTTCGAAACATAATCGATGGCAACTAAAATGTATTCGTTCCCCCTGAATATGGAAAGGGTCCCATGAAATCAATTCCCCAAACATCGAAGACCTCACATACTTGAATAAAATTCTGAGGTGCTTCATTCCTATGTGATATGTTCCCGGCCCGTTGACATGCATCGCATGCCTGCACCATCTCTTTGACTTCACGGAAAATTGTGGGCCAATAGAATCCCGCATCGAAAATCTTTCGGGCGGTGGTGTTTATCCCATGATGCCCGCCAGAGGGGCCAGAGTGACATTCCCTCATAATCTTTACTGCCTCACTTTTCGAAACACAGCGTCTTATAATTTGGTCCGGACACCTTCAGAATAAAAATGGTTCATCCCAAAAGTAGTATTTTAACTGAGAAAAGAACCTTTTTCTTTCGTATCTAGTCAGGTGTTCAGGAACAAGTCTGCTTGGGAGATAATTAGCAAAATCGGCGTACCAAGGCTGCGAATCTATCATTAACATGAGTTGTTCGTCAGGAAATGAATCCCTAATCTCACTTCTATCGTGCTTATCCAAAGGGTTTTCAAGACGAGATAGATGATCTGCGGCCAGATTTTCTGCCCCCTCTTAGCGCGAATCTCAACATCGAATTCTTGTAGCAACAAGATCCACCGAATTAGTCATGGCTTAGCATCCTGCTTCGCAAAAAGATATCGAAGAGCCGAGTGATCAGTGAAAACGACTGTCTTTAAAAGGACAAGATATTGTCGGAATTTGTCGAATGCGAATACTACGGCTAATAATTCTTTTTCAGTGGTGGAGTAGTTCTCTTGAGCGGGATTCATGGTTTTGCTAGCGTAGTAAATAGGCTGGAAAAGCTTGTCACGCCGTTGGCCCGATACAGCCCCGACAGCGAAATCGCTAGTGTCACACATGATTTCAAACGGTAACTCCCAGTTAGGTGTGATCATGATTGGAGCTTGTGTGAGCTCCTTTTTCAAGAGATCGAATGCATCCTTGCATTCTTGGGAAAAATCGAATGGAGCATCCTTCACAAGCAATTGAGTCATTGGTCGAGCTATTTTGGAAAAGTCCTTGATGAATCTCCGATAAAACCCAGCGTGCCCCAAGAAGCTGCGTATTGCTTTAATAGTTGTGGGGTATGGTAACTTAGATATAGCTTCAACTTTAGCTTGGTCCACCTCTATTCCGTTCCCTGAGATCTTATGCCCTAACACAATCCCTTCTTTTACCATGAAATGACACTTTTCCCAGTTTAACACCAAGTTGGTTTCCTCACAACGTTTAAGCATCTTTTCTAGATTAGCAAGACAGTTGTCGAAGGAGTTCCCGAAGACCGAAAAGTCGTCCATGAACACTTCCATGCTGTCTTCCATGAGTTCGTGAAAGATTGCGGTCATGCATCGCTGGAAAGTGGCGGGGGCATTACATAGCCCAAAAGGCATCCTTTTGTAGGCAAATGTTCCATAAGGGCAAGTAAACGTGGTCTTTTCTTGGTCCTCAGGTGCTATGGGAATTTGAAAATACCTTGAGAATCCATCCAAGAAGCAATAGTACTCGTGTCCAGACAATCTCTCTAACATTTGATCAATGAATGGTAAGGGAAAGTGATCTTTCCTCGTGGCATCATTGAGCTTTCGATAGTCAATGCATACCCGCCATCCAGTGACCGTTCTCTGGGGTACCATCTCACCCTTGTCATTCTTAACTACAGTCATTCCACCCTTCTTAGGTACAACCTGTACAGGACTGACCCATGGGCTATCCAAGATTGGGTAAATCAATCCTGCATCTAGAAGTTTAATAACTTCTTTCTTTACTACTTCCTTAATGTTGGGGTTCACCCGCCTCTGGGGTTGCACGGTAGGTTTATAATCTTCTTCCATGAGAATCTTATGTGTGCAAAAAGTTGAGTCAATCCCCTTAATGTCGGCTACACTCCATGCGAGCACTCCTTTATATTTCTTTAGGACCTCTAAGAGTTTACCTTTCTGTTCATGTTCCAAGGAAGAGTTTATGATTACCGGCAGTTGGTCCTCTCCCTGAAGGAAGGAATTCTCTAAATGGTTAGGAAGCTCTTTAAGATCTAACTCAGGAGGTTCAATAATAGAAGGTTTAAGCTTGTTTTTGGGCTTTCGGAGCTTGAGATGCTCCGTTGACTCTTGTCTGGGGTAGAAGGAGACTGCACCAACATCCTCCATCTTTTCCACCTCTAGCAAAGGCAGAAGACTCTCGTCCCATAGCCAGCCTTCCTCGATTTGTTCATCGACACAACTATCAATGACATCTTTGAGTTCATCGACCTCCCCAATGAAATAGAGCCGGTTAGCTGCTTCGAGAGAGAGATCCATAGAATCCTTAATGTCGAAGGTTGTGCTATCGGTTCCCACTCGCAGGATTAGTTTGCCGTCATAAACATCAATGACTGCACGAGCGGTAGCAAGAAATGGTCTCCCTAAGATGATGGGTACCAAGTCATCCTCCTCCATATCCAGGATTACGAAATCGACCGGGAATTTGAATTTCCCAACTTTGACTAGCACATTCTCGCATATCCCTACGGGGTACTTGACTGATCTATCGGCTAGTTGGATGTTCATGTGGGTAGGCATTAACCCAGAGTATCCTAATTTAAGGAACATAGAGTGAGGCATGAGATTGATACTCGCTCCTAGATCGGCAAGAGCATTCTTTATTGATAGAGATCCTATGGAGCAAGGCAGGGTGAAGCTGCCTGGATCATCTACCTTTTTTGGTTGCCCTCGATGGGTCACCACTGAGCATTCTTCCCCCAGGGTCACAAGACCCTCGAGTTTCTTTCGGTTAGCAAGTAGTTTTTTAAAGTATGCGCTATACTTTGGCATGTGATAGCAAGCATCAAGGAGGGGTATGGTGACAACCGAGTCTTTTAGGTATGACAAGAATCTTTTGTTATCATTCTCAGTTTTATGGTTCCTTAATCGGGATGGGAACGGGATTCTCATCGGTTGGTTAGGTGGGGTTGATGGGGAAGGGGTCGTCAAGGGAGGTTGGTCGGGGGTCTTGCTGCCCACATCCTCCTCCTCCTCGCAAGGTTTGTTTGGATCGGGAGCGATGGGGGACGAGCATGGGTAAGGGGGGTCCTTGGTTGTTGTTCCAGCTCGAGTGGTTATCGCCAGCATGGGGTCTTTTTTGCTTAATGATGGCATTTCAAGGTTATCTAGGGCTGAGTTAAGCTTGTTGAAAAATTCTCCAATGTCATCCTGCTGCTCGTCAACAAGTTCATTAAGACCTTTTAGTTGCAAGCCTTTTTCTTGAGTGAAGTGACCAAGGTCATCTTCAAAAGTGCTCCTGATGTCGAATTCAGGGCCTTCCTCCCCTTCTTTTCTCTTTACCAGATTTCCCCAGTGGGTGTAATCGTCATTTTGGTAAAACGGTAAAAGGGAGGGATCAGCATAGTTGTCACCTCCTGACAAGCATGCATGTTCAGTCGTGGCTGCTCCTCCGCATTCTTCTACCTCATGCGGGCCCCCACAGTAATCGCATATTAAGTAAGGATTCGAAAGTTGTATAGGTAACTGCGACCCAACTAGGTATTCCACTCTTTTGTGAATTTTTCTCAACCGATCTGAAGTGATTTCAGAAATGCTGACAGTTGACTCAAGTTCATCCCAAGTGTCATCCTGGTCTTGAGCATAATCTTCAATTCTATCCCATCCTTCTTCGGCACTAAGGTTGGCCAATCTCCCTTTTCTAGATTGGTTGATTCCATTTCGATCACTAGAGGAGACATTTTCGTAGAAGATTTGGACCAAGAGCCAAAGCTCAATGCCATGATGGGGAACTTGTCTTATTAAATCTTTGAATCTAATCCACGATTTATGGAAGGGTTCATCCTTCCCTTTTCGGAAACGGAGGATCCTATCTCTAAATGCTGAGGTTTTTCCAGGTGGAAAGAACTTCTCATAGAACTTGGATATGAGTTGCTCCCATGTGAAAATAGATTCAGAAGGAAGTTTATCATACCACTCTTGGGCTTTTTCATGTAGGGTGAAAGGAAAGAATCGCAATCGGGACGTGTCTCTGGTAGCCCCATCCGCATGGAGGGTGTCTACTATTTTCAAGAAGTCTTTAATGTGTTGAATTGGATCTTCCTCATCTAATCTACAAAACTTACACACACTTTGGACAAGCCAAACATCATTCGCATGCAAGACCTCGTTGGTGTGTTCGTTTGGGTAGACAATGGCGTTTGAGAAGCCACGAGGGGTTGGGGAGGAGTAGTCCTTAAGGCGCTTAGGAATGGGAGTTGCGGGGGTTCTAACATTATTTTCTGAATTTTCTTCAGAAAGGGGTACATCAAAATCGATGGCAACGCTAGATGGTTCAGAAGTTGAGTGAGATTGTCTTAATCTACGCATTTCTCTTTCGGGTTCTGCATAAGGCAAGACAACGTTTCTAGTGGAACTACGACTCCTAGTGATCCTAAGGTTAGAGGATTCGTCGGTTGCTATGATGGCAGGTGGTGAAGACTTACGAACAAAAACACAAAGAAATAAGATAGACTAAAGAAAACCTAAAAATAAAAATAAAATCTTACTAGAAAGGAATCTAGCAAGTAGCCCTAATAAAAAGAGATTCTAACCTAGACAATAACTATTCCCCGGCAGCGGCGCCAAAAACTTGATACGTGGGAATCGCAACAGGTTTTACCTCTCAAGGGATCTTGAGAAGCTTACAACCACCACCAGGCAATGTACCTGATCGTTGTAGTATAGTATAGTGACAAGTACCGGGGGATTGATCGTTCAGCTAGGAATAGTGTCGCTAGGATTAGAAAACCAAAATACTAGTTCTAGAGATGAAGGATGATTATTTTTGTATTTTATATTTTTTAGAAAGCAAGTAAAAATCTCGGGTTTTAAGGATTTGGGCGGAATTAGTTGCTAGTCAACTAACCCAATACTAAAGATGCAATCAAAATAAAATACTAGAAATGAAAAATAAACTAAATTAACTAAGGTTGTGAGCAATAAGTGGAGAAATTGTGTTTACTTAGATTTCACTACTCCCTAGATATCTTTTACACGTTAATTACTTGTTATAGTTGCGTGGATGACGGATTGTATTCCTTAATACCATTCATGGGGTGGCGCACTTAATTCCCCAATCCTATGAGTGCCTACTTCACTCCTATGTCGAGCCGGCTAAGAAGCTCCTAACATGGGATCATTAGAATTTACTCATGCATTAAATACAACCAATAAAACCTAGTGCACGTCAGTTCATGTTTCCTAAGACGTTCAAGCATGTTACCATTTGGAGATCTGCCAGTTTTCTTATGCCTAACATCGAAATCATTCATCCAATACAACCATAAACAAGTAATCAACACATAATTAACATCTAGGTTTCATTAGATCTAAGCAAACACAAGATAGATCTAGCCTATCATGATGGAATTAAGACAAGAACAAGATATAGACAACCAACACATAGACATATTGATTGAATTAAAAGAATACTTATCTCAATTACACATGAAAGGGTTCAAGGGCTGAAAACCCTTGAAAACCTGTAAAATTCGTACTAGGTTCGGCCCTAGGGTTTCTCCAAAACTTCTCTTTTTCTTTTGAATGAAAATTAGAAAACTATATATAGAAAACTGAGGCTGACGGCGTCAAGACCAAATTGGTGACGCCGTCATCTCGCCGCCAAAATACTTCTCGGACTGCCTTAATCTTCATCTGACGCCGTCACGTGTTATGGTTTTATAGGCCATCACGTCTTTTACTCTTGACGCTCTACTTGTGACGCCTTCACGTTTGTACTGGGCCGTCATGCAAATTACTCTTGACGCCGTCAAGATTTTCTTCTTGACGCCGTCACCTACTGTTCCCAGCAAGGAAAATTAAGACTTTGGCGTTTTCTTCACTTTTATGCTCCAAAAACGTCCGAATTGCTTCCTTTTCCAGATTTCACTCCCAAAGTACCTAAAATCACAAAAGGAACGATTTATGGCAATATTTGATCAAATAAATTCAATTTCGGGCTTAAATGACCCCCTAAAAGTGGTTCATTTTTCGCCTCTTCAATCGCTCCATAATTTAAACGCAAGTTATATTTTCAATTTTGTATAAGAAACGCGCATATGACAACCTAGTTTTTATAAAAATCTCTATAGTTACCAAAAATGGAGAGAACTGGAGTATGGGTCAACGACAACCGGTTTGCATTGGCCAAATACTACTCAAGAAAAGTAGATTATGATTCCTGATGAGGCAACTGCATTAGTTGACACATCGACTCATAACATGATTCAGAAAACACACAGGAAACACTTTTCACACTCTATATTGTCATAGAAAAATAAGAGCAGAAGGTGTCATGAGTAGCAAAAACTACTCATTTGGGTCCCACAGAGTGTCACATCACCGTAACAAACCCCTTCTACAACCCCTTATCACAACTAACCACAACTTACTCATTTGGGTCCAACACTTCTTTTTTATTTTTTTATTCAATTTATCAAATAACATAAAATTCATTTCATTCAAATAATACAAATGACATTTTTTTTAAAGTTCAAAAAAAAAAAAAAAAAAAAAAAAAAAAAAAAAAAAAAAACTGTGACTGTTATAATTAAGAAAAAGAAAAATCAATCATTGGCTCAAATTTAGGGTTATTTACACATATAGGTAACGAACTTAGGAAATTTTTCTATGTTATATAACGAATTTTCAAAAATATTAAGTTAGGTAACAAAACTTTCTAAAACCGTTAAAGTTAGGTAATTATACCCAATGTTGCAACTAGTAACCAGTTGACCCGGTTACCTTTTTTTTTCCTTATCTTATCTCCTTTGTTTTTTTCCCTGTTTGTACCACCACTATCATCAAAACATAAACCTAGCTCCTTTGTCTTTTTGATAAAAACAACATAAATCCAAACAACAACCAGAAGTCAATCAAGGACATACATGACTAACATCTATACTACTATATAATGTATTTGGAACTATTTTATAATTAGAAAGGCTTAAAAATTCAGACTTTTACTTACTAATTATGGAAACAACCACCCCTAACAATCACCCCCAACAATTTATAACCACTTCAACAACCACCCCAACAACCACTTTCCACCACCCTACCTCCCTCCTCTTCACCCCAACAATCCGCCCCCGCATCGCGCGAGCACCTTTCTAGTCTCAAATAATATACCAAGATCTTGAAAACATCAATGGATCTTATTAATCTCAAAGCATGAACATTTTATAAATCTCATATCTCAAAATTAAATGACCCACTATCCCCGCGGCTCCACCCACCAAGCCCACCGTACTACAAGCCAACTACATCGTAAAATTTACCGGATAACACCGCTACTACATCTGCCTACCAACAACCCACTATCCCCGCGGCTCCACCCACCAACACCGTCACTAACATTACCGACTAACAAACCTCGAACCAATGTCAACATCACCATTCAAATCTGAAACCCTTCATATCTCGAGCCACCATTGAAACTTAAGATATCATGATGGGTTTAGATTTTTCATATACTTTTTGGTTTTTGGTATTAAATTATTATTTGTAAATGCGTTAATGTATAGATTTGCAAATGTATAGATTTGCAAATGGGTTTAGATTTGCAAATAGTTTTTGGTATTAAAGACCGATAAGTTCGGAATTTTAATGAAACTGACGAGGATATGGAAATTAATGGTGAAAAAGAGGAAGTGGAGAATTTGGTGTGGAGATTTTTTATTTATTTTTTATTAATTTTTTTGGGTAAAAGGTCAACGACCCGGTAAATATATTACTCCAAAAAACATTTAAGTACAACGGATATGAGTGAATCCCATATCTCAGCCCGTTACATAGGTGTAACACCCCCCAAATCTGATACAGCGGAAGACTCAACAAGCTTTCGGGGTGCTACGGGGATTGGTATCCATTCAAAGTCATGAAAGAACGAGATAAAGTAAACATAAGAAAAACACAACCAAAACGGGTTTTAAAGTCTACATTTATCCCAAGAATTATCCAAAGTAAGGCCCAAAAGAAATAAACATAGGTCCACAATAGTTTATCAGAGTTTTAGAAAAATAGATCCATAACCGGTGCCATTGCCAAGCCTCCAATCCAAGCATCCATAGAGCATCACTTAATTTCCTGAGAAAACGTGCTAAAAGTCAGCTTTCGCTGGTGAGATCATAGGTTTAAATTCATCTAACAATATAGTGGACATATACGCAAAACGCTTGCTAGCTAGACTAAGGATTCGCTAAAAGCCTGCGGATACCCTCCGCTCCAATTCTAACACACGGATACCCTCCGTTCCAACATAGATATTCGGGTAACCCCCGCAATACCAATAAATACTCGGATAACCTCCAGAGTATCAATAACCTATAGGTGCACGCTACAGTATCTAAATAAGTCAACTTTGAATAGTACACACGAACCGTGTGACTAAAGCTGACAATTCCAAACAATAACCAAATAAGCCAACCTTGAATAGTACACACAAAATATATGTGACTAAAGCTGACAATCCACCAATAACCAAATAAGCCAACCTTGAATAGTGCACACAAAACATGTGACTAAAGCTGACAATATATCCTAGTCCATACGCATAGCAAGTTTTAGAAAGAATATACAAGCGATAATAGTCCACATAAAATAATTTGCACGTTTCTCACCCCAAGTATTGAAAACATAGTTCAAGAGTAAAAATGGGGCTGTGACTCACCTCAAGTCCAGAAATCAATAATAAGAAATCGGTAGAGGTAAGACGTATAATAATTGAAAAGACGGCAACTACGGACTCGGCACGACCTAACAATATCAACTCGTTCAGAAATCATTTCCTCAAAATCGAATATTCGCAAACCCGAACGTATTCCATTTTACTTTCCGAAAATCCATTTCTCGTATTATCTCGGATTAGTTTGGAGTTTGGCGTTTGGTATCCATACGGGTGGTGGGTCGACACAACTCAAACCAAGAAGTCACAACAAAAAGGATAATAAAACAATCTATAGGTCTAATATTAGCCCAATATATTATTTAAATAAATCATCGAAGTTTATCAAATCCGTCGATTTGGTAATCCTCCATATTTATTCACTTAATATATCATTCTAAGATTATACCCGAATCCTAGGTCACACATTGCACATAAAGTACTATAGGGTATATATCAAAGTTTAATAACTTCACTAACTATACCGTTAAGCTTACCAAATTCGTCAATTTGGCAATCTCACGAGATACTTAGTAACTTATTATTCCCGTACATATACCACAACCTATGGGCATCATAGGATACGATGCCCATTAATATACTCAATTTAAATAACTAAATAGCTCTTATTTAACCCGTCGATTAAATAAGTTAGGTAGTTATCGAAAGTGAATGTATTAATCGTCATATATCCGTGACAACACGAACGTCACAATTAAGAAACCACTTGGACTAAAGTGACCACGACCCCGTATAACTCGATAGTTTCCTTTATTTATTTAAAAGAAATTATTTTATTTAATATTTATTTAACGTCAAGATTTCATCGTTATTTATAGTCGTTTAATTATAATAACGCTCCCGACATTTATTACACCACTTTCATAGAACAATATTAATCGTTACACTATTGTTATAATATTACTCGTGATCGTTTTATTATTAATATATGCATTTATATATTTATATATACGTTATTCACGTCTATATATTTATATAAACGTTTATATTACCAATAATATTATTACGAGTCGTTTGATTATAAATTTTTTTTATCGAGTTATACGAAATGGTCACATGTCCGAGTCATCACTCTAGGCTCATTGTCCAAGTCCACAAATAACATAATCAAGTCATAAATAAGTAATCCAACTCCGTCCAAATCAATCCCAATATCACGTGCTACAACAATAGGGTCCGACTACGGCACCCGACTAACCTATCTCCGTCAAACTAAGTGACCGTCTCACAATCGGTCCCCACATTTCCCATTCTTCAACAACTCCTCAATAATCACAATCGCAACAGTATTCCCATTATTGAGACCACAAGGTCTCGACCCATCAAAACATTTGGCCAAAAAATAAAATGAGCCGCAAGAACAAGTAATAAAAACAACCATATCACCACATAATACAAATGACATATATAAACTATATCAAGGAAAAACATCAAAATAGACTAGTTCTGGGTTGGTTTACCAAGCCAAACCCGAGCCTTGCAACCCACTTGGGTCTCGGCTAAACACATGAGTCATAAAAGACTCGAAACCAAGACCACAAGGTCTCCCAACAAGCTCAAATGAGCAACTGAAAGTCTGCCAAACAGCCTTCCTGGGTCGCGACATAGACCAGCAACAACCAGGCCAAAAACACGACTCAATCGAGTCAAAACCAAACATCATAGCATCCACACTTGCTAACCAAGACACATGGTCAATCACCAAGAAAAATAGCGAGCCATAGGGTTCGTACCCACATCAAGCCGTGAGCCTAGGCTCACGGTTCCTTCGACCCAAACGGTAAGAAGTAAACCCGGATACCAAACGATGATTTATAAATAAAACATCATTTCCCATTAATTTCTCACAAAAACCCATTCAAGAAACTTGCATACCTACGATTTGGGTACCAAATCGAGACGTACGAGTTGAGACTCGTGTCACTCACCTTCAAAAAGGCTCCAAAACTATGTTTCTTCAAAAACCCAACAAGTATTGACAAGATTGGTGAGGTTAAAGTGGCGGTGGTATTTATTTCGTGGTTTTAGAGGTGTTTTTACGGCGCGTAGGTTATACCAAAAGATAGATCTCGATTAGATGGTTAAGATGGTGGTGTTGGTTTGGTCGTGGGAGCGGCGGTGTGGTGATAGTCGCCGGAAAAGATGGATGGTGGCTAGGGTTATTAGAGAGAGAGAGAATGAAGAAGATGTGGGAGAGAGAGAGAGATGTTGGGGAAATTTTGAATACCAGCTAAACCAACAAGGACGATTTGTAGTTTACTCTTTTTCTTTTATTTCTTTCTTTTCTTTCTTTACTTATAACAATAATACTAACAATAATAATAATGATAATAATAATAATAATAATAATAATAATAATAATAATAATAATAATAATAATAATAATAATAATAATAATAATAATAATAATAAAAGTGTTATTAAATTTAGGGTAAGGTGACTAGGTGTAAAATACACGGACCAAAACCTGTAATTTTATAATATACTCCAACTCTTTCTCGGACCGAGCTCGTTCCCAAAAATATCACAATACGTTCAATGAAAATATATATATATATATAGTCGAATCCGTAGACTCAAGACATAAAATTTTTAGTTAGGTTCTTCTAGTGCCGGAGTCAACGTAGTGCCAATAAAATCTCGAAATTTATTCTCATCATATCGATAAACCAAATTCGATTCCATAAAATTTTTAGATATAATCAACCAAAATATTGGTTTCTCAAGTTCGTTATGAATAAAATTCCAAAATATAATTTATAAACGAACTTTAATGTAATGCGGGTTTTCAAAATAACTCCCTAATTTGCCAGTTGTCACATCCTCCCAGCCTCAGAAGAAACCCGTTCCGGGTTTCTCTGAGAACAATCCATCTACGAAGTGAAAAGCTTCGGATATCTCTTTCGGAACTCGTCCTCACGTTCCCACGTAAATTCCGGTCCATATCGGGAATTTCAACGAACCTTGACGAGTGGTATGCGACTTCGCTTGAGTCGCTTAATCTCACGATCCAAAATCTCATCAGATAGACACTTCTTCAAATTACTAACATGAAACACATCGTGAACTTTACTCAATTCATATGGTAATTCTAACCGATAAGCCACGGGCCCAATTATTTCCTAAATAAGAAATGGTCCAATGTAGCGTGGGTTGAGTTTTCCACATTTCCCGAAACGTATTACACCCTTCCAAGGCGAGACTTTCAGCATCACTTTTTCTCCAACCTGGAACTCTAAGGGTTTACGTCTCTGATCGGCGTAACTTTTCTGCCTATCTCTGGCTGCTTGCAACCGATCACGAATCTGAGTCACTTTTTCAGTAGTCTCCAAGATAAGTTCAGGCCTATGAGTTGGCTATCTCCAACTTCCGCCCAACCAATAGGCGAACAACATTTTCGGCCATACAATGCTTCAAATGGTGCAGCTTTAAGACTTGTGTGGTAGCAATTATTATAGGAGAATTCCGCAAGGGGTAGATACTTCTCCCAGCCTTTACCAAAGTCTATAATACATGCACGAAGCATATCCTCTAAAGTATGAATGGTCCTCTCACTTTGACCATCGGTTTGGGGATGATATGCAGTACTCATATCAAGTCTCGTCCCCAAAGCGGTTTGAAGTGATCGCCACAACGCTGACGTAAAGCGGCTGTCGCGATCAGAAATAATCGATATCGGAACTCCATGACGAGAAATAATTTCCTTCACATACAACCTCGCAAGTTTGTCGACACTATCATCTTCACTAATCGCCAGGAAATGAGCAGACTTAGTCAATCGATCAACAATTACCCAGATAGCGTCACAACCGCTAGCTGTCTTAGGTAATTTGGTAATAAAGTCCATTGTAATCCGCTCCCATTTCCAAACTGGGAGTTCTGGCTGCGTCAATAATCCTGACGGTCTTTGATGTTCTGTCTTAACCTTAGAGCAAGTCAAACACTTACTAACGTACAACGCTATATCTGCCTTCATATTTGGCCACCAATATAACTTTTTCAAATCCTGGTACATCTTGTCAGACCCAGGATGAATAGAGTATCTTGACTTATGCGACTCGGGCATAATCAACTCTCGAATTCCTCCATACAAAGGTACCCAATTTCGCTCTCTAAAACATAATACTCCATCAGAACGCTTAACAAATCCCTTCTCATTTTCTGCCATCCCAAATATTTTCTCAGCAGGTCGATTTCCTGCTTTCAACGCTTCCGTTGAGCTTCTAATATTTGAGACGGTAATGGCGATACCATAGTCATTCCTAATGACCTAACTTGTAATGATGGAATTCTTTCCTTTCGACTAAGGGCATTAGCGACAACGTTTGCTTTACCGGGATGGTAGCGAATTTCACAATCATAATCGCTTAACAACTCAATCCAACGTCGTTGTCTCATGTTGAGCTGTTTTTGATTCAAGATGTGTTGTAGACTTTTGTGGTCAGTAAACACTACACACTTGGTTCCATACAAGTAATGTCTCCATATCCTTAAAGCAAAAACCACAGCACCTAACTCTAAATCATGGGTGGTGTAGTTCTTCCCCTGCCTCTTGAGCTGTCGGGGAAGCATAAACTATCACTTTATCTCGTTGCATTAACACAGCTCCCAAACCTTTATGCGAAGCGTCACAATAGACGACAAAGTTTTCGCTACCTTCAGGTAACGCCAAGATAGGAGCATTACACAACATCTCGTTAAGTAATTGAAATGCTTCCTCTTCTTATCTCCCCATTCATAATTAACACTCCTTTGAGTCAATTTGGTCAACGGTTTTGCTATCTTCGAAAATCCCTCAATGAATCTTCGGTAATAACCGGCTAATCCCAAAAATTGACGAATTTCTGTTGGGGTCGTAGGTGCAGCCCAATCTTTAATCGCTTCAATCTTAGCAGGATCTACATGAACTCCTTGTCTATCAATCACATGACCCATAAATTGTACCGTCGGAAACTAAAATTCACATTTAGAAAATTTAGCATACAGTTTCTCCTTCCTGAGCAATTCTAAGATAAGTCTTAGATGCTCCTCATGCTCCTTCTCATTCTTCGAATAAATTAGAATGTCATCGATGAACACAATCACAAAATTATCTAAGTAAGGCTTACACACCCGATTCATGAGATCCATGAATACCGCCGGTGCGTTAGTCAACCCAAGCGGCATCACCTGAAACTTGAAATGCCCGTAACGGGTTCTGAAAGCCGTTTTCGGAATATCTTCCGCGCGAACTCGAAGCTGACGATATCCCGATCTCAAATCGATCTTTGAATACACACTCGATCCTTGAAGCTGATCGAACAAATCGTCAATCTTCGGTAACGGGTATCTATTCCTCACCGTTAACTTGTTCAGCTCTCGATAATCAATACACATGCGAAACGATCCATCCTTCTTCTGCACCAATAAGACCGGGGCTCCCTAAGGTGAAAAACTTGGTCTTATAAATCCTTTTTCGGCTAACTCTGCTAATTGTTTCAACAACTCTTCCAGTTCAGTAGGTGCAAGACGATAAGGCGTTCGTGCTACAGGTGCAGCACCAGGTATCAACTCAATCTGAAACTCTACTTGTCTAGTAGGCGGGATTCCCGACAATCATCGGGAAACATATCCGAAAAATCAAAAACTATAAGCACATCTCCAATGCACATTTCCTTCTTCTCCTTCCCTCCTTCCTCAGAAATTTGAGCTAAGAAAAGGCAACATCCTTTTTCCATTAGCTTCGGCAATTTAGTGCAAGATATGACCGCTAATCTAGATGGGCCTCTCAAATCCTTTCTATCTCCTGGTATGTTCAGAATCTCCTTGCCGTAAGGCATAGCATGATCTTCTCATCGCAAAGTATATGAGCACGATATTTCGACAACCAATCCATACCAATGATGACATCAAAACTTCCTAACGTGACGGGTAGATTATCTATGTTGAAAGGACGATTCAGAAAGTTTAACGTGCAACCGCGAATGATAGTCCTAATCTTCTCTATATTCCCATTAGCTAACTCTACATCATAACTAATTTCTAAGGCCATCCGGGGTTTCTCTAGTAAGGGTGCAAACTTAGTGGACACAAAACTCTTATCGGCACCAGTATCAAATGGTATGGAAGCATAACGATTATTGAGAAGGAACGTACTAGTAACGACGTTCGGATCTTCTCCTCTCTCGTTCCCGAGTGCATACACTCTCCCATGAGCAGTTCCATCTTCCACACGTTGGTCCCCATTATCTTGTCGTCTACGGTTTCCTCCAGCTCCACAATTCTCATGATTGTACCCATTACTACCCGAGCCTTAATTTCCTCGATTCCACGATTCTCTACACTCATTCCTATAATGTCCCTTCTTTCCACATCCATAACAAATAACATTTGCCTTACTCATAGTTTCAGGAGTAGCTTGAACCATAGCAAGGGGTCGTGCTCTACAATCCCTAGCTACATGTCCTCTCCTTGAGCAACTCTGACAAATCACAGTACATTGTCCTGCACGATTCTTGTAGCAACTACCACACTTGGGTGCATCACCATTTTGGTTCCTTTTATCTCCATTCCCAATAGCTTAAGCCTTAGCAACAGCTTGTCGCTTGTTTCAGTGATCATTACCCTTAGGGTGATGGTCTCTCTTTCTCTTTCCATTCTTATCCTTATCAGCTCCTTCCAATTCCAATGAATCCGTTAATTGTTGAGCGATTGTGATGGCCTCATGGATATTTGCAGGTCTAGCAGCAATCACATCATTCCTTGTAGCCACAGGAAATCCATCGGTATACCGCTTAATCTTTTGAGTCTCAGTTCTAACCATATCGGGGCAAAGCAAGGCCAACTCCTGGTAACGACGATTGTAAGTCGCCATATCAGTACCCTTCGCTTTGTGACTCCAAAACTTAATCTCCAGCTTCTTAACCTCATTTCTTGGGCAGTAAGTCCGAATCAGCAAAGACTTAAATTGCTCCCAAGTCGTAGCATAAGCCACATCACTTCCAACCGAATTACGGTAGTTGTTCCACCAAGTTAAAACTTCATCCTTGAAAGTAAAAGAAGCAAACTTTACCTTAGCATTCTCCGCACAATTGATGACATTGAACGCCGACTCAGTTTTCTCTATCCACCTGACTAAGTAGACCACTCCTTCAGTTCCACCAAACTCAATAGGTCCACAAATTCGAACCACTTTGTAGTTACATCCATTAGCACGAACAGGTGGAAATGTTCCAGCAGAATTGTTGGAATGAGTTGACTCAGCTAGTAGCTCAGCAACTTGTTGCTCCACAAGTTGATTGATCATGGCTTGATCCACAGCAGGTGCATTCGGTGGCACATGATCATTGTCTCCCTGAACATCAAAATTTTGATTCCTGTTGTTGCGGTTGGTAGTGTCCAGGTTGTCAGGAGTAGGGGTCTCAACATTTCGAGTAGGACGGCGTCCTCGACGACCAGGGGTAGTCGTTGCAGGACCAGTTCTGGTAGCTCTAACAGGGTTTCGTCATGAGGCAATTAACATAAGTCACAATACAAGGTTCGTAAGTCTCCACTAACACGTACCATAACGTCTAACAAGAATCCGATTGGTGAAAGTGGAAATACGAACGTAATACCAATGCAATATCAGTCACGCAAATAGGAACACAATTCTCCATGTATGCCAAAAATCGTAGAATATCATACAAAATCACCATCGTCCATACAAGTAGCGGTCGATACTTCGCTCCAAAATACCAAAAGAAATAATAAATACTAATCGTTTCATACGAAACGAACATACAATCCGAATAACATGACTTAAGGGATAGAATAACCATCTCTCCTAACCAAGCACTCCCTGGCTTAAGAAGCAACATAACAACAACACAAATCCAACTCGATCTAGCCATGATGCTGGCGTAGACTCCTCAACTCCACAACAAACTCAACAATAAACTCAGCAATAACCATCTCAAGTCGGTCAGACACCCGCGAGATCTTCTCGCCCTGCACAGTAATCAAAATCCACATCCTACCAGTCTCACCTAACTCTGCATGCTCAGCAGAAACCTCAGAAGGTGCATCCGATGCCATAGGACTACCAGGTGGTGAATCAAACAAAAACGGATGATCAGGTGAAACCGGCTCTAACGGATGTATCGGGGAATCGGGCTTCCCAGAATGAACTGAATGTGCTGGCGAACCATCATCATCAGGCATCTCCTCCTCCTGAGGATCATCCTCTTCCTCATCTTGAGGGTTATCATTCTGCTCACCCTTGTACTCCTCCTCATACTCCTCATCGGAGGGGTACTCCATCAATCGTCATCTCTGAGCAGGTGAACCACGAGGCAATAAAATCGGTGACTTAGGGCGTCAATGAAACGATAAAGTAGTGGCCGAACGCATGACCAACACGTATGGGTCATCAGGGGCCATAGTGATCTACGAAGGGCGACGCGTACCAGCATAAACATCCTCAATAACATCGTACGGATAGGAGGTCATGGTTTGTGACAACGGCGTAGGGTAGGTGTAAGTGTTTAAAAAAAACAACTAAACCGCGAACACAAAATACCACAACAAAATCATCATATAATTCCCAATCATATATATCAAGAAATATTTAAAATACCGCATTACTAAAATCATTCATAAACAATTAAGCCATATAATTCCTCAAAACGCATATAATTCCTCAAAACGTCATCATATCACTAAATCAATAAACCTCAAATCCTCAAATCATCTCAAGAATCCCAAATCTAATAATCATCTCAATATACCTCAATAATAATGATGATGCTTCGGCTTGGCGGGCTGGCTGGCAATGGTCGAGGATCGTTTTCTATAAAAATCGGTTATAGTTTAGGTGTCTATTTACCTAGTTCTCTATAACCTTGGCTCTGATACCAATCCGTAACACCCCCATAATCTGATACAGCGGAAGACTCAACAAGCTTTCGGGGTGCTATGGGGATTGGTATCCATTCAAAGTCATGAAAGAACGAGATAAAGTAAACATAAGAAAAACAAAACCAAAACGGGTTTTAAAGTCTACATTTATCCCAAGAATTATCCAAAGTAAGGCCCAAAAGAAATAAACATAGGTCCACAATAGTTTATCAGAGTTTTAGAAAAATAGATCCATAACCGGTGCCATTGCCAAGCCTCCAATCCAAGCATCCATAGAGCATCACTTAATTTCCTAAGAAAACGTGCTAAAAGTCAGCTTTCGCTGGTGAGATCATAGGTTTAAATTCATCTAACAATATAGTGGACATATACGCAAAACGCTTGCTAGCTAGACTAAGGATTCGCGAAAAGCCTGCGGATACCATCCGCTCCAATTCTAACACACGGATACCCTCCGTTCCAACATAGATATTCGGGTAACCCACGCAATACCAATAAATACTCAGATAACCTCCAGAGTATCAATAAACTATAGGTGCACGCTACAGTATCTAAATAAGCCAACCTTGAATAGTACACACGAACCGTGTGACTAAAGCTGACTGATGCGTGGGAATCGCAACAGGCTTTACCTCTCGAGGGATCTCGAGAAGCTTACAACCCCCACCAGGCAGTGTACCTGATCGTTGTAGTATAGTATAGTGACAAGTACCGGGGGATTGATCGTTCAGCTTAGGAATAGTGTCGCTAGGATTAGAAAGCCTAATTACTAGTTCTAAAGGTGATGGATGATTATTTTTGTATTTTTATTATATTTTTATGAAAGCAAGTAAAATCTCGGGTTTTGGAAGAGTGGGCGGAATTAGTTGCTATTCAACTAACCCAAAACTAAGATATAATCAAAATAAAATACTGAAAATGAAATTAAACTAATTTATTACAGAGGTTGTGAGCAGTAATTGGAGAAAATTGTGTTTACTTAGACTTCACTACTCCCTAGATATCTTTTACACGTTAATTACTTGTTATAATTGTATGGATGACGGATTGTATTCCTTAATACCATTCATGGGGTGGCATACATAACTCCCTAATTCTATGAGCTCTTATCTCCTCCTACACCATGACCCAGCACAACTATAGGGATTGTAAACAGTGGCTCATGCATTAAATACAACCAATAAAGACCTAGTACGCCTCGGTTCATGTTTCTTAAGACGTTCAAGCATGTTACCATTTGGAGATCTGCCAGTTTTCTTAAGCCTAACATATAAAATCATTCATCCAAGACAAGAATAAACAAGTATCTAACACATAATCAACATCTAGGTTTCATTAGATCTAAGCAAACACAAAAGAGATCTAGCCTAGCATAATGGAATTGAGACAAGAACAAGATATAGACAACCAACACATAGACATATTGATTGAATTAGAAGAACACTTATCTCAATTACAATGCAAGGTATCAAGGGTTTGGAACCCTTGAAAAACCTGTAAAAGTTGCACCAAATTCGTCTTTAGGGTTTCACCAAAACTTCTCTCTTTTTTTTTAATGAAAAAACTAGAAAACTATATATAGGAAAACCGAGGTGACGGCGTCAAGAGCAATGGTGTGACGCCGTCATCTCGCCGCCAAATACTTCCTCGGACGGCCTTGATCTACTTATGACGGCCTATGTGACGCCGTCACCAACCACGGTATTTTATTCTTGGGAATCTGACGCCGTCATGAACACCTCTTGACGCCTTCATGCACTGTTCCCAGCATAGAAATTTGAGACTTTGCCGTTTTCTTCACTTTTATGCTCCAAAAACGTCCGAAATGGCTTCTTTTCCAGAATTCACTCTCCAAGTACCTAAAATCACAAAAGGAACGATTTAGGGCAATATTTGATCAAATAAAGTCGGATTCGGGCTTAAATAACCCCCCTAAAAATGGATCATTTTTCGCCTCATCATATACCCTTACACTTGAGATTTGCTTGTCCTCAAGCAAATGAGCTTTTATTCTACTCAAAAGACAAGTTAGGGGTCATTTAACACTAATATAAAAGTAATTACAACAAATAATCGTTCCACTAAAGACCAATAGACAAGCACGGAGGTCATACACAAGCACCTCACAAATAGTGTTTAGATACTCACATCTCTCGGGTGTAATAAAGTAATATAACATTATGGAAATGGAAGATATCTCTCACTACCTGTCATAGCAAAATAGATTACCATAGGCTTGGGAAAGGATTAAACCTCCACCACATGGCGTAAGCACCTAGGATAAACTATCAAAGAGGTGTTTTAAAGGGTTGTAACATTAGGTATAGGGATATGAATTACACGGTTTTGTTGGATAAAGGAAGTTTTACTGGTGGCGAGTTAACAATCTTGGTTAATTACATGTACAAGATGGCGTTGCTAAGCCAAGACTAGACTCGACTTAAGCTAATAAATGAGAAATAACAAAAACATAAAATGAACATTGAATAAAAAAGGGATGGTAGTCCGTATGTTTTTTTTTCCTTTTTCTTTTCTATTATTTTTATTTTTTTTTTCTTGATTTTTTTTTCGATTTTATTTTTTTTTTATTTTATTTATTTATTTATTTTTTTTTTGCATACACTCTTACCCTACCATCCAAAATAATACATCATAGGGGTATGAACATTCCCCTTACACTTGAATCTCTACATACTTTACATTGAACTATTCTAATGACTCGAATTAAGAAAATCAAAACACTTGGAGCACTTTTAAGATTAACGTACATATGGGGGTAATAATATTATGTTCTTCCCCATTACTCCATAAAATAAGTACTTTACCCATGAGTCCCAATCGTCCCAAAACAATATGTACAAGGATATGACTCGACTTAGCAACTATGTAATCAATTAGAAAGTTAACTTAGGGTTTAACAAATAACAATAATGCACTAAAAATGAGCGCATACACGGAAGGCTAAGGGGATTTGGTTGTACATTTAAGTGGGGTGTAACAAATTCTTCCTTTAAGTAAGATGCTTAAAGTTAGAAACGAAAAGATAGGCTCGGAGGGGTGTACTAGGGGTTTCGTGTACTAAAAATGAGTACAACGCTAAGGGTGTGGGAAAAATTAGTTGACTTAACTAGTCAAGTAGTATGACTTAAATGGTCAAGTAATTATGATACGGGTTTAACACAAGGGTGATCCTAATGCCTCTTATCATGTAGTAAATCCTACCATACGAATGTAGTCTCACTAGCGGTCTCGGGATGCATCACTAACGCAAGTTCTAGAATCTAAATGCTACCGGTACACTCATAAGCACTAATAATGAATGCTTTTCCTATCAAATCTAAAGGCGAACCTCACATTTTTGGGTGGAAAATTTTTTTGAATATACGGTTATGTGCTAGTCATACAACCTCCTATCCATGAGACGCTTGCTATGGCTAAAGTTTCACTCCTAAATGTTGTAAAAAAATTTAAATTTGGCGCTAAAATTACACTAACAAGTATTTCTCATAGTTTTATTACACATCTACTATCAAACAAAACAAACTCAAGCGAAAGTGCATATGTAAGGTATCATCTTTTTACCCTCCCCTTACACTTAAGATGAACATTGTCCCCAATGTTCAAGTAAATAATGTAAAAGTGAAAAAGTAAAGAGAATGAAATCAAATACTCCCTGATTCGCTCGGTATGGATTATAGGTTGGCCAGGTTAGATCTTCCTCCAAGAAAATGAACAATCAAAGCTTCCCTTCCAGAATATAAATCATCTCCTTGTCGAAAATAACCTGTAAATCCTGACAACAATAGACAAGACAACCTCGCGTAAAATCGGCGGCATCCTATATAAGTTACTAAATCCTAGAAAACAAAGTAAGATATAATGCTTGTGGAATGAAGTTTGCAGATTTCCTGGAGATTATAAAACTTAATAATTCACAAAAACCATAAGACTCCGTTAGAAAAACAAAACCGGTAAAATTTCCAGATTTTAACTCCTGACGCCGTCAAGAGTAAACCCCTGACGCCGTCAGAATGGACCTGCAGAAATTCTTATGTTAAGTTTCCGGAAAATTTCTGGAAAAACTTGGTCCTACTTCCTGGAAAATCCTGCAAAACTTCATTATGACTCAATACAAGCATTTAACTCTAACGAATACGAATATACATGTTCATTTATTATTGTGGAGAATCATGAATGGTTTGTTTCTTGAAAACATATTTGGGGTTTCCCCTTACACTTATCTTTTGCAAAAATACTTTTAGGTTGGAGTTAAGACTAGACCAAACAACATAGTAAAGTATTTCCACATTTTAATTGAGAAACATGATCAACCAACAATAAAAATAAAACATGCATACGGAAGCAAATAACAATCAAACAAATAAAATCACACAAAACATGGGTTGCAAAGATTAACCAACAATAAAAATTAAAAGCTGAACATGCATAATATTTGTTAAAAGAACAAAAATAGAAAGTGTCCAAAGCCAACAGAGGCTGAATCCTAAACTATTACAAGACCAAATGTTTCAAATCATACAACCAAGAATAAATTGTTCAAGAACCACAGATATCAAAATGAATCACTGAGGGGGAGGACCAAAGCGATAATTGTAGCCAGGTGGGAGGTGACCAGTATACCCATAGGGAGGGTAGTCAGTCTCTCGGCCTGGGAAAGGGTCTATCTGCAGGTGAGGCTCAAGCTGATCTCGGGTGGAGAGGTGCTGCATCTGGCGGATGGTATGATCGTACATCCAATCAAAGCGCTGGTCAGTAGTGGCTCGCCACGCATCCATCTGACCCATCCAGGCACCCTGGTGTGCCTGCCAGTCTCCCCGACTCATGTGTCGGTAGTGATCAGTCGTCCCCTCCTCATACCGAGCAAACTGATGCTGCTGGGGCATTCCCTCATCATCATCATCATCATCCTCACCATCAGGCCCTGCTGCCACGTACCATGTGTAGGACCCATCCACTATCTGCATCACAATGCTCATCTGCCTAAGGGATTTCGCCCTCACTAACCTACAGTTCCCATAGTCGCTCAAGTACCCCATGATTTGAGGAGTAAGAAGACCATAGGAACGAGCCAACCGGGTTACGAACATCCCCCCATACACCTTGTTGATATCCCTCTCACCCACACTGGTCCTCAGATAACTGGCCACCCAAAACGGGATGTTGCAGTAGACATCCGCAGAAAAGATGGTGTATAAGTAGAACAGGTCCGAAGCAGTGATACGGTGAGTAGTGCCATGACGTGCAGACAGGCTGTATGTGATGCACCTGTGAACTAGCCTAACAATGGGGTCCCTGATCGATGCAGCCCCAGTAGTCGAGGTGTAAACCCCATCCCCTATGGTCGGCCAAAAAGTGATGCACCTCATCTCACTCCTCTGAGTCTCCCCATGTAACAACCTCAGCAGAAAAGCCCCATCAACCTCCTCACTAGTATACAACCCAAGCCTCCAACCAAACTCAGCCACTGAACATTACCTCAGCTCTCCCCCTAACCTAAAATACACAGTGGTGCCCCCCATATCTGACCTAGCCTCAGCCTGATCAAAACGGAAGGTCGCAAAGAACTCCCTCACTAACTCACTATATACTGTCTCCCTAAGCCTAAACAACCTCTCCCACTGCGGACCCGCAAACCCATCGGTGCGGTTCCTCCCTAAAAATGCAGCTTCCAACCCACTGGCTCTCATAAAATCCCAGTCAACCACAGCCCCAGCATCAATATGGTGGTTACACAACTCCGCATACTTGGTGCTAGTACCAACATTGCCAAACTCGCTCCAACTATGGACTAATTCTCCATAATTGACCCCTTGAGATCTAGAGGAACTGCCCTTTTGTTGACGAGATCTTTTGCTCATTTTCCTGGAAAAAGGTGGAGTGAACGGAAATGATTAGAATGCGAATTTTTGATGAACTTTATGTAGTCAGCCACATCTGACGCCGTCAAGAGTAATCCTGACGCCGTCAGATGGATCAGAATCAGAACCATGCAAATGCGAGGGAAAAAATCAATTTTCAAACTCTTTACCCATTACCCAAAGGCTCCTTTAATCAGGAAACAGGGGTGGGGGGTCAAAGAATCCGAGGCATGATGGGTTTTCTCTAAATTAATACATGATTTGAGTGAGACAACATCATCAAATGGTAACCCCATGATTACAAATCACCAATTCGATGGCATTACGATTTGCAAATAGTGGGTCAAAAGTGGGGTTTCGGGCGAAAAGGGTTTTTCAAATTGATGGGTCCTAAGGATAATTGATCAAAAAAGGATGAAGAAAACTTACTTACCAAGTGGAGATCGGATGCGGAAGATGTCGAATTGGGAGGTTGAGAATCGGAGTAGCAGCAACACCTTGGGTGAGATTTGTGGGGTATGGGTTGAAAGTGATTGGTTTTGGGTTAATATTGCTGATCCATCGAGCTGACGGCGTCAAGAGTTAAATCTGACGCCGTTAGATGCCCGTGTAAGGTGAGGTTTGGAGTAGTTTCATGTTTAGTCCCTGCTCTTTGCGTGAATAACTAAACATTAGTAAAACCCATGAGTAGCTATTCCGTTAACGAGGTCCACCAGGGTCGAACGTCTCATTACTGTCGCGGAAAGAGGTAAGGTAGTAGCGGGGGTCCGGTGACGTTTTGGCTAAGTTGATCCCTATGCACGGGTCATTGGTGTGAGAAGAAAGATGTTGTTCCATAGGAGGTTTCAAATTAGTGGTGTTTTTGAGGTGCGACCTCTTTACACCGGGTTTAAAACCAAAAGAACGTTTTTTGGATGAGATCGGGAATGTAGTTCGCAAGCATCCAACGAAAATGCTATGGATTTGAGAGCTTTTCTCTGCATGGGGGTGTTTATGAGAACGGGGGGTAGTTAATGGTAAAGCATTCGAGGAAAATTTCCCGCTATCCTCTTGGTCAAATACCAAAGGGGTTGACACCTCGAAGACTTTTTCAATTTTTTTAGGTATGCAATTTTCTTTGATCTTTTCTTTGACCCTTGATATGAATTGGTCTGCGAAATTCATAAAAGCTTTATGAGTGCTTTCCATGCGTGCCTCTAGGTGCTGGATTTGTTTTTCCTAATTATCCATGAAGGTTACCATTATCCCTTCGAATTCCTCTTGTCGTGAGCGATCAGGAAAACTTTGGCTGATAACCGTATTCCTACGTGGATTATGATTCCACACGGGTTCAGCAGCAAGTTTCTCAATACTCATCAATTCTTTTACCTGCTTCTCGATGCTTCCTAACAATTGTTCTTGGGTGGCACATGCGTAATCAAGTTTTACCTTGCTTGGGAGCATCGGGTCCTCCCATCCTTCCTCTTCGTACTGTGCCAACTCCTCAAGAACTTTCCAGCACTCGTCAACGCTAAGTCTATCTAGCCTACCCTTGGCTGCGTAATCAATGGCTTTCCTTGTTTGATAGTCAACCTTATCATAAAAGATTTGGATCTGAAGCCATGGTTCGATCCCATGATGAGGAACTTTTCGGAGTAGGTCTTTATATCGAATTCATGCTTCATAAAAGGTTTCATTTTGACGTTGTTGGAACATCAAAATGTCATTTCTAAGCTTAGTAGTTCTCCCCGGTGGGAAAAATTGAGCAAGGAAACGAGTGATGAGATCATCCCATGTGGTGATGGATCCCGCGGGTAAACGCTCAAGCCATTGACTAGCTTGATCCCGTAGAGAGAATTGGAATAGACGTAAATGGGTAGTCTCTCTAGTTTCAACACCTAGGTCTATGGAATCTACGATTTTGAGGAAGTCCTTAAGGTGTTGGTTTGGATCTTCGGAACGAAGTCCATGGAATGCACATCCGCTTTGCACCAACCGGATGGTGTCGGATCGCAAGGGGGTCACATTGTCTCCGGTGAGCTCAATGGTGTTTCGGTAGCCTTGGTGGCTAGGTCGAGAATACTCTCCTAAGGTTCGGGGCCTAAGGGGTTCTAATGGTGGGTTTTGTTGTGGTGGGATGACGGGTTCAAAGATGTTACCACCTTCCATGATGTCGGACGGTAAAGAGTTACGAACAAAGGCACGAAGAAATAAGATAGACTAAAGAAGACCTAAAAATAAAAATAAAAATCTTACTAGAAAGGAATCTAGCAAGTAGACCTAATAAAAAGAAATCATAACCTAGACAATAACTATTCCCCGGGCTGCGGCGTCAAAAACTTGATGCGTGGGAATCGCAACAGGCTTTACCTCTCGAGGGATCTCGAGAAGCTTACAACCCCCACCAGGCAGTGTACCTGATCGTTCTATTATAGTATAGTAACAAGTACCGGGGGATTGATCGTTCAGCTTAGGAATAGTGTCGCTAGGATTAGAAAGCCTAATTACTAGTTCTAAAGGTGATGGATGATTATTTTTGTATTTTTATTATATTTTTATGAAAGCAAGTAAAATCTCGGGTTTTGGAAGAGTGGGCGGAATTAGTTGCTATTCAACTAACCCAAAACTAAGATATAATCAAAATAAAATACTGAAAATGAAATTAAACTAATTTATTACAGAGGTTGTGAGCAGTAATTGGAGAAAATTGTATTTACTTAGACTTCACTACTCCCTATATATCTTTTACACGTTAATTACTTGTTATAATTGTATGGATGACGGATTGTATTCCTTAATACCATTCATGGGGTGGCATACATAACTCCCCAATTCTATGAGCTCTTATCTCCTCCTACACCATGACCCAGCACAACTATAGGGATTGTAAACAGTGGCTCATGCATTAAATACAACCAATAAAGACCTAGTACGCCTCGGTTCATGTTTCTTAAGACGTTCAAGCATGTTACCATTTGGAGATCTGCCAGTTTTCTTAAGCCTAACATATAAAATCATTCATCCAAGGCAAGAATAAACAAGTAATCAACACATAATCAACATCTAGGTTTCATTAGATCTAAGCAAACACAAAAGAGATCTAGCCTAGCATAATGGAATTGAGACAAGAACAAGATATAGACAACCAACACATAGACATATTGATTGAATTAGAAGAACACTTATCTCAATTACAATGCAAGGTATCAAGGGTTTGGAACCCTTGAAAAACCTGTAAAAGTTGCACCAAATTCGTCTTTAGGGTTTCACCAAAACTTCTCCCTTTTTTTTAATGAAAAAACTAGAAAACTATATATAAGAAAACCGAGGTGACAGCGTCAAGAGCAATGGTGTGACGCCGTCATCTCGCCGCCAAATACTTCCTCGGACGGCCTTGATCTACTTATGACGGCCTATGTGACGCCGTCACCAACCACGGTATTTTATTCTTGGGAATATGATGCCGTCATGAACACCTCTTGACGCCTTCATGCACTGTTCCCAGCATAGAAATTTGAGACTTTGCCGTTTTCTTCACTTTTATGCTCCAAAAACGTCCGAAATGGCTTCTTTTCCAGAATTCACTCTCCAAGTACCTAAAATCACAAAAGGAACGATTTAGGGCAATATTTGATCAAATAAATTCGGATTCGGGCTTAAATGACCCCCTAAAAACGGATCATTTTTCGCCTCATCACTGACAATTCCAAACAATAACCAAATAAGCCAACCTTGAATAGTACACACAAAATATATGTGACTAAAGCTGACAATCCACCAATAACCAAATAAGCCAACCTTGAATAGTGCACACAAAACATGTGACTAAAGCTGACAATATATCCTAGTTCATACGCATAGCAAGTTTTAGAAAGAATATACAAGCGATAATTGTCCACATAAAATAATTTGCACGTTTCTCATCCCAAGTATTGAAAACATAGTTCAAGAGTAAAAATGGGTCTATGACTCACCTCAAGTCCAGAAATCAACAATAAGAAATCGGTAGAGGTAAGACGTATAATAATTCAAAAGACGGCAACTACGGACTCGGCACGACCTAACAATATCAACTCGTTCAGAAATCATTTCCTCAAAATTGAATATTCCCAAACCCGAACGTATTCCATTTTACTTTCCGAAAATCCATTTCCCGTATTATCTCGGATTAGTTTGGAGTTTGGCGTTTGGTATCCATACGGGTGGTGGGTCGACACAACTCAAACCAAGAAGTCACAACAAAAAGGATAATAAAACAATCTATAGGTCTAATATTAGCCCAATATATTATTTAAATAAATCATCGAAGTTTATCAAATCCGTCGATTTGGTAATCCTCCATATTTATTCACTTAATATATCATTCTAAGATTATACCCGAATCCTAGGTCACACATTGCACATAAAGTACTATAGGGTATATATCAAAGTTTAATAACTTCACTAACTATACCGTTAAGCTTACCAAATTCGTCAATTTGGCAATCTCACGAGATACTTAGTAACTTATTATTCCCGTACATATACCACAACCTATGGGCGTCGTAGGATACGATGCCCATTAATATACTCAATTTAAATAACTAAATAGCTCTTATTTAACCCGTCGATTAAATAAGTTACGTAGTTATCGAAAGTGAATGTATTAATCGTCATATATCCATGACAACACGAATGTCACAATTAATAAACCACTTGGACTCAAGTGACCACGACCCCGTATAACTCGATAGTTTCCTTTATTTATTTAAAAGAAATTATTTTATTTAATATTTATTTAACTTCAAGATTTCATCGTTATTTATAGTCGTTTAATTATAATAACGCTCCCGACATTTATTACACCACTTTCATAGTATAATATTTATCGTTACGCTATTGTTATAATATTACTCGTGATCGTTTTATTATTAATATACGCATTTATATATTTATATATACGTTATTCACGTCTATATATTTATATAAACGTTTATATTACCAATAATATTATTACGAGTCGTTTGATTATAATTTTTTTTATCGAGTTATACGAAATGGTCACATGTCCGAGTCATCACTCTCGGCTCATTGTCCAAGTCCACAAATAACATAATCAAGTCATAAATAAGTAATCCAACTCCGTCCAAATCAATCCCAATATCACGTGCTACAACAATAGGGTCCGACTACGGCACCCGACTAACCTATCTCCGTCAAACTAAGTGACCGTCTCACAATCGGTCCCCACATTTCCCATTCGTCAACAACTCCTCAATAATCACAATCGTAACAGTATTCCCATTATCGAGACCACAAGGTCTCGACCCATCAAAACATTTGGCCAAAAAATAAAATGAGCCGCAAGAACAAGTAATAAAAACAACCATATCACCACATAATACAAATGACATATATAAACCATATGAAGGAAAAACATCAAAATAGGCTAGTTCTGGGTTGGTTTACCAAGCCAAACCCGAGCCTTGCAACCCACTTGGGTCTCGGCTAAACACATGAGTCACAAAAGACTCGAAACCAAGACCACAAGGTCTCCCAACAAGCTCAAATGAGCAACTGAAAGTCTGCCAAACAGCCTTCCTGGGTCGCGACATAGACCAGCAACAACCAGGCCAAAAACACGACTCAATCGAGTCAAAACCAAACATCATAGCATCCACACTTGCTAACCAAGACACATGGTCAATCACCAAGAAAAATAGCGAGCCATAGGGTTCGTACCCACATCAAGCCGTGAGCCTAGGCTCACGGTTCCTTCGACCCAAACGGTAAGAAGTAAACCCGGATACCAAACGATGATTTATAAATAAAACATCATTTCCCATTAATTTCTCACAAAAACCCATTCAAGAAACTTGCATACCCACGATTTGGGTACCAAATCGAGACGTACGAGTTGAGACTCGTGTCACTCACCTTCAAAAAGGCTCCAAAACTATGTTTCTTCAAAAACCCAACAAGTATTGACAAGATTGGTGATGATAAAGTGGCGGTGGTATTTATTTCATGGTGTTAGAGGTGTTTTTACAGCGCGTGGGTTATACCAAAAGATAGATCTGGATGAGATGGTTAAGATGGTGGTGTTGGTTTGGTCGTGGGGGCGGCGGTGTGGTGATAGTCGCCGGAAAAGATGGATGGTGGCTAGGGTTATTAGAGAGAGAGAGGGGCTGTTTGATAAAGTAAAATGATTTAGCGCTGAATGATTTTGTTCCCTGAATGATTTAGAAGCTCTGAAGGATTTGGTTTCAACTATTTGATAGGTAGCTCTGAATTATTTAATCATGCCAATTATTTTCGTAGTTTTATTTGGGTACAATAGCATTTTTTTTTTCACTTTAACAATACAAGAACTAAAATATTCAAGGAAAAAATATATACATGAACCACTTTGTCATCTTCACTCTGTTCTCGAGTTTTTCTTTATAGGAATAGAAATGATAAGTAAAGAAGAGTAAAGAAAAGAAGTGAAAAGAAAAGAAAGTTGCATTTATATTTCATGTTCTCGAGTTGAAAGAAAATGAATGGAAATGGAAGGAAAATAAACAAAGTTGTGTTCTTGAGTTGGGAGAAAAAGAAAGAAAAAACTATAGTTATGCTTTTTTAAACATAGAAATACATCTATAACAAAAGATATATAAAATAATGAAGGTTATATAACTTATTTTATAACAAATAGTTTAGGTGTAAATTGGTTTCCTTTCAAATCCGCCCATATTTGGGCGGAAAATTTTGGAGGAAAAAACCTCTTAATTTTCCTATCAAATCCTTTCTATTTTCTTTCTTTTCTGTTTGATAAAAACTCGAGAACACAGTAATTTTTCTATTTCCTTTCATTTTCTTTCTTTTCATTTCAAAAACAAACTCGAGAACGCAGCGAATATTATATTTTAAAAATGGAACATCACATTATAATAAAAGATTCCTCTTGTATCAGCCACTGTGTATAGAAAAGAATGTCATCATTTCAATGCTGAATGGTTTAGGGACAATATCACGTGGAATCGGTAAGCGCTATTTCATTCATTCAGAAGCCACATTATTTCTCAATCAAACAAATTGTCCTCTGCCCGATTCAGAATTCAGCACTGGCCCATCCCATTAAGTGCCAATCAAACACCCCCAGAGAATGAAGAAGAAGTGGGAGAGAGAGAGATATGTTGGGGAAGTTGTGAATACCCGCTAAACCAACAAGGACGATTTGTAGTTTACTCTTTTTCTTTTATTTCTTTCTTTTCTTTCTTTACTTATAACAATAATACTAAAAATAATAATAATGATAATAATAATAATAATAATAATAATAATAATAACAAAAGTGTTATTAAATTTAGGGTAAGGTGACTAGGTGTAAAATACACGGACCAAAACCCGTAACTTTATAATATACTCCAACTCTTTCTCGGACCGAGCTCGTTCCCAAAAATATCACAATACGTTCAATGAAAATATATATATATATATATATATAGTCGAATCCGTAGACTCAAGACATAAAATTTTTAGTTAGGTTCTTCTAGTGCCGGAGTCAACGTAGTGCCAATAAAATCTCGAAATTTATTCTCATCATATCGATAAACCAAATTCGATTCCATAAAATTTTTAGATATAATCAACCAAAATATTGGTTTCTCAAGTTCGTTATGAATAAAATTCCAAAATATAATTTATAAACGAACTTTAATGTAATGCGGGTTTTCAAAATAACTCCCTAATTTGCCAGTTGTCACAATAGGCGAAAAGCTGACATAACAAGATACTTCCTATTTTCTAGACAAGAAAACAAAACCACTACCACATAATATTGAAAGACTCGGACAAACATATAAACTACTTCCTACGACCTTGGAGATTAAAGCCATAAATGGCATTAAGAGCATCCAATTCCCCAGGAAGATCGTAAATTTGCTTCGAGTAATCATCATAGTCATCAAGCTCATCTTCACGTTCATGACCTCCACCAAAAAGATTTGTTGATTCGTCGAACGTGTTAAGAACCTCCTCCTCATCACTATCAGAAACCACAACCTCACCCACCTTGGAAAATGGGTTAGCCCTCTTAGTGACAGAGGCGGACGGAATAGGATGACCTTCATCATCCACAAGAGTAGCTTTCCCATCGATAAGAAGCTTTTAAAGCTTACTAATATTATCAACTATAGGAGTAGAACCAACTTCCTTAGTTCCCATTAAATCACTCACAAGCGGTTCTTGTGATGTAGTACCAGTCTTAACCGACTCATCCTCATTAACTTCCATTATACGGCCAGCATCCACATCCTTGTTGGTGTCATAAGTAGGAATACCAAACGTATCCGTATCATCCATATTAAGAGCATCAAATTGGTTAGATGTAGAAATCTTAGTACCACTAGAACTAGCCACATCAGAAGTCTTCTTCTTAGTGCCACCAGCTTTCTTAGGTTCAAGAGGAGTCTTTTTAGGTTGATACTGAAACTGCTTACCCACAACAGGTTTAGTAAACCCCCTTGAGCCGGAATTGTAGAACCTCCTTGCTTTCCTTTCTTCTTGTGATTACTGTCATTAACAGGCTTGAAACTATCATTAACTGGCTTAGTAGGCTGAACAGGAGGTATAACAACTGTAGGACAATCGGTCAGAGTATGACCAAATATCTTACACTTGTCACAACGAGGTGGTTGCCACTCATATTCAACCCGTATCTTCTCAATAGTAGAACCCGTACCATCAAGTAATGGTATCTCAACAGTGAGGCTGTCCCGAAGCACCTCATTCGATCTCACATCTATCATGCATCTTGCAAAACTACTACGGCCATACGATTCCTTACACATTTGGCTTGTAAAAGCATCTAACCTTTTGGGCGTGCCAATCAGTGTGGCAAGAAGACTGAGGCCATCATCAGAAAACATTGCAAGGGAAACATCATGGAATTTAACCCACATCGGGATGTTAGTCAAATCCTCTTTAAGTAGATTAGTGTTCAAAGTCCATGGTTTAAGAATAATAGGAACATTTCAGATCAACCAAGGACCGTTTTCAAGCACATCATCAACACCTTTCTTCGAATTGAACTTAAAGAAGAAGAAACCCTTTGCATTCATCATAACCTTTTGCACACCAAACTTAGCCCATGCATTGCGTACATAGTAATCCACAATAGGAAAAGCAAGGCGTTAGCCAAGGAAATAACCGTAGAGAGTATTCTCAAACCTCGTCTTTACCTCTTCCACTACTTTCAATGGAACTGAAAGGTCAACATCATCCTTCTTTTTGCTACATTCCAACCTCCGAAAATTAGATACATGTTTCTGAGGTTCATTAGAAGTAGCAACCGCGTAAGAAACCGACTTCACTCCACTAGTAGTATCATCCATAGAAGCATTAGGACCAGAAACTTTCGAATTAGAATTATTCCCAGTACCACTTGAAGAGGAAGCCTTATTAGCAACAATCTCCCGTTGAATATTAGTCATGGCTTCATCAAAATTCTTATGCGCATTAGATAGCAAGTGCTTCACATCAGGACTTGTAACCGGCTCCAAGTCGTCACCATGTGATGTATCATTCGTAAGTGGAATCGGCTCCACTTTCTGAGTACCATACATAGAACAATCTAGAGCATTATCCACATTCAAACTAACACTACTAGGGTTCATCGTTGAGGGTGTACTCAACTCACCAAAACTAGTAGTGGCCGATTGAATATTACCAAGTGAAACCGGCTCCACCAGGTCATGTTTGCTCCCAACCAAGTTAGTTTCAATCATACCAGATTCAGGACTAAGGTTCTCCACAACCATAGCAGACACATTATTCTTACTAAGAAACCCTTTATTCATCTCTCCCGTAAACCCCACACACCAACCAGCAGAATCAAGCAAACAGGAACAAACCCTAACTATAACAGTTAGGGTTTACACACAAACGCACCAACCCTTCAACCTCTAACCATAGTCGATATCAAAGTAATAACGAGTAATAGATTAATCGACAACAAAAAACCCAGGAAAAAACCCTAACCTCTTAGAAGATGGACAGAATCGATTGAAGAAAGGTTAGGAATAATTACCAGTGATTAGAAACCCTCGATGTTAATCCACAAGAACCGATGGCAGATTATGTGTAATCCAACAAACAAGATTGAAGTATGAGACACACAACTGGATTCGGAAGAGGAGAAACGATTAGGAAAAGGAGGGTAAAAAGTCGCCAGAGGGAGAGTCGACTTTAGGGTTTGCAATCTGTTGGTGTGGAGAATTTGAATAGCAATGGAGCAGATGGGGAATTATAAAATTATGATTGGTTAGCACTTTTATCCAAAAACAGAGTCTTGTACGTATGTTTTAGAAAAAGTAGATTCTATGCTCTAGGAAATATTGTGGCTAGAGGGGTTGAGTAATTGAATTTAACGGACAGTAGTTTACCATCTTAAAAGTTAGTAGTAGTTCACATTAACGAGTAATCCAAGTATGGTGTTGGCCGGAATATGGGTTTCTTGCCGGAATATGGAGTGGTGGTGGTGGCTCATGTTTTATTTATTTATTTATTTTTTTATTTTTTTTTAATATAATATAACGAAAAGACAAAAATACCCTCCTAACTCTTATATAATATAATAAAAAGACAAAAATACCCTCTTTGCTTACAGTCAAACATAGTCAAAGGTCATATTACCTAACTTTGCAGGTTGCACAAAGTTTTGTTACCTAATTTAGTATTTTCGAGAGTCAATTACCTAAATAAGAAAATTTTCAAAGTTCATTACCTAGAGAAATAACCCTCAAATTTAATGTTGTTAACTCGAGCCCACTTCCATCCTTTGTCCAAATTTAACAAAGAAAAAAAAATGTCTTCTTCTTCATTACCTGCGTACACACAGTCACACACATTACACACACCACAATTGTAAAAAAAAAAAAAAAAAAAAAAAAAAAAAAAGAAAAAAAAAAAGAAATGTAATCGTTTGATATTGCTTGGGCCTCACTGTCAGTGAATTTGCTTTGCCGTCTAGGCGAAGAGGTGTGAAACGGCGAGTGGTGGCGAGCCAAGGTGGCGAGGATGCCACGTCAAAGTGGCGAGAAGATGAGTAGCTCACACCTCCCGCTCTAATTGCACATAGAATAACATCTGTGGTCAAAACTGACATGGTTTTGTTTTTAAACGATATATGGTTCATGTGATCTCAGTTATCTTATTAATTTAATTTTTACCCCTTAATATCAGTATCATCTTGTGATTTTGTTGTTTTACATTTGATATGCAGGTCTAGTTGAAGAATATGATCTCTTGTGAAATTGTTAGAAGATAATTCAACTTCATTTTCAAAGCTAGTTGCTGAGTATAACACGCGGTAAACTCTAGGCATAAAAGCACTAAAAAAGAATGATGGCTAAGAAATTTGTTCTTACAAGGTTGTGTACACTATATGCTGGATATATAAACGCTTAAGAATTAGCCTTTATAAATTTGTCCACATTAAGTATTGCTTAGATAATAGGACAGAGTCTGAGTTATAAGATATTTAGAGTCAAGCTCGATTTATACAAAGTCATAGTACATTTAATTGATAGCTAAATATGTAAGTTGCATAGTATATCAATTTTAAAAAGAGGTAGTTTTACTTTATTTGTTTATGGAGTCAGATCTTACATGGGTTGAAACCGGGGTCTAGAAGATAACCCCTGCGAATGTTGATGCTAAACAATATTTGTGAAATTTGTATTCACTCAGATCACAAGTATTCTAAACAAAAATTCATTAATGTACTCTGACGAATGATTATATAGCAATTTGTTTGATATGTTTATCAACAATTGTAGAATTCATTTATGTAAATATTCGAGTTCGATATAATGTTAGTCAACCAAGCACTTTTAATTTCCAAGATATTTCGTTTATTATAACAAAAGACATGGAAAATTGGAAATTAATACAGCAGAATTATTGGTGTATGGAAATGGGATTGAAATATAATACTCCCTCCGTCCCTTATTAAATGTCATGTTTGAATTTTCAAAGTCTTTCTTTCTCAACTTTGACATTAAATATTTTTGTTTGTGTAATATAATATTTGATACAAAATATATGAATGAATTAAGTTTTAAATGTATTTTAATTGTGTATAATTTTTATTAAATACTATATAACACAAGTAAAAATATTTAAGGTCAAAGTTGATAAATAAAAACTTGAAAAATCAAACATGGACATTTAATAAGGGACGGAGGAAGTATAAGATAAGGTCTCTAATAAAAACAAACAACATTATTAACGCATCTTTATTGGTGTAGTAAGTGAGAATAGATGTAGATTAAATATGGTTTAATTGTTTGTTTAGTATTATTGTAGAATATAGTACTTCGTATATGAAAACTTTATTATAATTATAATATAATAAATATGGTTAATGGGTACATTGTCTTGCTCTCTTTCTTTTTCTTTAGCAAAACATTACCTTTTTGCATCCGTCCCCACCACATCCCGAAGTTTTCAAACAAATACATCTTATTTACATTGCTTTTGAGTTAATAATCATTGTTTCCCCAAGTAAATACAATCACCTTCATATAGTTGATTACCAGTGTTTCTCACACGATTCCACTCGTTAATTTTTCATCTCCTTGATCCATTTAAAGCTTGAACCATACTTTCAATGGCTTCTTCTTCAACTTCATCAATTTAAAAGAGCTTCAAGTATGATGTCTTTTTAAGTTTTAGAGGTGAAGACACTCGTAAGAATTTCGTTGATCATCTATATCATGCTCTTCAGCAAAAAGGCGTTGAAACATACAAGGATGATAAGAAAATCACAAAAGGAAAAACTATCAGTGATGAGCTTATCCAAGCCATTAGAGACTCAAAAATTTATATTATTGTTTTCTCCAAGAACTATGCTTCTTCATCTTGGTGCTTAGACGAGCTTGTGAAAATTATGGAATGCCAGATGATGAGTGAGCATACTGCTTATCCCGTGTTCCTCGATGTTGAGCCCTCGGAAGTCCGCAAGCAAAATGGGGTTGTTCAAATTGCCTTTTCTAAACATGTAAATGATGAATCTGCTGGGAAATGGAGAGAAGCTCTGAAAAAAGCTGCTGATCTCGCTGGATGGGAATTGAATAACATTTTTGATGGGTAATTTCTTCCGTCATATATAATATTTTCATTATCTATTTTTGGGTGAGTTGTTGTAACAATAAAAATCATGAAATGCGTCAAATGGGTAGAAAGTCATCAAGGTAACTAAAAATGATTTTTATTGTTGTAACAATAAAAATCACCCTTTACCCAACCAATCCGGTCTATATGCTATTTTTTCACAATCTATGCTGATAGCATTCATCTCTAATTGTATTGTCCGCTTATAACTAATACTTAATCCTTTTTCGAGGGATCGAAAATGATTTATGATTATGTTAGTATGTCATTACCTCATTTATGGTTTTATGTGTTATAGATCTATAATTGATTATGTATCGGGTTCTTTCACATACAGGCATGAAGCTAAACTCGTTCAAAAGATTGTTGAAGAGATATCATTAGAGTTACGGTTTATTAATTCGGGTGTTGATGAAAACTTAATAGGCATGAAGACCCGAATAGACAATGTTGTTTCATCCTTAGAATTAGGTGTCGACGATGTTCGCATGATAGGGATCAAGGGAATGGGAGGTTCGGGCAAGACGACTTTGGCTAGAGCTGTTTATGATCATATATCCTTTCAGTTTGAAGGTTGTAGCTTTGTTGAAAATGTCAGGGAAGAATCAAAACCGTCTATGTCTGGTTTGAAGTTATTGCAAAAACAAGTACTTTCGGATGGTTTATCTGATCAGGGCATCACCGTAAGTGGTGCTCTTGAGGGGAAAAGCCTGCTGAAAAAGAAGATGTGTGGAAGAAAGGTTCTTATTGTTCTAGATGATGTTGATAAGATAGAACAACTTGTGGCGTTAGCTGGTGACCGTAGTTGGTTTAAACCGGGAAGTAGAATTATAATAACAACTAGGGATGCACAGGTACTAATAGCACACAAAGTGAACTTGATTCATGATGTACATTTGTTAGACGATAAGGAAGCAATGCGTCTCTTTAGTAGGCATGCATTTGGGAGAGAGATTCCAGTTGAAGGATACAAAGAGCTATTAGAACAAGTTGTACGTTACGCTGCTGGTCTTCCCCTAACGATCAAAATTTTAGGTTCGTTTCTATGTGGCAAAGATGATCTTGACTGGAAAGATGCGTTAGAAAGACTAAAAACAATTCCATTGAATGAAACTATGAAAGTTTTGGAGTTAAGCTATATCGATCTAGAGGAGGATTACAAGGAAATATTCTTAGATGTTGCATGCATACTTAAAGGTTGGCCGAAAGACGATGCAGTCATGTGCTTGAAAGCTGTGGATTTCGTGCTCGAATTGGTTTAAGGGTTCTTGAACTGAAATCTCTTATAACTATTTCTGAATATGGGTCGTTGAGGATGCATGACCATATAGAAGAAATGGGCAAGAATATTGTTCGTCATGTGAACCCTAATAAACCTGAAAGGCATAGCCGGTTATGGATTCAGGAGGAAATTGTAGATATATTGGCTAATAACAAGGTAAGTATCAAGTTATTTGGGTTTTGGTAAACTAAAAAGTCACTATACTTTTCTAAAAGTTCAATTTAGTCATCGTATAAAAACAAACTTTTGTTTTATTATAACAAGCTTCCATGATAACAAGCCATTTAACACGGGTAGTCAAATACGCTTTTTCTTTATTCTTATCTCACTATTATAATCCACCAAGAATCATCAAAGCCATCCACCATCCCACCATCACCCAACCACCACCGAACCAACACCTCCAGAAACCACGACAACCACCTTCAATTTGATGAAAACCCAAAAATCCCCAATTTAATGAAAACGCTAACACTAGAATATCAAATTTAACAAATTCATCTAATTTAAAGAAAAAAAATACCTAATTTTTATAAAAGTTAGAAACCCTAACCTAAACATTTCTTTTCCATTCGAGAAATTAACTTCATAAAGTGGATGTTTTGAAAAAGTAGGCATTAACCTCGACCGAGTTATAATACTAATCAACACATTTTGTTTTGTAATGAAACAAATCTCATGATCACGGCTATTTGAATTACAGGGTACCGACGCAACAAAATGTATAACACTAAATGCATCAGGATTCAATCTTGAAATTTTAATGAATGGTCTCGCAAACATGAAGGAACTTAGATATCTTCGAGTGTATGCCCCACAGAAAAGTAACCGGAACTTTGATGAAGATAGTCTACACCTTACAAATACCTTACGGTTTCTGAGTTGGAATGGTTATCCTTTTTCAAGTTTACCGAAAACATTTCAAGCAAATAATCTTATTGGACTCGAAATGGTAGACAACAATATCCTTAAACTTTGGGATGATGGAGAAGAAAAGGTAGAATAATGGTTGATTCATTAATTTGTAGTTTTATATTTCCCTCGTTTGTTAGTCATTACAGCAATTAACATTTATCTTCCCATTTTTTGTTGCTTATGACAGGCTTGTTTAAAGCTCAGGTTCCTAAAGTTCATCGTTTCACATTATTTGAGGACCCTTGACCTTAGTGTGGCTCCGAATCTTGAAACACTAATTCTTGAATATTGTGTTAATTTGGTAGAAGTTCATTTCCAGGTTACTCCAAATCTAAAGAAGTTACGTATCTATCATTCTTATAGATTGGAAAAATTACACATGCCTGCTGAATGTCCAAAAATCAGATCTCTCGACTTCCGTAATTTAAAGTTGAGGACCCTTCACCTCGGGGTTACTCCAAATCTTGAGACCCTAAGAGTCAGGGATTGTGCTGATTTGGTCGAACTTCAGATTCCTTCTGAATGTCCAAAGCTCATTAATCTTGACCTCAATAATTGTATTCTAGTTTTGGAATTGCCTGAGGAAATTGGACGGTTAGAATGTTTAAAAGAGTTGGATATCACTGGAACAGGCATAAGTCGGCTTCCAGAGAGTATTTTTAAGGTGAAAGGTCTGCGTATTGTTGGGTCTAGACGGCTTCTTGAGTCATGTGGTTTTACATCCGAGATAAAAACCTATGATGATGAAACATGCATTCTGCTACATATAAATCCTTGAATAGCACAGGCACCAAAAGCAGAAGTCCCCTGTACCATGGTCGAGTGATGATTTTGAACATCTCCAAAGGCCCAAAGAAGTCACTGCATTAAGAACTTTTTTAACAGGTACTTTCTCCTTTCTATATAAATTGTCTTATGTTTAATGAAGATTGCAATTATTTCTGTGTCGGATGTAAATGATGTTCCTCACTTTATTTTTGAAAGGTGGTGCACCGGTATAAAACTATCAAAGACACTTTTTTTAATGGGTCTGATATATCAAGCTGGAGGTAATTTTTTCTCTAAGTCAATTAAAAAACACACATCTAACTTAGACTAAAAACTATCAAAGACACTTTTTTTTCCTTTTGAAATGCAATTTAATTTTTATATGACATACTGAACTTGAAGTTTAATCTGCGCCCCCAAAAAATTTGGTTTCAGCTAGCCATTTAAATCAAGGTATAATTCTTACTTTGACTTCTTCATAAAGTCAAAATCAAGGTATTATAAATAAATTCAAGAAAAGTTTTGATTTGCATAAATATCTTCTACAATGGGTTGAAATTATTAAAAAGCTGGCTTTTGAGTCAAACTATTGAAGAACATATATTATAAAGTATTCACTGGTACTGAGAAAAGCTACTAAACATGTTTCACGAATACGAAGTTACTTCACTGCCAATCCATTTTCTGACAGAATTTGAAGATGGGAACAACGGAAGAAGCTAACATATAAATCGACATTACTTCTTGTTCCATGTAGCACTAGGGGTAAAAATGGTGTAAAGAAACAAGTAAAATGGTATACAGCATGTTTCTTTTTGCCTGTTGCCTTATGTTTCTTACTTTTTGGCAGAATTTAAAATTTTGATAACAGTTTAGTGAGAATAATAGTATCACCACATGGACTCAAAGTTGACTTTTACAGGTCAAAGGTTGTGTAAATATGAACATTGAAACATGAATGAAACAATAGTATTGCTACTACATCTACATGGAATTTAACTGAAAATGGAGCTTGGTTGAGTTGTAACAGGTTTAGGAAGATGACCCGTGAGAAATGTGAAGTTTTCATTCTCACCCTCTGGCCACAAACGTGTTAGAGTTTGACAATCAAATATCACATATTTCGGAAGCGTAGGATCAAGTATAACACATAAATATTAACTAAAACATAAATAAGAACGTACCGTGGTGATTCTAGCCCGAACAAGAATCAAAAGCAATTGTCTTTAACAATATGAAGAACCCTAATTAGGGTTTATATGGATCAATGATTAACCCCTTACCGTTTTGTTAATCGATCCCTTGATAACAACAAAAGTATGTTGTTACCTCGTTCTTGTACACACAAACTACCAACGAATAAAGGTTTGATGCAAGTAAACAAAACCACTTAATTTTGGAATAACCAAAATCGACCCAAACCCTAAGGAGGGGGGTTGGACGATCGGCCACAAAAGAAAAGACAAGGAAAAGATTTTAGGGTTTAGTGTGTGTGCACAAAAGATGTGAAACCCTAATCCTTGGCCTTGTATATATACTAGATGAATCTTGGGGAGCAAGCAAGGCATGGGTCGAAACCCATGGGCCTTAGATCGACCGGCCATACACCCATATGGGTGTTCCGGATCCTTCTTGCTTTCCAAATAACATTCTAGTCCTTATCTTTCGATACTAATGATTGTTAGTCCATACGGTTAATAACTAACGATCATTTAGTCCATTAAGTGTTTATAAATATATATATATACGATACATTTAACATATATATATTTATTATACATTATTCTTGTTTGTAAAGTGTGCAATCCCGAGGTCTCGGGTTCGATACTAGACATTTACATATTAATATTTATCCATATATTTAACAGCTCCCACTTGGATATCTATTAATAGTAAAATGACATTGGTTAGCGTCTTGCAACACTCCAATGCCCCTAGTTCAACCCGAGCTAGGTTTTCTGGAAAAAACCTTTAATGATTCATCATTATAATTATCCTTTTGTTTCTAATACCACATTAATAAAGATGTGAGGTTCTTTATTAAATTTCTGTTTCTCGTCTCTTTATGATTTAACAAAATTACCAAAACATCTGAACGTATTCCAGATAGACTTTGGGCGTGGCCACGCAAACATTTTGTTAACCCTACGAGGGGCCCATCAGTATTAAACTTCTGAACAAATCAGAAGGAACAAATTCTCTCTTGACTACAAGAATAACTCATGAACTTTGCAACACTTCTGAAAACAACCCTTATGACTCCCTGTTACGGTGAGCGGTAGATTGCTTCACAAAAATGCACTACATCCATGACACTTATCTGGTATCTCAAGTCTGAGGATAACTTTAAATATGATTCTCACATTAAATATTAAATCATATTATTGGGATAAGTCCAATATTCAATTCATCGAATATCATGTGAAATTGGTATGACAACGCATCAATATACTTTCAAGTATATTCTTAACCATTACTCAGATTTGTCTTAGTTTAATGATATTCCCATATCATTAATTGACAATGGACAATTTAGAATAACATAAGTTATTCATGGATTTAAACATGCAAATATAGGACACACTTTATTATTAATGAAAACAAACGTACTAAGTACTTTAATTCATTATAAATAATAATTGCTTAACGTCCCTTTATCCAAATACCAAAATAGATCAATGCATGATAACTCTAGTTAATGAATCTTGTCTCAAGTAATAACTTGAAGACAATTATGCCTCAAGTAATCATACTTGTTGACATGGCATAATTTCATCTAACTTTGATCTATCTGAATTTTGAGAATACTTAATTCAAGAATTCAATAAGTAAAATTCTTGTATGTGTACATCCAACTATCTTGATATAGCCACATAATTCATTATAAACAGTGTGATATCCTCATTCACCAATTTATGATAATCAAACTTTCAAACCTTTTAAAGTTGCAAGTATTCTAATTCTTTAATGTATGATGCAACTATGCTCTTAGTAAGCACAACTAGTTCTTATGGCCATTAACAAGGATAAAATCCTACAATGACTAGTTATTGAGTGTCATCTCAATTAAACCAGCATCATTGTATATAATCACAATATGCTCTTTAAAATTTTCCGTAAACTTAATATCCAATGTGTAATGTTTAGGAGCTTTTCCAATTTGAGGATCATTATTCTAATTTCAAACATTTTCCATTAGAATATCTATTACACAAGTTATATAATAACCTTTAATTGGATATCAAATATTGTCAAATCATTTAAGCACTTAAGCATGATACAACAATAATATAATGCACATGAAAATCCTTCAGTCAAACTTAGATTTTATTCATGTTTGATCTTTACTAATATGTATATCCATTTAGTCATCCTAAATAATATATCATATTCTATTTAGAATTTATTTACCGCACTTGTTTATTTAATAATAAACTTTTGTTTCAAGGTTGTATGTTATATTTTCTAAATCTTTCAAGTAACGTTTCATTCCAAATTAAGTCTAACCTTTTACTTATATGGAATGTTACTCTTATATGTTATACAACATATATGATTTAGTAAATCATAACATAATACTCCCACTAGCTTTCTGGAATACTTAGAAATTACCTTATTTTAATTATAAATCTAAACACAGATTTAATAATTTAACATAAGAATAATCTCCTAGATGCATGCATTTATCCATTCATGGATTATTGCATTTTGTACACTTCCAAAGATTTTCTTGGATTCATAAACTCCTTTTTGATTAGTTATCGTCCTCGCTCAAGTAATTATTCAAGAAAGAGTTTTTGATATTCCATTGTCAAATTTCACATTCATGTAAATATGACAATTACCATCTTTATATATTTAATGTACTTAAGAAAGAGTATTCAATCATAGTTAATTGCTTAAGTATGATTAATAATCTTGTCATAAGATATTCATTAAGATATGTGTACAATTTTGTCCATATGATTATTTCACAAAGATTTAAACCACTAGGGTTACATTATCTTTGAATAAACTCATCATCATTCTCTAACTATTAAGAATTAAGATAGACCAAATTTTCTAAATTTGAATATCTTTATGAACAACATCTATAACATTCATAATATGAGTAATCCACCCAATTCATTATTTTGGTAATACTACATCATATAATCATCAGCATATTAATTAAATACTGAGATATCCAAGTGGATCTATGAATGATAATTCCATCATCTTGAGGTTTATCATTTACATGTTAAGCCTCATCATGATTTTAACTAGTGTGGTTTTAGAAGATTATGTATCTTGTAATTCTATCTTTTCTAGATAAAATTCTCCCACTTGCCTTTAGCAATATAGAGATTATCTATAACTACTTAGCAATTAGAGCAACAATTCAGCGTTCTCTTTTAGGACATTACAAATACATATTGATAGTTCTTTGTTATTCTTTTGTTAACAACCTTCTTACAAGTAACTTAACAAATTCAGAACTTCAATTTAAGACTTAATGTGATTCATCACAACAACGTCTTATTAATCTTCTAGGAGTCTAATTGAGTATATTCAAGCCATACTCAATTTCTAACCTTGATAACTTTCGGAAGAAAAGAAGTCATAGTTATCTTTAATCAAACAATACCAATAGAGTTTGATTCTTTCTAATTGAACACACAACATACTTGTAGTATTTCATTAGAAGTAATATTGTAAGACAATCAAACAATATGTAAGATAACCTTATATCTTTTAGCTTGTCTATTTACCAACTAAATCAACTTAATGGTATAATAGTATTTTCAAGCCAACTACATGCTTTATAACACAAGTACTTTTTAATCAAGTCACTTCATGTTTATGTCGCATTAAAACATAAACGTGTTATAATCCCACTATTCGTTATTAATCATTGATCAACTCAATGCTTCTTGTATATGTCTTAAAAGACCATAACAAGCTAACGTCTTACTTAATTATAAGTCTTGTAATACTTAGAAGACTTCATGTTTATAACTATACAATAAAGTATAAACATGTATAATTAAAGTAATCATGAACACCATCATTTGGTTTCAATAATATTTTCAAGTTAACACACTACTTCATGTTTATTTATGTCATTCTAAGAATACATAATTATTGAAGTAGTATTATATTACTTCATGCATTTATGTCATTCCAATAATACATAAATATTATAGTTGAAGTTGTCTTGTTATCATATTGACACATGTTCTAATAGATATCTAATTTAGAAACTGTAAATTATCCATGTAGGTCTCACGCATGCATGGAAATTTACCTTGTTGTTAATATTTAGTCTGCGTCTCACGTTTACTAAATTATAACACCAAGTGTTTCTTAGATTAGATGTATTAAATCTAATTAGAATTATAATCTCTTACTTGCAGTTAAGAGAATCCTTTAAATCATATTCTTATGTGTTGTACTTTGCACACAATGAAGATTTCTCCCACTTGTGCATTGAACAACACCATGTTATATTTAAACAACACGCACGCGCTTGTCAATGTGAACAATATGATTTGTGTCATTAGCATAACTAGTAGATATAGAGTTACTCAATCAATTAAGGAAACGTACATGACTATCCTTGAAAATATTAGTGTCTATATTTGGAAAGTAATTACCTTGAGATATTCAAAAGATAATCTAAGTTATAATCAAGACAATAAGTCTTGTAACTCCCACTGAATTAGAGAACATAATAATAATCCCTTATTCATTCATAAGAACACAGTACTCCCACTAAATTTGACAACATTGTAAATGTTTCATTAATTAGTGAAAGAAATAGTGTACTATTTACTTTCCTACATCTTTTAAGAAAACCCATTCAAACAATTATATAGGTTATAAAAGGATGTAATCTACTTCATAAATGTGATTCATCACATTCCTAATTATTAACTTGAAAAAGCTGGGCATGCAATTTCTTCCTGTATAGATCTACCATACCAACAATTGTATGTAGTATCTTTAAGTGGTCAAATCAAAACAACTAGATAAAATAATCTAATTTGTCTTTTACCATTATGCAGTAATCAGTCTAGCTTCTAATTTAATAACTCATAAGGTGCATATACTCTTACTATTAAAGTTTGCCATGAGTTATGTATTTAGAATTTAGACAATTCTAATCGTCCTATTATACCTTTCTCATTCATGAAAAGGAATAGGATTTAATCTCACACTTCTCCTAATAAAAAAAGAAGACAAGATTTATTCTTTTAGTAACATTGACTCTAACCAAAACCCCAACGGGTGTAGATCAATTAAAGAATATCTTACGTTTACGGTTTTAACGTTGCATTAATACATTTAAAGAATTTACAAAATTCAATTTTAGTATTTTCGATAATTTATATTTCCAAGAAAATATAATACCCAAGGATATATTCATATAACCAACATATTTTCTTGAAAATCTAGGATCCAACTTTACATAGATTCCACCACATCAGTTGATCTGCTAGTGGTGAAAGTATAAAAGATGGTAATCTGTCGAACAATAATTGGCAAACACTTTTCCAATTCCTAGATCATTATGGGATTTACATCAAATTGATTCATCAATTTGTCATGTAAGCATGTTTCATCCCATCTCATGCCTTAAGCTCTAGGTCTCACGCATCAACTTAATTAAGTCGTCTAACTTAGAAACTGCAAATTCTCCATGTGTGGTCTCACGCACACTCGGAAATTTACCTTGTCATTAAAATTTAGCCTGCGTCTCACGTTTACTAAATAATAACTTCAAGTGTTTCTTATAGTTAGATGGCATGTGACTTAAATTTTAGGGTATTAATTTTTGATGTGTCAATCAAAAATTATGTACAAAGATGCATGCACTCATCTTTATAACATAAGTTTTCATAAAAACTTTTTATATCCGATTCGTGAAATTAATACACAAAGTTTTACTTGAGGTTTATGCCAAAACCTTAAGATGACTTTCTACAACATATGATTTTAAAAGTAATTCGTTTAAGACATATTCAAGATTGTGATAACCAAGGCAGACTCTAAGGCTCTTTTCAAAGCCTTCAAATCACGGTTATGAATATTATCTTAAAAGACTTAATTTTAAAAACATATTTGCACAAAACATCATTCAAGCAAAAGTTTATGGATTCAATCTCAAAATAGTAATAAAGTTTGAATTTTGCTAGTCTCGACTGGGAGCTGATTACCGTGCGAATCGGACCACGATTGTCATAAGACCTTTGCAAGATTCTTACTTTATCACTTTAGGGTTTCACAATTATTAGTCCGTATTAATTTTCTTTATGAAAACAACCCTTTTATTGCTTACAACAAGTCCAACTAAAACAATAAAACAAGTATCAAAGAAAATCAAACAAACAATAATAATATAAGTGAAACAATTAGCCACATGCAAACCGTTTTAGAAAAGATCCTAATAAAATCAATTCTAGGTATAACAACGCATGTAATCAACTAAGGCCTTCACCTCTTAATGGAGGTGAGCCACATACATTGACGAATCAATTGCGTAGGCCAAAGCTAAAAACACACCACATAGCATATAATAATTGATTTTAATATGTATTGGAGTCTTCCCCAATTTAAGATCTATCTAACATGTGATAAATCAATAAAGATCCATGACGAACATGCATGTAAGTCACGGATTAAAACCTAACAATTAGCAATTAGGTCACAAGATACGTTCAAATAACCGGTTAATGACCTAGGGTTTCTAGTGATTACACATAATCCAAGAAAACCACAAAACCCTAATTAGGGTTTCATGGAAAAATCGACTCCCCCCCCAAATTAGGGTTAGGGTTTCGAATTTAAAAAAAATGAAAAACCCTAGATCAAAAACATGTATCTAAAACAATTAAAGATCCAATTTTTATTACGTTTTAGTAATCAATTACATGTTATACATGGCTCGTGATGCCACTGTTAGAGTTTGACAATCAAATATCACATATTTCGGAAGCGTAGGATCAAGTATAACACATAAATATTAACTAAAACATAAATAAGAACGTACCGTGGTGATTCTAGCCCGAACAAGAATCAAAAGCAATTGTCTTTAACAATATGAAGAACCCTAATTAGGGTTTATATGGATCAATGATTAACCCCTTACCGTTTTGTTAATCGATCCCTTGATAACAACAAAAGTATGTTGTTACCTCATTCTTGTACACACAAACTACCAACGAATAAAGGTTTGATGCAAGTAAACAAAACCACTTAATTTTGGAATAACCAAAATCGACCCAAACCCTAAGGAGGGGGGTTGGACGATCGGCCACAAAAGAAAAGACAAGGAAAAGATTTTAGGGTTTAGTGTGTGTGCACAAAAGATGTGAAACCCTAATCCTTGGCCTTGTATATATACTAGATGAATCTTGGGGAGCAAGCAAGGCATGGGTCGAAACCCATGGGCCTTAGATCGACCGGCCATACACCCATATGGGTGTTCCGGATCCTTCTTGCTTTCCAAATAACATTCTAGTCCTTATCTTTCGATACTAATGATTGTTAGTCCATACGGTTAATAACTAACGATCATTTAGTCCATTAAGTGTTTATAAATATATATATACGATACATTTAACATATATATATTTATTATACATTATTCTTGTTTGTAAAGTGTGCAATCCCGAGGTCTCGGGTTCGATACTAGACATTTACATATTAATATTTATCCATATATTTAACAAAACGTTCCATACCTTTGTAGTTTACCCACAGATTTAAAGATTGTATGTCGGTTAGTCACTCAATTGTAAGGAAATTTAGATAGACAGCCTTTGAACTTGATTTAATCGCAACCCAATTTTTATAAAAATTTCTGTAGTTAACCGAAAATGGAGAGAACTGGAGTATGGGTCATCGAAAACTGGTTTGCCTTGGCCGAATACTGCCAGATTCTGATTCTTGATGAGGCAAGTGCATCAACTGATATAACATTTATTTGCCCAATCAGATGGTTCAAATGGATTTAAAAGGGTCAGATTTAAATAAGATAGGTTCAAATGGATTGAAGAGGTCCATCAAAGGGTCAGTTTTGTACGAAAGGGGTCGTTTAAATGAATTTAAAAGGTCTAATAAATGGTCAGCTTATTATCATGGGCTACATTCATATGTAGCATTCTTGGACCTTATCCAAATGGGCTACATTCATAATGAATATGGTGGGGTTCGACTGGCTTTTATGGAGGTTATTGAACGTTTTTCAGTACTTAAAAAACGAACGGAACATGATTTTGAAGCTTGTAAGAATCAAGGTTTGAGTTAACAAGTTAATGCAAGATGATCAGCTTACATAGTTGACTTCTTAAGAAAGTCAAACTGCTATCTTGATGAAAATGGTAGAATGTTGATACGAGTTTGAATATAATCATGGTAGATTGTTCAAGTCATAAACTAATCAATTGATTCATTATTTGGTACTCTAATCTTATGTAACGGTGGTGTTCAAGTTTTGATTTATATATATATACTTTGGCGACAAGGTTTCAAACAGTAGTTTACTTATTTTTACTTTGGAAGCGTTAGTTTATCATGTAGAAAATTGTTGAAATTAAGTTGCATATGCATGCCATGGAACCTGTTTAACAATTTTATGGCTACTAGACTGTTAAGTTCACGATTTTGGTCCAATTTTTAAAATTTTTTATTATCTAAGCAGATGAAAGTCAGTATGTTTTTGAAGACTATACAGTTGCACTTGGCATGAGTGTTTGAAATAGAGAAAATATGTGAGTTTAGAAGTAAAATCTTATGTCAATTAACTACTCTAATGGCGTAAGATGCTAGCAAATTCACGATCGATGTCGATAAATCGGTTGATTCACTTCTACCGTCTAATAAAGGGTCAAAATAATTACTCTAATGGCCAAAAGGTTGGCATGAGTGTTTGAGTGGGCAAATAAAGGGTCTTTATTCCCCACCCAACTTTCATTTTTCGAACGGGCTGGTCATCACTGCAATGTATAGCAGATAAGTTATCTGCAGCAAGGGCAACTTTTTTTTTTTAATATATATATTTTTAACCCTTCAAGATGTTGAATTATACACAATATACCCTTGGCTATAATGCAACAGCATATAAGTACCATGCTGTTTTACAGCAGGGATTATTAAGCCTTTTGGAACATTGTGTTTATTTACCAGTAGTAATATATACTTTCAGAACTAATAAACAGGAAATGTTATAGCCAAAATGTTCACTAACAAGTTATTCCTGTCAATCGTCAATATTTTACATATGAAGTTATCAATCTCAGATACGTGTCCAACCTTTATATGAATGGAAGCTAACTTTTGCCTGATTGCAGATTGTAAGTTATCAATGAAATCGAAGTAGATTATCAGTTACATGTGGGAAAAAGCATATCCATAGCCGGATTATGTAATTCTATAACGATTAAAGTGTAAGAAAAAACAAATTAATTAAAACGTTATAAACAATGATGGACTTTGGTTTATCCCCCTAATTCCTTAGTTTTTGCCAAACAATAACTTTTTGAACCATTATTTATTGCTATCCGTCTTTATAATAATCCTAAACAAAGAGTAGAGTTAATACTAGTTAATATGATCCTCTAAGCAGACCTTCAATTGGCATCTTCTTCAAATTCATCCAATCATAATAGCTTTAAGAGGCTGCTTGGTGGTATTTGGGGAACTTGAAATTGGAATTCCCCAAGTAATTTTAGCGTGGTTGAAGCAACTTTAATATCCTTTTCTAGCATCTCTTGCCTCTTCTTCTACGACAAGCTTCTTCCTTCCGGGTAACCAATGTTTTCTTTTTAAATATTGTCTTCAATTTCATTGTTATTCTTCCGTGATTTCTATCTCGAAAATTGTTGATAGAAATTGGCCGTCATGTATTGTACTAATCATGAAACTGAAATTGGATAATATAAAAAGGGACTACAACAGTGGGTATGCAAATGGAATGGATTGTCCCTTTTTAGTTGGTTATGTAACTATTTGTTTTTGTGGATTATAATATGTTTCGTAACTTTGTTTGTGTTTATTACAGTTCTGCACTTTCTAGTAATTTTAGTGCTGTTATTTCATTGGTTTTTTTGAAGCTGTTTTTTAGTTTGTTTTGTGCTGATTTTTTAAAGTTGTTTTGTGCTGTTTTTAGTGCTGATTTTGTGAAGTTTTGTACCTGATTTTAGCTGCTTTTAAAGCTGATTTTTGCTGTTTTTAGTTGGTATTGTGCAGTTTTCTAATGCTTAATTTCGTCATTTACTATACAAAATTGCAATGCCAAACATAAGACAGATTTAAAATTCCCTAATGTCAACCAAACGTGCAAAACACACGATCTTGTTTGTCCATGTCATCGACCATTTGAATGGCCTTTTGTTACCTCACCAAAACACAAGACCGTGTTTACATGTCTTTTTCACATACACAATTGTTACTTTCAAGTTTCGATTTCAAATTTGATGTGTTACTTCTGATGATAAAATCCAACATTTCATTTTCAAGATGAAATCCGAATTTGTTTGAAACCAAAATTCAAGGTAAACATAATTAAAGCTCATTATTCCAATGTATATATATTGAAATTTTGAATTCACTGGAAGACAAACCAGCAACAAACTGCGCCGCTAGCCCTTTTTGATTGCAAAACTAATTATTTTGAAAACTACATCTGCGGATCTAGGTGTCATAACATTACTATGCATAAGTCGTTGGACTCTGTTGAGAAACTCCATTACCTAAGGTGCAAGGAAACCAAAAGTATCAAACACGAAAGGAATAAAACATGTTGATTTTCAATTCGCACTTTCAACCCACGAGAAGAGAAGCCCCGGTTAGATCCATACATGCATGTTTCCTTCCAACCCATCGAAAGAACAAAACGTCTGCCGGTCTGAGTGTGGATCTTCCATCCAACGGGCCTGTCAAAAAGTTCACATGTGCTTCTTTCTTGGCGGAGATCCCAGCACGCCTACAAACATCATTATTCTAATGTTAGTTTCGCCGGTTAGTATACACATGTTAATGTTAGGAGAGGAGTCTTTGATTTAGATTTATATTGCCTAACCGGAGTATCGCATTGACCAGTTTCAAACCCTTTCAGCTACCCCAAATGTATACCTAGTGAGGTTTGGACCCTACCTAGACCACTTGTGTAGTGGTTAGGTACTTAGGTGCATTTATCACCAGACTATTTGATGGTGGTTTATATAATTATGCACGACATTTGATATTTTTTACTATAAAATTTGTTTATATAATTGGAAGTAATATATGGTGTCAATCAAATAATTCAGGTAAGTAGGAATTTCCAAAAAATTCCAAATTATATTGGTACAACACTATTAGTAATGAATCGAGTTATTTAAAAAACCAAACATTCCTCACATACTAAGGAACTCATCCACGCCATCCGTCTAAAAAAAATCAATGGTTGAGATTAAAAGCATTTTAATATTTCACCCATTTTTTATAATTTAAATATCTCTTAAACCGTTAATCATTAAGCGAAAATAATTACCCGACGAGCATTTAATTATCTTTCTATAGACGGGCACTTTGATATACTTTCGACAAAAAAAATCATTTTTTTCACGTTTTTTTTTCGTGGCCGAAAAAATCATATATGATATATATGTGATTTTTTCGGCTACAAAAAAAAAAAAAAAAAAAAAAAAAAAAAAAAAATGAAAAAATTGAAAAAAAAAAATATTTTGTCGAAAATATATCAAAGTGCCTATCTATAGAAAGATAATTAAATGCTCGTCGTAACGGTATATTTTTTTCGCTTAACGATTAACGGTTTGAAATATATTAATATTTGAAAAAAAACTGATGAAAGTGGGTTTTTTAAATTGTGATCAAATAAAGATGGAGGGTGGAGATTAGTCCCATGGTATATTAAAAAAAGTTTAGTCCTCAAATGATCTTAAATCATTAGTAATTAGTAATATCTTATGTTCGCGTACAGAAATCCAAATGATATGTTGATTTCAAAGTGAAGAAGTTGTCTTTGAGGTGAGTTCATCTCTATATCTATATACAAGTATGATTTGCAACAATTGTAGTAAATGAAGTATCATTTTGGTATAATCAAAGTACCATTATATTTTGGAGTCGTGTGAATCAAAGGGATATGAACGATTATGAATTATCGATATGCTTCATTATAATACTTATTGTATCTTATTATGTATTATAATATGTCAAAATATCGTACTTAAGACAGCTACAATTGTGAATGATCATCTTATTGCATTCATATTCAATAGTTTTCGGTTTGCATTATGTACATATTCAATAGTATTGGTAAAAGAAAGTAAACTGCAACAATGATCAATGAGTAAGAAAGCTTATGGTCTTTCTCCTTTTCTTTTCCCTTAATAAAGACCACTCTTTTGCAACCCCATCCATTACACACTTTTTAAACAAACATATCATGTTCACATTGCTGAAACAAGTAATGACTTTTTAACGATCAAATTGATTTTTCATTGTAAATATATCAGGTTTCATTATAATACAAAAGAAAAATAGAAGGATATGAAATAAATAGCTAACAAGCAATTATACGAAAATATAAAAATGCAAAAAATGTAATAATGTAGACCTAATTTATTTGTTCAAAATAGCTCATTCTTGCAAAAGTATTTAAAAAATGAGGGATTAATCTCTCTTCTGATACTTAGCTCTGCATTGTAAATAATAAATATAATATGGAATGATACAAAAAGCCCTTATAAATGATTTTGTTTGTTCAAAGTTTAAACATCATTGCTCTTTCACATATATACGCTTGTTAATTAATTGTCCATCTCTTTCAAATTAACGACACCTTGAAGCTTTGAACCCTGCTTACATTAATGGCGTCAACTTCAACTTCATCAGTTCAAAAGAGCTTCAAATATGATGTATTTTTAAGTTTTCGAGGAGAAGACACTCGTCACAACTTTGTTAGCCATCATTATAAAGCTCTTGAGCAACATGGGATTCAAACTTACAAGGATGATGAGAAAATTGAAAAAGGGGAAACGATCAACACCCAGCTCATCCAATCCATTGAAGACTCGAGATTCCACATCATTGTTTTTTCTAAGAACTACACATCTTCATCTTTGTGCTTAGATGAGCTTGTCAAGATTATGGAGTGCCGGACGGCGAGTGAGCAGACTGCTTACCCAGTCTTTTATGATGTGGAGCCCACGGAAATCCGCAAGCAAAGTGGGGTGGTTGGAGAAGCTTTTAGAAAACAAGAAAATAGAGAAGCTGCTGGGAAATGGAGGAAGGCTTTGAAAGAAGCAGGCAATCTTGTTGGGTGGGAGTTGAATAAGACTGCTAATGGGTAATTATTCTTAATTTATCTGCTATATGAATTAGTGTTAGATCTTCTTGATGATTAGTAATTAGTTAGATCTTCTTCATTGTTATAAGGATGAATCCAAATTTATCCAAAAAATTGTCGACGTGATTTTCAAAAAGAAATGTTCGAGTAGTTCGAGTGTTGACGGAAATTTAGTAGGCATGGAAACACGATTAGAAGCTGTCCTTTCATCTTTAGAACTTGATGCTGATGATGTCCGCATGATTGGGATATGGGGGATGGGAGGTGGGGGGAAGACAACTTTGGCAAGAGCTGTTTTTGATCAAATATTCATTCAGTTCGACAGTAAAGCCTTTATTGAAAATGTAAGGGAAGTTTCAAAATCCTCTTTGTATGGTTTGAATAAGTTGCAACAACAAATTCTTCGCAGTGTATTAAGTGATAAAGACATCACTGTACATAGTGTTCATGAAGGAACAAACATGATGAAAACTTTGTTGCGTGGGAGAAGTTCTTATTGTTCTAGATGATGTTGATGATAGAGAACAACTTGCGGCGTTAGCAGGTGAACCTAACGAATGGTTTAGATTTGGAAGCAGAGTTATCATTACCACACGAGATAAGCAAGTCCTGTCACCCCACGAAGTGAAGTTCATTGACGTCAACATGTTATCGCATGCGGAAGCGATTTGTCTCTTGAGTAAGAATGCCTTAAAAAGAGATATTCCGAATGAAGGGTACGAAGAGCTATCAGGAAAAGTTGTAAAATATGCTGATGGTCTTCCCCTAACGATCAAAGTTTTGGGTGCGACGTTACATGGTCAAAATAAGTGTGAGTGGATAGATACGCTAGAAAGACTAAAAACAATTCCTTTGAAGGAAACCTTGGAAAAATTGGAATTAAGCTATAAGAATCTAGATGATGACTACAAGCAAATATTCCTAGATGTTGCATGCTTACTCAAAGGTTGGCCAAAAGATGATGCAATTAGAGCGCTTGAAAGATGATGCAATAAGAGTTCTTGAGCAGAGATCTCTCATAACTATTTCTGAAAATGGGGAGTTGGGATGCATGACCATATAGAAGAAATGGGCATGAATATTGTTCGTCGTGTAGAACCCAATGAACCAAAAAGGCATAGCCGGTTATGGATTTCCAAGGAAATTGAAGATATACTGGTTAATCGCTCGGTAAGTATCAAGTTATTTGGGTTGTTAAACTAAAAAGTCATTATGCTTTTCTAAAAGTTCGATTTAATCATTGCACAAAAACAAATTTTTTATTACATCATTAAACAATATTCTTCTGAACCCATTCACCTTATGGTTTTATTCCCCCCCCCCCCCCCCCCCCCCCGGGTCTCAAAAATTATTGTCATGATACAAAAATCACATAGTTTAATAAAAGTAGGGTCACGTTAATTTTCAACCACTCAAATAGAATATTCCCTCACAAAATTTTATAGTTTTTACTTAAAAAGAAAAGCGGATAATAATTTTGAGACATCCTGAAAAAGAAATATGAACTATAATCTTGAGACGGATGCAGTATATTTTTTTTGTCTTTGTGGTTTGCTATGTGTTTCACTTTTAGTCTGATAGTTTCAATCATCTCGGATAAGGTCCTAAAATGAAACACTCGTTACAAATTTGTTAGAAATTTACTAACACTAACTTATATATGGTAGAAATTTACTAACACTAAAATGAAACACTCGGATACGGTCATAAATGATGGCAGCCTCCTTGTGGTTTGCCAAGATTGCAAAAATCGTTGATGGTCTTTCATAAGCAAAGGACCAAATCAATCTCAACTTTTTTCACATGGAGGCCACATGCACTTATGAAAGACAAAGGACAATTTTTGCAATCTTGACAAACCACAAAAAGGATTTTTTTCACTTTACCCTTTTTTATAATATACATAGAATTAGGGGTGTTCATCGGTTCAGTTATCAGGTTGTTGGTTTATTCGGTTCGGTTAAAAAATTTGTAGGTAAAACAGAACCGAACCGAATTAAGATTTGTTAAACTGAACTATATAACCGAAGACCAAATCAAATAACCCGAATTACATAATTTTAATTATTTAATTATATAGATTTTTTGCGCAAAAAAAAAAAAAAAAAAAAAAAAAAAAAAAAAAAAAAACTGAAAAAGTGTTATTTTTTACTAAGGAGAATAACAAAAAAAAAATGCATCTAACTTTTCATTTTTTGTTATTCCGTGTAGTCTTCTTTATTATTTGCTATTAAAACACAAAATTTTAAAATTTCGACCTTTATGTGTATTTTGTGACCAGTTTACCCTTACGTTAGTGTAAAATAATTATTTTACATGAACAAAATACATACAAAGATCGAGATTCTCAAGGTTTGTTTTTTAATAGCAAAAAATAAAAAAGACTACACATAATAACAAAAATGAACAACTTAGATACATTTTTTTTGTTATTATCCCTTTATACTGGTTTTAATGTTTTTTTCTTTTTTTTTTCTTTTTTTTTAAATATAAATTATAAAAAAAAATATATATTTATGTGAAGTCAGTTTTCTGTTCAGTTCGATTTTTGTTTTGCTAAACCTAAAACCGAATATCCAATTATGTTCGGTTCGGTTTTGGCCAATTTGGTATGGTTACAAATTCAGTTTGGTTCGGTTTTGGTTATCGGTTTTTGTGGGTCAAACTTGAATTCTGCACACCCCTACACAAAATAGCTTCATGATAACAAGTCATTTAACATTACTAGCCAAATACACTTAATTTATTAAGTCATTTGAAAATTGTTTGTTTATGACTTACAAGAGAAAGATGACTAAAAGTATTAGGGGTAATGGCATATAAATGTATCTTACTTGTCACCTTATCCTTTTTTATGTGTCGAATTAATTTTTTGCTATCTTATGTACCCAATTGCATTTTGGGTCACTTGTGGGTATTTTGTGATTTTTTTGCCTTTTAATTTATTAACACTCATATTACCTGAGAGAGACAAAAAAGTCACAAAATATATAAGTAACGCAAAATGCAAGTTAAGTACTCCCTCCGTCCCATATTAAGTGTCTATTTTCATAATGCATAAAGTTTTAGGAGATTCCACTAACTAAACTCTCCACAAATCAAATATTATTTTTATTGGTTGAAAGGTACAAGTGGACACTTATTTAGGACATCTAAAGATTCCATTGTGGACACTCAATATTGGACGGATGAAGTATAAAAAATAGCAAAAAGAATAATTTGATACGTATATAAAAAGATACGTGCAGATTTTCTCACTTATTCATTCTTATCTCACTATGATAATCCACCAACAATCATCAAACCCATCCGCCATTACACCATGTCACCATCACACTCAAATAACACAAAGCATTCAACCAATTCCTCTAATTTACTAGAAAAAACAAAGAAGGCCTAAATTTTATAAAAATTAGTAACCCTAACCTAAACATTTCATTTCAATTCCAGAAATTAACACATTTCTTTGGTAATGAAACAAAACTCATTGTCACTGCTATTTGAATTAGAGGGTACTCAAGCAACAAAATGTATAACACTCAATGCATATAAACTGAATTTTATAATCTTGATGAAAGGTCTCACAAACATGAAGGAACTTAGATTTCTTTATGTGACTTCCCCATATGTAACTAAATACGAAGTTAGCAAATGGAAGTTTGATGAAGATAGACTACACCTTCCAAATGCCTTACGATTTCTGAAATGGAGAGGTTATCTTTTTTCAAGTTTACCGAAAAATTTTCAAGCAAATAATCTTGTTGGACTTGATATGGATGAAAGCAATATGGTTAAACTTTGGAAAGATGGACAAGAAAAGGTAGAGTAATTAATGGTTGATTCATTAATTGCTACTTTTATCTATCCCTCTTTTGTTAGTCATTACACCAATTACTAACATTTATCTTTCCATTTTTTGTTGCTTTTGACAGCCTCTTTTAAAGCTCAGGTTCCTAAAGTTCACCTGGTGTCATTATTTGAGGACCCTTGACCTTAGTGTGGCTCCGAATCTTGAGACACTAATTCTTGACACTTGTTGGTCTTTGGTAGAAGTTCGTTTCCAGGTTACTCCAAATCTAAAGGAGTTATGTATCTTTGATTGTGATAGATTGAAAAATATACACATGCCTGCTGAAAGTCCAAAACTCAGATCTCTCGACCTCGGTAATTCAAAGTTGAGGACCCTTCACCTCAGAGTTACTCCAAATCTTGAGACGTTAAGAGTCAACAAATGTACTGATTTGGTCAAACTTCATATTCCTGCTGAATGTCCAAAGCTTGTTAATCTCAACCTCAGTAATTGTATTCAAGTTGCGGAGTTGCCTGAGGAAATCGGACAATTAGAATGTTTAAAAGAGTTGAATATCACTGGAACAGGCATTAGTCATCTTCAAGAGAGTATTTTTAGGATGAAAGGTCTGCGTATTTTTGGGTCTAGAGAGCTTCTTGAGTCATGTGGTTTTACATCCGAGATAAAAACCTCAGATGATGAAACCATTGATATTAAAACCTTTAAAAGATATTTCAAAAAGTATGTTGAAATATCTTAAAATTTTCGAACTTAAATCTTGCTGGCTACTAGAGAAGTTACCTGAGAATCTTGGTCAATTACAATGTTTAGAGAAGCTAATCCTAACAGTGTTTTTTTACGAGATATTCCAAACAGCATATGTGAGATGAAATGTCTCAAATATTTCCATCTCCCGTATTGTACTCAAGTCGCAGAATTGCCTGAGGAAATTGGACGGTTACAATGTTTACAAGAGGTGGATATCACTATAAGTCGGCTTCCAGAGAGTATTTTTATGGTGAAAGGTCTGTGTATTGATGGGTCTAGATGGCTTCTTGGGTCATGTGGTTTTACATCCGAGATAAAAACCTCTGATAACAAAACATTCTGCTACATATAAAGCCCTGAATAGCACATGCACCAAAAGGAGAAGCCCCCTGTACCATGGTGAGTGATGATTTTGAATCCAAAGGTCCAAAGGCTGCATTAAGAACTTTTTTAACATGTACTTTCTCCCTTCCCTATAAATTGTCTTATGTTTGATGAAGATTGCAATTATTTCCGTGTCGGATGTAAAAGATGTTCCTCACTTTATTGAAAGATTGCAATTATTTCCGTGTTGTATCGTCATTAACATTAGTAGGATAGTCGCGTGTTACTAAGCCGATACCTCCAATTAAAACTCTCGAAAAACAAAAAATTTGATTACACATTTTTCTTCTTTTGTGCAATTCTTCTACAAATGCACTCTAATCTGGTAGTCTTTCATAATTAAAGAATTAATTAAAATATTAGGCCACAAGGTGCAGCTCGCCACTCCTCTTCGTTAGTCCACCATGGCACCTCGCCACTGTACCTCGACCCTTCAACTTTTCTCGTCACTTTGATGCCCATCGTCTGCACGACGAGGCAATTTTCCAGACTTTGAAAGTTTTTATTTATTTATTTATTTTATTATTTTTTTTAATAACTTGTAAACATTTTAAGTGTTTTTAAATATGTATTTAAATATAATGTTTTGTAAACTTGTAAATATAATGTTATGTAAACTTGTAATATTTTATAAAACTTGTAATATTTTTTAAAGTATGAAATGAAAAAACATTAAACATCTAAATTGAAAATACATTAAACATGGAATTGAAATTACATTAAACAACGTACGGTTATTAAAACATTAAACTACGATACGGTAATTACAATAAGGTTGTAGACATGTTCAACGATATTCAAACCGTCGGTGACAATCGTAACATAAATATGGTCAGGGGTAAATGGACAATAATTAACTTGGATTGTATACAATTCAACGCTATTTTCAATCAGTTGCAGTGTACAAGCGGAGAATATTTTCAATCAGTTGCATCATACAATGATTGTCTGTATAATGCAAAGACCATTTTTGAACAACGCTCTATTGGTCGGAGAAGCTTCCAATATGTTCACATGTGGGAGGTTTATGGCTAATTTATGGTTAACGGTGTTGTATGATTTGTTTTTCCTATCGTGTTTTTTTCGTATTGTTTTTTAACCGTATCATTATTTTACGTTTCGTATGTTTTTATCGTGTTGTGTTATACTTTTATATTTAATGAAATGAATAAAAAAATTATAAGTGGTGGACCCCAAATGAGTAAGTTGAAGTTAGTTGTTAGTAAGGGGGTTAATTGTGGAGGTTTATTAAAGTGATTTGACACCCCGTGGGCCCCAAATGATGAAGTAAGGGTGCTCACTGCACCCTGTGACCTTATAACCGAATGAAAGGTTGACCGGTCAAACATCTTTTTATGTTGGGTGTGCTTAAACTATTTGTGACATATACTTAACAACTTGTAATTTTATATCAAAGTAGTGCGTTGAGAATAGGGATATACAAACAAGCCAAACTTTTATCAAATAACTCGATCTTGAGTTTGACTCGATTGATTCGAGATTGAGTTTGAGCCCAATAAATTAGCTTGAAAAACATAACTAGTCGAGCTTGAGCTTTCAATAACTCAACTCGAGCTTTTCGAAGCCTTCATATAAATATATAATTTTACACATATTTATATAAACAATCTAAAAGCTAGTGTGAACGTTGATATAATAATTAAATATTTATTCTAGAAGCCTATAAGGACTTTTTAATGCTCCCGAACTTTTAACTGATGTTTAAGATTCGGTGTAATGGTCACCTATCCTGTTACCTCCAGCTCAGCGCCACATCAAGTTTTAGCACATCACTTAACCCACCACCAAACAAGCGTTCTTGTGATCACCTAACTAAACACATAAAAATACGCTTGGTCTAATAGTTTTTGTTGTTAATCCTTTATCCTACTAAGGTTATAAGAATTTATATGGTCTTAGAGCATCGAAAATGTATTTAGCTACCAATTTTTTTTTTTTTTTTTTTTTTTTTTTTTTTTTTTTAAATTCAATTTAAAAAAAAAAAAAAAAAAAAAAAAAACTTTTCTAAATCTTTTTTCTCTTGGTAGTTTTATCAAAATACATAAAATGGCGTGAGTATAAATTTTGTTCAAGTAGAAAAATTCCAAATATATTTTTTAAGCAAAAGAACTTTGCCCTACCTTCTATTACAGATACCTTTAGTGTAAAAAGTCATGATTCGTGTTAATTAAAATTGAAGTTAAACACAATGTTCCAAGTTTATATTGTTCTTAAATTTGATATTGGCTGACTGAAGAGATGGATTGACCCTCTGACTCGAAATTGTTTAGATGTTTCTTTGATCATCATATCACAGACTTTTTGACCAATTTTGCTAGAAATGACCACGATATTTCTTTTTTCCTTACAAACTTTTTGCACCCCACTAGCTAGAAATTGCGAAGATCGTTTTTGTTAGAATAAATTGCAAAAGACGTCCTTAAGGTTTGCCCAAATTCTAGATTGAGTACGTCCTTACTTTTATGAAATTGCAAACATAGTCTATGTGAGAAACTTTAGTCGATAGCTCAAATTGAAATGACTAAAATGTGATGCTTCTCCAACCCCAACTCAAAGGGTATTTTAGTAATGTAAAAGAGAAGGAAATATCATAAACCAACATTATTGGTGTGGGCCAGTAAATTGTTTATAAATGCAGAGTTTAAAGTCAAGAAATGGTCCCGAATAAACAAGAGTAGGAAGTGAAAAGTAGTGTACTTTAGTTAAAGTTAAAAAATTTGTAGTCCCTAGCTTAGAGATGGGTTCATCTTGATATACGATAGTAATAATATGATTTACGTGCATTGTATTAAAGTATTCAACGTTTTTGCAAATGACAGTTGAATTTTGCATGATTTAAAGATTTTAATTTAATGGTTTGAAAGTGTTTATTCGTTTGAAATTCAGATAATGAAACAGATTAAAGAAACAAGTACATGATCTTAAAAATGGTTATGCAATGATTAACAGGCCAAAAAGGACATCATTTTGTTTATAAATGTGAATACAAGAAGTGTATTTCGTAAATACAGTTGATGAAGAAGCAAAGGAAATATTATTTATTTTTTTTGAACATAAGGAGATATTATTTCATTTGACCAAATAAGGGGCTTTTGTTTCACCACGTATTTCTGCATTTTATTCCACATCACATTCAGATTTACATTGCCATTTCTTCTTAATATTCAGTACTCCTGAGGGGTCATTCATCTCATCCAATTGTTTCTTTTCAATCAGTTCATATAAATATATTTTCCCGAATAACAGCTTAATTTTATACATTGCTTTGGTAAGAACTAGCTTCAATGGCATCTACTTCAACTTCAACTTCAACCATTCAAAAGAGCTTCAAATATGATGTCTTTTTAAGCTTTAGAGGTGAAGACACTCGTAAGAATTTCGTTGATCATCTTTATAATGCTCTTAAGCAAAAAGGCATTGAAACTTATAAAGATGATGAGAAAATCAGAAAAGGGAAAACTATCAGTGATGAGCTTATCCAAGCCATTGAAGACTCGAACTTTTATATTATTATTTTCTCCAAGAACTATGCTTCTTCGTCTTGGTGCTTAGACGAGCTTGTGAAAATTATGGAATGCCAGAAGATGAGTGAGCATACTGCTTATCCCGTGCTCCTCGATGTAGAACCCTCAGAAGTCCGCAAGCAAAATGGGGTTGTTGAAGTTGCCTTTGCTAAACACGTAAATGATAAATCTGTTGGCAAATGGAGAGAAGCTTTGACAAAAGCTGCTGATCTCGCTGGATGGGAATTGAAGAACATTTTTGATGGGTAATTTCTTCCGTCATATATAATATTTTTCTGATCTACTTTTGGTTGAGTTGTTTAACATTACATCTCAACGGGTCAAATGGGCATATAAAATGTGAAATGAGTCAAATGGTCAAAAGTCATCAAGGTGTATATTTAGCAAAAAATTATTTTTTATTATTGTAACATAGTTATATCAGTTATCTTTACCCAACCGACCCAGCCTATATGCTATTCTTTCACTATCTATGCTGCAAGGGTTATCCATGGCATCTGTTATTGTATTGTCAACCTCTAACTCACAGTTAATCCTTTTTTGAAAGGTCTAAAATGATTTATGATTATATTAGTATGTCATTACCTCATTTACGGTTTTATGTCTTATAGATCTGAAATTGATTGTGTAACGGCGTCTTTAACATGCAGGCATGAAGCTAAACTGGTTCAGAAGAGATTGTGGAAGAGATATCATTAGAGTTGCGTTTTATTAATTCGGGTGTTGATGAAAACTTAATAGGCATGAAGACCCGGATAAACGATGTTGTTTCTACCTTAGAATTAGATGTTGACGATGTTCGCATGATAGGGATCAAGGGGATGGGAGGGGCGGGCAAGACGACTTTGGCCAGAGCTGTTTATGATCATATATCCTATCAGTTCGAAGGTTGTAGCTTTGTTGAAAACGTCAGGGAAAAATCAACACCGTCCATGTCTGGTTTGAATTTATTACAAAAACAAGTACTTTCAGATGTTCTATCTTATTGTTCTAGATGATGTTGATAATATAGAATAACTTGTGGCGTTAGTCGGTAACCGTAGTTGGTTTAAGTCGGGAAGTAGAATTATCATAACAATTAGGGATACACAGGTACTAATAGTACACCAAGTGAACTTGATTCATGATGTACATTTGTTAGATGGTAAGGAAGCAATGCGTCTCTTTAGTATGCATGCATTTGGGAGAGAGATTCCAGTTGAAGGGTACAAAGAGCTATCGGAACAAGTTGTACGTTATGCTGCTGGTCTTCCCCTAACTATCAAAGTTTTGGGATCGTTTCTATGTGGCAAAGATGATCTTGACTGGAAAGATGCGTTAGAAAGACTACGAACAATTCCATTAAATGAAACTATGAAAGTTTTGGAGTTAAGCTATATTGATCTAGAGGAGGATTACAAGGAAATATTCCTCGATGTTGCATGCTTACTCAAAGGTTGGGAGAAAGATTATGCAATCAGAGCGCTTGAAAGCTGTGGATTTCGTGCTCGGATTGGTTTGAGGGTTCTTGAGCAGAAATCTCTTATAACTATTTCTGAAGATAGGTACTTGGGTATGCACGACCATATTGAAGGAATGGGCAAGAATATTGTTCATCGTGAGAACCCCAATAGACCTGAAAGGCATAGCCGGTTATGGATTAAGGAGGAAATTGTAGGTATATTGGCTAATAATTCGGTAAGTATCAAGTCATTTGGGTTGTTAGACTAAAAAGTGGGTATACTTTTCTAAAAGTTCAATTTAGTCGTCGTACAAAAGTCAAGTACACTTTTTCTTTATTCTTATCTCACTATGATAATCCACCAACATTCATCAGACCAATCCACCATCATCAAACCCCCACCACCAAACCAACACCCCCAGTAACCACGACCACCACCTTCAAATTAAACAAAATCTAAAAATCCCCAAATTTAACGAAAACAAAATTTTAACCAATTCCTCTAATTTAATAGAAAAAACAAAAATACCCAAATTTTATAATAATTAGTAAACCTTAACCAAAACACTTCATTTCAATTCGAGAAATTAACACATTTTCTTTTGTAATGAAACAAATCTCATGGTCACTCCTATTTGAAGCAACAAAATGTATAAGACTGAATGCATATGGATTGAATTTTGAAATTTTAATGAACGGTCTCGCAAACATGAAGGAACTTAGATTTTTCACGTGTATGACACAAATGTAAATGAAGACGAAGTTAGCAAGTGGAACTTTGATGAAGATAGTCTACAGCTTCCAAATGCCTTACGATTTTCTGAGGTGGGATGATTATCCTTTTTCAAGTTTACCAATAACATTTCAACCAATAATCTTGTTGGACTTGAAATGGAGTACAGCAATATCATTCAACTTTGGATAGATGGAGAGGAAAAGGTAGAATAACGTTTGATTGGTAGCTTTGCATGATTCATTATGATGGTATATCACCTATTTGTCTGTCATATTTAACCAACATTTATCGTTCCATTTTTTGTTGCTTGTGACAGGCTTGTTTAAAGCTCAGGCTCCTAAAGTTCACCTATTCAAAGTTGAGGACCCTTGACCTTAGTGTGGCTCCGAATCTTGAGACACTAATTCTAGACAAATGTTATAATTTGGTAGAAGTTCATTTCCAGGTTACTCCAAATCTAGAGGAGTTACGTATCGATTATTGTAATAGATTAGAAGAATTACACATGCCTGCTGAAAGTCCAAGACTCAGGTCTCTTGACTTCCATAGTTTAAAGTTGAGGACCCTTCACCTCGGGAAAACTCCAAATCTAGAGAGGCTAAGCCTCTACAAGTGTACTGATATGGTCGAACTTTATATTACCACTGAATGTCCAAAGCTTATTACCATAGTCTACGAGAGCTTGTTTCATCCATAGTGCTTGTTGACATGCCTTTGCGCCGCTTACATACTGAGCTTCGGTTGTGGAGATAGCTAGTTCCGTTTGTTTCTTGGAGAACCAAGAAGTTAAGCAACAACCCATGAAGGTACAAATGCCACTAGTACTTTTACGATCCACATAATCTCCCGCATGATCAGAGTCGACGTAAACTATAGTTTCTATGCCGGTCCCCTTAGGATACCATAATCCTAAGTGCATAGTCCCTTAATATATCAGAAGATACGTTTAACCGCTTCTAAGTGAGAAGATTTGGGATCTTCTTGAAAGCGAGCACAAAGGCAGACACCAAGGTTGTAAAAATCGCTAGGCGTTAGTGAGGCGGTCGGGTAGGGCCTAGCGATTAATCGGTTAGGCGGGGATTAATCGGGGATTCATCGGATTGTAATTTTTATGCACAAAATTATAATTTTAGATATTACATTATATTATATGTAGAAGATAAGCATAATGCATTAAAATTCAAATATTTTAAGTGTTCAAATATAAACATAATACATAATTCTTTAATGTTCAAAGTCAAATATAGATATTACTCGGTTTGTTGAACATTTTTAAGCGATCTTTGACTGATTTTTTCTGATTAATCGGTTGTTGACCAATTTTTAAGCGATTTTGTCTGACTTTTAAGCGATTTTGTTGACCAAATTTTAAGCGATTTTGTTCGATTAATCCAATTAGACCGATTTTGTCCGATTAATCGGTTTGTTGACCCATTTTTAAGCGGTCTTTGACCAAAACGATTAAATAGCCCGATTATGATAAATCAAGGCACTTACTGAGCGATCAGCGATTATGCGGGAATTAATCGACCGCCTGGGCTGATTTTTACAACAGAGGCAGACACTAAACATGATATCGGGCCTACTTGCCGTTAGGTACAATAAACTTCCTATCATCCTTCTATACTTAGTACTATCTACGGATTCACCCTCTTCATCCTTGGTGAGCTTTGTGTCCGTAGCCATTGGGGTTTTCATAGGCTTAGTATCTTCTCATCCAAATTTCTTAAGCATTTCCTTAATATATTTAGATTGAATAAAGAATATTCCATCATCTAATTATTTTATTTGTAGTCTAAGGAAGAAGTTAAGCTTGCCTATCATACTCATTTCAAACTCGTCATGCATAATTTTTGAGAATTCATCACACATGTCTTGACAAGTTGAAACAAATATAATGTCATCAACATATATTTGGACGATTATGATGTTTGAATCTTTCTTCTTAGTGAAAAAAGTGTTGTCTACCATTCCTATCGAATATTCATGTTTGAGAAGAAAAGCTTTCAACCTATCATACCAAGCCTTAGGGGCTTGCTTGAGACCATACAAAGCTTTCTTAAGTATATAAACATGCTCAGGGTACTCAAAGTTAGTGAATCCTTGAGGTTGTGCTACATATACCTCCTCATTGATGAGACCGTTTAGGAATGCACTTTTCACATCCATTTGGAACAACTTAAAATCTAAAGCACATGCATATGCGAGTAGTATCCTAATGGACTCAAGTCTAGCTACAGGTGCATAGGTTTTGTCATAATCAATTCCCTCTTGTTGATTATAGCCTTGTGCAACTAACCTAGCTTTGAACCTAGATACAATACCATTTTTATCTAGATTATTCTAAATACCCATTTAGTTCCTATTATGGTGACATTCTTAGGTCTTGGTACTAACATCCAAACATCATTAGACTTAAATTTATTTAATCCTTCTTGGATTGCGATGATCCAACTTTCATCCTTCAATGCTTCATTAACATTTTTGGGTTATTCTATGATTGAAACAAAACAAAAGAGATTGCTTTTGTTTTGAGCTTGTGATCTAAAGGTTCTTTGGTTTAGGCTTCCTATGACATTATCTAAGGGATGGCTTTTAGATTCTTTAATATTGGAGGTTTCACCTATTTCAATGGTTTCTTAGGATATATCTAGGTTTTTCAGGTTTTCAACTATGGCGTTTTCTGCATCTAAATCATCATCTACCAAAGGTGATGTTTTAGGTGGAGGGGGACTCTCATCGAATGTCACGTTGAGTGATTCTTCGATGACCGTTGTTTTCTTGTTTAAAACAATGTAGGCTTTACTAGTTTGAGAGTAACCTAGAAGTACACCTTCGTAAGACTTTGGGTTGAACTTGGTGAGATAATATTTGGTGTTTAGAATATAGCATTTGCTACCAAACACTCTAAAGTAATCTAGGTAAGGTTTCCTACCATTGAAAATTTCATAAGGGGTTTTTCCTATGATTTGTCTAATTAAGTATATAGGTGGATGTATCTACGACATTACACCAAAAATTTTGGGGAATCGATTGCTCATTAAGCATGGTTCTACTCATTTCTTATAGGGTTCTATTTTTCCTTTCGACTACCCCATTTTATTGTGGATTTTGTGGAGCCAAGAAATTATGAGTAATACTATTAGCATCACAATAAGCTCCGAATTGAACTTCATTATCAAATTCTCTACCATGGTCCGTCCTAATGGAAACTATGTTGCATCCTAATTGATGTTGAATTTTCTTACTAAATATTTTGAATTGATCAAAAGTTTTAGTCTTGTTTTTTAAGAAACCTAGTCTAAGTGTACCTAGAGTAATCATCTACAATCACTAAGGTGTAAAGATTTCCTCCATAACTCTGTATGGCGGAAGGACCGAAGAGATCCATGTGAAGAAGCTCTAGACATCTAGATGTTGAGATTGTGTTCTTAGGTTTATGACTAGAGTGAGCTTGTTTTCCAACCTTGCAAGCATCACAGAAATATTGGTCGAACCTAAGTTTTGGAAGGTTTCTAACTAAATCCTTAGAGCACAATGATTGTAATAGACGCATGTTAGCGTGTCCTAATCTTCTATGCCATAAAGTAGAGTTATCATTAACCGTAGCTAAGCATATGTTCTCACTAGGATTGTTACTAATTTTCATGACATATAGGTGACCTTTCTAGCTCCTTTTGCAATTACTTTTCCGTTCTTAATGATCTCACTATCGTCTTTGGAAAAGATTACCTTGCAACCATTATCACAGATTTGACTAATGCTAAGTAAATTAAAACCTAGGTTATCTACATGCTCTACATTAGTAATAGTAAGAGATTTATGAGTGATCATACCTTTGCCAATGATATTACCCTTGAGCTTACTACCAAATGTAACATTACCTCCAGTACTTGCATTGTAAGATGAGAATAGCTTGCGATTACCCATCATGTGATTTGTGCATCCACTATCTTTGACCCATTCGTTGGGTTCCAGGTCAATTCCCAAGCATATCTAATGATAACACATACAAACTCAAATATATGGTCCCCAATATCTCATGGGTCCAAAGTTGTTAGCACCAAACATCCTATACATTTGTTGCATTTGTCTAGGGTGTTGAAATGGTGAGTAGAATCCTATAACAAGGAAATCATTTTTCCAATTCATGGAGTAGTTCTTATAATGATTTTTATTTCTAGTTGTTTTTTATCCAGTTTTTCTGTTTGGTATATTTGTTCTCCTAGGAGATGGAGGTGTAAATCTTATAGTTGGTTTGTTGTAACCTAATCTGGGTTTTAGTATTGGTCTATAGAATTGTTTTACTTCTTCTGCACTAGCAACGGGTGTTTCCGGTTTTCCTAGTATTGACTGTTTTGGACTAGAATTTGTAGTGGCTTTGGGTAAGATCACAGTCTTCCTTACTGGGGATGGTCCTTTATCGATGGGACGGTCCTTTAAAGGTGAGGGACCATCGGGTGATTTAAGGGACCGTCTCTAGTAGCCAAATCCGACTGAGATTTCACAAATTTTATTTGTTTTGATATGTTTGGTGATGCTTCAAAAAAGTTATAACATATACCAGTTTTATTGTCGGAGGCCTTTTGAGCTCCTATTAGCTGTCTAAGAGAGTGAGTGCTCTTTTCAAACTTATTTAATTTTGAGGCTTCCTCTTTGAGTTCCTCATTTTCGATTTTAAGAAGTTTGCATGATTTGCAGTCCGAAACAATTTCTTTTCCTTTCTCAAGTCTAGATAGCTTCTTTTTTAATTCCAATATTTCTTTTTCTAATTTAGACTTGGTGGATTTTAGAGATTTGTTTTTCACAATTATCTTTTGACTTACTTAGCAAATTTTATCATATTCATTATCTAAGTCAAGAGAATCTTGTAAGCAAATATCAAATTTGTGGAAATCGGTTTCGGTACGTACCTCTTTTGAAGATCCGGCCATGAGACAAGTTTCATTTTTATCATCTTCTTCACCATCACTCCAAGCACCGCTAACATATGCCCTTTGATTTTTGTCCTTTGTTTGATGTGGACAATCTCCAACTAAGTGTCTTGTATCACCACATCCAAAACATCTTTTCTCACCCTCGATGTATCTATCTTCACGAGCTTTTTGAGGAGCTTTCTTTTCCTCTCGTGGTTGTCTTACAAATCTTCCTTTTCGCTTAAAAAATTTCTTGAAATCTCTAACCGCCAATGCATACTCTTCGTCATCACTTTCCGAGCTTGAGTCTTCATCATCACTTAGCTCCTTTTTAGCTTTTAATGCAATTGATTTTCTTTCCACCTTGCTATTGACAATATCGGAATCATTTTTGATGATTAACTCATGGACCTTCAAGTTACCAATGAGCTTATCTAATGATAGAGACGCCAAGTCTTTGAATTCTTCAATCGCCGTGACCTTTGCTCTCCACTTCGGATGTAAGGCCCTGAGATATTTCCTAACACAACTTTTGACAGAAATTTCCTCATCGAGTGCTTTTAAACTCGTGATTATGGTGTTAAATCTAGCAAAAGAACTATGATAGATTCATCTTCAGGTATGATAAATTGTTCATATTGTTGAACTTAAAGGTCGATCTTGTTATCTTTGACTTGATTGTTACCTTGATGAGTGACTAACAAAGTTTTCCAAATGTCTTTAGCCGTATTGCACATAAAAACTTCTTTGAAATTCCTTTTTAGGTAAAGCATTGTAAATTACCATTTTTGCTTCATCATTTTTAGCTAGTTTTTTTTTAAGACTATCACTTTGTTTATCATAAGGAACAATTTCATTTTGTTTAGTTTCAGGATTAAATTCAATAGGTTTAAAGTCACCCATGGTAATAACATGCCAAAGATCAAGATCCTTTGATTTCACATACGTTTTGAATCAAGTTTTCCAATAAATAAAACTATCAGCCTCAAAGAGTGGTGGTCTTTGCATAGACTGCCCTTCTTGATATTTTTCAAATTCCATTGATCATTTCAAGTTTTAAAATACAGTATATTTTAAAATCCTTGATCAACGAAGCTCTGATACCAATTGTAGAGACTAGGGGGTTGAATAGTTTCACCGTTTTAATCACGTTTTTATAATTTTTGCTTTGCAACTTGTGTTTGATAAAATGATTCGATTCGAAGTTCACGTGAAATCAACACAACAATAAATATAAGCAATGATAAGTAAACAAGTAAAGATAAGGAAAGGAAAGATCAAACCGGCACACGAAGATTTATAGTGGTTCAGCTACGAAGCTCACTCCTTCGTCCCTACTCCACTCCTCAAGTCTCACACTCGAGAGTTTCACAAACACTATATCAACACGCTCCCTTATGGCAGAACAAACCTTACACAAGCTTACACCAAGTTTAACGACACTAAGCGGAATATCGAGTCATAATCCTAGCTAGAACCAATCTATCAATGCCCACGTGGCTTTACACCTCGTACCAACACGATGGCATGATACACAAAATACACAATATAAGATTTGCACTCAAGTCCTATTACATACACCAAGCAATGAATAAATGATGATAGATCCGCAACAATGGGATGAGATGAGCAAAACTCTTCTTCAACACTTTGTCTCTTGACTACAACAAATGTTCTTCTCTTGCACTTTAGAGGGATGATGAGTGTGATCACTTGTAAACAACTAGAACTAGATAATGTGATCAAAGGATAGGTTTTGGAAAGAATTTCGGATTAAAGAAAGTTTTGTGCACAAGAGGTCAGTTTTTCCAAAGCAAAACAGTGTAGTATTTATATACAACAAGACAGAGACTGACGGTCCATTAAATACCAGACGGTCCTTTAACGATAAGGGACTACTAGCCTATTTACGGGACCGTCGCGACAAACGCTCCCCTTTTTGTCCTGATGTGGTGAAAAACTATCTAGTGAAGTTATGCTGTCGGTTTTGAGCGGGAATAGTAGCTGTTAAGGATTTGAACATTTTCTAAATAAAACATTTATTTAATTTATAAAAAAATACTTTTGTAAAAATGTTTTGTGACATGAAAATGTAAAGTTTTAAATCATTTGATCACATACATTAGTTGGTAGAAGTTTATTCATACATTAAGTGATGTTGATGACGAAAACGAGTTTTCTCAATTAAGAACTTATTAATCGTAGTTTTACGTAACGTGTGTTTGTATTTTGTGATTATCAAAACTAGTAGAGACCGATTAATGCAAATGACGTTTTTGACATTATTTGTATTAACACGTATAATACATAGAGATATACTTAACTTATTTTGTATAGTAAAGAAAATAAAAATTATTTAGGCTCGTGAGCCTAGCTAATCGAGCAATATGTATGGAGCTCAGAAGCTCAACCTCTAGCTCGTTTAAATGGCCTACAAGTCAAACTTAAACTTGGCTCGTGACTCATTTACACACCTAGTCATACCAAACACAATAATGAACTTACAATTCTCTTGCTAAATTCGATTCCAGCAACTACAAATGGCATAACTCCAGCTACAAATTCCAAAAACACAATTATATGAAAAAAAAAAAAAAAAACAAAAACAAAACAAACAAACAAACAAACAAACAAACACACACACATTAATTAAACTCAAATAAACTAAAATTAGCTAGGTGGTGTTTGTTTTTGCTTATCAAGTGGGCATATGTAAAATTTGAAAAGCTCGTAAGTCCACTTTCTTTTTCTCCTTATGAGTCTAAGGTCATAAGCTTAACTTGGTAAGCAAAAAAAGCGAGCTTACGAGCTTTTCAAGATTTATATAAGCTGATAAGCCCACTTGATAAGGTAAGAATAACACCTTGTTTAAGGCTATTTGTGGGCTTACGAGCTTATTTGATTTTGGCTTATACTTCAAAAGTCCAAATATTATTCAGCTTGTTTTGAGGCTTATGGGCTTACTCGTTAATACAAGCTTAATCATATTAAGCTTGTATAAGCCCGTAAGTCTCGAAACAAGCCGAAAAATATTTAGAATTATGAAATATAAGCCGAAATCAAATAAGTTCCTAAGCCCGAGAATAATAACCTTAAAAAAACACCCCTTTAGTCACATTTACAAAACATACCAATAGTTCCAACAACAATCTGCTACGTAATCTCGGGATCACCCATAACAAAAACAACCTCCGAAGCTTCACTCACTGATGTAATTCTGTTCCGTCTTCCAGTCAACCGGCGACCATGTCCGTGCGAAAGTGTCTATACAAAAATATATACTTTAACAACAATTAAAGTGTTTATACGAAAGAAGAAAAATAGAAATCACATTATTATCCACAAAACACAAAATTTTTATTCCCTAACATAGCAAAGAAATTAGCATTTTTCAGTTAAAAGATCGACAATGTATTCATTTTGCCAAAATTCAAAGTCTTTTTAATGACACTTTTAGCATAAATAGTAAAAATTAATATATACTTTAACAACAATTAAGTAAATACTTTTCATGCCTTGCGAGTTTTTAGTCTTTTTCATAATTTACGCAACTTTTATTTTTTTTATTTTTTATTTTTTTCAATTATTATTTTTTGGTTGAAAGTTGGGCATTTTAGATTACGTTTAGTTGAAGGAAAATATTCATGTTTTTCACAAAGCACAAAATCTTTATTCCCTAACCTAGCAAAGAAATTACAAACATATTTTTGATGAATCGTTTCCCATATAACCTTACGTCCTAACACCCCCTCCCTTCCCTTAATCAAAATAGAACACATACAAAATTAGTTGAACGCGTTTTTTAGGTTTTCAATGCCTGGTCATGCATATAGTCTATGTTGGGCCAATTTAGGCTGCATATAATTTATGTGTGCCCAATGCTCTCTGACTAAATTCATCATAAAGTATACTAAGTATCAAAGACTTGATGATAATGAAATCAGCAACTTCAGCAAGGTTCTAACAAAGACACCTTCAAGGAATCAAAGACTACTTGAAGATACACTCACTACAAGATGCATTGTCAGGTCGAGTATAGGAACCAAAAGCTGAAGACAAAGAGATCATCAGGGTTTGACAATTGCATGATGATCTTAAAACTCTAACTGAACCATGAGTATAACTCAAAATATCTCTATAAACTTAGGCGGGACTTTTTCAATAGAGCAAATGAGCGGGATATGTACAATGGAAAAGTAGAGACAAATACAAGTACGAGTTGGTGAACAGTTGTTAACATTGTTCACAAAAGTATGGTTTGGTTCTTCCCAAGAATAGAAGCATTAGATGAAAGATGTATTTGTCCATTAAATGCTTAACATGTCAAAAGGAACTCACTTGACATGCTTATATGTTAGCCCATATAAAGAGAATGTTAGCCGAAGTAAAGAAATATCTTACAATTTATTGATACATTTAAGTAGAGCATTTACTCTTAACCTGAATTGGAAAAACTTATCATAGAGTCAAGATTTCACTTGCAAACTTCAACCTTTGTTAAAGTTTGTTTGATTACAAAGCAACAAATTGATATTTCAACGAGGATTTTCTATCCGCGCTCTGCTGTGCTACGCGGGATTTACGCTGAAATTATACGTATAAAATCTCATATGAATCGGTTTTAAGTTTTTACTCATAACATGTTTTAAACATAGACAAATAATTTCTAAATATTAAACTTTCAGTAGACTTTCAAATGTCAGGAACAATGTATGTTAATTTCTGTTACAAAGGGAGTATTCAAAGACGAATTACATAATTCAAGCTAAAACGTAAGGAGTATTTAGGTAAATGTTTATTTCTACGAAAAATAAAGGTTCAGGGATGATTTTTGTAAGATCAGTTAAACTATAAGGACCATTTATGTAGAATTCTGTTACATGGTTGGTCTTTAGGGATGGATTTTGTAACCACCGTTAAACGGAAAAGGACTATTTGTGTAACTCATATAGGAGTGATTTTTGCAATGAAAGTTAGTTTGAAGGGAAGTTTTATGTAAATTTAAATTACACGCATGGTCCCTGAGAACTAATTATTTTTACATGTTTAGCCCTTTAGGACCAATGTTGCAATGAAAGTTACACCTCAAGGACTGTTTGGTTTCAATATTTGAGAAAGACAAAAAATAATTGTTACCCGTTTGGTCCCCGAGAATTGACATATGTTACATCATTAAGTGTAACACAAAGTTTATTACTTTATTTATTACTACTTGAATCTTGATACAGTACCATTAAACGTTCTTCACTCTTCTTCACATAATTCCCCCAAATCCTTCATCAAGACCAACGCATCACAACACCACCGCATCGCCACTGGGATAACGACGCACTACCATTGCACCGCCGCCATAACACCACCGTACCACCATCACACTCCATTCTCGATTCCAATTAATCCGTAAGGTATGTGGTTATAATAATTCAATAAACTTAGGGCTAATATCGGAAATTGCCATGGCACTCAATTGAGTTATTTTAGCAGTTTGATTCATACCTAATGGCAGTTTTTGGCGGTTTGTTAACTTTCATAACCGTCGAATGACGCTGACGGTTATAATCAATTGAACTGTAAGTCTGTAACTGTTTTCGGCGAAATTTTCCATCGAGAAGGTACGTGTTTTCTCGATTGTACTTAATGGTTTCGTTTATTGGTTTATTTCTTTATATGAGCAAATAATGCGGTTTTACGGGATAGATTGCTAGATTTTAATGTCGATTGCGATTAGATTTGTTACAGGAACCTTGTTGATTTCAACGTGTTTTTAGAGGTAGGGGACGATGAAAAAGGGGATGATAACTACAATGCTGATATTTTTTGAAATTCAGATGACTAAAAAACACATAGGTATAATGGTACGAGATCACATACAAATTTAATCTAATGTTACTTTAGACGTTTCGCTCACTTCTCTTTTGAAGTTCTCATTAGTTCTTATGATGACTTTACATGGTAGACACGCAGCTGTATAAGAGAAACGCTAAGCACGCTGTGCTAAAACACCAAATATAACCGGAGGTCAACATTGATACAACACTTGTATTCAATCACTTTTCTGTCTTAAGTGCAGTTTATTACTTATGCATTATTGATAAATGCATATGATTTTTTAATGCAGGTAGTAAATAAGTATATTGAGCCGTTTGAAAGCAGACAAGAAAAGAGGTTGAAATCTGATTGCGATTTAAATGATTGCAAGGTTAGTGAAAGCAATGATCAGTGAAGTAACTTCTGGATATAAGTATTGGCATACTGTGTAGTAACTTGCATCAGAAGACGTGACTTAATTGTAGCTGAATTAAATAGTCTTAACTAATAGCACGAAACTAATGCGCTTTAGGAGACCATTGATGTCCGATGATGTTGCAGGAGATCAACGGTACTTTTTGAAGTTAGAACGGATGTATTTATTTACTTGCTTGAATGATAATAAATGTCCGGTCTCACTTGATAGTTTAATTAATAAATAGTAGAGTTGCATGGTGATAGTTTTTTTCTTCAAGGATGTATTTATTAGTGATGTAGTTTATACAACTTAGAAACAGATTACTCCGTGTTAGATTATGCTTCATCTTGCAAGAAACTACAGTATATTTTAGGAAACTGATTATGATTTGTTGATGTACTTGAAGTAGTTCCTGCATCTAAGATAAATTTCAGCTCTACGTTGATTGAATTTTATTTTTTCCATTGGATATTCATTTTTATACTCTCCCACTTGTTCTCTACGTAATAATGCAGAGTCATGGCTCCTCCTTTAATGTTTAAGCTTTTTTTGTTGTGATTTTACATGCCTGACCCATCTGAGATAAACATAACCTGAAGCAACCCATTCGTTCACAGGTGTTTGCTATGTTTTGACATTTTGAGGGTGTAATGTTAATGAAACAGGTGTAATGAATTGAGTAGGTATATACCTTTTGAAAACCATCCTACATGTTGATGTTGTACCCCTGCTTATAAAGTTCTTAAGCCAAAGTTTATGTTAAGAAATGACTCGCTTTTGACCGTTTTGAGTTATTTTTCAGGCTGCAGTAAATACATGCCACGTGGCGTTGCAAAATATTTGCTCTAGATTAACGATGAATTTGAAGACATTTCAGGTAAATGATCATGTTTAAAGCCTTTCTTCTTATAATATAAGGATAACTTTAGCTCGATACACAACAATGTGCTTCAATATCATCTTCTTGTTATGGCTGGTTACCATCAAGTGTGTGGTCTAAAAGTAGGATAATTGGAATTGGAGAAAATATGATGGCAAAAAACATAGCTTATTTGTTTATTATTATGCAGATAGATGCTTATGTTTCCAAATATATCAAGTTCATCACTCTCTAGTTATGTAGAGTAACTTCTTTTATGTGACGAGGCTAAAAACTCTTCATGCTCTGCTTGCATATTCAAAGAACAGGGGAAGGTTGCGACTTTAAAAGTAGGAAACGATGGATATATGAAAGAACATGAGTTGTTGCTGCACTCCTCTTGATGAAGATTCAAACCTATTCACTGGTAACATTCGATATCATTTACTATTACATTTCCTAATTGATGATGTATGAGGAGAGAGATACAGAACCAGTTAAAAATATAGCTCAATTTTTTTCCATCTAGTCAAGTTATGTTTATTTGCTATGCATACGAAGATTTTACCAACTGAATCCGGTATTGTCTTGAGGTAACAACTTATTTTATAGTCATCATATAATTCTTTATGTAAATCATTGTATATTTCTTGTTGTGCAGCAAGTCTAAATGGGTTCGAGACATTTTATAGTACATGTTAACTTGGCCAGGTTAGCGTGGCTGACATGTAATCACTCTTTTTTTTGCATCTTACAATTTTTAATAGTAGTTAATTCTAATCATGCTCACAAGAGGTGACCCGATCAGATACTATATATGGTCTGATTCTTTATAAGTAGCACATTAGACTCATTTCTAAATTATTGTCTTTAATACAGGAGCAATATACAGAAAAATATGGTGCAGACGACTCTCGACATTAGTTCTGGAAATATTTCTAATACACACAAAATATGGATTGGTCATGTTGGCTCCAAGAATGGAAGTTATTATGGATCTGGATGAGGGGTTGTTAAGTATTTGTTTCAACATGATACTGATGATGAGCCTTCGGTCAATAATGCACATGAGGACCTTGATCGTGTTGAAGACAAGTTGAAGGAACAGGAACTGGAACAGGGATTTATGAGAGATGAGATTGTCACCTTAAGGAATGCAAAGGATTATCAGTCCAAGAAGCTAGCTCAGGTTCTGGAAGCCCAAGCATCGTACGAGCAAAACCTAAAAAAGATAGTCTATGAGGAGGTTACTAAATTGGTTGCTCAAGAAGTCGGGAAGGTCGTCTCTCATGAAATGTCAAAAGCCACTCGTCAAATTTTGAAAGCAATTGGTGGTAAGAAGGTTTGATAGTGTTGTTTTCTTTAGTACTTGAATAAGTTGCAACTAGATGATAACTAGTTCAAAATTTGTTGAAAGAGTTCTTAGTCACATTAGTTTAGATGTTATGTTGGAATGGAATGCTTAGAAAAACTTCATGTATCGACATTTTTTATATATATGCTAATATCTTGTATCTTCATATGTATTATTGTAATTATGGTTTAGTGAAAGTTACCGAAATGCAATGTCTTAGATGACGACGTATAATAATGTTGCTAAAAATAGCGACTCAAAACTGAAATGTCGCTATAAACAGACAAAAATAGTGACTTAAACAGTGTCATATTACACCAAATGTGACATAGATAGCGACATAAAGAGTGTTTGGGGTGCACCAATTGCGACACACGTAGTAACCCAAATAGCGATCGGTGGGACAAACAGCGACTTAGTTAGGGACATAAAGAGATGTGACGCTATTTTAAATAGCGACTTACGAAAGGAAGTCGCTATAGTTGTCTCTATATGTAGCGACTTGTCTTAGATGTCACAAAATTTAGCGACTTCCTCGTAGCGACTTTTAGTGTCGCGTAACTAAATGCGTCACTAAGCCAAAATAAGTCGCTAAAAGCGTCGCTAAAAACGTGACTACATGGATGTTTTCTTGTAGAGATAATTAAAGCCAAGAAAAACCGGACCGTAATCTTGGCTTAGTCAAAAACTTACTTGCATAGGCTTGCAATCTTGTCATCTTGATCACAATCAACGCCCGGAGCGATCCTATACCATTTCGGTCAGAACTTTTGAGTTTGATGATTTCATTTAAGTTTAAGTTTCTTAGAGAGTTTTATCACTATCCAACGACTTGGTAGAGAAAACAAATACTTTAATAAGCAGTTATATTTTGACCGCCTGGAAAAGGAGTGTGACCCACTGTGAGAAAGAGTGCATTTTTATGCTTGTTTTTATGGAGATTTGCGTTCTGTAGTTCGTTTCAAATTTATGCTTAAATAACTAAAATAATGTACTATGTATTCAACTTTTACTGATATTTATAATCACTATTAACATTAAGAGCAAGGTTGGATCAAGTGGTTAACACCTTTACCTCTGGAGACAGAGGTCAACGGTTCGGTCCTCACCCCTTGCAAGGCCGAAGGTCCTTTTCTACCTCAGGTAGAACCGGATGCAGCATCTCTACCTTAGGTAGGGGTAAGGTTATCTACGTCTCAACCTCATTTGGCTGTTCTAAAATTATTACTAATTTATTTTGGGGATAGCTTGGTTCTATCAAAATACATAAGAAAATGAATCAGGGATCAGGTGGCTACAATACAATTGTAGCTAATATATTTCTATTTATTTTTTATCTAAAGCGATAGAAAATTATATATCGGTAAAAGTTAATAAAAAAACAAAGAGATTATGAATATCATTAAAAGTTGAATACTTTATTTTAGTGGTGACGAAAGATTATTCTTTATAATTAATAAAATATTATTAGTGCCCACTAACTGTATATAATATGCACCTTGATTATATGTCCTCACAAACAAACGGAGTTGACTTAATAATTTGCTCTACAAAGGTTATTCATCTCATCCATCTAGTTGCCTCTTTGCCATTAGTGCAAATAGAATTTCCCAAATCATAAGTTCAATGGCAACAACTTCAGCTTCATCCATTCAAAAGAGCTTCAAGTATGATGTTTTTTTAAGTTTCAGAGGCAAAGACACTCGCAACAACTTTGTTGGGCATCTTTATAAAGCTCTTGAGCAAAATGGGATTCAAACTTACAAAGATGATGAAAAAATTGAAAAAGGGGAAACGATCGACACCCAGCTCATGGAATCCATTAAAAACTCAAGATTCTTCATCATCGTGTTCTCTAAGGACTATGCAGGTTCATCTTGGTGCTTAGATGAGCTTGTCAAGATTATGGAGTGCCAGAAGGCGAGTGAGCAAACTGCTTACCCAGTGTTTTATGATGTGGAGCCCACTGAAGTCCGTAAACAGAGTGGGGCAGTTGGAGGAGCTTTTAAAGAACATAAAAATAGAGAGGCTGCTGGGAAATGGAGAGAGGCTTTGAAAGAAGCAACCAATCTAGTTGGCTGGGAGTTGAAGAAGACTGCTAATGGGTAATTGCTGATTTATATCTCTCGTATGTTAAGTTATTTGAGTCTTGTTGAATGGATTTCATATTATATAGTCGAGTTTTTAACTCAAACATGAAATGCAATTATTACTATTATGTTATTGCTCTGAACTTTGAAATCAATCATTTATGTGGGATTGAAGCAAGCTAAGGAAATCTCCTTTAATGTTTTATAGGGATGAATCTAAACTGATACAAATAGTGGTTGATGATATTTTCAAAAAGATATGTTTATTCTATTCGAGTTTCGATGAAAAATTAGTAGGAATGGAGATGCGAATAAACTGGGTTCTTTCATCTTTAGAAATGGGTACCGAAGATGTTCGCATGATTGGAATCAAGGGGATCGGCGGTGGTGGGAAAACAACTTTGGCCACAGCTATTTTTAACCAAATATCCCATCAGTTTGAAGGAAGCAGCTTTGTTGAAAATGTAAGGGAGGTTTCAAAAAACTCGCTATCCGGTTTAAAGGAGCTACAGAAACAAATCCTCAAAGATATTTTTAGCAATCAAGAGATCAATGTTAGTAGTGTTTCCGGTGGTATAAACAAGATGACCCAGATGATACGGCGTAAAAAGGTTCTTGTTGTTCTAGATGACGTTGATAGTACAGTTCAACTTGAGGCATTAGCTGGTGATCTTAATTGGTATAAACCGGGCAGCAGAATTATCATCACCACACGAGATGAGCAAGTGCTGGTAGCCCACCGAGTGAGCTTCATTAATAACGTCACTCTGTTATCTCACACAGAAGCAATTAGCCTCTTCAATAAGTATGCATTTACAAAAGAGACTCCAATTCAAGGGTACAAAGAGCTATCAAGACAAGTTGTAAAATATGCTAATGGACTCCCCTTAACGATCAAAGTGCTGGGCTCTTTACTTTGTGGTCAAAATGAGCCTCAATGGGAAGATGCCATAGAAAGACTTAAAACAATACCACTGAAAGAAACTATGAAAATTTTGGAATTAAGCTATGATGCTCTTGTTGGAATTTATGGATAAATATTAATAAACGTATGTCTAGAATCGAACTCGAGACCTCGGGATTGCACACGTTACGAATGAGTATTAAGAAATAATAATTAATATATTTATATATTTATTATTATACACAAGTATGTAACGATCGTTGGTATTGACCGTTAATGACTAACGACCGTTAGACGTAAATAAGGAAAAGATGTGTTTGTACAATATGGAAACAAGAGAAGGATCTAGAACCCTTTTTTGGGGTGCTAGAACCGGCCACACAAGGGTTGGGGTATTCCTAACCCTAACTTGTTCCCAAAGATTGTTAAACACTATAAATACAAACCTTAGGGTCAATTGTTTTCATAACTTTTGTGCACACAATTATCCCTAAGTTTTCTTTTTCTTTTCCTCTTGCTTAAACCAATCGACCAACACCTCCAAGGGTTGGATCGATTTTGTTTTATACAAAATTGGTTTCTTGTGTTGTTACTAGCATCACCTTAATACGGTTTAATTCGTGTGTACAAGAACGAGGTAACAACATACTTTTGTTGTTATCAAGGGATCGATTAACAAAAAGGTAAGGGCTTAATCATTGATCCATATAAACCCTAATTAGGGTTCTTCATATTGTTCAAGACAATTACTTTTGATTCTTGTTCGGGCTAGAATCACCACGGTACGTTCCTATTTAATTTATGTTAATCTTTTATGTGTTATAGATGTTCCTTCGCTTCCGCATATGTGTTTACCTATTTTATGATTGTCATGTTTTAAATATTCTAACAGTGGTATCACGAGCTTGCTATAACATGTAATTGATTACATAAAACACATAAAAAAAAACGTATTTTGATTGTTTTAGATACATGTTTTGGATCTAGGGTTTTATTTTTTTACCCTAACCCTAATTTTGGGGGGGGGGGGTCGATTTATTCCATGAACCCTAATTAGGGTTTGTGGTTTTATTAATTAATTGGATTAGAAACCCTAGGTTGCCTACATGTTTATGTGTTATTTGGGCGTATCATTGACCTAATTGGTAATTGTTATGCTTTGATCCGTGACGAAACATGCATGTTAGTCATGGGTTATTAATTGTTTATTAATTGTTTAGCTTTTCACATGTTTAGATAGATCTAATATTGGGGAATACCCCATAATTATTAAAATCAATTATGTGCTATGTGGTATGTGATTAGCTTTGGCCTACGCAATTGACTTGTCAATGTATGTGGCTCACTTCCATTAAGAGGTGAAGGCCCTAGTTAATTATATGCATATAAAAACCTAGAATTGATTTTGTTAGGATCTTTTCTAAAAAGATTGCATGTGGCTAATTGTTTCACCTTTATAATTGTTATGTTATTAGTTGTTTTGATTTGTCTTTATTACTTGTTTTATTGTTTAATTGTTGGACACGTTTGTAAGCAATAAAAGGGTAATTTTTTCATAAAGAAAATAATACAGACTAATAATGGTGAAACCCTAAAGTGATAAAGTAAGAATCTTGCAAGGTCTTATTGCCAATCGTGGTCCGATTCGCACGGTAATCAGCTCCCAGGCGAGACTAGCAAAATTCAAACTTTATTACTATTTTGAGATTGAATCCATAAACTTTTGCTTGATTGATGTTTTGTGCAAGTATGCTTTTAAAATTAAGTCTTTTAAGATGATATTCATAACCGTGATTTGAAGGCTTTGAAAAGAGCCTTAGAGTCTGCCTTGGTTATCACAATCTTGAATATGTCTTAAACGAATTACTTTTAAAATCATATGTTGTAGAAAGTCATCTTAGGGTTTTGGCATAAACCTCAAGTAAAACTTTGTGTATTAATTTCACGAATTGGATATAAAAAGTTTTATGAAAACTTATGTTATAAAGATGAGTGCATGCATCTTTATACATGTTTTGATTTTCACATCAAAAATTTATACCCTAAAATTTAAGTTACATGCCATCTAACTATAAGAAACACTTGAAGTTATTATTTAGTAAACGTGAGACGCAGGCTAAATTTTAATGACAAGGTAAATTTCCGAGTGTGCGTGAGACCACACATGGAGAATTTGCAGTTTCTAAGTTAGACGACTTAATTAAGTTGATGCGTGAGACCTAGAGCTTAAGGCATGAGATGGGATGAAAAATGCTTACATGACAAATTGATGAATCAATTTGATGTAAATCCCATAATGATCTAGGAATTGGAAAAGTGTTTGCCAATTATTGTTCGACAGATTACTATCTTTTATACTTTCACCACTAGCAGATCAACTGATGTGGTGGAATCTATGTAAAGTTGGATCCTAGATTTTCAAGAAAATATGTTGGTTATATGAATATAACCTTGGGTATTATATTTTCTTGGAAATATAAATTATCGAAAATACTAAAATTGAATTTTGTAAATTCTTTAAATGTATTAATGCAACTCAAAACCGTAAACGTATGTTATTCTTTTAATTGATCTACACCCGTTAGGGTTTTGGATAGAGTCAATGTTACAAAGAGAGTAAATATAGTCTTCTTTCCATTAGGAGAAGTGTGAGACTTAAATCCTAATCCTTTTCATGAATGAGAAAGGTATAATAGGATGATTAGAATTGTCTAAATTCTAAATACATAACTCATAGCAAAATTTAATAGTAAGATTATTTGCACTTTATGAGTTATTCAATTAGAAGCTAGACTGATTACTGCATAATGGTAAAAGACAAATTAGATTATTTTATCTAGTTGTTTTGATTTGACCATTTAAAGATACTACATACAATTGTTGGAATGGTAGATCTATACAGGAAGAAATTGCATGCCCAAGCCTTTTCAAGTTAATAATTTGGAATGTGATGAATCACATTTATATAGTAGATTACATTCCTTTATAACCTATATAATTGTTTGAATGGGTTTTCTTAAAAGATGTAGGAAAGTAAATAGTACACTATTTCTTTCACTGATTAATGAAACATTTACAATGTTGTCAAATTCAGTGGGAGTATTGTGTTCTTATGAATGAATAAGGGATTATTATTATGTTCTTTAATTCAGTAGGAGTTACAAGACTTACTGTCTTGATTATAACTTAGATTATCTTTTGAATATCTCAAGGTAATTACTTTCCAAATATAGACACTAATATTTTCAAGGATAGTTATGTGCGTTTCCTTGATTGATTGAGTAAACTCTATATCTACTGAGTTATGTTAATGACACAAATCATATTGTTCAAATTAACAAACGCGTGCGTGTTGTTTATATGATACATGGTGTTGTACCATGCACAAGTGGGAGAAATCTTCATTATGTGCAAAGTACAACACATGAGCATATGATTTAAAGGACTCTCTTAACTGCAAAGTAAGAGATTATAATTCTAATTAGATTAATAAATCTAATCTTAGAAACACTTGGTGTTGAAATTTAGTAAACGTGAGACGCAGGCTAAATATTAACAACAAGGTGAATTTCCATGTATGCGTGAGACCAACATGGATAATTTACAGTTTCTAAATTAGACATCTATTAGAACATGTGTCAATATGATAACAAGACAACTTCAACTATAATATTTATGTATTATTGGAATGACATAAATGCATGAAGTAATATAATACTACTTCAATAATTATGTATTCTTAGAATGACATAAATAAATGAACTAGTGTGTTAACTTGAAAATATTATTGAAACCAAATGATGGTGTTCAAAGATTACTTTAATTATACATGTTTATACTTTATTGTATAGTTATAAATATGAAGTCTTCTAAGTATTACAAGACTTATAATTAAGTAAGACGTTAGCTTGTTATGGTCTTTTAACTAAGACATATACAAGAAGTCATTGAGTTGATCAATGATTAATAACGTATAGTGGGATTATAACAAGTTTATGTTTTATAAGACATAAACATGAAGTGACTTGATTAATAAGTACTTGGGTTATAAAGCATGCAGTTGGCTTGAAAATACTATTATACCATTAAATTGATTTAGTTGGTAAATAGGTATGCCAACAGGAATATGGTTATCTTATATATATTGTTAGATCTTCTTACAATATTAATTCTAATTGAAATACCACATATAAATGGTATGTTCAGTTAGGGAATCAAACTCTTGTTAGATTGTTTGATTGAAGATAACTATGATTTCTATTCTTCTAAAAGTTATCAAGGTTAGAAATTGAGTATGACTTGAATATACTCAATTAGACTCCTAGAAGATTAATAAGACGTTATTGAATTATGAAATGTGATGAATCACATTAAGTCTTAAAATTGAAGTTCTAAATTTGTTAAGTTACTTATGTGAAGGTTATTAACAAAGAGCTTTCAATGCGTATTTGTAAAGTCCTAAAAGAGAAAATTGGATTGTTGCTCTAATTGCTAAGTACTTATATTCTATATAATACTAAAGGCAAGTGGGAGTATTTTATCTTGAAAAGATAGATTTACAAGATACATAATCTTCTAAAACCACACTAGTTAAAATCATGACGAGGCTTAACATGTAAATGATAAACCTCAAGATGATGGAATTATCATTCATAGATCCACTTGGATATCTCATATATTTAATAAATATACTGACGATTATATGATGTAATATTACCAAAATAATGAATTGGGTAAATTGCTCATAATATGAATGTTATAGATGCTGTTCATAAAGATATTCAAATTCAGAAAATTTGGTTTATCTTAATTCTTAATAGTTAGAGAATGATGATGAGTTTATTCAAAGATTTTGTAACCCTAGTGGTTTAAATCTTTGTGAAATAATCATATGGACAAAATTGTACACATATCTTAATGAATGTCTTATGACAAGATTATTAATCATACTTAAGCAATTAACTATGGTTGAATACTCTTTCCTAAGCACATTAAAGATACAAAGATGGTAAATTGTCATATTTATATGAATATGAAATTTGACAATGAATATCAAAAACTCTTTCTTGAATAATTACTTCAGCAAGGACGATAAGTAATCAAAAGGAGTTTGTGAATTCAAGAAAATCTTTGGAAGTGTACATAGTGCAATAATCCATGAATGGATAAATGCATGCATCTAGGAAATTATTCTTATGATAAATTATTAAATCTATGTTTAGGTTTATAATTACAATAAGGTAATTTCTAAGTATTCCTGAAAGCTAGTGGGAGTATTATGTTTAATTTACTAAATTGTATATGTCGTATAACATATAAGAAGTTACATTCCATATAAGTGAAATGTTAAGACTTAGTTTGGAATGAAACTGTAAGTGAAAGATTTAGAAAATAAAACATACAGCCTTGGAACAAAAGTTTATTATTTAATAAACATAGGCGAATGATTCTAATAGAATATGATATATCATTTAGTAAATGGATATACATATTTGTAAAGATAGTACATGAATAAAAATCTAAGTTTGACTGAAGAATTTTCATGTGCATTGTATTATTGTTGTATCATGCTTAAGTGCTTAAATGATTAGACAATATTTGATATCCAATTAAAGGTTAATATATAACTTGTGTAATAGATATTCTAATGGAAAATGTTTGAAATTAGAATAATGATCCTCAACCTGGAATAGCTCCTAAATATTACACTTTGGATATTAAGTTTACGGAAAATTTTAAAAAGCATATTGTGTTTAATATACAATGATGCTGGTTTAATTGAGATGACACTCAATAACTAGTCATGAAGGATTTCATGAGAACTGGTTGTGCTCAACTAAGAGCATAGTTGCATTAAACATTAAAGAATTAGAATACTTTAAACTTTAAAAGGTTTGAAAGTTTGATTGTCATAAATTGGTGATTGAGGATATCACACTATTTATGAAAAATTATGTGGCTATATCAAGATAGTTGGATTTACACATACAAGAATTTTAATTATTGGATTCTTGAAAGAAGTATTCTCAAAATTCGGATAGATCATAGTTAGATGAAATAATGCCTTGTCAACAAGTATGACTTTCATTACTTGAGGCATAATTGTCTTCAAGTTATTACTTGAGAAAAATTCATTAACTAGTATAATCATGCATTGATCTATTTTGGTATTTGGATAAAGGAAATTAAGCAATTATTATTTATAATGAATTAAAGTACTTAGTACGTTTGTTTTCATTAATAATATATTGTGTCCTATATTTGCATGTTTAAAATCCGTGAATAACTAATATTATTCTAAATTGTCCATTGTCAATTAATGATATGGGAATATCATTAAACTAAGACAAATTTGAGTATTGGTTAAGAATATACTTGAAAGTATATTGATGCGTTGACATACCAATTTCATATGATATTCGATGAATTGAATATAGGACTTATCCCAACTACATGATTTTACTTTATGGATCTTGTCAGTAAGTAAATCATGAATTTATTATCCTCAGACTTGAGATACCAGATAAGAGTCATGGATGTAGTGCATTTTTGTGAAGCAATCTACCGCTCACCGTAACAGGGAGTTATAAGGGTTGTTTTCAGAAGTGTTGCAAAGTTCATGGGTTATTCTTGTAGTCAAGAAAGAATTTGTTCCTTCTGATTTGTTCAGAAGTTTAATACTGCTGGGCCCCTCGTAGGGTTGACAAGATGTTTGCGTGCACACGCCCAAAGTCTATCAGATGTTTTGGTAATCTTGCTCAATCATAAACAACGAGAAACAGAATTGTTAATTAAAGAATGACTAAGATCCATATCTTTATTAACGTGGTATTAGAAACAAAAGGATGATAATAGTAATGATGAATCATTATAGGTTTTTCCAGGAAACCTTCCTCGAGTTGATCTAGGGGCATTGGCGTGTTGCTAGACGCTTACCAATGTCATTATGTTATTAATAGATATCCAAGTGGGAGCTGTTGGAATTTATGGATAAATATTAATAAACGTATGTCTAGAATCGAACTCGAGACCTCGGGATTGCACACGTTACGAATGAGTATTAAGAAATAATAATTAATATATTTATATATTTATTATTATACACAAGTATGTAACGATCGTTGGTATTGACCGTTAATGACTAACGACCGTTAGACGTAAATAAGGAAAAGATGTGTTTGTACAATATGGAAACAAGAGAAGGATCTAGAACCCTTTTTTGGGGTGCTAGAACCGGCCACACAAGGGTTGGGGTATTCCTAACCCTAACTTGTTCCCAAAGATTGTTAAACACTATAAATACAAACCTTAGGGTCAATTGTTTTCATAACTTTTGTGCACACAATTATCCCTAAGTTTTCTTTTTCTTTTCCTCTTGCTTAAACCAATCGACCAACACCTCCAAGGGTTGGATCGATTTTGTTTTATACAAAATTGGTTTCTTGTGTTGTTACTAGCATCACCTTAATACGGTTTAATTCGTGTGTACAAGAACGAGGTAACAACATACTTTTGTTGTTATCAAGGGATCGATTAACAAAAAGGTAAGGGCTTAATCATTGATCCATATAAACCCTAATTAGGGTTCTTCATATTGTTCAAGACAATTACTTTTGATTCTTGTTCGGGCTAGAATCACCACGGTACGTTCCTATTTAATTTATGTTAATCTTTTATGTGTTATAGATGTTCCTTCGCTTCCGCATATGTGTTTACCTATTTTATGATTGTCATGTTTTAAATATTCTAACAGCTCTTGAGGAGGATTGCAAAGAAATATTCTTAGATGTTGCATGCATATTCAAAGGTTTGAGGAAAGACAATGCAGTCATAGCGCTAGAATGCTGTGGATTTCATGCTATATATGGTTTAACAGTGCTTGAGCAGAAATCTCTCATAACTATTTCTGAAGATGGGTACCTGGGTATGCATGACCATATAGAAGAAATGGGCAAAAATATTGTTCGTCGTGTGAACCCCAATAAACCTGAAATGCATAGCCGGTTATGGATTAAGGAGGAAATTAAAGACATATTGGCTACTACCTCGGTAAGTATCAAGTTATTTGGATTGTTAAACTAAAAAGTCAAGTATACTTTTCTAAAAGTTCAATTTAGTCATTGTTAAAAAACAAAATTTTGTTTTATTATATATACAAAATAGCTTCCTTGATAAGTAGTAGTCAAATACACTTTCTCTTTTAATTCTTATTTCACTATGATAATCCACCAAGAATCATAAAACTCATCCACCATCACCCAACCACCACCCCTGCCACCAAATCACCACCAGACACTACTACAAAAAATGTCATGGAGACTGGTTAGAATGACCCATAAAGACTAGTTTTGGAACCACTCTCTCTGAGGGGGTATCTCTTTAACTGAAACATATAGAAAGTGGTTTTCTAACCGGTCTCTATTCAAATAACTGAGACCGTTCTTCTTATAAGAACCACTTTCTTTTATAAAATACTTGATCGGGAATTTGACAATGTTCCGTCAAAAATATTATGTTGCATTATGTATGTATACCAATATGTTTCTATTTTTTCAATACAAATGTAACAAAGAATGTATTTCTGATATCTAATTTGGTATCATAACAAACAAAAGTCAACAAATAACATTTATTCATAATATAATTCAATACAATTACATCTTTTCAAATGTCATAAACCAAATCCAAATTCAAAATCAATCTTGAAATTCAAGTAGCTATGTCCATATACGATCTACAAATGTAGCAAACCATCAATTTACATTGTTTCACATCTCTTTTTAGTGACTTGGACACCGAAACAACATTGTCACCACTTGTTCCAAAACATCTCCAACTCATCAAATTCCAGTGTATCTATGTATCCAACCTGTATACAAGTCAATAAATGTGACAAACAATAAGTAAAGACTTAATTGTTGTGATTTTGTAAGCTAAAAACCAAGAACTTAAATGTCATCTCAAACAGTTGTGAAATACCTTTGGCTTCATTTTTTTTATCTCCAAGTACTAACCAATTGTTACGACCGCTGCAAGATCATAAGATCTACATACAACAAGTGAATAAAGTAAGTTGTATACTATAAATGACACGTTAATTTCGTTATCGAAACAAAGTTGTGTAAAAAAGCTACTAAACTTATCAACACATGGCAAAGTAACTTAATATTTAACATTAAGAGTAGAAAGGTCGTATCTTAACACCTCTTGACATTATCGCACAATACACAAGTTACAAAAAAACAAAAAAAAAACAAAACTCACCTTCACGGTTAATCAAATTCGAGAAGTTATGATTTGTGAAACAACAAACCTTAGTTCATATTCGATGCTCAGGTCATTATGACTTTTTATTATTTAATATGGCTTTACCATTCTCGAGAAATGAGTAGCTCGGTGTCCGGTCTTCATGCCGATTCAACAAATCTGCGATACAAAAAATTTATAATTAGTATGCCAATTCCCATTTTACTTCTCGTGAAGAGCATGTATTCAAATAACAAAAAAAATACTTGCAACAAAATTCATAAATCCAAACACATGGTGAGTAATGAAAGCCCTATGTCCATGTTAAAAAATGAAGAGTCCATAAAATCTAAAATAACAAATTCAAAACCGTAAGTACAAAAATCCCCTGCCATGATTTAAGAAAGTAAGATTGAGAACTACAAACTTCAGCCTTTAATTTTGTTCACTCGTGAGAAAGAATAACACGAAGGAGGAGGTTGAAGTTTAGAGAAAGTGTTCCATTGAAATGGTGAAAGAAGTTACATAGGGTTAACTGAATTTTTATTTTAAGGGAATAATAATTGGGAAATGATTTGAACAATTAATTTTTTGATTGAGACACTTAAATCATATGCATTAAATTGTTGTACAGTGTATATACACTACTTTAGCTGGTTGTACATGTAATTGTGCAAATTAAAACATAATATGTGCAAATCATCTCCGATAATAATTATTGAAGAATTGATAAGGGGGTTACAAAGTTTGGGAGGTAGATGTCAAATTATGGCGCTTGATTGAAATTTTGGGGAAATAATTATATCAATTTATCAACGTCTAAAACATTTATATCAAAGTTATCGAGTTTTAATTTAATTCGTAATAGTTAAATAAATGAGAAAAAAATAAGGAGTACTAAAGTATATATTTACACCATAAGTAATATTATTATTGCACATGGATAAAAGCAACACATGATACATATAACCAGTGTTTTGAAACCCGGGTCGACCCGGCCGGGTTAACCGGTTCAACCAGTTCCGGCCAAAAAATGGGTTTCTAAAATTGGGTTAACCGGTTAGACCCGCCGGGTTTTGATTGACCTGGGTCAACCTGGTTCTCGAAACCCGGCTGGGTTTTGTTTTTTCAAAAGTTTTTAATAAAAACCCGGGTTGACCCGGCGGTCGAACCGGTCGAAAACATAAAAAAATAATAAATTAAAAACCGGGTTGACTCGGCGGTCCAACCGGTTGACCTGGTGCCGGTGACTCAAGCAGGTCGATTTCGAACCCGGTTTTCAAACATTCCATATAACAATGACGTTTAGGTGTAGTGCAAGTTAGTTTAGATACAAATAACAAAATCTTAGATCTCTGGATACTTTAGGCGTTTCTGAAGCACAAGTTTTGATTTTATGTAAAAAGTGAAAATAAGTGAAGAAAAGAATGGTGTGTTCTTAAGGGTTTTTTTTTTTTAGAACGAAAGTAATAATTAAATGTGAAAAAAGAAAGGAAAGTGTTTTTTAGCAAAACTTTCATCCCATTTTTTGATGAAAGTGACTGTGACAAAATTAATACATTTGGTACTCCCTCCGTCTCAAAATATGTCGGGTTTGACTTTTTGGGGTCTTTTTTGTTCAACTTTAACCTTAAATATTTTTATTTGCGTTATATAATATTTTGAAAAAATTATACCAATAAAAATACAATTGAAACTCAATATATTTATATATTTTGCATCAAGTATAATATAACACAAATAAAAATATTTACTGTCATGGTTGAAGAATAAAAACTCTAAAAGGTCAAACCTGACATTTATTTTGAGACAGAGGGAGTATATAACTAAATTGAACGTTGTTTAATTTAACTTGCAGTTAAATACATGATTGAGAACATTATTGTCAAATAACATTTTACCCATTTTCTTCTTACAACTCAAAAACACTAACAGGCTTTTAACAATCTTTCTTTTTCTTACCTCACCACTTTATATACTTCTCTTTACTTTCTTTTTCCTAAGCTTTTTCTTATAGTAATATGATGGTACTTCCGAAAGTTAGGTGTGCGAAAAAAATGAGCCATCACAAACAAAGAATTTTTTTAAAAAAATAGCAAAGAAACCAGTATTTGACCAAAGAACTGGTGTCAATGATAATAAAATATAAAGAATGGTCTATTACAAAAAAAAAACCGTTGTCTTTAACTATATGTAGAGACATGTTTTATATAACAAGACCAGTTTTTATACTTAATGGAATATAGAAACTGGTCTTTTCGAGAACACCAGTATTTATGCTTCCCTTGCCTCTTACTTTTTTAGCTCAGGAATTGGTTTTTTTAAAACCAGTATCTATTAAGAGGTTTCTATGGCCTTTTGTGTAGTAGTGAGACCACCACCTTCACTTTAAACAAAACCCAAAAATCCCCAAATTTAACGAAAACCCTAACCTTAGATTATCAAATTTAACCAATTCCTCTAATTTAATTGAGAAAACAAAAAGACCCAAGTTTTATAAAAAAATAGAAACCCGAACCGAAACAATTCATTTCAACTCGAGAAATTAACACATTTTCTTTTGTAATGAAACAAATCTCATGGTCACTGCTATTTGAATTACAGGGTACCCAAGCAATACAATGTATAACACTGGATGCAAAGCGATGGAATATTGAAATTTTAATGAACGGTTTCGCAAACATGAAGGAACTTAGATTTCTTCAAGTGTATCCTAAAATTGTACATTTCGACCATGTTAGCAAATGGAACTTTGATGATGATAGTCTACACCTTCCAAATGCCTTACAATTTCTGAGCTGGGATGAATATCCTTTTTCAAGTTTACCAAAAACATTTCTACCAAATAATCTTGTTGGACTTGAATTGAATTTCAGCTATATCGGTCAACTTTGGAAAGATGGAGAAGAAAAGGTACGTAGAAGATTTAATGGTTGATTAATTGCTAGTTTTATCTTTCCCTCTTTTGTTAGTCATTACAGCAATTAATTAACATTTATCTTTCCATTTTTTGTTGCTTATGACAGCCTTGTTTAAAGCTCAGGTTCCTAAAGTTCAGACATTCAGAGTTGAGGACCCTTGACCTTAGTGTGGCTCCGAATCTTGAGACACTAATTCTTGAAGGTTGTTCTAGTTTGGTAGAAGTTCGTTTCCAGGTTACTCCAAATCTAAAGGAGTTACGTATCAAGAATTGTTGTAGGTTGAAAAAATTACACATGCCTGCTGAATGTCCAAACCTCAGATTTCTCGACCTTTGTGATTTAAAGTTGAGGACCCTTCACCTTGGGGTTACTCCAAATCTTGAGGAGCTAAACCTCTCGACCTGTACTTATATGGTCGAACTTCACATGCCCGCTGAATGTCCAAAGCTCATAATTCTCCGCCTCGATAACAATTCAAATTTGAGGACTCTCGACCTTGGGCTGATTCCAAATATTGAAATCTTGATTCTTGAAAATTGTTATGATTTGGAAGAAATTAATGCTCCTGCAGAATGTCTATGGAAAGATAGAGAAGAAAAGGTAGAATAATTAATGGTTGATTAATTGGTAGTTTATCTTTCCCTCTTCTGTTAGTCATTACACCATTTAACATTTATCTTTCCATTTTTTGTTGCTTATGACAGCCTTGTTTAAAGCTAAGGTTCCTAAAGTTCACTGATGCACATTATTTGAGGACCCTTGACCTTAGTGTGGCTCCGAATCTTGAGGCACTAATTCTTGAAGGTTGTGATAATTTGGTAGAAGTTCATTTCCAGGTTACTCCAAATCTAAAGGAGTTAAGTATCGAACATTGTTATAGGTTGAAAAAATTACACATGCCTGTTGAATGTCCAAAGCTCAGATTTCTCAACCTTTGCAATTTAAATTTGAGGACCCTTCACCTTGGGGTTACTCCAAATCTTGAGACGCTAAGAGTCAGGGATTGTGCTAATTTGGTCGAACTTCAGATTCCTGCTGAATGTCCAAAGCTCGTAACTCTCGACCTACGTTATTGTATTCAAGTGGTGAAATTGCCTGAGGAAATTGGACGGTTAGAATGTTTAAAAGAGTTGGATATCACTGGAACAGGCATTAGTCATCTTCCAGAGAGTATTTTTAGGATGAAAGGTCTGCGTATTGTTGGGTCTAGACGGCTTCTTGAGTCATGTGGTTTTACATCCGAGACAAAAACCTCTGATTATAAAACATTCTTCCACATATAAAAGCGTGATGATTTTGAACATCTCCAAAGGCCCAAATAAGTCACTACATTAAGAACTTTTTTAACAGGTACTTTCTCCCTTCTCTATAAATTGTCCGATGTTCCTGATTTATTTTTATAAGGTTATGAGTCAGTAAGCAAGAGGATTCACCTTGTCTGCCGGTGGTGCACCAGTTGTCCTTGTTGTTTTGGCTTCTGGCCGTATTGATGTTACTTTTGCTATGAAGGATAGAAAGATTCATTCTATTTCATAGGTCTGGTCATCTGAGTGTCCTGATTAACTGGAGGTAAATGTTTCTCATAGTCAATGAAAAAATATACATCTTTGTTATTTTCTTTTTTCGTTTGTATTGCATTTGGGATTTAATTGTTTTCGGTATACACAATTACATGACATAAGTTGAAGGTCTCTGCCCTCAATAGTTTGGTTTCAGCTATTACAATAATGATACTTGACATGATATTAAAGATGCTTATTATAAATAAATTCAAGAAATGCTTTGATTTGCATAAATATCTTCTACAACGGGTTGAAATTATTAAAAAGTTGACTTTTGAGTCAAACGATTGAACAACATATATTATAAAGTGTTTAGTGGTACTGAGAAAAGCTACTAAACATGTTTCAGGAATACGGAGTTACTTCACTGCCAATCATTTGCGAATATCCATTTTCCGACATAATTTGAAGCCGGGAACAATGGACAAAGCTAACATATAAATCAACATTACTTCTTGTTCCATGTAGCACTAAATGGTATCCAGCATGTCTCTTTTTTACTGTTGCCTTGTGTTTCTTACTTTTGGACAGAATGTAAAATTTTGATAACAGTTTAGTGAGAATAGTATCACCACATGGACCCAAAGTTGACTTTTACAGGTCAAAGGTTGTGTAAGTATGAACATTGAGACATGAATGAAACAATACTATTGCTATTACATGAAATTTAAATGAAAATGGAGCTTGGTTAAATTCCTTAATGGATTCGGACATACTTTGAGTTGTAACCGGTTTAGGAAAATGACCCGTGAGAAATGTGAAATTTTCATTCTCACACTTCGGCCACAAATGTTCCATACCTTTGTAGTTTACCCACAGATTTAAAGATTGTATGTCGGTTAGTCACTCAATTGTAAGGAAATTTAGGTACACAACCTTTAAACTTGATTTAATCGGGGATATGACAACCCAATTTTTATAAAAATTTCTGTAGTTAACCGAAAATGGAGAGAACTGGAGTATGGGTCAAAGAAAAGTCGGATTCTGATGATGAGACATTTGCATCGGTTGACACACCGACTGATAACATGATTCATAAAACAATAACCCTCCTTGTTACACCTTTTATGAATCGAAAACCTAATCGACATCTCAATCAACACCCTATTTCAAATCATACTAATCACCAAGATGAGAGATCTGGGAATATAACAAGTAACCCAAATGAAATGGGTTATTATCAAACAAGTTCACAATCAGAGGGTTCAAATCGATTTAAAAGGGTCAGATTTAAATAAGATAGGTTCAAATGGATTGAAGAGGTCCACCAAATGTTCAGTTTTGTATCAAAAGTTTCGTTTAAATGAATGTAAAAGGTCTAATAAAGGGTCAGCTTATTATTAGGGGTTCAATTTTGCTTCTTTAATAGTTCAAGTGTTTGTGCGAAGTCAACAGTAGCATTCTTGGAGCTTATCCAACAGGCCTTTATGGAAGTTAATGAACGTTTTTCAGTACTAACAAAATATCGGAACATGATTTTGAAGCTTGTAACATTCAAGGTTTGAGTTAATAAGTTAATGCATGATGGTTGACTTCTTCAAAAAGTCAAACTGTTATCTTGATGAAAATTGAAAAGAGTAGAATGTTGATATGAGTTTGGATAAAATCAGTTAATGACTTACTATCTAATACAGTAGAATTGAAGGTTTGGTTGTCATCAATTGGATACTTGGTTACAGTTCAGAATTTGTATCTATAAAATGAAACTGTACTTGAATGAATATGGTGGGATGTGACATCATATTGGAGACGATCATTTTATAAATTAAAATCCGAAAAGTTTTACAAGTGATTTACATATCGTTAATAAGTTTTAATTTACATAAAGAGCTTGTAAATTAGTATGATACCATAATAACAATCAAAGTTTTTGACTTTATAGTCAACTTATTGACGTACATCTGGTTCAGTGAGCTTTTTTTCTTCGTCATAAAACTGATTCATTCTTTCGTGCTAACCACATCTTAATTAACTGAAAACCATTAACCTGGTAAATGTTATAAGAACTGAAAATGTTACAAGGATCAAAAGATGACCCGGGAGAAAATTAAGTTCATTTGGTCGAGTTTTGGTTTTCACACTTTGGCCACAAGATTTCAAACATAAAGTTTTATTATTTGCACTTTGTGGCTGCCAAGTACTTAAAAAATAGCTTCAAAGTTAGTCAAACAATTGGCAAATTCTTAGAAGTTGCATATGATAGTATATATGTAGCCACTTGGAAGTTACATATACTTCTTTGAGCAACGGTTCGTTCAAGAATCTTCTTGGCGTTAGCATTAACTATTAATTAACTTCACTACGAACAAATTGTCATTTAGTGTTTATATAAAAAGAGTGTCAGTAAACGCCATAAAGTATCACTAAAGGTATAAAAGTGTCAACAAAAGCTAAAAAAAAGCTTTTGGATCAAAATAACAAAGCCCATCATTGACACTTCTTGTATAAAACAAGTCAAACCATCCCATTATTTTTTTTTTTTGAACATCAAACCACCCCATTTGGGACCAACAAGTACACCACTCTTAATAAAAAAAAAAAAATACACACAACGAAACGTTATGCCGTACGCCAACTTTTTGGCTTGGTCTATAGCGTCTGGACTTTGGTGTGATGGGGCCGGGGGAGTCATGGGGTACCGGTGGATGCGCTATGGTATCCCGCCTGCTTCACCTGACAAAAACATATATAATAACATATTTCATTGCCTTTTGGAACACTTAATTCTCTCAAAAAGTCTCACTAGATCTAATAATTTCAACCTTTTAATTAAGCAAACTTTTTAAAAAGTATCACTAGAATATTAGATTTTGTGACACTTTTTCCTGTCACTAAAAACCTTAAAAATCAATTTTCTTGTAGCGTAAACTCTATATTATATTGGTGTAGGGATATCAAAAGCAGGTGCATAGTGATTTCATCTTATTTCTAGAAGTATGATTTGCATGTATAGTTAAGCAGGTGCAGAGGTGAAAGTTGATTAGTTCTTGCATGATTGCAAATTGTTTGTAACTTCGATGAAATTATTTGTGTTATGTGACTATTTGTACATCACACGCTTACATTAACTGGACTCCAAAGATATTATAATAAGACCAAATGGTATAAAAAAGTTACTAAATTTTTGGTCAACCTGAATTATTATTTTTTTTTTATTTTTTATTTTCAATTTAGGTTATCAAACACTTTTGTATGCAATGTAAGGCTTTTTAAGATTTTCTCGACTTTTTGATATGTTAGGGTCATTTTTTTAGTGAAAATGAATAATTAATGTGGTTTATCATTCTAGTTGCCATTATAAAGTTCTTTCGGTTAAAATTATGACCAGTAGCCACTTTCAAAAAGTTAATAACCTTACATTTAAAAAAATATATATAACGTCAATACTTTAAGTTGAGATAAAAATTCGGATACGTAAAATTCGAATTGGCCTAAAGTATACTACTCTCTTGCGTACAATCCTTCTTAATTAACGTGTATTGAATCTTATGGTCTATTGGTCTACTTGTTTTATGTTTCTTTTGCAGAATGCCAAGTACGAAAAGGTCTTCACTCGTCATTGGAAAATTTTATTAGATGACAAAAAACATATTTGAATAGTTAATGTGCAAGAATTTATATATATTCCGTATCTTTTATTTTATATTTTTAGCAAATACAAGTATTTTGTGTAATTGAGTCCCTCCTAATCCCATTCGAAAAATATCCAATCAATGTTTAGCAAATACAAGTTCTTGAGAGTCGAAGCATATTTACTTGAATGACTTCTTCAACTTTATCCATTCAAAAGAGCTTTAAGTTTGATGTTTTTTTGAGTTTTAGAGGCGAAGACACTCGTAAGAACTTTGTCGATCATCTTTTTTTTGCTCTTGAGGAACATGGTATTAAGACATACAAGGATGATGAGCGAATCACGAAAGGGAAACGGATCGCCGATGAGCTTATCAAAGCCATTGAGAACTCCAAATTTTACATTATTGTTTTCTCCAAGATGTATGCTACTTCATCTTGGTGCTTGGATGAGCTTGTGAAGATAATGGAATGCCAGAAGATGACTGAGCATACTGCTTACCCTGTGTTCTATGACGTGGAGCCCAGTGATGTCCGCAAACAAAGTGGGTCAGTTGGAGATGCCTTTGTCAAACATGAAAACAATAAATCTGCTGGGAAATGGAGAGAGGCTATGAAGGAAGCTGCCGATCTAGCTGGGTGGGAGTTGAAGAACACTCTTGATGGGTACATTTTTCATCATATCTCTGATATTATTTCTATCTGTCTTTTAAAGGGATGAATTGGACTATGTTTCATAAAAAAAAAAGGGTCAATTATGGGTAAATACTTCAATTTTCAGCTAAATAGGGAATGAGTCAAATGGGTCGAAAGGCATCAAGGGTGCATTTTGAGCAAACAACTTCCTAATTAATTCGTGTATTCATATATTTAAATCATTATAGTAACATAGCTTTGCTAATAAGTAATAATGTGTACGAATTGAACCTGTTATATATTTTGAAAAATTGAAGAGAAGTCTTTGCCGATAGACCCTTTTTTAAGTGTACAGAATTAGCCTTTACCCAGTTAGCTTATCTGTTGTTATCTCACTGTCTACAGTTAAAAGAATTATCCATGGTAACTCTTATTGTATGGTCAAGTTCCAACTCAAACTCGAGTCTTTTTCAAACATCAAAAAATCTAACTGAAATTTCTTTTTGACACATAGGCATGAAGCTAAATTCATACGGAAAATCGTTGAAGATATTAAGTTAGATTTAGGTTTCACTAATTCAAATGTTGATGAAAAATTTATTGGCATGGAGACTCGGGTAATGGATGTTGTTTCATCTTTAGAAACTACTGTTCCTGATGTACGCATGATAGGGATCAACGGAATGGGAGGTGCGGGGAAGACAACTTTGGCAAGAGCTGTTTATGATCAAATATCCTTTCAGTTCGAAGGTTGTAGCTTTGTTGAAAACATCAGGGGAGAAGCAGGACCGTCTATGTCTGGTTTGAAGTTATTACAAAAACAAATACTTTCAGATGTTTTAACTGATCAAGGCATCACTGTAAGTGGTGTTCTTGAGGGGCAAAGCATGCTGAAAAAGAGGTTGTGTGGGAGAAAGGGTCTTATAGTTCTTGATGATGTTGATAAGATAGAACAACTTGCAGCTTTAGTTGGTGAGCGTAGTTGGTTTAAGCCAGGAAGTAGAATTATAATAACTACAAGGGATCCGCAAGTACTAATAGCTCATAAAGTGAACTTGATTCATGATATAGCTTTGTTATTGGATAAGGAAGCAATTAATCTCTTCTGTAGGCATGCATTTGGAAGAAAGATTCCAATTGATGGCTACAAAGAGCAACTAATGAGACAAGTTGTACATTATGCAGCAGGTCTTCCCTTATTAATCAGAGTTTTGGGTTCCTTTCTCTATGGTATAGATGCTCTTGAATGGGAAGATGCCTTAAAAAGACTAAAATTTCCTTTCAAGGAAACCTTGGACAAACTGGAATTATGTTATAACGATCTTAAGGATGACTACAATGATCTTAAGGAGGAATGCAAGGAAGCGTTCGTAGATGTTAAGGCGAAATACAATGATCTTAAAGAGGAATACATCGACACTAAGGAGGAATGCAAGGAAACATACGTAGATGCTAAGGCGAAATACAACGATGTTAAGAAGGAATGCAAGGAAATATTCGTAGATGCTAAGGTGAAATACAACAACCATCTTAAAGAGGAATACAATGACATTAAGGAGGAATGCAAGGAAACATTTGAAGATGCTATGGCGAAATGCAACGATCTCATAGATTGGTGGGATGATTTATAGTGGATTGGCTAGGCAAAACCTCGGCACTTTCCGCGTTTGTTGCATGCAGAAACTTCGAAAAAGTAACACAAATCATGTAGCCTTTATTTGGTTTTGATTGCACGTATGATACGCCTTTTATCATGACCTTGCACCTGCATTAGATCCAAAATGTTTGGTCTTTGCGGCTTTAGATATTGAACTGTAAATTAATTAGAAAATTGGACAAAATATTATTCGTCAGTAAAGGGATGTCATAATAGAGGTTTTTTATTTTTTTTTATTTTTTATTTTATTTTTTTTTGGTGCAAAAGGTGAATCATTATATTAATATCAACATCTTACAAATTACAAGCACAATTCTCACATTAACTGGATTGAAACAGACTTCAACCAGTAGTATACAAACAACCTTCAATACTAACAACTCTATCAACATCTGATGTACACAATTACAAGTACAATTCATAATAGAGCTTGAATTCTGCAGAAAGTCAAACTATGTCCAATAGAGTTATAAATCATCAAACATTTTCCAAAATTAATTCCAAAATGTCTTTTTGAATGTTGCGAAGGTAAAATCGCTGTTTAATTAGTAGAACAAAGTACGAGCTTAGAATTTGTTAATTTTAAAGCTCGATTGGTGCAAAAATCAGTAGTGTTCTTATTTGATGGTTAAACATATTAGGTTACCAATTTGTTAGACAACTTTTGTAAAATTTACTTCCGGACATTTAAGGAAACACAAAGGCAGTTTTAAGGAGTATATAAAATTAGAAGACTTCCGGACATTTAAGGAAACACAAAGGCCGCTACCTCCAATTAAAACTCTCGACAAACAAAAAATTTGATTACACATTTTTCTTCTTTTGTGCAATTCTTCTACAAATGCACTCTAATCTGGTAGTCTTTCATAATTAAAGAATTAATTAAAATATTAGGCCACAAGGTGCTCGCCACTCCTCTTCGTCAGTCCACCATGGCACCTCGCCACTGCACCTCGACCCTTCAACTTTTCTCGCCACTTTGATGCCCATCGTCTGCACGACGAGGCATTTTTCCTGACTTTGAAAGTTTTTTTTTCTTTTTTTTAATAACTTGTAAACATTTTAAGTGTTTTTAAATATGTATTTAAATATAATGTTTTGTAAACTTGTAAATATAATGTTATGTAAACTTGTAATATTTTATAAAACTTGTAATATTTTTTAAAGTATGAAATGAAAATACATTAAACATCTAAATTGAAAATACATTAAACATGGAATTGAAATTACATTAAACAACGTACGGTTATTAAAACATTAAAGTACGATACGGTAATTACAATAAGGTTGTAGACATGTTCAACGATCAAACCGTCTGTGACAATCGTAACATAAATATGGTCAGGGGTAAATGGACAATAATTAACTTGGATTGTATACAATTCAACGCTATTTTTAATCAGTTGCAGCGTACAAGCGGGGAATATTTTCAATCAGTTGCAGCGTACAATGATTGTCTGTATAATGCAAAGACCATTTTTGAACAACGCTCTATTGGTCAGAGAAGCTTCCAATATGTTCATGTGTGGGAGGTTTATGGCTAATTTATGGTTAACGGTGTTGTATGATTTGTTTTTCATATCGTGTTTTTTTTCGTATTGTTTTTTTAACCGTATCGTTATTTTATGTTTCGTATGTTTTTATCATGTTGTATTATACTTTTATATTTAATGAAATGAATAAAAAAATTGTAAGTGGTGGACCCCAAATGAGTAAGTTGAAGTTAGTTGTTAGTGAGGGGGTTAGTTGTGGAGGTTTGTTAAAGTGATGTGGCACCCCGTGGGCCCTAAAGGACGAAGTAAGGGTGCTCACTGCACCCTGTGGCCTTATAACCGAATGAAAGGTTGACCAGTCAAACATCTTTTTATGTTGGTTGTGGTTAAACTATTTGTGACATATACTTAACAACTTGTAATTTTATATCAAAGTAGTGCGTTGAGAATAGGGATATACAAACAAGCCAAACTTTTATCAAATAACTCGAGCTTAAGTTGACTCGAGCTTGAGTTTGAGCCCAATAAATTAGTTTGAAAAACATAACGTCGAGCTCGAGCTTTCAATAACTCAACTCGAGCTTTTATCGAGCTTTTCGAAGCCTTCATATAAATGTATAATTTTACACATATTTATATAAACAATCTAAAAGCTAGTGTGAACGTTGATATAATAATTAAATATTTATTCTAGAAGCCTATAAGGACTTTTTAATGCTCCCGGACTTTTAACTGATGTTTAAGATTCGGTGTAATGGTCACCTTTCCTGTTACCTCCAGCTCAGCGCCACATCAAGTTTTAGCAGATCACTTAACCCACCACCTAACAAGCGTTCTGGTGATCACCTAACTAAACACATAAAAATACGCTTGGTCTAATAGTTTTTGTTGTTAATCCTTTATACTACTAAGGTTATAAGAATTTATATGGTCTAAGAGCATCGAAAATGTATTTAGCTATCAAATGTTTTTAATTTTTTTTTTTTTTTTTTTTTATTTTTTTATTTTTGAATTGAATTAAAAAAAAAAAAAAAAAAAAAAAAAAAAAAAAAAAAAAAAAAAAAAAACCTATTTTCTCTTGGTACTTTTATCAAAATACATAAAATGGCGTGAGTATAAATTTTGTTCAAGTAGAAAAATTCCAAATACTTTTTTAAGTAAAAGAACTTTGCCCTACCTTCTATTACAGATACCTTTAGTTTAAAAAGTCATGATTCGTGTTAATTAAAATTGAAGTTAAACAAAATGTTCCAAGTTTATATTGTTCTTAAATTTGATACTGGCTGAATGGAAATTGTTTAGATGTTTCTTTGATCATCATATCACAGACTTTTTGACCAATTTTGCTAGAAATGACCACGATATTTCTTTTTTCCTTACAAACTTTTTGCACCCCACTAGCTAGAAATTGCGAAGATAGTTTTTGTATGAATAAATTGCAAAAGACGTCCTTAAGGTTTGCCCAAATTCTAGATTGAGTACGTCCTTACTTTTATGAAATTGCAAACATAGTCTATGTGAGAAACTTTAGTCGATGACTCAAAGTGAAATAACTAAAATGTCCTGCTTCTCCAACCCCAACTCAAAGGGTATTTTAGTCATTTCACTTTGAGCTAGGACTATATCCACACCAAAAGTTTCTCACAGAAACTCTGCGCCTGCACTTTTGAAAAGTTAAGTAATGGATCTGCGATTTAAGCAAACTACAAGACAGTTTTTGCAATTTACTCTTTTGGTAATGTAAAAGACAAGGAAATATCATAAACCAACATTATTGGTGTGGGCCAGTAACTTGTTTATAAATGCAGAGTTTAAAGTCAAGAAATGGTCCCCAATACAAGCAAGAAAGTATTGCGTAGCAACATTATTCGTGTAGGAAGTGAAAAGAGATGGGTTCATCTTGATATACGATAGTAATAATATGATTTACGTGCATTGTATTAAAGTATTCAACGTTTATGCAAATGACAGTTGAATTTTGCATGATTTAAAGATTTTAATTTAATGGTTTGAAAGTGTTTATTCGTTTGAAATTCGGAAAATGAAACAGATTAAAGAAACAAGTACATGATCTTAAAAATGGTTATGCAATGATTAACAGGCTAAAAAGGACATCATTTTGTTTATAAATGTGAATACAAGAAGTGTATTTCGTAAATACAGTTGATTAAGAAGCAAAGGATATATTATTTCTTTTTTTTTTTAACATAAGGAGATATTATTTCATTTGACCAAATAAGGGGCTTTTGTTTCACCACGTATTTCTGGATTTTATTCCACATCACATTCAGATTTACATTGCCATTTCTTCTTAATATTCAGTACTCCTGAGGGGTCATTCATCTCATCCAATTGTTTCTTTTCAATCAGTTCATATAAATATATTTTCCCGAATAACAGCTTAATTTTATACATTGCTTTGGTAAGAACTAGCTTCAATGGCATCTACTTCAACTTCAACCATTCAAAAGAGCTTCAAATATGATGTCTTTTTAAGCTTTAGAGGTGAAGACACTCGTAAGAATTTCGTTGATCATCTTTATAATGCTCTTAAGCAAAAAGGCATTGAAACTTATAAAGATGATGAGAAAATCAGAAAAGGAAAAACCATCAGTGATGAGCTTATCCAAGCCATTGAAGACTCAAAATTTTATATTATTGTCTTCTCCAAGAACTATGCTACTTCGTCTTGGTGCTTAGACGAGCTTGTGAAAATTATGGAATGCCAGAAGATGAGTGAGCACACTGCTTATCCCGTATTCCTCGATGTAGAACCCTCAGAAGTCCGCAAGCAAAATGGGGTTGTTGAAGTTGCCTTTGCAAAACACGCAAATGATAAATCTGATGGGAAATGGAGAGAAGCTTTGAAAAAAGCTGCTGATCTCGCTGGATGGGAATTGAAGAACATTTTTGATGGGTAATTTCTTCCGTCATATATAATATTTTCTTATCTACTTTTCGTTGAGTTGTTTGACATTACATCTCAACGGGTCAAATGGGCACATAAAATGAGAAATGAGTCAAAAGTCATCAAGGTGTATATTTAGCTAAAAATTATTTTTTATTGTTGTAACATAGTTATATCAGTTATCTTTACCCAACCGACCCAGCCTATATGCTATTCTTTCACTATTTATGCTACAAGGGTTATCCATGGCATCTGTTATTGTATTGTCAACCTCTAACTCACAGTTAATCCTTTTTTGTTAGGTCGAAAATGATTTATGATTATATTAGTATGTAATTACCTCATTTACAGTTTTATGTGTTATAGATCTGAAATTGATTGTGTAACGGCATCTTTAACTTGCAGGCATGAAGCTAAACTGGTTCAGAAGATTGTGGAAGAGATATCATTAGAGTTGCGTTTTATTAATTCGGGTGTTGATGAAAACTTAATAGGCATGAAGACCCGGATAAACGATGTTGTTTCTACCTTAGAATTAGGTGTTGACGATGTTCGCATGATAGGTATCAAGGGGATGGGAGGGGCGGGCAAGACGACTTTGGCCAGAGCTGTTTATGATCATATATCCTTTCGGTTCGAAGGTTGTAGCTTTGTTGAAAACGTCAGGGAAGAATCAACACCTTCTATGTCTGGTTTGAAGGTATTACAAAAACAAGTACTTTCGGCTGTTTTATCTGATCAAGGCATCAGTGTAAGTGGTGTTCTTGAGGGGAAAAGCATGCTGAAAAAGAAGATGTGTGGTAAAAAGGTTCTTATTGTTCTAGATGATGTTGATAAGGTAGAACAACTTGTGGCATTAGCCGGTGACCGTAGTTGGTTTAAGCCAGGAAGTAGAATTATAATAACAACAAGGGATGCACAGGTACTAATAGCACACAAAGTGAACTTGATTTGTGATGTACATTTGTTAGACGATAAGGAAGCAATGCGTCTCTTTAGTAGGCATGCATTTGGGAGAGAGATTCCAGTTCAAGGGTACAAAGAGCTATCAGAACAAGTTGTACGTTACGCTGCTGGTCTTCCCCTAACGATCAAAGTTTTAGGTTCGTTTCTATGTGGCAAAGATGATCTTGACTGGAAAGATGCATTAGAAAGACTGGAAACAATTCCATTGAATGAAACTATGAAAGTTTTGGAGTTAAGCTATATTGATCTAGAGGAGGATTACATGGAAATATTCTTGGATGTCGCATGCATACTCAAAGGTTGGTGGAAAGACGATGCAGTCATAGTGCTTGAAAGTTGTGGATTTCGTGCTCGAATTGGTTTAAGGGTTCTTGAGCAGAAATCTCTTATAACTGTTTCTGTAGGTGGGTACTTGGGTATGCACCACCATATAGAAGAAATGGGCAAGAATATTGTTCGTCGTGGGAACCCCAATAAACCTGAAAGGCATAGCCGGTTATGGATTGATGAGGAAATTGAAGAGATATCGGCTAATAACGCGGTAAGTGTCAAATTATTTGAGTTGTTAAACTAAAAAGTCAATATACTTTTTTAAAAGTTAAATTTAGTCATTGTACAAAATCAAAATTTTGTTTTTTTATACTCCCTCCGTCTCATATTAAGTGTCCACAATGAAATCTTGAGATGTCCCAAATTAAGTGTCCATATTGTACCTTCCAACCAATAAGATGAGACTTTAGTGGGTAAAATAATATTTGATTGGTGGAGAGTGTAGTTAGTGGATTCTCCTAAAACTTTGTGCATTTTGAAAATGGACACTTAATATGGGACGGATGGAGTATATACAAAATAGCTTCCATGATAACAAGCCATTTAACACTAGTAGTCAAATACACTTTTTCTTTATTCTTATCTCACTATGATAATCCACCAACAATCATCAAACTCATACACCATCATCCAACCAAGCCAGTACCCTCAGAAACCATGACCACCACCTTCAATTTAAACAAAACCCAAAAATTCCCAAATTTAACGAAAACCTTAACCTTAGAATATCAAATTTAACCCATTCCTCTAATTTACTAAAAAAACAAAACGACCCAAATTTTATAAAAATTAGAAACCCTAACCCAAACATTTCATTTCAATTCGAGAAATTAACATCATAAAGTGGATATTTTGAAAAAGTAGATTGACCTTCTAGTACATTAACCTCGAGTTATAATCCTAATTAACACATTTTCATTTGCAATGAAGCAAATCTCATGGTCACTGCTACTCCGTATTTAACCAATTCCTCAAATTTAAAGAAAATTGGAAAACCCTAACCTTAGAATATCAAATTTAATCAATTCATCTAATTTAATAGAAAATAAAAATAAAAATACTCATTTATAAAAATTAGAAACAGCCCTAAATCTTCTAGTACATTAACCTCGAGTTATAATACATTTTCTTTGTAATGAAACAAATCTCATGGTCACTGCTATTTGAATTACAGGGTACCGAAGAAACAAAATGTATAAGACTGAATGCATATGGATTGAATTTTGAAATTTTTATGAATGGTCTCGCAAACATGAAGGAACTTAGATTTCTTCAAGTGTATAGCGACGGGAGCTTTGATGAAATTTATAACACCGGATTTCTTGACCTGTTTACCACACCCCCTGTAAGTGAAGATGCAAGTAATGGTAGTATTTGGAATTTTGATGAAGTGAGTCTACACCTTCCGAATGCTTTACGATTTCTGAGATGGAGTGGTTATCCTTTTTCAAGTTTACCGAAAACATTTCAAGCAAAAAATCTTGTTGGACTTGAAATGACGTTTAGTAAAATGGTTCAACTTTGGAAAGATGGAGAAGAAAAGGTAGAATAATTGGTAGTTTTATCTTTCCCTCTTTTGTTAGTCATTACAGCAATTAACATTTATCTTTCCATTTTTTGTTGCTTTTGACAGGCTTGTTTAAAGCTCAGGTTCCTAAAGTTCACCTATTCAAAGTTGAGGACCCTTGACCTTAGTCTGGTTCCGAATCTTGAGACACTAATTCTTGAAAATTGTGAAGATTTGGTAGAAGTTCATTTCCAGGTCAGTTCAAATCTAAAGGAGTTATGTATCGATCGTTGTTATGAATTGAAAAAATTGCACATGCCATCAGAATTCCCAAAGCTCGTAAATCTCAAACTCCAAAATCTTAAGTTGACGACCTTTCGCCTCGGGATTACACCGAATCTTGAGACACTGAGCCTCAAATACTGTTATAATATGGTCGAACTTCACATGCCCGCTGAATGTCCAAAGCTTGTAAACCTCCGCCTCGATTATTTAAAGTTGAAGACCCTTCACCTCGGCATTACTCCAAATCTTGAGACGCTAAGCCTTTGGGACTGTACTGATATGGTCGAACTTCATATGCCCGCTGAATGTCCAAAGCTCGTTAATCTCAACCTCGGTATTTTAAAGTTGAGGACCCTTCACCTCGGCATTACTCCAAATCTTGAGACGCTAATCCTTTGGGTCTGTACTGATATGGTCGAACTTCATATTACCGCTGAATGTCCAAAGCTCGTAACTCTCGACCTTTTTAACAGTGCAAAGTTGAGGACTCTTGACCTTGGGCCGACTCCAAATCTTGAAAGCTTGGATCTTTATGATTGTTATGATTTGGAAGAAATTAATGCTCCTGCAGAATGTCTGAAAAAGCTTCTCTACTTACACTTGAGTGATTGTGGGAGGTTTAAATCCTTTAAGTTTGAGAAAAAGCTTGATTCACCTGAGGTTGTTTCTTTATCAGAGTTACATCTGATTGCAGATATTATCTTGAGTCATCCCGACAATACTTGGCCAGAGTTTCAGTTTTGGTGTGATTATAAAGAAGATCCAGCTTCATCTTTAGGAAATCTTGAGAGACTTATTTCTCTAGGTTTCGGTGATAGCATAAACGTCGATTCTTTTTCAGATATTATCTGTGGTTTACAATGTTTAAGAAAGCTTACACTTGAAGGTGGTATTCCAGGAGCGCCCAAGAACCTTGACCGGTTAAATTGTCTAGAGGAGCTAAGTTTGCGGTATACAAATATTAAAACACTTCCAGATAGTATTTGTTTGTTGAAACATCTGAAATCTCTCGAACTTGATTCATGTTTTCTTCTTGAGTTGTTACCTGTGGATATTGGAAGATTGGAATGTTTAGAAAGTCTAATCCTATCCGAGTGTACACTTCTACAAGATTTTCCGAACAGCATTTTTGAGATGAAACGTCTGAAATGTTTAGAACTTACTTATTGTTTTCAAGTTGAGAAATTACCAGAAGAAATTGGTCGTCTAGAATGTTTGAAAGAGTTAAACATACTAGGTTCAGGTATAAGTCATCTTCCGCATAGCCTATATGGTTTGAGAGGTCTACGTATTATTGGGGATAGATGGCTTCTCGAGTCATGTGGTTTGACACCCAAGAGACGAAGAATGTCTGATGAAGATTCTGATTTTAATGATGAAATGGTCTGCGACATTTAGCCATTAATAACAATGGCACCCAAAGGCCCAATTTGAAACTTATATGACAATTCTGCATTTGCTCCATTTCACAGATTAAGAAGGTCCCAATAAGCCGCGGGGGGAGGGGGGGGGGGGGGGGGTATTACTTAATGAGCATTGATGTAATGATAAGTTTATGGTTTATATTTCTTATTATTTTGGCTTTGCATTTTGGCACTTCATTTGAAAGAAGGGCAGAAGGATCATGCCCTTGATCTTCACACATGTTTTATCTCCGGCTTCAATGTTTTGGTTTCAGATCAAACTATTGCCCATGCATAAAATTTTCATTAAATACCTTATCTGTAATTATGTTCCTTCATTGTGGGACTTCTTCATAGTTTATAGATGATCTTGTTATATATCATTTGGCTTTAAACAAGTTCGAGTACATAAATATGTTCTAAACTCAGATGAAATCATTAGACATAAACATAGTTGACTTCTGAGTCAAATTAGTTTATTAGTATTATAGAGAATATATCTGGTTTTTTTTTTTTTTTTTTTTTTTTTTTTTTTTTTTTTTTTTTTTAATGTAAGGACGCCACTGAGTATTGAACATTTTTGTCAAAGGTAAGAAAGCTTTCATTTTTCTGTCACTAATGATCATGTCATATTTATGGATCATAATCCAGGTTAACTTAACTCTCAAAGTCAAAGTCAAATATGTAATTGTTCAAAATTCACATTAAGATAGGTTTCATAGCACATGCAAGATTTTTTTTAACTATTTCTAAGTACTTCTAAACTGTTAACACATGCAAGATTAAGTACTTCGATATCGTTATATATATTTTGACATGAAAAGTCAAACTGAGAAATAATGTGTCTGAACATCAAACTCGGGAAGGTCATTTTATTTACTTCATTTCATTGTGTGGGATGATAGGATATTTGACTACCATTCAAACCAAAAACTGTAAAAAATGTATAAATTTTCACTGCGGTTAACCAAACAATATACTAAAGTTATACCTGCCATTCCCTATCATATGGCAATTGACTGTTTTAAAAACAGTTGCATTCTTTTTTAAGCTCAACTTTAGTGCAGCAAAAGACTTGGCCATGTCTATTGCTTCAGTTACATGATTTATGCAATAATATAAGAAAATACTTAATATCAACAAACAGAATAATATAAAATATGGAATCCATCTGATCTGCTCATCCAATCATCAGTGCTAACGTTTTTTTCTTTTTTTTTAACCAACAAACAGAATTAACCTGGACTAAACTTTGTTCACACATAGCACTACGGAAAATAACATGATCTATAACATCTCATATCGATAAGGTCAATACAGAATCCGGGTTCTTTTTTGCACAAGATACCAATGTACTGTTTCATTTATACTGTTTTATACATTCTACTCTTCTTTTATATCTAAGTAATTACAAGATGGCTATTTTGTCTCGTTTGTCTAGCCAAAAAACTTTCAAATACCGGGTTTAATGAAAAAGTCCTCGGTGTTTGTGCAGAAAGACCAAAATTTAATAGCCAAAGAGACTTGCTAACCTGGCCATGGGTAACACCGCCTTTTTTGCCACCGTCTTTGCCTTCTAAAAGGTTTCAAATCAACATTTAACGACTCTAAAAACATTGAGTTGGCTACTCTTACTTCTCGGCACAACACAAACCAACGCCTTATTTGCATTTACATCTACGCTGTTGGAATTATTATATCATGACATTCATATAAATAAACCAAGTACATCAAAGTGAGCATAAGCGGAAGCAATTATAATAGATCGAATAACATGTAATTAATTAATCATTAATTTAAATAGTAAACATACCGTAGTGATTCTAGCCCGAACAAGAATCAATGTAATCTTCCGGAACCAATGAACCCTAATTAGGGTTTATAAGGATTATATGAATTACCCCTTACCTTTTTGTAATTCAATCCAAGAATCAAACAATAGTGTGTTTGATTCACGTTCTTGTACACACGTACTAATTCAAGAAAAAGTTTATGCAAGTAATAAACACAAAACACTTTTAAGATGCAAGAAAAACGAAACCCTTAGGGGTGTTCGGTTTTGGATCGATCAAGAAAGAAAAGGAGAGGAGAAAACCCAAGATGTGTGTGTACAAGTTATGATAAAAACTTACATCTTGGGTTTGCTTATATACTACACAAGACTTGGAGCTCAAGGCACAATGGAGGTGGGTTACACCCCTTGCCGATCGGTTTGGAGCCCAAGGAAGGGTTTCCGGAACCTTCTCTTGTTTCCATGTTTTGTCTAGTAATTACTTTCCTAATCTTCGTTTAATAATTAATTAGTCATTAATCAATAATACTAATTATTATTTATTTGTTTTGTGTTTAATAATTAATTATAACATTTTATAAATAATTATTACATTTTCTCTTCATACGTATTGTGTGCAATCCCGTGATCTCAAGTTCGATCCTAACACACGACTATTATTATTTTGTCTATAAAACCAACAGCTCCCACTTAGACATATCATAATAGTGTGATCACATCGATTAGCGTCTTGCAACAAGTCGATTAGCGTCTTGCGACAATACATATTAATAGGTAATTCAATTGAAGGCATAAGACCAAGTCCAAAAACGAATTTCCTAATCCAAACAGCCTCCATAGCAGCTTCTGAAGTAGCAATGTATTCAGCTTCTGTTGCAGACATCGCAATTGTACTCTGCTTCTTGCTCCTCCAGTCTACAGCTCCTCCATTGATAACAAAGACATAACCCGTCTGAGACTTCGAATCATCTTTATTACTTTGAAAGGATGCATCGCAGAAACCTGTAACACAAAGTTCTGCAGCTGGATTTCCACCATATACCAAAAACATATCTTTTGTATTCCTCAAATACTTAAGAATATGTTTAACAGCAATCCAATGTTTTTCACCTGGATTCTGTTGAAATTGACTGGTAATATTTTGAGCAAATGCCACATCTAGCCTTGTGCACTTAACCGCATACATAATAGATCCTACAGCCGAAGCATAAGGAACTTTACTCATGCGAGCCACCTCAGCAGGTGTTGAAGCACAAAACTCATTACATAAGCCATGTTTTACTTCCATCGGCAAATATCCTTTCTTGGAATTTTGCATATTGAATCTTTTCAATATTTTGTCAATGTAAGCACTTTGACTTAATCCAATTAACCGCCTTGATCTATCTCTATAGATTTTGATTCCCAGAATGTATGCAACTTCTCCTAAATCTTTCATAGAAAAGCACTTTCCAAGATATGCCTTAACTTCTTGCAAACTTGGAATGTCTTTTCCCATGATCAATATGTCATCAACAAATAGAATTAGGAAAGTTACATTATCACTCCCACTAGCTTTGTGATACACACATGGCTCATCAAGATTTTGAGTGAATCCAAACTTTTTAATTTCAGCATCAAACCTCTTGTTCCATTGTCGTGATGCTTGCTTTAATCCATAAATGGATCTTTTAAGCTTGCAAACACGATTCGGAAATTCTGGATTTTCAAACCCTTCTGGTTGTGCCATATAGATGTCTTCATCTAGATGACCATTTAAGAAAGCGGTTTTCACATCCATTTGCCAAATCTCATAGTCATAGTACGCTGCTATAGCTATGAGAATTCTTATAGCTCTTATGTCCGCTACAGGAGAAAACGTCTCCTCGTAATCTATTCCAAAAGTTTGAGTAAAACCTTTAGTAACTAGACGAGCCTTATAAATGTGTGCATATCCATCCATGTCAGTCTTGATTTTGTAAAGCCACTTACTCCCAACTACCTTGGCACCAAGAGGTAAGTCAACTTCTTCCCAGACTTCATTATCATGCATGGATTGTATTTCCCCATCCATAGCAGCTTTCCATTTAGCTTTTTGAGGGCTATTAATGGCAGCTCTATAACTAGTAGGTTCATTAAGATCCCCTAGTGTATGCTGATCGACCTCTACATTAAGACATAGACGGTCAGGAGCTTTCACAGATCTCGATGATCTGCGAATGGGAATTACTTCAACTTCCGGTGGAAGACCCAGACTTTCCGGTTCTATAGGAAGTGTGCTAGTGTTTTCTGAAGGTAATGCATTATTTAGATCATCTTCTAGATCATATACCCTCCCACTGATTTCTTGAACCACAAATTCACTTTCAAGAAAATCACCATATCTTGCAACAAACACTTTGTTCTCAGGTGGGTAGTAAAAGTAGTAACCCATAGTTTCCTTAGGGTATCCTACAAAAATGCATTTTACAGATCTTTGTTGGAGTTTATCTTCTGAGTCACGTTTAACATACGCCTCACAACCCCAGACCTTTAAATAAGACAAGTTCGGAGATTTTCCAGTCCATATCTCATATGGTGTCTTATCAACCTTCTTGGTGGGAACCATATTCAAAATACGAACAGCTGATTCAAGAGCATAATCCCAAAAAGACAAAGGAAGATTAGTAAGATTATACATTGATCGAACCATGTCCAACAATGTACGATTTCTTCTCTCAGATACACCATTTTGTTGTGGAGTATATGGAGATGTGAGATTCTGGACAATTCCATTCTCAGTTAAGAAATCTTTAAAATCTTGACTAAGGTATTCACCACCTCGATCAGAACGAAGAGCTTTAATCTTCTTTCCCAATTGCAATTCTACTTCTGCTTTGAAAACTTTAAATGTTTCAAACACCTCATGTTTATGTTTAAGTAAATAAACATAACCATAACGGCTGAAATCATCCGTAAAAGTTAAGAAGTAGACAGCACCTCTCCTTGACACATGTCTAAGTGGTCCACATACATCCGTGTGTATTAAACCAAGTAGATCTGAAGCTCTCTCCATATTATTATGAAAAGGTTTCTTCGTCATCTTCCCAGAAATACAAGATTTGCATTTATCAAATGACTCATCAATGATATCATTCAAAAGCCCTTCACGTTGTAGCTTTTGCATGCGAGTCTTGCCTATATGGGCAAGTCTACAGTGCCAAAGGTAAGACGAATTCAAGTCATACTTCATTCTCTTACTTATGCTGTACATCGAATTATTATTATTGTTGGAAGTCACACAATTATTCATATCAATTTCAAACACACCATTCACAGCAATAGCATTAAAATAAAATACACCATTTAAAGAAACAGAAATTTTATTGCCATCAATAGTATGAGAAAAACCAAGATCCAACAAACATGAAAAGGAAACAACACCTCTAATTATAGAAGGTGCATAATGACAATTCTTTAAACAAAGTACTAAACCCGAAGGTAAAACTAAATCAAACATTCCTATGGCTTCAACTGCTGCTTGTGCTCCATTTCCCACATGCAGAAATTGCTCCCCATAAGCTAGTCTCCTTTCCTCTCTAAACCCCTGCAGTGTATTACAAATATTAATACCACATCCAGTATCATATACCCAGGAATTTATTTCACGAGATAAAGTAAATAATTTAATGACAAATAAGTTACCTGAAGTGCTGGCGCCCATGTGCCCAGTCTTCTTAACCTTATTGTTTCGCAAGTCATCGAGATAAAGAGGACAATTCCTCTTCCAATGGCCCATCACCTTGCAGTAATGGCATCCTTGATCCTTCTTTGGATTATTCTTGATAGGAGGGTTCTTCTTAGGTTGAGGTGGTTGATAAGCCATAACCTGCTTATTCTTATCAGCCTTCTTCTTTCCTTTACCCTTCTTCTTGTTCGCATTTGGCTTGTTAATTCTACCCCCTTGTATGGCAAGAACTTGGGGCGTAGGAACCTTTGGTGTCAACCCTTTCTCATAATCAATGAGCAGTGCGCGCAATTCACTTACTGTCTTCCCCACGCAATGCATATTGAAGTTCCTCACAAAACCATTAAAATCCTTGTTAAGGGACTTATTGATTAAGTTCACAGCCATATCATTGTCATAGGGTTTCTTAAGTGTTTGTAGTTGATCCATGAAACTTTTCATCTTCAACACATGAGCACTCACAGGTTCACCATCACCCTGCTTACATCCATGTAGAGCCTCCATCAAATCGTAAATCTCTACATTTGTTGGTTTCTCATAGAGTTTCTTGAGTTCATCAATCATGTTCATGGGGAAATACTCCTCAAACTGCCTTTGAAGAGGTGTGGACATCGCCCCTAACATCATTGCGGCCACATCAATATGTTCCTTGCAATCAAGATTCCATTTGGCCTTAGCAGCATCAGTTGCTGCATCGCCTTCAGGTTCAGCAGGACAAGGCGTTTTCAAGATTTCAAGTTGACCAGTCACTCGCAGGACAATCCTTAGTGAACGGTACCAATCATTGAAATTTTCCGAGCCAGTCAATTTTTCTCGTTCAAAATAAGTTTTGAACACAGAACGAAAGTTGGTGTTATCAGTTTGAGCCATTTCTACAGATAAAGAAAGTTCAAAACATTAGTATTTTTGATAATACAATTTTCAAGAAAATTAAAATACCCAAGGAAAATAAATCCATAGAATAATCTTGAAAACTAGGATCCTCCATAAACATAGTTTCATCACATCAGTTGATCTGCTAGTAATGAAAGTACAATATGAGGTAACTTGTCGTACAAGTAATTGGCATAACATTTGTCCAATTCCTAGATATATGGGATTTATAATCACAAAACATTTGTATTGTAAGCATGTTTAGTCCCCATCTTAATGCCTTGAGTCCAAGTCTCACTTCCTACTCAATTTAAGTCGTCTAACTTAAAAACTGTAAACTCACAAATCCATCACATCAGTTGATCTGCTAGCAATGAATTTATGAAATTTACCTCTCCATTGCAATCTCGCCAAGTCTCACTTAACGTAAATTACAACTTCAAGTGTTCTTAATTAGATGGCATTCAACTTAATTTTATAAGGGTATAAGTATTTTGATGTGATCAAAATAATGTATGAAGAAGCATGCATACAACTTCATAACATTGGTTTTACAAAACATTTTTATTACCAATTTGCTAAGAGTAAAATAACAAAGTTTTGATTGAGGTATCGGGTTCACCAATTAAAGAATAACCATCAATTATCGTCCACTATATCGTACTTTTGCATAAGCCCGAAAGCTTAGTGTTTCGGATAATCATTGTGGAATTGTGGATTATTCACCCTTAAGATGACAATGTACATGTAATGGTTGTTCGGTTAGTCTAATTTACACACAAACGAGCGTTAAGACATGAATGTTGTCTATCTAAGGCCACAATTTAATGCGTTGCCATCCTTATACCCATCTTATAGTGTTGTTGGGATCATACTTTTAGTATTTAGTCAAGTCTCGGTCATTACATTTTGTAATAGGTTGCTTAGTTATTTAATCTACTTAGTTTATGTTACAAGGCTTATGAATATAAGTCCATGGGCCTTAAAGCCCACGTCTAAATGAAAGGAGGGAGGAAGGGAGTGTTGCCCTAGTCCTCCTCCTATAAATACTAAGCTTATGTAACCTTTCATATTGTTGGTTATTAGATTATCTTAAAGAAACTCTTGCACTTTTATCTTTCATATTGTCTTATAATCAACCAAACTCTTTTCTCATCTTATTTCTTCATATATCATACTTGTGTTTAATAAATGGTGACCTAACAAGTGGTATCATTCGCCTACTAGAAGTTTGAAGTGTATTTCTTTGGTTAACGTGGAGAGTATTGCTTATTTCTTCATCTTTTTGCACTTTTCTTTGTTTCTTTCACTCAAATCTTGAAGCTTGGACAAGTTTCAAGGTTGATATAGTGATTTGAAGCTTAGTTGTTGCATAAAGTTGTGATTTTTAAGGTTTTTTTTTAGGTTTTATAGCTTCTTTGATATTGGAAAACTAGTTTTTGGTAGCTACATCTTCTAAAGTTAAGGTTTTCTAAGTATTGGTGAAGTTATTTGATCAAAAGTACCTTATTTTAAGCATTTTTTTTCATCAAAAAGTCATTATTTTGGATGAACAGTACGTTTTACGCGTAAAGTGGTTGAAAAAGTACTATTTCCAGCTGTCTACAGTGTTTTTTGGTCGGTTTACGCATAAAAATTGGACTAAACCCTTTTCTTACGCGTAAAATAGGCTAAAACCCTTTTCTTACGCGTAAAATAGGCCAAAACCCTTTTCTTACGCGTAATATTGGACAAAACCCTGATCCTACGCGTAAACTGCTCCTCTACGCCTTAAATCCTACGCTTAAGTTTGATTCTACGCGTAAGTCAGAGTTACGCGTAACTTGCCAGAGTTTACGCGTAAGCTTCATCAACGATCTTCTCCTCGTGTTACGGTGACTCAGTACTTCCCTAGCTTGGATAAGTTAGTGGAATACTTCGACTACGGACATCTTTCAAGCTTGGATAAGTTTGAAAGATTTGTTTGGTTGTTTCAACCTTACGCATAAGTCTAAACTTACGCATAAGCCTAAGCTTACGCGTAAAGAGAAAACTTACGCATAAACTATTTGTTTACGCATAAACCTACTCTTTACGCATAACCTAAAGTTTACGCGTAAGATAAAGTTACGCGTAAGATTTGAACTTACCCGAAGGATTTTGAAACTTACACAAAGGAACGTGCATTTCAATCTTCTACAAAGATCCATTTCTACACAAGTGTTCTAAGATGTCTCAACCACCTAATCACTACTTCCCTTATGTTCAACAACATCCACCTCAGCAACAACCTCAGCAGTATCAGCAACAACATTACCTTCCGACCCAAATGAATCAACAACCTTCTCAAAGACAAACATACAATCCACTACATCATTACCTAATGATGCAACAACAACAGATCATTCCTCAACAACAACCATATCAAGTGCCACAACAAAACACTCAGTTCTCCTCCAAACAACCTCACTGGTTTGACAGAATGTGTGAAGTTATTACAACTCAACAATCCCGACATGAGGCAGGATCACTTGAAACACCTCCAATGCTTACACCTGGTAACTATGTGCAATGGTCAAGTCGATTCCTACGATTTCTTGAACTCAAGAAACCTCATGGGCAATTCTTGAAGCAAGTGATACTTGAAGGACCATTTGAGTGGCCAACAAGATTTGAAGCTGGTGATCCAAATGCTGATCCTCCACGTCCTCCTGGTGATAGACCTCTTCTAGAAACTGCACTTACTGAAGAACAGAAACTACATCGTGAAGCTGATCAGTATGCAATGGCTTATATACTTCAAGGTATACCTAATCCGATCTATCGCAGTGTCGATGCTCAGAAAACAGCCAAAGCTATGTGGGAACACGTTCATCTCCTCATGGAAGGAACTCAATTGAACAAAGATGACATGGAATCCAAGCTTTACATGGAATACACTGACATCACAATTGAACCTGGAGAGTCACTTGAATCCTACTATCATCGTTTCACAAATGTGGTCAATGATCTGGAACGTCACAAAATCACTGTACCAAGGATCGCTGTGAACTCAAAATTTGTTGGTAGTCTTGGCCTTGATTGGCATAAATATGTGACATTTGTTCGTCAAACGAAGAATCTTCATGATGCTCCATATGGCTTGTTGTATGATTTTCTGAAACACCATGAACCTGAAGTGGAAAAAGATAGAGCCCTACGAGGAGGATACACACCAACATCAACACCAAATTCTTTGGCTCTCGTAGCTCAATCTCCCTATGCTCCACCACCAATGTCAAATCATGCATATGTTCAAGAGCAGAACTACTTCAGTTATCCACAATCTTCCACCTCGAACCAAATGGTCCCTTATGATTCATCTCCACAAGATTCTTCTACTCAACTTGTTCCGTCAAACGACAATGATGCTGTGTACTACTCCAACTCCAATGATGATGACGATGATGACTTTAACACGTTGAATCAGGGACTTGCTCTTATTGCTCGGGCTTTCAGCAAATTCTCCAACAAAACAAACAACCGTCAACGTTCATCTTCTAATACAAGGAATCAAGCTGTTGTTAATGATGGAAGAGTGGAAATTCAGTATCGTAGCTATGGTCGATCTGGTTCAGGAAACTCATCAGGAAACTATGGGAATGGTCAAAGGTTTAGTAACAATGGAGGGTTCAGGAACAACTCAGGATCTTCTCTGCAAAGGTCTGAACCAGTTGCAACTAGAAACTCCAACTCAGGGAATGCAGTGTGGTGCTATAACTGCAATGAACAAGGTCATATTGCAACTGCATGTACTAAACCGCGTACTAGGGGTAGTAAGTTTCACAAGCAAGCATTACTCATGGCTCTTCAAGATGAAAAGGATGGACATTTCCCTGAACAAGACAACAACTTCATGGCAAATGTACACAATGATGATGACATGGAAGATCTAGAAGCTAATGCAGCTGTGATGCTTATGGCCAACATGCAGGAACTTAAGCTCAATGATTCAGGTCCAGTGTATGACACTGACGGCTTGTCTCAGGTACATGACCTCAATGCATGCTTTATAAATGATATTATCTCACCCTCTGCTTCTGAATCAGATATGGTGCAAGTTGTTCCCTCTACATCATCTTCATCCTCTCAAACAGATGAACAAATAAGCACAGTTGTCATATTTGATGATGACACAGTTGTCTCATTTGATGATCCTATTGAGAATGATAAATATGATCAGTTAGAACAACATGAACCATCATTTGATCCAGACCCTGACCTCATTATGTTATCTAAACAACTGAATGCTCAACAATTGCTAATTGCAAAGTGCAACGAGAAAAACAAAGTTTTAAAAGAAACTAATGCAGCACTTGCAAGAGACATCGAGTGTTATAAAATTCAGCTTTCTAATCAAGAAGAAAAGATTAAACACACTAAAAGTTTTGAAAAATCTTTTCAAGATTCTTACAACAAAGAACAAGATCTTCAACGCAAAATGCAAGATTTAATTGAGTCACATGGAAAGTTGATTTCGAAACTTGAAAGTGAGAAGCGTGAATTGAAAACAAAAGTTGAATGTCTTCAAACTGAACTTTCAAAAACAGAAACTGAATTGTCAAGTTGTAAAAAGGAGTTTCATGAACATAAAATACGGAAAAGGAAGTACATAGACAACTTACTCGGTGATATTGTTGATCTTGAAACACAACTCAAAGAATTTCGTCACGGTGTCTACAAACACGGGAACTCTGTCACAACAATTCAGAAATTTACTTTAAAACCGAAACCCAATACTGGATATGCACTTGGTGATTACAATTCAATGTTTCTTCACACGGCATTCAAAGAAATTCCTAAAATTTACAGTATGGATTATTTTTTTGATAATACGATTGTGCATGCTGTTGTTTTTGATACTGAGGAGGAAGAAGAACTTGAAGAAGAGAGTCGGTCTAAAATGAGTCAAGTTCAATATTGGACACCATATGACTATTCAAAAGCTCCTCCACTTTCAAAATCTTTTGTCACTCAAAAGGAATTACCTGAGAAATCATGGTTTATCGAAGAGTCATATGTTTCATCTCACAATGCGGCACCTGTCCCACCTGTAGCACAAATAAATGGTCCTTTACCATCATCCGGTGAACTTACACGTTTACCAAAATGTCGTGTCTTAAATTATTTCAAAACCTTTATGGAAGACATCGATATTTTGGAGGAAACAATTGAACGCAATTCTGAAATAAAAATTGAAACTTTTCAATCCGCTTACGAGCGAGAAAAGAGAGATATTTTTCAAAAACAAATGAAACCAATTGTTCAACATCTCCGTCTATGTGCTACACGTTGGGATCAGGAACTTCAAAAGAAGGTCAAAAATATGATAAACGTTTTTGATACTGCTGAAAATGAGATTTTGGTCCAAAAGCTACAAACTAAAGTTTTCAAAAATGATGCTGATCGACTCTTGGAACAAGTTCTCTGTGCTGATATTTTGTCTGTTATCATGAATGATCTCTATAAATCTGGTACTTCTATGCTTGTGGATGATCTCTGTGTTGATAATAATTTGTTGAATGTGGAATTAGAGACACTTAAACATGAGAATGAAAATCTGAAGAAAAAGAATGATGATGTGACACAACAGTTTTCAAAAGAAATTTGTCAACTCAATCAACGGCTTGAATGGTGTCAAGCTCAGAGTCTTAAAAAGGAATTGAAACTTCAAAGTCAAAACATTTCTAACTCTTGTCAGCTTTGCAAAACCAATGAGTCTTTCAAAAGTTTGTGTCTCAAATACGAGAATGAAATTGCGGATTTAAAAATTGAAAACGCCGAATGGCAACAAAACCGTGATGACATCAAATACTGCAATGGTTTACTTGAGTCTGAAATACAGGATAAAAATCACATCATCATTGATTTAAAAGAGAAAGTTAAGCTCCTTCAAAAAGGAAAAATGGTAGACACCACAGTGATAGCACCAGGATTGTATAAAGTAGACAAAACAACTAAAGGAAATGTTGTTCAAACCACTAATGTTGATACCTCCACTTCTACAGGACTAGTCTCCACTAATAGCGTTAGCAGACCCAAGCGTAAAAGTAAAAGGAAGCATAGGCTCTGGCAACGTAAAAGAGGATCACTAGAAGCTCAAGAAGTAGAAGACCAACTTAGGAATTTGAATAAAACTCATGTTGCATCAGATTTAGATTCTAGTCTGGCAAATTGTAATCCAAATCTAAATGTAACGAATGATGAACCTTTGAATGTTTTGAATATTAATGCATCTTGTGTGTTTTGTCGTAAAAGTGTATCATGTGGTGATCATACTAAATGTATTGCTAACTCTCTACTCAATCGTCATAAGAAACATAGGACAAGCATTCCTCTTAGGCCCACTACTGCCTCTAAGTCTATCTTAGGAAAGCCGCCTTCTATGGTCTCTAAGGACGATAATGTCACCATAAGTACAGAGAACAAGTCTAGGAATCAGCCAAACACTAGTGACTTCACAATTAAGAAAGCACGTACTAGTTGGAATTGGCAGCGTTGGTTACAGCACAAACCTGATTTTAAATGGATTCCTAAATTATTGAATACTTGTACTTCTAACCAATTGGAACCCGCAGTTTCTTTGGGTTCCACCCTTACTTCTGTTCCATCCGTGTCCTCTTCTTGTGATGCGGGTGGTACAGATCGTTCTCTGGATTGTTGATAGCGGATGCACCCGACATATGACAGGCAATCTTAAACTGTTGAAAAACTTTGTCTCAAAGTTCATTGGCACTGTCAGATTCGGGAATGACCATTACGCTTTGATAATGGGTTATGGTGACTATATAAGTGGAAACATCGAAATCAGCCGTGTTTACTATGTGGAAGGACTTGGACACAACCTTTTCTAAGTTGGTCAATTCTGTGATGGGGATCTAGAAGTAGCATTTCGTGAGAAAACTTGCTTTGTTCGTGACTTACAAGGAAACGACCTCATGTCTGGCTCCCGTGGCTCCAATCTTTACACAATTTCAATGTCAGATATGATTGCAACATCTCCGATATGTCTTCTCTCCAAAGCAGAATCAACTAAATCTTGGTTATGGCACAAACGTCTTTCACACTTGAATTTCAAAACTATGACTGACCTTGCTCGTTACAAACTTGTTGAGGGATTTCCAAGATTCCGCTTTACCAAAGATCACTTATGTCCAGCCTGTGAACAAGGGAAAAGTACTCGTGCTCATTTTCCTAATAAACCTGAGCACAGTACGAATCATGTTCTGCAACTGCTACATATGGATTTGTGTGGACCGATGCGTGTTCAAAGTATCAACGGTAAACGCTACATACTTGTAATTGTGGATGACTTCTCCAGATGGACTTGGGTTTATTTCTTACGAAGTAAAGATCAGGCCCCTTCGATGATCATCACCTTTCTCACCAAAATTCAAGTTCAGCTTCGCAACACAGTACGAATCGTCAGAACTGACAATGGAACTGAATTTAAGAACCAGACACTTCGGTCTTATTATGAGAAAGTGGGAATTGAACACCAAACATCTATTCCTAGAAGCCCAGAACAAAATGGAGTTGTTGAAAGACGCAACAGGACGTTAGTGGAAGCTGCTAGAACTATGTTGATTAATGCTCAATTACCAGATTACTTGTGGGCAGAAGCTGTTTCAACTGCATGCTATACTCAAAACCGTTGTATGATCACAAAACGTCATCGCAAAACACCATATCAAATTGTTCACAAAAGGAAACCGAACATCGATTACTTTCATGTTTTTGGAGCACTCTGTTATCCGAAAAATGATCGTGATGATTTAGGTAAACTGAAAGCAAAGGCTGACATTGGAGTGTTTGTTGGATATTGTGAAAATTCTAAAGGTTTTCGGATCTGGAATCGTCGTACTAGAGAAATTCAAGAAACCATTCACGCTAATTTTGATGAACTCACCCAGATGGCTTCTGAGCAACACAGCTTAGGACCCGAATTTAACCGTCTAAACTCTCCGGCATCTTCAGCTGAACCTTTGCCACTTAACCGCAAAGAGTTAGAAACCTTGTTTGCTCCACTATTTGATGACACAATTGAATACCGTCCTACTGGGGTCTCACCAAATTCCGCTGCTCAACCTAATCACATTCAAGTACCAGACTCACCTCAACAAACTACAACAAGTGTTGAGAGAGACGGTCCTCCAGTTGTATCACCATCTACAGCAGAACAAACTGGTTCTACTTCCCACCTTTTAGCTGAAGATCCACAACAACTATCAGTTCCACAATCCGCAGAGCATGATCCTGATGCGTTCTTTAATCCGTTTGCACCAGCTACTACAGTTCCTGAAATAGCTGAGTCATCAACACGTAACTTGGATCCTGCCAACATGCGAGATACGTATCAACTACACCCGTCAACACACAAATGGACCTGTGACCATCCACTAGTTCATATTATTGGCCATCCAGATGCACCTGTTATGACAAGACAACGACTTCACACCGATGGAGAAACTTGCATCTACGCACTCACAGTTTGTCATGAAGAACCAAAGAACATTAAAGATGCAATGACTTATGACAACTGGATTGAATCTATGCAAGAGGAATTTCAGCAATTCATAAGATTAGAAGTCTGGGAATTAGTTGAAAGACCTGACGGAGTCTTTGTCATCGGGTTAAAATGGATCTGGAAGAATAAGCTTGATGCAGAAGGGACAGTCATCCGCAACAAATCACGTCTGGTAGCAAAAGGATACTCCCAACTTGAAGGTCTTGACTTTGCTGAATCCTTTGCTCCAGTGGCAAGACATGAAGCTGTTCGGATCTTTTTGGCTTATGCTGCACATAGGAATATGGTGGTTTTCCAAATGGATGTGAAAACAGCATTTCTGAATGGAGATCTCCGTGAAGAAGTTTACGTCAGCCAACCTGAAGGCTTCGTTGATCCTGAGTGTCCTAATCACGTCTACCGACTCAAAAAGGCTCTCTACGGACTCAAGCAGGCCCCACGGGCGTGGTATGACAAACTGTCCACTTTCTTACTGCCCAATAACTTTTCTAAAGGATCGGTGGATCCCACACTGTTTACAAAAACCTACGGGGAGGACTTACTTGTTGTTCAAATATATGTCGATGACATCATTTTTGCCTCAACAAAAAGATGTTACTCTAATGATTTTGCAAAATTAATGAAAGATAATTTTGAAATGTCCATGATGGGTGAACTTTCGTTCTTTTTAGGACTACAAGTTCATCAATCACCCCGTGGAATATTTGTAAATCAATCAAAATATGCGCTTGAAATTTTAAAGAAATATGGAATGATGTCTTGTGATACCTATAATACACCAATGGGCTATACCACAAAACTAGATGCTGATTTACATGGGACTCCAGTTGACCCTACCAAATACCGAAGTATGATTGGGTCCCTCATGTATCTCACAGCTAGTAGACCTGATATAGTTTTTGCTGTCTTCATGTGCTCCCGCTATCAGTCTAGACCAACTGAAAAACACCTCAGTGAGGTCAAAAGAATCCTTCGATACATAAAGGGAACCATTAATTTGGGGATCTGGTATCCGAAGGATTCTGGCTTTGAACTAATTGCGTTTTCAGATGCTGACCATGCAGGATGCTTAGACACACGCAAAAGTACATCTGGTGGATTACAATTTCTTGGAGACAAACTTGTGTCATGGCAATCTAAGAAGCAGGACTGCACTTCACTGTCTTCAACAGAATCTGAATACGTAGCCATGTCTGCTTGTTGTGCTCAAGTCATCTGGATGAGATCACAACTTAAGGACTATGGCTACCTATTCAACAAGATTCCCATCTACTGTGATTCAAGGAGTGCAATTGCTATCTCATGCAACACTGTCCATCACTGCAAATCCAAACACATTGATCTCCGATATCACTTCATCAAAGAGCATGTGGAAAAGGGTACAGTTGAGCTTTATTTTGTTGGAACTGAGTACCAATTGGCGGACTTACTTACCAAATCCTTGGCACCATCCAGGTTTGCTAGTTTAGTTCACTAAATTGGTATGCGATGTTTGACTCTAGAGGATCTGGAAAAGTTTTTAAAACACAATTGATTGTCAAACATCAAAACTATCTTTGTAAATATTTTTTTCAAAAACAAAATACAAAAATATAAAACCAATGAAAAACTCAAAAATATTTTTGGTCTTTTATCTAAAAAAAAAAAAAAAAAAAAAAAAAAAAAAAGAAAAATGCAAGTGTAAAACTCTTTCAACACTATTTTTCTAAAAAGCCTTAAATCATTTAAAATTAGTGTTGAGGGGGAGGAAAAGTAACATTTTTTTAATTTCTAAAAATTATTTTACCTTTTATACTTGCATTTTACCAAAAACATTTACATTTTAACAAAAATAAATAAATTTTCTTAGTGTTGATTCAAAAGGATTTCGGGTTACTCTCCTTGATCAAAACCAGTTAATTTTACCATGATTCCAAGGTCGAGGGGGAGTACAACAAGTTGTTCTTATCATTTCTTGGAGTTAATATACAAATATGATATGTGTATAATATGGTTAGGCATTAAGTTTAAATGTTAGTTGAGGTTAAGGGGCTAAAAGTGTCAACAAGTGAAACTTGAATTTACCCCTAGTCAAAACAAACTTTGACCTAACACATTTACTTTTTCCTGCAACCACATTTACTACCCACAACTACCATCATCAACGACCCACAATCAAAAGACTTATCTGTGTTCCAATCTTCAAATCTGTAAGTGTGTTTATGTTTAGATCATTATAACAAACAAAGGTTTTTAATATCATAACGATCCAATGGTTAAATCTTTCTATTTGATTAAATTTTTCTTAGGATTGTGCGTAGAATCTTAAACCCAGAAATTTGTTGTGTTATGAATGAATTGATTGTTGGGATATGGTCTATGGTTGATTGTTATCATGTTTGTAAACACTAATCTTACCCAGAATCATCAATTGTGTAATTTGGTAATTAGGGTTCATGCGTATGAATTGGGGGTTCTTGAGTTTGAGCAATAGGATTGCAATTAGTGATGGGGTTAGTGTTTGTGTATGTCTAGGATCATTCGAATGTGATTTAATTTGATCTAAATCATGTTTTGCTCTTGAATCTAAGGTTTAGGGTTCGTAGGTCAATAGCAGATTCAATCGTATGATTGTGTGGATGAAACTTGTTGTAACTTGGTCCATATGATCCTTAGGTTGTAAGAATCATTTGCCCCATGCTTAATCTTACCCAGAAACATGTTTAATTGAGATTGTGATTATGTGTTCATGCGTGTTTACGCGTTAAAGTTGTATTAGGCATGTTTACGCGTTAAAATGTTTGGATTAAGTGTGTTGAACTAAGTATTGATCAGTGGTAATGTTTATGCACTTTCAGGAAACTCATAACTCGAATTTCAAAAGGTGAATTTCTGGAAATGGCGTCTTTACGCGTTAAAAGTTCATCCTACGCGTAAGATTGAATCTTACGCGTAAGATTCGACACGTGGACAAATTGTGTCTTGGATAAGACACAGTTTACGCATAAAAATTGTTCTTACGCATAAGTTCTGATCTTACGCATAAGTCTAGAACTTACGCGTAAGTCATTACCTACGCATAAGTTACAATTTACGCCTAAGGGTAATCCTACGCGTAACTTCAATTTTTACGCATAAGACTTATCTTACGCATAAAATTGATCTTACGCGTAAGTTTCACTTTTACGCGTAAAATTCTATCTTACGCGTAGATTTTGCACTTACGCATTATTTCTATACTTACGCTTAAGTCAGGTTACGCGTAAAACAACTACTTACGCGTAAACTTGTCAAAATCCAAATTTTTTTTCTAAGTGTTGGAAATTTTTCAATGTGTAACTTGTTGTAAATGATAAACTTATGTTGTAACTGAATTGTTTTATGTTTCTAACAAGTAAAATAACTCAAGTTTGTCACATATCAAAAGTTTTCACACACACAAACTCCCACTGATCAATGTCAAACATGCAAATCTAGATGTAAACATGTTAAATGAATGTCTATGCTAACATCATCAACAATTGCCATGTTTGTGTGTTTATGATCTATTCAGATGGCAGAACACAATGACATCCCATACGGACCAGAACCTGAACCCATTCGTGCATGGGAAGACACCTTTCCTGAAAACTACTCCAGGAAGATAGGAAAGAACAACCTGAGAGTCAACTTCAACAAACTGACATGCAATTAGTCTTCTTGCCTTGTTGCTGTTGATGCTCTCATCTATCACCCGTGCAAGGTTCTACTCACCAAATCTGCTGCTGTGGCATGCTTCTACATTCATCAGTTTTGGCACACAATCCATTTGGACCTCCTGGAAGAATCATTCACTTGTATGCTTCACATGAGACAAGTCACGGTCGACCAGGATCTTCTCCGTAGTGCTCTGGGACTTCCTGAACTTGAACCAAATGAAGAATATGACCAAGTTCCCAGTGAAGAAGAATTGATTGAATGGCTAAGAGATATTGGGTATGATGAGTCTGAAGGGGTCATTACTAGGCACTCTAAGGTGAATATCAGGTTTCTTCCCCAACCTTGGAGAACTCTCTACATCATCATTGCCAAGTCACTGTCTGGCAGAGACACAGGCCATGAACATCCCAAGCTCCAACATCTCAAGCTATTTTGGGCCATTGCAAATGTCAAGAAGGTCGATTATCCCAGCATCATCTGGGAAGACATTGTGTGGCATATACAACACAAGACGACCAACATTCCATTCGTCCGTTTCACCAAGCTTCTAATTGCTAGCTTTCTCCATGAATATGACGACATTCCTCAGAGATTGAATGATGAGTTCCAGCACACTTACAAGAATGAGGACACACTCAAGGTCATCAAAAGAATGGATACAAGTACAAGGAAACAGGGAAAGAAACTTCCAGATAGCCTCTTAACTGACAAAGTCAAGGCTTGCAATAACTACAAGTACTACCTACAAGCCATTGAAGAAGAGAAAGTTGGATTCTTGGACGAAGCTGCTCTACCTTCATACATGAAGAAAGGCAAGAAAGGTAGCAATTCTGGCAGCTCAGAAAGTTCTACCAAGTCCAAACCTAAAAAGAAGCCATCTTCCAAGGTCAGAATTCCCGCAAAGAAGCCAACTGCTGAACCTGGGTGGTTTCCCTCACCACAAGCTTCTCCCAAGAAATTTGACTCCGAAAGGACTGAATCTGATGAAGGTCCTCAGTATAGGGAAGCATTTGCCCAACCTGAGGAAGATGAGAATGTGGAAGACATCGATTGGGATAAAAACATCGATGAATTTGCTGATAATGCCGTTTATCCCCCATACCTCAATCAAAGACCATTCACAGAGGCTCAGACATTACTGGAGGAAGAAAGGTTTAGAAGGGAAAAGATGAAGGAACCTGCTACAGTTGTACAAGAGTCTGAAGGCCTGTCAGTAGAGGAAGAGAATGAGAGGGCACTCAACCTTGGTCTCCTTCACAGCAGAATCGACGACTTCAATGCTAACCAACCACCACCTCCAGAGTTCACCCAAACCACCACCGAGGTTGGCACTTCCAGCAGCATTCCTGAGTCTACCACTGGAATCCATACTGAGATGGTGACTTATGACAATCCCTCAGTATCTCCCACCGACTTCGATATGACTATGGGAGAGGATGAAGAAGGAGATCCCATGGAAACTGATGCTCCTAGGCTTATGTCTATGGAAGAGATGGAGAGCAGAGAAAGGGCTCAGGAAGAAGAGCTGCAAAGGAAACAAGAAGCAGAAGAGGCCAGACGGGAAGAGTTAGCTCAAGCCAAACTGGAAGAGACAATCAGAATGGAAGAGAGCCGTAAAGCAGAGGAGGCAGCTAAGCTAGCTGAAGAACAACTAAAGAAGGCAGAAGAAGCTAGGCTGGCTGAGGAATTCAGGCTTAAAGCTGAGGCTGCCAATCTTGCTGAAGAACAAAGGAAAGCTGATGAAGCAGCCAAACTGGCTGAAGAAAAATTAAAGAAAGAAGAAGAAGCCAGGGTTGCTGAAGAGCAAAGATTGAAAGCTGAAGCTGAAAAACTGGCAGCAGAACAGAGAGTGAAAGAAGCTGCACAACCCGAAACAAAGAAAGGTTATGACAAAGACTCCACCACCATCATTGAATCAACACAGTCATCACCTCCTGCTTCTGGATCAACACGTGGCAAATCTATTCAGAAACCGAGCTCCAAAGCCTCTGCTGCATCCAAACTACTCAAGTCTGCTTTTAAAAGAGTGCATGATAAGAAGAGAAGTAAACTTGAAGATCAGGTTGCTACACTTGCATCCCAGGTTGCTGAGCTTTCTAAGCTGAACGAGAACGTCAAAGAACTCCAAGATAAAGTTGATATTTTTCTAGCTAAAGACGTTACAGAGAACTTGGAAGCCGCACTAGCAGCTCAAGCACAGGAATACATGTCACAACACTTAGTGGCTGAGCTGAAAGATCTGCTGGCACCAATGAGAGACGAACTCACCAAGTTCGCTGAGCAAGCAGTAAAGAAAGTCATCCGATCAACAACCTTTACTCTTCGAGCCGACAAGTCTACTGCTCCTCTGCCAGGACTTTCTCTGGATGATCTGGAAGCTCAACTCTTAGAGAAGCTGGCCAACAAGTTCACCTTGACTCCAGAAGAAGCTAAAGTACTGGAAGCACTTAAAGAAAAGATGACCAAAGAGACATGCAGCACAGAGGCAGATAAGCTGAAACGTCGAAGAGATGACGAAGACAGAGATCCCAATTCTCAGGCTAAGAAACAAAAACAAGCCGAAGGACCCTCATCTCGTACACCGGTCATTCCTCCTACCACAACAACTTCCACACACCAACCTAAAGCATCAGGTTCTGCCCCCAAGGAACACGATCACTTTGAATACACCGGTAGTGACGACATCCCTCAAACCGACGAAGTTCCAGAACCAACAACCAAGAAGAAGAAGAAGGAAAGGAAAAGTAAACATCCTCAACCTAAACCGGACACCTCATCTAAAGGTAAGGAACCCGAGAAACCCAAAACCGTCCTACAATGGCTAGATAAAGATGAGACTACCGAGTATTCTTGGTTTGAGAAGATGATTAATTCCCAACCACCACTGGAAGCAAATCAGGAACCACAAGATGGTCGTACAGTGGAATATGCTCAACTACTTCAGCACAGGTTCAAGATGAAAAAGATGAACAAGAAAGAACTGCGCAGAATTAAGAATGAAGCATTCAATCTTCTCAGAGATCGGTCTGCGAACTCCGTCGAGCTGGAATATCATCTAGAAAACATCGCTCGAGCCATGTCAAGCGATATTGACTGGATCAATCCAGAATCATTTGTCGACCCAGTCACTAAGAAGTCAGCACCGTACATCACAGACTGGTCAAAACCACTACCGATGATTGGGAGGCCCAAAGAACCGAAGATCCCATACATGTTCTTCTTCAACACCGACCTGGAATTTCTGAAACTCGGCAGTGCTAATGAGAAGAGGTATGTTACCTCACTCGCCTTTCTCCCGGCTGCTCGTTATCTCAACAATGCCATCGAAGAAGAAGCTACAGCATTATTCGTCGACAAACTTGTTGAGTATGACCGAAATGCACTTTACGGTATTCACTACTGGCCAAAAACCAGGGCACAATACTATCGTAGCAGCAGACTGAACCAAACTATGGGCGAAGTGACAAGTGATCTGAAGATTGTCTCAATTCAGTTCATCTCAACTGTCACTCACTTCGGGTACCCCTTCCCTCAGCAAAATTACACTGAAAAGGAGTGATGAAAAATTCTACGACATCTCCGAGTCAGACTTTCCACGCCTACTTCTCAACGATATCGAAGACCTGTACCTTCTCAAAGTGCAAGGCAAACTTTGTGGTTTACCCAAAGACATACAACTTGCCTTCATCCAAGCACTCCTCATTTACATCAGGCAAATCGTAATCCGAGAACGTGTCGAAGATCTTCAGTTAGGAGTGGAAAGCTACCAGAAGAAGCTCAATCTAACCAAGCCTAACATGTTCGATATTCCCGATCTACAACATCTGCCTCAGTACACCCTGATCAAACATCCTTTCGGGTTCACCTACCGTAGCATCAATGGTCGAAACTGCTTCATGGCTTACACCGAAGTTCAGAAGTTCTGTGATGAAACACTAAAGTTCGTCAGGGACGGCATCAAAAGCAGGGTAGATGATATTGCTTTGGGTAAATCTAAACGGTGGAATTCGACAGAGGTTAGGGATGCCCGCAGATTCATATCAAGGATCGAGAACCGCTTGAGGCGCAGGGATCAGTTTCGTAGGTTGGAGAGCTATGTGGGAGGCAGACATAAATTCCCGGTGTTGACATTTCAGAGGCCTGAATGGTAGATTTTGTAAGGGTTTAATTTGATTTGTTATATTTTTTTACTTCATAATGGCTTGTGCACGCATTACAGTGCACAACCCGAACTTGTAAAGAAAGGACCCTGAGGTACGCGTCAGTGCCTCAATCCTAATATAAGGAGCGAAGGCTTCTTACTTTTGAGTAGAATTAATCACACATTTCTGATTTTTCATAATTCTGCTCAAAAGGACAAGTATTTCACCTCAATAAGACCTAATCACTTGTTGAGGGGGAGCACTTGTCAAAATCAAAATACTTTGCTCAATATCCAATGTTGTGGTGAATCTCCCCGTAAATCTCAAAAGGCATATTTTAATCTCAAAGGTTGTCAAAAACACCATTTTGTATGCTATTTTTGAGGGGGAGAAAATGAAAAAGTGATTAAAACATACGAAGTCAAAGCTTTAAAGATTGTATCATAAGCGAGCTAGACTCAGCACTGACCCAGGAATTGACGAGATAATACAAGTTAGTTATATAGAAAGGACAAATCCTCGACGGGTAATAACATCAAGTTAGTTACTAAAGCTAGTTGTCACCTAAAAGCTGACAATGCATCTCTTTAACTAACCACGTAAGCGTGTCTCGAAAAGGATTTGTCTCAGTAGAAACGTACCGTCTCGAGAAACCTTCTGTGGACTTGACCAGGCCGGGTAATAACTTCAAGCTAGTCTAACTAGTGATGTAAGCGTGTCTCGAATCGGTCCTGTTCACAGAAAGTGGATCAATTCAAAAGTGTTTGCTCCTCCCGCATGTGCAAATTTATTAAATACTTATGAGGACATGTGCAGGGGGAGCCCTTCAAAAGTGTATTCAAAACTCTCAAAGTGTTAACCAAAATATTTGATTATCACAAACACTTTGAGAAATTTTCAATCAAAGGTTTCCTGGCTACTGTTAGAGTTATAAGGTGATTAAGATAGGAATATCAGTCCTATGATCCACCAGAGCCGGAGGGATCTACCCAAGGACATCTCCCATAGTTAGAATTAGAAGTCCTTAGGTATGATACGAAAAAAGGAGAAATAAATGAAAGGGAAAGAAGGAGTTGAAGAATTAAAAAGAAAAGCAAAAGATAAAGGGTGAAAAGAAATAGCCCTCCATATGTTCAACCTTAGGGCAGACACCGGGTTCAATGCATACGCTACTGGATGTTGTAAATGACAACACCGGTATTGAAGATTAAGTCGTCATGGACCCAGTGACGCGATGCACTAAACCTTCTTAACCACTCAAGTTCTCTTAAAAGAACTTGTTTCATTCTCACGGGGAACCCGCATAATCTATCGACCTATCTCTTAGAGACGGTTGATATTGAAGCAGGAGACACATCCCCAGTCTCCGTATAGGAAACCTAGGAGTGCACTTATAGAGTCTAGAGCCTTGAGATACATCAAAGATCTCTTAGGGACACTTAGTATTTCTACAACTGGTGTTCTACATCAATGGGCATCGGTTGTAAACTATCGAGTCCTTCGCAGATCTTAGCTATCTGCCGAGAACGTTTATGAGAGGATTACTTAGGTATTTCTCAGTGATTGAACGGAAATCCTGCCAGGGTCAACATCAAACAGCCCTGACAGCAGGTCACTTCGGTAACCCCACAAGGGTTACGCTTAGTGTTTGCGGTGGTTCCATCTCGGTCTACAGTCGTGGAGTGATCCCCAGCGACTCACCCAGTCATTGAGCTACTTAGTAGGTCTAGTAAGCTCCTTCGGGAGTATCTGATATGGGAACGGCCTGGATAAGGATTAGAAGGAGTCTTCACACTATGCTGTTGATGAGCTCTAATTCCTTATCCGTAAGTACCGGTTGTTTTATTGCTAACTGTTTACTCGCAGGTACCTCATATCCATGATGGTAGATTCCAGCATGCTCATACATACATCTTGAAGTCAAAGAAAGCTCCCCCAAAGATCTTAGCAACACAAAGTTCAAAGAAAGATTCTACAGCAATAAGCAGAATCTACAAAGTATAATAACAAAGATCCCAATGCATGTAAAGGAACTTCTTGTACGATAAAGTCAAAGTCCAAAGATGTATGAGTATGTTGGAATGGCGGACAACCACCACAGACGCAGGAGTGACGAACGGCAGACAACTTCATAACCTAATCACCACATCATCACCAAAGAACAAAGACAAAGAGCAAAGTACTTTCACTATCATTCATTCATTTTGAAGACGTCTAGAGTTTCACATGTCACAAGTCAACGACAAAGATGAAGACGTCAAGCAACCGTGATGACCGACCCTTAGGGGGAGATTGTTGGGATCATACTTTTAGTATTTAGTCAAGTCTCGGTCATTACATTTTGTAATAGGTTGCTTAGTTATTTAATCTACTTAGTTTATGTTACAAGGCTTATGAATATAAGTCCATGGGCCTTAAAGTCCACGTCTAAATGAAAGGAGGGAGGAAGGGAGTGTTGCCCTAGTCCTCCTCCTATAAATACTAAGCTTATGTAACCTTTCATATTGTTGGTTATTAGATTATCTTAAAGAAACTCTTGCACTTTTATCTTTCATATTGTCTTATAATCAACCAAACTCTTTTCTCATCTTATTTCTTCATATATCATACTTGTGTTTAATAAATGGTGACCTAAAAAGTGTGTAAACTTCGGTCGAGCCTATTTAACCATTACGTACAAAAACATCAATCAACCAATCCTTTGAAATTTTAACTCTTAAAAACCAAAACAATTTCGCCATTATTTAGTCCGTATTATTTTTCTATTCAAAAATTACCCTTTTCATTTATATAAACATGTCTAACACAATAAATAAACAAAACAAGTAATATACAATAAAAAATAAAACAACTAAATAAACACATATACATAATCATAACAATTAAATATGTATAAAACATGTAGCCACATGCAAATCTTATTCAAAAGTCCTATTAATAATCAAATCTAGCGTATAACGTATTAATTCAATTAGGGCTTTCTTTTTCTTAGAAAAAGAGCCACATACATCGATAAATCGATTGCGTAAGCCAAAATTAAATAAATACTACATAGCACATAATTGATTACTTAATATTGGAGTCTTCCCCAATTCGACATCTATTAAAATTTACATGTTTTTAATATAACTTAACCATTAATATATATAAGCAATTTAAACAATTTAAATAACACAATAAAAATCCATGCAAATATGCACTTTTTCATGGATTTGGCTTAACAATTAACACATTGCACCAAGATCGTTTACTAAAACGCATAACAATTACATGACATCTTAGGGTTTCTAATCATATTTTAAAATTTAAAAATAAAAACCCTAAAAACCCTTTAGGTCATTCGACAAAAAAAATTAGGGTTAGGGATAAAACACATAAACCCTAAAAAACATGTAACTATACGAATCAAAATCCAATTTTTATGCGTTGCGATAATTAATTACGCATTATAACGGCTCTAGATGCCACTGTTGGAATTATTATATCATGACATTCATATAAATAAACCAAGTACATCAAAGTGAGCATAAGCGGAAGCAATTATAATAGATCGAATAACATGTAATTAATTAATCATTAATTTAAATAGTAAACATACCGTAGTGATTCTAGACCGAACAAGAATCAATGTAATCTTCCGGAACCAATGAACCCTAATTAGGGTTTATAAGGATTATATGAATTACCCCTTACCTTTTTGTAATTCAATCCAAGAATCAAACAATAGTGTGTTTGATTCACGTTCTTGTACACACGTACTAATTCAAGAAAAAGTTTATGCAAGTAATAAACACAAAACACTTTTAAGATGCAAGAAAAACGAAACCCTTAGGGGTGTTCGGTTTTGGATCGATCAAGAAAGAAAAGGAGAGGAGAAAACCCAAGATGTGTGTGTACAAGTTATGATAAAAACCTACATCTTGGGTTTGCTTATATACTACACAAGACTTGGAGCTCAAGGCACAATGGAGGTGGGTTAAACCCCTTGCCGATCGGTTTGGAGCCCAAGGAAGGGTTTCCGGAACCTTCTCTTGTTTCCATGTTTTTTCTAGTAATTACTTTCCTAATCTTCGTTTAATAATTAATTAGTCATTAATCAATAATACTAATTATTATTTATTTGTTTTGTGTTTAATAATTAATTATAACATTTTATAAATAATTATTACATTTTCTCTTCATACGTATTGTGTGCAATCCCGTGATCTCAAGTTCGATCCTAACACACGACTATTATTATTTTGTCTATAAAACCAACATACGCTAAACACTAGTATCTGCACCCACATCAACATGTGAAATGCAGAAAATCTTTTCCCTCAAAAGTCATTGTTTGAACTTTGAAGGAAGAACTGAAGGCAAAAACATTGTTTACTTTGCAATGCGAGTAGTGGTATATTGCATGTAAGAAAGTGGAACATGATTTATTTGCTTACTGTTTGGGATCTTACTTGGGTTCAAACCGGGTCAAACAAGATGACCACTGAGAAATTTTAAGATTTTTTTATTTTCACAATTTGGACGGGAGTTTTAAGCAAAAACTTTTATTCCTTTGTACTTTGACCATTGTCAATTTGAAATTACATATGCAGTCCTTGAACTTGTTTAATGATCTGTTTTTACAAAATTTATAAACGAAATTACATCATAACATTACGTCATAAAAGTCAGAGCTTAATAAAAATTTCTAGCTTAAGTTAAAGTTTTATGAGTTAGTTATAACAGAAAATTGTGCATGTAATCAAGTTGTGCAAATAAATTTTTATCATACCTTGAAACACTTTAAGATTTTAGAATGCAAGAAGCCAAGAATTCTATTTAAAATTTCGAGTAAGTTACACCATTCGTCCTTGTGGTTTGACTTGACCGACGAGCTTCGTCCCTTGACCCAAAAACATGCACCGTTCGTCCTTAAATGCAAAATGTTATCTACCGTTTGTCCTTCGCTCTAACGGCCCTCAATTACTTTCGTAACGTGATACCCGCATGAGGGGTATTTTGGTCTTTTTACCACAAACTTCATCTTCTTCAATTAATATATCATCTTATTCATCTTCAAACCATTACCACTTACCTACCATCTTCATCTTCATTTCATTTTCACCCACCACCATCTCTCCACCTCTGGTCACGATCACAAACCCTAATCATCAAATTCATATTATTCTTCCTCTTCTTTATAATTACAACCAGAAAAGTCAAACTAACAGATATTTGTCTTGAACATCATACTTGGTTATAAAACCTTATCCAAATCAATTCTAGGTTTTCATTATGCATGTAATCAACTAAGGCCTTCCCTTCTTAATGGAAGTGGAGCCACATACATTGACGAATCAATTGCGTAGGCCATAGTCAATATACACACCACATAGCACATAAATTGATTCATTAGATTGGAGTCTTCCTCAATTTTAGATCTATCTAAAACATGTGACAAATCTTAACAATTAAAAAAATTAACAATCCATGACTAACATGCATGTTTCATCACGGATCAAAGCATAACACTTAACAATTAGGCCACAAGTACGTTCAATTAACTAGTTAATGACCTAGGGTTTCTAATTTAATTACAATTAAATTAATTAAACCACAAACCCTAATTAGGGTTCATGGAAAAAATCGACCCCCCTAAAGTTAGGGTTAGGGTTTCGAAAAAAAAATTAATTAAAAAAAACCCTAGATCCAAAACATTTATCTAAAACTATTAAAGATACGATTTTTATTATGTTTTAGTAATCAATTACATGTTATACATGGCTCGTGATGCCACTGTTAGAATTTTAATATCATGACAATCTTATTCAAAGTAAACACGTATGCGGAAGCAATGGATCTTGTATAACACATAATTATTAACATAAACATAAAAGAGAACGTACCGTATGCAATCTTGAATTTTTGAACAATTAAAGAACCCTAATTAGGGCTTAATTAGATAAATGATAAACCCCTTACCTTTTTGTTTATCGATCTCTTGATAACAACTATAGTGAGTTGTTACCTCGTTCTTGTATACATAAACTACTACCGAATTAAAGAGATTGCAATATCTAGTTAAACACTTTTGTTTGGAAAACAAAAATTGAAACCCTAATGTTAAAGGGGTGTTCGATCGGCTATGATCAAAAGAAATAAAAGAAAAGACTTAGGGATAGAGTGTGTGCACAAAAGATGTGAATGCATGTCCCTAGGCCTTGTATTTATACTTGATGTAACTTGGAGGACAAGTTGGAGTGGGTTAGGGTTTCCCCTACCCTTGTTCGACCGGCCATAAGGAGTCCAAGAGGATTCCGGATCCTTCTTGGCTCCTAATTACATCTTAGTCCTTTTCTTTTCCTTTTAACGATAGTTAGTCCGTACATTTAATAACTAACGACCATTAAGTCCCTTAAGTGTTTAAATAATTACATATATACATAACATTTAATATATATAATTATTATACTTTAATTCTCGTTGTAATGTGTGCAATCCCGAGGTCTCGGGTTCAATAATAGTCATACATACATTAATATTTATACACATACTTTTAACAGAAACAAGTGTAAGAAAGCAAGAATCGATAAGCAATAAGCAAGAACGAGATCAAGACCGGTATTTTAGCAAGATATCAATACCGTTTTGGAACTTGAAAGCTTAGAAAGAAACTTTAGCAAGTAGTTTGAGCAAGTGGATCTCGTAACGGGTTGATCCATTTATGGGGCGGACGAGCAGTGAAAGATGGAGTTTAAGGTCAAGGATGTAGTGGTGATTAAAGAAAAAGATAACTGTGACTGGCGGGTTTAATCTTGAATAAGTATTTTATTATTTTGAGTATTAGTACCTTAGTATTTGAATTAAATAAAGTAGTTTGAAATGGTAAAAGATCATGGGATGATTTAGTCTAGGATTGACCGTATGTTATGGAGAGTAGGTTGGTAGTAGTGCATGTTCTTTAGAAGTTATAGAACCCATGTTACTTTTTTTGTAAAAGCTATATATATGCCTTGTTTCCGGTAAGTTATGTATTCAGTTTCCTTCCTTTTAATATAACACCAATGTATCAATCTTCTTAGTGTTTTGGTTGGTGTTTTCGGGTGTGAGTTCGGGGTTAGGAAGGGACTGATTATCAACAATCGGAACTTTGATGAAGATAGTCTACATTTCCAAATGCCTTACGATTTCTGAGCCGGAGTGGTTATCCTTTTTCAAGTTTATTGAAAACATTTCGAGCAAAAACTCTTGTTGGACATGATATGTATAAACGCAATATCATTCAACTTTGAAAAGATTGAGAAAAAAATGTAGAATAATGCTTGATTAATTGGTATTTTATCTTTCCTTCTTTTGTTAGTTATTACAACAATTAATATTTATCTTTCCATCTTTTGTTGCTCATGGCGGCTTGTTTAAAGCTCAGGTTCCTAAAGTTCACCGATTCACAGTTCAAGACCTTTGACCTTAGTGTGGCTTCGAATCTTGAGACACTAATTCTTGAAGGTTGTTATGATTTGGTAGAAGCTCATTTCCAGGTTTTTCCAAATCTAAAGAAGTTACGTAAGGGTCGTAATAGATTGGAAAAATTACACATGCCTAATGAATGTCAAAAGCTTGTTAATCTCGACATCAGTATTATAGGGTCGGAGACCCTTCACCTCAGGATTATTCCGAATCTTGAGACCCTAAGACTCAGGGACTGTACTGATATCACTACTAGAAATTTGACTTTCACCGACAGATTTTCCGACAGATATATATCCGTCGGTAATTACCGATGATTTTTTGTCAGATTTGCGACGGATATTGCCGTTAAATTTGACTGACCATTTTCCGACTATTTTCCGACGGATTTCCATGGGATAGTATCTTTGTCGGAAATCCGTCAGTAATTTACATAACATATCGTCGAATTTCCGACGACGTACCGACAACCAAGAATATCCGTCGTTAAGCTGTCGGAAACTTTAGAACTTATTATTATTTTTTATATTTTTAAATTTTCTGTTGGTAATGTCTCGGAAATAAATGCCATTTCTGACAAATTTCCTACATATATATATATATATATATATATATATATATATATATATATATATATATAACTCAAAAACCATTAGCAAGTGATCGATTGGTTATATACACATATATATTGGTGATATTAGAAGTCAATTTGTCATACTGAAAGTTGATTAGTTATATGTTGAAATGGATTGGAATGAGTTAACTACACAATTATTATTGTTCAATGTGCTTTATAAAATTATCAAGATCATTATTGTTCATTAATACAATTTATACTACAGTTGAGTTAACAAAAAGGCAAATGAACCTTAACAAAAATGATTCAGTTTTTAAAAGATTGTAACTCATTTAAACTTCGACTCATTTAAGTTGTTATTATCTCTAAATTTGATTACTTCGTTGTCGCCGCGTACTCAACTATGGTTTTGTACATGCTCTAAAATCATTTCATATAAGCAACTTGACTCCTCCCAAACCAACCAGTCAGCCGTGTGCAGCTGTTAGGCCCACCTGGGAGAAAGTGCAAGTTAATATTGACCGTGGAAATATAGGGAAATCCCCGGATCGTTAAATCCCAACGAGATTGAAATTGTATTTGTAAACGGATAGGAAAATGAGTGGTACTGAGGACAGTAACAAAGATGATATGAGGGTTGATTATACTACTGATTGCTTGATATTTGGAAAATATGAAATTATAACAGAAATACAGATATAAGCACAAAATCAGATAATCAGATAACAGACAGAGAAAAGTGGTATTTAACAAGTTACAAACTACAGGGGTTAAAAGTGAAACTTTTGAAAACTAAATTTTAAAGAAAATAGAAAATGAAATTTAAACTATGAAAATGATTATTATAATATTTAATTACTATTTAATTAATAAAACTAATTAAAATCTAATTTAAAACTTAATTTTAAATTAACTAAAAATATCAACTATTACAAATAAACCTAAAAATCTGTAAAAATAATTTTTAAACCTAACTAAGAACTTGAAGAAAGTATAAAAAAATGAAAATAGATATTTTTGTCTTTTTATGAGTATTTTATTAATTAATAACTATTTAACTTAATTAAACTATTTTAACTATTTTAAATTACTATTAATACTAAATTACCTTAGAAAATTATGATAAAATTTATAAAAATATTTAAACACTACAGGAATATTAAAAAATTATAAAACTTGCTAAAAATAATATTTAAGCTAATTGACTAATTAATTACTTATTAATTAATTTTAAGCTAATTTAATTAATTTAAATAAGAAAATTATAAAATGAACAGTGGAAATTATGAAACTATTTTTTAAAAATCTTAACTATTTTATAAAACTTAGGAAAAATATAAAATTCTACTTTAGTTAATTAAAATTAAATAAATCTATTTAATTACTAATATTACCTATTTAATTATTTAAACTAGTTTTAAATCTAATTAATAGTAAACTGCTTAGGAAAATTCTAATAAAATTATTTTAACTACTTTAAGGTACTAAGTAATTTATAAAATTATAAAATTGGACAAGTGCTTATTAATAAGCTAAAATGAAAATTAATTAGATAATTTCTATTAAATAGAAGCAATCACTATTTTTATGTTTGCTTTTTCTGGTTTTTCTTTTATAAAACTACTTAAATACTTAAATAATGAAACTTTAATAAAGAAAACTACTTTAGAACCTTGAAATAAGCACTGAGAGTGCTTATAAGCTTATACAGTTGACTATGGTTGACTAAATTAAGAATTAAGCTAAGCTGAGGTTATGTGGGGTCCACTATAGTGAAATCTAGTTTACCTAAGTTACTTACACCTAATTAAGCTAAATATGGTGAGATAAGCTCCTAGGATAAGCTGGAAATCCCAAATAAGCACTTGCTTATTTCTCTTCTGACTCAGAAATGGGACAGAGTTTAGGGACAAGTTTAGGTGGGGTCCACTAATCTATAGGTCAAACCAAGGGTCAACTATTGAACCTGGGTAGGAGGGGGGTTGTAATAAGCTAAGTTTGAGGTGTGGGACCTACTGGTGTGGGCTGCAGCCACCAATAAAGTTGGTGGTGTGGTGGTGGTGAGCTGATACAAAGGGGAGTTTTTGTTCCCTGCAGTTGTGTTTCAAGGGTTGTGGGGTCCACAAGAGTGAAATGGGGTTCAAGCTAAGCCTAGGGGTTCAAAGATGGGTTGTTAAGCTACACAATAAACCAAGAAGCTTATGGCTTCCTAATAAGCTCTGAGTGAGCCTTCAAAATGGTGATCATATACTGAGTGCTCAGTATAGCTTGTTTTACACAAGTCACAATTTGGATCCTAAAAGCTATGCTACAATAAGCTAAAGGCTAAAATAAACCTAGATGTTAAAAGCTGAGGTATTAAGCTATAATTAAGCTGAAACCTAGGGTGTGGGGTCCACTGGAGAGCACACTAGGGGTCTTGGTATTTTAACTAAAACCTGTGCACAGGGCAATGTTTTTGCCCTGCAAGGTACTTTGGGTGAGCTTTTTAATAAGCAAATGAGTTTCAAACCTGGATTTTCTTTTTGACAGATTAAATTAAGCTACCACACAACACAATTCAACAACTGGTTTGGATTTCCAATTATTAATGAGTTCTATGGATCATGAAGAAAAACTTGCTAATTTGACACACTTGAAATTTTTGACTTTTTGATTTTTATGAACAATTGACTTTGATGAACTTTGAACTAAATCTACTTACTGAATATGTTGTAATAAGTTATAATAAGACTTAAATAAGTTATTCTAATAACTTATGAGTAGATATGATGAGTTATGGGCTCAGATTTCACCACAGTTAACTGTGGTGAAGAAATACTTGTGATTTTGACTTTGCAACTAATAAGGTACCAATTATATGACTGATTAAACCTATATAGACCTAAACTAACATCTTACAATAACAAACAACAACTAAATGAGTCTGAGACTCAGTGAACACTAATGATCCAAACACCCTTTTTTACTAGACTGTTTTAAGATTTGTGAAGTAAATGGCTTACAAAGCTTATTCTACTGATCCAACATAACTTATTATGCTATATTAAGTATTAATAAGTGCTTAGAAACAGATTTTAACCACAGGTATACAAGAACACAAAATAAGCTATGTTGACTGATTGATTTTTATTTTTTAGTAACTATTAATTCCAACAAACAAGATACTATTTTTAAGTTATATTATTACTATATAAGACTAAATAAGCATTAAACAATGAAAAAGCAAACAATAAGCAGAGCAATAGTACAAAAGTAAAAGTGAGAATTTTGATAACTTACAAATAAGCTTTCCTGCTCAAAACCAAGAACCAAGAACACAGAAACTTTTCCTAATATCCACCAATGGATTCTAACCCAAGACTATCCACAATATGCCTTGCTCCAATTGCTTATCACCAAGAACTCATCAGTTTGACTTTTGTTGACTTGTTGTATTTTTTTATTTTTTATTTTACTAAACTGCTTTTAAAAGTTTCTAATAGCTTTTATAAGCTATCTAGGAGTTTAAGTGAGCTTAGGAATCCAATATATCACACAATAACAACAATTGATCATTTGAGATTTAGGAAATTTGAAACTAAAATTGCATAAGATAATACAGTTAAGGAAATTTGACTTTGATTAATTAGAAAGAGTTACAATACATGAAAGATGCTTAATACACTGCTTAAAAGGATAGGTTTACACTAGAATTGAAAACTTACTTAATTCGACATACAATTTTAAAAAATTAAACTAGATATCATACTCCTCTGCTTCTCTTTATCTTTATAGGCTTCAATTAGGTTTAGAAATATCTTCTGAGCCTTTCCCACTTCATCTGAGCCATCCATTATGTCCAATTGATCAAGACCGTTTAAATTCACTTTTGGCGCCAAAGTCCTCCAAGTTAACTTGGAGGCTACGTTCTTCAATTAAGGATAATTGGGAGTATGTGGAGGTTTCAGGAGACAAAGTGGAGGGTTTTTAGGACAAGTTGGAGCTTTATGGAAGAAACAGAGGTTGTGAAGTAGTTTGGAGTGAAAAATTGTGGAGAAGGCATTAAATGCCTATGTGGTTTGATGTGTGAGGTGGAAGAGTGGTTAGGGTGAGCTAGAAGGTGGTGAGGTGGTGGTAAAACCACCTGGTATTGGTGAAGCAGGGGTGGGGGAGAAGGGTGTACAGTGGTGGTGGTGTTTGGCGGTTTTGGGTGGGTCAAACGGGGTCAAACCGTTTTAAATAATCAAAGGGGGTGGACTGGGCTTATTTTTGGGCTTAGGGTGTGTGTGGGCTGGGTAGATTAGGTTGGATTTGGTTTTGGTTTATTTAAAATAAAAAAGGGTCCGGATTGGTTTTTTAGTAAACAAGGACCAAAAATGTAAATTTGGCAAAGTTAAAGGGCTGAACATGTTATTTTCCCAAAGTATTTTCAAGGACTTAACTTGCCAAAAAATGATAAACCAAGGACCAAACTTATGATTTTTCCATTTAAAAACATCCAGGGACCTTTTCTGTAATTTTTCAAACTCCAGGGACCTTTATTGCAAATTTGGATTTTTAAGGGACTAAACTTGTAATTTCCCAAAAGTTAGACAAATTGTTCCAAATTGTCAATCATGCATAGTACAAGGGTATATTTTGTAAAATTTCAAGTTTTAAATACCAGGGACCATTTTGCCAATTTTGTAACTTGAGGGGTAAAAATTGCCAGTTTGTGTAAACTTTTATCCATGGATGTTTTGTGAACATTTTTGGTTTCCCAAGGACTTAAGTTGACTTTTCATTTATTTTAAACCTTCAGGAACTAGTTTTGACAATATTTGAAACTTGAGGGACTGAAACTGCCAATTATGCAAACTTTGTACGTTTTTCATTTGTTTTTGCATATTTTGTATTTGAAACATATAAAACACTCTTCTGAGATATTTTAAGTATTATGATGCATTTTTGAATGTTTTTGTATGTTTTGGCAGTTCAGATTGGTACAAAATGATGAGTATTTAGACACTCATCACAACTCAACTAAATCTACTTATGTGTGAAATTTTACTATATTATTCATGGTACTAGAAGTGGTTCAAACGAAGCATTCTTTTACGAATATAATTAATCTCTTACACTCTGTTCCTTAGTTTTAATGGGAAATAAGAGAAGGTGTAAAAGGGAGGGAGGGGCTAAACAGAAGAGGAAAGAAGTGATAATAACTTTCTATTTTGTGTTCCCGAGTTAGAAGGAAAGGAAAGAGAAATATAAATTTTTTGTGTTCCCGAGTTGGAAAGAAATGGAAAGAAAGTTAGTAATTTTACTATTATACCCTTTCTTGAAATATAAAAACTAAATACAAACACATAACATTGAGCATCAAAGTGAGTAGTATTTTGCTAGTCAAATAGTCTAACTTTTAGACTTAGCTTTTTGCAAGCCCAGCTAACAAAGCAATACCATACGATTTTCCTATTGACCAAAGGACAAAGATACATAATGATTTATATGTTAATGAAAATAACAAAATTACTTGAAACCGTAACAAATACATTGTCCAAGTAAAACCAAAAACATGTTCCAAATCATAAGAAAACTTATTAAAAATTCTGCAACAAAGAAAATGATGGTAGTCTAAGAAAAAGATTATAGTCCAAGATAAAGAACTTGATAAATTAAAAAATGTAAATGCAGTTGAACGCAATTATTCGCTTGAACCCATCGTCTTTTCTAGTACGTCCTTCCGCATGTCATGCGAACAACTAAATAACAGCCGTGCTTTTTTTGGATTGTCAGCCAAAAAAATAAGAGCACTACAAAAGACATCGGGTTCCAATTCCAATGGCTCTAATTCTTTATGGATTTCCCCACCTGTATAGTCACGTTGAAAAGCTCTATCCAATATAGTATTAGTTTCTTGTAAAACAACATTACCCATAATCTTTGAATTGGAGTCTTCTTCTACTTCAAGTTTTCTTTTTTTACCCTTAGAATTGGATGCATTCGAATTTTGCTAAGGTGAAAAAGGTGTGGGAGATCCCATTTGAATATCATCAAGGTTGATGAGATTTTCATACGTAACTTCATTGTTAGCTAGTAACTCATCCATGTCTTCAATTGTTTCTATTTTTATGTCGGCTTTCTTGTTTTCTCTAGCTTTTTTCTCCCTGGCGTTTTTCTCCTTCGCGGTTTCAGAAGGAAAACCTGATGCTCTATCTCTAGCAAAGAGTAGTAATAGGTCGTCGTAGTTTGAAACTTTTTTGGTCTTCCATATTGCAGCTTGAGGCTTTGCCTAGGAAAAAAAGTTATAATATCAGTTCATGATACTACAAATAATAATGTAAGTGGTTAAAAAGGCCTACAAGCAAGCATATGAAGCAATGACATAAAGAAAAATTTGTAAAACATGCCAGTATCTCTTGTTTTATTGATGAGGTTCATACTACGCATGCAAAAAATGCATGTAGATATAGTTTAGTAACTAACTCGTTCACCTAAATTCTAACCTGCACATTTTAATATATTTCCAAACAATCAGTTGTCCTAATGACAATAGAAATCAAAAGTAACACTAATAATATAATGGTTTACAGTTTTGATCCAAACTTGTATTGACCCATTACCCAAACCACCCCGTTTGCCTCTACTGTACACAAGCATCATGAAGGTTATTTTAGTGAATACTATGTGATATGCATAGCCAAGCTTCTTTTTTACAGCTCATTATGAAAGGTAGGGTCATTATATCTATGTGCATATTTCATAAGCATTCCATGTTTCATATATATCCCAAGAATTCATTCATTTTGTATCCCATGAACTTTTAACAAGTTTGGCCAAGGCGTCACCTATAATAGTAATACCATAATGAGTGAATGATGCGTGGGAATTGCACCAGGCTTTACCTCTCAAGGGATCTTGAGAAGCTTACAACCCCCACCAGGCAGTGTACCTGATCGTTGTAGTATAGTATAGTGACAAGTACCGGGGGATTGATCGTTCAGCTAGGAATAGTGTCGCTAGGATTAGAAAACCTAAATACTAGTTCTAAAGGTGAGGGATGATTATTTTTGTATTTTTATATTTTTTTAGAAAGCAAGTAAAAATCTCGGGTTTGAACGATTTGGGCGGAATTAGTTGCTAGTCAACTAACCCAATACTAAAGATGCAATCAAAATAAAATAAAAGAAATGAAAATAAACTAGATTATACTAGAGTTGTGAGCAATAAGTGGAGAAAATGTGTTTACTTAGATTTCACTACTCCCTAGACATCTTTTACACGTTAATTACTTGTTATAGTTGCATGGATGACGGATTGTATTCCTTAATACCATTCATGGGGTATCGCACATAACTCCCCAATTCTATGAGCTCTTATCTCCTCCTACACCATGCCCAGCACAACTATAGGGATTGTAAACAGTGGCTCATGCATTAAATACAACCAATAAAGACCTTAGTGCAATAGGTTCATGTTTCCTAAGACGTTCAAGCATGTTACCAATTGGAGATCTGCCAGTTTTCTTAAGCCTAACATATAAATTCATTCATCCAAAACAAACTATAAACAAGTAATCAACATATAATAAACATCTAGGTTTCATTAGATCCAAGCAAACACAAGATAGATCTAGCCTAGCATGATGGAATTAAGACAAGAACAAGATATAGACAACCAACACATAGACATATTGATTGAATTAAAAGAACACTTATCTTAATTACATATGAAAGGTATCAAGGGGTTGGAACCCTTGAAAAACCTGTAAAATTCGCACCAAAATCGTACTTAGGGTTTCTCCAAAACTTCTCTTTTCTTTAATGTGTAAAAATTAGAAAACTATATATAGGAAATAGGGTCTGACGGCGTCAAGACCAAATAGGTGACGCCGTCACCTCACCGCCAAAATAATTCTCGGACTGCCTTGATCTACTTCTGACGCCGTCATGTGTTATTCATTTCCAGGACGTCGTGCATTTTCCTCTTGACGCCCTTCCTTGTGACGCCGTCAAATCTGCTCTGGATCGTCATGGAAATTGCTCTTGACGCCGTCAGGATGTTCCTCTTGACGCCGTCACCTACTGTTCCCAGCAAGGAAAATTAAGAATTTGGCGTTTTCTTCACTTTTATGCTCCAAAAACGTCCTAATTGCTTCCTTTTCCAGATTTCTCTCCCAAAGTACCTAAAATCACAAAAGGAACGATTCAGGGCAATATTTGATCAAATAAATTCGAATTCCGGCTTAAATGACCCCCTAAAAGTGGTTCATTTTTCGCCTCATCATATACCCTTACACTTGAGATTTGCTTGTCCTCAAGCAAATGCGCTTTTATTCTACTCAAAATACAAGTTAGGGGTCATTTAACACTAACATAAAAGTAATTACAACAAATAATCGTTCCACTAAAGACCAATAGACAAGCACGGAGGTCATACACTAGCACCTCACAAATAGTGTTTAGATACTCACATCTCTCGGGTGTAATAAAGTATAAAGTACAATATGGAAACGGAAGATATCTCTCACTACCTGTCATAGCAAAATAGATTACCATAGGCTTGGGAAAGGATCAAACCTCCACCACATGGCGTAAGCACCTAGGATAAACTATCAAAGAGGTCTTTAAAAGGGTTGTAACGTTAGGTGTAGGGATATGAAATACACGGTTTTGTTGGATAAAGGAAGTTTTACTGGTGGCGAGTTAACAATCTTGGTTAATTACATGTACGATATCGCGTTGCTAAGCCAAGACTAGACTCGACTTAAGCTAATAATTGAAAAATAACAAAAACATAAAATAAACATAGAATAAAAAGGGATGGTAGTCCGTATGTTTTTTTTTCTCATTTGCCTTTTTCTATTTTTTCTTTTCTTTTCTTTTTCTATTTTTTTTTCGATTTTTTTTTTGCATACACTCTTACCCTACCATCCAAAATAATACATTATAGGGAATGAATATTCCCCTTACACTTGAATCTTTGCATACTTTACAATCAACTAAACTAATGACTTGAATTAAGAAAATCAAAACACTTGGAGCACTTTTAAGATTAACGTACATATGGGGGTAATAAATGGTGTTCTTCCCCATTACTCCATAAAATAAGTACTTTACCCATGAGTCCCAATCGTCCCAAAACAATATGTACAAGGATATGACTCGACTTAGCAACTATGTAATCAATTAGATAGTTAACTTAGGGTTTAACAAATAACAATAATGCACTAAAAAATGAGCGCATACACGGAAGGCTAAGGCGATTTGGTTGTACATTTAAGTGGGGTGTAACAAATTCTTCCTTTAAGTAAAATGCTTAAAGTTAGAAACGAAAAGATAGGCTCGGAGGGGTGTACTAGGGGTTTCGTGTACTAAAAATGAGTACAACGCTAAGGGTTTGGGAGAAATTAGTTGACTTAACTAGCCAAGTAATATGACTTAAATGGTCAAGTAATTATAATACGGGTTTAACACAAGGGTGATCCTAATGCCTCTTATCATGTAGTAAATCCTACTACACGAATGTAGTCTCACTAGCGGTCTCGTGATGCATCACTAACTCAAGTTCTAGAATCTAAATGCTACCGGTACACTCATAAGCACTAATAGTAAATGCTTTTCCTATCAAATTTAAAGGCGAACCTCACATATTTGGGTGGAAAATTTTTCTGAATATACGGTTATGTGCTAGTCATACAATCTCCTATCCATGAGACGCTTGCTATGGCTAAAGTTTCACTCCTAAATGTTGTAAAAAATTTTAAATTTGGCGCTAAAATTGCACTAACAAGTATTTCTCATAGTTTTATTACACATCTACCATTAAACAAAACATACTCAAGCGAAAGTGCATATGTAAGGTATCATCTTTTTACCCTCCCCTTACACTTAAGATGAACATTGTCCCCAATGTTCAAGTAAAGAATGTAAAAGTTAAAAAGTAAAAAGAATGAAATCAAATACTCCCCTGATTCGCTCGGTATGGATAATAAGGTGACCAGGTTAAATCTTCCTCCAAGAAAATGAACAATCAAAGCTTCCATTCCAGAATATAAATCATCTTCTTGTCATACATAACCTGTAAATCCTGAGAAAATAGACAAAACAACCTCGCATAAAATCGGCGGCATCCTATATAAGTTACTAAATCCTAGAAAACAAAATAAGATATAATGCTTGTGGAATGTAGTTTGCAGATTTCCTGGAGATTATAAAACTTAATAATTCACAAAAACCATAAGACTCCGTTAGAAAAACAAAACCGGTAAAATTTCCAGATTTTTACACCTGACGCCGTCAAGAGTTAACTCATGATGACATCAGGATTGACCTGCAGAAATTCTTATGTTAAGTTTCCGGAAAATTTCTGGAAAAACTTGGTCCTACTTCCTGGAAAATCCTGCAAAACTTCATTATGACTCAATATAAGCATTTGACTCTAACAAATACGAATATACATGTTCATTTAATATTGTGGAAAATCATGATTGGTTTGTTTCTTAAAAACACATTTGGGGTTTCCCCTTACACTTATCTTTTGCAAAAATACTTTTAGGTGGAGTTAAGACTAGGCCAAAACAACAAAGTAAAGTATTTCCACATTTTAATTGCGAAACATGATCAACCAACAATAAAAACTAAGCATGCATACGGAAGCAAATAACAAACAAACAAAATAAAATCACATAAAGCATGGGTTGCCTCCCAAGAAGCGCTTTTCTTTATTTACGAGTCTTGTAGCTAGACTCAAGGTCATGGGTTACTACGTTTTCCTATCCTGCAAAGTGAATGCGGTCTCAAACATCCTAACCAATCTCTCATCCTTCCTATACTCGGGGCCTAAGGCTAAACATTTCTAGTAATAGATCTCTTTCTTTTTGTAACCTCCAATGTTTCTCTCTTCCTCACTCTCAATCTTAAGTACGGGGATGTTGTCAACATCGAGATCCTCAACTTCTCTAAACCTCTCTTCTTTATGGGGCATCCTATATCTAATGTTCTTCTCTTTGGTTGCGAATGTGATAATGCCCTCATCATGGTTGTAAGTCATTTTAGAGGTTTTAACAAAAGGTTCTCCTAAAACAATCTGACACAAAGATTGATCAATAATTCCCCCAACATCTTCTAAGATCATGAAGTCGCACCTATAAACAAAATCCCCAACGAAAACATGCAACCCTCTAACCCGCTCAACAAAATTACTCATGCGATTAGGGTTGTAAGGGTCCCGCCTAGGTTTCAATTTTTCGTTCATGATCCAATTATAATAAAGCCTAGACATGATGTTCATTAGTGCCTTTAAATCCATATAGGTGTGTTCTCCAAACATATGACCAATCATGCATGGGACCTTAAGATTTATGGAATTATGTTTCCTAATCCACGGGCGTTTTCGGTACTTTGCGGGGCAAGGGCATTTAAGGAGGAACTTATGGTACCTCAATTCCTCAAGGATTGGTGTGGAACTCTGAAATATTCTATAGTTATCCCACGGCCCTTCCCCACAAGTGTGACTCCCTAGCTTGATTTCACATTCATTCATCGCATTGACCTTCCTTATATTATCATTTTCCGTTTTAATTTGGTTATGTTGCAAAATAACTTCCTTGGGCGAGGTGAATCTAGTTAGGAAGTAGGAAGCAAGATCGTCCCAAGAGGAGACAGATCTTTTAGGGAGTTGGCATAACCATTGAAGAGCCCGACCATGTAAAGAGAACTGAAAGAGGGCTAAGAGTTCCCCTTCTTGATTATCAACACCTAATCCTACAGAATTGGTAATTTTTAGGTAGTCCTCAAGGTGTTGGGTCGGGTTTTCGAAAAAGTACCCATAGAATGCACACCCATCTTGCACCAATCGAACGGTGCTAGATTGCAAGCGGATGGTCCTTATAGGTGGTTGGATTGGTTGTGGTAGGTTTTGTGGGTGGTTTTATTGTGGTGGGATGACGGGTTCAAAGATGTTCCCGTTGTCCATGATGTTGGGTGGTTACGAACAAAGACACAAAGAAATGAGATAGACTAAAGAAAACCTAAAAACAAAAATAAAATCTTACTAGAAAGAAATCTAGCAAGTAGACCTAATAAAAAGAAATTCTAACCTAGACAATAACTATTCCCCAGGCTGCGGCACCAAAAACTTGATGCGTGGGAATTGCACCAGGCTTTACCTCTCAAGGGATCTTGAGAAGCTTACAACCCCCACCAGACAGTGTACCTGATCGTTGTAGTATAGTATAGTGACAAGTACCGGGGGATTGATTGTTCAGCTAGGAATAGTGTCGTTAGGATTAGAAAACCTAAGTACTAGTTCTAAAGGTGAGGGATGATTATTTTTGTATTTTTATATTTTTTTAGAAAGCAAGTAAAAATCTCGGGTTTGAACGATTTGGGCGGAATTAGTTGCTAGTCAACTAACCCAATACTAAAGATGCAATCAAAATAAAATAAAAGAAATGAAAATAAACTAAATTATACTAGAGTTGTGAGCAATAAGTGGAGAAAATGTGTTTACTTAGATTTCACTACTCCCTAGACATCTTTTACACGTTAATTACTTGTTATAGTTGCATGGATGACGGATTGTATTCCTTAATACCATTCATGGGGTATCGCACATAACTCCCCAATTCTATGAGCTCTTATCTCCTCCTACACCATGCCCAGCACAACTATAGGGATTGTAAACAGTGGCTCATGCATTAAATACAACCAATAAAGACCTTAGTGCAATAGGTTCATGTTTCCTAAGACGTTCAAGCATGTTACCAATTGGAGATCTGCCAGTTTTCTTAAGCCTAACATATAAATTCATTCATCCAAAACAAACTATAAACAAGTAATCAACATATAATAAACATCTAGGTTTCATTATATCCAAGCAAACACAAGATAGATCTAGCCTAGCATGATGGAATTAAGACAAGAACAAGATATAGACAACCAACACATAGACATATTGATTGAATTAAAAGAACACTTATCTTAATTACATATGAAAGGTATTAAGGGGTTGGAACCCTTGAAAAACCTGTAAAATTCACACCAAAATCGTACTTAGGGTTTCTCCAAAACTTCTCTTTTCTTTAATGTGTAAAAATTAGAAAACTATATATAGGAAATAGGGTCTGACGGCGTCAAGACCAAATAGGTGACGCCGTCACCTCGCCGCCAAAATAATTCTCGGACTGCCTTGATCTACTTGGGACGCCGTCATATGTTATTCATTTCCAGGCCGTCATGCATTTTCCTCTTGACGCCCTTCCTTGTGACGCCGTCAAATCTGCTCTGGATCGTCATAGAAATTGCTCTTGACGCCGTCAGGATGTTACTCTTGACGCCGTCACCTACTGTTCCCAGCAAGGAAAATTAAGACTTTGGCGTTTTCTTCACTTTTATGCTCCAAAAACGTCCGAATTGCTTCCTTTTCCAGATTTCTCTCCCAAAGTACCTAAAATCACAAAAAGAACGATTCAGGGCAATATTTGATCAAATAAATTCGAATTCCGGCTTAAATGACCCCCTAAAAGTGGTTTATTTTTCGCCTCAACAGTGAATTTATAAAGTCGATACTTACTTGAATTAATTGTTCCCATACTTCTTCTTCTGCTTCAATTAGTTCGGTCGTCGAGTTCCAAGAAAACCCACTCAATTTAGTTCCTCGAAATACATCATAACATTCAGAAAAGTGCTGTTTTATTGTTTTAATCGATTTTTTAAACGAGCTTTGGTAAAATCTTTTTTTTTTTAATTTTGCCTCAACTCATTCACCATATTGGTATATGCCTCAGAAGAGAAATTTCCACCAGGTTGGTTGCCTTTATTTTGTTGTGTGATCATAGCCTGAATAAATGCATACTCCATTTCATCGCTCCAATTAAATTGTGGCCTTTTTTCCTTAATTTCATCATTTTTGCCATTAGTTTCATCCTTTTTGCCCATGATAAGCTTCTGCATAAGACAACACAATCACAAACTTAACTATGATAGACTACATCAACTAAAAAAAGTTCATTGTTTGGATAAGCAGCTGCAATAGAATACTAATGATAACATGCTGCAATAGAATAAAAAACTTAACACCTACTAAATAATATAAAAACTTCAAGTATTAATTTACTAATAAAATTCAAATCCAGGTACTACAATTAATAATAAAGAAACTATTTTGACATATCAATTTCATTGTTTGGATACAACAAGTAATTGGTCCACATTTCATTTGCAATTGAGTTGCGTAGTTGTTCTTCTGTCGAACTGCCATCACTTGTTTCCCTCGGATCATGACGAGCTTCATCTTGTGGTGCATTTAAAATTTCTTGTATCACCTCTTCTTCAAGATCTTTGTCGCGATCTACTTCAAGTAAAAAATTGTGTAGGATGCAGCACGCTAAAAATATGTCTGATTGTGTTGCACAAGAGTAGAATGGTTCAGTTGTGCTCCTAATGATAGGAAACCGCTTTTTAAGTACACCAAATGCTCGCTCAATAGAATTTCGTAATGATGAGTGGCGAAGGTTAAAGAGCTCTCGTGCGTTCTCAGGTGCATGGGTTGAGTACTCTTTTAAATGGTATCACACACCTCTATAAGGTGTTATTAGTGTACTTTTATGCGGTAGACCCGCATCAACCAAATAGTACCTTCCCTCCGAAATGAGCAGCTTGTCATTTATAGTGAGGGCATTTTTCATTATTCTCTAGTCCGATGCAGTACCCTCCCAACCAGTTAAAACATATGTAAACTTTAAGTCAAATGTGCAAGCAGCTAAGACATTGATTGTTGGGTATCCCTTACGACCTCGATATTTTGCAGCGTCTTTATTAGGTACTCTCACACGGACATGTGTTCCATCAATTGCTCCTACACAATCTTTAAAATAAGGATAAAACCTTTTTTTTCCTGGATTTCTTTAGGAGCAATTTGACCAGTAGGTTGATGAAAATAACGATCTTCTAAGGATATAATTGCTCTTAAAACTCTATGCAATGACCTACTAGTTGTTGACGCCGAGCGACGATAAATCCAAGATGCAAAGCGGTTTCTCAAGTCATTTCCTACAATGTGCAAAAAATCTAGCAACGTGTTCCTCAACAGACATACGTTGAGTTGGTCGAAGACCACCATGATGCACTAAAATATCGCACAATGTTCTAAAAGCGTTCATGCTCATACGGATAACATCACGACATTTACCACTTGTTGAGAGGTTGTGTAACATCTCTTCCCTCACATTTTTTCGATGTAAAGTGAGTTCTTTGGTAGGAAAATTAGCACGGTTCATGTGGTTAAGTCTACGACGTGTAACAAAAGCTACCAATAGCACAATCAAATGAACTGCTGCTAATTGTCGAGCTCTAACTACACATCGTATAGTGAATATTCTCTCAATCAACATGTTATCCATTGTATCTGTTATATGTAAAAATGATCTGGTTGTTATATGTCACTGTTTAAAAGAAAAAACTAGTCTATGAAAAATATATACCATGAAAGTAAAAAAACTAAGTTGCGACAAGTAAACCACATTGGTTTTTTTGTTAATGGCTCCATCTCAGTGGTTTCTTATATATTTATTTTAAAAGCTCCATCAATGGCCATCACAGTGGTTTCTTGTTTTTTGTTAAAACCTTACAGTAGCATACTACAACATATTTATAACATAATTTACATTAACTTTACTGTGGAAATTGTATACAACAATGATTTTTTCTTTCTAGAAAACATACAGTACATACTAGTATACATCTAGTCATAAAAAACACATGATTAACAAGTATGTTGATACGCCCCGGGCTTTATGTCATTTTATATTTATTTAGGATATATGTCTTTGTGTCATATTAGGAAAGTGTCATGTTTAGATATATCTTTATGTTGGCTTGTTTTACAAGCTAGGGTTATTCGGTTATATATACCGAATCATTATTATTAATGAATCAATCAAAAGTTAATAAACAAATCTCTAGTTCTTCTCTTCTATTTTCTGACGGAGCCAGCACACGCTTGAAGTGGTGCTTTATCCCTATACAACCCCTAACCGGGTCGTATCAATTGGTGCTCCCATTGAGAGCTCTCGTTGAGAGGGTTTTTTTATTAGAGTTCCAATCTTTAAAAATTAAAAAAAAAAAAAAAAAAAAAAAAAAAAAAAAAAAAAAAACTGTTCATCGAACACTGTTCATCAGCACTATTCATCCCGAAGTACTGTTCATCGATCACTATTCACGCTAGTATTCACGAGTTACTGTTCATTAGAAAAAAATTTTCTTCTTCGAGATATTGTTCATGGCATCGGGCAGCAGCGATCGGGATGCACTATCTAAGCTCTTGCAAATGGGTACCGTGGCTGAATATCAGAGTGAGTTTGTGGTACTTGCAAATCGAGTAACAGAGATCTCTGAATCTTTACTTATATCATTTTATATATCCGGACTTAAACTGGATCTACAATGTTTACTCTTACGGTCAAATCCCAAAACTCTGGACGAAGCTTTTTCATTTTATATATCCGGACTTAAACTGGATCTACACGTTTTGCGAACCTAGATATTTGGGAATTTTTGAGGTCCAATCCTTTAACTCTGGGAGAAGACTTCTTCAAAGATCGTATCACCGAGGTTCGTTTTGAGACCATTGCTAGGGAAGAGAAAGAGCATATTGTTGAAAAGAAAATAGATATCATTCTACCATTAGAGGGTGAATTTGTTTCACCTAAGGCTGAAGGTTCATTGAATGCTGATGAGTATATTGGAGTTCAAGAGGTTGTTGGTGGTGACGAAGTGCTTAAGGTTGACGAGGATGAGTTGAATAGAGTGATATCGACACTTAAGGATGGAGGTGGTGAATTTGATAGTCGTTTGGATGAAATAAATTTGAATTTAAGCGAGGAATTAGCGGACTCTCAATCTGCATATTCTTCGTATCACCTTGAGGGCAAGGTGATTTTTGAAGGATTGGGGAGTGTTATGGCATGGGTAGCGGAAGGCGGAAGAATGGTGTTGTGTTATGTCCAAGGTAGTGGAATGCGGAAGAGGAAAAAGGTGTTGGTTGTGGTAGCGGAAGGGAGGAGAACTACGGCAGTGGAAGACAAGACAAGGATTAGGATATGGTATCCCGGAATCAAGAGAAATTTTTTTGTTCCACACCTTGAGGACAAGGTGATTTTGAAGGAGTGGGGAATGATACGCCCCGGGCTTTATGTCATTTTATATTTATTTAGGACATATATCTTTGTGTCATATTAGGAAAGTGTCATGTTTAGATATATCTTTATGTTTGGCTTGTTTTACAAGCTAGGGTTATTCGGTTATATATACCGAATCATTATTATTAATGAATCAATCAAAAGTTAATAAACAAATCTCTAGTTCTTCTCTTCTATTTTCTGACGGAGCCAGCACACGCTTGAAGTGGTGCCTTATCCCGATACAACCCCTAACCGGGTCGTATCATATGTTAAAGAAACAAGTACGAGGAGTGTTATCATGAATTTACTTGTTAAAAGAAAATGATAGGGGTAGCCTGTAGGTGGGTCATGAAACTGCTGCAATTGATTTTGATAAAAAAAAAAAAAAAAAAAAAAAAAAAAAAAAAAAAAAAAAAGTTGACTTATATATAGGATCTATCATAACTACTTATAATGTAGATTTAGTCAAAGGGGAAAAGTGGAAAACTGAATTTTCAGTCAATCCCCATTTTGCCCTTCTAATTAATGCTCTTGAAAGTGAAATCTTGAAAGTCAAGGGTGAGAGAAAATGAATTGTGTAATTAATGCTTTTATTAAAACACCCCATAACTTAAAATTACAATAATTTATTCATATGATACAACCAATTAAAAGCATCTATATTAAATTAAAAACAATCAATTAAAACACCCCTTACTAAAAAAGTACAATAAAATTTTCACAATATACAATTTAAACAAGCTACAACATAATATAAAATATAAAATAATTAAACACAATAATTAATGTTATTTTTAAAACACCCTAAAATGAAAAGTATATGTTATTATACACATTATACAAATTAATAAAACACATAAAACTTTATACAAGCTAACAAGTTGATGTTGCATATAGTTTTAAAAACTGGACCGGACCAACGGGATCAACTGGGAAAAACATATAGTTTTGAAAACTGGACACGACAGGTTCAGTTATTAAAAGCATGACTCGGTTTAAATCGACCCGTTTTTCGACCGGAACGGTTCAACTGGGTTTCAAAACATTATGTTGACACGAGCTTAAGTATCAAAGTCAATAAGTCAACAAAGTCAATAAGTCAACACATTTAGTAACTGATTTTCATATCAATTTGGGCGGGAAAATCAGTTACTAAATGTGTTGAGTTATTGACTTTGATACTTAAGCTCATGTCATATGTTTAATCCTTAAATCTTCAAACTTTTATTAGAGGTGGCAAAACGGGCGGGCACGGGCACGGGCTAAAATGGCACGGGTTAAAACGGGCACGGGCTAAACGGACAAATTATAAATCGGGCCAAACGGGCACGGGCTAAAACGAGCAAATTATAATTCAACTATTAAAAACATTCGGAACAGTCCTAAAAACCCCTTTAATTCATCTTGTAAAAAAATTTCAAGCATCTAAGTCTTAACTATATTTAATTATTTTTTCTTAGAAAAAAAATAAAATAAAATAAAAATAAAATAATCTGACTGCAAATTTGAGAAAATCTGCTGGGACAAATGAATAAAAATGCAACTAATTAAAAAAATGAGAGTAATTGCTTGAAAGTTGAATTGTGTGATTCGAAAGCCCATCTAATAATATCTGTTTTTATATTTTGCCTGTAAAAGCCCATCAAATAAATGCAAGGGGGCAAAAAACGCCCCAAACTTTTAAAAAAGTGTCAAAAATCGCCCAAAAATTACAAATTGGGTTTTGTCCGTACAATAGCTGTATACTTTCCAAAATGTACCGATATGGTACGTGTACTTTTTTTATTGCCCGGATGGTACGTGTACTTTAGGTTTTGTGTTAATAAGGTCACTTTTTGACCGGATACCGGGTGCACCGGCTATTATTTTCACATTGTCTGACGTGGGGTTCTTTTTTCGTTTTTATTTCTTACGTGGAAATCCACTTCCCCCAAAATACTAATATACACGATAACTAATCCATTTTCCCCCCCAAAATCCATTTCCCCCAAATCGTTTATCCCCAAATCAACATGAAACCCTAATTCATTAATGTAAATTCAAAATTAACCCAAATTAACACAACCAATGAAGAAGATATCCATAATTGTTCATCATGAAGGCACATTTATAACCGATCCGTTTGAGTATGTAAATGGATCTGTTGACATTGTTGAGGATGCCGATTTGGGTAAGTGCAACCATTCAAGACTAATGCAGATAGTGAAAGATTGTTCTTTGTTTCCTGTTCATGGTATGTATTTCTGTGCTCCTAAACAAGATTTGGGTACACATTTGAAACCTTTAAGGAATGATACTGAGTTAGCAAGTTTTGTTAAATTAGCTTTTGACAATGGTTGCAAAGTAGAACTATATGTTGAACATCATGGTTATGATGTTTTAGATGATGCCCATATAAATGCTAGTGTAGGTGAAGAAGATGATGAATCTGAGTCTGAAATTGAATTAGAAAACATAGAAGAATATGTTGGACCAGAACATGTAGGTGAAGAAGATGTGGTGATTGCAAAGACAGAACTTAATGACCCTTTCCTGATCAAGTTAGTTGGTGGTAAGTACATTAGGGATGATGTTGTTAGTAGGCCTGCAAACTTAGGTGAAGGTTCTGCTAGTGATTCTAGGGAAAATGAAGATGAGCAAATAGAAGTTGATGACAGATTTAAGGTGAAGGAAGGTTACTCATATCCTGTTTTTGATCCTAATGTACCATGGGATGAGATGACCCCATTATTGGGTATGAAATTTGAGCACCCAGACCAGCTTAAAGAATGTTTGATTAACTATGGGGTAAAACATGGATATCAGTTATGGTTTAAGAGGAATGATTATAGAAATGTAGCAGTGTTGTGTGGAAGAAATGTGGAAGAAGGTAGGTGTTCTAGCCAAAAAAGTTGTAAACAAAAGATTGACGAGGGCAAGTCACTTAAGTCTAAGGCTAAGTCACCTAAGTCTAAGGCTAAGTCACCTAAGTCTAAGGCTCAGTCACCTAAGTCTAAGGCTAAGTCACATAAGTCTAAGGCTAAGTCACCTAAGTCTAAGGGCAAGCAATCCAAGTTACAAGTAGGTTGTTCATTTAGATTATGGGCAGGATGGATGCAAAATGAGTCAACTTTCCAAATTAAAACATTGATCCCTAATCACACATGCTCTAGGAATTATGATCTGGGGTCATTGGTTACTTACAAGTGGCTAGCAAAACAGTTTGCACATGAGGTTATAAGAAATCCAAAGATTAGTTATAGGCAGATGAAGGCAGATGCTAAAGAGAACTTCAGGATAAATGTAAGTGTTGGAATGTGTAAAAGGGCAAAGCAGAGGGCAGTTTATGATCATGAAGGAGGACTGGTTGATCACTATGCAAGGTTATGGGATTACAGAGAGCAGATGTTGATAACCAATCCTGGTTCTTCTGTTCACTTAGATGTGGACACTAGGGATGATGGCAAAGCAGTGTTCAAAAGGATTTATGTCTGCTTCAAAGGTATAATGTTTTACAATTGTATTGGCATATTATCACATTTATGCATTGTTTGTTGTTTAACTTTTATTTTATTCCATAGCTATGAAAGAAGGATGGGTATCATGCAGAAGAGTCATTGGACTGGATGGTTGTTTTTTGAGATCCACTGTAAGGGGTGAGTTGTTAACAGCCATGGGAAGAGATGCTAACAACCAGATGTTCCCCATGGCTTGGGCAGTGATAAACATTGAAAATGGTGACAATTGGAGCTGGTTTATTCACCACTTATCACATGACTTTAACCTTGCAATTGGAGCATACTTGACAGTCATTTCAGATGGGCATAAGGTAATTATTATAACACTTATTAATTATAACATTTGCATTACATACATAGTAATATCCTTTTTATGCAACATATTACAGGGTCTACTCCAAGCAGTTAGAGAATTGCTCCCACATGCTGAGCATAGACTATGTGCAAGGCACATTTATGCTAACTTCAAAAAGAAATGGAATGGATTGCACTACAAGGCACTCTTCTGGGGTGCTGCTTCATCTACATTAGAGGTACAATTCAAAAAAAATGGAACTTATAAAAAACCTTGATGAAGAAGCAGAAAAGTGGTTACTAGATCATGACCCTAAGACTTGGTCTAGAGCATACTTTCAAATTGATAGGACTTGTGCTGCTTTTGAAAATGGTATCTCAGAATCATACCACAATGCCATAGGAGACCTTAGGAGTAAACCTCTGATTACTATGCTAGAAGAAATTAGGGTTTACTTAATGCAAAGAATGTATTCTATGAACCAAAAGGCTAAGAAATTCAATGATACAGTCTGTCCTGCTATAAGAAAGTATTTAGAGAGACTTATAAATAAGCAAAGGTATTGGGAAGTACTTGTAGGTGGATATCAAGTGTTTGAGGTTAGGAAATCAGATGAGGCTTTTGGGGTCAATTTGGCTGAAAAGACATGTACTTGTAGGTGGTGGATTTTATCTGGCCTACCTTGTGTTCATGCAGTTGCTGCATTTTGTCATATTAACATAGATCCTTCTGATGGGGTGAGTAGTTACTATAAAAAGCAAATGTGGATTGATACCTATAGTCATTTCATTAGTACAGTTGGTGGTTCTTCAATGTGGCCAAATACTGGCAAACAACCACCATTACCACCCAAGAATAGGAGGAAGTTAGGTAGGCCTAGGAATAAAAGAATAAAACATCCAACTGAGACCGTCAATGAAGTTCCTAGGACTGGTAGAAAGATGACATGCTCCAATTGTTGGGAGCAAGGACATAACAAGAGAAGATGTCATAATTTAACAAGGCCAAAACCACAGACAGAAAAAAGAAAACCTGGTAGGAAATCCAAAAATGCTCCCAATCAACCATTTAACCCACCCAATGATGGATCTGGTCCAAGTGCACATCCAAGTGAAGCAGATCCATCTCATCCAGCCCAAAATGAAGCAGATCCAGGTCAATCATCTCCAAATCAAGCAAATGAGTATGATGAAATTCCAATTTCAAGTTCATACCCAAGTGCTTCACAACCATCAGCTCAAAGCTTCACTGGATTACTGCAAATTGTTGAACAAAAGGTATGATAAACTATTTTTTACACTTAATTGACCCAATTTCTCACAGATCTAACTTGTTTAACCTTATTGACAGGGAAATGATTATGAAATTACTGATGCTGAACTCACACAACTTGCTGAGCTTAATGATGTAGAAGATAAAGCTAGAAGAGCTGCAAACAGGAAGTACAATGAAAGGATTATTGAAGATGCAAAAAAAGCAGGTCTTTTTAGAAAGAGAGGAGCTGGTGGATTTAGGGGACCATCTGAGAGGATCAAGAATCAAAAAAGGAAGTTAGACCCAAATGCTCCTGGACAACAACCAGATACAGCACTTGATGTTTCAGAATGAGAGTGAAGAATGGAGAAAGGATAAAGAAGATGCAAACACCAAAAGAGCAATATTTTTTGTTAGACATTATGTAGTGGGTCTGTATTTAAAGATTGTCTTTATGTTTTCAAGTTAGTATGGACCATTAGATGTATGTATCATGTGGATGGTACCACATAAAACAATATGACAACCATGTGGGTCAGTTTATGTCTGTATTGACTCTATTATTATCTATGGTAGTGGGTCACTTTTATGTCTCCAACTTGTTTGAATATGCAAGGTATGCAGACACATGCATCAACACATAACATATATATTAATTTATATTCTTTATAGATAGCAAAAGATATTACATAGATATTGTCATTGTCATTGGGTTAAACAAGAGATCTACTGTCATTTTCATAAAAACCCATACTTAAACAAGCTAGTGTTTCTTTCCTTTGCCCTTAATGTCTGCAACTGATCCTGATGGCTTCTTGACACCAAAAGCCTTTTTCTTTATTGCTTCCCAAGTTTTTTGATTTGCAAGCCCTACAACTGCAACTGGTCCTTGTGGTTTTTGAATCCTTTTACCTGCACTGGTTTGACTTTCAACAATTTTAGTATGTTTTGACTTTTTTGCTTCAACACTTGTTGTCCCTGGTTTAACTTTTTTTGAGCTTGAACCTTTGTTTCCCTTAACAGTGGCATGGTCATCTTCAGAGCTTGAGTGGTAGCTTGAAACATAGCTTGATATGGATGAAGAGTTTGACCTTGAATCAGCATTTGGGTCAACAGCAGGACCATGAGGAAGAGGAGGAAAGTAACCACTCCAACCAAGTGATTCACTGTATGCAGCACTTGAATCACTTGAAATAGTTATAACATCTGCAAACATGATCATCAATGGAGCAAGGTAAGAATGTTAGGACCACAAAAAGATAAAAATTTATAACTAACATACCTGGTTGATTAGCAGAACTCATGTTATGAAATTTGGTGTGCTTGATTGCTTGATTAGGGTTTGACAGGGATAAAATTAGATGTGGATAGATAGGTTATATAAATGTATTAAGGTCCTTGTAGTCAATGCATTAAATAACAGGTAGGTATTCTATCATTTATGTCTAAACCCATTTGACTTTTCTATTTTGACTATCCTGTTTTGACCCATTACACTAAAACCAAACAGCAACAAATATAGCAAATTAAAATTTTCATTACATTAAACCATTTGAACATACAACCTAGACCCACATTCCTACACAAACTACACCATTACATAACAATCCTAACCTAGACACTACATAACCTACACCATACCCATAATCCATACCAGCTTAAACTACACAAACCCCACAAAATCCATCCCAAAAACCCTTACCATCATTTGACTAGGAAAGACATCACCAACACAAACACAGTAAACACAATGACTGCTTTCTTGTAGCATTCACCAGTGGTTGTTCTCTCATTCAGTTCCAACTCCAAATCACGAATCCTATTCCTGTAGGTGTAGTCTTGAACTTGCATCTCCCTCCTTAGTTGTTGGACTTGAGTGTAAAGGCTATGCATCTCATTTCTGTAGTATCCATAGCGTAGCTCAGGATCAAGAAAAAAGTAGAACCTGCATTGTTTACCTGAATCCTAAAAGTAACAAAATAAAAACCAAAATTAACACAAACACAATAAAAAGACCATAAATATCATTGCTTTTCTTACACTTGGATGAGGGCAGCACAAGAAACGTCTAGCTGGGTTTGTAGCAGTGCGTGATGTCCTTTCAACCACAGGTAACTCACAAAAGCAATGAGTGGGTATGGGTCGAAGCCAATTAGACGATTCAGTTGAAGAAGACATTCTTTTGGTTATGGAGGTGATTAATTGATTTGGGATTTAGGGTTAGTATTTTGGGTAAATAATTAGGGTTAGTTTATGGAGTTGAAATAGGGGTTTTATAATGTGGGATGAGTGGCAACGGTCAAATATGCTGATTGGGCATGCCACGTCAGCAACCAGGTTGCTATTAGGTAATAAAACGAAAATGTGACCTTATTAACACGAAACCTAAAGTACACGTACCATCCGGGCAATAAAAAAAGTACACGTACCATATCGGTACATTTTGGAAAGTATACAGCTATTGTACGGACAAAACCCATTACAAATTGGGCAAGATTTGCCACCCCTAACTTTTATTATTTTTCATTTATAACCTATAAACTTTTTTTTATCACTAAACGATATGTCGTTATAAAATCCCGTTGCTATGCACGGGTATTCATCTCGTATTAGGTTAAAGGGTATTTTGGTGATTAAAAAAAGTTAAACAGGAAGATTAGAGTAGGAGTTACACATGATTTACATTCCATATCACTTCTCTTCTCCTTTAAAAAATATCTCTTCTCCATATCTTCTTCTTTCCACTTCTTTCCCCTTCTCTCCAAAAATAATGTGGGGAACAGAGTGTTAGATTTACTTATCAATTTCTCTTTTACAAAAAACACTTTCACAGTTCCCTATGGACCACACAAAACTTTTCGCGTCGCCACTGCACCGTCGATCATAAACCGTTACCACAGTCAATCAGGTCGCCACCGTTCTCCTCCACCGCACCGTCGATCATAAACCGTTACCACAGTCAATCAGGTCGCCACCGTTCTCCTCCACCGCACCGTCGATCATAAACCGTTACCACAGTCAATCAGGTCGCCACCGTTCTCCTCCACCGCACCGTCGATCATAAACCGTTACCACAGTCAATCAGGTCGCCACCGTTCTCCTCCACCGCACCGTCGATCATAAACCGTTACCACAGTCAATCAGGTCGCCACCGTTCTCCTCCACCGCACCGTCGATCATAAACCGTTACCACCGCACCGTCGATCATAAACCGTTACCACAGTCAATCAGGTCGCCACCGTTCTCCTCCACCGCACCGTTGATCATAAACCGTTACCACAATCAATCAGGTCGCCACCGTTCTCCTCCACCGCACCGTCGATCATAAACCGTTACCACAGTCAATCAGGTCGCCACCGTTCTCCTCCACCGCACCGTCGATCATAAACCGTTACCACAGTCAATCAGGTCGCCACCGTTCTCCTCCACCGCACCGTCGATCATAAACCGTTACCACAGTCAATCTGGTCGCCACCGTTCTCCTCCACCGCACCGTCGATCATAAACCGTTACCACAGTCAATCAGGTCGCCACCATTCTCCTCCACCGCACCGTCGATCATAAATCGTTACCACAGTCAATCAGGTCGCCACCGTTCTCCTCCACCGCACCGTCGATCATAAACCGTTACCACAGTCAATCAGGTCGCCACCGTTCTCCTCCACCGCACCGTCGATCATAAACCGTTACCACAGTCAATCAGGTCGCCATCATTCTCCTCCACCGCACCGTCGATCATAAACCGTTACCACAGTCAATCAGGTCGCCACCGTTCTCCTCCACCGCACCGTCGATCATAAACCGTTACCACAGTCAATCAGGTCGCCACCGTTCTCCTCCACCGCACCGTCGATCATAAACCGTTACCACAGTCAATCAGGTCGCCACCGTTCTCCTCCACCGCACCGTCGATCATAAACCGTTACCACAGTCAATCAGGTCGCCACCGTTCTCCTCCACCGCACCGTCGATCATAAACCGTTACCACAGTCAATCAGGTCGCCACCCTTCTCCTCCACCGCACCGTCGATCATAAACCGTTACCACAGTCAATCAGGTCGCCACCGTTCTCCTCCACCGCACCGTCGATCATAAACCGTTACCACAGTCAATCAGGTCGCCACCGTTCTCCTCCACCGCACCGTCGATCATAAACCGTTACCACAGTCAATCAGGTCGCCACCGTTCTCCTCCACCGCACCGTCGATCATAAACCGTTACCACAGTCAATCAGGTCGCCACCGTTCTCCTCCACCACACCGTCGATCATAAACCGTTACCACAGTCAATCAGGTCGCCACCGTTCTCCTCCACCGCACCGTCGATCATAAACCGTTACCACAGTCAATCAGGTCGCCACCGTTCTCCTCCACCGCACCGTCGATCATAAACCGTTACCACAGTCAATCAGGTCGCCACCGTTCTCCTCCACCGCACCGTCGATCATAAACCGTTACCACAGTCAATCAGGTCGCCACCGTTCTCCTCCACCGCACCGTCGATCATAAACCGTTACCACAGTCAATCAGGTCGCCACCGTTCTCCTCCACCGCACCGTCGATCATAAACCGTTACCACAGTCAATCAGGTCTCCACCGTTCTCCTCCACCGCACCGTCGATCATAAACCGTTACCACAGTCAATCAGGTCGCCACCGTTCTCCTCCACCGCACCGTCAATCATAAACCGTTACCACAGTCAATCTGGTCGCCACCGTTCTCCTCCACCGCACCGTCGATCATAAACCGTTACCACAGTCAATCTGGTCGCCACCGTTCTCCTCCACCGCACCGTCGATCATAAACCGTTACCACAGTCAATCAGGTCGCCACCGTTCTCCTCCACCGCACCGTCGATCATAAACCGTTACCACAGTCAATCAGGTCGCCACCGTTCTCCTCCACCGCACCGTCGATCATAAACCGTTACCACAGTCAATCAGGTCGCCACCGTTCTCCTCCACCGCACCGTCGATCATAAACCGTTACCACAGTCAATCAGGTCGCCACCGTTCTCCTCCAGCGCACCGTCGATCATAAACCGTTACCACAGTCAATCAGGTCGCCACCGTTCTCCTCCACCGCACCGTCGATCATAAACCGTTACCACAGTCAATCAGGTCGCCACCGTTCTCCTCCACCGCACCGTCGATCATAAACCGTTACCACAGTCAATCAGGTCGCCACCGTTCTCCTCCACCGCACCGTCGATCATAAACCGTTACCACAGTCAATCAGGTCGCCACCGTTCTCCTCCACCGCACAGTCGATCATAAACCGTTACCACAGTCAATCAGGTCGCCACCGTTCTCCTCCACCGCACCGTCGATCATAAACCGTTACCACAGTCAATCAGGTCGCCACCGTTCTCCTCCACCGCACCGTCGATCATAAACCGTTACCACAGTCAATCAGGTCGCCACCGTTCTCCTCCACCGCACCGTCGATCATAAACCGTTACCACAGTCAATCAGGTCGCCACCGTTCTCCTCCACCGCACCATCGATCATAAACCGTTACCACAGTCAATCAGGTCGCCACCGTTCTCCTCCACCGCACCGTCGATCATAAACCGTTACCACAGTCAATCAGGTCGCCACCGTTCTCCTCCACCGCACCGTCGATCATAAACCGTTACCACAGTCAATCAGGTCGCCACCGTTCTCCTCCACCGCACCGTCGATCATAAACCGTTACCACAGTCAATCAGGTCGCCACCGTTCTCCTCCACCGCACCGTCGATCATAAACCGTTACCACAGTCAATCAGGTCGCCACCGTTCTCCTCCACCGCACCGTCGATCATAAACCATTACCACAGTCAATCAGGTCGCCACCGTTCTCCTCCACCGCACCGTCGATCATAAACCGTTACCACAGTCAATCAGGTCACCACCGTTCTCCTCCACCGCACCGTCGATCATAAACCGTTACCACAGTCAATCAGGTCGCCACCGTTCTCCTCCACCGCACCGTCGATCATAAACCGTTACCACAGTCAATCAGGTCGCCACCGTTCTCCTCCACCGCACCGTCGATCATAAACCGTTACCACAGTCAATCAGGTCGCCACCGTTCTCCTCCACCGTACCGTCGATCATAAACCGTTACCACAGTCAATCAGGTCGCCACCGTTCTCCTCCACCGCACCGTCGATCATAAACCGTTACCACAGTCAATCAGGTCGCCACCGTTCTCCTCCACCGCACCGTCGATCATAAACCGTTACCACAGTCAATCAGGTCGCCACCGTTCTCCTCCACCGCACCGTCGATCATAAACCGTTACCACAGTCAATCAGGTCGCCACCGTTCTCCTCCACCACACCGTCGATCATAAACCGTTACCACAGTCAATCAGGTCGCCACCGTTCTCCTCCACCGCACCGTCGATCATAAACCGTTACCACAGTCAATCAGGTCGCCACCGTTCTCCTCCACCGCACCGTCGATCATAAACCGTTACCACAGTCAATCAGGTCGCCACCGTTCTCCTCCACCGCACCGTCGATCATAAACCGTTACCACAGTCAATCAGGTCGCCACCGTTCTCCTCCACCGCACCGTCGATCATAAACCGTTACCACAGTCAATCAGGTCGCCACCGTTCTCCTCCACCGCACCGTCGATCATAAACCGTTACCACAGTCAATCAGGTCGCCACCGTTCTCCTCCACCGCACCGTCGATCATAAACCGTTACCACAGTCAATCAGGTCGCCACCGTTCTCCTCCACCGCACCGTCGATCATAAACCGTTACCACAGTCAATCAGGTCGCCACCGTTCTCCTCCACCACACCGTCGATCATAAACCGTTACCACAGTCAATCAGGTCGCCACCGTTCTCCTCCACCGCACCGTCGATCATAAACCGTTACCACAGTCAATCAGGTCGCCACCGTTCTCCTCCACCGCACCGTCGATCATAAACCGTTACCACAGTCAATCAGGTCGCCACCGTTCTCCTCCACCGCACCGTCGATCATAAACCGTTACCACAGTCAATCAGGTCGCCACCGTTCTCCTCCACCGCACCGTCGATCATAAACCGTTACCACAGTCAATCAGGTCGCCACCGTTCTCCTCCACCGCACCGTCGATCATAAACCGTTACCACAGTCAATCAGGTCTCCACCGTTCTCCTCCACCGCACCGTCGATCATAAACCGTTACCACAGTCAATCAGGTCGCCACCGTTCTCCTCCACCGCACCGTCAATCATAAACCGTTACCACAGTCAATCTGGTCGCCACCGTTCTCCTCCACCGCACCGTCGATCATAAACCGTTACCACAGTCAATCTGGTCGCCACCGTTCTCCTCCACCGCACCGTCGATCATAAACCGTTACCACAGTCAATCAGGTCGCCACCGTTCTCCTCCACCGCACCGTCGATCATAAACCGTTACCACAGTCAATCAGGTCGCCACCGTTCTCCTCCACCGCACCGTCGATCATAAACCGTTACCACAGTCAATCAGGTCGCCACCGTTCTCCTCCACCGCACCGTCGATCATAAACCGTTACCACAGTCAATCAGGTCGCCACCGTTCTCCTCCACCGCACCGTCGATCATAAACCGTTACCACAGTCAATCAGGTCGCCACCGTTCTCCTCCACCGCACCGTCGATCATAAACCGTTACCACAGTCAATCTGGTCGCCACCGTTCTCCTCCACCGCACCGTCGATCATAAACCGTTACCACAGTCAATCAGGTCGCCACCGTTCTCCTCCACCGCACCGTCGATCATAAACCGTTACCACAGTCAATCAGGTCGCCACCGTTCTCCTCCACCGCACCGTCGATCATAAACCGTTACCACAGTCAATCAGGTCGCCACCGTTCTCCTCCACCGCACCGTCGATCATAAACCGTTACCACAGTCAATCAGGTCGCCACCGTTCTCCTCCACCGCACCGTCGATCATAAACCGTTACCACAGTCAATCAGGTCGCCACCGTTCTCCTCCACCGCACCGTCGATCATAAACCGTTACCACAGTCAATCAGGTCGCCACCGTTCTCCTCCACCGCACCGTCGATCATAAACCGTTACCACAGTCAATCAGGTCGCCACCGTTCTCCTCCACCGCACCGTCGATCATAAACCGTTACCACAGTCAATCAGGTCGCCACCGTTCTCCTCCACCGCACCGTCGATCATAAACCGTTACCACAATCAATCAGGTCACCACCGTTCTCCTCCACCGCACCGTCGATCATAAACCGTTACCACAGTCAATCAGGTCGCCACCGTTCTCCTCCACCGCACCGTCGATCATAAACCGTTACCACAGTCAATCAGGTCGCCACCGTTCTCCTCCACCGCACCGTCGATCATAAACCGTTACCACAGTCAATCAGGTCGCCACCGTTCTCCTCCACCGCACCGTCGATCATAAACCGTTACCACAGTCAATCAGGTCGCCACCGTTCTCCTCCACCGCACCGTCGATCATAAACCGTTACCACAGTCAATCAGGTCGCCACCGTTCTCCTCCACCGCACCGTCGATCATAAACCGTTACCACAGTCAATCAGGTCGCCACCGTTCTCCTCCACCGCACCGTCGATCATAAACCGTTACCACAGTCAATCAGGTCGCCACCGTTCTCCTCCACCGCACCGTCGATCATAAACCGTTACCACAGTCAATCAGGTCGCCACCGTTCTCCTCCACCGCACCGTCGATCATAAACCGTTACCACAGTCAATCAGGTCGCCACCGTTCTCCTCCACCGCACCGTCGATCATAAACCGTTACCACAGTCAATCAGGTCGCCACCGTTCTCCTCCACCGCACCGTCGATCATAAACCGTTACCACAGTCAATCAGGTCGCCACCGTTCTCCTCCACCGCACCATCGATCATAAACCGTTACCACAGTCAATCAGGTCGCCACCGTTCTCCTCCACCGCACCGTCGATCATAAACCGTTACCACAGTCAATCAGGTCGCCACCGTTCTCCTCCACCGCACCGTCGATCATAAACCGTTACCACAGTCAATCAGGTCGCCACCGTTCTCCTCCACCGCACCGTCGATCATAAACCGTTACCACAGTCAATCAGGTCGCCACCGTTCTCCTCCACCGCACCGTCGATCATAAACCGTTACCACAGTCAATCAGGTCGCCACCGTTCTCCTCCACCGCACCGTCGATCATAAACCATTACCACAGTCAATCAGGTCGCCACCGTTCTCCTCCACCGCACCGTCGATCATAAACCGTTACCACAGTCAATCAGGTCACCACCGTTCTCCTCCACCGCACCGTCGATCATAAACCGTTACCACAGTCAATCAGGTCGCCACCGTTCTCCTCCACCGCACCGTCGATCATAAACCGTTACCACAGTCAATCAGGTCGCCACCGTTCTCCTCCACCGCACCGTCGATCATAAACCGTTACCACAGTCAATCAGGTCGCCACCGTTCTCCTCCACCGTACCGTCGATCATAAACCGTTACCACAGTCAATCAGGTCGCCACCGTTCTCCTCCACCGCACCGTCGATCATAAACCGTTACCACAGTCAATCAGGTCGCCACCGTTCTCCTCCACCGCACCGTCGATCATAAACCGTTACCACAGTCAATCAGGTCGCCACCGTTCTCCTCCACCGCACCGTCGATCATAAACCGTTACCACAGTCAATCAGGTCGCCACCGTTCTCCTCCACCACACCGTCGATCATAAACCGTTACCACAGTCAATCAGGTCGCCACCGTTCTCCTCCACCGCACCGTCGATCATAAACCGTTACCACAGTCAATCAGGTCGCCACCGTTCTCCTCCACCGCACCGTCGATCATAAACCGTTACCACAGTCAATCAGGTCGCCACCGTTCTCCTCCACCGCACCGTCGATCATAAACCGTTACCACAGTCAATCAGGTCGCCACCGTTCTCCTCCACCGCACCGTCGATCATAAACCGTTACCACAGTCAATCAGGTCGCCACCCTTCTCCTCCACCGCACCGTCGATCATAAACCGTTACCACAGTCAATCAGGTCGCCACCGTTCTCCTCCACCGCACCGTCGATCATAAACCGTTACCACAGTCAATCAGGTCGCCACCGTTCTCCTCCACCGCACCGTCGATCATAAACCGTTACCACAGTCAATCAGGTCGCCACCGTTCTCCTCCACCGCACCGTCGATCATAAACCGTTACCACAGTCAATCAGGTCGCCACCGTTCTCCTCCACCACACCGTCGATCATAAACCGTTACCACAGTCAATCAGGTCGCCACCGTTCTCCTCCACCGCACCGTCGATCATAAACCGTTACCACAGTCAATCAGGTCGCCACCGTTCTCCTCCACCGCACCGTCGATCATAAACCGTTACCACAGTCAATCAGGTCGCCACCGTTCTCCTCCACCGCACCGTCGATCATAAACCGTTACCACAGTCAATCAGGTCGCCACCGTTCTCCTCCACCGCACCGTCGATCATAAACCGTTACCACAGTCAATCAGGTCGCCACCGTTCTCCTCCACCGCACCGTCGATCATAAACCGTTACCACAGTCAATCAGGTCTCCACCGTTCTCCTCCACCGCACCGTCGATCATAAACCGTTACCACAGTCAATCAGGTCTCCACCGTTCTCCTCCACCGCACCGTCAATCATAAACCGTTACCACAGTCAATCTGGTCGCCACCGTTCTCCTCCACCGCACCGTCGATCATAAACCGTTACCACAGTCAATCTGGTCGCCACCGTTCTCCTCCACCGCACCGTCGATCATAAACCGTTACCACAGTCAATCAGGTCGCCACCGTTCTCCTCCACCGCACCGTCGATCATAAACCGTTACCACAGTCAATCAGGTCGCCACCGTTCTCCTCCACCGCACCGTCGATCATAAACCGTTACCACAGTCAATCAGGTCGCCACCGTTCTCCTCCACCGCACCGTCGATCATAAACCGTTACCACAGTCAATCAGGTCGCCACCGTTCTCCTCCACCGCACCGTCGATCATAAACCGTTACCACAGTCAATCAGGTCGCCACCGTTCTCCTCCACCGCACCGTCGATCATAAACCGTTACCACAGTCAATCAGGTCGCCACCGTTCTCCTCCACCGCACCGTCGATCATAAACCGTTACCACAGTCAATCAGGTCGCCACCGTTCTCCTCCACCGCACCGTCGATCATAAACCGTTACCACAGTCAATCAGGTCGCCACCGTTCTCCTCCACCGCACCGTCGATCATAAACCGTTACCACAATCAATCAGGTCACCACCGTTCTCCTCCACCGCACCGTCGATCATAAACCGTTACCACAGTCAATCAGGTCGCCACCGTTCTCCTCCACCGCACCGTCGATCATAAACCGTTACCACAGTCAATCAGGTCGCCACCGTTCTCCTCCACCGCACCGTCGATCATAAACCGTTACCACAGTCAATCAGGTCGCCACCGTTCTCCTCCACCGCACCGTCGATCATAAACCGTTACCACAGTCAATCAGGTCGCCACCGTTCTCCTCCACCGCACCGTCGATCATAAACCGTTACCACAGTCAATCAGGTCGCCACCGTTCTCCTCCACCGCACCGTCGATCATAAACCGTTACCACAGTCAATCAGGTCGCCACCGTTCTCCTCCACCGCACCGTCGATCATAAACCGTTACCACAGTCAATCAGGTCGCCACCGTTCTCCTCCACCGCACCGTCGATCATAAACCGTTACCACAGTCAATCAGGTCGCCACCGTTCTCCTCCACCGCACCGTCGATCATAAACCGTTACCACAGTCAATCAGGTCGCCACCGTTCTCCTCCACCGCACCGTCGATCATAAACCGTTACCACAGTCAATCAGGTCGCCACCGTTCTCCTCCACCGCACCGTCGATCATAAACCATTACCACAGTCAATCAGGTCGCCACCGTTCTCCTCCACCGCACCGTCGATCATAAACCGTTACCACAGTCAATCAGGTCACCACCGTTCTCCTCCACCGCACCGTCGATCATAAACCGTTACCACAATCAATCAGGTCGCCACCGTTCTCCTCCACCGCACCGTCGATCATAAACCGTTACCACAGTCAATCAGGTCGCCACCGTTCTCCTCCACCGCACCGTCGATCATAAACCGTTACCACAGTCAATCAGGTCGCCACCGTTCTCCTCCACCGCACCGTCGATCATAAACCGTTACCAAAGTCAATCAGGTCGCCACCGTTCTCCTCCACCGCACCGTCGATCATAAACCGTTACCACAGTCAATCAGGTCGCCACCGTTCTCCTCCACCGCACCGTCGATCATAAACCGTTACCACAGTCAATCAGGTCGCCACCGTTCTCCTCCACCGCACCGTCGATCATAAACCGTTACCACAGTCAATCAGGTCGCCACCGTTCTCCTCCACCGCACCGTCGATCATAAACCGTTACCACAGTCAATCAGGTCGCCACCGTTCTCCTCCACCACACCGTCGATCATAAACCGTTACCACAGTCAATCAGGTCGCCACCGTTCTCCTCCACCGCACCGTCGATCATAAACCGTTACCACAGTCAATCAGGTCGCCACCGTTCTCCTCCACCGCACCGTCGATCATAAACCGTTACCACAGTCAATCAGGTCGCCACCGTTTTCCTCCACCGCACCGTCGATCATAAACCGTTACCACAGTCAATCAGGTCGCCACCGTTCTCCTCCACCGCACCGTCGATCATAAACCGTTACCACAGTCAATCAGGTCGCCACCGTTCTCCTCCACCGCACCGTCGATCATAAACCGTTACCACAGTCAATCAGGTCTCCACCGTTCTCCTCCACCGCACCGTCGATCATAAACCGTTACCACAGTCAATCAGGTCGCCACCGTTCTCCTCCACCGCACCGTCGATCATAAACCGTTACCACAGTCAATCAGGTCGCCACCGTTCTCCTCCACCGCACCGTCGATCATAAACCGTTACCACAGTCAATCTGGTCGCCACCGTTCTCCTCCACCGCACCGTCGATCATAAACCGTTACCACAGTCAATCAGGTCGCCACCGTTCTCCTCCACCGCACCGTCGATCATAAACCGTTACCACAGTCAATCAGGTCGCCACCGTTCTCCTCCACCGCACCGTCGATCATAAACCGTTACCACAGTCAATCAGGTCGCCACCGTTCTCCTCCACCGCACCGTCGATCATAAACCGTTACCACAGTCAATCAGGTCGCCACCGTTCTCCTCCACCGCACCGTCGATCATAAACCGTTACCACAGTCAATCAGGTCGCCACCGTTCTCCTCCACCGCACCGTCGATCATAAACCGTTACCACGGTCAATCAGGTCGCCACCGTTCTCCTCCACCGCACCGTCGATCATAAACCGTTACCACAGTCAATCAGGTCGCCACCGTTCTCCTCCACCGCACCGTCGATCATAAACCGTTACCACAGTCAATCAGGTCGCCACCGTTCTCCTCCACCGCACCGTCGATCATAAACCGTTACCACAGTCAATCAGGTCGCCACCGTTCTCCTCCACCGCACCGTCGATCATAAACCGTTACCACAATCAATCAGGTCGCCACCGTTCTCCTCCACCGCACCGTCGATCATAAACCGTTACCACAGTCAATCAGGTCGCCACCGTTCTCCTCCACCGCACCGTCGATCATAAACCGTTACCACAGTCAATCAGGTCGCCACCGTTCTCCTCCACCGCACCGTCGATCATAAACCGTTACCACAGTCAATCTAGTCGCCACCGTTCTCCTCCACCGCACCGTCGATCATAAACCGTTACCACAGTCAATCAGGTCGCCACCGTTCTCCTCCACCGCACCGTCGATCATAAACCGTTACCACAGTCAATCAGGTCGCCACCGTTCTCCTCCACCGCACCCTCGATCATAAACCGTTACCACAGTCAATCAGGTCGCCACCGTTCTCCTCCACCGCACCGTCGATCATAAACCGTTACCACAGTCAATCAGGTCGCCACCGTTCTCCTCCACCGCACCGTCGATCATAAACCGTTACCACAGTCAATCAGGTCGCCACCGTTCTCCTCCACCGCACCGTCGATCATAAACCGTTACCACAGTCAATCAGGTCGCCACCGTTCTCCTCCACCGCACCGTCGATCATAAACCATTACCACAGTCAATCAGGTCGCCACCGTTCTCCTCCACCGCACCGTCGATCATAAACCGTTACCACAGTCAATCAGGTCGCCACCGTTCTCCTCCACCGCACCGTCGATCATAAACCGTTACCACAGTCAATCAGGTCGCCACCGTTCTCCTCCACCGCACCGTCGATCATAAACCGTTACCACAGTCAATCAGGTCGCCACCGTTCTCCTCCACCGCACCGTCGATCATAAACCGTTACCACAGTCAATCAGGTCGCCACCGTTCTCCTCCACCGCACCGTCGATCATAAACCGTTACCACAGTCAATCAGGTCGCCACCGTTCTCCTCCACCGCACCGTCGATCATAAACCGTTACCACAGTCAATCAGGTCGCCACCGTTCTCCTCCACCGCACCGTCGATCATAAACCGTTACCACAGTCAATCAGGTCGCCACCGTTCTCCTCCACCGCACCGTCGATCATAAACCGTTACCACAGTCAATCAGGTCGCCACCGTTCTCCTCCACCGCACCGTCGATCATAAACCGTTACCACAGTCAATCAGGTCGCCACCGTTCTCCTCCACCGCACCGTCGATCATAAACCGTTACCACAGTCAATCAGGTCGCCACCGTTCTCCTCCACCGCACCGTCGATCATAAACCGTTACCACAATCAATCAGGTCGCCACCGTTCTCCTCCACCGCACCGTCGATCATAAACCGTTACCACAGTCAATCAGGTCGCCACCGTTATCCTCCACCGCACCGTCGATCATAAACCGTTACCACAGTCAATCAGGTCGCCACCGTTCTCCTCCACCGCACCGTCGATCATAAACCGTTACCACAGTCAATCAGGTCGCCACCGTTCTCCTCCACCGCACCGTCGATCATAAACCGTTACCACAGTCAATCAGGTCGCCACCGTTCTCCTCCACCGCACCGTCGATCATAAACCGTTACCACAGTCAATCAGGTCGCCACCGTTCTCCTCCACCGCACCGTCGATCATAAACCGTTACCACAGTCAATCAGGTCGCCACCGTTCTCCTCCACCGCACCGTCGATCATAAACCGTTACCACAGTCAATCAGGTCGCCACCGTTCTCCTCCACCGCACCGTCGATCATAAACCGTTACCACCGTCGATCACGTCGCCACTGTGCGTCCGCCATCGAACAGTTCCGTCAAGGTTTAATTCTTCTTTTTCCCCTATTAATTTACTATCATTTCGATTGTGTTTGTGATTTTGCTAGAGCTAATTGAGATGATTTGATGTCGGTTTGTTTTGCCCCAATTTTGAATGTTGTATTTTGCCCTAATTTACTTTTTGATTGTTACACGAGTTTTGACCTGATTTTGACTAATGTCAATTGTATTGAATTATGACGTCATTGATTAGTTATTGTTAGATTCATATTGGTTATCGCTGCGATATTTGCATAAGTGTGTTCACGGAGTAGCAAAATTACTCGATTGTAAATTCAGATTTTTATTTTTTATTGATACAGAAGAGGACATATTTGATTTAAGCTATATTAGTCGTAAAAGTGAAAAGCAAAAGCAATCAATTGTAGGGGGCGTTTGGGATTGCTTATTGAAACCAAGCGTACCTACTGAAATCATCTATTTTTGAGTCGTAATGATCTATTTTGTTCATGTTAGTTCCTTAATGATATGTTGATTGTTACTAGTTGATGTGAGCTCGAATAACAAAGTTGAGTTTAATTATGTCGGAAAGTAGGGACATAGGATGGATGTACAAAAGAAAAAAAAATAGTAAGTCTTCTTTGTTCTGATTACCAATCGAAAGTGATTTGAGCTTTTGAACTTTGCGTTTTCTATCGAAAGAGTTGTTGAAATTAGAACTTTGGGAAGTGATGTATTTTTCCGTATCAAATGTCTGTTCCAAATGCAGAATTCATTTTTCGGTATCAAATGAAGTTAAGAATGACTTGTGATCCAACGGGTTCATCAGGGTATAAATAAATAAATGCATATGTTGTTTGAGGTAAGTGAATTAATGCAATTAAAGCTTGCTTAAGCTGTTTGTCCTTATCTACATTTCTAATACATGTAAACAGTAAGACCAAACAAGAAAAAATATGCTCCCAAACACCCCTTAAACTAACAATGATTTTGGCCCCCATTATAAATAGTCAAGTTCTACAATGGACTGATATGTGAATGTTCAGAGCTAAGGTTACTGGTATCTATGTGATATGTGATGTATTAAAATTTTAGCCAATTATCCCTTCAAGTGCTTTAGTAGTTCTTCAGTTGTACTAGTGCTCCATAGACTTTTTTTTTTCATCGAGGAGTTGATACTTTGCTAATAAAGCACTGCCCAGAACTATTTAGTGACCATCATAATAAAGTACTTATGAAGTTTGTGAACTGAACCAGTAGTTCACTTCATTTATATATCCTTTTTCACTAACTTTTTGCATTGCAGGTGGCAGCCGTAAAGAACCTTGTATTTCTGGCCTTTCAGAAATTTAATTCACAAAATTTAATTAGCAACTTAAGTTAATCAGTTGACTAATAAAAAATTAATTTTCTTGCTGCTAATGCTTATAAACATGATGATACCAGGTGGATTTCTGTTGGTTCAAACTTGAAATTTGATGCAAGAAGGGATTTGGATGATGTTGGAGCAACGTGTATAGAAGGTATTAAGTCAATTTGTGTGTTTGAATGAGCACCCCTCTGTCTTTGAGTACTCTCTGTATCTTTTATCTCTTTCTTAGTCACGACTATTAGTTGATATATATGTGACAGACAAACATGGTTACAATAGTTATCATTTCCTTGTAGTGCATGCTTTGAACAAACTCCCCTATTCCAAGCTTGACTCTAAGTCTGTTGGAATTAAAGAAGGGTCGCTCTCAATTGCAGCAACTTGTGCAATGGTTTGGATCATACTATGATGGGCTGATCTTGTTTGATGAGGTACCAACCTCTTTTCTTCTTACTAGCGATCACTTGTATGATTAAGTTAACAGGTCTGTAACTCTGTTTGTACAAGTAGCAGATAACCGATTTCCGTTAGGTTACTTTCCTTTTCAAATTTGTTTGTCTATTTTGGGTGATAACATGTACATAGTTAGTTCTAAAAACTTCTTGATATGACATTGTGCATTTGTGCATATATCATTATATAATGATCTTGTAAGAATGAGAAGTCTGGTTAGTAATGGTTTTTGATATTTGATAACTACAAGTTGCATTGTGAATCCGATATATCTGGAAGGTGTAGGAGGATCTCTTCCAAATATACAAAAAATTTAGAGACAAGGGTAAAATGTGGGACAGTTTCTGATTGACCTTACATTCTGATACGAACCGATAATGGAATAAAGAGAGGAAATAACAAGATAGATAGTTTATATTGATGGGATAAACCGACCCCCTGATGGTTTATATTAATGAGATAAACCGACCCCCCCGACCCCCCAATTGATTAACAAATCAATACTTAATATTCATTCAACCTAATAAGAATTACAATCCTAATACCCTATTTATAATAGACTTAACCTAATGCTCTAACTTTCTCACCAAGAAATCTAATAAAAGGAAACTAAATAAAATAATTAATTAATAATAATAATAATATAATAATGTTGGATCGTATCAATACTCCCGCCCCCCAAAACACCTTGTCCTCAAGGTGTTGCTTCAAAACGTCACATTGAGTAATTCCAGGATCCCATGTTCTTCTTTGAGCAGGAACAGGTTCTTGTTTCAATCAAACATTTGTGAAAAGATGTCCAAGACAGATATTACATCCCAACTTCAATATATTCTGCCATATAAACATCTTATGATGTTCTGCTTGATTTTGCTTGATTTTTCTTCCCAACATAACGGAACTTTGCTCAACAGGTGCAACAACAACGTGTGCAACAGCAGCAAAAGGTGCAACAACAGCAAACTCTTTCTTGTTAATCATCTCATCTGATTCGAGCACCATAAGAGGCTCATCCAAGTCATCTATTAACTTCTGCCCTAAATCTTTATTTGCTGCCAAAATTGGCTCTGTAAAATAAGTTTTCTCCATGGCTGACGTAACCATAAGCTCCTCCAAAATACCACCATCTTCACTACTTTTTCCGGTTGTTATAGGTTTCGTTGAATCCTCGACAAACTGAATTTCTACCATGCTGTTATTTTGGTTACTGTGATCCCTTGATCTCACCTCCATTAATTCCCGTCTCTCAGCAAGTTTTTCTTTGATCTCCCATATATCTATCTCCATACTTTGCTGGAAAATTGCCATCCGCATTTCAGATCTCACTGTCTCCTTCTGGACCTTTTTGTAAGCATCCATACTTGTTCGATGCTCTTCCATTATAGCCCGCCATATGTGTGCCATTGATACCCGAAAATAGTGATTCGAATGAACAGCAAATTCTGGATGTGAATAGTGATTCGGATGAATAGTGTTTTGATGAACAGTAACCTTTTTTTTTTTTTTTTTTGAAAACCCTAGAATCGAACAGCTCTTATACCAATTGATACGAACCGAGTCGATAATGGAATAAAGAGAGGAAATAACAAGATAGATAGTTTATATTGATGGGATAAAGCGACCCCCCGATGGTTTATATTAATGAGATAAACCGACCCCCCAATTGATTAACAAATCAATACTTAATATTCATTCAACCTAATAAGAATTACAATCCTAATACCCTATTTATAATAGACTTAACCTAATGCTCTAACTTTCTCACCAAGAAATCTAATAAAAGGAAACTAAATAAAATAATTAATTAATAATAATAATATAATAATGCTGGATTGTATCACATTCTTGTGATTGTAGTGTCATAAGGCCAAAAATTTGGTACCTGAAGCTGGAGGACAGCCTACATGAACGGGTGAAGCGGTTCTTGAAATCCAGGTTTATTCTCACACCGATACCTGAATGCACCTGTTAGTTTAGCATTTGAAAATTTTAGTAGTCATTTATTATTGCTAGTATTTAAGTGTTATCGCTGTTAATGGTTCTTATGTCAACTTCTGTTTTTCTGATGGAGAAGACTAGTGACATAGTAAAAAGAAGGTGGTACCTAGACTATTTATGTTTTGCCTAAGACTTAATAAGTTAATATAATGTGACTTAATATAATGTTTTGCCTAAGACTTAATATAATTTGCACATACGTTTAATTATATGGAGTTCCTGTCATATTGAATGAAAAAGCCGAGTGCTGTATATGTTGAGTCTACTCATCTTATCTGGATCTAGACCTTTCAGAAGTAGAACCTTGTATTTCTGGGCCAAAGAGGTGTGTTTTTGTTGTGCTTAAAGGGCCCCACATAACCATTCATATATACAATTTGTCCACCCGTGTTTGCTAAATTATCCACCATGTTTTCCTTTGGCAGACCTCATGACCGATTCACTTGCCTGTGAATTGGGCCTACAGGTTAGTCACATTTTTAATTATGTGTGTACTTCCATTTAATGTAATTTCTCATCTAATGCTTAGTGGCTAGGTCAAACCATGGGTTAAAACAAGTCTTGCACCAGCCTCTGGAGTTACAAAAATATTTGCTCAAAAGGTATATGTTTCAAGAACCACTATAACAGTCTATTCGTCAGTTCTTTTACCATAACCTAAAAGAAATTTGTCAAACGGGTTGAATGTCGCCCAAAGTGTGTTTTTAATCCTAAATTATTTAATTCAAAGATTTAATAATATGATTTTTGTTATCATATTTGACACTTTAGTGTTAATAGGAATGAATGTTTCTGACCCATATTAACCTGCACAAGAATGATCTGTGTTGAGCCGACCTTACCCATTTCGACCTGTCAACAGTAATTATCTGTTTTGAACTTACGCAACCCGTCTTTTATTGCCTCCTCTAGTTGTTGCTTCCAATTTTCTTCACATCTTTGTGCTACTGATCTGGTGATTGACTATATTGATCTTCTGGTGACTTTTGCATATATCATTGCATCAGCAGTTCTCTCTTTGGTGATCGAAACTTCGAAGGACGTGTAGGTGCAAACTTTGGAAGAGACAAGATTGCTTAATGACAACACACAAATAAGATCACGTTATGAAAGAGATGCAAATTCAGGCCCAACGACAAGTGGAGCATCAAGTGTAAGAACACATGCAACAACGAGAACTGGAGGCGAATGCTCATGAACAAGCTCGAGAGAGAGAGAGAGAATGGCAACAAAGGATGAATGACATTTACTCGATGTTAAAGTAGTTTACCAATTCACGCCCTCCTCCATAGTTGGATAATGCCATATCATTTTAAATATTTGGATCAATTACACCAGTTTCATCTTGAATGTTCAAAACTGCTTCGATTTGCATTTTGATTTGACTGCAATTTTTGTAATCTGAATGCTAAATTTCCGTGATTAAATACATACGAGCTTTAGTGAGTGTAACTATTAGTATTTTTCTAACGGATTTCCGATTGATTTATTTCCGACCACTTTCCGACTGACTTATTTCTGACGACTTTCCGACAGAAAGTTTACCGACAGATTTCCGACGGAAAATTTACCAACAAATTTCTGATGCATTTTTTCAGTCGGTGTTTCCAAGAGATTTCCAATGGAATGTAATTACCGACCATCAATAAGCCAATCTGTTGTATGTCAATATTGTTTGCTAATCTTATTTTGATTTGTCATCAATAGTTTACAACAACTATGACTTAAATTGTTTACAACACATTGTGCAATGAATTTTTGAAGATAGGCAATTGTTGTAATTTATGTAATAATGGGATAAAGAAATAGATTGTTAGCCATTGTTATTTGGTTTATTAACGAAATTTTGTGTTTATTTATACGAATTATACTATAGATAGCATTAATTTTAGAGGCAATGTGTTGAAAGATATGTTGTTTTTGTGCCTCCACTGTATGATTAATGTTTAAAGTATAGTGTTAGCATTAAAATGAAATAAAAGCAATGCATTCCTAAACAAATAATTGAACAAATATCATACTTGAAATGACTTCGCGGCAACGCACTAGCCAAATTCCTCACTAGTCACATTTGTTTAAGTTTTCAGATTTAGTCTTGTGCTACTGCTAGACCGTATGAGTCTACCATATTTTTGACAAGTGTCAACTGGTTAGGTAGATTTTTTTTCGACTGAAGTGACATTTTGTGCGACCATGGTGTTTTTTGTGCGAGTGTTTGTCTTTTTGAAAAAGACAAAAATCTCTCAAGAAAAACAATTATTTTTGTTTTTTCTGGAGAAGTTTTTCTCTTTTTCGAGATAGACAAAACGGCCTCACAAAAAAACATGATTGCACAAAATGTCACTTCGGTCGAACACAAAACATTTATCTATCCACTGGACACTTGTCAAAATATGGTAGAGTCGCACAGTTTAGCGATCGCATAAGACTAAATTTGAAAAGCCAAAAAAAAAGTGCCTATTTGGTGGAATACCAACTCTTTTTTAGCATATTTTTGGAATTGATTCTTAATTTTAAAGGATAATCATATCTAAATGTATCAAACTAACCGCTATATACTTTTGTGTGAATCAAACTTTTTGCTCTTATGCTATATACAAACTTTTAATAACTTTTATTAAGTGTATTGTTAACATTAATAACATCTAAAAATACATGACACCAATTAATCATTTTTCGTCTAATATATACATGTTTCGTTTAAATTATATTTGTTATATATCGATTACAGATACCCTAAACACCCATTCTCTCGGTTAACCCTCGATTAATCCACTTTTCCCTCACCTAACGTATAAGTCATCTCTTATTAATAAAAAAAATCACAAATGTCCACCTTATCTGGAGAATGGTATTTGGGGCACCGGTAATCAAGGTTGCAAAAATCGTGAATTGGTAGTCGGGCGGTCGACCCCCCCTGTAGCTTGTAATCGGTCTAGGCGGGATTAATCGGTGATTAATCGGATTGGCATTTTCGACAAGATTTCTGTATTTTCGGCAAGTTTTAGGTATTTTCAGCAAATTTTAGGAATTATTGGCAAGATATTTCTTAAAAAGATATCTTGAAATAGATATAAACAACAACTATAACTTATTAAATAATTTTACGGCGATTTTTGGGTATTTCTAGCAAGGTTTGAAGGTTTCGGACAAGCTTGACCACCGTTGACCCTCATTAATCATCGTTGACCACGGTTGACAGAGTTGTTTGACCGATTTACACAAATCGTAAAGGTTAGTGGCCTTGTAGCACCTAATCGGTGATTAATCGGCCTTCTAGGCCTTGTTTTGCAACACTGCCTGTAATCAATATATAGTGGCTTATTTTAAACAAAACATGTATATATTGAATGGATTTGGGATTAATTGGTGTTACGTAAAAATCTTAATGTAATGACACACACACAATAGAAGTTATAAAGTTTACGATACACACAATAGAAATTACTATAAGTTCGCATGTAGAATAAGAAAAAACAAAAGTTGGATACACACAAAAGAATATAATGGCTAGTCGTATACATTTAAAAATGATTATCCCTAATTTATATAAAGGTAGCTTGACTTTATTTGTTTACGAAGACATATCTTATTTTTTTATTTTTTGAAAGGGTTTTACCTCGGTAAATATATTATTTAAAAAATTGTTAAGTACATAGGAAATGGGCATGTCCTACATCTCCTGCTAAATAGTCAAAACTACATAACAATAAAAACAATGAACTACATTTGACTAAAGATAACCAACATATCTTACATGGGTTCAAACCGTTCCAAGAAAGATAATCCATGAGCAAATAGAGTAATTTACCAAGACAGGTTTTCTTTTTAGCCTAATGATAAATCATTTTTGAGATATTTTATTTTGAAAAATGAGTTTGAATTTTAAGATAAAAAAATGAATAATTAAGATTATTTATATCTATATATTTTTGTGATCTTTGTTTATCTCAACTTGAATACAAGAAGGATCATAATGCAACTTTTGTTTTAAGTATGAAACATTATTTCATTTGACCAATTAAGAGGTTTTTATGTCTCCACGTTATTCAATTTTTTTCCACAAAAGCACAGTTGCCTTCACATTACTATTGTCTTGTTGATCATTGCTCTAGAAATTAAAAGTTATTCATCTCATCCAGCTGCTTCATACAATCCTTCAATGGCAACTTCAATGGCGTCTACTTCAACTTCATCCGTTCATAAGACCTTTAAGTATGACGTCTTTTTAAGTTTTAGAGGTGAAGACACTCGTAACACCTTTGTTGGCCATCTTTATAATGCTCTTCTGCAAAATGGGATCGAAACTTATAAAGATGATGAGAAAATCAAGAAAGGGGAAACGATCAACACCCAACTCATCAACTCCATTAAAGACTCGAGATTCTTCATCATTGTGTTCTCCAAGAACTACGCATCATCATCTTGGTGCTTAGATGAGCTTGTCAAGATTATGGAGTGTCAGAAGACTACCAAGCAAACTGCTTACCCAGTCTTTTATGATGTGGAGCCCACCGAAGTCCGTAAACAGAGTGGGGCAGTTGAAGAAGCTTTTAAAGAATATATAAATAAAGCGGCTGTTGGGAAATGGAGACAGGCTTTAAAAGAAGCAGCCGATCTAGCTGGCTGGGAGTTGAAGAAGACTGCTAATGGGTAATTGCTGATCTATATCTCTTGTATGTTATTTGAGTCTTATTAAATGGATCTAATGTTTTTTATTCTGAGTTTTTAACTCAAACATGAAATGTAGTTATATTCCTATATCTGAAATCTGAAATCTGAAATCTGAAATCAATCATTTATGTAAGCAAGCTAATGAATTTTTTGAAATGTTTCAGGGATGAGTCTAAACTGATCCAAATAGTTGTTACCAATATTTTCAAAAACATAAGTTCGCTTAATTCAAGTGTTGATGGAAACTTAGTAGGCATGGAGATGCGAATAAACGAGGTTCTTTCTTCTTTAGAAATTGGTACCGAAGATGTTCGCATGATTGGAATCAAGGGGATCGGAGGTGGTGGGAAAACAACTTTGGCCACAGCTATTTTTAACCAAATATCCCATCAGTTCGAAGGAAGCAGTTTTGTTGAAAATGTAAGGGAGGTTTCAAAAAACTCGTTATCCGGTTTAAAGGAGCTGCAGAAACAGATCCTCACAGATGTTTTCAGCGATCAACACGTCACTGTTAGTAGTGTTTCCGGTGGTATAAATAAGATGGTGCAGATGATGCATCGTAAAAAGGCTCTTGTTCTTCTAGATGATGTGAATGATACAAAGCAGCTAGAGGCGTTAGCTGGTGCATCTAATTGGTTTAAGCCGGGAAGTAGAATTATCATTACCACACGAGATGAGCAAGTGCTATTAGCCCACAGGTTGAACTTTAATCATAACTTCATTCATGAAGTCAATCTGTTATCACCCAAGGAATCAATTTTCCTCTTCAGTAGGCAAGCATTTGGAAGAGACATTCCGGATGAAGGATACGAACATCTATCAAGAAAAGTTGTACAATATGGTGCTGGTCTTCCCTTAACGATCAAAGTTTTGGGTTCGTTTCTTTGTTTTCAAGAGAAGCCTGAATGGAATGATGCTTTGGAAAGACTAAAAACAATTCCGTTGAATGAAACTATGATGATTTTGGAATTAAGCTATAACAGTCTAGAGGATGATTACAAGGACATATTCTTAGATGTTGCATGCTTACTCAAGGGTTGGTACAAAAAAGACGCGATTACAGCTCTTGAAAGCTGTGGATTTCGTGCTCGAATTGGTTTAAGGGTTCTTGAGCAGAAATCTCTTATAACTATTTCTGAAGGTGGGTACTTGGGTATGCATGACCATATAGAAGAAATGGCCAAGAATATTGTTCGTCGTGTGAACCCCAATAAACCTGAAACGCATAGCCGGTTGTGGATTAAGGAGGAAATTGTAGATATATTGGCTAACAACAAGGTAAGTATCAAGTTTTTTTTTTGGGTAAACTGTGAATATATATTTTCTCAATAATAAAAGGTAAGTATCAAGTTATTTGGATTTTGGTAAACTAAAAAGTAATTATACTATTCTAAAAGTTCAATTTAGCCATCGTACAAAAACAAAATTTTGTTTTATCATAATAGCTTCCATGATAACAAAACAAGCCTTTTAACACCAGGAATCAAATACACTTTTTCTTTTTTCTTATCTTAATCGTTAAGCTCATCCACCACTAAATCACCACCAAATCAACCTTAGAATATTGAATTTAACCAATTCCTCTAAATTAATAGAAAAAAAATACCTAAGTTTTATAATTAGAAACCCTAACCTAAACATTTCATTTCAATTCGAGAAATTAACTTCAGGATATTTTGAAAAAGTAGATTGACCTTCTAGTGTATTAACCTCGATCTAGTTAACACATTTTCTTTTGTAATGAAACAGATCTCATGGTCACTGCTATTTGAATTACAGGGTACCCATGCAACAAAATGTATAAGACTGGATGCATTAGGATTCAATTTTGAAATCTTAATGAAAGGTCTCGCAAACATGAAGGAACTTAGATTTCTTTATGTGGAGACGTATGGATTGAATCACAACTGGAAATTTGATGAAGATAGTCTACACCTTCCAAATGCCTTGCGTTTTCACAACTGGCAAGGTTATCCTTTTTCAAGTTTACCAAAAACATTTCATGCAAAAAATCTTGTTGGACTTGAAATGATGTACAGTAAAATGGTTCAACTTTGGAAGGATGGAGAAGAAAAGGTAGAATAATGGTTGATTAACTTTATCTTTCCCTCTTTTGTTAGTCATTACAGCAGTTAACATTTATCTTTCCATTTTTTTTTTTGCTTTTGACAGGCTTGTTTAAAGCTCAGGTTCCTAAACTTCACCGATTCACACAGATTGAGGACACTTGACCTTGTTGTGGCTCCGAATCTTGAGACACTAATTCTTGACAGATGTTATAATTTGGTAGAAGTTCATTTCGAGGTTACTCCAAATCTAAAGGAGTTACGTATCCATTATTGTAATAGATTGGAATTACACATGCCAGCAGAATGTCCAAAGCTTGTTAATCTCGACCTTGATAATTTAAAGTTGAGGACCCTTCACCTCGGGATTACTCCAAATCTTGAGACGCTAAGACTCAACAATTGTCGTGATTTGGTAGAAGTTCATTTCCAGTTTACTCCAAAACTAAAGGAGTTGTGTATCTATAAATGTGATAGATTGGAAAAATTACACATGCCTATGGAATGTCCAAACCTCGAAGATCTCTACCTCAGTAATTTAAAATTGACGACCCTCCACCTCGGGATTACTCCAAATCTTAAGACGATAAACCTCGAAAAGTGTACTGATATGGTCGAACTTCGTATGCCCGCTGAATGTCCAAACCTCGAAGATCTCTACCTCAGTAATTTAAAATTGAGGACTCTCTACCTCGGGATTACTCCAAATCTTAAGACGCTAAACCTCAAAAAGTGTACTGATTTAGTCGAATTTCGTATGCCCGCTGAATGTCCAAACCTCGAAGATCTCTACCTCCGTAATTTAAAATTGAGGACCCTCCACCTCGGGATTACTCCAAATCTTGAGACGCTAAACCTCAAAAACTGTACTGATATGGTAGAACTTTGTATGCCCGCTGAATGTCCAAAGCTCGTAATTCTCCACCTCAATGACAATGCAAAGTTGAGGACTCTTGACCTTGGGCTGATTCCAAATCTTGTAAGATTGGATCTTAAAAATTTGTATGATTTGGAAGAAATTAATGCTTCTGCAGAATGTCTGAAAAAGCTTCTCCACTTAAACATCAGTCATTGTGGGAGGTTTAAATCCTTTAAGTTTGACAAAAAACTTGATTCACCTGAGGTTGTTACTTTATCTGAGTTACATCTGATTGCATATGATACAGGGATATGTGATCCCAGCAATACTTGGCCAGAGTTTCAGTTTTCCTGTTATTATAAAGAAGACCGAGCTTCATCTTTTGAAAATCTTGAGAGGCTTATTTCTCTAGGTTTCGGTGCTCGCATACACGTCGATTCTTTTTCTGATATCATATGTGGTTTACAATGTTTAAGAAAGCTTACATTTGAAGGTTATATTCCAGAAGCACCCAAGAACCTTGACCGGTTAGATTGTCTAGCGGAGCTAAGTTTGCGGTCAACAAATATTAAAACTCTTCCAGATAGTATTTGTATGTTGAAACAACTGAGATCTCTTGAAATCAGGTGTTGTTGTCTTCTTGAGAAGTTACCTGAGGATATTGGCAGATTACAATGTTTGGAGAAGTTCATTGTAAAGGATTGTATAGTTTTACGAGATATTCCAAACAGCATCTGTGAGATGCATCGTCTGGAATCTTTAGATCTCACTGGTTGTATTCGAATTGAGGAATTTCCTGAAGTAATTGGATGTTTAGAATATTTGAAAGAGTTGGATATAACAGGTACAGGCATAACTCGTCTTCCGAAGAGCATTTATCAGTTGAGCGATCTGCATATTATTGGTGATGATAATGATGATGACGTCGAGGATGTTGATAGGGGTGGTGGTGATGATGATGATGGTGAAGGTGACGATAATGGTGGTGATGGCGACGGCGACGATGGCTATAATGTCGATGATGATTTCAGGATGTTGATGGGGATGATGATGATGATGATTTGAGGTCAGGCGCGCCAAAGGCCAAAAGAATTATTTTCCCAGGTACTTTCTCAGTTTTCTAATAATATGTGTTACTTTAGAGGAATTTTCAAATTACGGTCAATAATTAAGATATTTTCTGCACATGATGCATGTATTACTGTTGATCCTAACAATGAAACCAATTCCGAAAATTAGGTGGGTCTGATGACCGGGAAGATCAGCACAAAAGGTGATTTATCCAACTACATATTAATTAGTTATGTGCAACGATGGAACCCAATTATCACTAACCTAAACAATACTTAATTCTTTTCATGTGCTTAGGCACTGTATCTTAGCACGTCATTGAACGGAAGGATGATGTTCTCTTCACAAGCCATAATGAAGTCCATGTTCCATCTCCAGGCTCTATGATTTGATTCCGGCTCAATTATTTTTTCCATCTCTGAAACCTTATGTCAATTGTTAAATTTTCTTCTCTGTTCATTCTAGGATGTCAAGCTTTAGTGTGGTGTCTAAATCAAGGTCTTTGGAGGTTACAGATATATCAGAAGTTCAGAGGCTCCTTTTCTTATAGATTTGAACGATCGTTGTTCGTCAATAGGATAGTTCTATCATCATGAAGTTATTAGGATAGTTTTTGTTTTTAAATTATCCAAACTGAAGTTAGATAATTTAAGTTTTTGGACTTCATTTTACACAGTTGACTTCTTTAGAAGGTCAACCTGTTTTCTACTTTTCTTAATGAATATGTTGGTGATGATCATCTTATAACTAAATACAGGAAGTCTTTTCTAAGTGATGTAATATCATAGAAAGTTTCATTTTCATAACTGTTTTGACTTTTGTTGGAATTGTAAGATCCACGCTTAAAGCCTGTAACATAGGTTGCGATTATCTAATAACACAAAAAATGTTGTTTTCGATAACGTATGAGGTTAAACCTACCATGTTTTGTTTCAGCAATTAAATAATCCCATCTTAAATATCAACTTCTGTGTTGATGGGTGTGCTTCAGACTTACATAAAATCAATTAATATATTGAAGTTAGATAAGTTAATACATGGAGTTCAGCGTAGGAGAGTTGACTTCTTCAAAAAGTCAAACTGTATTTTGATGAAAAAGGTAGGATTTTGATAAGAGTTTGGATATCATCATGTTAAAGAACAGATTCAGTAACATTTGATAAGTAATTTAACTACCGTAAGCAAGTTTCCATTTGAAAAATACTGTAATATATTGGGATAAAAGCATTAAGCATAAAGAAGTTGACTTTTTAGTCAAATATTGACTTTCAACAATGAAACGTAGCTAAAAAATGTAAAAAGTCTTCTTAATGTACTCTTATTCATCTCATTAGATTTTGTTTGCAACCATTTCATATAATTGCGCCCATCAAAGGCTAAATTTTAAGGGATACTTGAAGCGTAGCCTCAATGGCGCATCTACTTCAACTTTGTCCATTCAAAAGAGCTTCAAGTATGATGTGTTTTTAAGTTTTAGAGGATCTTGACCATTACTTAATCAATTGCCATAAAGTGTTGACGGTTTGGGGGAAGATTTGGAGTTGGTGGGGTCTCGACCCTCGGGTCACATTCCCTTCGCTTTCTATATCGAATATTGCTCTTGGTAGGATTAGTCTTAATGGATGTCATCGGACTAAAAAGGTTGTGCACGCGGAATTTCAATGTGCTATTTGGGCCATTTCTACATGGAGTAACAAAGTGGTCAATGCTAATGTGGATTCGGTTAATTCGCATAAAGGAAGAGGACATCTTCCCGTAGATAATTCACATATCTAAATCGTGGATTAGTGCCCGCTGGCCGCTATACATCAACGCCTGAGAATTGGAACAGTTGGATTGCACGCCCCTTTGATTTGTTTGTTCAATCTTAGGTTTTAGGGTGTTTCGCACAGTTGGACAGAACTCTGAAATTTTGCAGCATGTGGTTGTTTGGCACAATAGGATATCTCTCTCTCTCTCTCTGCAAGTTTACAGGTATATGGGTGTTTGGCACAGTGGGGCTGCTCTCTGTTTGCAATTATTTTTGTTGGTCTGCTCTTCCATATCGAGCTTTTCTAATGGGTTGTTTGGCCTAAATGCTCGTGGGTCCGGTTTAACTTGTGATATTGGGGGCTTGCATCTGATGGTGGAAGTGGAGCTGCATTTGAGGATGTCTGCACAATTGGGACAATATTCTGTCACTATTTATTGCAGCAATAGTGTGTTTGGTTTTTGGTATCTTTGAGGCGGAGGCATTGTGGTTTTCTTTTCATTACCGTTGAAATTGACTTTCCTCAATTCTATGAATTCAGTTAAATACCGTTGAAATTGATCGGTTATATACTGTCATATACTTTAAACTTCAAACAGTAAACACGTTACCGTTGACCTTTTGGATTACGCGTAACTTGATACTGTAACTCAATTGGAAGCCTACGTTTGTGTGTTTTTCTGAACAGATTATGTGTTGGATTAGCTCATTCAACAAAGTTGGTAGGAGTCAACGTACAACAAAACTAACACGTAGTGGACAACTATAATTTGTAAAGTTAATCACGCTTTACCTTTTAGTGCGCCTAATATGTAGTGATAGTTGAATAGTGAAAAATTGATCGAGCGATGTATAAGATCTTTTTGTGAGTTGTAGTATTTCGATTACTCGAACAATCCCATCTTATAATTGAATGTTAATGTGTATATAGTTTTTGTTTTTTATATCGTCAGTTTATGAATAGGAATAGTGAAATAAGGATAAGGATGTATCTATCTGACATTAAGCTACTTATGTTATTGTTTTTGATCAATCGGATATATCAACATCTTTAGTCACATGTAAATTTTTTATGTAATGTGGTAGTGTAAACGTGTAGTTATTCACTCAGGGGTGTTTGGGATTGCTTATTAAAAACTCCATTTCAAATAGTATGCAGATAAGTTACTGTCTTTTACTTGGTTGTAATTACAGTTTTTAAACCCTAGTTTTACCTAGACACCTTCTTGTTTTAGCTAAGAAAGTTTTTCGTAGATGTGAACAGAACTGAAATAATAGGCAGAATTCATCTATTAATTTCATTATTCAATCTTATATATTGCATAATTTGACTTCTCGGACTAGAGGTGGCAATAGGTTGAGTAAGTAACACGTTAAAGGCGGCTCAGTTCAAAATGGGTGGTTTCGTGCGGATAAAAACAGTTTGGTTAGATAAGATTACAATAACTATTTGTACTGCATTAACTTAATTTATGTGAATAGGATGACGTTTAAAGGTGGCATTTTGGCGGGTAAGTAATAGGTCAAAGCAGGCTCTGGTCAGAATGGGTAGTTTTGTGCACTCAAACGGGTCTGGTTAAATATGAATACAAAAACTACCTTATTACAATAACATATCAGGTCAAAGCAGGTTCTGGTCGGAATGGGTGGTGCAGATTTAATCGGGTTGTGTCACAAATGATTGCCAAAACTATCTTGTTATAATGATTAAATATTTGTAAAGCGAATGATTTTTAGAGCTGGGAATATGCGTTGGTAAGTAACCCGTCAAAGCAGTTTCAACCCATTTGACCCATTTGGAGAATATTTAGCCCCAAACCCCCCGATAATTATAAATGGATCGAACATACCAACTTTCAGTCCATCCCACTTGGAGTAATTGTCTTGGTGATTGTTTTCAGTGCAGGTGAGATTAGGTGAGCGTTTTATCATTTACTTGCATTCAGTTCTACAAACATTAGTAGACAGATTTTAAGCATATGAAACATGTCACCTGATATATGATTTTCTTAATTATTGTGAAATTTCTTATATTGTTTCTTTCTTGATTAATATATATCAACTTACTTTTCTTTGACAATGGTAATTTATGGATAAGTATCATCAGTGTTGTATATGATACCGGATACGAGTTATGATCAAATAAGAAGAAAAATTAAAATAAGAATGATAAGAAGAAACCACAACTACTCATTTCAGATGCACCTACAAAAATAGATGCATCTCCCTTAAAATTCTCCCTCTTATTTGAAATGTCGCTAGAAAATTTTCTTATTCTTCCTATTTTAGTTTTTCTTCTTACCGGATCCCTTCCCTACCGGATACATGCATTCCTTTAAGCCCAAATACTCATTGCAGGGGAAAATGATGGAAGTTTGTAGCTTAATAATGCACTAGAAGTTTTGGTTCTCGGTGAGTGATTATTGTTTGTGAGTTTCTTGAATTCGGCTCGAAGAAATTGCTGGAAAATGTTTTGCAAAATGATGATTTGCAAACTTTGGACACTATTTAATATATGTATATGTTATATATATTTGCATTGGTTAGTAGGTTTACATTCTCCTTTAATAGAACTTCGCAACGAGCTAAAGTGTGTCCAAAATAGAGGTAATATGAATGAGATATCTCTCCAAGTAAGACACTTAAAATATAAAAATGGAAATAGGAATTTATCCCACATCGCCAAGTGAAGGAAGTGTGGAGGTTAACATATACGTATTAGTTTTGGTTTTATATTTACGAAGGAAGTGTGGATGTTAACATATATTAGTCTTGGTTTTATATTTAACCCTATAATACTAATAGTAACTAAAATTTTACAATCAAAATATTTTGAAACTATATATGTGGCTTGATTTGCTCGTTCGGCTCGTTTGGCTATTTCGGCTCAAATAATTAAATGAGCTTTCGAACAAGCAGAGCTAAATACTAGTTTTAAAAGTTCGGCTCGTGAAATTAATCTAGCTCTACAATTTGTTTGAGCTCCACTCGAGCATGGAAATTATCAAGATCGACTCGAGCTAAACGAGCACGAGCTCGAGTAGCTCGTTAAAAGCTCTACTCGTTTTTGGTTAAAGCTTGACTTGTTTTGATGATTTCATATAAATATAAAGAATTGTAACAATAAATGTAGAAAAATTAAGAATAAATAAATAAATAAACAAAAAGAGTAATTCTATCTAGAATTGGGCCATGTAATCGGATAACGTATATCAAATGGGCAGCTGATATATATGGCCAGGAATTTTGCTTTGGTTATTTTCTCATAATAATTAAAGTTAATTTGGACTAAAGACTTTTGGGCGTCAACATAAATTTAAAACGTGTTGGTCCTTTGGAACAGCCATCAAATTTGAATGGATATAAAACATAACAGTATTAAATTTGTATAAATAGGCTGTATCAAATTTGAATGGATATAAAACATATTAGAATTAAACTTGTTTTTGCAAAGGAGAGGATCTAAAGAAACTTACAGGTATTTTCTTAAAAATGTTATTTTACATTAAGTATGCTTTGCTTCTATACGATCTACTGTTTTATGTTGCTTTTTTTTTTTTTATATATTTACTTTTATAGCAATTCTTAAATGATAAAAATACACTATGTCTCTTTATCATTACACGAGTGAATTAAGTAAACCTAAACATGCATGTTGTTGACTTAACGAGAGTAGTCTTGTTTGGGTTTAGTTGTGGTTGTTTATACGAAAAGAAATCACAGTAGCTGATCTTGACTAACGGTTATCATTAGTAACGAAATTATGATTAAAAGTGATCGGTTGCAAAAAGAAAAACTATACACTTAGCATAAGAAAAAAAAAGTGAAACAAAAACTACGAGTTTAATGAAAAGATTGAGTTTAACATAAATTGAGTCTATTTTTCACTTATCAAGAGATCATCTAAGCATGTTTTAGAAATACAATTTCTTTTTTTATCCGAATGCTATTAAGAAATTTTTGAGATTTTATTTAAAAAATTAACACCACAAATTAAAATTTCAGTGATGTCTTGTAAAATAGTGCGGGGCTCACTAATTCTGTCACTAGATACTCTGTGTTTTGGGTATGTTTGGCGAAATGAGCTGGGGCTGCGGCTGCGGCTGCGGCTGCGGCTGCGGCTGCGGCTGGGACTTATATTATAAGCCGAAATTAAATTTTGCATATTTATAAACTTGTTTGACAAATGTGCTGAGGCTGGGGCTTATTATTAAGAAAATAATTAAATGAGTTTTTGTATATGTTAGATATTTTTATGGGTAAATAAATAAATTATTCTTCAAAAGCCCCGGGCTAAAGTTTTTAGCCCCTTTTATGAGAATAAAGTTTTTAGCCGACTTATTTTATAAGCCCTTCCATAAGCCCATGACAAACAAGACTTATTTTATTAGCCGATTTATTTTAAAAGCCCAAGCCCCTTAGTTTATTAGCCGACTTCCATAAGCCCCATGACACGTGTCACAGTGTCATACTATGAATGACTTTCTACAATTTTTAATTTAAGTCACTTTGCAATAGATCCCCAACCTTGTACCATTATACGTTTGGCAAATAAAAAAAAACAACCTAAATAACTATCAACATTTAACAAATAACAAAATAATTGCATGAGTAATCATTATTCGACAAATACTTAAACAAAATCAAATATTTGTTCAGGGTTAATTCCATATATACATGACTAAAACATTATAATGACATATTTACTTAAAACATGCTTTAAATACATTATACATAATGTATCAAAACATGTATTTTTTAGGTATATATAACATTTTTCATATCTAGACCGAGTATATATGGAATTATCCCTTGTTTAAAACAAGGCCACCATTAAAAAGGATATTGAATTACGGCTAAAATGAACCAAATATTATGATAGATTTTATCGTTTTATTATTATAGTTATAATACCCGTGCACGTACGGGGTTTTTTCTAAATTTTTTAGTCATGTAGTATTATAGAATGAAGTAGTCTCCCTAGCCAAATGAGACCCTAGGTGATTCGAGGAACCTCAAATACAATGCTTCACATATACATATCCTCGTGTCTTTCCCAACAATTATGATCCGAAATAACATCCTCAACCAGAACATAAACCACACCGATTGCCAGAGTAGCTTTAATAAACCACACTTGTTTCATTGTTGTGACGGCATTAGTTAACTTTAGTCCCATTATTCGACAAAATTGGTTAGACTCAATTCTCTCATTATTGTTGTCAAGGCCATTGGGAAACTGAACTTGATGTCGTCGAGTGTCATAGGAAATATAGTAAAATAGTCGGTGCATGTCACTAAAATTATTGAACCTACAAACTATAAAACTTCACCAACTTATATATTATGACCTTCACATTCTTTGCACATATAATAAATAAACTAGCAGGGTACCCGCGCAATGCGGCGGTGGGTACCTGGTGACTAATTTTGTGGCGAGTAAATATTTTTCATTTATGCCGCGTGTTGCAGCGGGGTTGATTTTTAGCCAACGTATTTTTTTCATTTTTTTTATTGTAGCTTTTTTGTTTCGTAATTTTTATGATATTTGAATAAATTTAAACAATAAGCCACTCGTAAAGCAAAAGTAACATATTTATGTTTTAGGCTGCTGCTGGATCTCGAATAATGTGTTAATTATATTGTACTTTGTGGTTAAAAAATTGTATTTTTTAGATGAAGGGGTGTTTTTAATAGTGTATTAATTGTATTAGGTGAGTATTATTTTTTAAATTTTATGTGTGCTTTGAATCCTTGTAAATAATGCTTATAAGGTACTACCTCCGTCCCATTTAAAGTGTCCACTTTCATAATGCACAAATTTTTAGGAGATTCCACTAACTAAACTCTCCACCAATCAAATATTACTTTTACCCACTAAACTCTCATCTTATTGGTTGGAAGGTACAAGTGGACACTTTAAATGGGACATGCAAAGATTCCATTGTGGACACTTTAAATGGGACGGAGGGAGTAGTATTTTTCACTTAAGGGGTATTTTAATGACTACTATTTAATAGCATTAATGTTGTTTGATAGAAAAGTGGTCTGAAAATTACTCCAAGCTTATTTTTGTTGTACCATATGCTTGTTTTGTTGTAATTCTCAACATTTGGTGCATTAAAGTGTTGTAAACCATGCTTTATTTTTTGTAAGTCTGAAAATTTTGGAGAGAGATTCATTTGTGCATTATATGTAGTATAGATATAAACTTGTACTTCACTCTAATTACTTGTAAATACACAAATATTGTGGATCAAACAAATTATTGAACTTAAATAACACGTTTGTAAATTGCAAAAGCAAATCACTAATATCATGTAAGAAAAACTTCAAGTTCACTCAATTTTAACCTGCAAGATTTTAATTTAAAGTTCTTCCTAATTCCATTATATTACGACTACTCAATATAGTCATATCAAAAATAGTTCTTGATATGTTATGAATCTTCTTTCGCAAGATTATCAATAATGATCATCTTCTTCAAATGATTTCCTTTAATAGTATTACCCTTTGTGGTGATAAGCATCGATGAGTTTAGAGTGATGTACCCCAATCAAAGGAAATGGCTATGTCATTTCAGGCTTTTGGGCACATCCTATAAATAGCTTGAACCATGAAGATGTGAGTGTAAATAATGCATAACTTGAAAACAGAAAACAGAAAAAATGGGTGAATGATTATTTAATTAAAAATGTTATAAATTCAGAAATACAAATTATTATATTCCAAACTAACCAAATGATTCAAGAATTCAAAAATTAAAATTACATCTTCGGTTGCTAAAGGCTGAATAAGGGGACCGTTATATCACCATAGTACCAAAGTAAAAAGCCTTACATAATTAGCAACATCAACAAATGTGAAATCGTGAGGGCCAACATCTTCGATCACATCCGCATATCCACCACAGTATAGGATTTGTGTACCATGTGTTAAAAGTCTTCTACCGTGGTGCACAATCACACTGATTCTTTGAGGTTCAATCAAGAAAAAACTGCAAGAAATATAAACGTTCAGATCATAGAGCCAATACAGAAAATCAGGTTTGTTATTTTGCTTCATGGTTTGCTTGTTTTGTTGTTCTATAGAACCAACTTGATCCGTTGTGTATCTTTCATAGCTTCAGATTACGTAAAAGAAATGGATATGTGATATCAATACAAAATCAGTTGCCTCATAAAAGCATTCACTGAAAAAAAAAAAAAAAAAAAAAAAAGTAAACTGGAGCATCTCTCTGTCAACATTAACTATTTTTGTCTTACTTTATGTACTTTAGCGTATGAATCTGAAATAAATTTACTGAAGGGGTATTCTGGGGTTCCATCAACGCTATCTAATCGTAACTATTTGCCCCTTATTCTCTTAAATCACTTATAAATATTTGGAATTTGTCGTATTAAGATGCTTATTTCTTTAAAAAAAATAACAAAGGGTGCCAATTTGCTTATTTTTAAGTGCATATTTACACTTGCATAAAAAGATAAGTATTTTCGTCCAAACACTGAAAACCACTAATTCCACTTTTGAAATATGCAGACCGGCAATTACATAAGCAATCCCTAACACCCTAAACTTATATCGATCAGTACCAGAAAATGAAAGCTAAAAGCCTAAAAGTATGTCCATTGATAAAATTAGTGCAACTAATTCAAGAACCTAAGATCCCCAATTTCACACAAATTGATCATTTCCATGTTTATGAATAAAAAAGGCTACAGATGGCACAAGAACTACTAAGAATAAACAAAGGAGTTCTAATCAACAATATCCAAAAACATTTACTTTGTCATGTTTCAGGTTTATCTATTGTAACATACTTAAATTGGCTATGTCATTTGATAAATTATAGATCATATCATATAGCTGATGAGATATATATTACGAAAGTTATGTAACTATGACTTAAGCTTGATGTGTGTAACTATGCATAGAAGAAACTCACTTGGATATCAAACTGAGATTTTGCATCTGTTAGCCTGCCATCAAGTCAGTTTTTTTTCCCCTCCATTCTCAAAGTATAAACAAAGAGCTGGAGAGGAACATACCCAAAGAGGCAAAGACGTGCTTTGCCCAAGTTAATATCACTGCAAAATGTTGGTAGCAATGTCAGTTACATTCATATCCTATTAATATAAAGTAGAAAAATATCCTTTGCAATTGCCCTATGAATGACATGAGAAATTAGATATTTCTACAACTATGCTCATCAAATATAAATATAGTTACTTTGATACGAAGAAAACAACCTATGGTGGATTAAATACAAATTTTTTAGCACATCCAAACACGCCCTCAATTAGTGGTTTGACTATATTATGATTTGTTAAATCGTATTCCAATTGGCAGTTGTTTTGAGATACTCAGTTTGTCTTTTACCACTTCCAAACCGTTTGGCCAAACCATTTAACACCAAACATATGATGCAATATTGGTATGTCGCATGAACTTGTGTACTTTTCCTAGATATCACATCAATAGTCATTTAACACACCCTATCAACATCAACAACAATACCCAGTTCGGCTAAGCAGACAACATATACCATTATTATACCGTAAAAAAGTTAAAAGTCAACAAACCTCGATACATTTAAGTTGTCCAAGAGGAATCAAGATTTTATAATACTTCTCATTGTAATATGTTTCATTCATGACACCATAGGGATTAAGGTCCTGCAATGGGTCATACATTTAAGTGACTGAAGCTGGAAAGTTTGACTCATCGCACTTATGAAAGAGTCGCTTTGGTATTGTTTTATCTCTGATTGGTAAATTTGATAAACTGAGTTCAAAGATTGATATGTCAAATGGGTTAAAATTTGACCAAAGTGTAGCACTTCTAAATCAATTAACTTCAAGCAAGGACATTAGCTATGACTTTTGTAATCAAAATTAGCAAAAATAACTTTTCTATAAAAAAATAGGAACAGTGATCATAATGATATTTGAAAGGTTATAATTTGTAAACTGTGAATGTGGTGAATCAGGCTATATATGCTTCATCTCTAGCGGCTAAAATCTATTGGTTAAATATTGTGGTCAAGTTGAAAAATACTCTGGTCATTTTGGTTAAATATTGGTGTGATTGTAAATGGGTTAACTAAAGGCCTTGTAGTCCAAAATCAGGCTATATATGCTTCATCTCTAGCGGCTATATATGCTTAATCTAAAAAAATAGTTGAAAAATACTTGGGTCATTTTGGTTAAATATTGGTGTAATTTTAAATGGGTTAACTAAAGGCCTTGTAGTTCAAAATAATATCTATTATTTATGGGATACATATGCCTGTGGAATGCATTTAAAATGATAACAAAGTTTGTAACTCATGCGACCAAATGAATTTTTTTCTAATTGTTTTTATACATCCTTGTAAATGGTTATATGCTTCAAGTCAAAGCAAAAATTAGATAACAATTAATTAAGAAATCACATTCACCTTGTTTATATTTATATGTTAGAACCAGTGTGTCATGCTTGCCAAATTTACCGGCAAGTGCAAGAATATATTATTTAAAAGATCCTTGATGTCACCTCGAGGGAAGATAGTGCATGCCTTTGGGGCCATAAATCCACAATGAAGGCAAAAAAGTTGACACAAATGCTATTACCATATGTACCAAAAACCCAACCAATTAGTAATATGTAGTAAAGATTAGTTAAAAGTTCATTCATTTATTTTGAAATTGGAGTTTATACCTTATGGTTATCAGATATAGACGATTATTCGATAAAGACGCCAATTCTTCGTTGGCAAAATCCTTACCTGACAACATACCGCCAATCAAGTTCTCAAGACGGGCTAACTCAGACTTGTTGATAAGTTTGATAAAAAATATTAGAATTTCGTTAATAAAGAAAAAAACATAAAACTTTTCATATAAGTAACTAAAGTTCATGCTAAGTCTAAGTTGTTAATCATGTTGCCTCCTTAATAACCGAGTTTATCCCTAAACTAACTAATTGTTTGACTAAAAGTATAGTTATTAGCTTTGTATTTTCTCACTAAAGTAATTCTTTCCCTAAACTTTTTTAATACCAATATCTCATTTTATTTATGAAACAAAGTAGGGTAGCAATTTCAATAAGTCATAAGTTGCTTAACACTATTCAAATTATTACAATGTCCTAGATGGTTTTATTCAGAAAAACACTACCATGTTATTTCAAAACTTATTTCATTTGCGATCATATTTATTACTTCACCTATTTACATAACACAAAACTTGGTGCATAATGTGTTGTTGGGTCGGCTGATGGCCAAACCGACCCATGTTGTTTGACTTTGACCCACTTTAGCCTAGTAATCCAACTACCCATCCATTTTGACACCTCTAAAACTAAGTATCAGATTGTCACGTTGTGCTGCAGAAAACTGAAAAAGAATGTACTACAAAAAAATGGAGTATGGGTGATCAGAATAATAAGTACCTTTCTGTCTACAATTTCTTTGTATGGAGGTGTAAGAATGTCAAGTAGAGCACAATAAGTGACAGTAGTGAAGTAATGGATAGTTCCACCGGTTCCTGGATGTAAAACTAAAGTAGTATACGGTGCTGAAAAAGAACTTCTTTTACATCCAACTTCGCTAACCTGACTATTAGAGGAATTCCATCAATACTTTGCATTTGTAGACTAAAATTTAAATTGTGACAATGCAATAGATAATTAGGAAGATCTGGTGCAGATAATTGGAAAATAAGGAGCAAAAGTTCATATAAAATATCATGCGATGAGTTTAAAAGTAGAAAATCACTGAATGATTCTTTGCAAAGCCAATACTTCAAAGTGCTTTTCTTCTTTCAAAAAATGCAATAAGCAAATACACACTCAAATTAAGTAATCGAAACACCCTATAAAAGGCACAAAGGTATTATCATTATCTTTTACTCTGTAGAAAAATACTATACTAAATTCTATAACTTGAGTTACATATATTGTAATCTCTCTACAATTACTTATTCCCCTAATGTCGCCATTAAATACTAAAATTATTGAATTTAAATAGATGAATATATCAAACCTGCTAATGCTATTATATGCCAAGTTAGTGCGACGAATTACAATTGTTAGGAATGTTATCTTTGACTTATTAAATTATAGCTAAAAAGTTTTGGGTCAAATAAGTAAAAAAAAAGTTCAGATGAAAATGAAATAGGTCCAATAGTTTAAGAGGGTGATAGTCGTCCAAAATTTAAAATAATGTACTCAACCTCTTACAACGTTCTTATCAAAAGTTTAAATTAACAAACCCGCGTCCTACGATTTTGATATGTGCTAAAAATGAGTCGTTTTGACCAGAAGACATATTGACTCGTTACCCAACCACCTAAATCACTTATCTTGACATCTGATCACACTTAAGCTCGATAAGCATCAAAATATTACATGTCAACTCGTTTGATGTACTTTAAGATATTGGATTTTTTAAGGAAAAACCAACACAAATTTTCATTTACCCCCGTTAAGTCGTTATACTTATTTTTGCATCAGAGTCGTCAAAAGATTGATTTGTCTCTTGTATGAGTCATTTTGTAGCCATATTTTAATATCCGAAACATGCCACAGAACCATGTTTTAATAACTCAAACATATGACAATAACAAAGTAAAAACTGGTAAGATAAGTTTGAAGTGTTGGCATAAGTGTTCAATTTGTAAGCGGTTTGTGATTTATTCCTGAATAAGATATACTGTCACGTACTCACGTTATATAAATATCAGCTCGTAGTCCTCTTATGTAAGTTTTATATGTTATGTTGACATTCATACCTGCCAATAAGAAACGAGTGATTCCATTAGTTCAACATATAATTTGTTTTCCACAATATAATGTCCAATTATAAAGCTTGATACCTTGATCTAGTATTATCATATATTTCTTTACCACTTGGGTAAATATTATGAACCAATGCTACCAATTTTGGCTAAGCGAAATTTATGGGGTCTAGTGTAAATTTTTTTAAACCATCCATATAGTTTATATGAGTCTGCATATATAACCTCTAGTGGGGTATCGGCTTTTGCATAGCTAGTAACTACAACCTCAAGATCATGAACATCTTTGTAGCTCTCTTAACATAGATGGAATCCTATAACTATAAGCAGATCAATATCGTTATATTTTTTCAATTGTTTTTGCTTTCATGATATGTGTTTATCTACATCAAAAGGTCGCAACATGTAAACACAATTATCCATGTTTATGTATATCAAAAGTGTTTGTGGTAGGTTTGCTTTTTCTTCCGTCAACCTAAATCTTAACATAACTTATAGCAATGCAACAAATTAAGGTTAGGAAAGTTTTAAAAATTTAGTGTTGAATTCACAATAAACAAAGGGCATCTATAACATACCTTTGCAAAACCCATACGTTGACTTCTTTGGCTGCATACATAATACGAATGAAGTGTGCTCTAATCAAACCCAATCTTTTCCTGAAACTGGAACAAAACTAATAGCAAAATCACAACCCCTTCTAGGATATAACTAAAAGACCTATATCAATTTAAAAGAAAATCAAGAAATTAGATATTAAAAAACATACCTTTAGGCCATTAAAAGAGTTTTTGATCTTCCAGAAACAAATTATTTTCGGAATCAATGCAAAGCACACTAAATTGAACATACTTTCTTTAATTTATTTTCCAATCGCCCAATTTTAGAGTTAGGGTTCGAATTGGAATATTGAGTTGGAACTATGGATAGGTGTGTCGAACTCTTGTGTGGTTTTGTTTTGGTAAAGTTTAGATTTGACCCCTCTTGTTTTGTAAATCACCCCGTGTTTTCAAAGTTTTCCTTTTTTACACTTTTGACACATGTACTTTTGAACTCAAATTTTGTTAAAAAACGAATGTATAAAAACTAATGCCAAAAAAGGAAGTATTTAGGTTTTTTTAATTAAACATATAAAAAATTAATAAATAATAATTACAAAAATATTACCAAATAAGGTATGATTTGATTTTTTTGAAATGAAAAAGTCCCAACTATGGGTTTTGTTTTATTAGGAATTTATTTTTTTTATTTATTTTTTTTTTATTTTTTTATTTTTTTAAATTAACAAAATATACAATTCTTTATGAGTAAAGATCATTTGAGGACCAAACTTTTTTTACATACCAAGGGACTAATCTCCACCCTCCATCTTTATTTGATCTAATGGATGAGATTAATCCCAACAATTTAAAAAACCCACTTTCATCCTTTTTTTTCAAATATTAATATCTTTCAAACCGTTAATCGTTAAGCAAAAAAAAAATATACCGTTACGACGAGCATTTAATTATCTTTCTATAGATAGGCTAATTGATATATTTTCGACAAATTTTTTTTTTTTCGTTTTTTTCACGTTTTTTTTTTCGTGGCCGAAAAAATCATATATGATATTACATATAATATCATATATGATATTATATGTAAAATCATATATGATATTGCATATCATATATGATATGCAATATCATATATGATTTTACATATAATATCATATCTATACTACTTATAATAGAAGAAGGACTCTCTCTCCAAAAAATTCAGATCTACAAAAAATGATTCATGGTTTACAACACTTTAAAGCAAGCAATTTTCATAATTACAACAACCAAAGCATTGTGTACAACAAAAACTAGCATGATTCGAAATTCAGACTACTTTCCTTAGAATTTTATATTAATAGCATTAAAAACACCCCTACACCCAATATTACAATTATTTAAACACAATGTACAACCCTCATTCTGCATTAATAGCATTAAAAACACCCCAACACCCAATATTACAATCATTTAAACACAATGTACAACCCACATTCTACATTAATAGCATTAATAATACCCCTACACCCAATATTATAATCATTTAAACACAATGTACAACCCTCCATTTTAACCTATACATAAACCTGTGACCAAGACTCGACTCTATAAAACTCGACTCGATACAGAAAGCTGTAACCAAGCAAATTTAGGTGTCAGAATGACATCCCGTGACATTTTTATTAATTCTATTGAAAAATTTTATTTCAGAGTACCCGCCGCTGCAACGCGCGGGTACCCTGCTAGTATGATATCATATATGATATTATATGTAATATCATATATGATATTGCATATCATATATGATTTTTTTTTCGGCCAAGAAAAAAAAACGTGAAAAAAATGATTTTTTTCTTTCGAAAGTATATCAAAGTGCCCGTCTATAGAAAGATAATTAAATGCCCGTCGCGATGGTGTAATTATTTTCGCTTAACGATTAACGGTTTAAGAGATATTTAAATTATAAAAAATGAGTGAAATAATAAAATACTTTTAATCTCAACCATTGATTTCCTTTTTAGATGGATGGTGGAGATGAGTCCCTTGGTATGTGAGGAATGTTTAGTTTGTAATATAACTCGACTCATTCTTTGTATGGTTTAGTAAATTTTATTCAATATTTCAATATACACCTATAACTATCATCCATTATTACTTATTGGGTAAAAACCATACAATAGCCACGTACTTTTCAAAATTGTCCGTCTAGAACCACTTACTTTTTTATTACCTTACTTCACCAACGAACTATCAAATTCTGTTCCGACTTCACCAATATAACCTTGAAGTGACAATTTTACCCTTATCTTCTTTACCCTCACTTGCATCGTTAGTCCTTAATACTAACGTACGTTAGTCCTTTTGCACCTTTTTGTTCGTTTTTTCACGTTTTTGACCGGTTTTGCACATTTTCATACGTTTTTGCACTTTCTCATCCGTGTTTATACGTTTTGGTCCGTTTTTGCACGTTTTCTTTCGTTTTTCCACTTTTATAAAAAAAAATCGAATACAATTTTTTTTAGAATAATTTTTTTTTAAATATTTGAATAAAATATTTTAGAAAAAAATATTTTTTTTTAAATATTTCCGAAAAAAAATATTTTTTAGAAAAAATATTTTTTTTCGAAAATTTTTTAGAAAAATATTTTTCTAAAATATTTTCGAAAAAAATTATTTTTTCTAAATTTTTTTTTTCGGAAATATTTTAGAAAAAAATATTTTTTTTTCTAAAATTTTTTAGAAAAATATTTTTTTTCTAAAATATTTTTTAGAAAAAAAAATAAAAAAATTTTAGAAAAATATTTGAATAAAAAAAATATTTTTTCGAATTTTTTTTAAAAAAATATTTGAATAAAAAATTTTAGAAAAAAAAATATTTTTTCTAAAAAATATTTTTTTTTGAAAATTTTTTAGAAAAATATTTTTTTTTCTAAATTTTTTTTAGAAAAAAAATAAAAAAATTTTAGAAAAATATTTGAATAAAAAAAATATTTTTTCGGATTTTTTTTTTAAAATATTTGAATAAAAAATTTAAAAAAAAATATATTTTTTTCAAAAATATTTTCGAAAAAAAATATTTTTTAGAAAAAATATTCTTTTTTGAAAATTTTTTAGAAAAATATTTTTTTTTCTAAAATTTTTTTAGAAAAAAAATAAAATTTTTTTAGAAAAATATTTGAATAAAAAACGTGTAAAACAGACGTAAACGTGTAAAAATAGACAAAAATGTGTAAAACCATGTAAAAACGGACCAAAACGTGTAAACACGGATGAAAACGTGTAAAACCAGATGAAAAGTGCAAAAACGTATGAAAATGTGCAAAACCGGTCAAAAACGTGAAAAAACGAACAAAAAGGTGCAAAAGGACTAACGTACGTTAGTATTAAGGACTAACGATGCAAGTGAGGGTAAAGAAGATAAGGGTAAAATTGTCACTTCAAGGTTATATTGGTGAAGTCGGAACAAAATTTGATAGTTCGTTGGTGAAGTAAGGTAATAAAAAAGTAAATAGTTCTAGACGGACAATTTTGAAAAGTACGTGGCTATTGTATGTACCCTTACTTATTTCATACATATATCCTTGTCAGTTAATTTTGGGGTGTTACATATATTATGAAAAATTATTATATAAACACCTTATTGTTAACTAATTCAATTACAATCACTTAACAAACGAAGTTCACTATGATCTTCATTCTCGTCAATAAGAATATCCACTTTGTTTTTCTACAAAGACAAAAGTGCTTTGTGACTAGTGGTAGTGTCGATTCCGAGTTAATTACTTATGAAAAAAAATTGGTTTTCATATAAATAATTTTTAAAAAGAAAACTACAAAATTCGAACAATTTTAGTGAATCGGGTTAACCCGAATCACATGAAACCCTGCCGGTCAAATTGTGTTTTCGAACCTCAAGAACTGAATTGGTTCATATTGACTTGTTTTTTTTTTACCGAAAATGGTTCAACAGGTCGAATCAAACTGCAAAACATCTCATCAACTATGAAAACTTATTAACCGAATGATACATGATACATCATCATTAGTGAGTTTACTAAGATTTTAAAACAGTTATAATTTATTATATAAGAATATATAACTATGAATATAAATATAAATATGTATTGATGTTTACTTAACAACACAAACAAAAAATCTTCATTTAGGAGTAACCATGACAAGTTGTATTTTGATGTCTAAAAGACACATCGATAACTATGACAAGTTGTATTTTGATGTGTAATAAGAGACATGTTTGCAACTTGTATTTGAAGCTTATGATTAGGTTAGATTCAGGGGCTGGATTTTAGCATGTGCGGGGTGAGCGACGGCACGGGGTCTCCATTTTCTTAGGGGCACCACGATTTTGGATATATGGGCTGGTTTAATTAGATTTCGAGCAAGGAAATGATAATAATTTGCTTAGAAATGTACAAATAATTAAATTTCACAAAAGATATCGATTAGTAGCAAGTAATATTAGAAAAAAAGGGCACACACAGGGTTGTAGTCGTGTGTCTGGATCTCAGTTTTGTGACTGAGTGAGGAAGATGAGTACCTTGGGTTATTTGCATGTTTCCCCCTAGAGGTTTTAGCTTTTACAGAATTGTCCAATTATTGAACGAAGAACTTTTATTATTAAGTACGTTGTTCTTTACAAAATTAGCATTTTCAACCCCATTTAAAAACATTTTCAATAGTAATGGTAAAATACGTTCGTACATGTAGAACATATCTTAAGTATTGTTTGAAAAGTGGCACAAAATTTACGAGCTGCTACTGCTTCTATAGATTTTAATTTTAATTCTTTTGAAACATATATATCGTTTTACACATCGAAACTATTTCCGGTTATAAAAAAACTTGTATTCGCACAGGACATTCGAAATTCACTAGAGACGGCCCTGGTTAGATTATGGTCACAACTATCACCTACTTTACATGAGTTTCACATCACTTTTCATCACACCAAAATTCACTCATTTTTATTTTTACAATCACCACCTAATGGAAAATATAAAAATATCATACTTTATACAAATATATCTCATACACACTCACAAATCAAATAATACATCAACAATAGGTCACAATTTATTGGTTGAATAATAAAATAAATAAATAGATGTACAACTTGAAGTTTAAAAATAATAGTCCTCGAGCCTAGTGGCGGAGCTAGAAAAAAATTTGTGGGAGGGCCAAAACAAATTTTTTTCCGAAAATACATTAAATGGGAGGGCCGAGGTGAAACAAAAAAATTTTCAACACATGAAATCGCGAAAAATTACACTAACGGGCTTAGGCCTAGGAGGGCCGGGACCCTTCCCGGTCCTCACTAAGCTCCGCCCCTGCTTGAGCCTCAATGCGGATTATATGGTTTGTTTGTGTAGTAGTGAAGATTCATGTGAATAACACAGTTTATATTAGCATGATTAGTTAAAATGTTATTCATTAGAATTTAGTTAATGATATAAACAAAGAAATGACCACGCTCATGTCTTGATAAATTAATCATCTTTTTCTTGTCTTACATTTAACAATCTTTAAACAAGTCATTATATGGACCTTGATCAAAAAAGGCACGGTTTTTTTTTTTTTTTTTTTTTTTTTTTTTTTTTTTTTTGTCGAAACGATGAATTGTTTTGGAGATGTTTTCTTTTGAAAAATAAGTTTTAATTTTGTGATAAAAAATTGAATTACTAAGATTTAGCTATTTTTTAATCATATTTGCTAATCTCAACTCGAATACGAGGATAAAAATTGCAACTTTTGTTTGAATATGAAACATTTGTTCATTTGACCAAATAAGTGATTTTTATGTCTCCACATAATTCAAAATTTTGCTTCCACAAAAATACAGTTGCCTTCACATTACTATTGTCTTGTTGATCATTGCTCTAGAAATTAAAGGTTATTCATCTCATCCAGCTGCTTCATACAATCCTTCAACAGTAACTTCAATGGCATCTACTTCAACTTCATATATTCAAAAGAGCTTCAAGTATGATGTTTTTTTAAGCTTTAGAGGTGAAGACACTCGTAACACCTTTGTTGGCCATTTTTATAAAGCTCTTGAGCAAAAAGGCATTGAAACTTACATAGATGATAAGAAAATCAGAAAAGGGAAAATCATCAGTGATGAGCTTATTGAAGCCATTGAAGACTCAAGATTTTACATTATTGTCTTCTCCAAGAAGTATGCTTCTTCATCTTGGTGCTTGGAAGAACTTGTTAAGATTATGGAATGCCAGAAGATGCCTGAGCATACTGCTTACCCTGTGTTCTACGATGTGGAGCCCACTGAAGTCCGCAAACTATATGGCCCAGTTGGAGAAGCTTTTAAAAAACATGAAAATGATGAATCTACTGGGAAATGGAGAGAGGCTTTAAAAGAAGCAGCCTCTCTTGCTGGTTGGGAGTTGAAGACCACTGCTGATGGGTAAACTTATTCCTATATCTCAGGCAATATTGTTTGATTATGTGACACCCCAAAAATTTACAACGCAGCGGAATACCAATTTGGGTGTCACTTCATAGTTCATAAAAACAAGTTACATAAAACGACCTCAAAAGAGACGTTTAATAAAATGTCACATTCGATTTGATAAATCAGAGTACAAAGGTCCCAACAATTTCTATTTAAAAATTAAGTTACAAGAGTTAAATATGACACATGTATATTTTAAAGATAAAAGGTTATCGAATGTGTAGAAAACAAGTCCTTCAATATTTGATATCCACGCGACTCCGATTGCTCCCAATACTCGGCTAGCAAAATAATACCTGAGAAAATACATGCTAAAAAGTCAACATAAAGTTGAGTGAATTCATAGAGTTTAATAAGCAATAAGTTGAATACAAGCATTATTTATCGGGCGACAAGTATTGCAATTACATGTCGGTTTATTTGATTATAGTATTGAGTTCATGTAACCGAACCTTGACGATTTTTAATAATGCCCCGGAAAGGTAAATTTTGCCATTTACCACAATTCTAACTATTATGTGTCCGTATCCCGAACAAGGCCCGCCAAGCCTAATATGCATATCCATAATACTAGCGTTTACTACTCGAGTAATTAACGGTTCATGAGGGGACTTAATTGGCAAAAAGCATTCAATATCTATGATCATATAATCGGGTCCAGCATACCAAAAACTACTTGTATTCAGTTTGTAAAAACTAGCATGTATCCCCCTCGCGAGGTTTATAAAACATTTAAGTAAGTAAAAGCGAGGCTATGAACTCACCTTAGAGTGTAGTGGCGTAAGTATCGCAAAATAGAATCAAGAAGCAAAGCATAACCGTACACGGTTGGCACGACCTAGAAGATAATAACTTATCTTATAAATATGATACGCGAGATTTAAGTAATGCGTCAAAGATGTTGTATCATTGTTATCATATCATTGTTTGTAAAAAGGTTTTGTATCATCGTTCGTGTCGTGGTATGAAGTCATAGACTCGGACTAAATGCACGCCAAAGCATAAATCATATAGAATAGTGAAAGGAAAACAATCATGTAAGAATCAATTAAGCTAATAGGCAAAAAGATATAAAGATGATTAAGTCTGTAAAAGTCCAACGATGTCAAATGAGAAGTTTAACAATCCCAAGCTCAATATTAATAATCCTTGTCCGACATCATATATGTACATGTATATATTTAGTCCATTTGAGGTTTACATGTTTAGCCGTTACAAATTATAAGTTAGTCCATTTAGCCAAATGAGTTAATAATTCAAGCATATATATTCAATATTACATAAGTTCAATGAAAAGCAATATATAATAAGCTTAACCAAAAATCCACTAATGTGTCCAAATAAGTCACATAAGCCGACACTAAAGCTAAATTCAAACATAATACATACACTTATATATGCTGAAAAATCAGCAACCAAACATCCTTGTATATGCTGAAAAAAAATCAGCATACTAACACTACTATAAGTTCAGAAAATTCAGCATGTAGACGCTCTTCTAAGTGCAGAAAATTCAGCACGTAAACACCCATATAAGTGCAGAAAATTCAGCATGTAAACAGAAAATTCAGCATGTAAACACCCATATTAAGCGCAGAAAATTCAGAAATAAACACCCATATTAAGCGCAGAAAATTCAGAAATAAACACCCATATTAAGCGCAGAAAATTCAGCATGTAAACACCCATATTAAGCGCAGAAAATTCAGAAATAAACACCCATATTAAGCGCAGAAAATTCAGAAATAAACACCCATATTAAGCGCAGAAAATTCAGCAGTTAACGCACCCTATATGTGCGGAAAATTCAGAAGCAAACGTGCCCTTTTTGGGGCTGTAATGCAGCAAATAAACACCCCTATTGGGGCTGCGTTTCAGCATACAAACACCCCCTGTTTGGGCTGGAAAAATGAACTGAACCAAACGCCTCTTTGGGCTGGAAAATGAGCACAATCAAACGCACCCTTGTGCAGAAATAAGCAACGAAACACACCCTTTTATTGGGTTTGAATGGAAGAAACAAGCACCCACCTTCGGGTGTGTTTTTCCCAGCCGAACCAAAAGAAAGAAAACCAAATAAGCAAACCAACTAAGCATAACATAAGTTCCAAAATATAAGTCGAAATAAAATAAGCTTATAACAACAAACATCCCTTGTGATTTCTTAAGTAAACCAAAAACTAAATAATCCAAATAAGCCACAGGTCATAAGCTAAGCTTAAAAAAAAAATAATAATAATCCACAACCCATAACCTAGAAAAATAAGCATACTGAGCAAAACAATATTAAAACCACAACCACGAGTCCACGATGATATCATTTATTACAAAACAATTTATAATCAGTTCCAAATACATAATTGTTTATACAATTTCCAGTTTTATGCTCAAATTAAGAAGAAACAATACATATATATCTAAGCTTAAGTGGGTTTTCGACATACCCACAAGGAGAAGAATAAGGATGGTAGCGGTGGTTGGAACAAAGTACGACTTCGATACAAAACCCGAACCGGCTCTTTAATACCTTCGATTCTCACTACCCAAAATGAATAAATCTTCGAAAATAACAAGATGGTGGTGATTTTATGTGATTAACGAGATGAAAAAAATAAAATGGAATGGCGCGTGTGGTTGTAGATCGGTTAGATTAGGTGATGGGGATTCGAATGGTGGTGTTGGTGTTGATGGAGGTGCGGCGGTGGTGGCTGTGGTGGCCGATTAAGGGGGCGGCGGCTAGGGTAGAGATGGTGGTGTTGATATGTATTAGAGAGAGATGTAGGTGAGGTTGTGTTTGTGTGTGTGGTGTTTTTGTGCCAGCCAAACACAAGGACGATTTTGTAGTTTACAAAATAAAAGAATGAATTTTATTAATAATAATATTAAGGGGGGTAGAGCGGGTTAAGTAACCCGGTGTAGATACACGGACCAAACTCGAAACCTTTCAAAAATATTTTGAAATACTCAAACCGAGCTTGTTCCAATTTAATTAAAATCTCACGATACGTTCCAAAAATATAAATATCCGAACCAACATTTAAAATAATTAAAATTGTTAGGTTATCCTATTTTGTTTTCTTTTTAAGTGTATACACGGTATACTTGGTCCGTAAAAATATAAAAGAAACCCGAAAATTTGCATTTATAGAAAACGTTTTTATAAAATAATAAATAACTTATTTTAATATGTTTATAAAAAATAATTTATGATAATTAAATATAAAATTAATTATTATCATGTCAATACGCCCTGTGTGTAGTTTTTCACTTATTGCGAGATAATTTATCGTTTTCAAATCGAATGAGTTAAAAAAAAATTGCAAATGAAATATGAGTAATAATGATTATAATTTAGTATAAAATAAGTCCGGAAAAAAAATTACGGGTGCGTGTCACGACGTACGCGGTTAAACTCTATCGGTAAATCTAATTTACTTAAAATAAGATAATTAGTAATTGTAAATAGTAAAATAATGACATGAAATTTTCGAAATGTCACAGCACGTACCCCTTAAGAGAGCGACGTCCCGGCGCTCAATTCTTCTTAATCATTTTTTTTGTCGTTTTAAAGATTTTTGGGATGGAAGCATCTATAAAAACCATGTTGAAACTCGGGTTTATGGTTGTGATTGTAGAATGTCTAATTTCAAAATTTTAGGAATCATTAGTTGTAATGAAGTTTAAATCAGTCATATCCTCAAGACGTGATTAAAATATGATGTATAAAAAGTGTAATTTGAAATATAGGGCATGGTGTCATTATAAATATTGGTTATGATTTTTACGAAAGAGGGTGGTTAGAACCGACTCTTTAAATTAAAAAGGTAATTTTGGTAATTTAAACACTTGTGAAGTATTTGTAAAATTTTCATAAAGACGCATATTATTATTATTATTTTTTTTTTTTATAAAAGCCCATGGAGGTGCTTAATGCATTTTGTGCTCGGGATTTTGACAAAGTAAAAAGGTAGCAACGGAGATAGAACAAGTGATAGAAATCACCTAATGTGTAAGCAATGGTATGAGGGAACGAATAGAATGTCGTGAGGGTCCTTAAAGGAAAGGATAGAATAAAAGTGATGGTGATCCAACAATAGGAGACAAGGAATTTATCAAGTCGTCAATTCGTGGAAGTGGATAAAAGTACATTACACTTAGCTTATAAAGCTCACGACGGTCGATACAAGAATCAAAAAAAATCCACATAACAAATTACGAGTCGAGAGGAGTTCATAGCCCAAAGAATGATTCGTACACACGCTATGGTAGACACATTTAAGCCCACTCATTCATATCTCGTCACTTACATCAAGAGGCGTCCCAATCCATGTAAGTAAAGATTTATGAATTTATGGTTCGGCGGTTTATAATTTCCTTATTCAAATGAAGAAGCGTCCCAATTCATTTCAATAAGATGATTATAAATCATCCTACTTAAGTATGCCCGTCACAAAACAAAATACACATAAAGATCAAGTGTTACAATAAATAAAAGTACGTCTACTAACGACGTGATTCAAAGGCATGAGAAGAATGTTCAAACTCAGAGGTGAATAATAAAATAGCTAGTGGAATTGACAAAGTACACCGAATGTCAATATCATCAAAAGAAAATAAAGTAAAGTAGCGAAAATGTTTTGGAGATCACCGCATCGTTCATAAAAGGTTAAAGTAAAATAATCCATTAATACATGTAATAGTACTACCCACATGCGTAAGGATTTGAGAAGAGAGTAACAAATATATGTACGGGTATCCTTATACAATACTAGTATCGACGTTCGAGGGAGAAAATAAGAAAACACGAAGTATGCGATAAATCGAAGTGGTCAGCGTATAAATAACCGACCGATATAAAGTAAATAGTATGAGATCATAAGATAAGCATGAGAGAACAAAAATCTTGACTAGGGGATATATTCATTAGTCATATAATAGCATGCAAAATAGAGCATATAAGTTACCTGGGAGCAAGCGTACGCGGATATCGAACAATGGTGAAAGACTAAAAAAAAAAAAAATCGAAAATCAGTTATAGTTTAGGTTTTGAAAACGACCTAATTCGCTATAACTAATGCTCTGGTACCATTCTGTGACACCCCAAAAATTTACAACGCAGCGGAATACCAATTTGGGTGTCACTTCATAGTTCATAAAAACAAGTTACATAAAACGACCTCAAAAGAGACGTTTAATAAAATGTCACATTCGATTTGATAAATCAGAGTACAAAGGTCCCAACAATTTCTATTTAAAAATTAAGTTACAAGAGTTAAATATGACACATGTATATTTTAAAGATAAAAGGTTATCGAATGTGTAGAAAACAAGTCCTTCAATATTTGATATCCACGCGACTCCGATTGCTCCCAATACTCGGCTAGCAAAATAATACCTGAGAAAATACATGCTAAAAAGTCAACATAAAGTTGAGTGAATTCATAGAGTTTAATAAGCAATAAGTTGAATACAAGCATTATTTATCGGGCGACAAGTATTGCAATTACATGTCGGTTTATTTGATTATAGTATTGAGTTCATGTAACCGAACCTTGACGATTTTTAATAATGCCCCGGAAAGGTAAATTTTGCCATTTACCACAATTCTAACTATTATGTGTCCGTATCCCGAACAAGGCCCGCCAAGCCTAATATGCATATCCATAATACTAGCGTTTACTACTCGAGTAATTAACGGTTCATGAGGGGACTTAATTGGCAAAAAGCATTCAATATCTATGATCATATAATCGGGTCCAGCATACCAAAAACTACTTGTATTCAGTTTGTAAAAACTAGCATGTATCCCCCTCGCGAGGTTTATAAAACATTTAAGTAAGTAAAAGCGAGGCTATGAACTCACCTTAGAGTGTAGTGGCGTAAGTATCGCAAAATAGAATCAAGAAGCAAAGCATAACCGTACACGGTTGGCACGACCTAGAAGATAATAACTTATCTTATAAATATGATACGCGAGATTTAAGTAATGCGTCAAAGATGTTGTATCATTGTTATCATATCATTGTTTGTAAAAAGGTTTTGTATCATCGTTCGTGTCGTGGTATGAAGTCATAGACTCGGACTAAATGCACGCCAAAGCATAAATCATATAGAATAGTGAAAGGAAAACAATCATGTAAGAATCAATTAAGCTAATAGGCAAAAAGATATAAAGATGATTAAGTCTGTAAAAGTCCAACGATGTCAAATGAGAAGTTTAACAATCCCAAGCTCAATATTAATAATCCTTGTCCGACATCATATATGTACATGTATATATTTAGTCCATTTGAGGTTTACATGTTTAGCCGTTACAAATTATAAGTTAGTCCATTTAGCCAAATGAGTTAATAATTCAAGCATATATATTCAATATTACATAAGTTCAATGAAAAGCAATATATAATAAGCTTAACCAAAAATCCACTAATGTGTCCAAATAAGTCACATAAGCCGACACTAAAGCTAAATTCAAACATAATACATACACTTATATATGCTGAAAAATCAGCAACCAAACATCCTTGTATATGCTGAAAAAAAATCAGCATACTAACACTACTATAAGTTCAGAAAATTCAGCATGTAGACGCTCTTCTAAGTGCAGAAAATTCAGCACGTAAACACCCATATAAGTGCAGAAAATTCAGCATGTAAACAGAAAATTCAGCATGTAAACACCCATATTAAGCGCAGAAAATTCAGAAATAAACACCCATATTAAGCGCAGAAAATTCAGAAATAAACACCCATATTAAGCGCAGAAAATTCAGCATGTAAACACCCATATTAAGCGCAGAAAATTCAGAAATAAACACCCATATTAAGCGCAGAAAATTCAGAAATAAACACCCATATTAAGCGCAGAAAATTCAGCAGTTAACGCACCCTATATGTGCGGAAAATTCAGAAGCAAACGTGCCCTTTTTGGGGCTGTAATGCAGCAAATAAACACCCCTATTGGGGCTGCGTTTCAGCATACAAACACCCCCTGTTTGGGCTGGAAAAATGAACTGAACCAAACGCCTCTTTGGGCTGGAAAATGAGCACAATCAAACGCACCCTTGTGCAGAAATAAGCAACGAAACACACCCTTTTATTGGGTTTGAATGGAAGAAACAAGCACCCACCTTCGGGTGTGTTTTTCCCAGCCGAACCAAAAGAAAGAAAACCAAATAAGCAAACCAACTAAGCATAACATAAGTTCCAAAATATAAGTCGAAATAAAATAAGCTTATAACAACAAACATCCCTTGTGATTTCTTAAGTAAACCAAAAACTAAATAATCCAAATAAGCCACAGGTCATAAGCTAAGCTTAAAAAAAAAATAATAATAATCCACAACCCATAACCTAGAAAAATAAGCATACTGAGCAAAACAATATTAAAACCACAACCACGAGTCCACGATGATATCATTTATTACAAAACAATTTATAATCAGTTCCAAATACATAATTGTTTATACAATTTCCAGTTTTAAGCTCAAATTAAGAAGAAACAATACATATATATCTAAGCTTAAGTGGGTTTTCGACATACCCACAAGGAGAAGAATAAGGATGGTAGCGGTGGTTGGAACAAAGTACGACTTCGATACAAAACCCGAACCGGCTCTTTAATACCTTCGATTCTCACTACCCAAAATGAATAAATCTTCGAAAATAACAAGATGGTGGTGATTTTATGTGATTAACGAGATGAAAAAAATAAAATGGAATGGCGCGTGTGGTTGTAGATCGGTTAGATTAGGTGATGGGGATTCGAATGGTGGTGTTGGTGTTGATGGAGGTGCGGCGGTGGTGGCTGTGGTGGCCGATTAAGGGGGCGGCGGCTAGGGTAGAGATGGTGGTGTTGATATGTATTAGAGAGAGATGTAGGTGAGGTTGTGTTTGTGTGTGTGGTGTTTTTGTGCCAGCCAAACACAAGGACGATTTTGTAGTTTACAAAATAAAAGAATGAATTTTATTAATAATAATATTAAGGGGGGTAGAGCGGGTTAAGTAACCCGGTGTAGATACACGGACCAAACTCGAAACCTTTCAAAAATATTTTGAAATACTCAAACCGAGCTTGTTCCAATTTAATTAAAATCTCACGATACGTTCCAAAAATATAAATATCCGAACCAACATTTAAAATAATTAAAATTGTTAGGTTATCCTATTTTGTTTTCTTTTTAAGTGTATACACGGTATACTTGGTCCGTAAAAATATAAAAGAAACCCGAAAATTTGCATTTATAGAAAACGTTTTTATAAAATAATAAATAACTTATTTTAATATGTTTATAAAAAATAATTTATGATAATTAAATATAAAATTAATTATTATCATGTCAATACGCCCTGTGTGTAGTTTTTCACTTATTGCGAGATAATTTATCGTTTTCAAATCGAATGAGTTAAAAAAAAATTGCAAATGAAATATGAGTAATAATGATTATAATTTAGTATAAAATAAGTCCGGAAAAAAAATTACGGGTGCGTGTCACGACGTACGCGGTTAAACTCTATCGGTAAATCTAATTTACTTAAAATAAGATAATTAGTAATTGTAAATAGTAAAATAATGACATGAAATTTTCGAAATGTCACAGATTATATACATATTTCTTTCTGATATATATTACCTGGTGGTTGGGTGAAATTACATCTCAAGCGGCTCAAACAAGTCGAATTCATCAAGGTGTATTTCTAGTGCATACAACCACTAAGGCCGTTTTATTCAAAATTTTATAGTAATAGTATAGTTACAGGTTTTCGTAATCATCTCTAATGAATGTATTTTTTTAATATACAACTAAAGAAAAGTGTTTTGCTTCCAGGTATACTCAACATGTTTTGACACATAATAATATTACCCTTTATCTAACTGACCAATCCATAAAATATTACTTTCAATATCTACGTAATAATATTCCGAACATCAACTCAAAGTTGAGTTTTTACAAAACACTGGATACGATATAACATTTGTAATACATCATCATGTCATAATTTCACATAGAACTGTAAGTGTTGTAGACTTTCATGTGGGACTTTAACAAGCTAGGTAACTGATCCTTCTTTCCCATACAGGCACGAAGCTAACTTCATACAGAAAATTATTCAAGACATCTCACTAGAGCTACATTTCATCGACTCAAGCGTTGATGGAAACCTAGTAGGCATGGAGACCCGTGTAAATGAAGTTATCTCATCTTTGGAAACGGGTGTTGATGACGTTTGCATGATAGGGATTAAGGGGATGGGAGGTGCAGGGAAGACAACTTTAGCTAGAGCGGTTTTTGATAAATTATCCTTTCAGTTTGAAGGTCAAAGCTTTGTTGAAAACATAAGGGAAAAATCTTCTTTGTCTGGGTTGAATTCATTACAAAAACAATTACTTTCAGATGTTTTAAATGATCAAGGAATCACTGTGAGTGGTGTTCATGAGGGAAAAAAGATGATTAAGAAAAAGATGCGTGTTAGAAAGGTTCTTATTGTTCTGGATGATGTTGATAAGATAGAGCAACTTGAGGCATTAGTAGGTGATCGTGATTGGTTTAAGCCAGGTAGCAGAATTATCATTACGACAAGAGAGGAGCAAGTACTAGTAGAACACGATGTGAACTTGATTCATGATGTACATTTGTTAGATGATAAGGAAGCAATTTGTCTCTTTAGTAGGCATGCATTTAGGAGAGAGATTCCAATTGAAGGGTACAAAGAGCTATCGGAACAAGTTGTATGTTACGTTGCTGGTCTTCCCTTAACGATCCGAGTGCTGGGTTTGTTTCTCCATGGTAAAGATGATCGTGAATGGGAAGATGCCATTGATAGGCTAAAAAAAATTCCATTGAAGGCAACTATGGATAAATTGGAACTCAGCTATATTGATCTAGAGGAGGATCATAAGGAAATATTCTTAGATGTTGTATGCATACTCAAAGGTTGGGGGAAAGAGAATGCAATCAGAGCACTTGAAAGCTGCGGATTTAGTGCTCGAATTGGTTTAAGAGTTCTTGAGCTGAAATCTCTTATAACTATTTCTAAATATGGGGAGTTGGGTATGCACGACCATATAGAAGAAATGGGCAGGGATATAGTTCGTCGTGTGAACCTAAGTCAACCTGAAAGGCATAGCCGGTTATGGATCAAGAAGGAAATTGTAGATATATTGGCTAATAACTTGGTAAGTATCAAGTTATTTTGGGTTTTGGTAAACTAAAAAGTGAGTATACTTTTCTAAAAGTTCAATTTAGGGCCCTTTGTTTTGGGTCATTTGACATGGGTTTGGGGTTTCAGATATTAAAACCCATGTTTGTTTAAAAAGCTACTCTTAGTAATTGGGTTTTACCAAAATTTTCTTACTTCAAAAGTAGTGGGCCTATTTCTTTTTTGTGCGTGTCTCTATCCTATTTCTATTACATCATTCATATAAAATAACTACTCCCTCCGTTCCTAAATAAATGTCCACTATTGACTTTCAAAGTCTTTTTGTTCCAACTTTGACTTTGAATTATTTCATTCGTGTTATGTAATACTTGATGAAAATTATACCAATGAAAATACATTTAAGACCAAATTCTTTCATATATTTTGTATCAAGTATTACATAACACAAATAAAATAATTTACGGTCAAAGTTAAAAAGAGAAGACTTAAAAAGTCAATAGTGGACATTTATTTAGGGACGGAGGTAGTATTTCTCAGTGTAATAATACACCAACAATCATCAAACTCATCTACCATCCCACCATGACCCAACCACCACCCCTGCCACCAGATCACCACCAAACCAACTACCCCCCGGAAACCACGACCACCACCTTCAATTTCAACAAAACCCAAAAATCCCCAAATTTAACCAAAACCCCCTAAGCTTTGAATATCAAATTTAACCAATTCCTCTAATTTAATTGAAAATAACAAGAATACCCAAATTTTATAAAAATTAGAAACCCTAACCTAAACATTTAATTTTCAATTGGAGAAATTAACTTCACATTTTGTTTTGTAATGAAACAAATCTCATGGTCTCTACTGCTATTTGAATTACATACAGGGTACCGAAGAAACAAAATGTATAACACTCTTTGGAGATGGTGGATTGAATTTTGAAATTTTAAAGAACGGTCTCGCAAACATGAAGGAACTTAGATTTCTTTATGTGAATGGCCCATATGTAGATAAAGACGAAGTTAGGCACTGGAAGTTTGATGAAGATAGTCTACACCTTCCAAATGCCTTACGATTTTTGAGCTGGTATTTTTATCCTTTTTCAAGTTTACCCAAAACATTTCAACCAAATAATCTTGTTGGACTTGATATGCACGGCAGCAAAATGGTTAAACTTTGGAAAGATGGAGAAGAAAAGGTACGTAGAATAATTAATTAATGGTTGATTCATTAATTGCTAGTTTTATCTTTCCCTCTTTTGTTACTCATTACACTAATTACTAACATTTATCTTTCCATTTATGACAGCCTTTTTTAAAGCTCAGGTTCCTAAAGTTCGCTTGCTTATATTATTTGAGGACCCTTGACCTTAGTGTGGCTCCGAATCTTGAGACACTAATTCTTCAAGATTGTTTTAATTTGGTAGAAGTTCATTTCCAGGTTACTCCAAATCTAAAGGAGTTATGTATCGAGGATTGTCATAGATTGGAAAAATTACACATGCCTGCTGAAAGTCCAAATCTCGTAACTCTCAGCCTATATAATTTAAATTGGAGGACCCTTCACCTCGGGGTTACTCCAAATCTTGAGACACTAAGAGTCAGGGATTGTACTGATTTGGTCGAACTTCAGATTCCTGGTGAATGCCCGAAGCTCGTTAATATCGACCTTTATAATTTAAAGTTGAGGACCCTTCACCTCAGGGTTACTCCAAATCTTCAGAAGTTAAGAGTCCGTGATTGTGCAGATTTGGTCAATCTTCATATTCCTGCTGAATGTCCAAAGCTCGTTAATCTCGACCTCAGTAATTGTATTCAAGTTGCGGAATTTCCTGAGGAAATTGGACGGTTAGAATGTTTAAAAGAGGTGGATATCACTGGAACAGGCATTAGTCATCTTCGAGAGAGTATTTTTAGGATGAAAGGTCTGCGTATTTTTGGGTCTAGAGAGCTTCTTGAGTCATGTGGTTTTACATCCGAGAAAAAAACCTCTGATAATAAAACATTCTGCTACATATAAATCCGTGAATATCACAGGCACCAAAAGCAGAAGTCCACTGTACCCTGGTCGAGTGATGATATTGAACATCTCCAAAGGCCCAAAGAAGTCACTGCATTAAGAACTTTTTTAACAGGTACTTTCTCCCTTCTCTATAAATTGTCTTATGTTTGATGAAGATTGCAATTATTTGTGTCAGATGTAAATGATGTACCTCACCTTATTTTTAAAAGGTTATCAATATATGGTTCAGTAAGCAAGAGTATTCATTCACCTTGTCTGCAGGTGGTGCACCAGTTGTTCTTGTTGTTATAGCTTCTGGTCCTTTTGATGTTACTTTTGCTAAGAAAAATAGAAGATTCATTTTATTTCATGGGTCTGATCGTCTGAGTGTCCTGATCAAACTAGAGGTAAATTTTTTCTCAGAGTCAATGAAAAAACACATATCTAGCTTAGACTAGAAACTATCTTACATTAGTTCGTCTTGGTTTTTTTCTTTTTTTCGTTTGTACTGCATTTTGGTTTTATTTGTTTTCGGTTAACACAATCACATGACATACTGAAGTTGAAGGTTAATCTTGAAACAAGGTATAGTTATTAACTTTGACTTCTTCATTAAGTCAAAATATGTTCATTATTATAACAATGGTACCTGATATGATATTAGAAATGCTCATATTATAATTAAATGCAAGAAAAGTTTTGATTTGCATAAATATCTTCTACAATGGGTTGAAATTATTAAAAAGTTGACTTTTGAGTCAAATTATTGATGAACATATATTGTTAAGTGTTTACTGGTATTGATAAAAGCTACTAAACATGTTTCAGGAATACGAAGTTACTTCACTGCCAATCATTTCTGACATAATTTGAAGCCGGGAACAACGGAAGAAGCTAACATATAATTGACATTACTTCTTGTTCCATGTAGCACTAGCGGTAAAAATGGTGTAAAGATACAAGTAAAATGGTGGGGTTTGACTTGCTTTTATGGAAGTTAATGAACGTGTTTCAGTACTAATAAAATATCTGAACATGATTTTGAATTAATAAGTTAATGCATGATGTTCAGCTTATAGATTGACTTCTTCAGAAAGTCAAACTGCCATCTTGATGAAAATGGTAGAATGTTGATACGAGTTTGAATATAAGCATGGTAGATTGTTTAAGAGATAAAGTTATTATAACCATGCTTCAATTTGTATAAATTTGTTCTAAATTAGGATGGATATTGTTTAAGGTGAAAAAGTTAAGTAGCAACTTGTGTTAAGGGAATTGATCAGTAGTAACTGTGTGTCTTAAATTTGAAGGGTCAAAATACTTTATACTTTCATTTTTGCAACATTGTGTTTAATTACAAGTAGTAATACTTTCAGAACCAATGGACAAGAAACGTTATAGCCAAAATGTTCAATTTCCTGTCAATGGTCGATATTTGACATATGAAGTTATCAATCTCAGATATGTGGTTAACTATTATATGAATGGAAGGTAGCTTTCGCCTGACTGCAGATTGTAAATTATCAATGAACTCGAAGTAGATTATCAGTTACATGTGTTTATGAGTTTTAGAGGTGAAGACACCTGCAAGAACCCCGTTGATCATCTTTATTTATTTTTTGGTGCAAAAGATGAATGTATTATATTAAACTTCAACAAGAAATACAAACATAAGAATAAAAACAAGATTGGACAACCCCCAATCTTTGTATACAGAAACTGCATCAATGCTAACCACACTAAGTGATATCGGATGCCACTATATGACTATGTCTGACTATACTAACTCTGTCAAAACATAGTAACTCAACATACATGCTTCAAAAACTCATCAAACCAGAATCAGACAAACTCCATACATCAATTCACCAATATTGCACCTACCATCTAGCTACATTTCCCCATCTCCAATCCACTACACCACTCATCCTGCCACCACAGTAGCATAGCAGATATGGAGTGAGGCTTCACTAGGCACCCATAACCCATCCATGGGGGGGCTCTTCCAAAACAACCTACATTTCCCTCTCTAAGGAAGGCTTCAGTTGTTTGGAAACACACACCCTCCATGATGACCATCAATTACCTCCTTGACAGTGCATTGCGTGGACCAAGAAGGATCATCTTTTATTCCTCTCTATTCCACCCATCATGCACTATCCCCCAGCCATTTACCCTTCACAATGGGAGACCCTACTTTATGGTACATCCATATTGAATTAGACCTCCTATATAGCCAGTGTTGTCCAAACCTCATCCCTAGGCCATATTTGAGCAAACAATGGGACTATAATAGGTACAGTCGCACCAATTAGGACTCCAAGGTACAAGGTATCTCCACATTGTAATGGCCTGATAGAAAGATATAGGATAAAGAAAAGTTACTTTATCCATCAGTAGAACAATTCCAATTACTCCCTTTGATACACAAATAACAAAAGCCACAAAATGCGCACTCTACCAAAAAACCCTTTAATACCTCTGTTCTCTATTACTTTTGAGACTGCACTCAGCTATTAGATACACATAGCCTTTTACACTTGATCTTCCATTTCTCCTCCACTTTTTGTACAGCTCTGCTTTCTTTCACAGTAATTCCCATGAGCTTGTACTTAACTGTTTCCACAATTTTACAAAACACCTCCTCACATGTCTGCTTTTTGTCTTTGAAGATTCTATTATTCCTTTCATTCCATAATTGGTACACACTAGCAGCAAACACAAGCCTCTTTATAATACTTCCAATACTACTAATTACTTCATCACCAGCCATTTCATTAACAATGTTTGCCCACTCAGTACTGCTACTCTTAATTTCAGCCAGTTGTTTAGCTTTAATCCAAACCTCATTGGAGAAACTGCACTGAAAAAAGATATGCTGAATATAGACAAAGGTTGCATCTATTGGCAATTTGAACACCCCATGCCCTCAACTTATCTTGAGTGCTCAATCTTTATTTTACTCTATAGCAGAAAAGCATTCTAGTTTGACTTTTTTTAATGTGTCATATCGTAACAGATTGATTGACCTCACGTGTCGGTTATTCATGTAAGGCTACATTTTGCATGTTGAAAGGTGTTTGATTTTAAATAATTTCAGTTAATGGAGGATTTTGATATGAGGTTTGTCATTATCATGTTGACTTTCAGTCAAACCATTGACTTTCAACAACTTCACTGTTTTTTTCATTGGATCATGCTGGACAACATATCTAAAGTGTTTTTACTTTTTTCAATTGAAATTGTTGCAACAACCAAAACTAAATACATTAACAAGTCGAAATTTCATAGACGCGTGCGAGTGCGATAATGATTGTTCTGTGGTTTTGTTTGACTGTTTTTATAAGAAGATCCAGGTTCATATTTTGGAAATGTTGAAAGGCTTATTTCTTTAGGCCGAATAGAGGCTTGCATAAACTTCGAATGGTTTCAGATATCATTTGTGGTTTACAATTTTCTAAAAGGCTTACACTTGAAGGGGTATTTGATCCAGATAAGGATCTCGACTAGTTAGAATGTCTAGAGGAGCTAAGTTTGCGGTCAACATATATTAAAAATCTTTCAGATAATATTTGTATGATGAAACACCTGAAATATGTTGAAATCAAGTCTTGTTGTCTTCTTGAGAAGTTACCTGAGAATATTGACGAATAGTAATACGTCTAGAACATTTAAAACTCTAATTGTATTTGAGTTGAGGAATTGCCTGAAGAAATTGGACGTTTAGAATGTTTAAAAGAGTTGAGGATAACAGGAATAGGCATAAATCATCTTCCACAGAGCATATCTTGGTTGAAAGGTCTCCGTATAGTTGGGTGTAGATCGATGGCTTCTTGAATCGTGTGGTCTACCTATAATGATGAAACATCTTCTTCATGTAGCCATTCATACATGAGCTGCTTTAATAGGTACTTTCTCAGTTTTATTAATCATTCATTCTTTAATTTGAGCATGACAATGACAATCGAACTATTTCCTGCAATTAGGAGGTCTGACGAGCATGAAGCAATCGCCTCTTGTCAAGGTGATTTAGCCAGCTACATGATTCATTGTCAATCAGCACTTTATTGAACCAAAAGAACTGATGTTCAATCTTCGGGCTCAATTGCTTTGTTCTGGTTAAATCTTTATTAATTGCCGTGTTGTCTGTTAGACGTGTATAAAGATAAAAACCATATCAATTACCATATCAATTATTATAAATGTAATTAGCATAGTTTTAGTATAGTCCATGATTAATGGGATTTTCCCATAATAGAGTTGTAATCTCTCCTTTATATTGTACGCATGTGTTGGCATTCTGGAATAAGACAATCAGTTGAATATTAACACAAATATTACACATCTCTATCTATCATTGTCAAGATAAATTGTCGACATTAAGGTCTCAGGTTACAGATACATCAAAGCTGATTTGGATATTTAAAGGCTTCTTATAAAGTAGATTTGAAGGATCGTTGGTCATCAATAGTATAGTTGTTTCAATATGAAGTTGCTAAAAAGTAAGTGACATAAGATTGTAACTTGTTTGTTATTATTGAACAACACTACTTTAAATTAATTCAGAACTGAAGTTAGATAAGTTAGTTCATGGGGTTCAGTTAGTTATTATACAGTTGACTTCTTTTGAAAGTCAAACTGTATCCTTAATGAAACTGAACATGCTTAAATAGTACTCCGTAAAAAGTTAATCACAGAATGACTTTTTGGAACATTCAAAGTTTTTTCAAACAGTTATAAGTTGGGAGCAGAGCGAATTAAAGTATACAAGAAACTGTATCCTTAATGAAACTGAACATGCTTAAATAGTACTCCGTAAAAAGTTAATCACAGAATGACTTTTTGGAACATTGAAAGTTTTTTCAAACAGTTATAAGTTGGGAGCAGAGCGAATTAAAGTATACAAGAAACTCAATGCTGATGTTTTTTCCATGTGAAGGGTCAAAAGAGTGCAAGAACTCATCTCAAATTCTTCGAAATGGACACAAGAGTGTAAGACTCTACTCATTTCGAGTTAGCCATATATTAACTAATAAAACCATCCAGGTGTATATGTGACAAGATCGAACATAGACCTACCTTTGTGGCTTTACTTAAACAACAAAAAGAGATGTCGTTATTGGCCTGCGATCGAAGTGATTCAATGTGGTATATTAATGACAGTAGAGTCCAACAAGAGTTGTGTAAGCATTTTTTCCTAAACCATGTTATGCTGTAAAATTGTTTAACCTATCTATATTTCAATTCATTAACCGGGGTTATTTTTGAAGCCGTAAAACAAGTTTCAATCTTTATTGGCCAATGTTAGTACTTTAATCTTGTTTAGTTACTGAATACTAATCAATTGATTGATTAACCCTGACACTATCCCGGTAACAGTACCTGTGATTAAAAATTCATTTTGGTCTTAATTAAATGCGAAGTTTGAGTTTACTTGTTGAACTTCTGTAGGAAATTGAAGGTTGATTTCATGTGTTTGTTGCACCTCAGAACTAAAAATAGTTTCAAGTTAGTGTTACAGTTACACTGTGTTCTCGAGTTATTCCATTAAAGAAAAGTAAAGAAAACACTTTCCTTCCAAAAATGGAAGGAAACACTTTCTTTCCAAAATCATCAAAATAACACCAAGTTTTCTTCCATTTCATTTTCTTTTCTTTCTTAAGTAATGCTCGAGAACACACCATCTTATGTTTCATTTTTATTTTCTTTCTTAACTCAAACTCGAGAACACAGCCTAAAGTAAATTGCCAAATCCGTCCAGCGGGTTTGTCCATATTTGCAAAAACCATCCTTCTTTTAGCATGAATCATCTCAACGAGACAAAATATCAAAAGCAAATCGCATCTCTATAGCATGAATGCATCTCTCTTTTAGAGAAATTTATGCTAAAGCCTTGTTGAATAGCGAAACCAGAGAAGATAGTTTTATGGACTTTTGACATATTAAATTGGGATAATGGCGTATAAAATGTATCTTACTTGTCATACTATCCTTTTATATGTATTGAATTAAATTTTTTGCTATTCTATGTACTCAACTTGCATTTTGCGTCACTTGTGTGTATTTTGTGATATTTTTGCCCATCCCGGGTAATAGAAGTGTTAATAAATTAATGGTAAAAAAAGTCACAAAATACACACAAGTGACGCAAAATGCAAGAAAGATACATAGAATAGCAAAATATTTAACTTGATACATATAAAAGGATAGAGTGACAACTAAGATACATTTATATGTCATTTTCTCCATTAAATTCAGATCAATATTTTCTAATGAAGATGCTTATGTAGAAATAAATGAACAAGGACATTATGCATTGGTAAAAAATGAAAATTGGAAACAAGAAGGTCTGCCATGAAACTTGAAATATGGATGATTTGTGGGAATATTATCTATTTTAGCCGGGTAACCGCGTGTTGTGATGCTTGGTATTCGTGTAACTAATTTTTTTCGCGAGCAATTGTTTTTCGGTTATACATTTTCCGTGACAATAAATTATCGGTGGTGTTGCTAAAAAATTCATGGTGATGTATATATAAAGAAGATTATATATTTATAATTGTATTAAGTGTAAAATAACTCATACCTACTATTTAATTATCGATGTGCTCCATTTGTTCGGTTCATGAGTTATGACAATGTTATCGGTGGTTGGCAACGACGAAAAGTATTAGCGATGTTGACGGTAAAACCCGATATGCGTCGAGCTTGTAGATATATAATAAGTGTTTTGATTTCATTTTCTATGAATCTGGAATGATATTAATGGCTCTAATATTTTCATTTTGTGCTAAGAAATTGACAAATATATAGACCTATTAAAGAAGACAATAATCAAAAGTTTAATAGATAGCATATTAGTAATTTTCCTTTGTTGAAATTTCAACATTTAACAGCTTTATATAGTTACTAGACGAGTACACGTGCATAGCAACGAGATTTTATAGCGGCAGACAGTTTTAGCGATAAAAAAAGTTTATGGTTTATAAACGAAAAATAATAAAAGTTTGAGGATTTGAGGATTAAATATAATATTTTGAAATCCAGTTCCACCGGTTGAACCGATTTCGATCGAAAAAACGGGTCAAATAAAACCGGTTTTTATATTTTCGAAACCTGTGACAACCGGCAGTTTAGGGAGCTATTTTTAAAACCCGCATTACAACTTAAGTTCGTTTATAATTTTTATTTGAAATTTTCATTTCACAACGAACTTGTAAGACCTATTTTATGGATATTTTAATTAATGATGTTATGGAATTCGTGAATTATGTTCATAATTCATTTTTGATTATATGATCGGTGATGTATATTCGAATTCTCACTTGGTACTACGTTGACTTTGGCACTAGGATTACCTAACGACAATTTTATGATTCGTCTTAACGAGTCCGATATATATTTTAATTATTTACGAGAGGTTCTCGTGTGATATGGAAGTTTTAAAATGAGTTCGGGTCCGGGCCATATGTTTTTACAATTACCCGCGTTACCCGCTCCACCGTAATAATATTATTATTATTACTATTAATATTATTATTATTATTATTATTATTATTAATACTAATAATAACTTGCAAAAAAAAAAATGTAAAGAAGAGTTAACTACAAATCCGGTCCTTGGTTTTGGTTCACTCACACAACACAAACCCACACTCACTATTTTTCATCTCTCATCTCATCTCCCTCTCCCCCATCTCCTAACCCTAGCCGCCCTTTTAAATTCCGGCCACCACCTTAGCCACCGCCGGTCACCACTAAAAACCACCACCATCAATCGACTCCCCATCATCTTTTCTATTAGATCTACAACAACACGCGCCCAAACTTGTGTGTTTTGACTTCGAATCCACCCCTACACGTCATTTTCTGCTTGCTCAAGGCTCTCGTGTTCTTTCTTGTTGATACCGAAGGTGAGGACGAGTCACACATGATTGTGACTTGGTTATGTGGTGATGTTTTACACGGTTCTTGGGATCTAAAATGAAGGAAATGTATTTTTACTAATAAAAACGTGATTCACAATAAAGTTTGGTATCCGGGTTAATGACTCTTGTGGGTGTCGAGCGAAAACCGAGAGCCTAGGCTCTCGGCTTGGGATGATTTTATGAACTCATGTGGTATTCTTGATGATTATTGGCCTCCTGGTATTGTTAGCGAGGATATTCAGTGACTTATTATATGGTCTTGTTCTTTTTTAGTTGTGAATCTGGTATCATTATTGTTGTTTGTGGTACCGACCCATGAGGTCTGTTGGTTTTGTTTGATGGCTCGTTAAATTTGCTCCTTGTGGCTTTGAAGTCATGGTTTACATGTTCTATTTGGTTGGTTTTGGTTCGACTCGATTGAGTCTTGGCCTTGTTGGCCGATTATGGTTATTGATGCCGCGACCCCAAGTGGTCGACTTGGGCAGATTTTGGGTGTGGCTCTTAGAGCTTATTTTGATGATCTATTTGGTTGTGGAGGTCGAGTCCTTGTGACTCGTGTATGGAGCCGAGACTCAAGTGAGTCGAGTGGCTCGGGTTTGGCTTGGTAAACCAACCCGATGATGGACCTTGTTGATGATTACTTTTTTTTATTACTTGTTATTGTTTGAACACTTGTTGGATTCGGCCGAATGCTTGCTTGAGTCGAGATCCTTTTTGGTCTCGACAAGGGATTATTGTTGTATTGTGAAGTTGTTGACGAAAAGAGATATTGGGGACCGATTGTGAGACGGTCACTTAGATTGACGGAGATAGGTTAGTCGGGTACCGTAGTCGGACCTTATTGTTGTAGCCCGTGGTTGAGATTGTGATTGGACGAAGATTTATTATTTATGACTTTTCCTTATTGTTGGACTTGGACAATGAGCCGAGGGTCATGACTCGGACATATGACCATTTCGTATAACTCAATAACTAATAAAATTGAAACGAGAATAATAAAACTCGTAATAATCATTATTGATAATATGAACGTTTATATGAAAGTATATACGTGAATAACGTATATATAACTATATAAACGCGTATATTAATAATAATAATAATCACGAGTCGTATTATAAATAATACGATTAAATATATATTAGGCTACGAAAGTGGCGTAATATTATTAAACGTATTATTATTATAAAAATTGTGTTATAAACGGGAAACTCCCGACAATTATGAAACATTTAATAAAATGTCATTTCGAATATACAACGGATAAGTTTATTGAGTTAGGCGAAATTGTTGTCACTCGGGTCCAGGTAAGTCATTATTTGTGACATTCGTGTTGTCTCGGATATATGACGACTAATATAGACGTTTTCTATAAGTAAATAACCACTCAACCGTAAGGTTGAGCCGGGTTGTTTGGTTATATGAAACGAATATATTAGTGGGCATCGTATCCTACGACGCCCATAGGTTGTAGTATATGTAAAGTGTAATAGATTGCGAGTGTATATATCGGGAAATCTGGCCAATTTGACGATATATACGAGGAATTTATTAAACTATGATATATACTATATAGTAATTATGTGCTATGTGCTTTATATGTGCTTTAGATTGGGTGTAATCTTGGAGCGGTATATTACGTAAATAAATATGAGGATTATCAAATCGACGGATTTGGTAAACTTTGACGATTTATTTAAATGATATATTGGGCTAATATTAGATCTATAGTTTATTATATGTTCTACGTGTGATCTTGTTGGTTTGTTTTGAGTCGACCCACCACCCGTATGGATACCAAACGCAAATACACCAAACTAATACGAAATGGATTTTCGGAAATAAAACGGATTCTCGTCCGGGTTTGGGAATATTATATATTTGAGGAAATGATTTCTGAAAGAGTTAATATTGTTAGGTCGTGCCAAGTCCGTAGTTGCTGTTTCGTGAGTTATCATACATCTTATTGCTACCTACCTCGTCTTGCTATTTTTCTGGACTTGAGGTGAGTCATAGCCCCACTTTTTACTCTTGAACTATGTTTTCAACGATTGGGGTGAGAAACGTGCAAATTATTTTACGTGGACTACTATCGCTTTTATATTCTTTCTAAACTTGCTATGCGTATGGACTAGGATCTATTGTCAGCTTTAGTCACGCCTTTTGTGTGTACTATTCAAGGTTGGCTTATTTGGTTATTTGGATTGTCAGCTTTAGTCACATATTTGTTGTGTGTACTATTCAAGGTTGGCTTATTTGGATTGTCAGCTTTAGTCACATAGTTTCGTGTGTACTATTCAAGGTTGACTTATTAGATACTGTAGTGTGCACCTATAGGTTATTAATACTTCGGAGGTTATCCGAGTATTTATTGGTATTGCGGGGGTTACCCGAATATCTATGTTGTTACGGAAGGGTATCCGTGTGTTTTGGTTATTGCGGAAGGGTATCCGTGTGTTATGTTGAGAGCGGAGGGTATCCGCAGGCTTTTAGCGAATCCTTAGTCTAGCTAGCAAGCGTTTTGCGTATATGTCCACTATATTATTAGTTGAATTTAAACCTATGATCTCACCAGCGAAAGCTGACTTTTAGCACGTTTTCTCAGGTAATTAAGTGTTGAGGTGCATGCTTGGATTGGAAGGCTCGGCTGAGGCACACGGTTATGGATCTATATTTTCTGAACTCTGATAATTAAATTTGGACCTATTGTTATTTATTTTGGGCCTGACTCTGAATGATGTTGGGATAAATGTAAACCTTAAAACCCCGTTTTGGTTGTGTTTTTACTATGTTTACTTTATCTCGTTCTATATTGTCTTGTGTTGGATACCAATCCCCGTAGCACCCCGAAAGCTTGTTGAGTCTTCCGCTGTATCAAATTTTGGGGGTGTTACAGATTGGTATCAGAGCCAGGTTATAGAGAACTAGGTAAATAAACGCCTAAACTATAACCGTATTTTTATAGAAAATGATCCTTGACCACCGCCCGCCAGCCCGCCAAGCCGAAGCATCTTCTATTATTTGAGGTATTATGAGATATTTGAGATGATTGTTAGATTTGGGATTTATTGAGATGATTTGAGGTTTATGGATTTTAGCAATAAGATGGCGTTCTCGAGGATTTATATGGTCTATATGTTTTATAAACATTTTAGTAATGCGGTGTTTGAAATTCTTTTTGTTGAGATTATATGATGGAACTATTTGATGAGTATTTTTAGTATGGTATTATGAGTTGCGATTTAAGTTGTTTTTGAAACACTTACACCTACCCTACGCCGTTGTCACAAACCATGGCCTCCCATATGCCCGATGTCGTCGAGGATATTTTTTACTGCACCGGTTTTACCTGCACAGTTCACGATGGCATCTGATGACCTTTACCAGATGGCCATGTCTTCAGCTACTGTATCACAGGCAGCTTCTACTTCAGCACTACCTGCTGCATCTACGCAGGGACCCTCATCTTCTTTAGGGCTCCCTGGTACATCGAGGCAGCTTACTCTTCATCAGGCTTTGGCTCGTGCGGCACCACGCTTTGCCCACCGAGCTACGGCACGCATGTCGGTACGCCCTACTCCATCACCTTTACAGATTGATGCTCATTCTCTTCTGTCTGAGGCGCTGCCCACATCACTGCGTCGTCGTCCTAGATCACCTACTACATCTTCACATGGTTCACCTAGTAGGAGACGACGATTGATGAGGTACTCTTCCGATGAGGAGGAGGAGGAGGAGTACGAGGGTGAGGATGAGGCTGATGACCCTGAGCAGGAGGATGACCCTCAGGAGGTTGAGCAGGGTGATGATGATGACCCTGAGGAGGAGGATGACCCTCAGGAGGATGAGATGCCTGATGATGATGATGATGTGTTAGCACCACCAGCTCAGGCTGAGAAGCCCGATTCCCCGATACATCCGTTAGAACCGGTTTCACCTGATCATCCGTTTTCGTTTGATACACCACCTGGTAGTCCTGTGGCGTCGGATGCACCTTCTGAGGTTTCTGCAGAGCATGCAGAGTTAGGTGAGACTGGTAGGATGTGGGCTCAGATTACCGCACAGGGCGAGAGGATCTCGGGGATGTCTGACCGACTTGAGATGATTATTGCTGAGTTTATTGCTGAGTTTGTTGTTGAGTTGAGAGTTGATTTGACTACTGTCATGGGCAGGACGATAACGATTAGGACATGTATGATAGAGATACATGAGCAGATAGAGAGTCTGCAGAGAGGTTTCCTCACGGCTCGCGAGGGAGATCGCAAGCTGTGGTAGAGGAACACAGTGTTAGAAAAGGAGGTTGCAAACCTCAAGAGGGATAGAGATACACATCGTGTTGAGCAGGGATCGTTATTGAGGAATTTGGATGGTTTGGGATCGGAATTGAGGAGTCTACGCCAGCATCGTGGCTAGATCGATTTGGAATCAGGTTGTTGTGTTGCTACATAAGCCAAGGAGTATTTGGTTAGGAGAGCTAGTTATTATCGCTCTTATGTCATGATATTCGGATTGTACGTTCGTCTCGTATGGAACGATTAATATTTATCATGTCTTTGGTATTTTGGAACGAAGTGTCGATCACTACTTGTATGGACGATGGTGACCTCGTACGATATTCTACGGTTTTGGCGTACATGGAGAATTGTGTTCCTATTTGCGTGGTTGATATTGTCTTGGAATTATATTAATGGCTGTACGTCGAAACCCTGTTAGGTCTACCAGGACTGGTCCTGCTGTGACTACTCCTGCTCGCCGAGGTCGTCGACCTACTCGAAATGTTGAAACCCCTACTCCTGACAACCTGGACACCACAAACCGCAACAACAGGAATCAAAATGTTGATGTTCCGGGAGACAATGATCATATTCCACTTAATGCACCTACTGTGGATCAAGCAATGATCAACCAACTTGTGGAACAAAGAGTTGCTGAACTACTTGCTGAGTCAAATCATTCCAACAATTCTACTGGAACTTTTCCACCTGTTCGTGCTAATGGATGTCAATACAAGGAATTCAAGATTTGCGAACCCATTGAGTTTGGTAGAAATGAAGGAGTGGTTTACTTAGTCAGATGGATTGAGAAGACTGAGTCAGTGTTTAATGTCAGTGGTTGTGCGGAGAATGCGAAGGTAAAGTTTGCTTCTTTTACTTTCAAGGATGAAGCTTTGACTTGGTGGAACAACTACCGAAATGCGGTTGGGAGTGATGTAGCATATGCTATGACTTTGGAGCAATTTAAGTCCTTGTTGATTCAGACTTATTGCCCAAGGAATGAGGTCAAGAAGCTAGAGATTGAGTTTTGGAACCACAAGGTGAAAGGTAATGATATGGCGACTTACAATCGTCGTTACCAGGAGTTAGCCTTGTTGTGCCCTGATATGGTGAAAACCGAGACTCAAAAGATTGAGAGGTATACTGATGGATTGCCTGTAGCTACGAGGAATGATTGTAACACCCCAACCCGATAAGGGTAGAAGTATTACATTACAGTGACATATCAGAACAAACACAAGCATATGATTCATACATACAACGAAATTCAGGGTTACAAATGAAAATTTGAAACTACAAGGTTACAAAACAATAAATACTATGTCTAATAAAGTGAAACTTCATCTAATCGTCTCTAGTCCAAAGCATAGTCTTCTAAGTCCAGTCACACTCTCTTCCCATAACCCAGCTTCCTACTAAAACCTGCCGCAGGAAAAGGAAATGCGGCTGAGCTTAAAAAGCCCAGTGAACAGATACATAAACAAAGCAATGATAATGAAACAGAACTGAAATATAGTGCATTGGAGAAATAGAATAAGGAATAGATAAAAGAGTAATAGAATAGAAAGAAGAAAGGATAGTCATCTACCACGAGCCCAGAAACATATCATATCATATAAGCCGTCAATACCATAATTCTTCATAATCATATAGAGGGGAGTCCTCTCAGATAATATGAGGGGTGTCCTCATTCTTCAAATGGGTGGAGTAGCGAACTCCCAGAAATTGTGAAAGGCATGTATAGCACACAGTACCAGTCACCAGACATATATCATAATCATAATCATAGTTAAATCCACTAAACAGAACAGATCTAGGATGCATCCATACGCCCCTGCAGAAATCATAGTGGCCATAACAAATCATATCATAAAGCGCGCATATCATATAACAGAAAGGGGACGGTGTAGCCAAATCACTAGGGCCACACACTAGTCATGCCAGTGGTGCATCACAGACACGCCTATGGTACCTCCATAGGTAGGGAAAAACAGAAATGGCCCGGGTATCAAACTAAGAGTCAGGTCTCATATCATACAAAAGGTCATATAGCAAAGGTGTATCTCAGAATCATATCAAAGGTTCATAATAGCAGTTCATAACAAAGGGTTCATATCAGAAATAGTATTCAAGGTCCAATCAGAGTTTATCAGGTCAAGGTTCATATTCAAAAATCAATTCATGGTTCAGTTCAAAAGTCCGTTTCAAAAGTTTCTATTAAAAGTCCAATTTAAATAATCTTTTAAAACAGTTTTCATAAAAATGGTCTTTCAAAATATAGGGTTCATGAAAATTAAATAACCTTTCTTTTAAAAAGAAATTTAGCATCATTTATAAACATCTTTTCAAATCGGTTCTTCTCAAAACATTTCCATGGCATAATTAAAAGGTTTTCATAGCATGGTTTCATAACGGAGGTCATATCAAGTGGGATCAACAGAGAAGGTTCAAGTAAAGGGAATTATAGCAATGGCATCAATTCGGGAACTAACGGATCAGAATATGAAAGAGATCATGAGAAACCTTTTGAGAAAGGTCAGAATATCTGTACCTTAGACCGCAAGTGCAATCGTAACAGAAACATAAAGATCGAAAGCAAACTCCTTCTTCAGCGAATCTACACGAATTCATGATCGTCTTATAATTAATAACTTATTTTAAATCAGATTACTCATTTAAGTCGGCTTTCCATTTCTAGTAACTTTCTATTTTAAGTAAGTTTCCCGAATTAATTACTTTCCAATTTTAGTAAGTTTAGCCAAATATGTTTAATTAATTAAGTTAATGTGCTCAAAATGATTAATATTATAGATTAGGGTTAATTATGACATTCTATAATAGCTTAGGGTTAAAAGTATAATTATTACAAAGTCTAGGGTCTAAAGTTTAAATTATATAATTCCATATCCATGTTCCCTTCTTCATTCTATTATATAAATACATATCCATGTCGCTACGTAAAAACGATTTCGTAACACTTCTTCATTTTATTACACTTTCGAATCGAATCGGCATGCATGCATTATATATATCCGATCCATTTTACTTATCACGTAACATTTTGGATCTCATATTCAGTTAGGTTATCACCAAGATTAAGTCGAATAACGAATAATCAAAACTAACGAACAACACCGATTCGAACAACCATAACTTAAGATCAACAAACATGTTAATGTTTATACGAGATCAAAATGAAAAGACAACAACAAGATGATACGTGACACCCTTTTACCCTATTTGCGACATGAAAAACAATGATCAAGAAAACCCCATGCGAGTATGCGACCTCACGTTAGAATCATTTTTTTTTTACCACTCAACCCTTTTAAAACACCTTCTCGTTACACCCCTAATCTCATTCGAAAACCAGAAAGCTCGCAACCTTAAAAAGTTTTACAAATCCATTCTCAAATACCTCATGACATCACATGTTAATATTGCTTCATGCATAACCATTTAGGACTGATTCTTATTAGTTTTTAGGCACATTATATACATGATCAAAATAGGTTTTTAGTTTGCAAAATATTAGATCAATTTATCATATATCATGCGTTCCAAAATACAACATATAGGTCGGTTACTTTAGGGTTTCGAATCATGCATCTCTTTTAAGCCGATTAAAATAATTATCAAGACATGAAAATACACGTACACAAAGAGATCAAATGAGAAGAAAAGAACAAGAGTGATGCGAGATACCCTGTGTGATGCGAGGTTGAAAGAAAGATGAGGAACCGAGACACTAAACCAGTACCGAGATCAAAGTAGTCCAAAACCCCTTCCAAACCAAAGACCCACGATCAAATACCACCAATAGGACCACAATCGAACCTCCTTTACACCCTCTTGAATTTGGAAAGATGATAAGAAAAGACCAAGCCGCCAAGTAGGTTAATTTTAGGGTTTAGTATGCGTTTAGTTTATTTTGTGGAATAAGTCATATGATGGTGAGAGGAATTAGGGAAGAAACGTTTTAATAAAATGAATGGGAGATACATGCCGAAATTAGAGAGATATCATTGACTTTATTTGCAACTTATTTTCCTGGAATGAGTTATGGCCCAAGCTCTTTATCTTGTCTTTCAATTGTACTAGCCCAAAAGTTATGCACTTGTTTTGTGAAGTAAATTCGGCTCATATAACAACATGTGAACGTGTTGTAGCTTTTGTACTTCCAAATTAAGTGTTTTATTTATTTAAGTCATAATATATAGTTGGAACATCTTATACTTGTTTTAGGATTTTAATTACTTAAGTTTTAGTTTATATAAAAACAAAATAGATTCAAGATTAGAGGGGTAATTTGGGAACTTTAAATGTCTGAGATTTTAGGGTTTTACAACTCTTCCCATCTAAAAAAAAAATTTTGTCCGCAAAATTTGAAAGGAGTACGAAACGGAAACACAACGGACTGTGAATGAAAGTGTGAATTACTTGTTTCTCATGACTCAATCTTGTCGATTAAAAATAGCTTCGTCTTCCTCAGAAAAGACATATCGTACTAATTCCAAATCAAAGAATAATATGCCAAATATAACAGATGAAAATCGTATCCCTTCAGAAGAGATAAAAGGAGAATGCAGGGTTTGACAAGTATTTCATCTGTGGAATGGAAATAGACAATTCAGATGAGAACATATCAAATAGTAGCAAACATGATGGTGATATAAATGTTTAACTCTTCAGATTCTTAAATAGTCTCATCTTCAATACTACCTTTCAAAGGTATTCTCATAATCAAACATATCTTGTTCCTCAAAATCCAAAATCTCATATCTTAACTCATAGAAGATCATAATGTAACAGATTCAACGAATGTAAAGCGTACATATAGCAAAACATAGGTGTACTCCTTCATAGTAACAGATCAAATCCATAAAGACAGAAAACAGATTGTTTGACAACATCAAACGGCAGAAAGCTCTACAACAGAACCTAAGATTCTTGTAAGAAGCACAGAGATCAACAAACGCATGTCGAGTATTCAATATCAAGTCGTATAACAATGAATGCAGATTAAACGCATAGGTAGATGAACCTAAAGTCTCACTAAACGCAGATAATCTCAATCAGATATCAGAAATTCTAAGGCTTCTAAGGCACCCCTCGAAATATCATATGATCACAATAAGTGCACGTTATATGATGTAAGTATTATCACGTTGGCCAGGCGTCATAATACTGGCATCATATACATATGCCCTCATGATGATCATACTTTATCTCAAGCCGTGAACACCCAAACTTATTTAAATCCACCTAGTCCACCTACAGTCTCAGAGGTCACCAAAATCAAACAACATAACTAAGAGAACGAAATTACTCGAAGAGTAACGGAGATCTGAGAATGTCATTCAAAATTAAGGTACGTCATCAGTAACGTCAATTCTTTACAGCATCATCTCGTCTAGACACAATGTCCGCTTTCAAATCCGTCCACTCATTTACAAATTTCAAAATTTCTTCCAAGTTGGAGTAGTCTGTTTATTCTTGTCCGTCTTACCTCATGATTAAGAGAATTTAAAATTCGAGTCTGGTTCCTCAAGCCTTCAGCAACTCTTCTTGGTACTGTGGCGTCGTAGCGGCAGTCTCTGACACGATCACTGTGCATCCCTCCATCCGCAGGTCTGCTTCTGCTCTCAATTCATCTTAGTCCAACTAAAATGAATAGAGAAACAAGACTGCGTTTCTTCGACAGGTCTTCTAACATAGCTCCAGGTTTTAAGGTACATGATGTTGTTGTCGACTCCAGGTTGTGTGTTGAATGGTTCGTCTTCTTTGGTCTGGTTGTCTTGATGTCCGAACTGAAATCTTCACGTGTTGCGTGATGCATGATTGAGCACTATCCTAGTTCCTCACTTCTTCTTGTATGCTTCTTCCATGGTAATGCTTGTCGCAACCATCTTCTACGACTCTTCCACCAAGTTTCTAACTCCGATAACGATCTTCGATCTTGGTCCTTCTTGTGAAAGCTCTGTCTTTACATTATACAGGGTAGTGTTGTCTATTATGCTTTCTGAACGTCAATCAAATTTCTCCTCCAGAACAAAGGGTCGTCTCACCAATAATCTCTATGTTCTTCTTTCGTTTTAGAACACAACACAATGTCATACTATGACAATTTGTCCAAAACACGCGAAAAACATGATTATTCTAGCCAACACCATTGGCATCATTCAAGTTCATAAATGTTATAACGAGTGCAAAGGCAACTTCAGAAATCATCTCAGGGAATTTTCACATCGCCTTCTTTCTTCTTCAGGAACTGAAATACTTCCCAAAGGTTACTCTCGGTTAGTTAACCCCCTTCTTAGAAGTTTTTGTGGTTGCTTCTTCAGTCCTTCAAATCTAAAATGATGCAATCAGACGCGGAGTTTCAAAGGAAGACCAAATTAATTATTGATAAGCGGAAACAGATAATGATTAGTGATAGTGGTACGTTTAAGTTCACGATAGTCGATACGTCATCGCATACTTCTCTCGTTCTTCTTCATAAACAAACAAGAGCATCTAAAGAGAATCACCAAGGTTAAAAATCATATTCCATCAGCTCCTTCAATTTCTCAACTTCTATGGCACCATGGTTTCTTCACTGATATCAGTTCAATGTCCACTCTACTTCTTAAGCAGGAAGGAGTACCAAAAGGTTCATTAGAGAATACCGGAAAATCTTCGTATGACAAAATATTTCCCAATAGTAGAACTTTCCAAGGGTTGGTAATAATGGTTTTCAGGACAACTTGGTAATCACATGAGTTTGGGGTAGGTGTTTCCATAGTGACAGAAATTTTAGCAGATGTAGAGAGTCATCATAATGGAATAGGGTGAAGCAGATTTTTAAGGTCACATTTCAGATATGGTAGTCTATGGTATCTTCACGAATATCCATTTAGTCCAAAAGACCGTACAATCAGACATCTCAAAGTCAAAGGATTCATAGAGTGAATACAGTCGTCAAATCATACAGATAGTTCATATATCAGAGTCAAGTACATGGTTCAATAAAAATGTTGGGATGGATAAACGAACAGTTCAATGTGTGGGAATTTCGTTTAGCTTCTTAGCATAAGTAGCAGGTAGGATGTGTGTCATTGGTAATACGAATATCGTATAATCGTCGATTGTGAGAGGTACAGAATCTCAGTTATCAGCATCATCATGCTTAGTTAACAAATCCATATAGAGATAGTATTTACATCATACCCTTCCAAAGGAAACGGTTGGCAGAACAAGGTTCATCATTCAAAGAGAGGAAACAAAACTTCTCATATTCGTGGTTCATAATTACCAAAATTCTCATAGGAGTAATAATGGATCATATAGAGTTAAGTAGTATCGGATGATACATTCATACCCAGCATAAGTAATGGATTTACAGAATGTGTCGAACACATTGTGGTTGAATGACCTACGATGTGGTCGAAAAGGTGTCAAACAGCTTATCAAACAAATCGGAGGCGGAGATCAAAATCTGAAGGTGAAACTTAAATGTGTAAGGTATCCAGGTAGCCTTCCGAGGTATTCCAAACTTACTTGGTTACTAAGCTTAAGTTGCAAAACTTCTAACTTCTGAAACAAAGGTCCTTATAAGGCTTATCTAAGAGCAAAGGCACGATCAGAGCGATACGGAAGCAAATGATACTTACATAAATGTCTTAGTCTACCCATTCCTCACTGGTAATAACTTAGGTTCCTATGGGGAATCCTAATGTAAAGTTTCAAATGTTGTCTTATGAGCGCCTACAGTGGAAACTTAGGGGTCCAAACTTCACAGGTCAAGGGTAAATGTATTACGAATCGCAACCTGGGCTCTGATACCATAATTGTAACACCCCAACCCGATAAGGGTAGAAGTATTACATTACAGTGACATATCAGAACAAACACAAGCATATGATTCATACATACAACGAAATTCAGGGTTACAAATGAAAATTTGAAACTACAAGGTTACAAAACAATAAATACTATGTCTAATAAAGTGAAACTTCATCTAATCGTCTCTAGTCCAAAGCATAGTCTTCTAAGTCCAGTCACACTCTCTTCCCATAACCCAGCTTCCTACTAAAACCTGCCGCAGGAAAAGGAAATGCGGCTGAGCTTAAAAAGCCCAGTGAACAGATACATAAACAAAGCAATGATAATGAAACAGAACTGAAATATAGTGCATTGGAGAAATAGAATAAGGAATAGATAAAAGAGTAATAGAATAGAAAGAAGAAAGGATAGTCATCTACCACGAGCCCAGAAACATATCATATCATATAAGCCGTCAATACCATAATTCTTCATAATCATATAGAGGGGAGTCCTCTCAGATAATATGAGGGGTGTCCTCATTCTTCAAATGGGTGGAGTAGCGAACTCCCAGAAATTGTGAAAGGCATGTATAGCACACAGTACCAGTCACCAGACATATATCATAATCATAATCATAGTTAAATCCACTAAACAGAACAGATCTAGGATGCATCCATACGCCCCTGCAGAAATCATAGTGGCCATAACAAATCATATCATAAAGCGCGCATATCATATAACAGAAAGGGGACGGTGTAGCCAAATCACTAGGGCCACACACTAGTCATGCCAGTGGTGCATCACAGACACGCCTATGGTACCTCCATAGGTAGGGAAAAACAGAAATGGCCCGGGTATCAAACTAAGAGTCAGGTCTCATATCATACAAAAGGTCATATAGCAAAGGTGTATCTCAGAATCATATCAAAGGTTCATAATAGCAGTTCATAACAAAGGGTTCATATCAGAAATAGTATTCAAGGTCCAATCAGAGTTTATCAGGTCAAGGTTCATATTCAAAAATCAATTCATGGTTCAGTTCAAAAGTCCGTTTCAAAAGTTTCTATTAAAAGTCCAATTTAAATAATCTTTTAAAACAGTTTTCATAAAAATGGTCTTTCAAAATATAGGGTTCATGAAAATTAAATAACCTTTCTTTTAAAAAGAAATTTAGCATCATTTATAAACATCTTTTCAAATCGGTTCTTCTCAAAACATTTCCATGGCATAATTAAAAGGTTTTCATAGCATGGTTTCATAACGGAGGTCATATCAAGTGGGATCAACAGAGAAGGTTCAAGTAAAGGGAATTATAGCAATGGCATCAATTCGGGAACTAACGGATCAGAATATGAAAGAGATCATGAGAAACCTTTTGAGAAAGGTCAGAATATCTGTACCTTAGACCGCAAGTGCAATCGTAACAGAAACATAAAGATCGAAAGCAAACTCCTTCTTCAGCGAATCTACACGAATTCATGATCGTCTTATAATTAATAACTTATTTTAAATCAGATTACTCATTTAAGTCGGCTTTCCATTTCTAGTAACTTTCTATTTTAAGTAAGTTTCCCGAATTAATTACTTTCCAATTTTAGTAAGTTTAGCCAAATATGTTTAATTAATTAAGTTAATGTGCTCAAAATGATTAATATTATAGATTAGGGTTAATTATGACATTCTATAATAGCTTAGGGTTAAAAGTATAATTATTACAAAGTCTAGGGTCTAAAGTTTAAATTATATAATTCCATATCCATGTTCCCTTCTTCATTCTATTATATAAATACATATCCATGTCGCTACGTAAAAACGATTTCGTAACACTTCTTCATTTTATTACACTTTCGAATCGAATCGGCATGCATGCATTATATATATCCGATCCATTTTACTTATCACGTAACATTTTGGATCTCATATTCAGTTAGGTTATCACCAAGATTAAGTCGAATAACGAATAATCAAAACTAACGAACAACACCGATTCGAACAACCATAACTTAAGATCAACAAACATGTTAATGTTTATACGAGATCAAAATGAAAAGACAACAACAAGATGATACGTGACACCCTTTTACCCTATTTGCGACATGAAAAACAATGATCAAGAAAACCCCATGCGAGTATGCGACCTCACGTTAGAATCATTTTTTTTTTACCACTCAACCCTTTTAAAACACCTTCTCGTTACACCCCTAATCTCATTCGAAAACCAGAAAGCTCGCAACCTTAAAAAGTTTTACAAATCCATTCTCAAATACCTCATGACATCACATGTTAATATTGCTTCATGCATAACCATTTAGGACTGATTCTTATTAGTTTTTAGGCACATTATATACATGATCAAAATAGGTTTTTAGTTTGCAAAATATTAGATCAATTTATCATATATCATGCGTTCCAAAATACAACATATAGGTCGGTTACTTTAGGGTTTCGAATCATGCATCTCTTTTAAGCCGATTAAAATAATTATCAAGACATGAAAATACACGTACACAAAGAGATCAAATGAGAAGAAAAGAACAAGAGTGATGCGAGATACCCTGTGTGATGCGAGGTTGAAAGAAAGATGAGGAACCGAGACACTAAACCAGTACCGAGATCAAAGTAGTCCAAAACCCCTTCCAAACCAAAGACCCACGATCAAATACCACCAATAGGACCACAATCGAACCTCCTTTACACCCTCTTGAATTTGGAAAGATGATAAGAAAAGACCAAGCCGCCAAGTAGGTTAATTTTAGGGTTTAGTATGCGTTTAGTTTATTTTGTGGAATAAGTCATATGATGGTGAGAGGAATTAGGGAAGAAACGTTTTAATAAAATGAATGGGAGATACATGCCGAAATTAGAGAGATATCATTGACTTTATTTGCAACTTATTTTCCTGGAATGAGTTATGGCCCAAGCTCTTTATCTTGTCTTTCAATTGTACTAGCCCAAAAGTTATGCACTTGTTTTGTGAAGTAAATTCGGCTCATATAACAACATGTGAACGTGTTGTAGCTTTTGTACTTCCAAATTAAGTGTTTTATTTATTTAAGTCATAATATATAGTTGGAACATCTTATACTTGTTTTAGGATTTTAATTACTTAAGTTTTAGTTTATATAAAAAAAAATAGATTCAAGATTAGAGGGGTAATTTGGGAACTTTAAATGTCTGAGATTTTAGGGTTTTACAATGATGTAATTTCTGCTAGGCCTACAAACATCCATGAGGCAATCACAATTGCTCAACAACTTATGGATTCGTTGGAATTAGAAGAAGCTGATAAGGAGAAGAATGGAAAGAGAAAGAGAGACCGTCACTCTAAGAGTAATGATCACCGAAGCAAGAGACAAGCTAAGGCTTATGCTATTGGGAATGGAGATAAGAAGAATCAGAACGGTGATGCACCCAAGTGTGATCGTTGCCATCAGCATCACACTGGATGGTGTAGTGTGACATGCCAGAATTGCTCAAGGAAAGGACATACAGCTAGGGACTGTAGAGCTCGACCTCTTGCAATGGTTCAAGCTGCTCCTGAGATGAGAAACAAGGCAGATGTTACCTGTTATGGGTGTGGAAAGAAGGGACACTATAGGAATGAGTGTAGAGAATCGCGGAACCGTGGAAATCAAGGCTCGGGTGGTAATGGGTACAATTATGGAAACCGTGGAGCTGGAGGAAATCGTGGACGACAAGATAATGGGGACCAACGTGTGGAAGCTGGAGCTGCTCAGGGAAGAGTGTATGCACTCGGGAACGAGAGAGGAGAAGATCCGAACGTCGTTACTGGTACGTTCCTTCTCAATAATCGTTATGCTTCCATACTGTTTGATACTGGTGCCGATAGGAGTTTTGTGTCCACTACATTTGCACCCTTACTAGAGAAACCCCCGATGGCCTTAGGAATTGGATATGATATTGAGTTAGCTAATGGAAACATAGAAAGGATTAATACCATCATTCGCGGTTCTACGTTAAATTTCTTGAACCACCCTTTCAACATAGATCTTCTACCCGTCACGTTAGGAAGTTTTGATGTAATCATTGGTATGGATTGGTTGTCGAAGTATCGTGCTCACATACTTTGCGACGAGAAGATCGTGCGTGTACCATACGGAAAGGAGGTCCTAAATATATTAGGAGACCGGAAGGATTCTAGGAGCCCATCCCGATTGGCGGTGATTTCTTGCACTAAGTTACCGAAGCTAATGGAGAAGGGATGTTATCTTTTCTTAGCTCAAATTTCTGAGAAGGGAGAGACGAAGAAAAAGGAAAGGTGCATTGGAGATGTGCCTATAGTTCGTGATTTTCCTGATGTGTTTCCCGATGATTTGCCGGGAATCCCACCAACTAGACAAGTGGAGTTTCAGATTGAGTTGATACCTGGTGCTGCACCTGTAGCACGAGCACCATATCGTCTTGCACCTACCGAACTGGAAGAGTTGTCGAAACAATTGGCGGAGTTAGCCGAAAAGGGATTCATAAGACCAAGTTCTTCACCTTGGGGAGCCCCAGTCCTATTTGTGAAGAAGAAGGATGGATCGTTTCGTATGTGTATTGATTATAGAGAGTTGAATAAGTTAACGGTGAAGAATCGATACCCGTTACCTAGGATCGATGACTTGTTCGATCAGCTTCAAGGATCGAGTGTGTATTCGAAGATTGATTTGAGATCGGGATATCATCAACTTCGAGTTCGTGGGGAGGATATTCCGAAAACGACTTTCAGAACCCGTTACGGGCATTACGAGTTTCAGGCGATGCCGTTTGGGTTAACTAACGCACCAGCAATATTCATGGATCTCATGAATCGTGTGTGTAAGCCATACTTGGATAAGTTCGTGATTGTATTCATCGATGACATTATGATTTATTCAAAGAGTGAGAAAGAGCATGAGGAGCATTTAAGACTCATTTTGGAATTGCTCAGGAAGGAGAAACTTTATGCCAAGTTTTCGAAATGCGAATTTTGGATTCCGACTGTACAATTTTTGGGTCACGTGATTGATAGACAAGGAGTCCACGTGGATCCTGCAAAAATTGAAGCAATAAAAGATTGGGCTGCACCTACAACCCCAACCGAAGTTCGTCAATTTTTGGGTTTAGCTGGCTATTACCGAAGATTCATCGAGGGATTTTCGAAGATAGCTAAACCATTGACCAAATTGACTCAAAAGAGTGTTACGTATGAATGGGGAGATAAAGAAGAGGAAGCGTTTCAATTGCTTAAGAAAATGTTGTGTAGCGCTCCTATCTTAGCGTTACCAGAAGGTAACGAGGATTTCGTCGTCTATTGTGACGCCTCACATAAAGGTTTAGGAGCCGTGTTAATGCAATGAGAGAAGGTGATAGCTTATGCTTCCCGACAGCTCAAAAAGCATGAGAAAAACTGCACTACCCATGATTTGGAACTCGGTGCTGTGGTTTTTGCTTTAAGAATATGGAGACATTACTTGTACGGAACCAAGTGTGTCGTATTTACTGACCATAAAAGTCTACAACATATCTTGAATCAAAAAGAGCTCAACATGAGACAACGACGTTGGATCGAGTTGCTAAGCGATTATGATTGTGAAATTCGCTACCATCCTGGTAAAGCAAACGTTGTTGCTGATGCTCTTAGTCGAAAGGAAAGAGTACCACCATTACGAGTTAGGTCATTGGGAATGACTATCGTATCGCCATTACCATCTCAAATACTCGAAGCTCAAACGGAAGCGTTGAAAGCAGAAAATAGATCTGCCGAGAACATATTTGGGATGGCTGATAATGAGAAAGGATTTGTTAAGCGTTCAGATGGATTATTATGTTTTGGAGATCGGATTTGGGTACCGTTATATGGAGGAATTCGAGAATTGATTATGCATGAGTCGCATAAGTCAAAGTACTCCATTCACCCTGGTTCCGATAAAATGTACCAAGATCTTAAGAAGTTCTATTGGTGGCCAAATATGAAGGCAAGTATAGCATCGTACGTTAGTAAGTGCTTGACATGCGCCAAGGTTAAGGCTGAAAACTAGAGACCGTCAGGACTACTAACGCAACCAGAACTTCCAGTCTGGAAATGGGAGCGGATTACTATGGACTTCATTACCAAATTACCGAGGACAGCTAGCGGTTGTGATGCTATCTGGGTAATTGTGGACCGTCTGACAAAGTCTGCTCATTTCTTAGCTATTAGTGAAGATGATATTGTGGATAAGCTTGCAAGGTTATATGTGAAGGAAATTATTTCGCGTCATGGAGTCCCGATATCTATTATTTCGGATTGTGATAGTCGTTTTACGTCAGCTTTGTGGCGATCACTTCAAACGGCTTTGGGGACGAGGCTTGATATGAGTACTGCATATCATCCCCAAACCGATGGTCAAAGTGAGAGGACCATTCAGACGCTAGAGGATATGCTTCGTGCATGCATCATAGACTTTGGTAAAGGCTGGGAGAAGTATTTGCCCCTTGCGAAATTCTCCTATAATAACAGCTACCACACAAGTCTTAAGGCTGCACCATTCGAAGCTTTGTATGGCAGAAAGTGTCGTTCGCCTATTGGTTGGGCAGAAGTTGGAGATAGTCAACTTACAGGCCCTGAGCTTATTTTGGAAACTACCGAGAAAGTAACTCAGATTCGTGATCGGTTGCAAGCGGCTAGAGATAGGCAGAAGAGCTATGCCAATCAGAGACGTAAACCTTTAGAGTTCCAGGTTGGAGACAAAGTAATGCTGAAAGTATCGCCTTGGAAAGGTGTAATACGTTTCGGTAAACGTGGTAAACTCAACCCACGCTACATTGGGCCATTCTTGATCTTAGAAAGAATTGGGCCCGTGGCTTATAGGTTGGAATTACCGTCCGAACTAAGCAAAGTTCACGACGTGTTTCACGTGAGTAATATGAAGAAATGTCTTTCTGATGAAATGCCCGTCATTCCAATGAGGGACATTCGTGTTGATGAGAAACTGAATTTCGTGGAGGAACCGATTGAGATTTTAGATCGTGAAGTTAAACGACTCAAGAGGAGTCGCATTCCGCTCGTCAAGGTTCGTTGGAATTCCCGACATGGACCAGAATCTACGTGGGAACGTGAGGACGAGTTCAGGAAGAGATATCCGAAGCTTTTCACTTCGTAGATGAATTTTTTTTCCGAGTGAAACCCGGGACGGGTTTCCTTCTGAGACGGGGAGGATGTGACAACCAGCAGTTTAGGGAGCTATTTTTAAAACCCGCATTACAACTTAAGTTCGTTTATAATTTTTATTTGAAATTTTCATTTCACAACGAACTTGTAAGACCTATTTTATGGATATTTTAATTAATGATGTTATGGAATTCGTGAATTATGTTCATAATTCATTTTTGATTATATGATCGGTGATGTATATTCGAATTCTCACTTGGTACTACGTTGACTTTGGCACTAGGATTACCTAACGACAATTTTATGATTCGTCTTAACGAGTCCGATATATATTTTAATTATTTACGAGAGGTTCTCATGTGATATGGAAGTTTTAAAATGAGTTCGGGTCCGGGCCATATGTTTTTACAATTACCCGCGTTACCCGCTCCACCGTAATAATATTATTATTATTACTATTAATATTATTATTATTATTATTATTATTAATACTAATAATAACTTGCAAAAAAAAAAATGTAAAGAAGAGTTAACTACAAATCCGGTCCTTGGTTTTGGTTCACTCACACAACACAAACCCACACTCACTATTTTTCATCTCTCATCTCATCTCCCTCTCCCCCATCTCCTAACCCTAGCCGCCCTTTTAAATTCCGGCCACCACCTTAGCCACCGCCGGTCACCACTAAAAACCACCACCATCAATCGACTCCCCATCATCTTTTCTATTAGATCTACAACAACACGCGCCCAAACTTGTGTGTTTTGACTTCGAATCCACCCCTACACGTCATTTTCTGCTTGCTCAAGGCTCTCGTGTTCTTTCTTGTTGATACCGAAGGTGAGGACGAGTCACACATGATTGTGACTTGGTTATGTGGTGATGTTTTACACGGTTCTTGGGATCTAAAATGAAGGAAATGTATTTTTACTAATAAAAACGTGATTCACAATAAAGTTTGGTATCCGGGTTAATGACTCTTGTGGGTGTCGAGCGAAAACCGAGAGCCTAGGCTCTCGGCTTGGGATGATTTTATGAACTCATGTGGTATTCTTGATGATTATTGGCCTCCTGGTATTGTTAGCGAGGATATTCAGTGACTTATTATATGGTCTTGTTCTTTTTTAGTTGTGAATCTGGTATCATTATTGTTGTTTGTGGTACCGACCCATGAGGTCTGTTGGTTTTGTTTGATGGCTCGTTAAATTTGCTCCTTGTGGCTTTGAAGTCATGGTTTACATGTTCTATTTGGTTGGTTTTGGTTCGACTCGATTGAGTCTTGGCCTTGTTGGCCGATTATGGTTATTGATGCCGCGACCCCAAGTGGTCGACTTGGGCAGATTTTGGGTGTGGCTCTTAGAGCTTATTTTGATGATCTATTTGGTTGTGGAGGTCGAGTCCTTGTGACTCGTGTATGGAGCCGAGACTCAAGTGAGTCGAGTGGCTCGGGTTTGGCTTGGTAAACCAACCCGATGATGGACCTTGTTGATGATTACTTTTTTTTATTACTTGTTATTGTTTGAACACTTGTTGGATTCGGCCGAATGCTTGCTTGAGTCGAGATCCGTTTTGGTCTCGACAAGGGATTATTGTTGTATTGTGAAGTTGTTGACGAAAAGAGATATTGGGGACCGATTGTGAGACGGTCACTTAGATTGACGGAGATAGGTTAGTCGGGTACCGTAGTCGGACCTTATTGTTGTAGCCCGTGGTTGAGATTGTGATTGGACGGAGATTTATTATTTATGACTTTTCCTTATTGTTGGACTTGGACAATGAGCCGAGGGTCATGACTCGGACATATGACCATTTCGTATAACTCAATAACTAATAAAATTGAAACGAGAATAATAAAACTCGTAATAATCATTATTGATAATATGAACGTTTATATGAAAGTATATACGTGAATAACGTATATATAACTATATAAACGCGTATATTAATAATAATAATAATCACGAGTCGTATTATAAATAATACGATTAAATATATATTAGGCTACGAAAGTGGTGTAATATTATTAAACGTATTATTATTATAAAAATTGTGTTATAAACGGGAAACTCCCGACAATTATGAAACATTTAATAAAATGTCATTTCGAATATACAACGGATAAGTTTATTGAGTTAGGCGAAATCGTTGTCACTCGGGTCCAGGTAAGTCATTATTTGTGACATTCGTGTTGTCTCGGATATATGACGACTAATATAGACGTTTTCTATAAGTAAATAACCACTCAACCGTAAGGTTGAGCCGGGTTGTTTGGTTATATGAAACGAATATATTAGTGGGCATCGTATCCTACGACGCCCATAGGTTGTAGTATATGTAAAGTGTAATAGATTGCGAGTGTATATATCGGGAAATCTGGCCAATTTGACGATATATACGAGGAATTTATTAAACTATGATATATACTATATAGTAATTATGTGCTATGTGCTTTATATGTGCTTTAGATTGGGTGTAATCTTGGAGCGGTATATTACGTAAATAAATATGAGGATTATCAAATCGACGGATTTGGTAAACTTTGACGATTTATTTAAATGATATATTGGGCTAATATTAGATCTATAGTTTATTATATGTTCTACGTGTGATCTTGTTGGTTTGTTTTGAGTCGACCCACCACCCGTATGGATACCAAACGCAAATACACCAAACTAATACGAAATGGATTTTCGGAAATAAAACGGATTCTCGTCCGGGTTTGGGAATATTATATATTTGAGGAAATGATTTCTGAAAGAGTTAATATTGTTAGGTCGTGCCAAGTCCGTAGTTGCTGTTTCGTGAGTTATCATACATCTTATTGCTACCTACCTCGTCTTGCTATTTTTCTGGACTTGAGGTGAGTCATAGCCCCACTTTTTACTCTTGAACTATGTTTTCAACGATTGGGGTGAGAAACGTGCAAATTATTTTACGTGGACTACTATCGCTTTTATATTCTTTCTAAACTTGCTATGCGTATGGACTAGGATCTATTGTCAGCTTTAGTCACGCCTTTTGTGTGTACTATTCAAGGTTGGCTTATTTGGTTATTTGGATTGTCAGCTTTAGTCACATATTTGTTGTGTGTACTATTCAAGGTTGGCTTATTTGGATTGTCAGCTTTAGTCACATAGTTTCGTGTGTACTATTCAAGGTTGACTTATTAGATACTGTAGTGTGCACCTATAGGTTATTAATACTTCGGAGGTTATCCGAGTATTTATTGGTATTGCGGGGGTTACCCGAATATCTATGTTGTTACGGAAGGGTATCCGTGTGTTCTGGTTATTGCGGAAGGGTATCCGTGTGTTATGTTGAGAGCGGAGGGTATCCGCAGGCTTTTAGCGAATCCTTAGTCTAGCTAGCAAGCGTTTTGCGTATATGTCCACTATATTATTAGTTGAATTTAAACCTATGATCTCACCAGCGAAAGCTGACTTTTAGCACGTTTTCTCAGGTAATTAAGTGTTGAGGTGCATGCTTGGATTGGAAGGCTCGGCTGAGGCACACGGTTATGGATCTATATTTTCTGAACTCTGATAATTAAATTTGGACCTATTGTTATTTATTTTGGGCCTGACTCTGAATGATGTTGGGATAAATGTAAACCTTAAAACCCCGTTTTGGTTGTGTTTTTACTATGTTTACTTTATCTCGTTCTATATTGTCTTGTGTTGGATACCAATCCCCGTAGCACCCCGAAAGCTTGTTGAGTCTTCCGCTGTATCAAATTTTGGGGGTGTTACAAAACCTAGTTAATTAGACTCTAAAATTAGTTTTGTATATTTTTCCCGAAAATTAATAAATTATATTTTTCGTGAAAATTGGTTTTGTATATTACCCATTCAACATTTTTGAAAAATTCAACATTTCATATAATGCATTAATTGCATTAAACATTTAATATTTTTCTTACTCATTTTTTATGATTACATAAAGATCAGTTAATAACAAATAACCGATTTATATAATGTTTGTTATTCTGTGTAGTTAGATCAGTTTTAAACCGATCTAATTAGTAGCAATGACAACATATAACCTTTCTTTTATTTACAATAACAACACCAATTATACTTGAGAAAAAAATGAGCATATAATGGGTATCCAAAATACCAAACAGTGAATTAGATTGAGCATGAAATTAAACTTGAAATCGAATATATAATTGAACAAATGAAATTCAGTTTACAAAACACAACATCGAGCAAAATGTATGCAATTATTGAAGTCTACCATAAAAGTAACAAACAAAAATAAGCAGTAGATTAGAGTGAGAGTAGAAGTGAACATAATATCAAACACTCTGACCCAATTTTATATTGAGAAATGTAAGCAATAAATAGATCGGTTAATATTTAGGAACCAATCTAACTAGTTTTAAATTTTAATAGATCGGTTATTAACCAAATAAATGATCTATTTATTACACTTCCTCCTCTTTTTTCTTTCTTAGATCAGTTTTTTAGATAACCACTCTATGTGAAGTGATCTATCTAACCTTTTGTGTAGTAGTGACCTCCTTTGAACACCAACAAGTTCCAGAAGTTAGCACTGGAACATAAGAATGAACACCGGGACCTTTACCTGAACAACCAAGTTAATAGAAAATGTTAGATAGAATAGAAAACAAATAAAATAATTGATTTACCTTCATGGATTTGTTTTACACATTTATAATATATAAAAGATGCAAGTGATAGCTGAAAAAATGTCTTACGGCACCGCGGTTCCGGGCACCATTTATCAAAGCCTGCCATACAGGTCATGAAATTTGTAACTAACATGTAAAAGAAAATAAAACGCACAATTGTTTTCTCCATTTTGAAGTTGAAATATTTATGTTACACAAAATATTAAGAACTAGAAATCATGGTATTTATGACGTGAATACATTGTAAAAATATATGATTATAGTAATAAAGTTATATTATTACCATATTAAATGATTGTAATATGTTGTTTAAAAAATTAAAAGAAAAAAGAAAGAAGAACTATTGTAATATGGTTATAGTAATGCAATTTTTGATCTTGATGCGAGACTTTCAAAGCAATCTTTACAATGTTTAAGCACTGTACCTAATCATTTTAGTGTAGTATAGGTGAATACCAGAAATTTTTTGATCTCACATAAATAGTACTGCTAGCGTTCGCGAGTTTTATTTTAAAATAAAAGAAAAGAAGTGGCAAGAAAATAAAATAAATTTGTGTTTTTGAATTTCTTCAATAAAGAAGAGAAAAGAAAAGGACTTGAAATTTGGTTAATTTCTCTCCAAAACTTTCTTCCCGAAAGTGAGATAATTTGAGGGAAATTATATTAGGATTTATTTATTTATTTATTTATCTTTAATGACTTAAATGCCCTAAAATAAAACATAAATTTAATATGCAACGGATGATATAATTGTAAAATCATCATTCTTTTTTTTTTTTTTTTTTTTTTTTTTTTTTTCTCGAGACTCGAGAACACAGTATAGAAATTTAAATTGCATTCTTCTCCTATTCTTTTGTTCCTTTTTGTTCATTTTTGTCTTTTCTCTTTTTTCTTTACTTTCAAGACTAGGGAACACGTAGTTTATGACGAAATGGTCTAAGATTAAGAAAATTGTTTTTGGTATTTTATTGTATTACTAACGAACTTAATAATTGACTGACGATTTCATTTTAAACTAAATGCAAATAAAGTGAAGAGGTTGTGAAAAACAATGGGAAAACGTATTTACTCTGAGCGCAAGACTCCTAATTAGTAATAAACTACTGTAAATATTGATTATGTCACACCCTAGTTGGTTAAGTTGTTACGGTAGAAATGCTTATTCACTTACTGATTGTTAATTTATTTATTCTTTTGTCATTGTACTATTTATTTATTTATTTTTGTGCGCGCGCTTATGATAGGTTCTATGCTTAGGTTATTTAATCTCGTCGTCACTTCATCGATCTGGTGGATCATGTTGTCCCTTCACATGCCATGTGATCTTAAATGTCAACCTTGATTATAGTATCAGGTTACGCTAACATATCAAAGAAGTCATTAAAAGTAGGATTCTTCTTCTTATTCCTTATAAAAGCGCTTATAGTTGAAAGTAAAGTAGCGTGCTTGTTAAGCACATGCAATTCAAGGTAAAGTATTGTGCTTGTTAAGCACTTATAGCTCAATGTGATGAATTGTGCTTGCAAGCACCCCATAGTACATGTTAAATAGCATCGATATAGTTCATGTCATGTTTTTAGTCTTTTATGTTTTCGTTTACTCACTAAGCTTATGCTTACGTTCCTCTATTTGACATGTTTATAGGTGAGCCAAGCGGTGATCTAAAGGTCAACAGAAAGGGGCTTATGGGTTTTCTAACGGTGATGCTCGAGTTCGTAACGAGCACTATCTATCTTCCTCTTTATACAACTAGTTACGCCCCAGCGTCTTTTGAAGTTGTGTCAAGGTTTACTAGAAATGATTAATTTACGTAAAATGTCACACTAGCAAATGTAGTGCAGAAATTTTGGGTGTTTGAAAACGGGTTTAACACACCCACTTTTGGTTTTAATGGATCTATGGAGTTTGTAAGAGTGTAACAACACTTTGAATATCTTTTATATGAAATATATCAGTTATGATTTAAGTTTGAAGAATTATATGTTGGTTTACGGCACTTTTCCGGAAAATAAAATATGTGCAGGGAAGCTCTATTTTCAGGTGGAATGGGCAACTTTCTGCCGGAATCCAAAATGGTCAAAACCATTTACCGCCGATTTTACCCATTCCCCCGGAAAAAAGGCACTTCAGTATAAAAATAATAATAAACATTATGGGCGTTTCATAGGAGATATCACAGACAGTATTTGTAAGATGACACCTCAAAAAGATTTTAGTCTTCTCGATTGTATTAGAACTGAGAATCTGTGTGAGCTTGGAATTTGGACGTTTAGGATGTTTGAAACAGATGAATATAACAAGTGCAAACATAAGTCATCTTCCTCGGAGCATTATTATGTTGAGAGGTCTGTGTATTGTTGGGTATAATGAAATGTCAGACTGTGGCACCTGGTACATATAGCTGTGTAACCAGTGTTTACACGATTGGAATCGATCTTCTAAGATTAAGAGGAGCTTTCTTTACAATTAACTTATTTATTTCAGCCAAAAATGATATGTTCGTTTAATATATATATATATATATATATATATATATATATATATATATATGTTTTTACTATTGATCGGAATATTTGAGCTTATTTCCTTCATGCTTAGGAGTTCTGATGACCCGGAAGCAATCAGCATGTACACAAGGTAATTTACTCAACTGTAGATATTGTGTTTTGACAAAACTCAATAATCAAACTCAAATGGTTTGTTTGTAATCATTGTTGTTTTCCTTGTTAAACATCATAAACTTGAATAATTTGATTTTATGATATCAATAATAACTAAACGTTGCGTTTCCACAACATTGAACCCAAGGATCTGCCCTCTTCGATCACTCGCATAATGAACTCGCTATTTCGTCTATTATTTGGTTTTGGCTTAACCAATCGCCCATGTTTGGAATTGTTTGTCATATGTTGGATGTGTAATTAGGTTCCTTAGTTGTTGAACTTCTTTATAGTTTCAGACTTGCAAATGATCATGTTATGCACCATTTGCTTTCAAACAAGTTTACATAAACATAAATATGTTCTAAATCGGGATGAATCATTAAATATAAAAAAATTGACTTTTGACTCAAAATATGTGTGTTTATATATGCAGTCTTGGACATCATAATTCAGGTCATTTATATCTCAAAAACAAAGTCAAAGTCAACTTTAATTATTCAAATTCAAATCTAGATAGGCCTTTTTTGCACATAACGCCATCAAAAGTTCACTGTTCATTAGTAGTACTTGTAGAATGTAATCAGGTGTAATGCACTTGTCAAAGTTGTATCCTTCAGAATTTGATTTGATCACTGAACTGTTACAAATCTTGACCTGTAAAGTCAAACAACAAATTGTTTTTCATGAACATCCATTTACGGTCTTGTTATTTTACTTCGTTTCATTATTTGGAATAATAGGGAATTAAGGTACCTTTCAAACCAAAAACTCTAAAAAAATGTACCGTAGTTGATTAAACTATATACTTAATTTATAATCCGTCGTTTCCTCTCACGTGCCTGTTACGATCCCACATCGCCCAAGTATGGGATTGGGTGGTGGTTTATAAGTCTAGGTGTCCCCTCCTCTTACAAGCTAGCTTTTTGAGTGAGTTCTACACTTGGACTTATGAACTGATACGAGCCTAGTATGGGGTAGGTTCGTATTAGTGCCATGACATATATATTAATATTTTTAACTACATATATGAGCAAAATAAAATATACTATTAAAATTCTTCTATACTCTCTTCTTTTCCTTGTAGTGACTGTTTTAAGGACAGGTGCATTTTCAGCTCAACTTGAGTGCAGTAAAAGGCTTGGCCACGTCTACTGCTTCGGATACATAATTTATACCAGGTTCCTGCAAACAAATGTAAGCAAATACATTAATATTGAAATTAAATCAATGATGCTCAAAGCATGCATTCCAATTTCTTATCCAATCATTGGTGTTAAAGCCGTTTTACCAACAAACAAAATTAACCTGGGCTAAATTTGGTTCACACATAGTTGAGATATTTGATATAGAAATAAGATTTCTTTTTCATAAATTGGCAGTGTACCTTTCTAATTGTACCGCGTCAGATATTATAATCTTTTTTAACATGTGACTAAGATTAAAAATAATAATAATAATAATAATGAAAAAAAAAAAAAAAAAAAAAATCTATTAACCTTGTTCTTGGAGCTCTTGGAGTTCTTGGATCTTTCTTTCTCCTCATTCTTAGCATTATTAAAACCGTCAACATCAACAATTAACTCTTCTTCTTTTGCCATCACCTGTTGAGTGACGTATAATATGTAAAATACAAAGTGTTGTATATTATAAAGTTTATAAAGATAAGGAAAGAAATCCGTGATACTCACTTGGATCAGATCCAATGGATATCCGTAAGTACCATACAAAATGAAGGCATCCTGCATACAATAGAACAATGATATTAGATAGTACTACAAGTAAAACTTGATACTAAGAGAATTATATAATGATATTTTCCCCTTAAGATAATAATTTAGGAAAAAGAAAGACTAATAGCATTGGAAAATCAGATATAAATTGTAGTTAACTTGCCTGTCCACTTAATATATCCTTCCCGTGAGCTTTAACAACTTTAGCAGCCTTATCAAACTTCCTTTTTCCCTAAAAATATAGATGAGAGGATTTCGTGTTGCATTTCAGGTTAAGAAAAAAAAAAAAGGAAGACGACATCGGAAGAACATTGTTAGATACGAAAGATACACACAAATTAGGCATGTAAGCTTCAATATGATCAAACTTACACGCGACAATGTTTTTACAAAACTTTTTTCTTCCTCTGCTATGATCCTCTTGATGTGCGCCTCTTGTTGTTTCAGCTCAGGATAAACATTGCCCATCACATCCACCACAACCTTTACCAGCCTAATTCCAACATAAACAGGAATGATCCGTCTAAACTGTGATCGATAAATACTAATTGCAACATGATGTAATATAATTATGCAAGATTATGCGCATTTACCCATTGAGAAATCCATGTTTTGCTTTCAAAACTTCTGTTCCGTAGTATACAGCTCGGCGAAGAATGCGCCTCAAGACATATTCACGGTCTTTATTGCCTAAAAATATACTACTGTTACAAATACATGAAATTTTGGGGGAATACAACCAAATTTCTTAATCCAAGGTAAGAAAAACAAGGAATTGCAGTAAACTATTTTTGATGATTAACCTGGACGTGAACCATCTGCAATTGCAAATGAAAGAGTTCTAATGTGATCAGCAACAACCCTGTAAGCCGTGTCAACCTTACCCTTGTCTTCCGACCCAATTTTCCCACTATATCGTCTAGCATCATCAACCTTCATAAAATTTGTGAGTAATGAGTACGCATATCTAGTAAAAAGTTATTCAGTAGTAAGATATATCGAATATATACAAATCTAACCTTCTCTATAGTTTCAAATATAGCTTCAAATATAGGTACAAACACATCAGTATCATAATTGCTCAACTTATTTTGAAGAATTGAAGTCAATCTTTCGAGACCCATGCCAGTGTCCACGTGTTTATTAGGCAAAAAATCTAATGAGCCATCGTCCCTGTTAAACTGCAAAACGACATCAAGATATAATGTGAGATGACTAGACACAAAATTTGTAAATGCTTAAAACATAAAATAAGCATTCAAATCATACTTGAATGAACACAATATTCCATATCTCGATCAATGTTGGGTCATCCTTATTAACAAGTTCTGCAGCATCACGTCCCCCAACTCTGTCGAAGTGTATCTCGCTGCAGGGCCCACATGGTCCCTCATCACCCATCTCCCAGAAGTTGTCCTGCTCAAAGAAAACAGGTGTATAATTAAGATCAGCAAACCATTATTTGCTCCATAGTGTATTGAAAAAGGGTAGCTGATAAGGCAGAATGTCTCAATAAAAAAACGGTGAATAAACTCACTTTACAACCAAAAGGCAACACACGTTTAGCAGGGAGATATTTAAGCCATATATCTCTAGCTTCATTATCCGCTTGAAGACCAAGTTTTTCATCACCACCAAAGTAAGTAACATATATTCGATCAGTCGGTAGTTTATAAACCTGAACATCATAAAACAATTACCAATTGACCAAATTACAATACTAATCAGAGTTGAAGATGTAGGGGAAAAGTGGGATTATGACTTACTGTTGTAAGAAGCTCCCAAGCCCATTCGATTGCATCGGTTTTAAAATAATCACCAAATGACCAATTTCCAAGCATTTCAAAGAATGTGTGGTGATATGTATCTTTACCGACATCATCAAGATCGTTATGTTTCCCCCCCGCTCGTATGCATTTTTGTGAGTTGCATGCACGAGTGAGTTTGCTTAAAGAAGTCTGTGGATCGACGGTTCCTAGAAATATAGGCTTGTATTGATTCATCCCTGTAGCATTGAATTATGTTAGCATTGCAACCTAACAATGTAAGACAATATATACATCTGAAGCGTTCAAACCTTCAAATGTTTTAGAGTTTAAGCCTTTGGTTTTTACTAAAAAAACATATGCTATCATTGGAAAAAGATCTTTGTTTGGGATATGTATACTTGACATATTTAATTAGTGAATGTTTGGGTAAGCTTATGTGTTTTCAAAAATCCCCAGTAATCGAGGGATTCTGCTAATTAACGTATTTCCTTCCCATAACATGCTTAATTGCTTTTCCAAGATTCAATAAGCTATTGAGCACTTAAAACAAGCTTACGTAAACACCCCCTTAAGTCCTTAACTGAAACATAACATGCTTAAGCTGCAGCTACTAGAAAATTAGCTGTAAAATCCTACCCTTGTACTATATAGCATGTGCTATTAATTGGTAGTAGCTACATGTGTAGTTTTACGTCTTTTTTTCACACTTTTCACCTACAACTACAGTCACATACCATTTAAAAGGATTGGCTCTCAACTTTCAATTACTAATCCAAAAGTTCGAGTCCACTATACTTTTCAAATTCTGTTCACATTTGGGCTTTGAACAGTTACACACCCTACAACGACAACATAGGTTATGTTTAAGCTAGAGTACGCAGTTGTTTGTTTTATAAAAGTTGCCCATTGTGTAGCGATTTATAAAAAAGTTAAGCATTGTTTGATTAGAGAAGCTAGCCACAATCCAAAAAATAAACGCTCGTAGCCAAACAAATCATATTATAAAGTCTAAACACTAAAAGCTAACCAATAAACCCTAGTAAAAACTCCAAAAACCCGTCCTCAAACACAGCCATAAACTAAATTACACAATTCATATACCTTAAAAACACCAAACAAAAACAGATATTAACAATATTATGAATGATATATACCAGCATTAACAAAGAGAAGAGATTCATCATTAACAGGAACAACAGGACTTGCTTTCCAGTAAACATGTTCCTTTTTTTCTTCAAAAAACTTTATAAAAGTTTCTCGAACTTTGTTCGAAGGCCATTCCACAGGAGATTCTTCTGAGCCCATCGCGAATTAAAGTTACAAATCACGTGAGTTGATGATTTTACAGCGGTGAAAGTGCGTTTTTTTTACTGAGGGTTTTGTTTTTGGTTTTTTCTTTGTTTTTGTGTGTCAGACGAATATTATATATATAGTTAGGCCCGTCCGAATGGAAACTTGCTAACCCATAATTTAAACTTGCTTTTAACTCCTTCGGTACTTTTATTTATCAAATCCCAAAAACCATTCTAAACATCCTTTGAACTTCCCCCATGTTTTTTTTTCCGATCTTCATCATCAGGGAAATATAATCACAAGCGACTTCATCTTTTTGCCAATAATGCTCTGGTTTGTTTTAGGCTTCTAAATTACCCTATGATCATCTCTTAATATTATCTTCACTCTAAACAGAATCAATGCTGACTTTGAGGTCAAATATCTGAGTGTTTGTTAAGCTTATTTCATAAGTGCATGTTTCCGGCTTATTTTGAAATTTTTCTTTAGGCATATTTAGGGGGCTTGTACAAGGGGGATTTGATAAGCCCAAATTTAGTGGCTTGTTTGAGGGGTGAGCGTATTTAATGGGTGTTATAGGAAATACTTTTATATCCTCATATTACCATAGCAATTTTAGTTGTTCATGTACTTTTTTGTAATTTACCTCACTAACTATGATAAGTTAACCCAAAAAGTACTATTCAAGAGCTTATGAGCTTATCATTTGTAAGAGTCATAAGCTGATTTTGAAATATTATAAGCCTAATCCCAGAATATAAGCTTAGACAAACACCCGTGTTATGATATAGTAGCAATTCTTAGTGAGATAAAGTATAATTAGTCTATGTATAACGATTTATCTGTACTTACTTTTATAGAGTTAGGGTTAGACTTAAACTAGGATTCATTGGTATGAGGAATGGTGGAAAAGTGAGCCCATTGCTACTCAGGATCATCATGTCCCTCTTCCACCAAATTTAAAGCGTAGGAAAAGAGTGAGATATTAGTGTATTTTTCTTGTATTTTATAGCTTGTACTGCTGTAATGTTGTGGCTTTAAATTCCCATCCGGTTTTACAGTTTCATATAAATTTCATGTTTCGTTGATGATGGAATTTGTAATGTTTGTAGGATAGCTGAACTTAACTTCCTACTAATAATGTTTTCAAAAATTACATCTTAATCACTGTTTCAAGTTTTCAATCTTGTTTTGTTCAGTTTTCATGATCATCTCCTAAACAGCTTGTTTAGATGCCAAATTAGACTCTTCTTTCATTAGTCCTTTTGTTAGATTTCAAATAAAGAAATTAATATTGTTATACTCGTAAGATCTATGGGATATGGATTCCACACAGATTTACCGTTATGCATGTTTGCATATTTCTTTTTAACGTCTTCTCTACTTTACTGTCGATGAATAGGTTTCATTGAAAGACTGAATATTCAATTTCAAATCTTCTATTAGTAGACCAGTTCCTTAGTTATTGTACAAAGCCTATAGATTGTTCACATCGCATGAAATCTGATTGAGTACTTCATTAATTACAAGGGCGGACCTACGTAGGGGTAGGGGAGGGTCCCGCCTCCCCCCCCCCCTTAACACCCCCAAAAAATTGATACAGCGGAAGACTCAACAAGCTTTCGGGGTGCTACGGGGATTGGTATCCATTCAAAGTCATGAAAGAACGAGATAAAGTAAATATAAGAAAAACACAACCAAAACGGGTTTTAAAGTTTACATTTATCCAAAGAACTGTCCAAAATAAGGCCCAAAAGAAATAAACGTAGGTCCACAATAATTTATCAGAGTTTTAAAAAATAGATCCATAAACCAGGTGCCATTGCCAAGCCTCCAATCCAAGCATCCAAGGGCCTCACTTAATTAACCTGAGAAAACGTGCTAAAAGTCAGCTTTCGCTGGTGAGATCATAGGTTTAGATTCATAATCAATATAGTGGACATATACGCAAAACGCTTGCTAGCTAGACTAGGCCTCAATCATCCAACCAAAATAATCCTACCAAATCGAATCAACCCTATAGGTGCACACTATAGTCCAAAACCAATCAAATCAATATGCATTTGCAAGGATGCGACATGCCCAACATTCGTAAGGATACGACATGTTCTTGCATTCGTAAGGATACGACATGCGCTGCATTCGTAAGGATACGACATGCTCAACTTACCTAGATCTAGTCTAGGCCTCGTTGTATAGCTTACCTAGTTCTTGACTAGGCCTCGCTCGATAACCAAATCAAATCAATATGCATTCGCAAGGATGCGACATGCCCAACATTCGTAAGGATATGACATGTTCTTGCATTCGTAAGGATACGACATGCGCTGCATTCGTAAGGATACGACATGCGCTAAAACCTACCTAGTTCTATAAGCATAACAAGTTTTAATATAAATAAAGCGATAATAGTCCACATAAAACATTTGCACGTTTCTCACCCCAAGTATTGAAAATAAAGTTCAAGAGTAAAAAGTGGGGCTATGACTCACCTCAAGTCCAGAAAATCCTCAAAAGTAATCGATAGATGAAAGGCATAAGCAAACTCAAGTAACGGCAACTACAGACTCGGCACTTCCTAACAATATCAAACTCGTTCAGAAATCATTTCCTCAAAATCAAATATTCCCATTCCCGAACGTATTCCATTTAACTTTCCAAAAATATCCATTTCTCAAATTATCTTCATATTAATTTGAAATTCGATGTTTGGTATCCATATGGGTGGAGGGTCGACACAACTCAAACCAAGAAGCCACAACGAACGAAATAATAAACCATCTATAGGTCTAATATTAGCCCAACATATTATTTAAATAAATCATCGAAGTTTATCAAATCCGTCGATTTGGTAATCCCCCATATTTATTTACGTAATATATCGTTCCAAGATTATACTCAACCTAAAGCACATAGCACAAAGAATACTATATGATATATATCGTAGTCCAATAAATTCCCTATATATATCGTCAAATTGGCCAAATTCGTCAATTTAGCCAACTCCACGAGTTATATAGTAAATTTATTATCCTAATACACGTACCACAACCTATGGGCGTCGTGGGATACGATGCCCATTAATATACTCATTTTATATAGCCAAATAACTCGATTTAACCCGTCGATTAAATAAGTTAGTTAGTTATAGAAAATGTTTATATTAATCGTTATATATCCGTGACAATACAAAAGTCACACAATAAAGTCCACTAGGACTTAAGTAACCACAACTCGTATAACTCGATATTTTACCAAATTTATAAATGTCATCATGTTTTTATTTATTACTTACCCGACGTATTAGTTCTTGACATCTTATCTTATATATATAAAGCTTAAGAAGCCTTATAAATGTAAGTGGTCATGATTAATGCTTAATGAATTGATTGTATCATATGTAGTGTTCCACATTGATTTCCAGGCAACTCAAGCAAACTATCTTTAAGCTTACAATGAATATTCACATAATGGCCATTTATATGTTAAGTATATGAAGCATTTATCAGTTACACAACTCTAAATGTAAAGTGGTCATCATAAATATTTCATGCATTGAAAGTTAAATATGCAAGCTCCAAGCAAACCAACCATCTCATGAATTGAATGTTAGGAAGATGAAGTAAAACATAACCAATTGAGAATAAATGCAGCAAATAATCTTTTCGGTTGCTTTTTTACGATTATAAATAGCCACTATCACCATTTTCACCACATCATTTTTTCCCGATCCTCACCAACATGAAACAATCAATAACTCATTCCAATCCAACAACCTTAATCGAACAACCAACATCAACCAACAACAAACAACTTCACGTCTCACAACCGACAACAACAAATCCAAAACTATGTCATAAGACTGAAGAAAAAACCCAATCCTACAAACTAGACGCAACCATGAACCCCACAATCACACAATTACAAGAATCGAATTTTCTGAAGCCTAGCTTCATTAATATACGAACTTATTCAAGAAAGGACCATAACAAAATTGTTACAATATTTCTTTTTGTTCGGTTTGAAAAACAAAAACGCAAACAATATCAAATCACCCTACCCGAGACCAATCCTAGGATCTTGAATCCGTTTAAACGCGTCTTTGGTTTATCTTGAACATCAAAGAGGAAAAAGGTCACGATAAGGCTGTGTGTTTGTGTTTGATAAGGATTTATGATGAACTTTATTAGATTTAAACCGCAAACGAAGACATATGTTAGGGTTTTGTTCCGATTGTGTTATTTAAATGTTTAGATGTGTAATTAGTTTATGATTTGATGGTATAAATGAAGATGAGATGTAATTGTTTATAGGGAAAAGATATGTTTGATGATGGTGATAGATGTATTTGTGTGTGAGTTTAGAGATAGGGGCGGAGTACACAAAAAGTAGGGTTAGGTCTAATTGTGTTTAGTTAAATGTTAGGTCTATTGATTGATTCGAGCAGGTTTATGATTCGGACTTGGGTCACTCGATCTGATTTTTTATTATACGAATTATAATTTGTACTCTTGAATATACTAATTACTTTAATGTTTTATGTTTTTATAGTTTTGTTAAAAAGAAAATTTGTTTTATAGTTCGCTTTTAATAATGTAATTTATTTTATCTTTATCCATAAATGGTGCAAAGTAATAGACTAAAGATAAAACAAATACGTAGTAATGATTCGGGTAATCATATCCACAATTAGTATCGGTAATTAAGCGATTATGTTATTTTGAGGATTTACCATTTATATAATTTTACGGTAGTTTAAATCTTACATAATAAGTAATATCATTTTGACGATTTATGTAGTTTAAACAATATAGATATACCATTTATATTATCTATTGCAAATTAAATTTAAATCTTACTCAATAAGTAATATCACTATGGAGGTTAATTGATTATCTTAGCATGATTTTAGTTTCATTTGTAGAATGACAAACAAATTTGGCAAAATAAAATTATTATATTAGTTATTAAGAGTAGAAAAATTATATGGTGAGATTGATGTCTTCAAATATATTTATATATGCAATATGCTACAAATTAAAGATACTAACAATATTGGACCGATTTTCACAATAAAAATATATTGAAACTTAAAAGGTTTTTGTTGATAAAATAAAGTTCGAGTAATTAAGCGTAGTAATGTGGAGCTACCGTATTTGATATGATAAGCCAAAGGATAATTCATTGTCACAAGTTGATCTCAAAATATACAGACTATCCACTTTGTTACGATTTTATATAAGGGTTACATTTATTTTGAAAGAACCGTATGCGTTTAACCTCCTTTTGACATTTAGTATGTAACTTATATATATTAAAAAATTATATGTGAAAAGACTCTTTTAAATGTAGCATCTTCAAAAGGGTCTCTTCACATATATTCTTTTAATGTCAATAAACTATTTTAAATGTGGATCATGCTCAAAAAAGGTGTGATACCATCACAACTTAGATATATAATGACGAAAATAAGTGTCAAAGATTACGCTATGAACACTTATATACAGCCCATGTAATGATGAAAATTAGTGTTGGAATGACGTTTAAATGCTGCTAAAACTGGAAACGCGGGTCTAAAACGCATAATTCGCGTAAAATGCTGAACTGGAAAACGTAAAATTCCAAAACTTTTAGAATTGTCGTAAAATGAGAGAAAATCATATTTCTATTGTTTATAATGTTTTATGGACATATCGGGACGCTGGAATGACGTTTAAACCAAAAAGTAAATCTCGGACACGGTTTCGTGATTTTTGCAGAAATGATCCGACGAGTGTCAAACTCTCAGATTATCATTAAAATAGTTTAACTTACGAGAATATGAAATAAAAATTTCGGGAGTGAATAGAAAAAAGTGAATAGTAAAATTTTCCGGGAATAGAAATTAACCTGAAAATGCGAATTGTTACAGTCTCTACCCCTTACGGAGAACTTCGTCCCGAAGTTCTATGTGTGTTATATGTTGGAGTGGTGTCGATGAACAGGTGTGGTTACTTATGAGGACTAGAGTCTGGAATTACTAGTGATGTAGTTTGATTTTGTCGTTTCAGTGTATGGTGTAGGATGAGGCTTACTTTTATGTAGGAAAGGTATGGTAATAGTCGAATATCAAAGGAAATTGATATAGTAGTCGAATATTAATAGGAATTGATATAGTAGTTGTACAGAAATTGATATATTTGAATATCAAATAGAAATGGGGATAGTAGTTGCAATTATAGCCTAGTAGGTAATCTGTTATTGTACCTAGTGTTTATTGACTTCATACTTATGTTATTTCGGATACAAAGAAGCCCACTTGTTTATAATTCTTTATTTACATAGAGAGGCATCCCAAACAATGTAAATAGGGAAATATAAACTTATGGTTCGGTGATTTACAATTTCTTTATTTAAATGAAAAGGCATCCCAATCCATTCAAATAATTACAAATCATCCTACTTAAGAATTCCCAACACAACATTCAAAATTAGCCGGTGAGTTACAAGGTAGTGTATTACGAGATGATACTGGTGTTCCAAAAGTACAAGATGAATATTCAATCTTGTAAAGCTGATGAGGGTGCTTGTGGTGTAACTAAGTATGATTTGAGCTTTAAAAGTGCATCAAGATCTGTTAATGAGCTTGTGGTTTCAACGGTTGTGAAGATAATGATGTGATATGTTGATGAATAAAAGTGTGTAGTGTATGCTTAACATTAATATTGGTAGAGATGTCAAGTTTGCTTTGAAAATCTTAAGAGATTTTAAAAGTTTATGATGGAATGGTATCCTTATGTGACAACCGGCAGTTTAGGGAGCCATTTTAAAAATCCGCATTTCGATATAAGTTCGTTTATAATTTTTATTTGAAATTTTCATTTCACAACGAACTTGTAAGACCTATTTTATGAAAATTTTATTTAATGACGTTATGGTATTCGTGAATTATGTTCATAATTCGTTTTTGATTATGTGATCGGTGATGTATAATTGGATTCTCACTTGGTACTACGTTGACTTTGGCACTAGGATTACCTAACATAGTTTTATGATTCGTCTTAACGAGTCCGTTATATATTCTAATTAATTACGAGAGGTTCTCGTGTAATATGGAAATTTTAAAATGAGTTCGGGTTCGGGCCACGTGTTTTTACATCTACCCACATTACCCGCTCAACGGTAATAATATCTTTATTATTACTATTATTATTATTATTATTACTCCTATTATTATTATTATTATTATTACATTAAAAAAAAAAAAAAAAAAAAAAAAAAAAAAAAAAAAAAAAAAAAGTTAATAAAAGGGTGTGTTTGGTCCGGTTATTTCACACACAACACAAACATTCACCACCTCTCTCTCATCTCCCTCATCCTCACTCTCTTTTCCCTCTTTGAAAACCCTAGCCGCCCCTATAAAATCCGGCCACACCTTAGTCACCGCCGGCCACCACTCTAAATCACCACCATATTCTTGATCTCCAAAATCTAATCTACTAGATCTAGTACAACACGCGCCTATAAACCCGTTATTTCACTTCGAATCACCATCTTATTCACCACTTTTCGTTGATTCTTGAAGAGTTATCAAGGTTTTGAGTTCTAGATCGAAGGTGAGACGAGTTTTCACTCGTATGGTTAATAAAACCGTGACCTAGAGTCACGACATGATGAGATCCGAATGGGTTTTAATTAAAAACGTGATAAGCTTATGGATCTTGGATGAAAAACGTTTTCTATTAAGTTTGGTATCCGGGTTTGGTTTATATTCGTCGGGTCGAGGTGTACCCGAGGGTGTTACCCTCGGTTTGAGCTTGTTCATCCGAGTAACTGATCTTGTTGATTATTGGTGTTCGAATGAGGTGTTTGGAACCTCATTTATGTTATTTGACCGATTATTGATGGTCATGGTTAACCATGGTTGTCGATGGTTTCTTGGCCGACCACCCATGTGGGTCGTGTAGTTTGATGGCTCGATGCCATCTTGAATCGACTCTTGTGAGTCGCGGCCTCTCGGCCATATATGGTTATTGAAGCCGAGACCCAAGTGGTCGAATGGCTAGTTGGAGTGTGGCTCTTGGAGCTTATTTTGATGACTTGAGGTTGTTGATTCGAGTCCTCGCGACTCATGGTTTTGAGCCGTGACTCAAGTGAGTCGAGGGCTCGGGTTTGGCTTGGTAAACCGACCCAAACATTAACATGGTTAATGTTATATTTTCGTGATAATTGTGATCAAAGTGTTATATTATTATTGTTATATTGTTATTGTTATGTTGTTATGGTAATTATTTCTCGGCCGAACACTTTGGGTCGAATGGGATTTGGTTATGGTTTATATTGAGGAGTTGTTGACGATTGGTATGTGATATGAGGACCGGTTATGAGACGGTCGTTAGATGACGGAGATAGGTTAGTCGGGTACCGTAGTCGGACCTTATTGTTGTAGCCCGTGGTTGAGATTGTGATTGGACGGAGATTTATTATTTATGACTTTGGTTTATTATTGGACTTGGACAATGAACCGAGAGTCATGACTCGGACATATGACCATTTCGTATAACTCAATAAATATTAAAAGTGAAACGAGAATAATAAAACTCGTAATAATAATTACTAATAATATGAACTGATAAGTTCTTTTTTGTAGTATAGTGATTGTTTTACCGAAGAAACGCTTAGGAAAGTATTTCCCCGGGTCGTGTCCCAGCGAAGGTGTGAATGGAATTTCGAATTCCCGATTCGTGAAACGTGTCGTGAAAAACGGTAAAAAGTGATTTTAATGATTCTATGCTAATGAAATAGTAAATGAAGCACAAATAACTAATTAAACACGTAATTCAACTAAACAGACCAAAAACGTAACGTAGAATCGAAAACGTAAATTAAAACGTAAAATAAACGTCAACGCGCGAAATAAAACGCGACTTTTAAGCTACGCGACTCCTACGGACTTGAAAATAATTTCTAAAAATCAAAAATGATAAAAGAAAATTTTGAAAAAAAGAAAAATATTTTTTTGACTTTTTATGAATTAAAAACTATTTTTACTAATTAAAAATTAAAAGAAAATGCAAATAAAGTGAGAAAAATAAAAATTAAATTTTGAAAATTATAAAATAACTAAAAAGAAATTTTAAAACTAAAAACTAATTTTTTTTGCTTTTTGTGTAATTTTTGGAAATTAAAAACTATTTAATCTAATTAAAAATTCAAAATAAATTCAAATTAAATGAGAAAAATACAAAATAAATTTCTAAAATTCTAAAATAAATGAAAATAATTTTCTAAAATATTTTTGGATTTTTCTTGACTTTTTCAGATTTTTTTTGGATTTTTCAGCTATTAAAAAGTATTTAAAATTGATTAAAAATGAAAATTAAATAAGAAAAATAGCAAAACAACTCAGAAAAATTTGAAAAAAATACAGAAATTCTAAAATAATAAAATAAGCTTGGGAAAAAAAATTTTAAGAAAAATAAGCTGGAAAAGTGCTTAAAAGCTATAAACTGCTTATTTGGAGTGCTTATTAATAAGCACTTCTTGACCTGAGTTGACCAGACTTTGTCCAAGTTATATTTGACTTAAAATAATCTCAAATGAATCAGTACTTAGCCAATATGAACTCAGAAACATGGGTAAATGCCAAACAAGTTAAATAAGCACTATGGATAATAAGCAATAAGCAAATGTAGGATAAGCTGAAGGTACAAGCTACTGAAAACAGCAATTAGAGGTACAAATAAGCTTGTATGAACAACCAAACTCAGATATGAACAGCTGAAATCCACTAGCAGCCCTACTAAGGATCAATAAGCTAAACAATAGATGCAATAAGCTAAATGCTAATATTCACTAAACCTAATAAGCTGAGATAACTAAAAAATTAGGCTAGAATAAGCAGAAGCTAATGACTAGTAAGCAAAACATTAAACTAATCCTACTCAGGTTATGCAGTCCAAACAGGTAACAAATGAGAACCAAATAAGCTAATGAGAATAAGCACTAGGCTCCAAAATAAGCACTAATCCTCAAACACAGCTGAACAAGCTTCTAATTGCACCAAAATTCAAACATTGAGCTTAAGTGAGTAGTTAGATAATGGCTTCCAAAGTTGGGCTAGTGAGTAATGAATCTGAAAGCAGGGCAATGCTTAAGGCCAATAGCAGATTTCACGCTTAATTTCAGGGGACCAAATTAAATCTAAACTGAGCTCACTAACTTGATTATGATAGACTAACTACCTAAAATCACAAATCCACAATTAAAACTTGACTTAACCTAGTAATTTCCCCTAGAGATCAGCTTGAAATTTAGTCCAAATCAGCTTACTCAAACACTTTTGACTTTTGGATTACTGACCAACTTTGACCAAAATAAACTTCGAATGATTTAATCTAATCCTAAATATGATGTTAAGCTAATTTAAAAGTTAGCTAACCTAAATGCACCTAAAATCTACCAAAAACGCAAATTAACAACTGCTATATTAAACAGATATGAGACATTGATTGATATTTGACTTTTGTGTTATGACTTACCAATTTATATGCTTAACTAATCCTAATGCAACCTAAATGAGACACCTAAACCAATTAACAACCCTGAAATAGAGATAATACCAGCAAACTGCTACAAACCAAACACACCTGAATCAGATGACTACACTAAGACTTATGATTTTCTAGCTTACACTTACCTAACTAGTTATCAATTATGATTACTTCACTGATTTAAATCCTAAATGTACACTAATATGCAGCAATTTCCCACAGTAACTATCAAATGCAATATGAGCTAATTATAAGCAGATTTGATCAAATAAATGTAAACAATAATCTAAATCACAATCTAAGTTAAGGATATGATCTAACAAGATTAAATGAACCAGAAAATTAGATCGCAAAAACTTAAACACCACAGTATCACAGATAACAACTATGACGGAACCAGACACCCTTGAATAAAACTGTTTTGGATAATATGAAGTAAACTAAGTGAGTACACCAATCCAAATCATTAATCTCAGTACCAATATAGATCCAATCAGTCTTAATTTCAAACAAAAGTAACAATAGTGACAACTAAACAGAATCCAAAATCAACAACAATTATAACTCAGAGCTAAGATAATGACAATTATAATAGGCAGAAATGAAGCAAATAACCTTAACTAATGATGAGATTTCAAACTAAAAAAACTGCTAACTGATAGTAATTAAACAAGAACTAATATGAAACAGAAACAACTAACGCCAAACAGATCTACACTAGTGTGAATTAAGTCTGCAATAAGAAGATCTAGAAATTTAAATGAAATCTTACCATTCCCTCTCAGCCAAACAGAAAGGGTCTCCCTCACAGCCTATCTCTGGATAGGCTAGTTGCTTCCCTTGTCCAAACTAGTCTATCAATTCAAACCACACAGCTTATTGAATAAGCTGCTTTTTAAACCTCAATGATCAGGAGCCTTGTTTTCCAACTTAATTCAGAAATAGACCTATAAAGCTTATTCCTAACTTATTGAAAACTAAAACAAGCTATTGAAAGTATTAAATGTAAAAACAGAATTGAGCAACTGAATATAAATTGCAAAACGATTAACTGAAACTTGAATTTTATTTAAAACTAAAATTGAGTACAAACTTGAAACTGAAAATACAATTTAAAACAACTAAATTAATTAACTATCTACTCCTAAGCTAACCTAACATCTAACAGCCCCAAAGTGAGGAGGGGGGAGAGTATATATAGCCTGAGGAGATGAGAGTCCATGTCACTGATCCACACCACTTCTGTGCTTCTTTGAGTCCTTTCAGAGTCGTTGGATATCTTCTAGATATTTCCCATCATTCACAGCCCTTGGATTGAATGATATGATGTGATTGATCCTCGGTGTGTTCTCCTATTGGTCCACGTACCCCTTCTTTCATTCCCTGACACCTCCTGACACGTGACTGACCCTTCTAGAAGCTCTAATTTTTAAGCAATTATTACCATATGAGGTAATTGGGGTAACTTGGGATCCTAGGGTTCATGTAACAGTGAAACGCCTGGGTGAATTGGGGTAAAATTTAGGGCGGGGTGAGTTTGGAATTGGGGATTTATTATTTTGAGGTGGTGCGTTGACTGTTTAGGTAACTGGGTTTTGACCGGGTTAAAATGATGGGTATGGGCTGGGTATAGGGTAGTATGGTGATGGGCTTATGTATTACTTGGGCTTGTGGGATATTGGATTAGATTTTTGGGTTATCAGATTTAGTAGTAATAATATTTATCAAAGGACCAATGTTGTAATTTTTCAAAACTAAGGGACCAAATCTGGTTTTCATCAAAAGTATTTTTCAAGGACCATTTTTGACTTTCTTTGATTCATGAGGATTTTTTTTTGGACTTTTCTTCGAATAATTTCATCAAGGGACCACTTTTGTCATTTTCTGAAAGTGCGGGGACTAAGATCGCCAATTCTTCAAAACTTTCACCAGGGACTGATTATGAAACTTTCTGAATCTCTGAGGGTTTCTTATGACATTCTGAGCTTTTCTTTATCATTTTGCTTCCCCGGCTCCGGCTTTTGACCTTTTTCCAATCTCGTGCTCGTTTTTATCGGTTTTGCTGTGTTTTCGTTCATTTTTCTCATATCCGTACCTGCACATACACAAATACAAAAACATACGTTCTCTTGGCATTTTTGGTTAGTATTTGGTGTATTTGGTCTGAAATAAAGCCTAAAAAGGATGAGTGAATAAGCACTCATCAAAATCCCCCAGACTAAGGTATTGCCGTGCCCTCACGCAATGTCATCACCTCACGCTTAAAAGATAAATAATTTTCAAAACCTCTCTTTACTGACGTTGTAAAGTAGCAATGATGTTCAAGAGAGATAGTAAAATCATTTATTCTCAAAAACGCTCCGTTTTCCGATTTTCATGAATAACAACTACAACTACTATTTTCGTACTTTTTCATTTATATATGTGACGGTTTGCCTTGACTTTCATTATCAATTCTTATCTGTTGATAACTTTCAGGATCTACGAGTAGAAACACTTCTCACAGAGAAGAGACCATACGGATAAAAATCGTCATCCTTGATTTTTCACAAGCTCCCAAACTAAGCGTAAAATCGAAATCATTGTTTACCAGAAGTTAGATGCTAACACTGCCCACGAAAGTTACTTGTGTATTACCTCTTGTCCCCAGGTCCTTAATTGTATCTAGAGATTTTAATTTGTGAGAAATGAATTGCTTCATATTTTCTCGTTTCGATATTTGTTAGTCCGATAAGAGCACAAAATTTGAACGCTAAGTAGTTTCCAAACTTTCCCTCGAAAATCCCTGCATACAGAAATCGGGTCCACATGAAGGTCTCTGATTTAACACGATTTGTGGAGGCTCCCTTTTTATTTACGACCGAGACATACCATGTTTGATACCCGAAACGGAAGCTTTTTATTAGGGAAACCCCCGGAGTCGAAGCTTGGCATTTTTGCATAATCATAAGCACTTTAATAATACTTTGGTCCTTAGTCCTTTATTCTTTTACAGTCAACGGTTTATGAGCCGCCAAGATGTAAGAGTTTTATTATGACTTTGGATTTCTATCCGCTGCTTTTTGTAGCTTTGGATTCCTCTGCCTTTTTATTTTGGCTTTGGACTATTATTATCGATATTCATAACTATATGCCAAACCCCGAGTCCTACGGTCTTTACTAAGATCACAACATCGGCTGCGAACCGGCAAGATGCAATAGTCTATTTCACCGTAACACTGGCAGTACCTCAATGTGTACCAAACCCCCGTATGCAGAAATTTTGTTGGGAACGAGAAAAAACTAAGTATTGCCCAAACCGTATACCCTTAATTAATCCTAGACATCTATATTTATATATTGGTGTGCAAGCTGGTGGGAACAAGGAGGCCACAAGTACCTCACGTGGGTTTTTTAAATCCCAGTAATGCGATCCGTGTATAGCACGAAACTTCTAAATAAACTCTATCATTCCTCGATCTCCGCAAATTTAAAATCCCAAATAATGAGATCCGCGGATGCTTAGCCATAATCTTTTGATTATTTTGGTTAAGGGAAACAAGCTAGGGCTCAACACGCCCGGTCAAGTCGGAACATTTATTTCTACTCTCGCCGGAAGGAAAGTCAAAACAAGGTGTCAAAACTTATTATTCATATCATATATATATATATATATATATATATATATATATATATATATATATATATATATATATATATATATATATATATATATATATATATATTTTTCATAATAAAGGTGACAAAAATTTTAAATTTTTGGTGGAAAACGGAGTTGCGTAAGTTAACAGCTCAGACGATGGTACAGGTCAAATCGAATCGAAGATTCACCCCCCCAGACTAAAGTGAAACATTGTCCTCAATGTTTTAAGGGTAAAGGTAATCCTACGTAAAATCTAAGGCCGTTTATTAAGTATGCCAAGAGATAAACGTTAGTCGATAAGATTTAGGATATGGTGAATTTCCGAAAGAGCAGCGAAGGATGAGACTCGAGTGGAGAGAACGACAAACCACGATCACGAGAGTCCTCAAACTTCGGGGAAATTCCTGAACATTCATAAACAACCACGAAAACACGAGTTTGGAAAGGGTCGCCCCCCTCACGTCACGTTATTAGAAAATAGAAAATATAGAAAATGAAAATGGATAAGCATGGGGTGCCTCCCACGAAGCGCTTGTTTTTGTTCACCGAGTCACATGAGCTTGACTCGATCCCCGAATTAATTCGTCCTTGGGGAGAGCAGATGGAGAATCAATACTGCAACGGACACCCGACACAAACGGAGATGCCGGGGTCAAAAACTGTATCCTCACTCCCGGTGGAGTGAAAAAGTGAAGAAATGATGGTATAAGCAAAGAACGGATAAAACACCCAGATAACAAAAGCAAAGTCGATATCTGAATCACGGGTGGGTTGGGTGGGTAAAATATCAAGCACAGGTTTATCATAATCATAAATCTCGTCCACCACTCCAAAATTATCTTCCTCAATATCTGAATCTGCATCGGGTGGTTTCGCAGGTGGACGAGAAGAAAGTAAATCGGAAAGAATACTTCTTTGAACGTCATTCTCCTCATTCTCAATACCCGGTGGTATCGAGTCATCCGTAGCAAGAAATCGATCAACATCCTCTAAAAGAGGGTCACGTAACGGATTATCGGAAATAAGTACAAAATCAATTTCAAAATCAAAACGCTCATAATCCGGAAGAGAGAAAGCATGAATAGTGGGACTGCCACTACTCGTCTCTTCAAATCGAAAAATCTCAAGCTCGGGTAAGAAATCACTATCCATATCGGGGATAGGAGAAAAAGTAGGAGGATCTTTCAACGCCTCGATCTTAGAAATGAGAAGATAAACTTTGGATAATTTCTCACGAAGAGTTTCATCTTGAATTTCCGCATCATCATCTTCATCATTATCATCGATATCTCCATAAGAATCTTCATCACTCGTAGTATACTCGTTGTGAGAATCGGAATAACTTTCAACTTCATCAAAATCTTCATTGCTTGTCGGAGGAAGAGAAATTGACGGTTCTTCATTCAATAATTCTTCAATCAAACGGATGTCTTCCTCGGGATCAAAATTAGAGTCGTCAACCATCGTTGGGTTAGAATTAGCAAGACAAGCTTCGATTTTGTCTAAAAAGACATCACTCCTCTCAACCGGTGTGAAAGAAGGATCAGAAACAATTTCAGAATCACCATTAAAAATTTTTCCGGACTCACTTGGGATTGGGACGAGGTTCTCAACACTAGACTTCTTGAATTCATCGGATTCCGTTGCCGGAATAGTGTTTAGATGCTCGTCCCCCATTTTTAGAGAGTCATCGGGTACTACGGAAGAAACAACGGACGTTTTGTTAGGATTAAGAACGATTGTAATCGTAGAATCATCCTCGTCGTCGTACATACAACACTCACAAAATTTAGATTTACGTTCTTCGGCAAGAAGTTCTTCCATCGATTTCACTTGAGGCTCGGAATTATGCGTATAACGATTAGCCACCAATTCTTTTAACTTCTCGATCATGGATTTAATTTCAAAAATATTATTAGCAAAATCGGAATTTTGTGGGGGTTGGTTAAAACCATGAGAATCGTAACACAAATTCGGCTCATAAAAATTTTCAAACGATCCCCCACAATTTTCAAAATTCGATGAATCACCATTAAAATACGGTACTTGCTCATAAAAGTTTTGAAAAGGATGATTGAAATCATTTTGAGGATAATTATCAAAACTCGTATCACAAGCGTAAGACGTTTCAGCACTCGGGGCGTAACATATACAATTCGCGTAACCACATTGATTACAAAAACATTGCCCACACGGTAATCCTTCGTCGGATGGATTTCCACAATTAAAGCAAGTGAAAGGAGACGGCGGTGGTGTTGGATAGTAATCGGGAACGTTTTGAAAATTTGTGTTTCGAACATACTCGGGAGTATTACAAAACAAACAAACTCCATCGTGAATATTGTTACCACATTGTTCGCACGTATACCAAACACAAGAACCTTCAAAGAACGGTTCACCACATTTAAAACACATCGAATCCATAAGTGAGAAAGTGAAAGAATTATCGGTTTAGAGGGTTAAAGAAGAAGAATCAAATAATAAGAAGATAAGAAGATTATTTTTGGTTTTTAGTTTTCATAAAATCAAATAAAAGGGAAATCAAAATGGAAAAGGAAAATCTTTTTGTATTTTTATTTTTGGAAAACAAAATTCGAAAACTTAAAACTTTTATTTTCTTTTGTTTTTTTTTTTTCTTTTTTTTTCAAACGTTACGTTAATCGTAAATTGTTTCCTTTAAATCTACTCGCGACGGAACGGGAGAGAAGAATGGATCTCTCTTCAGCTTGCAATTTAATGTCAAAGCTATCCGTATTTTCCGCTTATTCGGTCGTAGAATCAAAGTAATCCGATTAGCAATTAATTTCACGCGTTGTTATATTGGGAAACTTATTTGGTTTACAACGCCCTTTCTTTCGATCGGAACGAGGCTGTAACTTTATTATTCTTTTTTTTTTTTTCTTTTTTCTTTTTTTTTTTTTTTTTTGGTATTTTTGAAAACACTTTAGGAAAAGTTTTTTTGATTTTTCAATTTTTTTTTTTTTTTTTTGGTTTTTATAGAAAATATATACAAGGAAGGTTTTCAAAACACAATTTCGAAAAACGAAAACGAAAAATTCACTTCAACCTTCCCCGGCAGCGGCGCCATTTTTGATAAGTTCTTTTTTGTAGTATAGTGATTGTTTTACCGAAGAAACGCTTAGGAAAGTATTTCCCCGGGTCGTGTCCCAGCGAAGGTGTGAATGGAATTTCGAATTCCCGATTCGTGAAACGTGTCGTGAAAAACGGTAAAAAGTGATTTTAATGATTCTATGCTAATGAAATAGTAAATGAAGCACAAATAACTAATTAAACACGTAATTCAACTAAACAGACCAAAAACGTAACGTAGAATCGAAAACGTAAATTAAAACGTAAAATAAACGTCAACGCGCGAAATAAAACGCGACTTTTAAGCTACGCGACTCCTACGGACTTGAAAATAATTTCTAAAAATCAAAAATGATAAAAGAAAATTTTGAGAAAAAGAAAAATATTTTTTTGACTTTTTATGTATTTTTTATGAATTAAAAACTATTTTTACTAATTAAAAATTAAAAGAAAATGCAAATAAAGTGAGAAAAATAAAAATTAAATTTTGAAAATTATAAAATAACTAAAAAGAAATTTTAAAACTAAAAACTAATTTTTTTTGCTTTTTCTGTAATTTTTGGAAATTAAAAACTATTTAATCTAATTAAAAATTCAAAATAAATTCAAATTAAATGAGAAAAATACAAAATAAATTTCTAAAATTCTAAAATAAATGAAAATAATTTTCTAAAATATTTTTGGATTTTTCTTGACTTTTTCAGATTTTTTTTGGATTTTTCAGCAATTAAAAAGTATTTAAAATTGATTAAAAATGAAAATTAAATAAGAAAAATAGCAAAACAACTCAGAAAAATTTGAAAAAAATACAGAAATTCTAAAATAATAAAATAAGCTTGGGAAAAAAAATTTAAAGAAAAATAAGCTGGAAAAGTGCTTAAAAGCTATAAACTGCTTATTTGGAGTGCTTATTAATAAGCACTTCTTGACCTGAGTTGACCAGACTTTGTCCAAGTTATATTTGGCTTAAAATAATCTCAAATGAATCAGTACTTAGCCAATATGAACTCAGAAACATGGGTAAATGCCAAACAAGTTAAATAAGCACTATGGATAATAAGCAATAAGCAAATGTAGGATAAGCTGAAGGTACAAGCTACTGAAAACAGCAATTAGAGGTACAAATAAGCTTGTATGAACAACCAAACTCAGATATGAACAGCTGAAATCCACTAGCAGCCCTACTAAGGATCAATAAGCTAAACAATAGATGCAATAAGCTAAATGCTAATATTCACTAAACCTAATAAGCTGAGATAACTAAAAAATTAGGCTAGAATAAGCAGAAGCTAATGACTAATAAGCAAAACATTAAACTAATCCTACTCAGGTTATGCAGTCCAAACAGGTAACAAATGAGAACCAAATAAGCTAATGAGAATAAGCACTAGGCTCCAAAATAAGCACTAATCCTCAAACACAGCTGAACAAGCTTCTAATTGAACCAAAATTCAAACATTGAGCTTAAGTGAGTAGTTAGATAATGGCTTCCAAAGTTGGGCTAGTGAGTAATGAATCTGAAAGCAGGGCAATGCTTAAGGCCAATAGCAGATTTCACGCTTAATTTCAGGGGACCAAATTAAATCTAAACTGAGCTCACTAACTTGATTATGATAGACTAACTACCTAAAATCACAAATCCACAATTAAAACTTGACTTAACCTAGTAATTTCCCCTAGAGATCAGCTTGAAATTTAGTCCAAATCAGCTTACTCAAACACTTTTGACTTTTGGATTACTGACCAACTTTGACCAAAATAAACTTCGAATGATTTAATCTAATACTAAATATGATGTTAAGCTAATTTAAAAGTTAGCTAACCTAAATGCACCTAAAATCTACCAAAAACGCAAATTAACAACTGCTATATTAAACAGATATGAGACATTGATTGATATTTGACTTTTGTGTTATGACTTACCAATTTATATGCTTAACTAATCCTAATGCAACCTAAATGAGACACCTAAACCAATTAACAACCCTGAAATAGAGATAATACCAGCAAACTGCTACAAACCAAACACACCTGAATCAGATGACTACACTAAGACTTATGATTTTCTAGCTTACACTTACCTAACTAGTTATCAATTATGATTACTTCACTGATTTAAATCCTAAATGTACACTAATATGCAGCAATTTCCCACAGTAACTATCAAATGCAATATGAGCTAATTATAAGCAGATTTGATCAAATAAATGTAAACAATAATCTAAATCACAATCTAAGTTAAGGATATGATCTAACAAGATTAAATGAACCAGAAAATTAGATCGCAAAAACTTAAACACCACAGTATCACAGATAACAACTATGACGGAACCAGACACCCTTGAATAAAACTGTTTTGGATAATATGAAGTAAACTAAGTGAGTACACCAATCCAAATCATTAATCTCAGTACCAATATAGATCCAATCAGTCTTAATTTCAAACAAAAGTAACAATAGTGACAACTAAACAGAATCCAAAATCAACAACAATTATAACTCAGAGCTAAGATAATGACAATTATAATAGGCAGAAATGAAGCAAATAACCTTAACTAATGATGAGATTTCAAACTAAAAAAACTGCTAACTGATAGTAATTAAACAAGAACTAATATGAAACAGAAACAACTAACGCCAAACAGATCTACACTAGTGTGAATTAAGTCTGCAATAAGAAGATCTAGAAATTTAAATGAAATCTTACCATTCCCTCTCAGCCAAACAGAAAGGGTCTCCCTCACAGCCTATCTCTGGATAGGCTAGTTGCTTCCCTTGTCCAAACTAGTCTATCAATTCAAACCACACAGCTTATTGAATAAGCTGCTTTTTAAACCTCAATGATCAGGAGCCTTGTTTTCCAACTTAATTCAGAAATAGACCTATAAAGCTTATTCCCAACTTATTGAAAACTAAAACAAGCTATTGAAAGTATTAAATGTAAAAACAGAATTGAGCAACTGAATATAAATTGCAAAAGGATTAACTGAAACTTGAATTTTATTTAAAACTAAAATTGAGTACAAACTTGAAACTGAAAATACAATTTAAAACAACTAAATTAATTAACTATCTACTCCTAAGCTAACCTAACATCTAACAGCCCCAAAGTGAGAAGGGGGGAGAGTATATATAGCCTGAGGAGATGAGAGTCCATGTCACTGATCCACACCACTTCTGTGCTTCTTTGAGTCCTTTCAGAGTCGTTGGATATCTTCTAGATATTTCCCATCATTCACAGCCCTTGGATTGAATGATATGATGTGATTGATCCTCGGTGTGTTCTCCTATTGGTCCACGTACCCCTTCTTTCATTCCCTGACACCTCCTGACACGTGACTGACCCTTCTAGAAGCTCTAATTTTTAAGCAATTATTACCATATGAGGTAATTGGGGTAACTTGGGATCCTAGGGTTCATGTAACAGTGAAACGCCTGGGTGAATTGGGGTAAAATTTAGGGCGGGGTGAGTTTGGAATTGGGGATTTATTATTTTGAGGTGGTGCGTTGACTGTTTAGGTAACTGGGTTTTGACCGGGTTAAAATGATGGGTATGGGCTGGGTATAGGGTAGTATGGTGATGGGCTTATGTATTACTTGGGCTTGTGGGATATTGGATTAGATTTTTGGGTTATCAGGTTTAGTAGTAATAATATTTATCAAAGGACCAATGTTGTAATTTTTCAAAACTAAGGGACCAAATCTGGTTTTCATCAAAAGTATTTTTCAAGGACCATTTTTGACTTTCTTTGATTCATGAGGATTTTTTTTTGGACTTTTCTTCGAATAATTTCATCAAGGGACCACTTTTGTCATTTTCTGAAAGTGCGGGGACTAAGATCGCCAATTCTTCAAAACTTTCACCAGGGACTGATTATGAAACTTTCTGAATCTCTGAGGGTTTCTTATGACATTCTGAGCTTTTCTTTATCATTTTGCTTCCCCGGCTCCGGCTTTTGACCTTTTTCCAATCTCGTGCTCGTTTTTATCGGTTTTGCTGTGTTTTCGTTCATTTTTCTCATATCCGTACCTGCACATACACAAATACAAAAACATACGTTCTCTTGGCATTTTTGGTTAGTATTTGGTGTATTTGGTCTGAAATAAAGCCTAAAAAGGATGAGTGAATAAGCACTCATCATGAACGTTTATACGAAAGTATATACGTGAATAACGTATATATAACTATATAAACGCGTATATTAATAATAATAATAATCACGAGTCGTATTATAAATAATACGATTAGATATATATTAGGCTACGAAAGTGGTTTAATATTATTAAACGTATTATTATTATTAAAAATTGTGTTATAAACGGGAAACTCCCGACAATTATGAAACGTTTAATAAAAAGTCATTTTGGATATATAACGAATAAACTTATTGAGTTAGGCGAAATTGTTGTCACTCGGGTCCAGGTAAGTTATTATTTGCGACATTCGTGTTGTCTCGGATATATGACGACTAATATGGACGTTTTCTATAAGTAAATAACCACTCAACCGTAAGGTTGAGCCGGGTTGTTTGGTTATATGAAACGAATATATTAGTGGGCATCGTATCCTACGACGCCCATAGGTTGTAGTATATGTAAAGGGTAATAGATTGCGAGTGTATATATCGGGAAATCTGGCCAATTTGACGATATATACGAGGAATTTATTAAACTGAGATATATACTATATAGTAATTACGTGCTATGTGCTTTATATGTGCTTTAGATTGGGTGTAATCTTGGAACGGTATATTACGTAAATAAATATGAGGATTATCAAATCGACGGATTTGGTAAACTTTGACGATTTATTTAAATGATATATTGGGCTAATATTAGATCTATAGTTTGTTATATGTTCTACGTGTGATCTTGTTGGTTTCTTTTGAGTCGACCCACCACCCGTATGGATACCAAACGCAAATACACCAAACTAATACGAAATGGATTTCGGAAATAAAACGGATTCTCGTCCGGGTTTGGGAATATTATATATTTGAGGAAATGATTTCTGAAAGAGTTAATATTGTTAGGTCGTGCCAAGTCCGTAGTTGCTGTTTTGTGAGTTATCATACATCTTATTGCTACCTACCTCGTCTTGCTATATTTCTGGACTTGAGGTGAGTCATAGCCCCACTTTTTACTCTTGAACTATGTTTTCAACGATTGGGGTGAGAAACGTGCAAATTATTTTACGTGGACTATTATCGCTTTTATATTCTTTCTAAACTTGCTATGCGTATGGACTAGAATCTATTGTCAGCTTTAGTCACACCTTTTGTGTGTACTATTCAAGGTTGGCTTATTTGGTTATTTGTTATTGTCAGCTTTAGTCACGCGGTTCGTGTGTACTATTCAAGGTTGACTTATGTAGATACTGTAGTGTGCACCTATAGGTTATTAATACTTCGGAGGTTATCCGAGTATTTATTGGTATTGCGGGGGTTACCCGAATATCTATGTTGTTACGGAAGGGTATCCGTGTGTTTTGGTTATTACGGAAGGGTTTCCGTGTGTTATGTTGAGAGCGGAGGGTATCCGCAGGCTTTTAGCGAATCCTTAGTCTAGCTAGCAAGCGTTTTGCGTATATGTCCACTATATTATTAGTTGAATTTAAACCTATGATCTCACCAGCGAAAGCTGACTTTTAGCACGTTTTCTCAGGTAATTAAGTGTTGAGGTGCATGCTTGGATTGGAAGGCTCGGCTGAGGCACGCGGTTATGGATCTATATTTTCTAAACTCTGATAATTAAATTTGGACCTATTGTTATTTTATTTTGGGCCTAACTCTGAATGATGTTGGGATAAATGTAAACCTTAAAACCCCGTATTTGGTTGCGTTTTTATTATGTTTACTTTATCTCGTTCTATATTGTCTTGTGTTGGATACCAATCCCCGTAGCACCCCGAAAGCTTGTTGAGTCTTCCGCTGTATCAAATTTTGGGGGTGTTACAGATTGGTATCAGAGCCAAGGTTATAGAGAACTAGGTAAATAAACGCCTAAACTATAACCGTATTTTTATAGAAAATGATCCTTGACTACCGCCCGCCAGCCCGCCAAGCCGAAACATCTTCTATTATTTGAGGTATTATGAGATATTTGAGATGATTTGAGGTTTATGTATTTTAGTAATAAGATGGCGTTCTTGAGGATTTATATGGTCTATATGTTTTATAAACATTTTTAGAAATGCGGTGTTTGAAATTCTTTTATTAAGATTATATGGTATTATTTGATGTGAATATTTGGTACGATTTTATGAGTTGTGATTTAAGTTGTTTTGAAACACTTACACCTACCCTACGCCGTTGTCACAGTCTATGGCCTCCCATGTGCCTGATGTCGTCGAGGACATCCTTACTGCACCAGTTTTACCTGCACAGTTCACTATGGCATCTGATGACCCTTACCAGATGGCCATGTCTACAGCTATTGTGTCATAGGCAGCTGCTACTTCAGCACTACCTGCTGCATCTACGCAGGGACCCTCATCTTCTCTAGGGCTCCCTGGTACATCGAGGTAGCTTACTCTACATCAGGCTTTGGCTCGTGTGGCACCACGCTTTGCCCACCGAGCTACGGCACGCATGTCGGTACGCCCTACTCCATCACCTTTACAGATTGATGCTCACTCTCTTCTGTCTGAGGCGCCACCCACATCATTGCGTCATCGTCCTAGATCACCTACTACATCTCCACATGGTTCACCTAGTAGGAGACGACGAGTGATGAGGTACTCTTCCGATGAGGAGGAGGAGTACGAGGGTGAGGATGAGGCTGATGGCCTTGAGCGGGAGGATGACCCTCAGGATGCTGAGCATGGTGATGATGATGACCCTGAGGAGGAGGATGACCCTCAGGAGGATGAGATGCCTGATGATGATGATGACGAGTTAGCACCACCAGCTCAGGCTGAGGAGCCTGATTCACCTGTACACCCGATTGAGCCCGATTCACCTGATCATCCGTTCTTGTTTGAGTTGCCACCTGGTAGTCCCGTTGAGTCGGATGCATCGTCGGAGGTTTCTGCTGAGCATGCAGAGTTGGGTGAGGTTGGCAGGTTGTGGGCTCGGATTACTGAGCTTAGTGACAGAGTTGCACGCGTATCTGATCGACTTGAGAGAGTTATTGGAGAGTTTTTAGCAGATTTGAGAGTTGATTTGACTGTCGCTGTGGGCAGGGCTACTGAGCTGAGGAGAGTTATGATGGATGTACATGAGCATATCGATAGTATTCAGCGAGGGTTTATTACTGCTCGTGAGGCCGACCGCAAGCTTTGGCAAAGGAATGCCAAGCTAGAGAAGGAGGTGGCTGACCTCAAGAGAGACCGAGACACCCATAGCGTGGAGTTAGGATCGTTATGGAGGGATCTTGATGGCTTGAGGCAGGAGTTGAGGATTCTCCGTCAGCCCTGTGGCTAGTTGCTTGAGTTATATTCTTGTTGCTTTCTTAGCCGAGGAGTGTTCGGTTAGAAAAGCTAGTTATCATATTTTGATGTATTTTGTTTGGTATTCGTCTCTTTTGGAACGATTAGTATGTTTTGTGTTATCCGTTGGTTGGAACGATGTTAGATCGCTATTGTATGGTTGATGATTATTAGTGTATGGTATTATGTGATTTTGGGTGTTATGGAAATTGAGTCCTTATTCGCTTATTATTACATAGCGTGTCGTTGCCATTCTTTCTATGACTTGACTTCGTTGAGATGTTTTGTTGAGCATGTCGATAAGTTCAAATGGAGATTCATGGACTTGTGTGATGTTACAGATCAATGGCACCCCGTCGAAACCCTGTTAGGTCTACCAGGACTGGTCCTGCTGTGACTACTCCTACTCCTGCTCGTCGAGGTCGTCGACCTACACGAAATGTTGAAACCCCTACTCCTGACAACCTGGACACCACTAACCGTAACAACAGAAATCAAAATGTTGATGTTCAGGGAGACAATGGTCATGTTCCACTTAATGCACCTACTGTGGATCAAGCAATGATCAACCAACTCGTGGAGCAAAGAGTTGCTGAACTAATCGCTGAGTCAAATCATTCCAACAATTCTGCTGGAACTTTTCCACCTGTTCGTGCTAATGGATGTCAATACAAGGAATTCAAGATTTGTGGACCCATTGAGTTTGGTGGAAATGAAGGAGTGGTTTACTTAGTTAGATGGATTGAGAAGACTGAGTCAGTGTTTAATGTCAGTGGTTGTGCGGAGAATGCGAAGGTAAAGTTTGCTTCTTTTACTTTCAAGGATGAAGCTTTGACTTGGTGGAACAACTACCGAAATGCAGTTGGGAGTGATGTAGCATATGCTATGACTTGGGAGCAATTTAAGTCCTTGTTGATTCAGACTTATTGCCCAAGGAATGAGGTCAAGAAACTAGAGATTGAGTTTTGGAATCACAAGGTGAAAGGTAATGATATGGCGACTTACAATCGTTGTTACCAGGAGTTAGCCTTGTTGTGCCCTGATATGGTGAAAACCGAGACTCAAAAGATCGAGAGGTATACTGATGGTTTGCCTGTAGCTACGAGGAATGATGTAATTTCTGCTAGGCCTGCAAACATCCATGAGGCAATCACAATTGCTCAACAACTTATGGATTCGTTGGAATTAGAAGAAGCTGATAAGGAGAAGAATGGAAAGAGAAAGAGAGACCGTCACTCTAAGAGTAATGATCACAGAAGCAAGAGACAAGCTAAGGCTTATGCTATTGGGAATGGAGATAAGAAGAATCAGAACGGTGACGCACCCAAGTGTGATCGTTGCCATCAGCATCACACTGGATGGTGTAGTGTGAAATGCCAGAATTGCTCAAAGAAAGGACATACAGCTAGGGACTGTAGAGCTCGACCTCTTGCAATGGTTCAAGCTGCTCCTGAGATGAGAAACAAGGCAGATGTTACCTGTTATGGGTGTGGAAAGAAGGGACACTATAGGAATGAGTGTAGAGAATCGCGGAACCGTGGAAATCAAGGCTCGGGTGGTAATGGGAACAATTATGGAAACCGTGGAGCTGGGGGAAATCGTGGACGACAAGATAATGGGGACCAACGTGTGGAAGCTGGAGCTGCTCAAGGAAGAGTGTATGCACTCGGGAACGAGAGAGGAGAAGATCCGAACGTCGTTACTGGTACGTTCCTTCTCAATAATCGTTATGCTTCCATACTGTTTGATACTGGTGCCGATAGGAGTTTTGTGTCCACTACATTTGCACCCCTACTAGAGAAACCCCCGATGGCCTTAGGAATTGGATATGATATTGAGTTAGCTAATGGAAACCTAGAAAGGATTAATACCATCATTCGCGGTTGTACATTAAATTTCTTGAATCACCCTTTCAACATAGATCTTCTACCCGTCACGTTAGGAAGTTTTGATGTAATCATTGGTATGGATTGGTTGTCGAAGTATCGTGCTCACATACTTTGCGACGAGAAGATCGTGCGTGTACCATACGGAAAGGAGGTCCTGAATATATTAGGAGACCGAAAGGATTCTAGGAGCCCATCCCGATTAGCGGTGATTTCTTGCACTAAGTTACCGAAGCTAATGGAGAAGGGATGTTATATTTTCTTAGCTCAAATTTCTGAGAAGGGAGAGACGAAGAAAAAGGAAAGGGGCATTGGAGATGTGCCTATAGTTCGTGATTTTCCTGATGTGTTCCCCGATGATTTGCCGGGAATCCCACCAAGTAGACAAGTGGAGTTTCAGATTGAGTTGATACCTGGTGCTGCACCTGTAGCACGAGCACCTTATCGTCTTGCACCTACCGAACTGGAAGAATTGTCGAAACAATTGGCGGAGTTAGCCGAAAAGGGATTCCTAAGACCAAGTTCTTCACCTTGGGGAGCCCCAGTCTTGTTTGTGAAGAAGAAGGATGGATCGTTTCGTATGTGTATTGACTATAGAGAGTTGAATAAGTTAACGGTGAAGAATCGATACCCGTTACCTAGGATCGATGATTTGTTCGATCAACTTCAAGGATCAAGTGTGTATTCGAAGATCGATTTGAGATCGGGATATCATCAACTTCGAGTTCGTGAGGAGGATATTCCGAAAACGGCTTTCAGAACCCGTTACGGGCATTACGAGTTTCAGGTGATGCCGTTTGGGTTGACTAACGCACCAGCAATATTCATGGATCTCATGAATCGTGTGTGTAAGCCATACTTGGATAAGTTCGTGATTGTATTCATCGATGACATTCTGATTTATTCAAAGAGTGAGAAAGAGCATGAGGAGCATTTAAGACTCATTTTGGAATTGCTCAGGAAGGAGAAACTTTATGCCAAGTTTTCGAAATGTGAATTTTGGATTCCGACTGTACAATTTTTGGGTCACGTGATTGATAGACAAGGAGTCCACGTGGATCCTGCAAAAATTGAAGCAATAAAAGATTGGGCTGCACCTACAACCCCAACCGAAGTTCGTCAATTTTTGGGTTTAGCTGGCTATTACCGAAGATTCATCGAGGGATTTTCGAAGATAGCTAAACCATTGACCAAATTGACTCAAAAGAGTGTTACGTATGAATGGGGAGATAAAGAAGAGGAAGCGTTTCAATCGCTTAAGAAAATGTTGTGTAGTGCTCCTATCTTAGCGTTACCAGAAGGTAACGAGGACTTCGTCGTCTATTGTGACGCTTCACATAAAGGCTTAGGAGCCGTGTTAATGCAACGAGAGAAGGTGATAGCTTATGCTTCCCGACAGCTCAAAAAGCATGAGAAAAACTACACTACCCATGATTTGGAACTCGGTGCTGTGGTTTTTGCTTTAAGAATATGGAGACATTACTTGTACGGAACCAAGTGTGTCGTATTTACCGACCACAAAAGTCTACAACACATCTTGAATCAAAAAGAGCTCAACATGAGACAACGACGTTGGATCGAGTTACTAAGCGATTATGATTGTGAAATTCGCTACCATCCTGGTAAAGCAAACGTTGTTGCTGATGCTCTTAGTCGAAAGGAAAGAATACCACCATTACGAGTTAAGTCATTGGGAATGACTATCGTATCGCCATTACCATCTCAAATACTCGAAGCTCAAACGGAAGCATTGAAAGCAGAAAATAGAGCTGCCGAGAACATATTTGGGATGGCTGATAATGAGAAAGGATTTGTTAAGCGTTCGGATGGATTATTATGTTTTGGAGATCGGATTTGGGTACCATTATATGGAGAAATACGAGGATTGATTATGCATGAGTCGCATAAGTCAAGGTACTCCATTCACCCTGGTTCCGATAAAATGTACCAAGATCTTAAGAAGTTCTATTGGTGGCCAAATATGAAGGCAAATATAGCATCGTATGTTAGTAAGTGCTTGACATGCGCCAAGGTTAAGGCTGAACACCAGAGACCGTCAGGACTACTAACGCAACCAGAACTTCCAGTCTGGAAATGGGAGCGGATTACTATGGACTTCATTACCAAATTACCGAGGACAGCTAGCGGTTGTGACGCTATCTGGGTAATTGTGGACCGTCTGACAAAGTCTGCTCATTTCTTAGCTATTAGTGAAGATGATAGTGTGGATAAGCTTGCAAGGTTATATGTGAAGGAAATTATTTCGCGTCATGGAGTTCCGATATCTATTATTTCGGATCGTGATAGTCGTTTCACGTCAGCTTTGTGGCGATCACTTCAAACGGCTTTGGGGACGAGGCTTGATATGAGTACTGCATATCATCCCCAAACCGATGGTCAAAGTGAGAGGACCATTCAGACGTTAGAGGATATGCTTCGTGCATGCATTATAGACTTTGGTAAAGGCTGGGAGAAGTATTTACCCCTTGCGGAATTCTCCTATAATAACAGCTACCACACAAGTCTTAAGGCTGCACCATTCGAAGCTTTGTATGGCAGAAAGTGTCGTTCGCCTATTGGTTGGGCAGAAGTTGGAGATAGTCAACTTACAGGCCCTGAGCTTATTTTGGAAACTACCGAGAAAGTAACTCAGATTCGTGATCGGTTGCAAGCCGCCAGAGATAGGCAGAAGAGCTACGCCGATCAGAGACGTAAACCTTTAGAATTCCAGGTTGGAGACAAAGTGATGCTGAAAGTCTCGCCTTGGAAAGGTGTAATACGTTTCGGGAAACGTGGTAAACTCAACCCGCGCTACATTGGACCATTCTTGATCTTAGAAAGAATTGGGCCCGTAGCTTATAGGTTGGAATTACCGTCTGAACTGAGCAAAGTTCACGACGTGTTTCACGTGAGTAATTTGAAGAAATGTCTTTCTGACGAAATGCCCGTCATTCCAATGAGGGACATTCGTGTTGATGGGAAACTGAATTTCGTGGAGGAGCCGATCGAGATTTTAGATCGTGAAGTTAAACGACTCAAGAGGAGTCGCATTCCGCTCGTCAAGGTTCGTTGGAATTCCCGACATGGACCAGAATTTACGTGGGAACGTGAGGACGAGTTCAAGAAGAGATATCCGAAGCTTTTCACTTCGTAGATGGACATTTTTCCGAGTGAAACCCGGGACGGGTTTCCTTCTGAGACGGGGAGGATGTGACAACCGGCAGTTTAGGGAGCCATTTTAAAAATCCGCATTTCGATATAAGTTCGTTTATAATTTTTATTTGAAATTTTCATTTCACAACGAACTTGTAAGACCTATTTTATGAAAATTTTATTTAATGACGTTATGGTATTCGTGAATTATGTTCATAATTCGTTTTTGATTATGTGATCGGTGATGTATAATTGGATTCTCACTTGGTACTACGTTGACTTTGGCACTAGGATTACCTAACATAGTTTTATGATTCGTCTTAACGAGTCCGTTATATATTCTAATTAATTACGAGAGGTTCTCGTGTAATATGGAAATTTTAAAATGAGTTCGGGTTCGGGCCACGTGTTTTTACATCTACCCACATTGCCCGCTCAACGGTAATAATATCTTTATTATTACTATTATTATTATTATTATTACTCCTATTATTATTATTATTATTACATTAAAAAAAAAAAAAAAAAAAAAAAAAAAAAAAAAAAAAAGAAAAGTTAATAAAAGGGTGTGTTTGGTCCGGTTATTTCACACACAACACAAACATTCACCACCTCTCTCTCATCTCCCTCATCCTCACTCTCTTTTCCCTCTTTGAAAACCCTAGCCGCCCCTATAAAATCCGGCCACACCTTAGTCACCGCCGGCCACCACTCTAAATCACCACCATATTCTTGATCTCCAACATCTAATCTACTAGATCTAGTACAACACGCGCCTATAAACCCGTTATTTCACTTCGAATCACCATCTTATTCACCACTTTTCGTTGATTCTTGAAGAGTTATCAAGGTTTTGAGTTCTAGATCGAAGGTGAGACGAGTTTTCACTCGTATGGTTAATAAAACCGTGACCTAGAGTCACGACATGATGAGATCCGAATGGGTTTTAATTAAAAACGTGATAAGCTTATGGATCTTGGATGAAAAACGTTTTCTATTAAGTTTGGTATCCGGGTTTGGTTTATATTTGTCGGGTCGAGGTGTACCCGAGGGTGTTACCCTCGGTTTGAGCTTGTTCATCCGAGTAACTGATCTTGTTGATTATTGGTGTTCGAATGAGGTGTTTGGAACCTCATTTATGTTATTTGACCGATTATTGATGGTCATGGTTAACCATGGTTGTCGATGGTTTCTTGGCCGACCACCCATGTGGGTCGTGTAGTTTGATGGCTCGATGCCATCTTGAATCGACTCTTGTGAGTCGCGGCCTCTCGGCCATATATGGTTATTGAAGCCGAGACCCAAGTGGTCGAATGGCTAGTTGGAGTGTGGCTCTTGGAGCTTATTTTGATGACTTGAGGTTGTTGATTCGAGTCCTCGCGACTCGTGGTTTTGAGCCGTGACTCAAGTGAGTCGAGGGCTCGGGTTTGGCTTGGTAAACCGACCCAAACATTAACATGGTTAATGTTATATTTTCGTGATAATTGTGATCAAAGTGTTATATTATTATTGTTATATTGTTATTGTTATGTTGTTATGGTAATTATTTCTCGGCCGAACACTTTGGGTCGAATGGGATTTGGTTATGGTTTATATTGAGGAGTTGTTGACGATTGGTATGTGATATGAGGACCGGTTATGAGACGGTCGTTAGATGACGGAGATAGGTTAGTCGGGTACCGTAGTCGGACCTTATTGTTGTAGCCCATGGTTGAGATTGTGATTGGACGGAGATTTATTATTTATGACTTTGGTTTATTATTGGACTTGGACAATGAACCGAGAGTCATGACTCGGACATATGACCATTTCGTATAACTCAATAAATATTAAAAGTGAAACGAGAATAATAAAACTCGTAATAATAATTATTAATAATATGAACGTTTATACGAAAGTATATACGTGAATAACGTATATATAACTATATAAACGCGTATATTAATAATAATAATAATCACGAGTCGTATTATAAATAATACGATTAGATATATATTAGGCTACGAAAGTGGCGTAATATTATTAAACGTATTATTATTATTAAAAATTGTGTTATAAACGGGAAACTCCCGACAATTATGAAACGTTTAATAAAAAGTCATTTTGGATATATAACGAATAAACTTATTGAGTTAGGCGAAATTGTTGTCACTCGGGTCCAGGTAAGTTATTATTTGCGACATTCGTGTTGTCTCGGATATATGACGACTAATATGGACGTTTTCTATAAGTAAATAACCACTCAACCGTAAGGTTGAGCCGGGTTGTTTGGTTATATGAAACGAATATATTAGTGGGCATCGTATCCTACGACGCCCATAGGTTGTAGTATATGTAAAGGGTAATAGATTGCGAGTGTATATATCGGGAAATCTGGCCAATTTGACGATATATACGAGGAATTTATTAAACTGAGATATATACTATATAGTAATTACGTGCTATGTGCTTTATATGTGCTTTAGATTGGGTGTAATCTTGGAACGGTATATTACGTAAATAAATATGAGGATTATCAAATCGACGGATTTGGTAAACTTTGACGATTTATTTAAATGATATATTGGGCTAATATTAGATCTATAGTTTGTTATATGTTCTACGTGTGATCTTGTTGGTTTGTTTTGAGTCGACCCACCACCCGTATGGATACCAAACGCAAATACACCAAACTAATACGAAATGGATTTCGGAAATAAAACGGATTCTCGTCCGGGTTTGGGAATATTATATATTTGAGGAAATGATTTCTGAAAGAGTTAATATTGTTAGGTCGTGCCAAGTCCGTAGTTGCTGTTTTGTGAGTTATCATACATCTTATTGCTACCTACCTCGTCTTGCTATATTTCTGGACTTGAGGTGAGTCATAGCCCCACTTTTTACTCTTGAACTATGTTTTCAACGATTGGGGTGAGAAACGTGCAAATTATTTTACGTGGACTATTATCGCTTTTATATTCTTTCTAAACTTGCTATGCGTATGGACTAGAATCTATTGTCAGCTTTAGTCACACCTTTTGTGTGTACTATTCAAGGTTGGCTTATTTGGTTATTTGTTATTGTCAGCTTTAGTCACGCGGTTCGTGTGTACTATTCAAGGTTGACTTATGTAGATACTGTAGTGTGCACCTATAGGTTATTAATACTTCGGAGGTTATCCGAGTATTTATTGGTATTGCGGGGGTTACCCTAATATCTATGTTGTTACGGAAGGGTATCCGTGTGTTTTGGTTATTACGGAAGGGTTTCCGTGTGTTATGTTGAGAGCGGAGGGTATCCGCAGGCTTTTAGCGAATCCTTAGTCTAGCTAGCAAGCGTTTTGCGTATATGTCCACTATATTATTAGTTGAATTTAAACCTATGATCTCACCAGCGAAAGCTGACTTTTAGCACGTTTTCTCAGGTAATTAAGTGTTGAGGTGCATGCTTGGATTGGAAGGCTCGGCTGAGGCACGCGGTTATGGATCTATATTTTCTAAACTCTGATAATTAAATTTGGACCTATTGTTATTTTATTTTGGGCCTAACTCTGAATGATGTTGGGATAAATGTAAACCTTAAAACCCCGTATTTGGTTGCGTTTTTATTATGTTTACTTTATCTCGTTCTATATTGTCTTGTGTTGGATACCAATCCCCGTAGCACCCCGAAAGCTTGTTGAGTCTTCCGCTGTATCAAATTTTGGGGGTGTTACACCTTAGGACCTAAACAGGATCGTACTTCTACGGGATGAAGAGAAGAATTGATAACTATCCCAAGATAGTAGTTCGGATTATCTTATAAATGAAAAATTTCAAGAATGAAATTAGATCATACAAATAAGGTGTTAAGATCTTGCTGAGTGGTAAGGCACTATCGTGTCTCTAGATCGTTTTAATGAATTCTGGTGGTTTATCGAGTTCATGTAGGAAATTAATCTGAACATAACCCTAGTACAACTATTCTCAGTATTTGAAAATTTTAAGTCGAATATAGATAGTCAGACTATATTCCACTGTCCCTAGGTTAAATATAGGTGACTAGTCTATATTTAGCCAAGGTTCGATAAAATTTTCAAATACCTAAATTAGGTATACTTGTGATATGTCCGTTGCTTTCGGGAAACTGTCCACTAAACAAAGGCGATGTCAAACCCTTCAATTGCAAGTCCCGGCCATACAAGACTTGTAACCTATGTTTTCACATTCTATTGCATAGAAGATAGTACGGGTAGGTACGTGTGGAAAGGAAGTTTTAAGTAGTTCTAAAATAGAACATACTTGGCTAGGATCACAAACTTTTAACAATGAAGGTTTCAGAAGAAAACTTTGATGAATGTAGAGAAAGTTCAGCTTTTGTCGATGATGGATTAGTTTGTCCTTTAGAAATCTCATATTTCTTATTTGGAAATCGATAGATTGTGATGGGTTTTTGATATCATATGAAATGATATTGATGAGGTGGTGGAATAATTCCAGAGACCATTGCACAAATCACAATGTCTCGGAAGTAGATTAGACCATTGTGCAATTCACAATGTCTGGGAAGTAGGTTAAACCATTGTGTGACTCAAAACATTTGAGAAATGATTAAGACCATTGTATAATACAATGTCTTGGAAAATAGGAAAGACCATTACAATCAGTTACAATGTCTTGGACATAAAATGTTGGAGTAGGAACATGATTGGGAGAATCTGGTTGTGTCGTAATGCCCTAGAATAGGCATACGCAGATATGTTTAGATAAATGATTGAAAATAAACCGAGTTTATATATCAATATACTAATATGTTCATGTAGTATAAAATGCTTACGGGGAAATGCTCAATTATGTTTAGGGTACATATATTAATATGCAATTATGTTTGTGTAGCATAAAAATGTCTACGGGGAAATGCTCAAAATGGGTATATATGAATATACTTATATGTTCATGTAGCATAAAATGCTTAATAAGTCCATAATCGTCTGGAGGATTGAAGACACGAAGATCGGAAGGCTATAAAATGTTTTTGCTTGTAGTGTAGTTATAGTTTAGGTCTCAATTAGACCCGTTTCTTTATAACCATGGCTCTGGTACCAATCTGTAACACCCCCAATTCATGGTTGCAGCGGAATTCAAACTGGGTGTTACTCGACGGCACAATAGTCACAATAATAGAAAACGAACTCCAATTGAGTCGTTTTAAAAGATTTATCATTCAAATTGTATAAATATCAGAGATTACAAAATGAGGTCCCAAATGATTCCATGTTTACAATTCACATTAAATGAGTTTTCGAATGATAATAAAATTTATAGCCTTCTTGAGTATCCGTGCCCTTCCGTGCCATCCTTGATCGTCATGAACCTGAAATACATGCTTGAGAGGTCAACACAAAGGTTGAGTGATATTCATAGAGTTTGTTTAATGTTTGAACACAATGTGTTGGTAGTTAAATCGTTGAACACAATAATCGTAGTGTGAGCTATAGACTCACACTCATAGTTAGAAAACAAAGATGGGCTACGTTGTTATATGCCCGGAAAGGTTATTAATTCACTAAGCTTATGACACCAAAACGTTAACGTGTACCAATATCGATCGACAGATTTATCCCGGTAGGTACTTTGCCGTCATACCTAATGTCTCAAATACTAATGCATTTGTTTGAACTTAGTCAAAACAAATGGGATTCGTCAATCCCAATAGGCCTATTCACAATATTCGCGCTCACTTGCAAGTAACCCTCGCAAGTGATTAAATGGTTCATAATAAGGGATCTTGGTTTGGAAAGGATGTTACTTAGTGATAATAAAACATAGTCGAATAGCATACAGTAGAAAGCATTGTGTTCGAGTAGAAAAATAGTAGCATGTATTCCCCCCAAGGGTTTGTAAAATAGTTAAACAATAGAAAGTGGGGCTATGAACTCACCTTGAGTTGGATGATGTATAATGAGAATGATGGATATGCCGTAAGAACTTCTACGAGCAACCTAGAATAATTTTTGCAACTTAGGTTTGGAATAATGTCTAAGGAAACATAAACATGCCAATATATATGTCTTGCACTTAGTCCATGATGTGGTACTTTGTTTAGTGTAAGTATATGAAAAGAAATGATTCATGAAACATGTATGTTTTATATATCGTTTACTACCGTTCGGGCCGACATAATTCAGAAGTCATGTAGTAAACGTTCGAGGAGCCAGGACACTTTAATTCGTAAATCCACAACTCATCTCGACGGCTTACATAATGAACTCCTCACATGAGGCTCCCTACTATTGTAGTAGTTGATAAAGTATATATATATAAGTTTTGATCCGAAAAGTTACATGTCCGATATTTGAATAAACTTAGGAAAGTTTATCTTTACATGAAGATTGTTATTAGGGTAAGTTTCTTATAACTTGTATCTCATGGTTCTTTTAGATGAAGTAGATCCAAATTGTATGTTTAAGTTATCGTTAAATCTTTAGTTCATGTATTTGCCTTGGTAAGTTTATATGGTCGTTAGCTCATGTTTTCGCCTTGGTATGTTGATATGGTCATTTAGCCATGACCTTTGGTCATTGTTCCATGGTCTTGAGACTCAACCTTGGCTCTAGCCATGGTTGTGGTCTTGGCTTTAGGTCATTAGACCTCTTGGTCTTAGTAAACCATAACCTTTATATAATGACTTTGGTCTAAAAATGGGCTGTTAAGAATTTGAAGAAAATATCACTCGGAAAGCGTTTTCAGGGCTCGAGCTTCTTTGATCCTGAACGAAAACGTCGTTCCGGACAACTTTCGTGTTTTAACTTTTTGATGAATCAGACCAGAAGGGTGACTTTCAAAATGGCAGAATGCAAAACAGTAGGTATCGGCAGTTTCGGCATTTTGGTTTTGCTAACTTCAAATGGTCATAACTTTTGACTCGTTTGCTCATTTTAGGTGATTCAAGTTGCTATGGTTTCCTTGTTAAGTCCTCTACTACAATATGTAATTGTCTAATATCATTTATATACTTTTTTGGTCGGATTTTTCCATGGAAGTCACTAGTTTACTTGTTTGAATAACATAGGTTAACATATATATATATATATATCAATACTTGTTTTACCCATTTTTAAACATCATGAACATAATCACAAGACAAAATATAGCATGAATGATATGTAAATAACATGATAATGATATTTAACAAGAAGCATGTTAGGGTTTGGCTTACAACTTTTGGCTTTCTACAAGAAAGGAAGTTAACATGTAAGGAAATGGACTTTGATAGACTTTAGCTTCAACCCACTTCACTTCAAGCAATCTTTCTACACTTGTATTCTTGAAAGAGAGATGATGAAAGTTGAGGTGACTTGAGTGGATTCAAACTCAAGAGAAATCACCAAAGTATATGAGGTTATGGAAGTAGTTTGATGAATCAAAACCAAACTAGAGTTTATGTGTTGTTATGCTCTTGATCTCTTGGATAATACTTGAATAAAGAGTGTTTGTGTTTGTTTTGTGTTATGAACGACTAAAAGAGGGGTAGGAGGGTTATATAGGGCCTTGAGGAGGTGCTAGGAAGGTGTTAGGAAGGTGTAGTGAGGAGGTGCAAGAGTTGGGATATTTTAGAAGCTTATTGAAGAAGTTTAGACACATGCATGCTTCCTAGAGCCTAAGGATTGAAATCAAGCCACATGGGTGATGAATCCCCCCCCCCTATAGTCGGCCAAGGCTGGTCTAGGGTGACTAGATGAGTAGTCATGGTCTTATCTAAGTTACGGAGTGAGTTTTGGTTCCGGTAATCGCTAACGGTAAGTCGTTAAGTCATGAAACTTAAAATCAGGTATCCTAAAAATATGAAACTTATAAATACGTTAGAACTTATTAATATAACCTATCTTAGCATATTTAATGAGTGATAAGTTCTATCGGGTTGCTTAAATGCTGCTAAAACTGGAAACGCGGGTCTAAAACGCGTAATTCGCGTAAAACGCTGAACTGGAAAACGTAAAATTCCAAAACTTTTGGAATTGTCGTAAAATGAGAGAAAATCATATTTCTATTGTTTATAATGTTTTATGGACATATCGGGATGCTGGAATGACGTTTAAACCAAAAAGTAAATCTCGGACACGGTTTCGTGATTTTTGCAGAAATGATCCGACGAGTGTCAAACTCTCAGATTATCATTAAAATAGTTTAACTTACGAGAATATGAAATAAAAATTTCGGGAGTGAATAGAAAAAAGTGAATAGTAAAAATGAATAGTAAAATTTTCCAGGAATAGAAATTAACCTGAAAATGCGAATTGTTACAGCGGCTAGGGTTAGTGTAGAGAGAGAGATGAGATAAAAAGATGAAGGTGATGAGATCGTGTTTGTATTTGGCAGGTTCCACAAGGGCCAATATGTAGTCACTCCTTTTATTTTTATTCTTTTCTTTCTTTTATAATAATAATAATAATGGGGTAGGGAGTAGATGGCCAGTTAAATAAACAATATGACCAAACCCGAAAACCTTTCAAAATATCTCAACATTCTCGAACCAAACTCGTTCCCAATAATTTAATATTCCAAGATACGTTCCATAAATATATAACCTAAATCAGTAAATTCAAAATATTTAAATTTGTTAGGTTATCCTAGTGCCGGAGTCAATGTAGTGCCAAATAATGATCTCAAAAATAACTCATCACGAATGATTCGAACCAAATCATTAATAAATAATCCAATTCCATAAATAACGTACAATTAAAAATCACATTCCAACGTTCATAAAATATCTCGTCACAATAAACTTTTTAAATATTCCAAAATTATAAATTTTAAAGTAATGCGGGTTTTCAAAACGGCTCCCCAATTTGCCAGTTGTCACATCCTCCTAGCATCAGAAGAAACCCGTCCCGGGTTTCACTCGGAACAAACCATCTACGAAGTAAAAAGCTTTGGATATCTCTTTCGAAACTCATCCTCACGTTCCCACGTGAATTCCGGTCCATGCCGCGAATTCCAACGAACTTTGATGAGCGGAATACGACTTCTCTTAAGTCGTTTAATCTCTCTATCCAATATCTCAATCGGCTCTTCCACAAAATTCCAACTCTCATCCACACGAATATCCTTAATTGGTGTAACCGGCGTTTCGTCCGAAAGACACTTCTTCAAATTGCTAACATGAAACACATCATGAACTTTACTCAATTCCGGTGGTAATTCCAACCGATAAACCACAGGCCCAATTCTTTCCAAAATAAGAAATGGTCCATTGTAGCGGGGATTAAGTTTCCCACGTTTCCCAAAATGTATCACACCCTTCCAAAGCGAGACTTTCAGCATCACTTTGTCTCCAACCTGGAATTCTAGGGGTTTACGTCTCTGATCGGCATAACTTTTCTGCCTATCTCTAGCTGCTTGCAATCGATCTCAAATTTGTGTTACTTTCTCAGTAGTCTCCAAAATAAGCTCAGGGCCTGTGAGTTGGCTATCTCCAACTTCAGCCCAACCAATAGGTGAACGAAATTTACGACCATATAAAGCTTCAAACGGTGCAGCTTTAAGACTTGTGTGGTAGCTATTGTTATAGGAGAACTCCGCAAGGGGTAGATATTTCTCCCAGCCTTTACCAAAGTCTATTATGCATGCACGAAGCATATCCTCCAAAGTCTGAATAGTTCTCTCACTTTGACCATCGGTTTGGGGATGATATGAAGTACTCATATCAAGTCTCGTCCCCAAAGCGGTTTGAAGTGATCGCCACAATGCTGACGTAAAGCGGCTGTCGCGATCAGAAATAATCGATATCGGAACTCCATGACGAGAAACAATCTCCTTCACATACAACCTCGTAAGTTTATCAACACTATCATCTTCACTAATCGCCAGGAAATGAGCAGACTTAGTCAATCGATCCACAATTACCCATATAGCGTCACAACCGCTAGCTGTCTTTGGTAATTTGGTAATAAAGTCCATTGTAATCCGCTCCCATTTCCAAACCGGGAGTTCTGGCTGCGTCAATAATCCTGACGGTCGTTGATGTTCGGCCTTAACCTTAGAGCAAGTCAAAAACTTACTAACGTACAATGCTATATCTGCCTTCATATTTGGCCACCAATACAAATTTTTCAAATCCTGGTACATCTTGTCAGACCCAGGATGAATAGAGTATCTTGACTTATGCGACTCGTGCATAATCAACTCTCGAATTCCTCCATACAAAGGTACCCAACTTCGCTCTCCAAAACATAATACTCCATCAGAACGCTTAACAAATTCCTTCTCATTTTCTGCCATCCCAAATATGTTCTCAGCAGGTCAATTTTCTGCTTTCAACGCTTCTGTTTGAGCTTCTAATATTTGAGACGGTAATGGCGATACGATAGTCATTCCTAATGACTTAACTCGTAACGGTGGAATTCTCTCCTTTCGACTAAGAGCATCAGCAACAACGTTTGCTTTACCAGGATGGTAACGAATTTCAAAATCATAATCGCTTAGCAACTCAATCCAACGTCGTTGTCTCATGTTAAGCTCTTTTTGGTTCAAAATGTTTTGCAGACTTTTTTGGTCAGTAAACACTACACACTTGGTTCCATACAAGTAATGTCTCCATATCCTTAAGGCAAAAACCACAGCACCTAACTCCAAATCATGGTTGGTGTAGTTCTTCTCGTGTTTCTTGAGCTGTCGGGAAGCATAAGCTATCACTTTCTCTCGTTGCATTAACACAGCTCCTAAACCTTTATGAGAAGCGTCACAATAGACAACGAAGTCCTCGTCACCTTCAGGTAACGCTAAAATAGGAGCACTACACAACATCTCCTTAAGTAATTGAAATGCTTCCTCTTCCTTATCTCCCCATTCATATTTAACACTCTTTTGAGTCAATTTGGTCAATGGTTTTGCTATCTTCGAAAATCCCTCAATGAATCTTCGGTAATAACCGGCTAATCCCAAAAATTGACGAACTTCTGTTGGGGTTGTCGGTGTAGCCCAACTTTTAATCGCTTCAATCTTAGCAGGATCTACATGAACTCCTTGTCTATCAATCACATGACCCAGAAATTGTACCGTCGGAATCCAAAATTCACATTTGGAGAACTTGGCATACAACTCTCTTTCCTGAGCAATTCTAAGATAAGCCTTAGATGCTCCTCATGCTCTTTCTCACTCTTCGAATAAATTAGAATATCGTCGATGAACACAATCATGAATTTATCTAAGTAAGGCTTACACACCCGATTCATGAGGTCCATGAATACCGCCGGTGCGTTAGTCAACCCAAACGGCATCACCTGAAACTCGTAATGCCCGTAACGGGTTCTGAAAGCTGTTTTCGGAATATCTTCCTCGCGAACTCGAAGCTGATGATATCCCGATCTCAAATCGATCTTTGAATACACACTCGATCCTTGAAGCTGATCGAACAAATCGTCGATCCTTCGTAACGGGTATCTATTTTTCACCGTTAACTTGTTCAACTCTAGATAATCAATACACATACGAAACGATCCATCCTTCTTCTTCATAAATAAGACCGGGGCTCCCCAAGGTGAAGAACTTGGTCTTATAAATCCCTTTTCGGCTAACTCCGCTAATTGTTTCGACAACTCTTCCAATTCAGTAGGTGCAAGACGATAAGGCGCTTATGCCACGGGTGCGGCACCAGGTATCAACTCAATCTGAAACTCTACTCGTCTAGTAGGCGGAATTCCCGGCAATTCATCGGGAAACACATCCGAAAAATCACGAACTATAGGCACATCTCCAATGCACCTTTCCTTCTTCTCCTCCCCTCCTTTCTCAGAAATTTGAGCTAGGAAAAAGCAACATCCTTTTTCCATTAGCTTCGGTAATTTAGTGCAAGATATGACCGCTAATCTAGATGGGCCTCTCAATTCTTTTTGATCTCCTGGTATGTTTAGAATCTCTTTACCGTAAGGCACACGCACGATCTTCTCATCGCAAAGTATATGAGCACGATACTTCGACAACCAATCCATACCAATAATGACATCAAAACTTCCTAACGTGATGGGTAGAAGATCTATATTGAAAGGACGATTCAGAAAGTTTAACGTGCAACCGCGAATGATAGTCCTAATCCTCTCTATGTCTCCATTAGCTAACTCTACATCATAACAAATTCCTAAGGCCATCGGGGGTTTCTCTAGTATGGGTGCAAACTTAGTGGACATAAAACTCTTATCGGCACCAGTATCAAATAGTATCGAAGCATAACGATTATTGAGAAGGAACGTACCAGTAACGACATTCGGATCTTCTCCTCTCTCGTTCCCAAGTGCATACACTCTTCCATGAGCAGTTCCAGCTTCCACACGTTGCCCCCATTATCTTGTCGTCCACGGTTTCCTCCAGCTCCACGGTTTCCATTATTGTACCCATTACCACCCGATCCTTGATTTCCTTGGTTCCACAATTCTCTACACTCACTCCTATAGTGTCCTTTCTTTCCACACCCAAAACAAGTAACATCCGCCTTACTTCTCACTTCAGGAGTAGCTTGAACCATAGCAAGAGGTCGAACCCTACAATCCTTAGATGTGTGGCCTTTCTTTGAGCAGTTCTGGCATATTACACTACACCATCCAGAATGATTCTGGTGGCAACGACCACACTTGGGTGCATCACCATTTTGGTTCCTTTTATCTCCATCTCCCATAGCATAAGCTCTAGTAGTCGTTTCTCGCTTGTTTCGACGATCATTACCCTTAGAATGATTATCCCTCTTCCTCTTTCCATTCTTGTCTTTCTCAGCTTCTTCCAATGCCAACGAATCCATCAATTGTTGAGCAATAGTGATAGCCTCATGAATGTTTGCAGGCTTAGCAGAAATCACATCGTTCCTTGTAGCTACTGGTAACCCATCGGTATACCTCTCAATCCTTTGTGTCTCAGTCCTAACCATATCGGGGCAAAGTAAGGCTAACTCTCTATAACGGCGATTGTAAGTTGCCATATCGGTACCTTTCACCTTATGGTTCCAGAACTCAATCTCCAGCTTCTTAATCTCATTCCTTTGGCAGTAAGTCTGAATCAGCAAAGACTTAAATTGCTCCCAAGTCATAGCATAAGCCACATCACTCCCAACCGAATTACGGTAATTGTTCCACCAAGTTAAAGCTTCATTCTTGAAAGTAAAAGAAGCAAACTTTACCTTCGCATTCTCCGCACAACCACTGACATTAAACACTGACTCAGTCTTCTCTATCCACCTGACCAAGTAGACCACTCCTTTAGTTCCACAAAACTCAATGGGTCCACAAATTTTAAATCCTTGTAGTTACATCCATTAGCACGAACAGGTGGAAATGTTCCAGCAGAATTGTTGGAATGATTTGACTCAGCTAGTAGCTCAGCAACTCGTTGCTCCACAAGTTGATTGATCGTTGCTTGATCCACAGTAGGTGCGTTAAGTGGAACATGATCATTGTCTCCCTGAACATCAACATTTCCATACCTGTTGTTGCGATTGGTGGTGTCCAGGTTATCAGGAGTAGGGGTTTCAACATTTCGAGTAGGACGGCGCCCTCGGCGACCAGGGGTAATCACGGCAGTTCCAGTTCGGGTAGATCTGACAGGGTTTCGTCGTACAGCCATTAATCGAAATCACAATACAAGGTTCATAAGTCTCCAATAACACGTACCATAACGTCCAACAAGAATCCGATTGGTGAAAGTCGAAATACGAACATAATACCAACACAATATCAACCACGCAAATAGGAACACAATTCTCCATGTACGCCAAAAACCGTAGAATATCATACGAAATTACCATTGTCCATACAAGTAGCGATCGATACTTCGTTCCAAAATACCAAAAGACATAATAAATACTAATCGTTCCCTACGAGACGAACATACAATCCGAATAACATGACTTAAGAGATAGAATAACCAGCTCTCCTAACCAAGTACTCCCTGGCTTAGGAAGCAACACAACAACAACACAATTCCAAATCGATCTAGCCATGATGCTGGCGTAGACTCCTTAACTCCAATCCCAAACCATCCAAATTCCTCAATAACGATCCCAGCTCAACACTATGTGTATCTCTGTCCCTCTTGAGGTCCGCAACCTCCTTTTCTAACTCTGTGTTCCTCTGCCACAACTTGCGATCTCCCTCGCGAGCCGTGAGGAAACCTCTCTGCAGACTCTCTATCTGCTCATGTATCTCCATCATACCTCTCCTAATCGCTGTCGTCCTGCCCATGACAGTAGTCAAATCAACTCTCAACTCAGCAACAAACTCAGCAATGAACTCAGCAATAAACTCAGCAATGAACTCAGCAATAAACTCAGCAATAATCATCTCAAGTCGGTCAGACATCCGCGAGATCCTCTCGCCCTGTGCAGTAATCCGAGTCCACATCCTACCAGTCTCACCCAACTCTGCATACTCAGCAGATATCTCAGATGGCGCGTCCGATGCCACGGGACTACCAGGTGGTGAATCAAACAAAAATGGGTGATCAGGTGAAACCGGCTCTAACGGATGTATCGGGGAATCGGGCTTCGCAGAATGATCTGAATGTGCTGGCGACCTATCATCATCAGGCATCTCCTCCTCCTGAGGATCATCATTCTCTTCCTCATCTTGAGGGTTATCATTCTGCTCACCCTCGTACTCCTCCTCATACTCCTCTTCGGAGGGGTACTCCATCAATCGTCATCTCTGAGCAGGTAAACCACGAGGCGATAAAATCGGTGACTTAGGGCGACAAAGGGGACGATAAAGTAATGGCTGAACGCATGACCATCACGTATGGGTCATCAGGGGCCATAGTGATCTACGAGGGGCGACGCGTACTAGCAATAACAATTCTTAATAATAACACATGCAAAGGAGGCTATGATTTGTGACAACGGAGTAGGGTAGGTGTAAGTATTTCAAAACAACTAAACCGCGAACTCAAAATACCATATCAAAAATCAACATATAATTCCCAATCATATATATAAAGAAAGATTTAAAATACCGCATTACTAAAATCATTCATAAAACAATTAAGCCATATAATTCCTCAAAACGCTATATAATTCCTCAAAACGCTATCATATCACTAAATCAATAAATCTCAAATCCTCAAATCATCTCAAGAATCCCATATCTAATAATCATCTCAACATACCTCAATAATAACAATGATGCTTCGGCTTGGCGGGCTGGCGGGCAATGGTCGAGGATCGTTTTCTATAAAAATCGGTTATAGTTTAGGTGTCTATGTACCTAGTTCTCTATAACCTGGCTCGGATACCAATCTGTAACACCCCCAAAAAATTGATACAGCGGAATACTCAACAAGCTTTCGGGGTGCTACGGGGATTGGTATCCATTCAAAGTCATGAAAGAACGAGATAAAGTAAACATAAGAAAAACACAACCAAAACGGGTTTTAAAGTTTACATTTATCCCAAGAACTGTCCAAAGTAAGGCCCAAAGAAATAAACGTAGGTCCACAATAATTTATCAGAGTTTTAGAAAATAGATCCATAAACCAGGTGCCATTGCCAAGCCTCCAATCCAAGCATCCAAGGGCATCACTTAATTAACCTGAGAAAACGTGCTAAAAGTCAGCTTTCGCTGGTGAGATCATAGGTTTAAATTCATAATCAATATAGTGGACATATACGCAAAACGCTTGCTAGCTAGACTAGGCCTCAATCATCCAACCAAAATAATCCAACCAAATCGAATCAACCCTATAGGTGCACACTATAGTCCAAAACCAATCAAATCAATATGCATTCGCAAGGATGCGACATGCCCAACATTCGTAAGGATACGACATGTTCTTGCATTTGTAAGGATACGACATGCGCTGCATTCGTAAGGATACGACATGCTCAACTTACCTAGATCTAGTCTAGGCCTCGTTGTATAGCTTACCTAGTTCTTGACTAGGCCTCGCTCTATAACCAAATCAAATCAATATGCATTCGCAAGGATGCGACATGCCCAAAATTCGTAAGGATACGACATGTTCTTGCATTCGTAAGGATACGACATGCGCTGCATTCATAAGGATACGACATGCGCTAAAACCTACCTAGTTCTATAAGCATAGCAAGTTTTAAAATAAATAAAGCGATAATAGTCCACATAAAACATTTGCACGTTTCTCACCCCAAGTATTGAAAACAAAGTTCAAGAGTAAAAAGTGGGGTTACGACTCACCTCAAGTCCAGAAAATCCTCAAAAGTAATTGATAGATGAAAGACGTAAGCAAACTCAAGTAACGGCAACTGCAGACTCGGCACTTCCTAACAATATCAAACTCGTTCAGAAATCATTTCCTCAAAATCAAATATTCCCATTCCCGAACGTATTCCATTTAACTTTCCAAAAATATCCATTTCTCAAATTATCTTCATATTAATTTGAAATTCGACGTTTGGTATCCATATGGGTGGAGGGTCGACACAACTCAAACCAAGAAGCCACAACGAACGAAATAATAAACCATCTATAGGTCTAATATTAGCCCAACATATTATTTAGATAAATCATCGAAGTTTATCAAATCCGTCGATTTGGTAATCCCCCATATTTATTTACGTAATATATCGTTCCAAGATTATACCCAACCTAAAGCACATAGCACAAAGAATACTATATGGTATATATCGTAGTCCAATAAATTCCCTATATATATCGTCAAATTGGCCAAATTCGTCAATTTAGCCAACTCCACGACTTATATAGTAAATTTATTATCCTAATACACGTACCACAACCTATGGGCGTCGTGGGATACGATGCCCATTAATATACTCATTTTATATAGCCAAATAACTCGATTTAACCCGTCGATTAAATAAGTTAGTTAGTTATAGAAAATGTTTATATTAATCGTCATATATCCGTGACAACACAAAAGTCAAACAATAAAGTCCACTTGGACTTAAGTAACCACAACTCGTATAACTCGATATTTTACCAAATTTATAAAAGTCATCATGTTTTTATTTATTACTTACCCGACGTATTAGTTCTTGACATTATTTATAGTTATTATTTATAATAATACTCCGACATTTATTGCACTATTCGCATAGTATAATAATTATCGTTATATTATTATAACATTTACTCGTGATCGTTTTATTATTAATATACGCATTTATATATATATATATATATATATATATATATATATATATATATATATATATATATATATATATATATATATATATATATATATGTACGTTTATCACGTCTATATACGTATATGAACGATTATATTATCAATAATATTATTACGAGTATTATTTTTAATGTTTGATTTTAAATATTTATCGAGTCATAAGAATTTGGTCACATATCCGAGTCATTACTCTCGGCTCATAGTCCAAGTCCACAAATAATAATCAAGTCATGAATAAATAACAACTCCATCCAAATCAATCCCAATTCCACGTGCTACAACATTAGGGTCCGACTACGGCACCCGACTAACCTATCTCCGTCATCTAATTGACCGTCTCACAATCGGTCCCCAATACCACTTCGTCAACACCACTCCACAAAATAAATATCCGAAACCAATACCGAGACCACGAGAGTCTCGGCCTCCTTTTCACTCCATACAGTCACAAGCAACAACAATAGTGTAAGCTAATAATAATAACAACAACAGTAGCTGCAAAAACAGTTATATCAACAGCAACCCATCACAATAATAACAACAAGAAGAACATCAGTGGCCAAAGTAAAACACAACAACAACAACCTGAAACAACAACAAGAAAGTCATCCAAATAATATGCATGTTCCGGGTCAATTTTACCAAGTCAACCCATGCCGAGAGACCCACTTGGGTCTCGGCTACACCACGAGTCATGAGGACTCATCCCCAAGACCATCTTGGTCTCGGCTTAGGCTCATGCGAGCACACTCAAAACTGCTAAACGGACCCTCTTGGGTCACGGCACACAAGAACAACAACAACATCAAAAGGGGTCAATCAAATCCAAACCAAAACCAACTCCAATAATCCAAACCCTCGCTAACAATATTACTAATATCAAGACCCATCAACGAAAGCCATACGGCTCGAACCAAAATCAAGCCGTGAGCTACGGCTCACGGTTCACTCGACCTCCTCATGAATTCCACCAACCCGGATACCAAACCCATTCTTATAACAAAAATATTGTTTCCCCATCATTTTTAATCAAGATTTCATAAAAACCCATTAAATCCATCCATGTTTCCACGGATTCGTGACCACTTCGAGGCACACGAGGTGTAAAAAAAATGTTACCTACCTTTTAATAGTTCCAAACTCAAGAATCTTTATACCACAAGTGGTGGTGATGGAGTATTAGGCGGCGTGATTAACCAAATGGGATGTTAGGGGTGTTTGGGGCGCGCGTGATGTATACCAAAAGAAAGAGGATGAAGTGAGGGTTAAGATGGTGGTGGTGGTGTAAGCGTGTGAGTGGTGGTGTAGTGGTGGCGGATACCGGAGTGGGCGGCGGCTAGGGTTAGTGTAGAGAGAGAGATGAGATAAAAAGATGAAGGTGATGAGATTGTGTTTGTGTTTGGCAGGTTCCACAAGGGCCAATATGTAGTCACTCCTTTTATTTTTAATCTTTTCTTTCTTTTATAATAATAATAATAATAATAATAATAATAATGGGGTAGGGAGCAGATGGCCAGTTAAATAAACAATATGACTAAACCCAAAAACCTTTCAAAATATCTCAACATTCTCGAACCAAACTCGTTCTTAATAATTTAAAATTCCAAGATACGTTCCATAAATATATAACCCAAATCGGTAAATTCAAAATATTTAAATTTGTTAGGTTATCCTAGTGTCGGAGTCAATGTAGTGCCAAATAATGATCTCAAAAATAAATTATCACGAATGATTCGAACCAAATCATTAATAAATAATCCAATTCCATAAATAACGTACAATTAAAAATCACATTCCAACGTTCATAAAATATCTCGTCACAATAAACTTTTTAAATATTCCAAAATTATAAATTTTAAAGTAATGCGGGTTTTTAAAACGGCTCCCCAATTTGCCAGTTGTCACACCCCCCCCCCCCCCCCCACCCAAAAAAAAAAAAAAAAAAATGCGGCATCTAGTGTAAATATTATAGGTTTTAGGGGTAATTTAGTTGAGGTTACAAATAAATCTCCTATTCGCATGAAATCTAGTGTAAAGATTGTTCACATCGCATGAAATCTGATTGAGTACTTCATTAATTACAAGGGCGGACCTACGTTGGGGTAGGTGAGGGTCCCGCCTTCCCCCACCCAAAAAAAAATAAAAATAAAAAAAATTGTGGCATCTAGTGTAAATATTATAGGTTTTAGTGGTAATTTATTTGAGGTTACAAATAAATCTCCTATTCGCCCCCCTCCCCCCAAAAAAAAGTTTTAGTTCCGCCACTATTTTATTATATATGTAATTAGTTATCTGAGAATCTGAGATGGGACACAAAGCTGTCTTTTAATGATTGAGGTGTACGCAAAATAGTAGAGTGACTAAAACCGTTAATTTGTTTATATACGTTTATTCATGGTTAATTTACTTATATTGGTTCGTCACACACTCTTTTCAGCTCTTGCAGAGAGATTTTCATCATGAAGCTTGATAATGTGTAATCATCAAACTGTACAAACACAAGCAAACAACTTTAATGTGTTGAGATTTGAGAAATCAGGATATCCAAGAACATCACTTGAAGCCAATATATATGGCAACTCAAATCTCGAAGTCTAAGTAAGTTAGTTTGCTTGTCGGTTATTTTCTTTATTGAAATTTATATGTTGTATTTTGAGCATATGTCTGTCCATGCTGAGTGATTTGCAAAGTGGTTTCTGAATTAAGATTAGATCAACTAAACCAAGTAGCTTACTTTATTAATTAGCTTGCCAACACAAAAGTATTTCGCACGTTCTGATAGGTGTTGTGTGATTAGATGCTATATTGTTTGTGGTTTTTTTCGTTGATATGCCTCAAGACATGGAAAATATACACATGCTACGCAATTACAATGATTTAGTATGTACAAATAAGTAAGTTTGCCTTAATCAATACATTAGTTGAAATATTATAAATTGTTATTACGTCCCATTAAACCTTCAAAAAACCAAAGAAAGAGTGATTGAATTACATCCCATTGTCATGTCAACGTACCAGGATATGTAATTCTGACATTCTTTTAGCTGTGTAGTGTTTTCCGTTTTGATGGTTATATCAGTATAGGGGGGGGGGGGGGGGGGGGGGGGATACTATCAATCTTGGAGATATGATGGTTCTAGGAGGGGTTTTTGTTTTGGGAGACCCTGTCACTAGTCATGTCGAGAGCCTCCAGGACCGTGACTACGCTTTATTAAATTTAAATAAAGCTTACAAACACATGACTAGAGGTCCTTGCTTGGAAGACCGAGTTTAAGAACAATCAAGACGTTCATGAACACAAGCCGTGCATAGCACTTTGGTTGTCTAAGTATCTCTTTCCGTCTATGAACAACACAGTCCTACTGTTGGAGACTTTTGAGTTGGCTATTCTTTTAGCAAGAGGCCGGAAAATGGTGTTAATTTTACAAAGTTGTTTTTGCTAATGCTTGGAGCACTAGGTGACGTTCTGCATTACAGGTATGTGTTATAGCAAAATCCTAGTCACATTAGATTTTTTATACCATAAGATGAACCATGTAAAATTCTACAAAAACATGCTCAGTTATACTCTGGTGATATAGGCATAACCAGACTCGGAAAAAAAAATCCTATGACGAGCATTATTGAGAACCCCATTTTGGGTGTTTTTTTCTTGCTTATAAGGAGCGGTAACACGTGCTTTTAAATCTCAATGAAGCGCGGTCTATTACTAAACTCGTTCAAATACCTAATTTTGGATCTTCATTTATGTTTTCATATGCACTTAAACATTAGGATCTTCATTTAGGAGACTTTAAGTTTTAGTAAATTTAATTTCTCAACCCTTAATTTCATTTACGTCAATCTAGGCCTTCCACTTGTGAACTTGATTTTTATAGAAAATCATATATGGATTTTCTATTAATATACTTTTGATTACAAATTATTTTAAATACAAAACAATGATTAAATTCTAGTATTGTGAATTTAATACGTGACTTCTTCAAAACCAATATCATTAAAAGTAGTAAATGCAACTTACACTATAGTATTAAGTAGTATATGGATCGACCTAATTAAAAGTTTTGTTAATTAACAACTCCTAATCTCAATTTTAAAGGGAATGTTTGATCTCTAAGACATCCGAAAAGGAAAAGTGTTTCAATTTTCATGGGACAAAGCGAGCAAGTGTATGCAAAATGAAGAGCTTTTGAGGACCATAGAAAGTCAAATACAAGACAATAGATTACAACTTCAAATTTGATGAGCATTTTGGCCGGATAATTGGTAAAATAATAAAAGTAGAAAAATCAAAGAGGGGTCAGACTATTGCAAAGATCAAATATAAAAATAAATACAATAAAAGGAAATTCAAAATTAAAGGAAGTACATTACATGTATTCAAAATACATAATTTGGGATCTTCATTTATGTTTTTGAATGTACTAAAACATTTAGGATCTTCATTTTGAAGACTTTAAGTTTTAGTAAAATTAATTTCTCAACCCTTTATTTCATTTACGTCAATCCATGCCTTCCATTTGTGAACTTGATTTTTATAGAAGATCATATATGATTTTTCTATTAATATGTTTTTGGTTACAAGTTATTTTTAATTCAAAACAATGGCTAAATTTAAGTAGCATTGAATATTTAAAACTAGACTTTTTTTTCATTAGAAGTAGTACATATGGAGCTTACACAATAGTATCAAGTAGTTTGTGCACCGAATTAAAACTTTTGTTAATTAACAACTTCTAATCTCAATCTTAAAAGTTTACGAGAAAATAAATGTTTGATCTCTAAGACATTCCAAAAGGAAAAGTGTTTCAATTTTCATGGGAAAAGCCCTATGCAAAATGAAAAGCTTTTGTGGACCATAGAAAGTCAAATACATGACATTAGATTACAACTTCGAATTTTCATGGGAAATTTGATGAAGCAATAAATATAGAAAAATCAAAAAGCCTTTTATGGGTTGGACAATTGCAAAGATCAAATATAAATGCATTACATATATTCAAATACATAAATTATATTACAAATATCAAGGCATAATATTCTATTAATACTTTAAATGCATTACATTATATTACAAACAAGGTATGATGTCTGTATTCAACTATATGCATATATTCTCATCTAGTTCATTGATCAAATCATGATGTCAACTGTATTTGTCAAATGAGTAAAATGATAAGTGGGAATACAAACTACGAGAAGCTATCATTTCTCATTTCAAATTTATATGCATAGCATTAGATTAAAATCTCAATTATCTATGACCAGATTATTGGTAATCAAATATATAAAACTATAAAAATCAAAAGACTTTTCTAACTTGGACAATTTAATAAGAGTTTTTCCAAAAAGGTCCTAAGCCTAGCGATATCATAATAGTTTAGCAAAAGGTTGTGTGTTCAAGTTACAACTAAAAAATATAAAATATATGTGTTTTAAAAGGTGTATAGTGGGGCCAGGTGGGAGTATCTTTACATTAAAAAAAATGTCATTAAGAGTTTTGGTTTTTATATATTTATGTTTTCTTTCCATACCAAATAATCTTGTCATGAATGTTTCATTAAAGTTGAATTTTGTCATGCTAGGTATTTCAAACTTTTCATAGTCTTTTATATGTATGCAAAAAAATGTCTTACCTTCATCCTAATAAGATTTTTTTTGCTTATATCCATTATTAGTTATTAATATATATTAGACATATAGTTCCACAAAATCCTTAGCACTGTTCACTTTTTTCTAATATTTTTCTCACATTTCATGTCCAAAACAGTTAGTCATATTATATTATATGTAATATGATACAATATGTCAAGTATTGCATGTTACATGTTACACTATGTTATGAGTATTATTTCAAAACAAGTTATATTTAGTATGCTTATACCTCTTAAGGTTGACTGTTGGTAGTCCTTAAATGCATATTATGTCACTATGAGTACGATTATGATGGGCATTTATTAAATTAGTGAAGTATGTAAACCAAAAATTCTAAACTCCTATTTAAACCACTTGCTAGTTCTAGCTCCACATTGCAAGTTCTATTCTTCCTTGAATCAAATAAATTCTCTCCTTTTTCTGGTCTTTTGCTTTTGATTTTGCTAGAGATGTCGATCGACGCTGAAGTCGTAGAAAGGAAAGTTGTGACTCTAACGAGTCGGAAAGTTGTGACTCCAACAAGTCGCAAGCAACGAATAGATCACTTTCTTCAACCAATTATGTCCATTAATGCCCCACCCCCAGCCCGTCCTGCTAAACCTACCTTTAGCATTTCCTCTATTGCTACAAATCTAAAAAAAGTCAAATTCATCGGGTGGGTTAGCCCACACCAGAAGTGGGAAGATTGGGTTAAGACCATGAAAGTAGCACATAATCCTGTGTGGAAGAGGGCTGGAATTCATGATGCTATTATAAATTCCACACTCAAGATACCCCAAAATAAGAATCTTATTTTTTGGTTTGCTGAAAAGTGGTCCCCCAAAACTAATACATTTATACTTCCATGGGGGGAAATAACGATTACTCTAGAAGATATGATGGTTCTGGGAGGACTCTCAGTTCTGGGAGACTCTGTCACCAATCATGTCGAGACCCCCCAGGATCATAACGCTTTATGTCAGTTAAATAATGCTTACAAAAAATTGATTGCAAGTCCTTCAAGAAAGGCCTCCTTCAATGCTTGGATGACCGAGTTTAAGAACAATCAAAATGTTCATGAACACGAAGCGTTCATAGCACTTTGGTTGTCTAAATATCTCTTTCCGTCTGTGAGAGACACGATCCTGCCGGACACTTTTGTGTTGGCTATTCATTTAGCAAGAGGCCGGAAAATGGCTTTAGCACCCGCTGTCCTTGCAACTCTCTATAGGGATTTGCACGTCTTACAAAACACAATTTTGGAACTCCAACAAGGAGAAACAAGAAGAGTTTTGCAGCAAGTATCTTCCCCAATGTATTACATCCAGGCTTGGGTATTGGAAAGGTTTCCACGTGTGAGGCCTGATCATGGTATGCTTGACATTCGAGATGATGAAACTAGATTGGCCAGATGGGCTAAGTTAGGTCAAAAGAGTACTGATTACGCCACCCTGGAGTCGGGTATATGTGGGGAACATTTTGTGTGGCGGCCTTATGTCAAGGATACAAATCATTTCATTGCCCACACAATTTATAAAAGAAAGGGGTCGATTGAAAAAATCGGTAATGAAGAAGTTGAATCATTTGCTCGGTGCATTAGGATTTCTAGGTTAGTTGGGTTGGATATTAGTCAAAACTACTTTCCTCATCGGGTATATAAGCAATTTGGGTATAATCAAGATATCCCATCAGATGTTATTTATCTAGAGAGCAATGAAGATGCTTGGGATGACTACGCTACACCGTTGGAGAATGAGTATATATACCTCCCGTCAAGACAGTTTGAAGGCCATGTGACTGTCAGGTATGAGGAATGGTGGAAAAGTGAGCCCATTGCTATTCATCAAGACAACCGTGTCCCTCTTCCCCTAAAAAGAAAGCGTTGTACAAGAATGATACTAATTTAGCTTCTTTTTTCTAGGATTTTATAGCTTGTACTGCCGTAAAGTTGTGGCTTTAATTTCCCTTCCTATTTTATCGTTTCAAATGAATCTCATGTTTCCTTGATGGTACAATTTGTGATGATTGTAGGATAGCACTAAACTTCCTGCATTTACTTATGTTTGCAAAAATTACATCTTGATCATTGTTTTAATTTTTAATGTCGTTTCGTTCACTTTTCATAAGACGTCTTCTAAACAACATATTTAGATGCCAAATCAAGCTCTTCATTCATTAGTCCTTTGGTTATATTTTAAATAAAGAAATCATCCGTGTTTTTTGGGTAAAGGGCCTTCACCCTTGTTATCCTCATAGGTCTATGGACTATGGATACCGATAGATTTACCGGTATGCATATTTGCATATTTCTTTTTAACAGACTTCTCTACTTTAGTGTTACAACAAAAGTTTCATTTAAATATTGATTATTAGCTTTTAAATAGATCTTCTATTAGTGGGTCAATTTGGGAGTTACTGTGCAAGCCGCTCACATGAAATCTTATTGTGTTCATTTATTAGCTATATTTATGTGTATTGATATTTGAAATGTTATAGTTTCTGTATATTTAAAGACATCTAAACCAAACACTACGGTGGACGTTAACGGTGATGAGATAGCAAGTTTCGTGCTACAAGTATCTGAAATTTGGGGTCAACAGTTGGAGCCAGCGAAAGTTCTGGGTACTGAATCTTTAAGTTTATATGATGAATCTGATTACATTTTTCTGCTAAATGTGATTATGTAATAAAAGGTACACATAAGTGCCTTAAGCAGACTATAATAGTTAAAATCTGTTACTAAGTACTTTATATTTGTTCCGTCCACTCATACTAAAAAGGATACTCTTATTCCTTAGGCAGAAAAAAAGTCATTTTGCTGATTGTCATTGCAGTTGCAGTTCACTCATACTAAAAAGGATACCCAATTTAACATGATAGAAAACGTGCCCATTCACATAGATAAATTAATATCGGTTGATTCACGTAACCAAAGCTCCATCATTTCATGTCTCTTAAAGGTCCTAACATATCCAGGAAGCCACTCTTCAGATCAATGTATCTGTATTATACAGTTTTATGGGTTTGTAGCGATAATGCATCTACTGTAGTGGTGCACAAAGCCGACCTAGGCCCAGGAGTTCAGTTAGTTATGTATCATAACCTTATTCTGTTGTCACATTTGCAGACTATCCGTTTTGAGTTTGCTTCCTCTTATTCATTTTGCCAAAAATCCCTTAGGCTCAAATTTAAAAAGTATAATTTTTTATGCAAAAATGTTAAATTTATGTGCAAAAATATTAGATTGATGTAATAATAAGTTTTATATGAAAATGTTAAAATGCGAATGGGTTACAAAATGCCCGACAGGATACAAAACCGTCTTTTTAAATGATTGAGATGTACACAAAATAGTACAATGAATAAAACCCTTAAGTTGTTAATTCGTATTTACTCATGTTTGTTAATTTACTACTACACAAAAATCTCATTAGGTACGGTTTTAAAGGCTATTTGATACGGTTTTAAAACCGTACCAAATGTTAGCGTACCAAAAAATAAAATATTTTCTGGTACGATTTTAAAACCGTACCAGAAAATGATTATTTGGTATAGTTTTCTTTCTAACCGTAGCAAATTATCTTTGATAAACAGGCTATCATATTTTTCTTTTTTGGTACGGTTTTTTAATAAACCGCACCAAAATCTGTTTTTAAAAAAATAAATAAATAAATTCATTTTGCTTTTCAAAAACCTATAACCAAACACTACCACAATATCTTTCGCAGCAGACCCGAACATTGTAGCATGCACAAACAATATTCAGCAAACTTACCATTCTATATAAACATCAACCAACGCAACAATATGAATTAGACAAAAGTGTTATCCATTACAATTGTTTAAATGTCATCATCACAAAAATATAAAACCTTAACTATTGAAGAGCCGTCGTATCTAAAGGAGTAACTACAACCCTATAAAACTAGTTCAACGTCAAAAGAGCCACTTGGTCGATCTCCAGCGGTTCTAGACAGCATGTATCATCCCAAAGCTATAAAAACAAATATAGATATATATTAGTCATATTAATTCGCAATAATACCAGCGGTTTTTGTCCAGTGTTGCTATTGATTTCTAATATGACTTGCATGTTCAAGTGTATAATGACTTCTTGTAGCCGTACCAAGTCAAAAACCATAAGATGACATATCAAATTAAACACAATAGGCAATTTCCAAGTATGTGTATATGGTGAATAAAAATATGATAACTCGGATGTCACAAGTTGATACTAATGCAGAATTACAACAAGAAAGAAACACATATATGCATTTATTACAGTTTTTAACCCAAACATGAAACTAATAATATAACTATGTGTACATTTCAGTATGAGAAAAATGAAATAATAAAACTCTTATCATCAATAACTATGTGTACATTTCAGTATGAGAAAAACGAAATAATAAAACTCTTATCATCAATAACTATGTGTACATTTCAGAAAATTGTGCTAAAAGTGAATACTATTATTTCAGTAGCAACTAATTTTCCCAAACAAGCTACAACTGTTTCAGGATTAACAACCCTAGTGACAGTAAGTTTCCCATCATCAAGTGCTATTGACTCAACACCATTGATACTGCCTACTGCCTTGATCACCTTTCGTTTTTCTCTATCACCACTAGTTATTATTCAGCTATAATTCACTACTACATAATTGGGTTTAGAGACCCCTTCATTAAGACCCTTTCTAAGAAAAAAAGGTCTCAATTAATGTTTTCCGCCTGCCCAAAAATATCAAGACCGGTATTAAAGAAAAAACCCATGTAATCAATTAGAAAGTTAACTTAGGGTTTAACATATAACAATAATGCACTAAAGATGAGTGCATACACGAAAGGCTAAGGCAATTTGGGTGTACATTTAAGTGGGGTGTAACAAATTCTTCCTTTAAGTAAAATGCTTAAAGTTAGAAACGAAAAGATAGGCTCGGAGGGGTGTACTAGGGGTTTCGTGTACTAAAAATGAGTACAACGCTAAGGTGTGGGAAAAATTAATTGACTTAACTAGCCAAGTAATATGACATAAATGGTCAAGTAATTATAATACGGGTTTAACACAATGGTGATCCTAATGCCTCTTATCATGTAGTAAATCCTACCACACGAACGTAGTCTCACTAGCAGTCTCGGGATGCATCACTAACGCAAGTTCTAGAATCTAAATGCTACCGGTACACTCATAAGCACTAATAGTAAATGCTTTTCCTATCAAATCTAAAGGCGAACCTCACATATTTGGGTGGAAATTTTTTCTGAATGATACGGTTATGTGCTAGTCATACAATCTCCTATCCATGAGACGCTTGCTATGGCTAAAGTTTCACTCCTAAATGTTGTAAAAAAAAATTTAATTTGGCGCTAAAATTGCACTAACAAGTATTTCTCATAGTTTTATTATACATCTACTATCAAACAAACAAACTCAAGCGAAAGTGTATCTGTAAGGTATCATCATTTTACCCTCCCTTTACACTTAAGATGAACATTGTCCCCAATGTTCAAGTAAAGAATGTAAAAGTGAAAAAGTAAAAAGAATGAAATCAAATACTCCCCTGATTCGCTCGGTATGGATAATAAGGTGGCCAGGTTAGATCTTCCTCCAAGAAAATGAACAATCAAAGCTTCCCTTCCGGAATAATAATCATCTTCTTGTCATACATAACCTGTAAATCCTGAGAAAACAGACAAGGCAACCTCGCATAAAATTGGCGGCAATCTACATAAGTTACTAAATCCTAGAAAACAAAATAAGATATAATGCTTGTGGAATCATGTTTGCAGATTTCCTGGAGATTATAAAACTTAATAATTCAACAAAAACTTTAAAACTCCGTTAGAAAAACAAAACTGGTAAAATTTCCAGATTTTTACACGTGACGCCATCAAGAGCAAGCTCATGACGCCGTCAGAAATGACCTGCAGTTAAGACTAGGCCAAACAACAAAATAAAGTATTTCCATTTTTTTAGTTTTGAAACATGATCTACCAACAATAAAAATAAAGCATGCATACGGAAGCAAATAACAAACAAACAAAATAAAAATCACACAAAATATGGGTTGCCTCCCAAGAAGCGCTTTTCTTTATTTACGAGTCTTGTAGCTAGACTCAAGGTCATGGGTTACTGTGTATCGCTTATGCTCACATAACCAAGCGTGAGCCATCTAATGGTCGCCTCATCTTTCTTATAATCATCTCCTAACTCTAAACATCCGCGATAGTATCTTTTATTCTTTTCATGAGTATATTTAAGCCCTTTTTCTCTTATCATCCTCACTTAGCAGTTCTATGGGCGGATACCTACTACACTTCTCCATGGAAAAATCCTTGAACCTAGGGTGTACACGGGGCATTTGGTAGGCAAAATCTTCATCCCCATCCGAGAATGTAATTAACCCTTCCATAAGTTTTTCATCAAGGATGGTCAACCTTTTGAAAGGTTTTCCAAACATAACTTATGTTAACTTACTATCAATAAATTCTCCTAGTTTCTCCATAACCATAAACTCAACAAGATAAACAAAGCTTCCTACAAACACATGCAATGACATTGCCCTAGAAATAACATTATCTCCATTGTATTCTAACTCATCTAACATGATTTTATTATATTCATTACGCGAGATTATGTTCATTGGGAGAGATGAGTTAAGGTAGGCATTAAAGCTCCTAAATCCAATCTTACAAGGAAATTGCATATTGAATGAATTATCACTCTCAATCCTTGTTCTAGGGTCGACATACCTAAGAGGGTTCACTTCATCTTCCATCCTATCCTCATTAATCACATCACCATCATCTAGATCCTCATCGGAGTCTGAATAGTAAAAAGAACTAGCCCTATGGTCATCATCGTGGTCAGACTCCTCCATTTCAGAATTATTGTCAAAGTGGTGGTTCGGCTATAGGTTAGGTGGGTTCTCATTTTCCACTAAAGGGATTTGGGAGGGCATTTGGAAAATCCTACGACGAAAAACACGAATAACAAGAATCAAACGATCAATGTTATTGTCATCCATCGATATAGTTTACGAACAAAGGAAACAAAGAAATAAGATAGACTAAAGAGAACCTAAAAATAAAAATAAAATCTTACTAGAAAGGAATCTAGCAAGTAGACCTAATAAAAAGAGATTCTAACCTAGACAATAACTATTCCCCGGGCAGCAGCGCCAAAAACTTGATGCGTAGATATTGCACCAGGCTTTACCTCTCAAGGGATCTTGAGAAGCTTGCAACCCCCACCAGGCAGTGTACCTGATCGATGTAGTATAGTATAATGACAAGTACCAGGGGATTGATCGTTCAGCTAGGAATAGTGTCGCTAGGATTAGAAAACCTAAATACTAGATCTAGAGATGAGGGATGATTCTTTTTGTATTTTTTATGTTTTTAGGAAAGCAAGTAAAAATCTCGGGTTTGAAGGATTTGGGCGGAATTAGTTGCTAATCAACTAACCCAATACTAAAGATGCAATCAAAATAAAATACTAAAATGAAAATAAAACTAAATTAAACTAAAGTTGTGAGCAATATGTGAGAGAAATGTGTTTACTTAGATTTCACTACTCCCTAGATAACTTTTACACGTTAATTACTTATTATAGTTGCGTGGATGACGGATTGTATTCCTTAATACCATTCATGGGGTGGCGTACTTACTTCCCCAATCCAATGAGTTCCTACTTCATTCCTATGTCGAGCCTGCAAGAAGCTCCTAACATGGGACCATTAGAATTTACTCATGTATTAAATACAACCAATAAAACCTAGTACACATCGGTTCATGTTTCCTAAGACGTTCAAGCATGGTACCAATTAGAGATCTGCCAGTTTTCTTAAGCCTAACATTGAAATCATTCATCCAATACAACCATAAACAAGTAATCAACACATAATCAACATCTAGGTTTCATTAGATCTAAGCAAACACAAGATAAATCTAGCCTAGCATGGTGGAATCAAGACAAGCACAAGATATAGACAACCAACACATAGACATATTGATTGAATTAAGAGAAGACTTATCTCAATAACACATGTAAGGATTCAAGGGTTGAAAACCCTTGAAAAGCTGTAAAATTGGTACAAGGTTCGGCCCTAGGGTTTCTCCACACAAGTTCCTTTTTAATGAATGAAAATTAGAAAACTATATATAGATATTAGGAGGTGACGGCGTTAAGAACAAAGGTGTGACGCCGTCATCTCGCCGCCAAATAAATCCTCGGACTGCCTAGATCTACATCTGACGCCGTCATGTAGTCCTCTTTTGCAGGCCGTCACACATTTAACTCTTGACGCTCTACTTGTGACGCCTTCATGATTGTACTGGGTCGTCATGGTATTTACTCTTGACGCCGTCAGGAATGTCTTCTTGATGCCGTCATACATTGTTCTGAGTATGGAAAATTAAGTCTTTGGCGTTTTCTTCACTTTTATGCTCCAAAAACGTCCGAATTGCTTCCTTTTCCAGATTTCACTCCCAAAGTACCTAAAATCACAAAAGGAACGATTTAGGATAATATTTGATTAAATAAATTCAATTCCGGGCTTAAATGACCCCCTAAAAAAAGATCATTTTTCGCCTCATCAGGCATCCTATATGTGATTTTATCGGTTTCATTAGAAAATTGAACTGGTCCTTCTAAACGGTCGTATTTTAACTTGGACACCTCAACAAATGGCTTACCTAACACAACATGAGATAAGCTACAATATATAACACTAGCCAAGTCTCTACAACCATAAAATCAATGATATAGGTGAAGTTCCCGACTAAAATATGTAGATCCTTAATTCTACTGACAAAATTACAAATCTCACCGGGGTAATCGGGGTCTCTCCTAGGTCCAAGTCGAGTGTTCATGATATCGTTGTAGACACTTGAAGACATGATGTTGATTGGGGATTCAAAATCAATGTAAGCTTGCTAAACATACTTATATCTAATCATACATGGTATCTTCACATTCCTAGGACTGTCTCTCTTTATCTTAGAGTCAATTTTAACGGAAGGGGGTTGAGGATTCTCAATAAGGTTGTTATAGTAAGCGATCTCCTCCTTAGTGGGATATAAATTGAAATAATCATCTAGTTCTGGGTCTATCTCCCCTTCCTCAAGTCCCTCAACAACTTCTACTATCTCAAGATCATTAGGTTTTGGGTTCTCAACTTAGTATATGGCGGTTGCTAAGTCGTTTAGTCCATGATCAAGCTCAATATCAATTAACCTATTGAGCTCCCTAAGCTCCCTAATCTCATCCTCGATTTGACTACGCAACAAAGCTACTTCGGCAAGCGTAAGGGGTGGATTCGCGTTTTCCATAATGGCAAACGGAGTAATCAATGGACAGGTTTTTACGAACAAAGTCACAAAGAAATAAGATAGGCTAAAGAAAACCTATATAAAAATAAATAAAAATCTCACTAGAAAGGAACCTAATGAGTAGACCTAATAAAAATAAATTTCAACCTAAGCAATAACTATTCCCCGGCAGCGGCGCCAAAAATTTGATGCGTGGATTGCGTCTACGCAAAAGGTTTTACTTCTCAAGGGATCTTGTGAAGCTTGCAATCCCCACCAGGCAGTATACCTGACCGTTGTAGTATAGTAAAGTGGCAAGTAGCGGGGGATTGATTGTTCTCTCGGGGAATAGTGTTGTTAGGATTGAAACTAATCTAACTAGGTCTAGAGGTGAGGGATGATTCTTTTTGTATTTTTATATTTTTAGGAAAGCAAGTAAAATATCTCAGGTATTGGAAGAGTGAGCGGAATTAGTTGCTAGTCAACTAACCCAAATAACTACTTAAAACAATAAAATAAATTACATAAAATAAATTGAGAAAACTACAGATATGGGAAAGGTGTGTTTACTTAGACTTCACTACTCCCTAATTATCTTTTATTGATTAATTGGTATGTCACAATTGCATAGATGACGGGTTGCATTCCTTAATACCAGTCGTGGGGCTGTGTACGATCTTCCCCAACTCTATAAGCTTCTACCTCTTCCTATGGCGACACGTTTAGTATCATAACCATGGCATCATTAATAGTCACTTATGCATTTAATAAAACCATTAAACTCATAGTACACATCCGATTATGTTTCTTAAGACGTTCAAGCATGTTACCATATAGGAGATTAGCCAGTTTTCTTAAGCCTAACGCGAAAGTCAATCACCCACAACATTTAATAATGACAAACCAACAATCAATAATCAATAACTAGGTTTCATTAGATCCAAGCAAACACAAGTAATATAAGCTAACATGTTAAAAGAAAGAAAAGCATACGATATAATCAAACAATACACAGACATATTGAATGATTAAGGGATCACTTATCTTCAATTAAACATGGAAGAAAAGAGGGTTTGAAACCCCAAAATAGCTGCAAAAGTCGACTAGGGTTCCTACCCTAAGTTCCCTACCAAAAGTTCTCTCACTAATGAATGAAAAATCCAAAAATATATATAGATTTACATGTCTGACGGCGTCACCTTTTGATGGCTGACGTCGTCAGCTCGCCGTCATTAGGATTCCTTGACTTCCAATCCAATATGCTTGACGTCGTCCCCTTGTGAAAAGTATAGGCCATCATGACTTGTGGTAAAGCGTGACGCCGTCACGTTATAGATCTCCAAAAACCTTCTGGCGCGTCAAATGCAATTAATTTCCCACCTCTATTAAAGGGTGATGCCATCAGCCTGTAAAGGGTGACGTCGTCAGGTACTGTTCCAGCATAATTTCTTGACATTGTTGTTTTCTTCACTATTTTGCTCCAATAACGTCCAAAATGCTTCCTTTTACAGAATTCCTCTCAAAAGTGACAAAAGAAACGATTTAAGGCAATATTTGATCATATTATCACGACTTAGGGCTTAAATGACCCCTTAAAAGCGTAACACTTTTCGCCTTATCAAGCCATTCGATTCCCCTTGAAACATTAACAAAGGTCTATTTTGATGTTGTCATTTTCACAACCACTTGACTATTTGGAGATCTCGTAATAGAGTTTGTCTTGATCTGAAGCCGCCACGCAAAGACACTCTAATGGAAGAGATAAAGATCTTATCTCATTCGTGGATTTGTCACCGGAATAAGAGTTTAAATCCTATTTGGCTAGCCTGGTTTTGCTTGTATTAAAACATTGTAGTCCTTCATTATTTTTCTAGCTTCATGCTAGATATTTTTCAATAAAATTTTCTGATGTTCAAAAAAAAAAAAATGTCTCTCTACAATAATGATCCGTTTTCAACAACCTCCTCAACATATCGCAACTAAACTCATCATCTTCGTCAAAACCTTTGACACCTTCATCCACACAATCAATATCATCACATTCTCGCTTTTCCGGGTTCAGTAGCTCTATGCAGCCCGACACACCCGAGCAACTTTGTCATCATCAACAATACTTTCAACAACAACAAATTTTTAATCAACAATTCTAAAACTTACACTAGAATCCACAACCACCACAACCATAATCATCATATGTGACTCTGGTGGTGGAGGGTTTTCGTAGGCTAAGAGCCTGAGCATTCTCTCATTGTCCCATTTCAAGCTCGATTGTCCCAACCGAGTTTGTCTTAGGATCTTTCTTTTGAGGTCTCACAAGGTGCCTAGGGTTCTTGGAGGCCTTAGATATGCGACTAATGTATGAGAGTCCTCCTATTATATATGCCCTCTTTGGTCGCGGAGGAGGTTAGGATTGGCCTAAGAGATGACCATAGTCGATCCACAAGTCGGCTAAGCCTAGTCGACTTGTACATTTTTATACTCTCCTAACTTGTATATGTTCGTAGCCTTAGTTCTACCTGTGTAGTACCGGTGGATACCTGACACAATCTAAGCTGTGATTCTTCCTTAAGAAACCCAAATATGTTCCTTTAGCATCAAGAATATCAATAAGACAATTATGTGTTGATCAAGAAGGTTGCGGAGCCTTTACACCCGGTGAATATATTACTACAAAAAGTGTTTTAAGTACATTGATGCGGATGAATCCCACATCTTAGCCCGCTACATAGGCGGTAAAGCTAACATAATAAGAATTTCAGTTTATTTGCAGTTAAATCTTCATGTTCATAATCATCATATGAATCTTCTATTGGTTATGCTCAGTAACTATACGGCCAGAAATACGTGAGCATATTGGGGGCACACATGTATACACCTCGAGAACGTTTAATTAATATAATTAATGTATTTATATTATATATGTTAAGTATATTAAGTTAATGACGAAATGACTAACGATCGTTAATTATACTGTTAGACGTTATAACTAACTAATAGACATTTAAATAACTAGTAACTGACTAGTTATTTTGTGTCATATATCACACTCTCGAAACATGAGAGGTGTTATATGTAGGTCACTCGAATATTAGAGGGGAAGAGGGGTTAATGTTTAGCTTGGAGGTTAAGTTAAGATTATGCTATCTAAGGAACCCTTAGGTTCATTATTTACTAATCCTTGATAACCTAAAGCAAACACAAAAACCCTAATTATCCCCTAGATACCATAACCGATTGTCTCACCCCTAATCACTTAGGGTTTCAACGATCAACATCAAGAAAGCAAAACTGAGCTAGTTTTGTGCTTTGTTCATGATATGTACTAGCATACACCGTTCTTCTATAACGTGTAGTGTGTGCATTCCTTAGAGGTGAGTTACTTTAGTCACTGAAAAGGTTTCGTGAAGATCAAGACAAGATCACTTGTCTTAGTAATTCAAGTGATAAAAGGTTATCTATACTACATATAATAGAGGAAGCACTCTCTCACCAAAAATTTCAGATTTACAAAATATGATGCATGATTTACAACACTTTAAAGCAACCAATTTTCTTAATTACAACAACCAAAACATGGTGTACAACAAAAAATAGCAAGAACCCAAATTCAGACCAAAATTCATCAATTCTACATTAATAGCATTAAAAACACCCCTACACAAAAAATTACAAGTATTTAAGCACAATGTACAATAGTTGCAACCCTCCATTAAACCCTTCCATATTAAGACACAGCATTTAATCACCCCCTTCACCAAAATGTACAAACATTTTAACACAATGTACCATGAACCTCACATCACTCCTCAACTTACAATTTATCCTATACAAATTCGAAGAAAGAAAGGTACAAAATCACGGATCTTCTCTTTTACACACTCAAAAAGTTATTATAATAACAAAGAGTATTTGAGATATCACCATAGATCTTTTAGAAGCATAGCTCTTTTGTTTAATATCCAAAAATTAAAAGAAAGAACAAAACACATCGTGTTTCATTCCTATCTTTTTTTCGGCTAGACTTAAATGAAAAACAAAAGTGAAACATACAAGATTTAAACAAACCACAGCAAACCCCCATCTTTCTCAAAAAAATCAAATGAAAAAATAAAAAAAGAAAAAAAATAAAAAATAAAAAAGAACAAGATCTCGGGTTAGGTGTTCGAAACAATCAACGATTTTTAAAGATCCAACAAAACCCTTCACTGATCTTGAAAAAACGAAACTCTAAACCACCTACCGTTCGCGACTCACAAACAAGATTCCAAGAAGTTGTTGTTCTTTATTTTCACGGGTCAACGATAAGAAATACAAGGTTACTTATTGTGTTTTTATTCAGATTTGAAGACAAGAAACGAGAATCACAAGAGCGAGTTTGTGTTTGTTGTTTGGATTAAAGAACACATGAATTTTGGGGCTGGCATTTTCGGTGTTAAAGATTAGTATAGATGAGATTGTGTTTGTTTTGTAGAAGGACCATGGTGGCTGAGAAGAGAGATTTAATATTTTTAGGGTTAAGAGTATTTGTAGGTTAATAAGAAAACAAGTATAGGTGTGTTATGGGTCAATTAAAAGTTCAAAAATGTTTATAGTGAACAAAACTGTTAATAATATAAACTTTAAGATGTGTATAATTGCTAATTTATTTCATAACGTGGTGCAATTCAATATTGTGCAAATATTATAAAACAGATTATCATATTTTTCTTTGAAATATCACTTTCTTCAAATGTTGAGAGTTAAAAGTGATGTTGTTTCGGAACGTAAATTATCATATTAGTGATGACTTGGTGTAAAAGTTTACACAATATAAAATGTAATGAAATAATTTTATTAATATCTAAAGTTATTCTAGCGTAAAATGATTGTTATCGCTAAAGCTATTGCCACGAAATATGTATGATCAAAAAAAGTTACTCGCTAAATATATTATTTACAGGGTACCCGCCGCCGCAACGCGTGGGTACCCTGCTAGTTAACTTTATGTGTTTATATGTGTTAATTCGTATACATCAAACGGGATCCTTTTGGACACTTTTCTGCTACATTTACTCATCTTTTAATTGGTAATATGATTATGAAATCCCAACATCTTCATCATAATCCTCCTTCCAACGCTTATATAGGCTCTTGTTCCCACTACCACTTCCACCCTTCGACTTTTTTGAAGCCATGAAGTTAGCAGTTTCGTCATACACTTTATATGTATTAGTTGTTTATATCACTGATTCTACATGGTGTTTATCAGGTTGTGGTTTAGTCTGTACGGAGATGGAGAAACAAAGTATGGTATTATTCTTCGGATTCTATGGACGCGATAAAGACGAAGGATATATTCCCGACCATTCAAAGATTTTCGCTAGGGATGTAAACTAACCGACAAACACGAACGAAGTCTTGTTCATGTCCGTTCGTTTAATTTTAACCAGACAAATAAACGGACACGAACGCTTAAACAGACGAATTTTCTTGTTCATGTTCGTTTATTAAGAAAATGAATTGTTCATGTTCGTTCATTAAGACACTAAACGAACGCTTAAACAGTGCCTTTGTTAGATGTTAATTACTTGATTTTGTTAACTTTCATTAGAATAATCTTTGGTGAAGCAACGGAACTATGGTAATTATGGTGGGGGAGAGAAAGGTTAAATGTGGCTTTGGGTAATATTCGATTTTATTATTATTATTATTATTATTATTATTATTATTATTATTATTATTATTATTATTATTATTTTATGGTTACTTAAGAAACTGTATTAAAAAAGAAAAACATTTGGTACGGTTCGTAAATAAACCATAGCAAATGACTTTTATTTGGTACAAATAACCGTATAAAAAAAACAATGACTACACACAAACCGTACCAAATAAATCTTTTTAGGTACGGTTTCTTTGCGAACCGTATCAAATAACATGTTTTTTATATTTTGGTATGGTTTTCTCTCAAACCGTATCAAAAAGGCGTGCCAAAAAATGTTTTGTGTAATAGTATACTTATATTGGTTCATCGTACTTTCTTTTCTGTTCTTGTAAAGAGTTATTTTTCATGGAGCTAGATAATGTGTAATCATCAAACGCTGTCGCAAACACGCACAAGCAACTTTAACGTGTTGAGAATTCAGAAAGTTCGAGATCAGCACTTGAAGTTACGTAATAGACAATTCATATCCGAAAGTCTAGGTAAGTTAGTTTTCCTGTTAGTAGTTTTCTCTATTGAAATTTATATGTTGTAATTTAAGTATATGTCTGTCTATGCATAGATATTTGCAAAACAATAGATTATTGTCAAAATACTAGACTAAACCAAGTAGCTTAACAGAATGTGTTTCGTTCATTCATAGGCATTGTGTCATGAGATGCTATATTACTTTTGAGGTTTTCTTCGTTGATATACCTGAAGACATGGATAATATACTCGATAGTGTAACATATAACATGCAACGTTAACATATCGTAAAATGTTACATATTCACTATGTTTTATTTTAAGAGACCACATTACTATTTTAGTTAGTCTTGCATTTGGTATCCCACACTATCGGAATCATACTATGACTATGAAAGTTATTAAAAGTGTTTGTTTAAGATGAAAGGGCCCACCACTATGGTAATGAATGATAGAAATGTTCTATACTCCATATACCTCAAAAGGGTAGGGAATGAATCTTTCATACCGAGAGGCCCACCACTACCATCAAAATCATTCCCATTGTGATTCATGGCGGCATACCAAACGCATCTTTAAAAAAGTTGTACACTTGCAACAAAAACATAATACTAGTTTACTATTTTACCTATTTTACCCTAAAATACTTTTCATATTATGATATATGCATATAATTGTGGTGTTAATTGCATATAGGTGAAAAATGATATTTTGTTAATTTGTATCTACATTTCTTACAGATTATAAAGTAGAGAAATTTGTTTGCGGATCATTAAAATAAAAGGTTTTTCTAACGAGTGCTCTTAGAACGTTAGTACATTACTTAAGGTGCAATAATTTAACTCACACTTACCTTTTCAATTGAAGAATGCATATAATACATACTAATTGAACTTAAAAGTTATCTTAAAGGAAATACATTTATATTCTGAAATACATAGCATTATATTACAATTTTAAATGAGTATCATTATGTTAGAGCATTTATGATCAATTGTAATATAATGCTATGTATTTGATAATATATAGGCATTTGCTTTAAGATAATTTTTAAGTTAGTATCTATTGTATGCATTTATAAATTGAAAAGGTAAAGCATCTTAACCAATGTTTTAAGGACACTCGTTAAATAAACCTTTTAATTTAAGTGTCCGTAAATAAATTTATCTACTTAACAATATCTTATCTTACTATTTTATAAAGCATTTAGCATTTTTCGAGTATTTAATGCTTTAAAATTCAGCAATACATCTATATAAGCTAAATGTACAATTAATTTAAACACACTTTCCTAACATTAAATACCTTAAAAAACTTAATTTTCAACAATACAAGTATTCATTCAATGTTTACAATTCAGTGATGCATGCATAATTAATATGCATTCTTAAAACACTCATTTAATGATAAATACAATTATTAAAATACATAATACAAGTCATGCAAGCTTATAATTAGTGATACTTAAAAAAACCCTCTTTCAATGAAAAAATATAATTAAAAGAACACATTATACAAAGCAAGTAAACTACTAAACACAAAAACAAACAAATAAAATGGGGAAATTATTAAAAAGGGTATCATACTTGCCATGGTTTCGTTTTCAGGGCAGCGAACAATTTTTTTTACTTTCGAAGGTAATTTTCTTTCAAAGCATCCTCTTTAGGATATTATGTGACATTTTTGTCCTTCAGGAAAAAAAATCTATTAGCTAAGAAGGGTAAAAATGTCCAGAAATTTTGCAAAATACCTTAAAGAGGATAAATATGAAAGAAAATTACCCTCAAAAGTAAAAAAAGTTGTTCACTACCCTGAAGACGAAACCATCGCAAGTATAATACTTTATTTAATAATTTGCCCAATAAAATAATATAAACTAAGCAAAGTTTCATCAAACTTTTGTCATTGCTTATAGTCCCTAAAAGAAAAAAACTAATTAGTAAAACTATTGTCAAAAATAGTACAAATAAAATAAATTATCAACCAAAAAAATTAAATTACAAGGTATCCGCAGTAGCATTGTGTGGGAAACCTGCTAGTGTGTAATAAATGTAGATACAAATTAAAAGAATAACATTTTTACCTATGCAATTAATACCTCAATTAAATGCATAAGTTATAATATAAAAAGTATTTAAGGGTAAAATAGGTAAAGTGGTAAACTATTATGTTATTCATTTTCAAGTGTAAAACTTTTTTTAACAAACTAAAATAGTAATGTGGACACTTAAAATAAAATATGTGAGTATGTAATATGTTACAATATGTTGTATGTTATATGTTACGCTATGTTATCTACATTATTTTAAAATATGTGATATGCAATATGATTGTACCTATTCAGTACTTAAATGCTTATTATGTAATTGTTAGTTTTTCTTTTTACCTAAATTGGGCATTTACTATCTTCTTTTGCTAAAGGGTTTTTCCGGTAAATTTATTACTCCAAAAAAAACGTTTAAATTTAACGGATATGGGTGAAATCCCACATCTCAGACTGTTACGTAGGCGGTGATGCTAACATAACAAGCAAACTACTTCAATGACCGAAGTAACAACTATAACTAGATTACATTTGACTCAAATGACTCAAAACATAACATACAACTTCTTCCGCCCGCGAAACTTGATATCTCAAGCGTCACAGAAAGCCAATTGATCTTCGATTAGATCATGAGCATTGCACTCATCATCAACATCATATGAATCATATGGATCATCATCCTTAGTTTTATACCATCGTTCGTAAAAGCTCTTTGTCCCGTATCCACTAATCCTTGACTTAGAAGCCATAAAAGTCCCAGTTTTGTCATAAACATGTTCCATTTCACCCTCACTATCCTCTTCAGCATTAAAACTCAAAGTACTTGGTTGAGTGCTTGTTCCCACATGTTTCACTGTCATTGGATTACCATCATCACCCACTAGCATGAAATTCCCCTCGAGCATTAGTTTTTCAATACCTTGAAGTTTTCTAGCTAAGGAAGTTTGTGTAACACCTGTTTCTCGGATACAAATAGGCCCCACGCTAGATGAAAATGGACTAAGGACTTAACGTGATTGACTAGTCAAACCCGATAGTCAACCTAATAGTGAATGAATGTGTTATAAATTTATGGAAAGTATTATGTGGCACAACTAGAATGGAAGTAGACTTAAGGGGATTAAGTTGTCATATCCTAAATGTGTTAGAAGTTTATATGTGGCCAAAGTAGAAGGAAAGAGACTAGAGGGACCATTCTTGCCATAGGCCCAAACTTGTGTGTAACACCCCCAAAATCAGGTCCAAAGCAAGCATACATGTCACTGGGGTGCTACTATATTAGTATCATAATACAAGGCACAAGGAACCGACTTAACTTACCCGTTTTATAATAAAACTCATTACCAAATACATTAAGTTTACAACGTTTATATTATATTGCAGAAACACCTTCCAAATCGCAACATTATGATTAGATAAAACGAGCATGTACTGTAACACCGCAATTTTCACAAATCGCAACGGAACTAGATCTGGGGTATTACTTCATGGATCACACTCACAATAATAGAAAACGACTCGAAAAGATACAGTTTTAGAAAATGAGTTATCATTCATTAAAATATGAAAGTTTTCATAAAGAGGAGGTCCCATAAATCTATGTGAAATGTAGTGTTTTGAATGATAACAAGTTCGAAAGTCCTCCAAGTTCAGTGCCACTTCGTGCCATAGGTCCATAACGAGCTAAGTTACCTAGGATACATGTTTAAAAGTCAACACTAGGGTTGAGTGAGAGTCATAGGTTTAAGTGGTAGTGTGAATACAAGTTCCACAAGGTTCAGTTGTTACACCCTTCATGGAAAATGTTGTGTTCATGATAATTTTAATGCATTTACAATTATCATGAAAGTAGTGTTATTGCACTAAGCTCAGGACACCGCACGTTAACATGCTAGGTCATGGGGCACTACAGACCCTTACATGACGGGACGTAATAAGGATTAACTTGCCAAGGTTAATCCTTCCAGGTGTTTTCAAATATAGTGCTTATTGCTACCCGGCTGGGCAAACCAATGGGAGTTGTCAAACTCCAAACAGATCTATTCACTATATTCGCGTTCACTCGCAAGTGATGATGGTTCATGATAGTTGTGTAAAGTAAATGGAGGCATAGAAGGTACTTGTGCAATAAACAAAGAAAAAAACTTGTATTCGGTTTAAAACATGTATCCCCCTCACAGGGTTTGTAAACCATTTAAAAAGCGAGGCTATGAAAACTCAACTAGGCTTAGAGAATTCTGATTGATGTAAAAAGTGACTCAAATATTAAATTGATTACTCACGTATCCTGGGGGTAGTGTAGGTATGTGTATGTTAACTCCTACTTATCCTATTTAGGTTTCCTAAGCAATCACCCATAGGGTTTCTAAATTTAGTTTCAACGTAACACTGTTCGAGCCAACATAATCCAGAGGTATATAACCCCTCACATGAAGCTCCCTAGTATTGTATTACGTTGCTTAGTACTTAGATTATAGATATAACATAACACTGTTCGGGCGATCATAATCCAGAGGTATATAACCCCTCACATGAAGCTCCCTAGTATTGTGTTATGTTGATAAGTAAAAAAGATAGGTTTTTATCTTTATAATAAAATAGTTCATTTATACCCTTAAGTTTTACAATTTGACACCATATACCCTAACTTAATAACTTTTACGAAACTAGCCCTTAACGGTAATAACTATTTATTTTTTAATCCTTAAACTATATAAATTTACAAAGTAGGTCCTTATACTTAATACTTTTAAGAAATGACAGAATTTACCCTTGTACTTATTAGTTTTCAAAAGTTACATTTTATACCCTTAACTTATAAACTTTTTATATTAACTGTATATATACTAAACCTTAGGTTTTAATACTTTAAAAAATAGACCGTTATAGTTATAACTTTATAAAAATGACATTTTCAGTCCCTCTAGTTATTATTTTCAGAAATTTTACATATATACCCCTATGCATGGAAATATTGGCAAAACTAGTCCTAAAACCATACAAACTATATTTTTATGAAACAAAAGAGTTTATAAGCTTATGTCTTATTAATATTAGCCTAATTAAGTTGCCTAAAGTAGCTTATAGCTTATGGTAAGGGCTTAAATCATGTAAACATGAATTCGAAATAAATTAGGGTTTTAAAATGAAAACCATAGAAAAAAAATGATCAAGGATTAGGCAAGGGTTCCTAGGTGATCTAATACTCCTTATAACTATCCTAGGACTTTACTAAAGCTTATTGAACTAGTTTAAAGGCTTACCTGATTGAAAATGAGGCTAATGAGGGTGTTAGGGTTTTCTCGGTGGAAAATTAATTCGACAAGGTCTCAAGACTTGATTCCTTCGAATCTTAGGTCTTCTATGTGACTATTAGTAGCTAGGAGGTAGGCTAGCGGTGGTGTTTGGTGGTGATTAGGCCGCCGGTGGAGGTGGTGATAAGTAGGTGCATCACCTACTTGTAAGCTACTATGGTGGTGTATGGTTGGGTGCTAGGTTGTGACAAGGAGGAGGTAAGGTGCTAGGGTGGTTGTTTGAGGTGCTTGAGGTACTTAGGGTACTTAAAGTTTAGGTTAGAACTAGTTTAGGTTTAGTTTAGGCTTAATCTAGCTTAAGATGTGATTAGGGTCTAGCTTAGGTTTTAGTGCCTAGATTAGGGTCCTATGAGTGTTTATTTACTAGGATTAAGGCTTAGGAAGCTTATACTAGGTGGTTGTACTTGTACTAAAGAATCGGGAAAGTTTATACCTAATTTTGGGACCTAAATGACCTAATTAGGGTTTTGTGCTTAAGAAACTTGTACCTAAGCTCTAAGGGGTTGTACTAGGGTTTAGGTGGACTAAGATATCCTAAAGTTGCTAAGATAACTTACACATAAGCCTTGAACACTTTCAAACTAGTTTAGATAAGAAATTAGGTTTTTAGAGATAACCGTAAACACTTAGGGCTTATTTAGTGTTTGTTTTAGTATTATGATAGATATAGTATATTAGAGTGAAAGATTACTTATTATAATGATGTTTAGTTATTAGACTTGACATACTAGGAATTTATATGATGTAGATATAAAGATATTTGGCTTAGGTGGATACGTGAGCAGGTATAGGGAGTCATGTATGCAATGAGAATGAAATAAAAGCAAAAATTTACCTGTAAAAAAACCTGATATAGGTATTGTAGTGGAAATGACATTGATGAAAATTATGGTTAGTTACATGTACTCTCCCCCAAAACAGTTATAAAACCAGTAAAAAGTAGGGTCCATGAACTCACCTTAGCCACAGCAAAGCAATACCACAACTGGCATCTAGAGTTAATCACAATGGTATCCGGAGACAGGAACAACAGTACTCACAGGTACAAGCACAATGGTACGAGATCAACACAACCTAATACGTATACAGTTATCTCAAAACACGTCTTGCACAATAATTAAGTCTACAAGAGACAACATATCGTAGTTTTCATGGATTATTCATATCATTACTCATTACAATTTAGTATTAATGTTTCGTGTGGTGTGGTAAGAAAACATAGAATTAAAACACAACTCACGCCAAGGAGGAAAGAGACAACAACATAGTCGAGAATTACTGACAAGGACTCAAACCAACAAAGACAAATCTAGATATTAACGACAACTAGCTACACTATACAATTAGGTCAATTGGTAAATGTTGGTATTTTCCCCACATTCCCAAACAGCTTAGAAAAGTCATTTAGGTTTATATAATAAAATTTATATAAAATAAAAACATTAGTTTGGAATATTTTATAAAATTCGGCATAGCACGTCCGTTTATTCAACATTCCCCAGTTATGGTGACTTTACCAAATATAATGTTTCACATTTCAATATTTTAATAAATTTCCTGTTTCGTTATCATTCGCGTTTATATTAGTTTTGGGTTATTGAATATTTTATGTTCGGTCCGCGTCTAATATACTAAATCATTTTCAAATTGAACATATTACATCGTCTCAAGTCCCCAAAATGTCCAATATGTCCAATGTCTAATATAGTAAATTCAATAACGATCCATTTGTCCACATAATATTGGTATAAGTCAAACAATAAAAGTTTGTTAAGTGTCCGTATTATCCAACTCCATGCCACAATCCTAAAGTATAATCCGAAACATACCAATCGTCATAAGTATCACCACAAATAAAACACGTTAGTCAAATATATTTGACACAACAATTTGTAATCTATCACACTTGTTATTCTAACTAGACACACCCTTCACATATATTGGTGGGCTTATGAGCCCATTTAAAACCAAACGTGACCCTTAATTTTAGTGGGCTTAGAAGCCCATCTATGTTAAACACAACGCAACCTATTACAGTTTTTGACAATCCGAAATCTAAACTAATAAACAACCTCACCCTTTATACCAACACTAAAGAAATAACCCTACGTTGATTTTCTTTTTGTACCGTGACTCCTAAAGACAACCAAATAAGCTATTGCGAGCTTATTATACTCAAACCAACCATTAAACTTAATCAACCTCAAATGAAACTTTATTACAATTGTGAGCACAACACACCCATGGTGTTGTTAACTGTATCGAGTGTACGTACCCTATGTAGGTGTCCCATGCCGTCTGAGGCTAAACAACAACAAAAACATCAATATCGACCACAATGACAAAAACTAAAAATGACAACATTACCAGGTTGTTCAAATTACACTGAGACAAACTTAGAGCAAGTAAAGCAAATCTAAATCACAATACATAAATCAATATAAGCTGTGAACCAACACCCCTTGGTGCTGTTGTTGACCACGATAGAAATGGACGACAACCCTCTTGGGTGATCTTGGTCGACACGAGGCCAAAACAAAAACTAATATCAACACAACAATTAAACTACCAACTCAAAAATGAAAAACCTTGTAGTGATATGACTTGAACCATATAACAACTCATAGAGTCGACTCGGTCTCGACCAAGTTGACTCGATATGGTACAAAAATCAAACAAACACCCATTTCAAAGTTTTCTTACCACACAACTACATTAACCTGTTTTAATCCGTTTTAATCTATTTTCAATCCACGAAAATGTTTGACAATTGTTATATATACATATACTCGGTTTGAATAAAAGTGAATAACAAAAGGGAATAGACTGTGGATTCAACATACCAAACTGAGAGAGAAAAGAAAAGAGATAAAGAGCCGGAGGTGATGACAACTCGAGTCAAACACGAATCAAAACACTAAAACTACTCATGATATAACCCAAAAACTATTCAAATAACATAGATCTTCAAGTGGTGACAATGGAGATGGTTGTACGAGCGGCAGTTCACTGTGGTGGCGGCGTCAATGTGAAGTGGTGATGTAGCGGCGGTGATGATGGCATTAGGAGGTGGTTAGAGGTAGCGAAATAAGGTGCACGCACAACAAAATAAGGGTGAGTATGAGATAGTGATCACAGTGGTGTGTTTGTTTTTAGGTCGATGAGGGCGGTGACGGTTGGTGATGGTGTTGCAGGAGGCGGCGGCTACAAGTGGGAGAGAAAGAGATAATATGTGTTTTAGTTAGGAGTGAGCAAACAAAACCGAAACCAAACCGAAAAACAAAAAAACCAAACCAAAAAAACCCACTGAAACAAAAAACCGATGGTTCGGTTTTTAATTTTTCAAAAACCAAAATATACGGTTCGGTTTCGGTTTTCATCCAAAACCCGAACCGTAAAAACCGAACCGAACCGATTTTATAATATTATATAATTAATATAATATGAATAAATAACTAAAGACATCAAATTTATAAAAATGAGAAGTCGCGAGAATTTCACAATTGCGCTCAAAATATTAATTCCAATCAAAATGACCATAAATATGCCAAGTATCTCATAATTAATACTAAAACCAAATTAAAGTGTCGGTTCTCCGAATAAATCATATCGGGAATTTTACGGGTTGTCACATTGAGCAAGTAAATATCTAGTGTGTGGAGAGTTCTAGCATTTTCTACCATTTTCTTATGGTATTTTGTGTGTGACGATTTTGGAGAAGAAAAAGAGGGAAAGGGTTAAGCTTGATGTTGAATCCATGAAGAATTTAGGTGTTCTAATCCAAGGATTAAGCCATCACAAGTAAGCAAATCTTATATTGGTTTCATGATGATTATAAACTAGGATTCATAAGGATGATGATGGGTTTTGGTAAACCCTTTTTGGATAGTGTGTTTTAATAAGGAAGTAAGTAATTGTGTGATGTGTTAATAGGTTTGATGCTATAGTGTGAAGAATGATGATGAAGGAAGATGAGGATGATGATGTTGTTATTATTAGGCTTAGCTTGGAAATAAGGTAAGTAAACCGGTCATGATATAATGATTTCTCTACATTATGTGTCTATATGACTTGTTATGCTAAGGTTAATGAATGATTTAGATGTAATTGTTATGTGAAAGTGGCATAAGACTAGTGTTATGACTAGTAAGGAATGGATAGTGTAAGGTGGATTAGAATAAGGAATGATGTTACTAAGCGAAAGCTTACCGGTTAATGTACAATGTTTGTAGGTTCATGTTTATGCAATGGCTTGGATTAATGGTTAAGAAAGAAATGTGCGGTTATTAGAAGACCTTGGTAAGAATGTAGGAGCTAGGTAGAATACCAAGCTCGTGATCAATGTTGATGCCCTGTTTATGGTCAAAAGGTTATATGGTCAATGTTGAGTGTAAAGTTCATGTAATGATATGTTAGAGTCAAGATTGTATAATGGTTTGTCATGTGAATGGATTTTAGTGTCATAGTTATGTTTTTAAACGAGCGTTTGGATTAACATGTAATATTACCCAATTGGGTATTAAACTGGTCAAATGGTCATGAAAACGGTTTAATATGTCAAGTTAATGGTTTTGGGTAAGTTTGGAATGATATTAGTGAGTTAAGGGTCGTATGCTATGAAAATTGATCGGAACGGGTTTAGGCACAAAACCCGTCATTTTGCAAATTACTGCCCCGACGGTTGGGGTAAATGTTTTTGTATAGAAATGATGTTTATGAAATTTGGAAAATTTTGTTAATTTTGAGTATTGAAAGTATGTTTTCAGGAATTAGAACAAGTATAAGTTTTATATAAAATTTTCTGTAGGTGTCATATGAGCATATGTTAATTTTAGCATGGCCATATGGTTGTGTCAGAATTTTAAGTAAGGGGCATATGGTCAGCATATGGCCATATGAAAATTTCAGCATATGGCCATATGCTTCTGTGAGAGTATAAATGGAGTATTTCCTAGACTTTGTCGATTTTTGAAAAAATCATATCTTTTAATAGTAAACTATAAAGTTGTAGATTACTGACTCGTGGATCTACCATAAATATTTCAAGTCCTAATTCATTACGGAGCAGCGGGAATTAATTTTTTAGTGCAACTAGGTCATCCAATCAGCAAACAAAAATAAATCGCGCAAGTGTCAGGTGTCAATTTTATTTAGCGTTTTAGTCCGTATAATCAATTAACTCTTTAATATATGGTAAGAACAAGAGGTTTACAAATTAGTCATGACAAGTGTGCTTGTAGTTGTCATAAGAATCAAATAACCACGTAATTATATTAAAACAAGTAAAAAACGATTATTTAAAGCACGTAAAATAACATCGTTATGACAACTTAAAAAGCCATGACCTATGGTTTTCTTTTACTAAATTTTAAACGCCCTAAGGGTTGATTTTTTCACAAATAATAATCCATTAGGGATCTTTTAAAAATTACCTCAAAGAAAACTTATGAAACAAGCGTTTTAGGTCAATTTTTAAAATTTTTAGTGTAACCCGTAACACCAAACGAAGGCTCGTGATGTCACTGTTGGAATTTTATTAAACTAATAACACTTATTAATATGAGTAAATGCGGCGGATAACCTCCCAAATGGATCCCATTTGGTGAATACGATTAACACATAATTACTAAGATGAATAATCTTCTTGTTCTTCGCTTCTTGCATCTTGATCTTCGTGAAAAAATTATAAATAAACTAAGTTAAGGAGTGTATACACAACACGTTAAACAAGAACGCTAAGATGCTAGTGCTTATTTATGAATGAAACAACAAAACACATTGTTTTATTTTCTTGTTTAAAACCAATCGAAACTCATAGGTTTCTAGAAGCCGTTGATCAAGTTTTTAGGGAATAAGAGATTGTCATGGATTTTCATATCTTTATGTATATTAGTATTTGATTTTGTAAGTAACTAGACGAGTACCCGTGCATAGCAACGGGATTTTATAGCGACAGATAGTTTATTGATAAAAAAAAAGTTTATAGGTTATAAATTAAAAATAATAATTTGAAGATTTGGGAATTAAACATAATGTTTTGAAACCCGGTTCGACCCGGGTGGTTCAACCGGTTGAACCGTTCCGGTTGAAAAATGGGTCGATTTAAACCGGGTCAACTTGCTAGGTTGGGTCGAAAACGGGTCAAATTAAACCGGGTCAACCCACCGGGTTTGAAGCGTCCCGGGTCAACCAGGCTTGTGTTTTAATAGGTTGTATTTAAGTTGGTAGATATGTTTTTAATTGGTTGTACAATATGAATAAATCATTGTACTTTTAAGTAATGGGGTGTTTTAATAAGAGTATTAATTACATTATTTTTCTCTCTCATATGACCAAGTGTTGAAAACTCAACTTTTCACTTTGACTGTTTTTCCTTTATAAGTAGTATAGATATTTAATAAAACTCTTATCAAAACTTGATGTGTGGATTGCATCTACGCAAAAGGTTTTACTTCTCAAGGGATCTTGAGAAGCTTGCAATCCCCACCAGGCAGTGTACCTGACCGTTATAGTATAGTATAGTGGCAAGTAACGAGGGATTGATCGTTCTACTTAGGGAATAGTGTTTGTTATGATTGAAATGGATTAAACTAGATCTAGAATTGAGGGATGATTCTTTTTGTATTTTTATATTTTAAAGAAAGCAAATAAAATGTCTCAGTTTTTGGAAGAGTGGGCGAAATTAGTTGCTAGCCAACTAACCCAATTAACTACAAATGCACATAAAATAAAATAACAAGAAAATAAATTGAGAGACTTCTTATATGGAGAGAAACGTGTTTACTTAGACTTCAATACTCCCTAGTTATCTTTTATTGATTGATAAGTTTGTTACAATTGCGTGGGTTACGACTTGCAATCCTTAATACCAGTCATGGGGTGTGTTGAACCTCCCCATCTCTATAAGCTCTTATCTCTTCCCGTAGCAATACCCAGTATAGCACCACAGGCCTCCTAAGCAGTGGCTTATGCATTAATTACAACCAAATCATTATAGTACAGATCCGATTCATGTTTCCTAAGACGTTCAAGCAGGTTACCATATAGGAGATTAGTTAGTTTTCTTAAGCCTAACATCGACGAGCATTCACCAACAACAATTAATAACAAACCTAACAATAAATAATCAATAACTAGGTTTCATTACATCTAAGCAAACATAAATAAACCTAGCCTAGCACGTTAAAAGAAAGATAAGCATAAGATATGATCAAACAACACATAGACATATTGAATGATTAATGGATCACTTATCTTTAATCAAACATAGAAGATACAAGGGTATGAAACCCTCAAGAAAGTCTGAAAATTGTGCTAGGGTTTATGTGTGTGTTCCACTAAAAAGTTCCTCTCTTCTAATGAACAAAAAATCCAAAACTATATATAGAATTACAAGGCTGACGCCGTCACCTTTTAACGGCTGACGTCGTCAGCTCGCCGCCTTAGGATTTCTTAACGTTCGATCCAAATATCTTGACGACGTACCGTTATGAATAGTTGAGGCCGTCACGTTGTTAGGTATGGCGTGACGGCGTCACGTTGTTGATGAAGCGAAAAATGAACCGTTTTTAAGGGGTCATTTAAGCCCAGAATCGAGATTATTTGATCAAATATTGCCCTAAATCGTTCCTTTTGTCATTTTATGTACATTTGGAGAGAAATCTAGAAAAGGAAGCATTTTGGACATTTTTAGAGCATAAAAGTGAAGAAAATGGCAAAGTCTTAATTTTCCTTGCTGGGAACAGTACCTGACGGCGTCAAGAGTCTCTACATGACGGCGTCAAGAGTTACAAAAGAGATGGATGTGGAAGATACACGTGACGGTCCAGAAGATTTTTAACTATAGGACCTGACAGCGTCACAAAGGTCGTCAGGGTCAAAATACAAGTGACGGCCCAGAGGAATTTTACACATGAAGGCGTCAAGATCAGATCTAGGCAATACGATTTCTATTATGGCAGCGAGTTGACGACGTCACATCTTAACACATGACGCCGTCACCCTGTAAAATCTGTATATAGTTTTCCAAATTTCATTCATTAGTGTGCAACTTTGAGGGAAAAAACCCTAGGTCGAATTTTCCAGCTTTTTCAAGGGTTTCAACCCTTTGAATCTTTCATGTTCAATAAGAGATAAGTATCCTTTCAAATCAATCAATCAATATGTCTATGTGTTGTTTGATTATATCTTACGCTTGTCTTCTATTTAACATGCTAGGCTAGATTTCTTTTGTGTTTGCTTAGATGTAGTGAAACCTAGATGTTGATTCTGGGTTGATTGCTTGTTTATAATTGTTACGGATGATTGTATTCGATGTTAGTCTTAAGAAAATTGGCAGACTTCCATTGGTAACTTGCTTGAACGTCTTAAGAAATATGATCGGAGGTGTACTACGATATTTGGTTGTATTTAATGCGTAGGAGAATTCTAATGATCCCATGTTAGGAGCTTCCAATGGCTCGACATAGGAGTGAAGTAGGATCCTATAGAGTTAGGGAATATTGTACACGGCCCTACAACTAGTATTAAGGAATATGACCCGTCATCCATGCAATTGTAACAAGTAATTAACCTGTAAAAGATATCTAGGGAGTAATGAAACCTAAGTAAACACAACTTTCCTCATTATTGTTACACCACATTAGTTTAATTAGTTTATTTTCATTTCTGTTGTTTTATTTTGATTGAATCTTTAGATAAATTGGGTTAGTTGGCTAGCAACTAATTCCGCCCACTCTTCCAAAACCCGAGATTTTACTTGCTTTTATAAAATATAAAAATACAAAAAGAATTATCCCTCACCTCTAGACTTAATTTAGTAGACTTTCTAATCCTAGCAACACTATTCCTGAGTTGAACGATCAATCCCCCGGTACTTGTCACTATACTATACTACAACGATCAGGTACACTGCCTGGTGGGGGTTGTAAGCTTCTCGAGATCCCTTGAGAGGTAAAACCTGGTGCGATCCTCACGTATCAGTTGTAAAGTCCCAAAAACCTTATGGCGCATCATGTGTATTTAATTTTCCTCCTCTTGTCACAAAGGCTGACGTCGTCAGCCCCTAAAGGGTGACGCCGTCAGGTACTGTTCCAGCTGGATTTCTTGACTTTGTCGTTTTCTTCACCTTTTTGCTCCAAAAACGTACAAAATGCTTCCTTTTCTAGAATTCTTCTCAAAAGTACCTAAAATGACAAAAGGAACGATTTAAGGCAATATTTGATCATATTATTACGAGTTAGGGCTTAAATGACCTCTTAAAAGCGTAACACTTTTCGCTTCATCAAATACCCTTACACTTGAGATTTGCTTGTCCTCAAGCGAATGAGCTTTTATTCTAATCAAAATACAAGTTTGGGGTCATTTAACATTAACATAAAAGTAATTACAACAAATGATCATTCTACCTTAATCAAAATAAGCACGAAAATTATACACTAGCACCTCTCAAATAGTGTTTGGATACTCTCATCTCTCATGTGTTATAACCTATATATAACTAAATGGAAATGGAAAATATCACTCACTACCTATCATAGTAAAATAGGTTACCATAGGCTTTGGAAAGGATCAAAAACCTCCACCACATGGCGTAAGCACCTAGGAAAACTATCAAAGATGTCTTTTAAAAAGGGTTATAATATTAGGTGTAGGGATATGGAAAACACGGTTTGTTGGATAAAGGGATATATTACTAGTGGCAAGTCAATTGTCTTAGTTAATCACATGTACAATGCGGCATTGCTAAGCCAAGACTAGACTCGAATTATGCTAACTATAAAATAACCAAAACTTAAAATAAACAAAGAAGGAAAATGGATGGTAGTCCGTATGTTTTTCTTTTTTTTTCTTTCCTTTTTTTCATATATTTTTTTTATCTATTTTTTTCCATACACTCTTGCCCTACCATCCAAAATAATACATAGGGGAATTACGTTCCCCTTACACTTGAACTTTTACATGAATCAAAACTAACGACTCGAATTAAGATAATCAAAAAACTTGTAGTACTTTAAAACATTTGCGCACATATGGGGGTAATAATTTGATGTTCTTCCCCATAACTCCATAACAATAGTACTTTACCCATGAGTCCCAATCGTCCCAAAACAATATGTACAAGATATGACTTGACATAATTAACAAATGGTTTAAACATGTAACAATAATGCACTAAAGATAAGTGCATACAAGGAAGGCTAAGGCTATTATGGTGTATGTGGACGTATGGTCCGGACTGGGCCAGGAATGGGCCAGGCCCGGGTAGCCAGCGGCCCACTTTACGCACTTTGTGGATGTATGGTCCGGACTGGGCCAGGAATGGGCCAAGCCCGGGTAGCCAGCGGCCCACACTATGCGTTAACCCTAATCCATGCCCTATAAATACATGGATGAGATCTCTTTATTGGATACGATACAACAGGTTATCCTAAACCTAATAAATATTATATGCTCCGCGCATCATATACTAACTTGACCGTCGGAGGTGGATCCCGGGGCTACGACCTCGGGTCCACTCCTAACGGGTTCTCTTTGTTGACAGGTCTATTTAGGGCTTATGAAGACGACTAACGGCCCAAGGAGAGTCGTTGAATAAGTCCGCGCCAGATTATGCATCAACAAGTTGGCGCCATCCGTGGGACCCGGCTACAACAAGTGTCGTGCTCTCACCGGACTAGAACGCAACCATCGTTGCACCGATATACAACTACACGTATGCGGTAACTTTATTCTTTGTACGCAGTACACAAATCAAAAATAAACAACTACAAGTTGCAATCTCGTATTTTTTGGTCAAACATATTAAACAACATTAAAGAATTATATTTAGTTTGATCTGTCGCATGCGTACAATATCTTTTGGTACATATCTTTTTAGACTAGAATGACGTATACAACTACACGTTGTATATGCTATCTTTGTTGGCAGATTATCTAGTTGTATATGCTATCTTTTATATATTTAAAAGATTTTACGCAAAGATGTGCACGTATTATATTATCTTTTAATTATTCAAAAGATTTTACATAAATCTTTAACTTTGATAAACACGATTTTATCTATCGCTATGAGCGTACTACGTCCGCACGATCGGACCTACTTTATATTTTTATTTTGGTAAACACGATTTTACCTATAGCCATGCGCTATGCCCGCACGATCGGACATATTTTATCTTTTAGCCGCGAAAAAGAACAGTGGCGATAAATCTACCCGCGTTAGTCCATGCGTTCGGAAATCTTCGCAGATTGGCGTCATGCGCGCACTGTCATGTACAGGCACCACGATGCTAGTCAATCGCCATGAGCGCACTGCACTGTTACATACAGGCACTGGACGAAAGCCGTGGTCAACTGCGATCATCCAAAAACGTTAGAGTCTATGCGGTCACGATAAATCTATCTGCGTCTGTGCGTGCAACAGAAATTACTAGTCGCGGTCATGGTACATCCATCCGCGCCATTCTTTAAAAAATAAAAAAAAAAATAAAAAAAAAAAAAAAAAAAAAAAAAAAAATCAATCAATCGCCATGCGCGCATTCCTTTTATTTATTAGCTACGCGCTACCTTCTCTTATGTAGTTTGTAAAACCTCACGATAGGTGTAATTCGCACTACTACTTCTTTTATATATTTTTTATATGCTATGTGCTATATTTTTGCTACGCGCTAATCTTTTACTTCATTAAGTTTTATATGTCGCGATTCGCGGCATATACTTTTAATGTTTGCATTAAGTGTTTTTTCAGGATAAATTAAGTTTAATGCTCCTACACGAGTAGCACCATCAAACTTGGGGGGCTACCAGGGTATATAATACCACTGTTGGCGCACGCGTCACGCAGGTATATTTGGAAGCAGATCGTACGTAAGAGGTACTGCAGACCCGGTACAAAGACGAATTTAAATATTCGCACCATCTTACCGCAGGGGAGACGTTCTCTGTCGGTTGTAAAGACGAATGTAATGTTCGCGCACAGCGCGCATAGCGCGCACCTTTGTCGCGAACAACGCGCGCACTTTTGTCGCGGACAACGCGCACTTCTGCCACAGAAGTACGTCTTCTGTCGCACCATGTTGCATCGCTACTGGTACAAAAGGTACGCCCTTACCCAGGATACAGCATGAGGAATCCACCTTCACCACGGACACCTTCACCATTGTGAGACAATCACAATCGTAATCCCGATGCGCATTATCGCATGGGGACTGCGCAGTATGATCCGTCCCTCACGCACACATGAACCCAGTGCGTACCGTCGCATTTGGTTGATTGTGCCTATGCGGCCATAAACAGAACTTAAGTTTAGCATAACATAGCCATGCGCTATGTCATACTAAACTCGGGGGCTTGTGGACGTATGGTCCGGACTGGGCCAGGAATGGGCCAGGCCCGGGTAGCCAGCGGCCCACTTTACGCACTTTGTGGATGTATGGTCCGGACTGGGCCAGGAATGGGCCAGGCCCGGGTAGCCAGCGGCCCACACTATGCGTTAACCCTAATCCATGCCCTATAAATACATGGATGAGATCTCTTTATTGGATACGATACAACAGGTTATCCTAAACCTAATAAATATTATATGCTCCGCGCATCATATACTAACTTGACCGTCGGAGGTGGATCTCGGGGCTACGGCCTCGGGTCCACTCCTAACGGGTTCTCTTTGTTGACAGGTCTATTTAGGGCTTATGAAGACGACTAACGGCCCAAGGAGAGTCGTTGAATAAGTCCGCGCCAGATTATGCATCAACAGTGTACATTTGGGGATGGATTGTAAACAAATTCTATCTTTAAGTAAAATGCTTTAAGTTAGAAACAAAAAAGATATGCTCGGAGGGTTGTATTAAGGGTATCGTGTACTAAAAATGAGTACATCGCAAAGGTGTAGGGGAATTACATGACCAATGAAGTCAATGTAATTATATTACAGGCTCAAATCATGGGTTATCCTAATGTCTCTTATCATGTAGTAATCCAACTACACGAATGTAGTCTTACTTATAGTCTTAGAATGAATTACTAACGCAAGTTCTAGAATCTAAATACTACCGGTACACTCATACGCACTAAAGCTTTTATTAACAAATCTCGGGGCGAACCTTACATATTTGGGGTGGAAATTTTTTGAGTGGTATGGTTTTTGTGCTAGTAACATAACTACTATCCATGAGACGCTTATTAAGACTAAAGTTTTACTCCTATATGTTGCAAAAAAAATTAAATTTTGTGCTAAAATTACCCTAACAAGTGTTTCTCATAGTTTTATTACACATTTACCATTAAACAAACAAGAATCAAGTGCAATTGTAATCTCTAAAGGAAAAGTCTTCATTAATTACAACCAAATAATCGTAGTACACATCTGATTCATGTTTCCTAAGACGTTCAAGCAGGTTACCATATAGGAGATTAGCCAGTTTTCTTAAGCATAACATCAACGAGCATTCACCAACAACAATTAATAACAAACCTAACTATAAATAATCAATAACTAGGTTTCATTACATCTAAGCAAACACAAATAAACCTAGCCTAGCATGTTAAAAGAAATATAAGCATAAGATATGATCAAACAACACATAGACATATTGAATGATTGATTGATCACTTATCTTTAATCAAACATGGAAGTTACAAGGGTATGAAACCCTCAAGAAAGTCTGAAAATCATGCTAGGGTTTATGTGTGTGTTCCACCAAAAAGTTCCTCTCTTCTAATGAATGAAAAATCCAAAACTATATATAGAATTACAAGGCTGACGGCGTCACCTTTTAACGGTTGATGCCGTCAGCTCGCCGCCTTAGGGTTTCTTGATGTCCGATCCAAATATCTTGACGCCGTCCCGTTATGAATAGTTGAGGCCGTCACGTTGTGAGATAAGGCATGACGCCGTCACGTTGTAAAGTCCCAAAAACCTTTTGGCGCGTCATGTGTATTTAATTTTCCTCCTCTTGTCACAAAGGCTGACGTCGTCAGCCCCTAAAGGGTGACGCTGTGAGGTACTATTCCAGCTGGATTTCTTGACTTTGTCGTTTTCTTCACCTTTTTGCTTCAAAAACGTCCAAAATGCTTTTTTCCAGAATTCTTCTCAAAAATACCTAAAATGACAAAAGGAACGATTTAAGGCAATATTTGATCATATTATTACGACTTAGGGCTTAAATGACCCCTTGAAAGCGTAACACTTTTCGCTTCATCAAAAACCTTATATATTATAAGTAAAACTTGGTGAACAAGTTTTGCTTCTACCTCTTACTTTTCTCCTTTATTCCAACCAGCCCCCTCCAACTTTATGGCTTTGCCATATTTTTCGGGTTAATTTCTATTTACTACGTCACACGATAATAATAAATACTATAATTAATTAAAGCATCTAACGGTTTAATTAACGACCGTTAAATCATTTCATAAACATTACTTAATATAATTAATAATGTTAGCATTACTTAAAGTAATAGAAGTGACGGTCATTATATGTTTAGGAATTATGTAATGTTGATATAGAATATGTAAGAGTCTAGGTTCGGGGCTAAAGGAACTAAACTAATAGGCTATAAGTTTTAGTCTAATAGTTTAAGTATCCTAAGTCAAGCCCAAGAACCAAGCCCATAAGGTAGGCGTTGGGATGGTATATAATGCACACAAGTCTCACATGTATGTATGTGCTTGTAGGTGTTTTAGTGTGTGAAATAGAAACTCTATTATCTTTTCTTTCTTCCTCTCCTTTCCTCTTTATCTCATGACAACAACACCATCAAGTCACCACCTTTTTGTGTTTAAGTTGATTAGAATGGGATCCTACAATTGGCATCAGAGCATCCAGGTTCTGATTACCTAAACTCGTGCCTTTATCCTTTTTTTTCTTACCTCCCCCCTCCTTGAATCCAAAAACCCACTTTTCATTCAGAAAAGCATGCAATTAAACTAAATCAAGAGGAACTAATAACGTCTAAAACTTCTACTTACATAGAAACCTTTAAAAAATTAGGGTTTAGAACAATACAACCCCGATCTTCACATGATTCCACCGTACATGTTGTAATGATTGTAATAATGAATCCCTACATGAACAATGAATATGCAATTATGCCAAACCTTAGACAATATTGAATGCGATTAAAAAACAAACCCTAAAAAAACCTGGTGCAAACCCTAATAGAATTCAAACAAAATGGGTATCAAACTAAATAGTAGTGTTACAGATTAGTTGAGCAAGATTATAAGATTCAAAAATGATTTAGGTTTTTTTGTTGGTTGTACGAATCGCCCAAGATTGCCAGGGTATAGAGAGTTTTCTTTTTTGGCATTTATTATCTTTATAAAGTATATAATCAAAATCTTAGTAAAGTGTATGATCCAGATCTTAATTTCGTCATCTAAACCACTAGTTCTAGCTCTTTAGAGGCATCGGAATTCTACTCTTCTTAATTCTAATAAATAAAAATATTCTCTCTTTTCCGGTTCTCTAGCTTTTCATTTTGCTAGAACTCCAATAAACGCCGATGTCAAAGAAAGGAAAGTTGTGAGTCTAATGTATCGCATGCAATAATTGGCAGTTCCAACCAATTATCCCCATTACTGCCACACCCCAAACCCGCCTTAAAAATTAACAAAATGTCATTTTTGTCTATACAATTAATACCCCAATAAATGCATATATTATCATATGAAAAGTAATAAAGGATAACTATGTAAAGTTGTCAACTATTATGTTTTGTTACAAGTGTACAACATTTTTAAGACAAACTAAAATACTGATGTGAACACTTAAAATAAAAGGTAGTGAGTATGTAATATGTTACAATATGTTAATGTTGCATGTTATATGTTACACTATATATGTCATGGTTGTTAACATCCTCATCTTGATCCTAGGATCTTGCGGTTTTATAATACTACAAAGCAAAAACGATCCCGATTCTACGTAGGATCTTTGCGAGATAGGATCCCGATCTTGACCATAAGATCTTAAGATCTTGATCAATCCGATCTTACTTTTCTCGAACAACATGCTAAAAAACTACAAATTTATGTATTAAGTTTTATAAAATATAAAAAATAAGATGCTAATTGTATTAAATACTTCATAATCATAATTTTTACATACAGGTTTCATGATACATGATATATGATATATAATAATATGCATATTTGCATAATTTAACAATGCCCTCTTAAGAAAATAATACTATAGGATCTTAAGATCATGATCTGATCTTACGATCACGTTCTTATAAAGATGAAAATGATCCTATATAGGATCTCTATCTTAAAAACCTTGATATATCTAATATGTAATTATTATAAAACATTTCATATGTAATATGCTTATAATATTTCAGTCCATAAATGCTATTTTATGTAATTATCTAAATAGGCCATTTATTACCTTAGTAAAGTACATAATCCAAATCCTAACTCCTATTTAAACCACTGGTTCTTGTTCTTTAGAAACATAACAAATTCTATTCTTCTCAGAATTCAAATATACTCTTCTTTTCTGGTCTCTTGCCTTTGATTTTGCTAGAATGTCAATCGAAGCTAGTGTCGAAGAAATGAATGTTGCGACTCTAGCATATCACATGCAACAATTTGGTGAGATTCTTCAACCAATTATCCCCATTACTGCCACGCCCCAATCCCGTCCTGCTAAACCTACCTCCACTATATCTACCTTACATACACATCTTGAGAAAATCAAATTCGTGGGTTGGGGTAACCCACACCAAAAGTGGGAAAATTGGGTTAAGACCATGAAAGCAGCACATAGTCCTGGATGGAAGAGGGCTGGAATTTATGATGCTATTATAAATTCCACACTCAAGATACCCCAAAATAAGAATCTTATTTTTTGGTTTGCTGAAAAGTGGTCCCCCAAAACTAATACATTTATACTTCCATGGGGGGAGATAACGATTACTCTCGAAGATATGATGGTTCTCGGAGGACTCTCAGTTCTGGGAGGCCCCGTCACCAGTCATGTCGAGATCCCCCAGGATTGTGAAGCTTTATCTCAGTTAAAAGAAGCTTACAAAAAATTGATTGCAAGTCCTTCAAAAAAGGCCCGCTTCAATGCTTGGATGAACGAGTTTATGGAAAATCAAAATGTTCTTGAACAAGAAGCGTTCCTAGCACTCTGGTTATCTAAGTATCTCTTTCCATCTGTGAGAGACACAGTCATGCCAGAGACTTTTAATTTGGCTATTCTTCTAGCAAGAGGCCATAAAATGGCTCTGGCACCTGCTGTCCTTGCAACTCTCTATAGGGACTTGCATGTCTTACAAAACACTATTTTGGATCTCCAACAAGGAAAAAGCGAAAGAGTTTTGCAGGAAGTATTTTCCCCTATGTACTACATGCAGGTGTGGGTATTGGAAAGGTTTCCGCATGTGAGGCCTTATGGTGCGGGCAACATTCGAGATGATGAAACTAGATTGGCCAGATGGGCTAACCAGGTTAACAAAAGTACTGATTACGCCACCTTAGAGTCGGGTACATGTCGAAAACAGTTTGTGTGGCGGCCTTATGTCAAGGATCACACAATTTATAAAGAAGATGCTACCATTGAAAAAATCAATAATGATGAATTGGAATCATTTGCCCGTTGTGTCAGGGTTTCTGTGTTAGTTGGCTTGGATATTAGTCAACAATACTTTCCGCATCGGGTATCTAAGCAGTTTGGGTATAATCAGGATATCCCAGCTGAAGATCTTAATCTCGAAAGCAATGATGATTGGAATGAATATATATACCTCCCGCAAAGACAGTACGGAGGTCATGTGAGTGTTAGGTATAAGGAATGGTGGAAAAGCGAACCCATTGCTAATCAGGACCTGCGTGTCCCTCTTCCCCAAAAAATGAAGCGTCGTAGAAGACTGAGAGATTAGCTTTTTTTCTGGGAATTTATAGCTTGTGATACCGTAATGTTGTGGCTTTAATCCCCCTCTTATTTCATAGTTTCGATTAAGTTTCATGTTTAGTTGATGTCACAATTTGTGTATCATTGCAGGATACCTCTTAAGTTCCTGTTTTTTTATAGTATGTTTTGCAAAACTTACATCTACATGATTGTTTCAATGTTGTGTCAATCACTATTCGTAATTCATTTCCTCAACGGATGCTTGTTTGGATGGCAATTGATTCTTCTCTTATTAGTCCTTCAGTTATGTTTCAAAAAGGCAAATTATTATTGATACTCATAAATCTATTAATACCAACAGTTTTACCATCACGTCATTCGCGCTGTCTGTTTGCACATATTTTTAACGGTATTCCCTTCTTTAGTATCAATGGATCAGTTACATTTAAAGATTGGTTATTAACATTGAATCTTCTAATAGTAGGTCATTTCGGGAGTTATTTCGCAAGCCGCTAGATTGTACGTTTACATCGCATGAAATCTTATTGAGTTCATTTATGAGTAGTTTATTTATGCATAATGGTATCTTGTTTTTGAAACGTTATAATGAGGACCTCTAAACCAAAGACTACAATGTACCTCAACAGTGTGAGATAGTAAGTTAATGAATCTTTATGTTTATATGCAGAATCTTCTTACATTTTTTCTTGCCAATTTTGATATTATTGGATGATAATGAGACTTTGTGCATGTTTTTAGTGTATCAAAGGTACACATAGTTGCCTTTAGTGGATGATAGTAGTTAACATCAGTTAAAAAGTAGTACTTCTATATTTGTTAGGTTCACTCATAATACAAAGGATGCCTGATTTAGTTTCTTCTTCCTTTAGGTCATTACTCATAAATCGTAACTCGTATTGCATGGTCATCTCGTTATTAGTTAACACCAGGCCACTTGCTGATCAATTCACACAAAATATGACCACGCTTGTCTGATAATAGCATAACAAACTAACTTATCCCGGCAGTTTCTTTGTTTATCATAATGTTTATATAATTTCTTTAACCACTTGATTTCATACGCAGATTGTAATATGATATTATAAATAACAAGATGAACGTGCAGTTTTTAAATCAACATTTGATACCGACCTTTTAGTTTTGAAAATGCTAATATAATCTAAGTGAGGAATAATGATCAATTACGTAATATAAGTGAACGGATAACTGCTAATATAATCTAAGTGAGGTATAATGGTCAATTTTGTGAGTTTGCGGGAAAAGGATTCCCTTCAAGTCAATTATACAGGAAAAGTAATTGTCTGCTGCATAGCGGATACATCTTGTTAGTTTACTTATTGCTTCCTAATATATAGGTTTACGGACATTTAGAAGCCGAAACGACATAAATAGGAAAATGTATATTTTAAGGGTTTACTAACAAGAGGAAAGTGAACAAGCAACGACATGGACAGAATAATGCATGATAGACAGATCCTTTTGGTTTTGTTTATATGTCTAGCTGCAAAAATAAGAACAGCAAACCAGATTTGACTGTTTCTAGACTAGTCAAACTTTAGTTCACATAGACTTCAACTATATATACCAAGAAAATTGTTACTCTAAGGGATGCGGCCTCACCATCAACCATTCAAAATATTTAGACTACATGTATTTCTTAAGATTAAAGAACTCAAGTTTGACTTTCATGGTGGATTTGAATGAATTTCAATATAGTTGACTTATGTGATGTAAGTAAAGTTTGACTTTTCTGTTACAATTATTGATTTGGCTTCCTGAAAACTATAACATGGTCACTGCACTTCTTGTAGGTGTGGGTTTTTTTAAATGGCGGATGCAGGTCAAGAAATCGAACTGCAAACACGAGGTATGTACTGATCAAAAAGTTTGTGTGCAGTTGTGGAGCAAGAAAATTTATTAAGTGGAAAAAATTGTATATTGATCATTTACTCGTCTTTTTTTTTTCTTAGCTGCTAAAGATGCCATCTCCAATGAAGCCTCAAGTTCTACCAACCCAGCTGAGATACCAAAAACCAAAAACTACAGATGGTGGTTGCGTGTGTCGGTTTATATTATCTTTCTCTTAGCCAGTCAAGCAACCGCCACCCTCTTGGGCGGACTTTACTATGACAAAGGTGGTAATAGTAAATGGATGGCTACTTTTGTTCAATCTGCCGGCTTCCCAATCTTAATCCCCGTCCTGCTTTTCGTCCCACCATCCATCAAGTCCACATCAGCACCACCCATATCCACGGTTTTGCTTCTTTACTTATTTTTCGGCCTACTCTTGACTGGTGATAACTTGATGTATTCATATGGTCTTTTATATCTACCCGTATCTACATACTCTTTACTATGTGCAACACAACTAGCATTCAATGCCTTATTCTCGTTCTTATTCAATGCACAAAAGTTTACATCTTTGATCATCAACTCTTTATTTCTTCTTACACTTTCTGCCTCGCTTATTGCGGTAAATTCAGATTCGGATAACTCAAAAATTCCAAAAGGGAAATACATAATCGGGTTTTTATGCACTTTGGGTGCATCCGCTGCTTACTCTTTATATATTTCCTGTTTGCAACTATCATTTGAAAAGGTACTAAAAAGCAAAAACTTCAGAGTTGTGTTAGAAATGCAGATATACCCTTCATTTGTTGCGGCCTGTGGTTCTTTGGTAGGACTATTCGCTAGTGGAGAATGGGATGGGTTAGCAAAGGAAATGAACGATTATAAAAAGGGGTCAGTTTCGTATATAATGACATTGGTATGGATAGCCATAGCGTGGCAAATATGTTCAGTTGGGATTTTGGGGTTAATATTTGAAGTGTCGTCTTTATTTTCGAATGTGATTAGTACATTGGCATTGCCTATTGTTCCTGTTCTCGCAGTTATATTTTTCGGAGATAAGATGGATGGCGTGAAAGCTATCGCGTTACTTCTTGCTATATGGGGTTCAGTTTCGTATGTGTATCAGCATTATCTCGATGACCGGAAGTTAAAGACAAAAGCGAGGTCACTTGTTAATGGAGATAGTAGCGATAATGTTTAGTAAAGTTTACATATCCAAAAAAATCGATATGTATCAATGTATTACACCTTTTTTATGTTCAAGACTATGAAAGTGCAATGAGCATTTTCAAAATGTATAGTGTAACACACTTAAAAGTGTAATAGTATTTGGCAATCAAATTATTAATTACTGCTTTTATGTGTACTAGTATAATACCTCATGCAAGCACAATGTTTTACATAAAATTTTCATTATGAGAATATCGATAATATTTATCATCTTCTGATTTTTTTTTTTTAGATATAAGGGTTACCCGGTAAAATATCATCTTCTGGAACTTGTACTAATAACTAGTTTTTAACTGAATATCTTTCATATCATAGTAATACATGCTTTCATCTTGATATTTATTTTCCGTTTAATAATTAGCCGTATTAGTTTTTAACCCCGTGCATACTTTTCTATAAAATTATGTAAACTATTTAATACTCATATAGTTATAATACATGTGTACGTATGAGTTTTTACATAAATTTTTATTATGTATTAATATCGATTAACATTTGTGCTTTAAGTTTAATTTATTTCCCCAATAATAATAATTTTAATTCTATTTAATTTTTAAACCCATATACTCACGGGTTAAATTTATACAAAAGAAATAGCATGAGTCGCAATTGAACAGAGATAATAAAAAAAATTGCATATACTTACTTAAACTCATAAAGAGAAATAATGAAAGTTGTTCGTATATATACAACCACGTGTATTCATATACATATTACAATAAATTGTGCATTCATTTGATACATATAGTCTCATGCATATTACTTCAATCTATAATGATAATAATATTAATACATAACTACAATATATAAGTTTTTTTTTTTTTAATAACTACGGGGTGTAAAGTATAAGGAGATATTTGTTAAATTTAGAAAAACTACTAAAAAATATGAAAAGTGATTTAAAATTCAACGACAAAAGTTTTATTTATAACTCTTAGTTTTTTTATAAACCAACACCTATATTCTTATTTTTTGCTATACGTGAATTTTTTTTAAGTTTACCTGAAATCAATTGGTTTTCAATATTCTTTCAGCACTTTTTGATAATTGCCTTATATAATAAAAGATTTTTAAGACATAAAAAGAAAAAGAATAAGAATAGTTATCCACTTATATCAACATATGAACAAAAATAAGACGGTGCTTACAAAGAAAAAACAAAACTGGGGTGTGACAAGTGTAAAAGCGTCACGTGTTACCATAAATGCAAATAAATATAGTAATAATGAGTTTTGTCTTTAAGAAAATTCATATTGTTACTTTTTAAATTTTCGTTGTCAACAAGAGTTCTATGTCATGGTTGGTTTGTGACTGATTATAAAGTGGTGAATGGTGATAGTCGTAAAAGCTTTCTATGTTCTTGTTTAAGAGAAAAAAATACTAGTGGCATCAAGAAAAGAGTAATTCATGTTGGTTTGATTTATGGATGAACAAATGAACAATTAATAACTTCTACTAATAAACATGACACTTTAAAAAAAATGTTTTAATATAAGCTTTGAATATAGAGATTTAACTTCATTTATATATCAAACATTTATTTACATATTAAGAAAACTTCTTTTTTTTCAAAACTTAATTTTAGCCACTCTCTTTTAAAATTAGATAATAAAACTTCTTTTACCCACCTTTTTTAAAAAATTAATATCTCTTAAAACACTAATCATTAAGCGAAAACAATATATCACCGCGACGAATATTTAATTATCTTTCTATAGGCGGGTATTTTGATATACTTTCAATAAACTTTTTTTGGCTTTTTTCACATTTTTCGTTTTTTTTTTCTTCTGCTTTTATTGTTGAAACTTGCGTTAGAAATCACATGTGATTAAACATTAATTTGAATACTTGCATATCTAAACATGTAATAAAATGAAAATAGTTTTTTGTACAATATTTTAAAATTTCTTCGTTTTTTTTTTTTTTTTTTTTTTTTTTTTTTTTTTTTTTTTTAACTAGACATTCATAACTTTTCAACCATATATAACACAGAATATTTCGAATTGTAGATTAGTCCAGTTAGTTCATTAAGGTTGGATTAAATACAAAAAATCACATGTGATTTTCCTTACACGTGATCTCAATCACATTTGATTTTCACTACATGTGTGTTATCACATGTGATTATAGAAATTTCATTAATGAACTACTATAGTATATAATTCGAATACAGTGTGCAATATATGGTTGGAAACAATGAATGTGTGTCTTGATTGCAAAAAACGGGAAAACTTTTTGATTTATAGAAAAATACTTGTGTCAATTTTAGTATAAATGTTTAGTGTTCAAAATTCGATATTGTGTTAAATCACATATAATATGTCATGTGAATTTCAATAATGAAAATAAAACGTGAAATAAAACGACAAAAAAAAGTTTGTCGAAAGTATATCAAAGTGTCCGTCTATAAAAAAATAATTAAATACTCGTCGTAACGACATAATTTGTTTTGTCTAACGTTAAATGGTTAATAAGATATTTAGATTATAAAAAATGGATGTAATTAATTTTTAATTAAATATTTATTAATCTTCCTTTTTTTTCTTTTCTTTTTTTCTTTTTCTGGTTCAAAAACAAAATGAGTGACTAATTTCTTTTTTTTTAGAAAGGCAACAATACTATAGAGAGAACAAGATACAAAGAAATGGCATCTCACCCCAATTAATCAAGCAAATTAAAAAAAGAAAGGGACCCAAGAGTTCAAAAGATAATACATGAAAGACCAACAATGAGCCAAACTAAAACTAAAGCCTAACAACTAACTGACACAAGCACCCTCACACATTTTGGCGTACAATCTATCACAAACTTAAAATAAAGGCCTACATAATACCAACACACACTTTTGATACAAACCGACACAAGTAACAAAAAACTATTCTTGACTTATACTAATTGCCATTTGCAGGTCCATATATAAAACCACCAACCTGCATTTTGAATCCACTACAGCAAACACGTGTTGAACATAGAATCTGCAAACAACATAAACCAAGGCCACATGAATAGTAAACAACAATACAACTAATACACCAAAGGAACACAAAGACAATATCCCCCAAACACATACCCCAATCCCAAGTGAGATTGACAAACGACAACACACCACAAGGAATGAAGCACATGCTTGGAATTTAAGGACATGAACCATGTGCCCCTCGATGGTACTAAATTTCAGACCCAGCCACTTTGCAAATTAGAACCCAACATACCCATATTCAATACAAGAAATCAATAGTTAAGAGAATACAAGATAGAAGGCCTGTATCAGATTCAAAAAAAATTATTGTCATCACATAGCCCATCTAATAAGCTCTAATAAGCTGGAGCCCCACTGTCTGAACTGAGCACACGAACTTCACGAAAAACAACAGTTGCCCACACTTGAGATGGAAAATCCAGACCTGTACCATATTGATGTGCATGTCCCAAATATCCTGCTGCAAAATAACAAACATACCAAATGCAAACCCGAATTATTGAACCTGTTCAAACCAAAACCACATTTACTGAAGACGGCTATTCCGAGGGTCTCGAAGCCATTGTTTCCAATCTAACGTCTTATACTTCTTTGATCTTCTAACTATCCATTCGAAGCTTTTGAGTTGGATATCTTGTAAAATCTTATTAACACTTGAAACTTTGTTGCCAAACACACGAGCATTTCTCTCCTTCCAAATAAAATAACCGGAAGTCCAAATTATCGCTGGCCAAATGTACGATAGGGAGGCAGGAATATTAACGTTTCCACTATGAGATAAAATATCATCAATAGTAAAAATGTTGGCATTCCCCACCTTCCACTAGTTAAATAGTTTGGACCACACACTCATTGCAAAATCACAAGTGACTAAACAATGAGTGCATGATTCCACACTATCGTTACACAAACCACAAAGAACCGAGTCCAAATCAATGCCTCTTCTATCAAGTTCCACCCAAACTGGGAGTCTTCCTTTACGCACTCTCCACAAAAAAATATTGATCTTCTTAGGAGCTAATTTGTTCCAGAGCGTGTCGTAGCCACCGCTATCTCCTTGTAGAATCTTCTCTTTGATCAAACTCGTAAGCGTCTTGACTTTGAATTCGCAATCTTCATCTAACGTCCACCTCCATTTATCCCTACAAGAATTAGAAACAACAATATTCCGCAATACCTCAATTAACTCATCAAATTCTCTACACACCGTCCCACTAATATTCCTATTCCATTCCCACGTCCAATTCCACTAATTGTTTACCCAATAACCCTTATCCATTACACTACCCTCTCTCCTACATTCAAAATGGTACAATCTAGGAAATCTATCACGAAGCCTCCTATTATCCACCCATCTATCCTCCCAAAAACTAATATCCCTCCCATCCCCTAGGACCCCCACACACGAGGAGGTGAAATCAACCTCGACCCCGTAAATCTCCATGACAATCTTCAAGATATCGGACCAAACCCCCCTCCCCCCCCCCCCCCCTTCGTCACCCCCCACACCCCTCGTGAGAACTCTATATACCCCCACAAACCCCGTGAATACTTTTTATGACCCTAGCCCATAACCCCCCGCCCTCCGTCTTAAACCTCCACCACCATTTACCCAACAACGCCAAGTTTTTAGCCCTAAGAGAACCCACGTTTAAACCCCCTATCCCCAGGAGAAGTAAGAATCGTGTCCCATTTTACCCATGAAAGTTTTTTACCCTCCCCATTCCCACCCCAAAAAAAGTTTTTTCTAATACGCTCAAGAATTTTTATAACACTCATAGGCACCCGGAACATCAAGAAGTAATACAATGGCTAGCTACCGAGAATAGATTTTACCAATGTTAAGCGACCCCTGAACGACATGGTTTTTGCTTTCCAATCGGCCAACCGATTCTTGAACTTGTCCACCACTAGTTTCCTTGCGTTTACCCGATTCATGTTTTCACCTATAGGTAAGCCCAAGTATGTGAATGGAAATTCCCCGATCTCATATCCCATCTAATTAGCCATACTTCCCAATTCCTCATCACTAACACACAAACCATATAATTTGCTTTTGAGATAATTCACTCGTAACCCCGATACCTCTTCAAAACATGTAAGTATACACATGAGAGCTCGTAGCTTTGATCTTCTAACTATCCATTCGAAGCTTTTGAGTTGGATATCTTGTAAAATCTTATTAGCACTTGAAACTTTGTTGCCAAACACGCGAGCATTTCTCTCCTTCCAAATAAAATAACCGGAAGTCCAAATTATCGCTGGCCAAATGTACGATAGGGAGGCAGGAATATTAACGTTTCCACTAAGAGATAAAATATCATCAATAGTAAAAATGTTGGCATTCCCCACCTTCCACTAGTTAAATAGTTTGGACCACACACTCATTGCAAAATCACAAGCGACTAAACAATGAGTGCATGATTCCACACTATCGTTACACAAACCACAAAGAACCGAGTCCAAATCAATGCCTCTTCTATCAAGTTCCACCCAAACTGGGAGTCTTCCTTTACGCACTCTCCACAAAAAAATATTGATCTTCTTAGGAGCTAATTTGTTCCAAAGCGTGTCGTAGCCACCGCTATCTCCTTGTAGAATCTTCTCTTTGATCAAACTCGTAAGCGTATTGACTTTGAATTCGCAATCTTCATCTAACGTCCACCTCCATTTATCCCTACAAGAATTAGAAACAACAATATTCCGCAATACCTCAATTAACTCATCAAATTCTCTACACACCGTCCCACTAATATTCCTATTCTATTCCCACGTCCAATTCCACTGATTGTTTACCCAATAACCCTTATCCATTACACTACCCTCTCTCCTACATTCAAAATGGTACAATCTAGGAAATCTATCACGAAGCCTCCTATTATCCACCCATCTATCCTCCCAAAAACTAATATCCCTCCCATCCCCTAGGACCCCCACACACGAGGAGGTGAAATCAACCTCGACCCCGTAAATCTCCATGACAATCTTCAAGATATCGGACCAAACCCCCCCCCCCCTTCGTCACCCCCCCACACCCCTCATGAGAACTCTATATACCCCCACAAACCCCGTGAATACTTTTTATGACCCTAGCCCATAACCCCCCGCCCTCCGTCTTAAACATCCACCACCATTTACCCAACAACGCCAATTTTTTAGCCCTAAGAGAACCCACGTTTAAACCCCCTATCCCCAGGAGAAGTAAGAATCGTGTCCCATTTTACCCATGAAAGTTTTTTACCCTCCCCATTCCCACCCCAAAAAAAGTTTTTTCTAATACGCTCAAGAATTTTTATAACACTCATAGGCACCCGGAACATCAAGAAGTAATACAATGGCTAGCTACCGAGAATAGATTTTACCAATGTTAAGCGACCCCTGAACGACATGGTTTTTGCTTTCCAATCGGCCAACCGATTCTTGAACTTGTCCACCACTGGTTTCCTTGCGTTTACCCGATTCATGTTTTCACCTATAGGTGAGCCCAAGTATGTGAATGGAAATTCCCCGATCTCATATCCCATCCAATTAGCCATACTTCCCAATTCCTCATCACTAACACCCAAACCATATAATTTGCTTTTGAGATAATTCACTCGTAACCCCGATACCTCTTCAAAACATGTAAGTATACACATGAGAGCTCGTAGCTTTATTTTCATTTTCATTTAGTTGTCTTTTTTCCACTTCGAGTCCCACTTGAATTTGTCTATTTTCTCTAGATGCCCCCCCCCCCCCCCAAATCTTTCTTTACTCCATATTCTAAGCGCCGCCTTAACATTCTTCATTTTATCTTGAAATCTACAGTCAGACCGCAAGCTTCTTACTTCTTTCTTCCAAGCTTCTTCAATGATATGATTAAAATCCACTTCATCCATCCAAACATTAAAAACACGGAATGGTTTTGGACCAAAGTCCAAATCCACGTCTTTTATAACAATCGGACAATGATCTGATAGTTTGCGATCCAAAGCCACAACCGATAAATTGCCCCACAAGTTGTTGAAACCATCATTCAATAGAAATCTATCTAACTTACTAAATTTCAACCCATCATCGCTTATCCTTGTAAATTTCCTACCTCCCATTGGAATCTCAATCAACCTCGTATTATTTATGAAGTTGTTAAAGTCATCTGCCTCCTTCATATTTACTTGAGAATTGAGTCTATCGTCGCTACATCTTACCACGTTTAGATCCCCGAAAATGCACCATGATCCTTGCCATCTATTCATCAACCCCGCTAATCTATCCCACAAGCATGCTTTTTGACGAGTCACCTATGGCCCGTAAATGCATACAATAAACACATCAATCTCTTTCCCTTTCCAAGAACCCCTCACCGCAATTAACCTCTGGTAACCAACTACCTCTTTATGTGTTAGAACCCTTTTATCCAATATAAGTAATATCCCTCCTGAATTTCTGATCGATGGTAATTGAGCGTACCCATATCCAGTTCCACCCCATATATCTTCGACCCATGTTTCGTAAACTATGTCACATTTTGTTTCTTGTAATCCAATCACGTCCGATTTTTCGGTCTTAATAATATATTTGATCCAACCCTTCTTCCCACATTCCCCCATACCCCTAATGTTCAATGATATTATCTTCATAAAAAAATGCCAAACGAAAAATACTAATCAGAAGGGCGTACCACTGAGGTTTATTGGGTCTGTGCCCCAGCAAGCCTAACTTCGCCATTCATCACTTCGAATGATTTGTCTCGTGTCTTCTCATTTTTGACATTACACCAGGATACCCCAATCATTTCGCCAACTTCCTTAATTTGTTCAAAACTGATTTCACACTTCTCGTTGTCTTCATTTCTCACGTGATTGTCCCCGAACTTGAATATCTTGTCTTTGTCCCTCTCGATCTCATGGAATTCTTTATAGGCATCTAAAATGCCTTTCGTTGCTTCACCTACGCCCGCGACCCCGGTTTTCCTTGCCACCTCCTTTGCTTTCCTCACGCTCCTCTGCCCAACTTCATCTTAGAATTCTGATTTTCTGCATAACCCTTGCCTTGATCGAACGTTTTGGCAAAAGTAACCTCGACGGTCTCATTCGCTTGTGATTCCTTTATCTTTTCCTTTAATAGAGCTTCACTATTTTCCATCGAGCTTGTTGGCGACATCTCCCTCTTTTCTCCCATATCCCTTGCGTCCACGTGTTCGCCCTCATTAGATTCATCTAACTTAGAATTGTTTGTGACATTGTTATTCTTTTTCTCTTCATCAAACGTATTAAGCCCACCATTTCCAAACTCATATACATTTCTCTTTATTGGGTTTGGGCCTGTGTTGTTTTTATTATTATCAGTTGGCCCAGCAGTTTGGTCCATCTCATGACCCACGATACCACCTGGTTCTAGCCCCATACCACTTTTTTTACCTGGCTCATTAATATTACATACGTTTTGTGAAGCATTTATATCATCAGTGGGACCACACTTAGTATGATCACCACCATAATGATTTGAATCACTCTCCGCATGCGCCTCATAGGTCACCTCAGCCCCTTTTTCCTTGGAAATGAATATCTCTTCCTGAAAAGTATCACTTACTTTGGTTTCCCCAGAATATCGCGACTCTTCATCCCCTCCTCCGTTTCGCTCACCGGAATTTTTCACAGATCGGCTGTCACCGATCATGTCGTCATCCTCGTCATCACTCGTATCCCCCCTCGCTGTTCGAATCGTCTTGGTCATCTTCATTCTCTTCATCATGTTGTACCTCATTTTCGTCCATCATGTCTACGTCTCCTTTCCTCGTCTTGCTGTCTTGGCTTATATTTGCACTTTCCATGATGTTTACCTTATGAATATCTCGTATTTCCTCAATCATGTGAACCTAGTGGTTTTTTCCTTGCACTTTAACGTAAAGCTCTTCGTTAATAATACCTTTATTGATCGTGTGTATGTGTACTCTCCCGATGATTATATTTTGGTTACCCTCCAGCCTACAATTTCTAGTTCCCAGAATAGTGCCATGGAGTGTCGTGATCTTTTTGAAGGTTTCTTCGTTCCAACACGAGATAGGGATTCCTATGATGTTGATCCACGTTAGTCTTCCTGCTGTGCGGTTTAAGGTATTACCTCTCCTTATTTTGTACAACCATCTCCTCGAATCGTGCTCTCTATCCTCAATAACGTTTGTCACCGTTTCAACGTTTTCCATGACAAACATCACTTCAATCCCCCCAAGAAACTTCACTTCTATGTTGTTGAGACCTTGTTCCTCACATAACGATGGTAAGTTATGTAAGAAGCAGGTTGCTTTCACCTCTCCCACCACACTTCTATTGATCATCTCACTGTTTACATCCTTGTCGTCGATGACAATGGTTCTCCCCCCATCCTGATCTCTTGATTGTTCCCCAACTCTATTCTTGTTGTCATATTGGTTTCATTTATTACTTGTGTCTAAACCATTCGTGCCTTGTTGGATCTTCATCTCTGCATTATTGTTCTTCTTATTCCTTCAGTCACTTCTTACATTTCCCGTGTTAACCACATCAACAAAACTTCGAGCGTCGCATTTACGAGTTCTACCATCTCTCGTACCATTCTTGTCCATGTCACCAAACTCTTTATTTGTATTATGCTTCATTCCAGTATTGCCCTTCGAACCTATACCATCGTGATCTCTATCATGAGCAATGTAGACCCTTAAACATTTTTCTCCAATTTTAATACTCTGCAGCTTGGTAAGTAGGCTCTCGACATCGTGCACGAACTTGAAGCGTACAAAACCATGAGTGACTAATGTTAATGTTTGTTCTTGACATGTGAAAAAAGTTTGGTATGTAAAATAACTTGCCTTTTGAATATAAGTTTAAGCATATAATAAATTAAATAAAGTAAATAAATTTATTTCTAATATTTGTGTATTTTTTTGTTCGGCTATTAACGCAGTTTACGTTTGGAAGTTGTCAGTACTTTTATACCGAATTCATTTAAAAATAAATATTCATGTTTTCATTTTACGATGTCGCAAAATAAGTGATCACTTTACATTTTAATAACTAAAAAGAGTTGGTTGATGGAGAATTGGAGATTATTTTTATTGGTAAATAGTGTAGTTAGTGAAAAATTTTAAACTTTGTACATTTACAAAGTGCACATTTATTTTTAAATGAATAGAGTACTTATTTGAATTATTGTGCAGGGCCGTCCCATTGATTTGGGTGGCTCGGTGCGAAATCACAAATGAGACCATCATAAATCACGAAAAGTTTAACTTTTATAGATAATAAAAAGTTCTTTAATATTACGCAAAGACACTAAAAAATCAACTTTCATCATATTTAACAAAGACACTAAAAATTCAAAACATTATATACTTAGATATGTATAAAACTATAAATATTAATGGATGTATACTAAATTGGAGCCCCCTTACAATGAAGGGCCATGCGCGATTGCACCACTTGCACATGATAATCGCCGCCACTGTTCTTGTGTACATGTACCGTTTTAACATAAATCAAATTTAGTAAATATTTGTGTTTATATATGTTATCTTTGTGTGCATACACGAGGTTTTCGTGTAAACGTTAATTTAATTTCATAAGAATATAACAAAAATTGTGGATCTGACAAGGTTATCGCTCTTTACGCAAACTGGTATGGTTGATTTTGTGTCTGGTCGTGCGGCGATTGATGTCGCACAACGTAAATGCATTAAGTATGAGGCTAAGTGCGCGGATATTATATATGGTTTTCTCGCCTTCTCATTCTCTTCTTTTGGATAACTCAAAAAGGATGCGGTGACCTTACTGAAACACATCCAAAATTTCACCGTGACTCAAGACACTGAGACACGTGTTACTATTCATATCTTTAATACGATTAGCTTTGATATAACTATAGGAGTGGAGCTCAGATATCTCAGCTTCTCAGTAATTTTTTTGTAATCTCATAAATTTCTAATAAAATGATATTTTATACTAGTAAAAATTAAAAGCTTGATAATAACAATAATAACAATAATAATAATAATAATAATTGTGGACGTATGGTCCGGACTGGGCCAGGAATGGGCCAGGCCCGGCAGGCAGCGGCCCACTCTATGCCTAAACCCTAATTCCATGCCTATAAATATAGGGCTGGGATTCCATTCACAATACAAGATAACAGGTTACCCTAAATCTAATTCTTATATGCTATATCGCATGGATACTAACTTGACCGTCGGAGGTGGATCTAGGGGCTACGGCCTCGGGTCCACTCCTAACGGGTTCTCTTTGTTGACAGATCTACTCAGGGCTCGAAAAGACGACTAACGGCCCAAGGAGATTAATCAAATTCAGTCCGCGCCAGATTATGCATCAACAAGATGGCGCCATCCGTGGGACCTGATTACGACAAGTTTCGTGTTCTCACATCACCGGAAAACAACCATCGAGTTCAAAAGCCGGTAACTTTAAAACTTTGTATCGTACAACGATACACAATTAAACCTAAAGCAATTTGTTTATTTTTCTTTAGTCAACAATATACGGCTTGCTTACTGACAACACAAATCCACCATTGGCCCTTTGTTTTGTTTTCTTCCGTATGTTACAAATATAACAAAGACTTTGATCTTTGTTTATTTTGTCTAGATCCCTGTTGGAAAAAACAAGTTGCGCAGTATTCGAATTTGTCCATATGCGCACTTTCAATATTCATACGCACCAATATTTTCATATGTAGTTATATTGACTTTACTTTGATAAGCCATACGTACCAATATTTGATAAAATTAAAAAGATATCTCCATATTTTTTGTGCATATCTTTTAAGATATGTTATCTTTTAAATATTGAAAAGATTTTATGTAAATCTTTTAAACTTGGTAAACACGATTTTACCTATAACCGCACTAAATCCGCACGATCGGACCTACTTTATCTTTTAACCGCGAACAACGCAGTCACGATAAATCTACCCGCGTTAGGCCATGCGTCTGGAAATCTTCGCAGATTGGCGCCATGAGCGCACTGTTACGTATAGGCACCACGATGCTAGTCAATCGCCATGAACGCACGAGACAAAAAGCCGTGGTCCTCTGCGATCATCCACAAAACGTTAGAGTCTATGCGGTCACGATAAATCTATCTGCGTCTGTGCGCGCGATTAAAACTATTAGTCGCGGTCACGATACATCCATCTACATCTGTACGTGCAATCGAAACTATTAGTCGTGGTCACGGTGTGTCCATCCGCGCCATTGTTTTTATAAAGAAAAAGCTCAATCAATCGCCATGAGCGCACTGCGTTCGTAGATTAGCTATGTGCTACTTCTCTTATATAGTTTGTAAAACCTCACGATAGGTGTAATTCGCACTAATACTTCTCTTATATGCTATGTGCTATATATTGCTTCACGCTAATCTTTTACTTCATTAGGTTTTATATGTTGCGATTCGCGGCATATACTTTTAATATTTGCATTAAGTGTTTTTCAGGATTTGAATAACTAAGTTTAATGCTCCTACAAGAGTAGCACCATCAAACTTGGGGGGCTACCAGGGTATATAATACTATTGTTTCCGTACAAGTCACGCAGGCATATTTGGAAGCAGATCGTACGTAAGAGGTATTGCAAGCCCGGTACAAAGACGGATTTAAATATTCGCACAATCTTGCCGCAGGGGAGACGTCCTCTGTCGGTTGTAAAGACGAATGTAATGTTCGCGCACAGCGCGCGCACCTCTGTCGCGAACAACGCGCATCCTTGTCGTGCACAGCGCGCATCCTTGTCGCGCACACGCACAGAAGCACGTTTTCTGTCGCACCTTCTTGTCGCGCACAGCGCGCACAGAAGCACGTCTTCTGTCGCACCTCCTTGTCGCGCACAGCGCGCACACAGAAGCACGTCTTCTGCCGCACCATGTTGCATCGCTACTGGTACAAAAGGTACGCCCTTACCCAGGATGCAGCATACGAGATCCACCTTCACCATTGTGAGACAATCACAATCGCATTCCCAGTGCGCACTGTCGCATTTGGGCTGCGCAGTATAGTCCGTCCTATGTGCACACCAGAGTTGCGCACACATGGGCCATGCCGTCATGGTTGATTGGGCCTACGCGGCCATGAACAGAACTTAAGTCTAGCATAACATAGTCACGCACTATGTCATATTAAACTTGGGGGGCTTGTGGACGTATGGTCCGGACTGGGCCAGGCCCGGCAGACAGTGGCCCACTCTATACCTAAACCCTAATTTCATGCCTATAAATATAGGGCTGGGATTCTATTCACAATACAAAATAACAGGTTACCCTAAACCCAATTCTTATATGCTATATCGCATGGATACTAACTTGACCGTCGGAGGTGGATCCCGGGGCTACGGCCTCGGGTCCACTCCTAACGGGTTCACTTTGTTGACAGGTCTACTCAGGGCTCGAGAAGACGACTAACGGCCCAAGGAGAGTCGTCGAATTCAGCCCGCGCCAGATTATGCATCAACAACAACAACAACAACAACAACAACAACAACAACAACAACAACAATAATAATAATAATAACAATAGTTGTTCTTTTTAAAATTTCAACATATATATTGTTTACGATTTTTAAAAAGGTATGAAAATTGAGAATTTTAAATCATTTTTAAAAGTTTTTAATTTAATTTTAGAGTTTATTTTAACAAATCAGAATATGTTATTTAACATTTACGTCCAAGAAGTGAAAAATTATTTTTTTTCAAATAAAAGCTTTCAAGTTAGGGTAGTGGCAATGGTGGCGGTTTGGCCAACGGTTTGCCCCAAACCGCCGGGGAACACCGCCGCCACCCCAGCGGTTTGGATAAACGGTATGGGCTAGCGGGGAAGAACACTGCTGCTGTTTGAAAGAAAGTATCCGTTGGAACCATTAATGCAGTGAACGTTGGGGGGTAAAATCCAAAAAAAAAAACGTTGGATGCCTTGGTTTAAAAAAAATTCTTATAAATACTACACTTTCAATCAAACTATATCAAACTCTATTTCATACTTTTACAATCAAACTCTATAAAACCGTATAATGAAATATTATGTTTTTTTTAAGTCAAGAATGGTGATCAGATCTGGTGGGTTTTGCTTATGGGTTTCAATAAAGAATTCTTGTATTCGGTTATGATTAAGTTTTGATGATGATGATATTATTTTGGTGAGGAAGCTGCAAACGAGTGAAGAAAGGAGATGAGAGGCGTTATCTTCAAAGAGAGAGAATGGGGGCTCTGGTTATAAAGTTATGTGTTTAGGGTACTTGGTGGTTTATACTTATCAAATCATGAACCGGGTATTTCATGTTGGGTACTTGGTGGTTTATTTATGAAAATAGAAAATAAAAAAAAATAAAAAATTAGTGGTTTGGGAGGTATGAAAAAAGTGATCATTGCCACCAAAAAAGGGTTGGGAGGTATGGAAAAAGTGTGAGTGAGGTGGAATGATATTATTGGTGGGTTGGGAGGTATGGGTTTTTTTGGTAGTGACCATTGCCACCACCCTCATGTGTATATATTTATTTGTTTTTTATGAAAATAAATATGATTCAATGTTAACCAAATTTTAATTCAACTTTTAATTTATTGGCCATTCAAGATCCTTCACTTTATAATTGAATGCCCGGGCTTATTAGTCAATTTGGTTTTCTCAAAGGTATATTTTGCAATTAAGCTTTAAAATGAGCGTTTTCTCTTATATTCTATTACAACAAGTTTTATTTTAGTGTCTAAATTTCAATTTCAACTAGTTTCGAGCAAAAATACCCCGACTTGAATGTTTTCAACAATAAAAATTGACTATCTATGCAGTGGGTTGCGATCCCTTACAAAGAGGGTGCAAATTAAAAAGTCTAAAAAGACTTTCCCACCGTCCGATCATCTAATTATTCAATTGTACGGTCTGATTTAAATTGGGGGAAAAAAGGATGCTCCGTTCTATTAAAAGGATAAAAAAGTCATTTAACAAACAAAAGCGGTCATATCTATCTTCCCTCCATCTTCTCACTCACATTCATTTCACTCTTTATTCTCTCTCAATTCTCTCACTAAAAAATTGGGGGAATAATTAGGGTTTTGATTCTCATATTTCCTATCAAAAGCTCCGATAATCTACTCGAAAAGATGAATCCTAATTGTAAGTTTATCAATTATTCTAATTCATACATATAATTTCATTATCCATGTTTTTAATTTCTCTAATTTTTCTTATTTAATTTTCCCCCAAATTTTACTATTTTGTAAAATTTTGTGAGAATATTTTTTTTATATGGGTTTTTTGAGTTATGCGGATGATGATATATACTAAGGTTTTTTTTTTTTTATTTTTTTTTTTTTTTTTTTTTTTTTTAGGATTATAAAGTTGCTTGCTTGTATTTAAAATTGTTTTTTATTATTTTTTTTTATTTTTTTTATTTTTTTATCAGTTGATGTTTGATTCAGCTTCTATAGTTGTTTTATATGTTCATCAGTTGGTGTTTGTTTTAGCTACTATAGCTGTTGTTGTGATTTGGTTTCAGTTATTGTTTGTGCATTTTTGTTTATATTGATTTCAGTTATTGTGTAAGTAGGTTCATCAGTTATTGCTAGTGCGTTTGTGTTTCTTGAAAGTAGGTTCATCAGTTATTTGAAAATTAGGTTCATCAGTTATTGTGCACGTAGGTTCATCAGTTATTGCTGGATTTGTAAATTAGGTTCATCAGTTATTTGAAAATTAGGTTCATCAGTTATTGCTGGATTTGTAAATTAGGTTCATCAGTTACTGAAAGTAGGTTCATCAGTTATTTGAAAATTAGGTTCATCGGTTATTGCTAGTGTTTTTGATTATCAGTTATTGTGCAAGTAGGTTCATCAGTTATTGCTGCATTTGTAAATTAGGTTCATCGGTTATTTGAAAATTAGGTTCATCAGTTATTGCTAGTGCGTTTGTGTTTATTGAAAGTAGGTTCATCAGTTATTTGAAAATTAGGTTCATTAGTTATTGTGCAAGTAGGTTCCTTAGTTATTGCTGGATTTGTAAATTAGGTTTATCAGTTATTTGAAAATTAGGTTCATCAGTTATTGCTGGATTTGTAAATTAGGTTCATCAGTTACTGAAAGTAGGTTCATCAGTTATTTGAAAATTAGGTTCATCGGTTATTGCTAGTGTTTTTAATTATCAGTTATTGTGCAAGTAGGTTCATCGGCATTTGTAAATTAGGTTCATCGGTTATTTGAAAATTAGGTTCATCAGTTATTGCTAGTGTTTTTGATTATCAGTTATTTTGCAAGTAGGTTCATCAGTTATTGCTGCATTTGTAAATTAGGTTCATCAGTTATTTGAAAATTAGGTTCATCAGTTATTGCTGGATTTGTAAATTAGGTTCATCAGTTACTGAAAGTAGGTTCATCAGTTATTTGAAAATAAGGTTCATCAGTTATTGCTAGTGTTTTTGATTATCAATTATTTGCTAGTGTTTTTTAAAAGTAGGTTCATCAGTTGTTGTGCAAGTAGGATCATCAGTTATTGCTAGTGCGTTTGTGTTTATTTTGGTTTGGCTTCATCTTTTATTTTGATTTTTTGTTTATTTTGGTTTCAGTAGGTTCATCAGTTTCACAATTATTTGTTTTATTGGATAGGTAAAAAAGCTAAAAAAAGGAAAGAAACCTATGGTTTAGTGATTCGATGCTGGATTTGTAAGAGAAGGAAAGGAACAAGGGAAAGGAACAAGACAAACAGATGGAAGACTTGAGAAAGAAGTACATAGCAAAGATTCTATTGTCTGAGTCCAATGAGAACAGAAAAATAGTGGAGAGCGAGGTTCATGAATATCAAAGTTTAAGTCTGAAGGAAAAGAGAATGCTCCAAAAGATGTCAAAGAAGTCTATTTGCGAACGTAGCAGCGCTTATTTCGAAGAAGCTAGCGCTCTTCTTCGAAAGTGAACACAATGGTCAAGTGAAAACAATCTGATATAATTGATGAATGTTTGGAATATTTGTTTGCTTGGTATGGTTAAATAGTTTCTGGAACAATCTGATGTAATTGATGAATTGTATAAATATTAGATTTTTTTGTTCATCAGTTGTCAGTTGGTATGGAAAAGTGATTTTGGTTGGTTGGTATCGACAAGTTATTTCAGTTTAATAGAACTTAGTTTATTTTAGTTTTTTTTGTTCATCAGTTGCCGGTTGGTATCGACAAGTGATTTTGGTTGGTTGGTATCGACAAGTGATTTTTGTTCATCAGTTTATTTTACTTTTTTAATCCTATATTAATAAAACAATTAGTGATGCGTTGTGGTACAAAAATTAATGCATTTAACGCAATTTTAACACAAAAAATTTAAGCTAGACATTTCATCAAACACGTGGTGTGCAACAAAAATGACTAAAACGTCATCTTTAACATTCGATATCTCACTCATATCATATCGAATTTGAGTGATTCAAATTTCTTGATAAAGAGTGAACCAAAATCTACGACTTTCGTGTTTTAAGTTTATCATGATTTGATAGATTTAAAGGTAAAAAATATGGTCAAAAATACCAAAAACATCAAGAAAATAAAAAACCATTGAATATGTAAACAAAAAATTGAAATAATTAACAAGATTTATACCATATTAAAGAGGATTAAATTTTAAAAATTATGGTGAAATCGGTTTTTTCTAAAAGTTTGTCGTTTAAAAGATATGTGCGTTTGAAATTTGAAGTGGAAAAAGAAAAAACGTGTAAGTTTACGATTTTACCCCTATGCAGATTTTTTAAATAAATTGGGTGGGGGACACTTGTCAGCCCAGGAACACTTTTTAGACTTTTTATTTTTTTCTACTTTCTAAATGATCGGGAGTCTCTATGCAGTTCATTCTCCAGGAGCATTATGTTGGTCACAAACGTTCATATTCTTCATGAGCATGATTGACCAATGTACAATACAATACATGTAAATTAATATATATTCAAGCTAACATTTTCACTTCTAATATCTCAATGTACGTCTTGTCATCAACAACTTATACTGATTTAGAGAATGTCCAGCAACTGACAATTGCAAAAATTGTTGTCAAGGTCTTGTCACTTCGATGAATCACTTGACCCCTAATACATTTTCATTGTTATGGAAGCTAGACTAGTGAGTTATTACGCTTTTTTTTAACAAGAGCGTTGCTTCTAAGCCCACCTCATGTTGTCATCGCTCGATCACTCCCTTTTTTCCTTATTGGTTGCTTGAGAACCTTAACGTAAGATATGGCCATTTCCTTTTCGACTGTGTATCTTAACACCTAAAATGTATGTGTCTACAAACAATTTAAGTATTTATTAGGAATTTCCATAAGGTTGGTAAGGCAAAATGAAGCCACCCTAGCTCATTGAGTGTTCTACCATGGGCTATCAACATCCTATGCTCAACTCAAATAGATTTCGTTAAAAATAAATAAATAAAATAAAATAATAATGAGCTATTACTTTTGTTTGGTTCATTAATCATTTTGATAGTGTCACCCAATTAAAAAAAAATTAAAAAAAAGGTATAATCAAATGTCACTATTTATTAATCAAATGTCTTTCTTATTTATTAAGGTAATTTGATTCAAGGTTTTTAATATCTGAATCATACCTAAGATCATTTTCATTTTTACAAGATCATGATCATAAATCGGATCAGGATCTTAAAATCCTACTATAATATTATTTTCTTTATAAACGTTGTAAAATTATGCAAATCTACATATTATTATATATCATAAAATATATGTCAAAATTATGATTATGAAGTGTTTAATACAATTAGCCCATTGTTTTTCATATTTTACAAAACTTAAGATACAAATTTGTAGTTTTTAGCTTATGGTTTGAGAAAAGTATGATAGGATTGATCGAGATCTTATAGTCCTATGGTAAAGACCGGGATTTTGTTAAGATTCTATCTCGCAAGGATTCTACGTATGATCGGGAACAGCTTTGCTTTGTAGTATCTTAAAATCGTAAAAACCTAGAATCAAGATCAGGATCTTAACAATTCAAAATTATACACTTATTTTGTAAACTAATATACTAGTAGTAAACATTTAGTATGAAAATGTACTATCACAGTCACGGTTGTAAAAATCGTGAATCGGTAGTCAGGCGGTCAACCCCCTGTAGCTTGTAATCGGTCTAGGCGGGATTAATCGGTGATTAATCGAATCGACATTTTCAACAAGTTTTATGTATTTCTGGTAAGTTTTAGGTATTTCTTGCATAACTTTTTTTTTTTTTTTTTTAAACATATTGTAATAGATATAAACAACAACTATAACTTATTAAACAATTTTACGGCGATTTTTGGGGATATCCGGCAAGGTTTGAAGGTTTCGGGCAAGTTTACCGTTGACCGTCATTAACCGTCGTTGACCATGGTTGACTAATTTGTATGACCGATTTACACAAATCGGAAAGGTTGGTGGCCTTGTAGCGCCTAGGCGGCGATTAATCGGCCTTGTAGGCGTTGTTTTGCAACACCGATTCTTAGTTTCGAAAAGCGTGTTCACAAATAAAAAATTAAAAAATTATGATATGGGTGGTTAATGCAAAATTTGATTGATAAAAAATTACTTTTACCTTTATTCTCAAGGTTGCAAAAATCGCGAATGTAACACCTCCAAAATTCGGGTCCAGCGGAAGCATACATGTCGTTAGGGGTGCTACGTAATTGGTATCATAACATAAGTACAAAGAACGGTTTTTATTTCACGTGTTCAGAATAAAATTCATTATCAGAAACATGAAGTTTACATGATATGAAAATAGTGCGGAAATAGGCCCATAAAACAATTAAAGCGGTCCCAAATATACATCAGAGTCGCCCATGACCAATGCCCCTTGCCAAGCGCCTTCCAATAGTGAGCTATCGCCTTAAACCTGAGAATACACGCTAAAGGTCAGCTTACGCTGGTGAGTCCATAGAGTTTGTGAAAAATGTAGCATAGGACAATAGTGAGCAGGATGCACAAATATGAGCACTTAACAAACTAACAACAACAAAAACTCGGACTGCAAACATGCATAAATGATCCACACATAAACTGGGTGCCACTACCCAAATGATGTACTGGGAGCCAATTCCCAAAGGATGTATTGAGAATGCATCACTAAACAGTTACACACATTCAACCCAAGTCACACAAATTGAAATATACACAATAAGGCACATATTGCAATCAAACGCACAAATTGTTCAAATCATGAAAGCAGTATATCACAGCATGATAATCATTTGAAAATCATTAAGTTTAGTTAAAAAGAACGAGCATGTATTCTCCCCCAAAACAGTTGTAAAACCAGTAAAAAGGTAAGGGCTATGAACTCACCTGGCCACAACAATTCAATAAACACGACTGACACGACTGGCATCTAGCCGCTTCACAACAGCATTAAGGAGGCGGTACATCGATACGGAAACGTCGAAGCCTTCTACATATCCGACTTATTTTACACGAGATTCTCAGCGATGAACCAAATCCTCCATAGGCTAACTACTCCCAACTCCCAAGTATTACCTATTCTTAATTCTCGACATCTCTTAATCCATTTGTTTGTGTTTGTGTTTGTGTTTGTGTTTGGTATCATTATGTGTAGTGAGAACACGATACAGACTCAGTGAACTCACGCCAAAAGATAAACAAGCGAAAACGATGAGGAACGAGATGAAACTCAAAAGTACACATGCCAAGTGACGAACAACATACGACCTTAGTCAGGAAGCGAGACAAAACTTAATACTATGTGACAAGGTCAAACTACGTACTCCATCCAAAGCAATCACACTTAAATGGCTACTAAGTAAATCTTACGATCAATGTCATCTTTGTAATCTAAACCTAGCTATTCCTACAAAGGTATGTCTTGATAAACGTGCCCTTGAAACGATTAGTAACCCGTCCGTAATAACCTTAAATCTTGTTTCGTTTATTATTTCAAATAAGTATTAAATAACGTTTTGATCGTTATTTTAACCTTTCCGTATTAATTTACAAATATTATCAAACGTCCTCAACGTTAGTTAATATTCTTCGTTAATTCGAAAGTGCTTTTATAACGTACTTACTGTTATCTAATAGTTATCGTCAACTTATAAATATTAAATAACAAGTTTTAGCCGTTATTTAATATTTAGAAGTTATATATATAAATATATGAAATGGTGTCATAAACGTTATGCCATTATTATATTTTACGGGTTATGTCACACCCTCGCCGAAGGCGGAAACACGAGGTGTAACGAAATCGATAAACATCACCAAAGAGAAATAAGACAATACCATAATTTACATTAAGGAAAAGTATAATATTACAACGTTGTTATTGCCGACCTTGGCAAATATATGACATAAGTTTGATTCCCAAAAGATGGTATTTTAATACATAATGAAAAGAAGTGACATGTGAAAACTTCATTATGCAAGACCTTGCTGACAAGCTTACTGACGATCACCTGAAATGCATGAGAGAAAACGGTCAACTATAAAATAGTTGGTGAGTATAAACGTTTTATTTAATTATGAGAAACCATTAGAGAAAGTTCACAATATAAGCACCACATATATAATAATGTATGCCATGCAAAGCCCCTAATTAAATAATATGCGTCCCGTAACATAGTGGACGAGAGGTTGGCCGACCTCTAATAGCGCTATCCATACTACTAATAGGTGTCGAACAATGCGAATGTACGAACAGTACATCATACAACTATTATATACGATTAAGAACGCTCCAAACATGGGAGACTTAGCACGCTCCACCAATAAGGTGAGACTTTAGGGTTAAGAACGCTCCACCAAAAATGGCGAGACTTTAGGTCATAGCACGTACAGTACATTAAGTTCAAAAGTTCAAGTCAAGTTCAAAACAAGTCATAAGTTGCAATAAAGTTCAATAGAGTTCATAATAATCAAAGGGTTCAAAACAATGTTCAAAGTGTTCAAGTAATAATTCATGCATCCACCCCAAAGCGATTAAAATAGTTAGAAAAAGGGTTCGTGAATACTCACCTGATATAAGCGATATGATAACAAAAATGTATGAACTAAAGTAAGGCGCGCACTCTATCCGCAACCTAAATGAATGATATGATCTACTTTAGATCATGAAATGAAGAAAGGAATGACATGCACATGCTCCCTATACCACTCTACTCTTTGGAAAAACACTTGTGTTATCAAAAATATATAATCCAAGAATTTGGAAAAATATTGCTATTAGAAAATAAAATAAGCTAATTGTAATATATATACTTATATATATATCGTATGTTTCCATGTTAGTATTGAAATCCTCGGGTTGAAATCCTTGAAATAACGCCTTGAAATGATGAAAATATACTTGTAATCACTAATACATCATTAGTTATGAAATTGGGTACTTGGCTAATATTTCTAGAAAATCTAGAATTTAGTACGTCGAAGTATTATTTCTATTAGTGACAAAACGGTCTCATAAAACTAGTCGTGAAATAGTGAATATTAAGAGTTAGGAGACAAGCTCAGTAGTTTTGAGAAGATTTTCACCATATCTAAAAAGTCACAGAAGTGAAGTTTGTCCATACAGGTCTCGATCATAAAGATAATTAGCCGTCAAGTGAGGTGTTTGGGCTGTTTTGGCAGTTTTGGCAGATTCTGGGCAGTTTTCGGGAAAGTTTGGAAGTCCATAAGTTGTTAGTTATAAATCCTTTTGACAAACGGCTGGATGTTTTGAAAACTAGGCTGGGTGAGCTAACTTTTTGTCAATGATGTAAATTTTCCAGAAATGAGTTTATCAATGAGTAAATTGGCTCTCAACATTATGTCTTACAAAAACTGTTTTTCTATACTTGGTAATATTTTGCTAAAAAGCTGATGGAAATAAATAGAGTTTCGCCGATTTTGAAACGTGTATATCTTGGTCGTTATAAGTCCGTTTTACTTGTTCTTTATATTCACGGTTACGTCTTAGTATGTAGTAATATATTTTGGAAAGCTCGGCTCCTCCGGGTTACGTCTAAAGTCTCTTTTTGTCCAATGAAAAACGCCCAACAGCAACTATTTTTCAGAAAAATACTTTTCGTCAACAATCTTGCAAAAATCATAACTTCTTCGTTATAAACTCGTTTTAATCCATTCTTTCGCCCACGGCTTCGTTTTTGAAAGTATTTTCTAAATCTTTAGCCCAAAGTTACCCGGAATCCCCTGATTTTTCTGGATTTACAAAAATGGGACAGCATGTATATATACTTGTTAGAAATCCATTTCCAAGGTTCAAAACTAGTTTTTACTTCAACCAAATCTCTTGCAAACTTCACAAAACTAATCTAATCCTACCATACACCTTCTTAGGGTGCCATGGGTTCCTAATCAAGTTATTATAGCAAGGGGATTCATAAATAAAAAGTTAGGGTTTGTATGTTCCATTTTTGACAAAATAAATGGCGGTATAGCTAGTTGTACATGGTTTTTAGCATGGAACTCATGCAATACAAGTAAATATAAGATGATTCATGTAAAAATAAAGTTGATAACTTACTTGATAAAATGAGATGATTAGATGACTAGAAACCTTGGATTACTTGTGTATTTCTTGATTGATTCTTGATTAGGCAAGTATAATGAACAACTTTGGTGCTTTAGCTTTTGAAAAACCTTCACTTGATCTATGTTTTTGGGTTTGGTCGTGGAGTGCAAGAGAGAAAGAGGGTGAGATGAATTTCTTTCTTATCTAAAAAGTGTATGTTATGATTTTAGGTTTTTAGTTAAAGTATATACTTAGAGGTTTATTAGTTTTATATTAGGAAATCAATGCATAAGGTTAAGGGGTGTTCATGTGGCCAGTTTTCAATGTACCAAGGAGTAGCAAAGTCGGTTTTGATCACTTAGAAAATGTAGTGTATTATTAGTTGTGGTTTAGTGTAAGTATTAGTTATAATCGGGTACCGGGTTTAATAGAAATAAATGTTCACGAAGTTAACCGGGATGAAATAAAGTTATAATAATGATAAAAATATATTAAAAATATGTTGGGTACATTTACTGAGTGATCGGGTGATTATTGTTTAGTTTTCACGAAAACCGTCGTTATATTCATAAGCGTACGTTATAAATAAAATAAATTTCCAAAATACTGGGTAAATGAATGTTATAACTTTTATGATGTTAAAATGGATATAAAAATATGTCGGGACCATTGTGGGAATATTTAGATATATTCGTCGTGTATAAACCGGGTGTTAACGTTTAATTATAAATACTTATACGTAAAACGTTAAATATACTAAATATATAAATTTTGAGAATCCTAAGAGTGGTATAGCATGTAAATGACATTATGATGATATGCAGACTATTCTATTCCGTATGAGAGGTCCTTACTGATAATGCACGTGAATAGTGGAATTTCTTCCGGAATGAATAGTGTTCTGTGAATAGTAGAATTTTTGAATGTTTCTCAGAATATCAAACGGACATAAAAAATGATGAATAGTAAAATGATGAATAGTGTTTGGATGAATAGTAATCGATGAATAGTGAAATTTCCAAAATTGGAAAATAAACGTAGACATGGAAAATATCGGGTTGTTACAGGTTACATTCGTTTCAAGTCATGTTATCACGGTCAAATAGGTCAACAATATAAGTCTAATAGCAATTATTATGTCCATTTTGGCTCGTCACGATCACACGAGACTAGAGAGTCTTGGTAAATCATGACACGGCTCAAATAACACAATCCTATAAGTATATCCCCTAATAACTATTTCGCACAACTTCAACAATAACGGCCATCTACGGCGCGTTAACCATTCCTACTCCCCATCATCTAATAACAACATGTATTACCACAATATCAATGCCTTGCCGAGACCCTAGGGGTCTCGGCTTCTATATCTTCGATACCACTCAACAACGACAACATCAACAAGAACAATAACCACCAGAAATAACAACAACAAGAATAAACAACAACGAGGACTACAACCAACAACATGACACACCAGGAACAACAACAACGATAATTAGAACTTGACCCGAATGTCACCAACACCAAACCTGATCGATGCTAATCCCTACATACCCTCGGATATCACCACCTCGAGACTAAGTCTGAACACACAAGATTTCCACTACTCAACTTAATATCAAAACCATGACTCGACATCCATGACCCTAGTCTCAATACACAACCCATGACCATGACCCACTACCACAGACCAACACAACCAAACGGACGACAACAACTATGGCCATTCGACAACTCCAAGAACCAAAAGGACCCTCATACTGAGACTCTAGCAACCAAACGCACCCTACTGATGTCTCGACTCAAAACCCACAATCGACACAACCCCAAAATGATACCAAACCATGTTTTAATCCCGTTTTTATTATAAGACCCTTGAAAAGGTTGGATGATTAATTTGTGAATCAAAGTTTTAGAATAGTAACTGATGATGGATGATGTTTTCGCGACTAAAACAAATTCGGTGGAGGTGTTGGGAGATGATTCATAGCGCGTGGCTTATATCAAAAGAACGAGGGTGAAAAGATACACGTGATGGTGGTGGAAGTGTGGGGTGACTCGCAGCGGTGAAGTGGTGGTGGCCGGAAATGTGGTCAGATATGAGTGTGTGTTGTGTGTGTGTTTTGTCTGCTGGGATGAGAAGCAGGAAACAAAAAACCCTAAGGGGGCGTTTGGTTGGAGCAATTTAGAATTCCGGAATTTTAAATTATAGAAAATTAAAATTCTTGAGAATTTAGAATTCCGGAATTTAAAAAACCTTCGCATATTTGGTTGACAGAAATTTATAAATATATATTTTTTTAATATAAATTTCATAAATATTCTCTTTAAAAGTTTATAAAAAAAATTTATAAAAAAAGTTTTAAAAAAAATTATAAAACCTTTATAAAAAAGGTTATAAAAAAATTTATAAAAAATTTGTAAAAAAATTTATAAAAAAGTTTATATTTAAAAAAAAAAGATAATAAAAAATTTTAAAATTTTTAGAAAAAAGTTTATTAAAAATTTATAAAAAATATTTGAAGTAAACTAAAATTCCCCACTTTTTAGAGATATTCTAATTTCCTCATTTTAAGAAATTTTAATTTGCTTTGTCATTTACATTCCCCCTCTCTAACGAACCAAACATGGTAATTGGGGGAATTTTAATTTCAAATTCCCCCAAATTCCATCAATTTGCTCCAACCAAACACCCCCTAAGTGTGATTATAAGTAATATATATAGGGTGAGTGTGGGACTTTAGACAAACCCTAGTGCGCCTATAGGGACTAAAAGTGTCATTTCTCTCATATTTTTAACGAAGCGAGAACAGGACCAACCAAACGCGCGGTAATTATTTCACAAGCACCCGAGACTATATCCATTAATCTTAGAATCGTTATTCCAGGAACCATGAATATGAATATCCATATCTTTATTTTTCGTCACTTTAATTAAGTAGATAGCGCGCTTTAACCATAATTGTGCCAAATCTCACATGAAATATTCTAGGCCACGACAATTGCTCCCGAAATATAGATAAAGACTATAAGAGAATAAATGTAAGAAATTCCGAATTTTACAAGTTGTTACAGCGAACCTATTGTCGGGCGGTCAACTTTCTTGTAGCTTGTAATCGATGATTAATTGGATTGATATTTTCGACAAATTTTGGGCATTTCCGGCAAGTTTATGTATTTTTGACAATACTTTTCTTAAGAGTAAACTACACCGTTCGTCCTTGTGGTTTGCGTTGACCGCAGCCTGTGGTCCTTTGACTAAAAAAATTGCACCATTAGTCCCTCCTTCTAACGGGGTGGACTAACGCTCGTTAACTTGCTTGCTTATGAGGGTATAATAGTCATTTTGCACTATAAGGACGAACAGTGCAGGGACGAACGGTGCAGTTTTTCGCTTTAACACTTTCTTCCGTTTTTTTACGTTTTCGCATGTTTTCGTCTGTTTTTTTACGTTTTTGCCCATTTTTGTCCCTTTTTTTACGTTTTCATCCCGTTTTTTACGTTTCCATCAAATTTTTTACGTTTTCGCCTGTTTATTTTACGTTTTCGTCATGTTTTTACGCTTTCATATGTTTTTTTACGTTTTCGCCCGTTTATTTTACGCTTTCTTCCATTTTTTACGTTTTTGTCTGTTTATTTTACTTTTTCGCCATTTTTTTACGTTTTCGTCCATTTTTTAAGTTTTCGTCCGTCTTTTTTACGTTTTCGTCCACATTTTACCTTTCCGTCCGTATTTTTACGTTTTCGTCTGTTTTTTTTTTATGTTTTCGTCTGTTTTTTTACATTTTTATCTGTTTTTTTTAACGTTTTTATCCGTTTTTTATGCTGTCGTATGTTTTTTTACGTTTTCGCCCATTTTATTATGTTGTCGCCTATTTTTTTACATTTTCGTTAGTTTTTTTTATGTTGTCGTCTGTTTTTTTAAGTTTTCGTCCGTTTTTTTACATTCTCGTCGTTTTCATCCGTTTTTATGTTGTCGTCTGTTTTTTTACGTTTTCGCCCGTTTTATTATGTTGTCGCCTGAATTTTTACGTTTTGTCCCTTTTTTATGTTGTCGTATGTTTTTTTTACATTTCCGTCCATATTTTTATATTTTTGTCTGGTTTTTTACGTTTTCGTCCATTTTTTATATTCTCGTCTTTTTTTTACGTAAAAAAAACAGACGAAAACGTAAAAAAACGGATAAAAAAAGATGAAAACGGATAAGAATGGATATAAAGGTAAGAAAAACGAAAAAAAATGAAAAAAATGGGATGAAAATGTAAAAGATGAAAAAGGAAGGAAACGTAAAAAAAGGGATGAAAACGTAAAAGAAGCCGACGGATGAAAATGTAAAAGATGAAAACGGACGAAAACGTAAAAAAAATGATGAAAACGTAAAAAAAGGACAAAAACGGAAAAAAACAGACAACATAAAAAAGGACCAAAACGTAAAAAAAACGGGCGAAAACGTAAAAAACAGTCGATAACGTAAAAATACGGACAAAAACGTAAAAAAATGGGCGAAAACGTAAAAAATAGACGAAAACGTAAAAAACGGATGAAAACGTATAAATACGGAAAAGAATAAAAACGGATAAGTATGAATAAAAACGTAAGAAAAACAGACAAAAACGTTAAATATAATGGGCGATAACGTGAAAAATAGATGAAAACGTAAAAAAAAAGGATGAAAACGTAAAAACCGGACGAAAACGTAAAATAAACAAGCAAAAACGTAAAAAAAAATGGATGAAAACGTAAGAAACGGGATGAAAACGTAAAAAACGGACGAAAGGACAAAAACGGGCAAAAACGTAAAAAAACGAAAGAACGCGTTAAAAAAGGGACTAAAAGCGAAAAATTGCACCGTTCGTCCTTATAGTGCGAAATGACGATTATACCGTCATAAGTAAACAAGTTAACGAGCGTTAGTCCACCACGTTAGAGAGAGGGACTAATGGTGTATAACGTTTCTGAGTTAAGGATGAACGGTGCAATTTTTTTGGTCAAAGGACCACAGGCTGCGGTTAACGCAAACCACAAGGACGAACGGTGTAGTTTACTCTTTTTCTTAAAAAACATCTTGTAATCTATACTACATTATAATGCATTTGGGACTATTCTATAATTAGAAATGGTTGAAATTTATACTTTTTTCTTGCTTATTATGGAAAGTTTCAAAATTAATTTGTTAGGAAGCAAGTTAGTTAGGAAGTTTGTTAGGAAGTGGTTGGCTGTTCAAACTAAAATTATTTTGCTTAACCATCTCTAATATCTCTACTTATAAAGTATGAAGACAACTAAACATATAACCAAATAACGTAAAATATAATAACACGGTACCTGCCGCCGCATTGCGCGGGTACCGTTCTAGTAGTTATAAACAACGAATATAAGTTATTAAAACAATTTTAGTGAGTTTTGAATATTTTTGGCAAGATTTGCAGGTTTTCGACAAGTTTGACCACTATTGACCATGGTTGACTGATCCCTCAAATCAAAAAAATTAGTGGTCTTGTAGCGTCTAAGCAACGATTAATCGACCTTTTTAAGCCTTTCTTTGCAGCATTGCTATTTTTATTAAAATAAACAGTTAAATTTTTTTATTAAAATGACAAAATATTAAGAGTAATTATAATTAATATTAGTCATATAAAAATAAGGGCCCATGAATCATGATACGCACATCACAACTTATTATTCTTTCACTATAATCTGTTCATTACAATGTTGTATGATGTGCTACACAACTTATACCAAATGATGTTTTTATCAAAGAAAATGAAATTCGAATCAATCCCAAAAATTAGACATGTTTTTCTTTTTCAAACATAAATAGTAAGGTATACATACCTTTTGTATGAATAAGTAGTATAGAGATGAGTTATCCACACCTTTTTACAAGGAGGGAATACAATCATTGGATGCATCACCAATTTGTATAGTTTCTATCATGGATTATACGGTTTGAACAAATCCCTAATCTATACTACTATATAATGTATTTGAGACTATTCTATAATTAAAAAGACTTAAAATTTAGACATTTACTTGCTTATTATGGAAGGATTTCAAAATTAATTGGTTATGAAGCAGGTTGGTTAGGAAGTTGGTTAAAAAGCAAGTTGGTTAGGAAGTTTGTTAGGATGCATGTTGGTTGTTCAAACTAAAATTATTTGGGGTAAATTGCAAAAATGGTCCTTCACGTTCCACGAAATTGCAAAAATGGGACCGAGACAAAAAGTAGCGCAAAAAAGACACTAACGTTCCACATTTTCGCAAAATCGCCACTGAGATCCATTTTCCGTTAATTTCATCGTTAAGTGCCACGTATTTGAGGGTAGTATCGTCATTTTAACCCTTTCCCGCTAATAACTTAAGTTTCCAGTGTTTTGTTTTACAAATTTAGTCCTTTAGAGCAATACTTTATATACGGGTATCAATTTCTTCCAAGGAGAACATTAATTTCACAGGTAAAGATCTTGAGAATGGTTAAGCTTTGGCAAAATCGTGCACGCAGTACCCCGATACATGATTTAGGAATCCTTTATAGTAAGAATACTCTGTTCCATTTTAATGTTTTCCATTTAAACTTGTTATTGTTGTCGGAAGTAATTGATGTTTTATGTGTTCCACATATTTGAATGAAAAGGTTTTTTCTTTGCAAATCCATCACAATGTTGAATTCACCTCAAAACCAGGAAGAAGATATCTCTTTGGAGATACAGATTGGTTTGACGGAATTCACTCTGACGTTTTCTCCATGGAATTATTGGGCGAAATGTTAGAGGATTTAGGTTACTCGGATAGTACCCTTATGTTTACTCACTTTAGGATACCTGGGGAGTCACTGGATGATGGTTTGCTACCACTAAAGTCTGACGAAGATGTGAAAACACTTCTGGAGTATGTTCCTATATTTACACAATTGGATTTGTATATTGAAACCGGTGTTTCAATTGTTGAGTGTGAGATGATGGATCGAATGATGACTAAGGGCAAGGGTGTGGTGATAGAAGAAATAGTGGATGATGATATGAATGAGGCTGCTGGAAAGGGTGTTGATGGTGAGACTGGAAACAGTGGGAAATTACTATTGTTAGAGTGGCATAAGACAAGACAACCTGAGAAGGCTGGACCTGTTTTTGATACTGATTCTGACAGTGACTTCCCACCAACATTTTGTGCCCAAAAAATGATTGCATGTCATACAAAAAGGATGAGTGATGAGTTTTAATTCAGAAGGTTATTGGGAGAGATTGACCAAGACTTGACTGTGGAGGATTCAAGTGAGGAGTCTACAGGTTTGCTCGATTTTTATGATCTCGATTTTGATGATGCGTATTATGCTGACGCAAGTGATGAAGAGGTTGAACAAGAATGGCATGGTGATCCATACCATTTAGTTGATGTACCTGAACCTGAAGAGTTGCATGCGATTGAAGAGCCTCAAGAGCCTGAAGAGCCTTAAGAGATTAGTGACATGTTTGCTGAAATAGATCAAGCATTGGATGAACTTGATGACGTTGTTGCAGCTGGAGAAGGAACAGAGGTGTATGCTCTTTATGCTGAACCAATTAGTTTTAGTTTGCTTCCACTTGTGGATGTTGATGGTGTTGATGGTGATGATGGTGAACAAAGAGTTCGTGATGAGGATGTGATTCTAGATGAGCAGTGTGATGCAGTAGTTGGAGATGGTGAACAAAGAGTTTGTGATGTGGCTGTGATACCAGATGATCAGTGTGCTGTAGTAATTGGAAATGGTGAACAAAGAGTTTCTGATGTGGCTGTGATATCAGATGGAAAAAATGGAGTTGGTCAAGATGGAGTGATCACAGAGGACAAGTTTGAAGACCAAGGAAGATCAATCAAGAGGCGAAGACTGATGGCTGACAAAAAACCCAAGGTTGATGCTGACAATAAACCCAAGGACGATGCTGACAAGAATCCCAAGGATGATGCTAAATAATGGTTATGCTTTTATGTTTAGGTCAATAAGTTGTTGTGATTCTGCTATGGTCTTTTAGTAGATCATTTATAACAATGTTTACTTTATTAATGTTTATGTATCGGTTATGTAATCTTAACTAGGTTCAATGGTTGCATAACATGTTATCAAATCTAATGGAAACCAAAAAAACTAGGCAATTTTGGGATGTGTATGTTGGTAACCCAAATGTTTATCATTTATTACCCAAAACACGCCTAAAACACATTTTCACATGTACTTACCACGCCTATTTATAGCATATACCACGAGTAACTTCCTCATTCATCCAGTAAACAAACACAGTAAAACTTTTTTGAATCAAATTTGCAAAAGAATGTCTCAATTTGTCCTTCTTGAGGAACTTGCTAGGGCTGCTAACTCAACCGAGTTACCATACCAGATGACGGTCTTTTTTGCTAGGGAGACGGAGCGTGATATCAAGTATGCCAAAGATCTGTTTGTGGCATATCAAGAGTTGCTTGATATTGTCGTTCAAAGGAACAAGATGATGGCTGAAATGGAACTTGTGCGTCCCTCGGTGCAGATGTTCAAATGCTTGGAGTTCTTGAAGAAGCTTCAAAAGTCAGATGTTATCGAGCTTTTGGAGTTGAAGAAGAAGATGGCAGAAGCGAAGCTCAAGCTCTTCAACAAGCACGCATTTGTCAAGGGACTTTAGAGTTTCTTTCATGGTCATATATGTTTTGAATGTTCCTTTAATGTTTCCCTCCTTTTTATCAATGTTATGTTTGAACTTTAATGAATTTTAATGATATATTATGTTTTGTTATGTTTCTGTTATCAATTTGAATGAATGTTAATGTCATGTTATGTGTTTGTTGTGTTGATTTATTATGGTTTGCTTGTCAACCATTGGGCATTTTTGCAAAAGTCAACCATAATGTTATTTGCAAAAGTCAAACTTGATTGCCAATTTGGGTAATTTTGGGTATTTTTGTACCTGCGCATTACCTTGAATGTGGTTACACGAATAGTCAATGGTTACACGGATAGTCAATTAGATCCATTTTGGGCAATTCTGGGTCTTTTGGTGCATGTACAATCATGTGCAAAAGTCAATCATGATTGTCAAAATGGGCAAGTCTGGGTGTAAATATAACTACTACGAATTACCATTCATTTACCATTCACAAGCATACCATTTATCATCAAAAGATCGGGGTACATACACAACTAAAACTAACAAACCAACAAACAAACTACACTAATTGCCAAAAAATGGCCAGACATCTTCATCAAAAGAAACATCCTCCAACAACGACGACACAAACCCATTCTCATCACCGGCATCATCCACAGGCGGCGGCAGGCCCTGGGTAGGCGGCAGCAGGCTCTGGGGAGGCGGCATCACACTCTGGTAGTCCTGGTACTCCGGCTGATCAAACGTGGTAAGATATGCCGAGGTGATGGTGGGGTTCATAGGGTTTTTCCTTTTTCTGTTTTTCCGGCTTCCACCTCCAACAGGGATGTCCCGGAGCACGCCGCCATGGGTCCAGTGTCTGCGGCAGCTACGGCAAAAGTGACGCAGCTGCGATGTGTTGTAGTTGTTGTAATAGCAGAACTTTGTGTCTTCTGAATGACAACGTGGACATTGGAGTTGTTGTGGGGGATGTGTCACAGTTGTTGTGGTCACAAACGTTGAAGTTTGTTGGTGTGTGTTGGTGCTAGTGGTGGTCGTTGTCGTTATGGTGGTGGTTATTATGGTTGTGTTTTCTGACATTTGAGTTGATTGCATTCTTGTTGTGATTCTGCTACGGTCAATGCGAGTCGTGGTGGAGAAGATATGGGTTGTAGGGGGGTTTATGGGGGTAGATGTTTGAAAATAACTTTGCAAATTTAGCCATTGAGGTCTAATCACATTGATACCAAGCACAGAGGTGATTATAGCGGCAAATTTAATAAGTATGAACAGTGAAATGACGATATTACCCTCAAATACGTGGCACTTAACGATGAAATTAATGGAAAATGGCTCTCAGTGGCGATTTTGCGAAAATGTGGAACGTTGGTGGCTTTTTTGCGCTACTTTTTGTCTCGGTCCCGTTTTTGCAATTTTGTGAAACGTCAATGACCATTTTTGCAATTTACCCAATTATTTGGCTTAACCACATCTACTATATCTACTTATAAAACATAAAAACAACAAATAACCGTAAAATATTGTCACACATACTGCCGAGGGAGGGTTTGTCCATAACTTTGATTCAAGTTATGCACAGTTACCCAAATAAGAAAGAAAGAAAGAAAGAAAGTACAAAGTCCCTTCATCTTCGTCAGAATACTCATAACCCCAATAGAAAAACACACGCACACTCTTATAAATAAACAAAACCCTAATTGCTTTAAAAATGAACAGTGGCTACTTCATTCAAGTAATCTCTAATTACCCCTCTTTTTATTTTCTGTGTTTTGTTCGAATTTCAACTTTATATGATGCTGATTTTAGTTTCAATTTGAAATGATAATTACTAGTTACTGTTATTCATTGTTTCTGCTCATTTTTGTGATTATGGTGTTATTTGAAATGATTATTAGTGGCCTAATATTAACTAAGAGGTTTTGCGTTTAAGTTTCGTTAACATTTGTGAGATAGCTTATTTTTAAGCTTATATGTGAGCTTATGAGCTTATTTGTGTCTCGGCTTATATTTCATAAGCCTCAATTTTCCGGCTTATTTTGTGACTTGTGGTTTTATCAAAGTTTATTATGACATGATAAACTTATATAGGCTCACGAGTCTCAAAATAGGCCGGAAAATTGGGGCTTATGAAATATAAGCCGAAACACAAATAAGTTTATAAGCCCACATATAAGCTTACACAAACAGGTGTGTCAAAAATATGACTGTTTTGAGTTGGGGTACAGTTTAGTGAATGGATTTTGCTTTAGCTTATTTTCGGGCTTATTGTTTACAAGCCCGTTTTTTCTGCCCAGTTTAAGGCACGTGTTTGTCTAAGCTTTTGTTTTGGGTTTACTCAGATATTTCATAAGCAGCTTATGGCGTATAAATGATAACCTCCTAAGTAAGCACGATTCCAGACTAAGAACGTAAACGGGTTAGGTTGGGTCTAAACAGATTTCGGGTCGTCTTTGGCTTTGGAATGGGTTAAAAATTAATAATATATATTTGGTTAAACCGTTTAACCTGTTTTACACTTTTACTAGTGTAAGTGATTTAACCGGTCACCCCATTTAGATAAACGGGTTAAATAGGTTGTGTTCGGTTTATATGTAAACGGGGTAGGGTTGACACCCGACTGACCCGTTTATTCTACATGACTGACCCTTAGTTTTAAGTCATAATAGGCTCATAAGTGAGAAATGGCTTATAAAAAATTAAGCCAGTAAGGCTAAAAATAAGCTAAAACAAACACCCCTATAGTGGTATAATTGGCGCTAACTTGGATTTTTGTAAATTAGATTAGTATCTGTTGAATTTGGATCCTTTAGTGTGTATTCAGGACTCAGGAGCTTATTTTGGATTAGAACAGCTTGATTTAGAATATAGTTTATAGATATGGTGTAATATGGAGTTTATGGATCAAGCTAGGATTAGATACGTATGTAATATCTGTCACAAGAACAGCAAATTCAAATTTAAGAAGCAATTATAGATTTGTTACTTTTGTGATTGCTATGATTCTGTTTACTGCGTGTATCGTCAGGCTGCTGTAATCTGTTGTTGAATCATGCTAAAGCAAGTTTAATTATGCTACGAATTAATTGATGCTTTAAGTGTTTCATATTTTGCGGATTTTGAGAATCTTTCATTTAATATAGGTGAATCGATGAGTGACACAGGACAAGAACAGTATGTTATTCAAAACATGGGCGATAGGTTTGATTATATAAGCCAACTACCAGATTGTATACTTCATCATATCCTATCGTTTATTCCCTCAAAAGACGTTTTGAAAACATCTGTACTTTCAAAACGATGGAACAACGTTTGGACTTCTGTTTCAAATCTGGACCTTGATGATGCATTATTGTACACTAGTGTAATCGATTGTCGGGACCCACCTGAAGAGACTTGCTTTGTGAACTTTGTAGAACGCGTCCTGACATTACGTGGTGGATTAAGTATTAATAGATTTCGTTTATCATGCCGGGTTTACTTTGATGCATCACGCATATATTCGTGAGTTTCTGCTGCTGTCATGCATAATGTCCAAGAGCTTGATCTATGTGTCTTTGTGGAAGATCCGTTTGTGCTCCCGAGGTCCATGTTTTGTAGTCAAACATTGACCAGTTTAAAATTAGAAATAAATTGTGTTCTTGAGATACCTGATATCATCTGTTTCCCATGCCTTAAAACCTTGTATTTATCGCTTATTATATTCCCGGATAATGACTCAACACAAAGGCTTTTGACGGGATGTCGGGCTCTTGAAGAATTGGTTATTTTAGACTGAGTGGATCTTGAAAGACCTCACGATCTCAAGTTTGACTTTGGAACAGTTAACAATTGATGACTTGCCTTACTTTGGCCCACCTGATTTGGATAGTGGTTGTAAGATCAAGATCTATACACCAAAGCTTCTGTACCTGAATTATAGAGGGTATCCATCGAACGAGATTTTCTTGTGTGACGTATCTTCACTGATGGAAACATACATTAGCGTTCCGGTCCCACATGCGAAGCAGAAAGAAGTTGCTTCTCATGTTGTTGATCTGCTTAAAGGAGTACGTAAAGTTGTGTCTTTGACGGTAGCTGATAACACGATTGAGGTAGAAAGTAAACTCATCGACTTTCTTACCTTTTGACTTCTTGTCGCATCTTTAATGCTGACTTTTCTAGTTTTTTTGTGTGTGAAGTCTCTTGTATTTGCGGATGACCTGCTGACACATCTTCCAGTTTTCAAGAACTTAACTCATTTAGAGTTGAGTGTGGAAATCGGAAATTCAACGATTGGACCGCTGATGAAATTGCTCAACTGCTGCCCGAATCTGCAATCTCTTCATTTTACTGAGGTAGATTTGACTGGCGTTTCTTTTTGCATAAAAATAACAATGTAAAATTTCTTTTGTACTGCTATAGTAATTGTACTTTTTGTACATTTAAGATACTTTTGTGTCCCATTTGGATATTAGGTAACCAGAAAACGGTTTTTTAACATGAGACTTATTATACAAAATTTTCAAATATGTATCATAATTTTTGACTATATATAAACTTCACTTAAGACTACTTAGATTATGGGTTACAAATTACCCAAAAGGATATACGAATCAATCATTTAATGACTGGGATGTACAAAAGAAAAACAATGACTAAAAACAAGACAAAAGGTATGTTCGTATATTATGCAAAATACCCATTAGATTACCAATGATAACCGTATCTAAAGTAGCATGATATGGTCAAGATACACATGTAGCCTCATTTAATACACTTTGCAGGGATTTGAGGATGACGTCTGCTTTGTTGATAATGATTTGATTTGGTCATCACTACCTAAGTGCCTCAAAACGCTGACTTTTAAGAAGTTTCGCGGGAATGATTCAGAGTTATGTTTCCTTAAATGCGTTTTGCAGCATGCACGTGTTATTGACAAGATGAAAATTTATTTTTGTGATGATTTAGCACTTGATGCCGTCAGGAAGAAACAGGTTAGAAGGACGTTAGTAACAGTTCCCAGGGGCTCTAGGTCCTGCTTTGTATCTTTCGACTCATGAAACTTCAAGGAACATGTAAGCATTTCCTCTGGTCTCACTTTATTTATCTAATTGGCAAATTGCAATTAAAAAGACAATATCTGTGATCGATTTTTATTTTTGGGAACATATACTTATAATCAACGTTTAACGGTGTATGCTATGAGTTTACAATCAAATAGTGACTGTATAGACACTTAACCATGGCCGCTTTTATTTGTTATGAACTCTATATAGATACTTAACCATTGCTTTTAAAAGTACGTTCCTAAAATAGATATTGACTGAAAGTATGTTTCGTGTAGGATCCATTTTGCGTAAATATGAGTGCACTTTTCATTTGTCCCGTTTTTGTTGTATTTTTTTGTACATGCGAGTTAAAAAATGACTTTCTAGTCCTGATAGTCATTTTGTAGCAAAAAACCTGTCTTTGATGACAGATGTACAATAAGAAACGTAAAATGGCTAAAACTGGACCAGTGTGAAAGTACTTATTTTGTGTGCAGTTTGGCCCTAATCGTTGTTTTTTGGATACTTCCATAATACTGTTTTGCCAATTTGTTGTCAATCTAATATCTATCTACAGGGGCTGAATGGATTGAGCCATTTTTATTAGTCTCATGAGTTGGTCAGCTGGCAGTACTTTTTTGATGATGGCAGCAAGTGTTTCTGTATGTCATGGTTGCTGCGTTTTGGTGTCTTTATAGCAACAGCCATGGTGACGGTAACGGTATACTTCTTTTGGTCAATTTGGGAATCTTTTGTGGGTTGTTAAGTCTGCTAAATATGTATACAAACATATGGGCTGCTTCTGTTTTTTTGTATCTGATGTAGCCATACAAATAGAAGCCAACATTTGCTAGGATCTTGCGTTATTAAGCTATGTGTTTAAGATCTTCATAAGATCTTATTAGTTTGTATTTACAAGCCAAGGTTGGTATGGCAATTTTGACCAGTTCTGTGGATAATATGGGCAGGTTAAAAAAACTGGCTTAAAAGAGAATGGGGTATAATGGATTGAATGTTATTGTCAGCCCGAAAATGCATTTTAACTGCATGACACTTTAGTTAGTTCTGACTTTATTTTTTATACCTCGGTCCGGTATTAGCAGAATTACCAAAACTATATTCCTTTTTGAGCATATGTCTAAGCTATGCTTTTTTGGCACATAAGCTTGTTAGCTTATGAGCTTATCTTTCATCATTACTCATAAGCTCATAGGCCAGAAGATCAGCAAAAAAAATTGGCTAATGTGAAATATATAACATCAACATCATAAGCTCAAAAATAAGCTTGATGTCATGATATTTGTTGGGTTGGTCATTACTATGTGAGTGAAAAGACATCAATGCCCTTTGAAGCTATTAGTCCACCATCTAACTTTTTTAATCACGTTTATTAATTGCTAATTTATGACCCAACTCTTGTCATTTGCTACATGCCAAAGAAGAATAATATTTTTAAAATTTTCAAAGTTAATTTATGACAAATTCTTAATTGAAAAGGATCTAAGTAATTTTATAAAAGGATCTTTATAAGTTTTTATTAATTTTTTATGATTAATTAGTTTTATATTTTTGATTGTCGCATATTCAGATAACGACTGATTTGTAGGAAGGAGTAGCTATTAAAATTGGTGAATCTGTTGCTGGAGCTCTAAGACGTCAGCTTGCTGCTACTTTAGTCAATGCTCCAATGGTACTTGGATTAGTTCTAAATTCGTATCAATCTTACATCATGTCTATGCCGTTTAATGAGGTGAACGTGAGGCTTTTATGGATGTAGTCAGGATGAGTAATCAAACGATTGATTGGACCAACAACTTTTATTTCAGGTAAGTATATGATAAGCCATTTAAATGCTTTTGTCTCTTTGATTCGGGAGTGTTTATATGGAGGGATAGTGCTTAATGAGGTTATTTGAATTGAGTATTTTTTTTGTAAAATGCATAAAAAATACAAAATAGTTTATTAACTTGAAGAAAAGTGCAGTGCTATTGTATGCGCTGAACCCTTAATCAACTTATCATAAAGTTTTTCTTAACTTAGATTAAAAAACAGTTGTAAGCTTGGCCTTGATATGCTCTTTTTCGCGGATGATAGGTCAGTTGGGATTAGGAGAGGATAAGGCTCAAGATGTTCTTGAACATATGGTGGAAGCTGTCGCTGAAGCAATAAAGACCGAATCCACTACTCTTAAATTTTCGGAAGATGGTCAGTCAGTCGATCAGCTTACTAGACCTTCTTTAATCAATCTGCTAAGGTAGAATTGTTGCCTTCATTGGCATGCAAAAACAATAAAACTGATTGCGGATGGAAATTGCTTTTTCAGGTTTTTGTGCGAGGATCAAATGGATGGTGGTGAGGATACGTCATGAGCATGGTAAGTATTGGCGAACGATGCTGCAATATATCATGGTAACATTAGGATACAGTGCTTTTTTTGTTTGGCTTTGAGCTTATCATGTTGTTGCGTTTTTGCTTAGAATGCAGTACTTTCACTATCTGCAATGTGTACTTCATTTGATTATTACCTTTTTGTTCGTATACTAACATCAATTCGTCCAAATCTCAAATGCAGGCTCAAATTTTGGTACTTGAAATAATTTTTGGCAACTCTAACGGTTTCTCATTCACCACGTGTCACGGTAGGTTACATGCAACTATAGAAAAACATATAACATTTTCAAAGTTCTGAAGAAAACAAATTCCCAATGAAAACAATTTCCCAGGAGATCGCACTTGGGATTATTAGGAAGTCATTCAAAAGTCTTTCACTTCCATTGAGTTTGTAACTCTGAAAATTTTCTTTTCTATGGTATGTGCAAATGTTAACTTATATAATTTTATATTCAGATTTTTTTTAAGAAGGTTTAATGTTCAATGTCTGTTTATGTATATAGGCTGGAGCAAAGGCGTCAAGTTTATCTGCTAAAATTTCTGAAATAGAAGAGTTGAGCTTTATGAAAGAAGTGCATTACAGGTGAACAAATAAATCATTGGTATTTATCATATTGTAAAAGGTTTTACACATCTGTATATGCTGATTCAAGATTGGTGTATATACTTAGAACAATTCATTATGACCTGTAAGCTTATTTATGCCAAAAAATTTCAAAATAAGCTGAAAAAATGAGCATATGAAACATAAGCCGAAAATAAAATAGTTCATAAGTTGGTGCCCAAAAAATAGTTACTTGCCACTTGATTTAACAATACTGTGAAAGTGGTTGTTTACCATTTGATATATTTACTTATAGTTACCCCATGGCTAGCTACAATCGATAGATTAAGGGAATGAGCATTTGTTTTGTTTAGGAATTGTCTTAAATATCTAAGATATGTGCCAATGGATATTTTTACTTCATTATGCATATCCGGGTATTATTATGCTTTTAACAAGACTTTTTTCTTGAAGTGCAGAACTCATGGCACATAGAATATCAGGGTATGTTGAAGTCGATGATAGCAAATGTTCTGATTTCCCAATCGTCTCCGATGCATGCTTAGGTGACAATCCTTACATTCGGTAATCTTTTGTGGACATGTTTTCTGTTTGGAACAACTTATTATTTGTGCTTATTTGAATATACGAAAAGTTGCGCCTTATTTAAATCCACAGGCTCAACTATAATTGCTTTTGGATCTATAAAAATGTAGGCGATGTTTGGATTAGCTTATTATTTGGGTTTATGAGCTTATATGAAAATTGGAAAAAACTTACGCCTTATTTAGATCCATTATTCCAACTTGATACGCTCATAACTCATAAGCCAAAAAAAAGTAGCCTTATAAGATTTTCCCAATTGACCCATTATTCCAGCTTACAGGTTACATGATGCAAAATGAACGGGGTGGGTAATGGACGTGTCATTTTTGTGCATGCCCTAAATCCTAATGGATTGAATTGACTAAACAGTCAAAACACTTTTTTTCTTGATTTTTTTATTCATAGTTAATTTCATATTTGACCCATTTTATCATGTGAAACAAAGTATAACAAAACCCAATCACGAAAATACGTCAAACTTCCTTGATATTGTTTAGGTAAAAATTAACAATTTTTCAGTTTGCAAAAAAATCTTTAATCGCGTTGTTGTGTCAGTAGCATTTGTTGGTTCGGGTTAATGTGTCAGTAGCACTTGCTGCTTGCAGCTTGCTCGGGTTCCAAATTCTGAGAGGAGACACACTATCGCCTTATCGATGAAAATAATGACGTAACTGTTACTTATAAGTGTTAACTGACGTAACTGTTACTTTATAGTTCTGGATAGATGGGCCTTGCGTTAGTAGTAACTGACAAACTTCCAATATTATCAGTTTATTGGTAAGAACTAAGAAGGTTGCTTTTGCCTTGGGACAAAATCTTGGAATAATTGCTTGCATTGGAGAGTTGTTGGAAGAAAGAGTAACGGGCAGAACATTTAATGTTTGTTTCGAGCAATTGAAAGCCATATTCAGGGAAGCTTTTCTTTCAAAGTGTCTTTAGTTGCTCTAATTCTTATGGTTTTACTGTTATGCTCCAAATATGACATTTTTTGGGCAAAACAAGGAAGAAGAAAAGAAATTTGAACTTTACCTTGAAGTTCAATTCTCTTTATTCGTGTGTTACAAATTTGAACTTTACCTTGAAGTTTGATTCTCTTTATCCGTGGGTTACAGTAATAATAAATCTTATTTTCATTTTTAACTAAACTTCGTTTGCTTAAAGATCAATAAAAACCATTTGCATCGAAAATCACATCCATGTATCTAGAATCCTGAAATGAATTGGACTATGGCAATTCATGAGTTTTTTTTTTTTTTTTTTTTTTTTTTTTTTTTTTTTTTTTTTTTTTTTTTTTTTTCATGTCCAGAGGCGGTGTCAATTTGGAATAGCAGTGTAATCGCATAACAGCCTGAGCCTGTATGGGATATTGGAACTGGTAAAGCAACGCCACCTGAGTAGGCGTAGGAAGTACATGTGGATGTTCGTAACTGTCTTCCTAAAAATGTATAAGCTGAAGTGGCATCTAATACATGTATCATATATAGAGGTATTACTTAATAAGTTTTTTACCTTCTATCCTAAATGTTATTATAGTTGAATGGTACGAGCATGCTTTAATTATAGCGACATATTTCTATAATAGTAGGGGATTTGATAACATACTGTTTTGTAACTTCACAAACGATTGATTATATATTGTTTAGATACTATATGTTAGATCAATGAATTGTTGCGACATATTTCAAAATGTTAACATCCTTGATAACATACTGTTTTGCAACTTCGCAAACGATTGATTATATATTGTTTATATACTATATGTTAGACCCAATTAATTTATAAAAATTAACACAATCGTTCTATACATGAACACATCGCCCCCGCAGCAACGCGCGGGCTACCAAGCTCGTTGAGTATCTGTTTTTCTGATTGGGTCATTTTATGAAATGCTCAGAAAATAACAAGGTAAACAACAATACACCGTTGTTTAAAATGTGTACGTCCTATGGAATAGCTAGAGGTGGTAATTTGTGTCCAAAATAAAAAAATGAGCTAATTTTGGCTACTTTGTAAAAGACTGACACATTTAGCCCCTTTTTTTTTTTTTTTTTTTTTTTTTTTTTGAAATGGGCATATTTAGCTCATTGAAAAGTTAAATGGCCACTAATATGCACATATTTTCTCTTAATTAAAGAAAATTATAATCGTTTTTAAAGAAAAACTTATATATGTAATATATTTAATTTTTTAGATATAAATGAAGTATTACGTTTAAGGAATTTATTTCATCATTTTTGGTCTTCTATAAAGCGATTTGTATAACATGTGCCCGTTTGGCCCGTGCCCGTTTAGCCCGTGCCCGTTCTAGCCCGTGCCCATTCTAGCCCGTGCCAATATGCTTGCCCGGCCCGCCCGTCTTGCCACCTCTAGGAACAGCCATCAAATTTGAATGGATATAAAAGATAAAAGTATTAAATTTATATAAATATGCTATATCTTAAACTTATTTTTCTTCACAACTTTTATTGTAGGCAAGTGGTTGACACACTTCAAATATCTAATGAGACGCACCACTGAATGCAGTAGGCACTTCTATTTTAAGTATAATCTGCTTTAGTTGATTGTACAGTGAGTGTCTCAATAAATTTTTAGAATGTGTCAATCACTTCCCTTTATTTATCATTGAATCAATTTCATTTTTGGCCCTTGTGGTTTGGCCAATAATTTGGTCGCCATCCAAATTACGAACATCCTTATTTTAAACTTAAAATTGCATATTAAGTTTTTGACAAAAGTTAAATAACTAAAATACTCATTTTCTTATTTCACTTTAACTTTCAAATATTTTTATCAATTTATTTATTTTTCATATACCCAAGAACATGAACAAGGACTCAAATAAAAAAAATGTAATTTACTTTTAAAAGAAAACCACTCCCACTTTCATCATAAATGAGTGTTGATTGGCACACTCTTAATTTTGATCGCACACTCCAATGTACAATCTTTAAAAGCACCATATGATAAATTTACAACTGCTTAAAACACAATTTAAAATGTGCAAATAAAAAATGAGAGTGTACAAATCAGTAACCTACACAAATCATCAATAACAAAACCACAAACACATCCAAAAACTATTCCAGATTTAGCAAAGATTAACGGTAATTCTATCTAGAATTGGGCCACGTAATCGGATAACGTATCTCAAATGGCAGCTGATATATATGGCTTGGAATTTTGCTTTTGTTATTTTCTCATAATTAAAGCTTAGACTAAAGACTTTTGGGGTCAACATAAATTAAAAACGTGTAGGCCCTTTGGAACAGCCATCAAATTTGAATGGACATAAAACATAATAGTATTAAATTTATATAAATAGGCTGTATCTTAAACTCATTTTTCTTCACAACTTTCATACATATCAATCAAAGTTTGAACACTTGTTTTTGCAAAGGAGAGGATCTAAAGAAAGCAATCTTACAGGTATTCTCTTAAAAATGTTATTTTACACATATACTGATCACCATTTACAGTATGTATGCTTGCTCATATACGATCTATTGTTTTCTGTTGCTTTTTTTATATTTACTTTTATAGCAATTCTTAAATGATAAAAATACACTATGTCTCTTCATCATTGAACGAGTGAATTAAGTAAACCTAAACATGCATGCTGTTGACTTAACGAGAGTAGTCATGTTTCGGTTTAGTTGTGGTTGTTTATACGAAAAGAAATCACAGTAGCTAATCTTGACTAACGGTTATCATTAGTAGCGGAATTAGGATTAAAAGTGACCGGTTGCAAAAGGAAGAACTATACACTTAGTATAAGGAAAAAAAAATGAAACAAAAACTACGAGTTTAATGAAAAGATTGAGTTTAACATAAATTGAGTCTATTTTTCACTTACTAAAAGATCATCTACGCAAGTTTTAGAAATAATTTTTTGACCGAATGCAATTAAGAAATTTTTGAGATTTTTAACAAAAGTTAACTCCACAAATAAAATTTCATCGGTGTCTTGTAAAACAGTGTGGGGCTCACTAATTCCGTCACTAGATATCATAACTTATCTTGAGTTGCTTATGGTGCATTTGGTATGCCGACATGAATCACAATGTGAATGATTTTGATAGTAGTGGTGGGCCCCTCGGTATGAAAGATCCATACCTTACCCTTTTGAGGTATATGGAGTATGAAACATTTCTCTTATTCATTGCCATAGTGGTGGGTTCTTTCATCTTAAACAAATACCATTAATCACTTTCATACTCATTGTCACATTCCCATAGTGGGATACCAAACGCACCCTTACTTTTTCTTAGTGTTTGGTGTTTAAACTTGTGAAGAACAAAAATTAGAAAATACAGATATAGTATGGTTTGTCATGTTGTACCATTATACATTTGGCAAATAAATAAATACAGTACCTAAATAACTATCAACATTTAACAAATATCAAAATAATTGCATGAGTAATCATTATTCGGCAAATACTTAAACACAATAGAACATTTGTTTAGGGTCAATTTCATATATACCGACTAAAACATTATAATGACATATTTATTCAAAATATACTCTAAATATATTGTATATCATGCATTCAAAACATGTATTTTAAGTATAAATCATAATTTTTCATATCTAGACTAAGTATATATGGAATTATCCCTTATATTTAAAAACAAGGCTACCATTTAAAAGGAAATTGAATTACGGCTAAAGTGAACTAAATATTATTATAAATTTTATCGTTTTATTATATTCTTGATATAAATTAGTAATTTTTATTCAATATTTCAATTTACACCTCTTACTACAAGAAGGATCGTAAATGCAACTTTTGTTTGATCACAGTATGAAACATGTATTTCATTTGACAAAATAGGTGGTTTTTATGTCTCCACGTTATTCAAAATATTATTTCCACAAAACACATTTATTACGATTGTCTTGTTGATCATGTATTTCATTTGACAAAAGGTTATTCATCATTTCATCTCATCCAGCTGCTTCATACAATCCTTCAACAGTAACTTCAATGGTGTCTACTTCAACTTCATCCGTTCAAAAGAGCTTCAAGTATGATGTTTTTTTAAGTTTTCGAGGTGAAGACACTCGTAACACCTTTGTCAGCCATCTTTATAAAGCTCTTGAGCGAAATGGGATTCGAACTTACAAAGACGATGAGAAAATTGAAAAAGGGGAAACGATCGATGCCCAACTCATGGAATCCATTGACGACTCAAGATTCTTCATCATTGTGTTCTCTAAAGACTATGCAGGTTCATCTTGGTGCTTAGATGAGCTTGTCAAGATTATGGAGTGCCGGAAGGCGAGTGAGCAGACTGCTTACCCAGTCTTTTATGATGTGGAGCCCACGGAAATCCGCAACCAAAGTGGGGCGGTTGAAAAATCTTTTGAAAAACATGAAAGTAAAGAAGGTGCTGGGAAATGGAGGAAGGCTTTAAAAGAAGCAGCCGATCTGGCTGGTTGGGAGTCGAAGAAGACTGCTAATGGGTAACTATTCGTAATTTGTTTGCTTAATGAATTAATGTTTGATCTTCTTGATAACTAGTAATTAGTTAGATCTTCCTCATTGTTACAGGGATGAATCCAAATTGATCGAGATAATTGTTGACGTTATTTTCGAACAGATAAGTTCCAGCAATTCGAGTATTGATAAAAAGTTAGTAGGCATGGAGATACGAATAGAAGCTTTGCTTTCATCTTTAGAACTTGATGCTCCTGGTGTCCGAATGATTGGGATATGGGGGATTGGAGGGGGTGGGAAAACCACTTTGGCCACAACTATTTTTAACCAAATATCCCATCAGTTTGAAGGAACCAGCTTTGTTGAAAATGTAAGGGAGGTTTCAAAAAACTCGTTATCCGGTTTAAAGGAGCTGCAGAAACAAATCCTCAATGATATTTTCAGCGATCAAGACATCACTATTAGTAGTGTTCCTGGCGGTAAAAACAAGATGATGCAGATGATGCGTCGTAAAAAGGTTCTTATTGTTCTAGATGACGTTGATAACATTGAACAACTTGAGGCGTTAGCAGGTGAACCTGACTGGTTTAAATTGGGAAGTAGGGTTATCATTACCACACGAGATAAGCAAGTTCTGTCAGCCCATGGAGTGAAGTTCATTAATGACGTCAACCTGTTATCGTGTGCGGAAGCGATTTGTCTCTTTAGTAAGTATGCATTTAAAAGAGATATTCCGATTGAAGGGTATGAAGAGCTTTCAGAAAAAGTTGTACAATACGCTGATGGTCTTCCATTAACAATCAAAGTTTTGGGTTCACTTCTTTGTGATCAAAATGTACCTCAATGGAAAGATACCCTAGCAAGACTAAAAAAAATCCCATTGAAGGCAACTATGGAAAAATTGGAACTCAGTTATGATGGTCTTGAGGATGATCACAAAGAAATGTTTCTAGATGTTGCATGCTTTATGAAAGGTTGGAAGAAAGTGGCTGCGGTCTTAGTGCTTGAAAGTTGTGGCTTTTTTGCTAAAGTTGGCTTAGGAGTCCTTAAGCAGAGATCTCTTATAAATATTTCTGGAAGTGGTAGGTTGAGGATGCATGACCATATAGAAGAAATGGGCAAGAATATTATTCGTCGTGATAACCCAAATAAACCTGAAAGGCATAGCCGGTTATGGATTAGGGAGGAAATTGAAGATATATTGGCTAATGGCTCGGTAAGTGTCAAGTTATTTTTGTTAAACTAAAAGTCAGTATACTTTTTTAAAAGTTTAATTTAATCATTGTACAAAAATAAAATTTTGTTTCATTACATCATTAAACATTCTTTTGAACCCAATGGCCCTTGTGGTCCTACAATGAAACACTCGATACAAGTTTGGTCCAAATTTACTAACGCTAACTTACATTGACTGTTAAAAATGAAGTATGTTTGTCTTTTCATATATTCTATTAGAGTGTATTGCAAAAAACGTCCATGCGGTTTGAAAATTTCATAAATGCAAGCAGCCTCCTTCATTTGACAAGATTGCAAAAATTGTCTATAGTATTTTTCATATATAAAGGACGAAATCAATCTCAAGTTTTCTTCATAAGAAGGCCAATGCACATATGAAAGACGGTGAACAATTTTTCTTATCTTGACAAATCACAAAAGACAATTTCTACAATTTACTCTATATCTTATTATTATATACACAAATAGTCAAATACGTACCATTTTCTTTTTGTTTCTCACTTAAACCACATATATATAGATTTTCTTACTTTTATGAATATCTTCATTCTTATCTCATTATGAATCTACCAAAAGTCATCAAACCCATCCACCATCCCACCGTCACAAAACCACCACCCCTAAAAACCACGACCACCACCTTCAGTCACTCCCCTCTTTACTTTTTTAATTCACACTCAAATAACACAAACCATTCATCCAATTCCTCTAATTTAATTGAAAAAAACAAAAACCCCCAAATTTTGTAATAATTAGAAACCCTAACCTAAACATTTTTCATTTGAATTGGAGAAATTAACTTAACATTTTGTTTTGGTAATGAAACAAATCTCATCATGGTCTCTACTGCTATTTGAATTACCTACAGGGTACCCCAGCAACACAATGTATAAAACTGATTGCATATCAAGATGGATTCAATTTTGAAATTTTAATGAACGGTCTCGCAAACATGAAGGAACTTAGATTTCTTCAATTGTATACAGAATTTGTATTTGAAGATAGTCTACACCTTCCAAATGCCTTACGATTTCTGAGATGGTGGGGTTATCCTTTTTCAAGTTTACCGAAAACATTTCAACCAAATAATCTTGTTGGGCTTGAAATGTATTTCAGCAATATGGTTCAATTTTGGAAAGATGGAGAAGAAAAGGTACGTAGAATAATTAATTAATGGTTGATTCATTAATTGCTACTTTTATCTTTCCCACTTTTGTTACTCATTACACCAATTACTAACATTTATCTTTCCATTTTTTGTTGCTTTTCACAGCCTTTTTTAAAGCTCAGGTTCCTAAAGTTCACCGGTTGTGATAATTTGAGGACCCTTGACCTTAGTGTGGCTCCGAATCTTGAGACACTAATTCTTGGAGGTTGTGATAATTTGGTAGAAGTTCATTTCCAGGTTACTCCAAATCTAAAGGAGTTACGTATCTATGATTGTTTTAGTTTGGAAAAATTACACATGCCTGCTGAATGTCCAAATCTTGAGACGCTAAGAGTCAGGAATTGTACTGATTTGGTCGAATTTCAGATTCCTGCTGAATGTCCAAAGCTCGTTAATCTCGACCTCAGTAATTGTATTCAAGTTTTGGAATTGACTGAGGAAATTGGACGGTTAGAATGTTTAAAAGAGTTGGATATCACTAGAACAGGCATTAGTCATCTTCCCGAGAGTATTTTTAGGATGAAAGGTCTGCGTATTTTTGGGTCTAGAGAGCTTCTTGAGTCATGTGGTTTTTCATCCGAGAAAAAAACCTCTGATGGTAAAACATTCTGCTACATATAAAGCCGTGAATAACACAGGCACCAAAAGCTGAAGTCCCCTGTACCGTGGTCAAGTGATGATTTTGAACAGCTCCAAAGGCCCAAAGAAGTCACTGCATAGAGAACTTTTTATAACAGGTACTTTCCCCCTTCTCTATTGTTTGTCTTATGTTTGATAAACCTTGCAATTATTACCAATTTATGGTTCAGTAAGCAAGACCTTCACCTTGTATGCAGGTGGTGCACCAGTTGTTCTCTTTGTAATAGCTTCTGGTCGTATTGATATTACTTAGACCAGAAATTATCATACATTAGTTCGTCTCAGTTGAAGGTTAATCTCCGCCCTCAATTGTTTGGTTTCAGCTAGCCGTTTAAAGTCAGAGTACAAGGAGATATGCCCAAGGAATCAAGTACTAGTTCTTTACTTTGACTTCTTCATAAAGTCAAAATATTTTCAATTTTTCATTATTACAATAATGAGACTTGACATGATATTAAAGATGCTCGTGTTACTAACAAATTCAAGAAAATTTTTGATTTGCATAACTATCTTCTACAATGGGTTGAAATTATTAAAAAAATTGACTTTTGAGTCAAACTATTGAAGAACATATATATAAAAAGTGTTTACTGAGAAAAGCTACTGAACATGTTTCAGGAATACGAAGTTACTTCACTGCCAATCACTTGCGAATAGCCACTTTCCGACATAATTTGAAGCCGGGAACAATGGAAGAAGCTAACGTATGAATCCACATTACTTCTTGTTCCATGTAACACTAGGGGTAAAAATGGTGTAAAGATACAAGTAAAATGGTGGGGTTTGACTGCCTTTTATGGAAGTTAATGAACGTTTTTCAGTACTAACAAAATATCGGAACATGATTTTGAAGCTTGTAACATTCAAGGTTTGAGTTAATAAGTTGATGCATGATGATCAACCTACAGAGTTGACTTCTTCAGAAAGTCAGACTGCTATCTTGATGAAAATGGTAGAATGTTGATACAAGTTTGAATATAATCATGGTAGATTGTTCAAGTGATAAACTTATTATAACCATGTTTCAATTTTTGTCAGAATGTCAGATCATTGACTTTCGACAACTATACTGGTGTCAAGGGAATTGATGAGCAGTAATTTTTCTGAAATTTGAAGGGTCAAAAACTCAAAATACTTTATACTAATCAATTAATTGATTAATTATTTGGTACTCTCATCTTATGTAACAGTGGTGTTCAAGTTTTGGTTTTTATACTTTGGCACCAAGGTTTTAAACAGTAGGTTACTTGTTTTAAACAGTAGGAAATTGTCGAGTTACCTGTGGATATTGGAAGGTTGGAATGTTTAGAAAGTCTAATTTTATCCGAGTGTACCCTTCTACAAGATTTTACGAACATCATTTATGAGATGAAACGTCTGAAATGTTTAGAACTTACTCATTGTATTCAAGTTGAGAAATTACCTGAAGAAATTGGTTGTTTAGAATGTTTGAAAGAGTTAAACATACTAGGTTTAGGTATAAGTCATCTTCCGCATAGCCTATATGGTTTGAGAGGTCTACGTATTATTGGGGATAGATGGCTTCTCGAGTCATGTGGTTTGACACCCAAGAGACGAAGAATGTCTGATGAAGATTCTGATTTTGATAATGAAATGGTCTGCGCTATATAGCCATTAATAACAATGGCACCCAAAGGCCCAATACAAAAAGAACTATCTTAACAGGTAGTTTTTCTGTTTTTGTACTAATCATCTTTACTCTATTAGAATTTTGAAATTTTTATGACAATTCTGCATTTGCACCATTTCACAGATTAACAAGGTCCCAATGAGCTGGGAGTAATTGCCAATCAGTTGCACAAAGCTGGTTTTTTTCAGCTACATGTTAATTAGTTAATATGCACTAATGTAAGTATGTAACGCAATTAATCTTAAACTCAATGATATGTTTTATAATTTATATTTCTTATTAGATATGCTTTGCATTTTGGCACTTCATTTGACAGCAGGATCATGCCCTCCTCACTCAAGTTTCATCTCCGGCTTCAATGTTTTGGTTTCAGACATGGGCGGAACTAGTAGGGTGACTAGTGGGTGTTGAGTCATCCCTAATCAACCCGCTTCATTGATTAAGTATTTATACTACAAGTTGTTTTTCTACTTGTTTTTTTACATTCACCCCCTTATTTTATAGACAACTCTACAAAATTCATAAATAAATCACTTAAAAAAAATCACTATTAATTAATTCTTTAAGCGATACCTATCATTATAACTTATTGCGCTAGCACAGCCGGCCCCCTTAAATAAAAATCCTGGCTCCGCCCCCGGTTTCGGATCAAACTATTGCCCATGCATGAAATTTTTATTAAATGCCATATGTGTAATTATGTTCCTTCAGTTTGGGACTTCTTCATAGTTGTAGATAATCTTGTTGTATATCATTTGGCTTTAGACAAGTTCGAGCACTAAAATATGTTCTAAACCGAGATGAAATCATTAGACACCAACATTGTTGACTTCTGAGTCAAATTAGTTTATAGTACTATAGAACATATACATGAGTATTGAATATTTCTGTCAACGATATGAAAGCTTTCATTTTTCTGTCACTGATGATCATGTCATAGTTATGGATCATAATCCAGGTTAACTTAACTCTCAAAGTCAAAATCAAATATGTAATTGTTCAAAATTCAAATTAAGATAGTATTTCTAAACTGTTAACAGGTCTTTATGAACTTATCAAACTCTTATCCTTCAAAATTTATTCTATCAATTGTGAATTTCGTTAGATGTATCTTGACCTGAACATCAAACTCGTGAAGGTCATTTTATTTACTTCATTTCATTGTGTGGGAGGATAAGATATTTGAGTACCATTCAAACCAAAAACCATAACAAAAGTATAAAATTTAACTTTACTTAAACAAACAATATACTAAAGTTATACCCGTCGTTCCCTATCATATGTCAATGACATATATATTCAGCTCAACTTTAATGCAGCAACATAATGCACTATACTATCAACATTCTTCTATCTTCTCTGCTTTTACTCTTATTCTTTTCATATCAATCACTGTCAGCGTCTAAAAAGGGGAAATGAGACCTCAATTGATTGTTTTAAAAACAGTTGCATTCTATTTTCAGCTCAACTTTAATGCAGCAAAAGACTTGGCCAGGTCTATTACTTCGGTTACATGACTTATGCCAGGTCCCCCTGCATACAAATGTATGAATATACTTAATATCCAAATGTATGATTCGGATCTTACTTGGGTCAAAACCAGGTCAACAATATGTGCCGTATGGAAAATTGAAGTTTTCATTTTTCACACTTTTAGCTACAAGAGTTTTAAACACAAAGTTTGTTACTTTGTAGTTCGACCAAACGTTTGCCCGTTAAGGACGAACGGTGCAGTTTTTTTGGTCAAGGGACTAACGACGCCAGTCAACGCAAACCACAAGGACGAACGGTGTAATTTACTCACCGATTTATAAAAGAGAGTTTTAAACACAGGTTTTTCACCCTCCCAAGAAAGGTACCACCATCACACTTCTTAACACAACATTAACAGCCATAACAACCACCATTTCAGCCCCTGTTGCCACCACCATCAAGAAAATCTTTATAGTTCAGGGAGGAAATTCCTCCTTTGTAACAACCACCATAACCCTTTAAATCACCCACCAAGAGTGGAGGTCAAGGTAGGCCGATTTCATGGTGATTAGTTGTGGTTGTGGTGATGGTATGGTGTGACAAGAAATATGTTATTGAACCATTGTTTGTTTGAAAAGGATTTGATATTTTAAAGTGGATATGATGATAAAAGTATTAGTTGAAAAAACATAAGGGTCGATGATGGCTGATATGGTATGTAGAAGAAAAGTTGTGTTTGGTTCAAAAGTTAAACAGAGATGGTTAAGGTCAAGTGGAGTGTTTCGAAATGTTAAAAAGTGGTGGCACGAAAAAAATCAAATTCAATAATTTTGGAGTTAATGTCATTTTTCGTCCCTGTGGTTTCCCGGGTCAATCACGTTTAGTCCCTGCCGTTAAAATTCGTCGGGTTTGGTCCCTGTGGTTTACAACCCATACGGGTTTGGTCCCTTGACCAACCCTTCCGTCAGTTGACCGTTAACTTGAAGGGTATTTTAGTCATTTCGTTCCCTTGACCAACTTATTCAACACAAAACACAAACACAACTTATTTTGCACACCACTGGCCACCACACTACTCTTATTCAACACAAAACACCAACTTATCAACACAAAACACAAACACAAACACAACTTATTCAACACAAAACACCAACTTATCACCGGCGACCATCCACCTCCGGCGACATACCAAAACGTTGCACACCACTGGCCACCACACTACTCTTCATCTTCTCCCTTTTTTCTACTCTTCATCTTCTCATTTAACACCACCACCTCTACAAACTAAAATCCAAACACCCTCAAATCGAACACCAAGAATCATCAAGGACCAAGAAAATCCGAAAATGGCACAAACCGAGAGCATTTGCTCTCGGGTACCCCTCGACCCATCAAGAAAGAGCAAGAACCCGGATACCAAACTCATCATTTAACCCATTTTATCAAAACCCACTTGAGTCTCACATTTTTATCCATAAACCCGAAAGGAAAACATCAAATTCGTGACCCTTGGTCACGTTTTCACCAAAATACGAGTTAAACTCATCTCACCTTCGATTTCCAAGACCAAAACGTGATGAACTTCCAAAAACAAGAAAGATGGTGGCGGTTTTTGTGATAAAACGAAGTGAAATAGGGTGTTTTAGGGCGCGTGTTTGAGTAGATCAAGAAGAGAATAAGATGGGGAGTTGATTGGTGATGGTTGTGAAGCGGCGTGGTGCACACCAAAAGAGAGATCGGGGGGAGGTGGTTAAGGTGGTGGTGTTAGTTAGGTTGTGAGGGTAGCGGTGTGATGGCGGTGGCCGGCCAAAGGGGGCGGCGGCTAGGTATTAAAGAGGGAGAGAGAGATGAGGGTGAAAGTGTTGGTGTTGGTGTTTGTGTTTGTGTTTGTGTTTGGTGTTTTTGTGAACCAGGGGGCACAAGGACGATTTTTGTATTACTCAAAAAGAAAAGTAATAATAATAATAATAATAATAATAATAATAATAATAATAATAATAAGGGTGTTTTTGTCATTTTACATGGTCAACTAAGGGTGTTTTTGTCATTTTACATGGTCAACTGACGGATACCTTGGTCAAGGGACCAAACCCGTATGGGTTGTAAACCACAGGGACCAAACCCGACGAATTTTAACGGCAGGGACTAAACGTGATTAACCCGAAAAACCACAGGGACGAAAAATGACATTAACTCATACTTTTGTGTTTTAACAAGAAAAATAGAATAAAATAAATAACTAACGGAACTAGAAAAATAAAAAAGTTAAATGCATTCCCCATTAATTAAACCTGATTACTTTAAAAAGTTGTGCGTTAAAAAAAAAAAAAAAAAAAAAAAAAAAAAAAAAACATGGAACTAAAACATAAGGAGTTAAATACATTTCTAGGTAATTAAGGGGGTGTTTCTTTTTTCTTCTACACTAAGAGCCTTATAAATATATGTGGGATCCATGTCTATTAAAGCCTCTTAATGGGGAAGTGTTAATATTTTTAGCCTTATGGATATAGAGGAAGTAAGAGAAAATAAGCGGGCCTTACATAAAAAGAAATATTATTAAATATCATGTGGACCAAATCCCTTAGCTAAGAAAAAAAAGAAACACACCACTCTAATTACTTTATCATCACATTATGTTCTACGTATCTCGCGAGAAATTGCCAAGATAGTTACTCTGAAAGCAAATGGTGCAGTGATTCAAGCCAAATGCAAAAAAAGATGACACGTATGCCACATCACTATTCTCTCATTTTATTTCTCTTATCATTTACACATCAAAACCCCTCTCTCTAATTACTTAAGCCAAAACTTCACTTTTGATAATACCCGATTTAACACAAACATAACAACAAACCCAATTAAAAATAACAAAAGAAACTCAGTTTGGTACAAGCCAAATCTTTCACTTTTGTTTTGGCGCAGAGGGAAGAAATGCCACGTTGATTTAGCATGAGGTTAGTGCCACAACAACCCGTTGCTTTATCATAAAAGACAAGCAAAATTGGTGACACAAATAAATGGTTTAAGGAAATGGGATTCCAAGTTTATATTTAGTTTTACATGTTTAACATATTCTTTTTAGACGTATAATAATTAGGCATGCCACTTACTATTTCAATCACTTCTCAAAGTGAAAACAGTACTAGTAAAATTTTGAATTAAAATGTTAATTATCTTTTGAGTTGACAAGACTATAATATCCTCGTATTTTTATTTCGTTGTTTTCAAAAAAATTAAAAATAAAAATAAATTTGAAAAGGAATTAACCATCGCACAATACATACACTACAATTACATATTACATGTCCTAAGCATGACCTCAACACACAACTATTTAGTTGAGTAATATTCTCGTATATACAAGTCATATCGTTTTATTGTTTCCAAATTAATATTGAAGATGAATTGTTATCAATTCAACCCATCTAAATTCATTACTGAACCATGGTTGTAGTAATAATTTATGCTGTAATTGAGCATCCGCTATGACTCATAGTGGGAATGCTTGGTGTTGGTTCAACCTTGGGGAGTGACAAGTGAATGCCGATCCCTTCTCTTGTTTTTGCAATAATTTTTTATATTATTTGTACTTGAAAGGTATCTCTTTGACTGTTTATGAAAAAAATGGGCTGTGGTGATGTGATTTAATCGTTAGATAAAAATGGCTTAAAAGTGATTGAGAAAAAAAGATAGACCATTACAAAAGTTCAAGAAAATAGACGGAAAAAATGTGAAAATTATATGTATCAAACAGTAAATCTTATCTTTGTTTTTCATTGACCATATGAAAGGCCTTCGGTTGTCCACGTCATCAAAACACAAGATCTTGTTTACGTACATGTCTTTTTCACAATTTTTTTTTTTTTTTTTTTTTTTTTTTTTTTTTTTTTTTGAAAAGCTTTTTCACACTTGTTACTTTCCCAAGTTCTCTTTCATTTTTGGGTAAAAACCATACAATAGCCACGTACTTTCCAAAAATGTCCATCTAGAACCATTTACTTTTTTATTACACTACTTCACCAATAACCTTACTTTCTTTTTACAACTTCACAAACATGGTAACTGGCTACCGGGACTGTAGCATTTTTTATTTTCCACATAGGCATTATCTACTATATTTTAGATATATAATATCCACGTGTATAATTTTTATTCCACATTGGTTTTCCACTATTACATAAACAGATAAAAAGAGGGATCAGACACACAAAACCCAAAATCGTCACACACAAAATTCACACACCACCACAAACCCTAATTTCTAATGAAATAAAATTGAGCAATTATCGTTATGGCTAAAGGTATAATCTTTGTTTCCTAATCACCAATTGTTCATTTTATGATTAATGTTGAATAACCCTAATTTTTTTTTGAAAACCATTATTCTCAGGTGAACCAAAGAAGAAGAAGGCAAAGAAGGGCGTTTTCACTATTTATCTAAAGTATGATGGGATTTTCGTTTCAAGGCCTTTGAGATACGCTCAGGGTGATATGAGAGAAGTCACAGATACAAATTTCGATGAAATGTCGTATGATAATCTATTGGAAATCATGAAAAGGTTAGTTCCACATGGTGCCTTTAAGAGGTTGTATTATTGTAAGAATGGTGCTAATTTGGCTTTAGGATTAAGGGAAATCAAGTGTGACCAAGATATTGTAGACATGTTGGTTGTTGGTTATGAGAATGGCAATATGATTGATATGTATGTGGAACACCATGATTATGATATTATGGAAGCTTGTAAGTTAGAACTAGCGGAAGAGCAGAGCATTATAGAATCCAGTGATGACAATTATTCTAGTGATGATTTTGAAGAGATAGATTATGTGGACTTTGAAAATGAGGGTGATGAATCTGTGGTCATTAAGAATATCACTACACCAGACCCATTCCTAAATGACCTTTGCAGTTCTAGGAATGTTTTTAGATCCTCTACTGAACAAAGAATGCCTGCTAATAATGAAACACCTGAAGTAGATGCTAATGAGACTGAAATAGATGCTGTGTATAAGGTGAAAAAAGGAGTAGTTTATCCTGCCTTTAACCCTAACATCCCTTGGGATAAGATGGAACCATGTAGGAATGAGGTTTGACAGCTCTTATCAGTTGAAAATGCTATTGACTAATTATGGGGTAGCCAATGGTTATCAGCTTTGGTTTATGAAAAATGATTGGAGATGTTTGTTGGCTTTTTGTGGTAGAAATGTTGAAGAGGGGAGATGTGCTGGTAAAAAAGGTAACAAAGATAGGGTAATGCCAAGTAGAGTAAAGACTAATTTGAGTAAGGGAAAACAGGGTAAAAAGGGTACTAGGAAAAAAGTAGTTCGTAAGAAAAAGGTAGTTAATGATTCTGGGGAGGGTACTAGCAAATCACCAAAGAAGTCTAAGAAAAAGGTAGTTAATGATTCTGGGGAGGGTACTAGCAAATCACCAAAGAAGTCTAAGAAAAAGGTAGTTAATGATTCTGGGGAGGGTACTAGCAAATCACCAAAGAAAGTTGCATGTCCATTTAGACTGTGGGCTACATGGATGACCAGTGAGCGTTCTTTCCAAATAAAGTCCCTCATTCCAACCCACAAATGTTGTAGGAACTACAACTTAGGCACTCTAGTTTCTTTTAAGTGGATTGCTGCACAGTATGCTAAAGAAATCATTGAGGATCCATTCATGCCATATAGAAAGATGAAAGCTGACATTAGACAGAAATTCAAGATAGATGTTAGTTTAGGACAGTGTAGGAGAGCAAAACAGAGAGCCCTGTTTGATCATGAGGGTGGGCTAATAGAGCACTATAGGAGACTTTATGAGTATAGGCAAGCTATATTGGATTCAAACCCTGGGTCTACATGTGTGTTGGATGTGTTTAACTCATCTGATGGGTCTACATATTTCAAAAGAATGTACATCTGTTTCAAGGGAGTAAAAGATGGGTGGCTAGCAGGTTGTAGGAAGGTGATAGGACTAGATGGTTGTTTTTTAAAGCATACATGCAAGGGTGAATTGCTAACAGCCATGGGAAGGGATGCAAACAACCAAATGTATCCCATTGCATGGGCTGTAGTTAGGGTTGAAAATGCTGAAAATTGGGGTTGGTTCCTGAAACTATTACATGATGATCTATCTTTGAATGATGGAACTGGCATCACAATCATATCAGATTCCCATAAGGTAAAATTTATATAATTTTTGTTTAATATAATACAATTTATTTGTTAAAGCCTATATTGAATGTACATCTTTATGACATTTGATCAGGGGTTATTGGATGCTGTGAATGACTGGTTACCAAGGGCTGAGCACAGAAAATGTACAAGGCATGTGTATGCCAATTTCAAAAAGAAATTCAGTGGTCTTCAATTCCAGAGATTATTTTGGGCTGCAGCATCTTCTGCATTACAACAACAATTTGAGCAAAACATGGAACAGATCAGACTGCTAGATCAATCAGCATATGATTATCTAGTTGAAAGAAACCCCAACTCATGGTCAAGAGCATTCTTTGCGATGGACAGGAGATGTGCAGCTTTTGAGAATGGTATATCAGAAAGTTTTAATAGAGCAATCCTGGGTCCAAGACATAAACCAATCATTACTATGTTGGAAGAGATAAGGTTATACATAATGCAAAGATTACAAGCCATGAAGAAGATTGCATTTAGCTTGGAAGATACAATCACACCAAGTATAAGAAAGAGATTAAACATACTAGTAGATGAACAAAGGTACAGAATGTGTCTTGAGCATTTGTTTTATTTTTTTTAGTTTTACCTAGTTTTATTAATTGTTGTGATGTTTTATACTATTGCAGACATTGGGATGTGTATGCTAGTGGTTTCCAACTGCTAGAAGTAAGAAAAGGAGATGATAGCTATGGAGTGAATCTGCTTCACAAGGTATGTTCTTGTAGAATGTGGGAACTAAGTGGTGTCCCTTGTGTACATGCTGTAGCAGCGTACATGCATATGGAAACTGAAATAGATGTAGGTGTTAGTCAATGGTATAGTCAGGAATGTTGGTTTAATGCTTATCAGTTTGAAATTAAACCTGTATTTGGGTCAAACCAATGGAAAAGGACTAGGGATATTCCACCATTACCACCTTTAATCAGAAAGATGCCAGGTAGACCACAAAAGGCTAGAAGGAAATCGGCAGATGAGAGTAATAGTACTCAAGTTAGTAGGGTGGGAAGGAAAATGACTTGCTCAAATTGTTGGCAACAGGGCCACAATAAGAAAACATGTAAGAATGACCCACAACCAAAACCTACAACTGAGAAAAAACAACCTGGTAGGAAAAAAGAGCCAACTGTTACACAATGTGCATCTAGGGGTGGAGGAACAGGAAGCACGGGTGGGGGAAGAGGTGGTGGAAGGGTTGTTGGAAGGGGTGGTGGAAGTAATGCCACAGTTGGTGGAAGAGGTGGTGGAAGGGGGGGTGGTAGGGGTAGCATGATTGGTGAAAGTGGAGTCTTAACAGTTGCACAGGTATTTAATCACATTTACTCTTTAAATAATTTACTTATGAACAATACATTTATGTTTACTAATTACATTTGTATTTACTTCACAGGAATACCAATTGGAATTGGATGAATAAATCTTTAGGGAAATGATGCATGACCAAGCTATGATAAATGAAGAAGTGGCCCACAGATACGTTGAACAGGAGGAGTGGGAAGCTAGAGTAGCAGATTTGGATGCTAATAATGATGTACCAACTCAACAACAAACAAGCATTCAAAACAACCCTTCCCAACCTACTCAAGCATCTAGCATACATGGAAATGTGCAAATACCTTCAAGTGATGATGCAGCAGCAGACAAAGGTAAAGAAACAACATATGCTAATCATACTCAAGATGCTATAGAAACACCAAAAAAGAGAAGAAACATGCATAAGTGGATGGATGCAGCATTTGTGAATGGAGTAAGGATTTATGTCAAGAACCGTGGTAGGTCAGAAAGAATTGCAAAGCAGAGCAAACCCTTTCAATTTGATGATGTGGGATCAGGATCTACAGCTGACAAGGCTTTTGATGTTTCTCCTTAGTTATAAGTTTATTTCATGGTCTGTAATGAACACTTAGCCACTTAGGTACTCTAACATGCATGTTTCCTGGGTTCCTTTTGGACTGTATTGGTAGACAATACCACGTGGAACCTTGTTTTGTGGTCTCTTTTGTGACTTTATGGTTTTGACCACTTTGAAATATGAAACATCAGTTGTTAATGGTAAATTGCAGCTTCCAAGTGGTGATATTTTTGTGGTCTCTTTTTATGTATGTGGTCTCTTGTTTTGTGGTCTCTTTTGTGACTTTATGGTTTTGACCACTTTTGTGACTTTGTGGTCTCTTTTTATGTATGTTGTTATTGAAATGTGCAGGCATCAAAGCATGTGTGATACAGACCATGTTTGTGTCATGTGCATACCATAAAGTCATAAACATGTGCATACCACAAAGTCATAAACCATGTTTCTGTCATGTGCAAACCATAATAACATCTCATTACACAAAAGAAACACAACCTTATTACATTTCATTACAAATGCCTTCCATAATTACTACTCCTAGTTCATTACAAAAGAAACACAACCTTTTCCACTAGCCCTAGTTCATTACAAACACAAACCAATAGAAAGCAACAAAGCTGATAACAATTGCCTTCCAAAAAAATTCTTTCTTTTGACTTTTTTTTAGTTCAACTTGAAGGTGGTCATGCTCAGCTTGAAGGACAACAAGCTCTTCTCGGCTTGTTAACTCATCTTTTATTTCTTGTCTTTGAGCAGGATTTAAGAGTACATACATCCCATGCAAATGTCCTTTATACCATGAATTCTCTAACTCTGGATCATACCAATCCCAATATCTACACTTCTTTACTCCAGTTTTCTGAAATTAACAAAATATTCAGTAAAAAAAAGAAAGAGAGAAATAATACATTTTCAAAATAACTTACGTATCTGTTGGGGCAAACAACAAATCGTCTTGCAGGATTTGCAGGGGTTCATGAAGTGAGTCTCATCAAAGGAAGATCACATTCACACTCATATGAAGACATTTTAAAAAGTTTGTAAGTTGGGGCTGATTTTTAGGGTTTGGGGATGGTGATAAAAGGGGGCTGCTAATGATTTAGGGTTTGGGGATGGTGATAAAATGGGGGTTATTTAAATGAAATGGGTTATCAAAGGGTGAAAAAACGGGGCAAAGAATTATGGGTCGGGTAAACCAAAAAAATGGGGCAATACACTCAGCTTTTATTTTACACGTGTAATTAAAAAAATAAATAATAATGACGTGGAAATTAATCAGGTTACAATGGTGATATAGTCACAAAAACAATAAGTACGTTGGTGAAGTAGTGTAATAAAAAAGTAAATGGTTCTAGACGGACATTTTTTGAAAGTACGTGACTATTGTATGGTTTTTACCCTTCATTTTTCTACTTCTTGAAGATAAAAATCCAACGTTTCGTTATCAAAGATGAAATCCAAATGTGTTTGAAAATAATAATGTAAACATTCATAAATCAAAAAATCGTATACCGTACAATAATACTAAAAAACGTAAACGTTTATTGGAACAAAAAAACGGTATTCATCTTTCGTAAAATAATAATGTAAACATTCATAAATCAAAAAATCGTATACCGTACAATAATACTAAAAAACGTAAACGTTTATTGGAACAAAAAAACGGTATTCATCTTTCGTAGAATTGCGAGTTTACCGTTTTTTGGTTTATGAATGTTTATTTTTTTATATTAAAATGTTACTTCTCTTTCATAGAATTGTACATCTTTGACTCAGAAAGTGTGTTTTGTAAGTTTTTTTTAAAGAAAATATTATACATACATACATACTACCAACTTTTTCATCTTTATAATTTTTTTTATATAACAAATTTTATTCGTTAAATATTTCGCAAATATATAGTGAATTCGTTAATAAAAAATATTGTTGCTAAGAGCTCTAAATTACGAACAAAACGAGCACAATATTGATAGGTTTTTGACATACGTACGATTTTATAAAAAATATTGAAGTACGAGCCCAATATATATATATATATATATATATATATATATATATATATATATATATATATATAAATCAAACTTGAACATTTTTTTAAAAAATCGTACGTACGTCAAAAGCATATCAGTATTGGGCTCGTTTTGTTCGTAATTTAGAGCTCTTTGCAACGGTATTTTTTTATTAACGAATTTGCTACATATTTGCTAAATAATTAACCAATAAAGTTTGTTATATAAAAAACTTATAAATAATAAAAAGTTTAGAGTTGAAAAAGTAAATTTTTGTTCTTCGCTGCAAAAAGGAGGAGAATTATACATACTACCTCCGTCCCAATTTATTTGTCCAGTTTTGACTTTTTAAGTCTTTCTTTGTCAACTTTGACCGTAAATATTCTTATTTGTGTTATATAATACTTGATGAAAATTATACAAATTAAAAATACACTTAAAACTCAATCTATTCATATATTTTGCATCAAATATTAAGTAACACAAACATACATATTTAAGGTCAAAGTTGACAAAGAAAGACTTTGAAAATCAAAAGTGGACAAATAAATTGGGACGGAGGGAGTATTTGTTTTTTTTTTCAAAGAATTATACGTATTTGTTTTTTTTTCAAGTGGGCTTGTCTGTATCTCGCTGCAAATGCAACCCGAATTGCATTCTTTTGTTTGTTTTTTATTTATAGATTTTTAACGAGAGAATGACACGTGTAAGTTTTGTATCTCGCTGCAAGATTGCAGCGAAATAAGTGGCCCTATAGGGAACGAAAAAAAAACCAACCCTCTGCGAGGCAACATGTATCTATAGACTATAGGTAACCTCATTATTCTAAATTTAATCACTTAGTTAATTTTTAGATGTTATACTTGCATGAGTGCATCCCCTCAACTGCAGTACTTTTCTCAACCACTCTATTTCTAAGATTTGTGATATACATTAAAAGTATATCTCGATCTAACTTAGTCACCACTTTTTGGAAAAAAAAATATGAACTTACTTGGAGATTGCTAGCTTTTTTTTTTTTTTTTTTTTTTTTTTTTTTTTTTTTTTTTTTTTTAATAGTTTAAAATGTACATGAATTTACTATATGAGTTAATATAAACATAAACAGATGAGCTTTTCCTATGAAGGGAGTATTTGACATGTATGCGATTATCAAAGGTATCTTCGTGACCTCTGTGAGCATTTTCTAACCCTTTGCCACACCTAAATGTGGACCGGTGAGGTTTCACGTTTCAGCCCTAGAGAGTAGAGATCACTTGCGTAGAGGTTAGGTAGATATGATGCTAGTCTGCCAAAGATTTTTTGCTAAGCAATTACTACCTAATATAGTAATCACAAGTTTTTTTTTTTTTTTTTTTTTTTTTTTTTTTTTTTTTTTTTTTTTTTTTTTACCTGTCTTCCTAGAAATTACCTAGATATTTCTTCCACTATAAAAGACAAGGAAAATTGGTAAAGCAAAATTATTTGTGTAAGGAAAAGAGATTCCGAGTTGAGAACCGGACCCCTATGAAAAACAAGAAACTTTTGTAAAGCAAATTATTATTGATGCACGGATTATCTGGTGCTACCGGACTAGAGAGAGTATTTATAAATAGCGTTGTCGAGACTTTATACTAGCAAATAATTATAGTTGAGATATTTTGATTAAGTTTTCGGGTAACGTTTATGCATACAAAGAAAAATAATCAAAATGTCATTGAATTTTTTTTAGCATACGATAATTCAACTGAAAGTGAAACATAACAACAATTAGTTGAAACATTTAGGGTGCGTTTAGTTGGGGAAAAACACCCTTTTATAGAAAACAAGGAAAATAAAGATTGCGTTCTAATAAGTGTTTTCCAAAAAGGTGTTTTACAAAACACAAAATCCCCTATTTCCTAACTTAACAAGGAAAATTACAAAACAAATTTTAGTTGTTTTCTTTGCTTCTCTTTGTAACCCACAACCATCCCTCTCTTTTCAAGTGTTTTGTGGAGATAAATTTCCCTTTCAAATTTTTACAAAACTAGATATACAAAAAAAAGAGAATCTTTTCTCCAACTAAACACACCCTTATTGTCTTCTAAAAAAATATTTCTATTTTTTTCTACAAATAATGCGTTATATATATAGTTGACATGATAAATATTAGTATATTTTACTAAAGGTAACTCTTTTACCAAAAATATCTATATCTATATATATAATAAAAGAAGCTTTTTTTAAAACGTTGATATGTCATTTAATCCAGCTGGACAAGGTGCCACATCATTTAATCCACGTCACTTAATCCACGATTTATAAGATGTCGACGACTTGAATTGTGATAGATGTATTTTAGGGACTGTTTCACAACTTAATTGCTAATTCTTTTAACATTATCAATAACTTTTACCGGTTATTATCTTTATTTGACTATTCCTTAAATAAACAACATTTCTTCAAACTTCTCAATTCCTTTTATAGTTTTCAAATGTCAAATAATTTAATATCAAAATTTATTATTGCTATAGTGATTGACAGGAAGAGACCTCACTATTTTCCACTTCTAATCAATCAATTACGTTTTTTTCTGCAGTAGTTAAAACATTGTGATGTGCTACCAAAATGTCTTCGTTATTAGATGAACATGGAGGTTTTTATTGAATGCATATGGACAATCTCTCAATGGAACAACAAGAAAGGTTAGGTTTTTTTTTTTTTTTTTTTTTGAACTAGGGGTTTGTTGTGCTTTATTTAAGCTTATTTAAACGCTGAGAACAACCCAATGACCTCATTTTTCTTTTTTCGAATTCTAAACTGATTTCATGTTTTACGTGTTTACCAGTATATTAATCATGTTTTATATTAATCATGTTTTAGGTGTTTCTGATTGCAGAAATGCGTGAACAATGATGCTTGATGAAGTGTTCACAGGTCTTTGATCAAATGCCTTAAAGAAACATCTATCAAACTGTTATACTAAAGCAGTTGTATAAACTAATGATGCTGGTTTCATTTGCAGGTTTCCCCCAAACATCATTGCCAGAAGGGCTCACCACTTAGTCTGTAGTTTTGTACTAGAGCATTAGTATCGTGATTATAACTTGAAGTTCAATGATGCGTACATACAAGATTTTTAGTAAAAAATTTGTATTGGTCTCACTTGCTCTATTTACTTAGACAAGGATGATTGACATTACTTGTGACAATGTTTTGTTGGGACTCAAGCTGTTATATACATTTTTATAACAGGTTAGGCTATTCTCGCTTCAGCTATAAAACTTCCTGAAATTATACATAAAGTAATTATGTAATTGTCGCTTCAGGCAAGATCTTTCCAGAGGAATCAAATTTGCTCCTAGGTCACCAAGAAATTAGAATCAGAAGGTAATCCATGGTTTGTGATTTTCATGCTCTGTGATTATAAAAGTAAGGTGCTCTTCTCTAATTTATAACATTGGTTACTTTGCTTTATTATAAATCTGCCTGTTGACATAGATAATGCTTAAAAACATTATTAACATATTATATTTTTTTTAAGTTTTAAAGAAAATTATTCGCTTTTTATACATAATATAGATAAAGCAATCGTTTTTTTTTTTTTTTTTTTTTTTTATTTTTATTATTATTATTATTATTTTTTTAAATTGATAAACACATAAATATTTGTCAATATTAAAAACTTGCTATTTAAAAGTTAGACAATTTAAAAGTAATAAAGATTAGTATTGATAAAGCAACTGTGTGATTTAAAATTATTTTAAAATGAAAAGAAATTAGTAAAACTTGCCATTTAGACATTTAAGTTTAAGAGATATTATAGACAAATAATATTACTCAAATTTAAAGTATTTTAAATTTAAAGAATGTATATGCATGCATTATACGATAGTCAAGATAATCGGATGAATTAATATTATATTATAGAACCAATAATTTATTATTATTATTTTTTAAAGTATCTTTTTCTTTTTTGAACTAGATACAACCAATAATCTATTACATCATACTATAATATATTTTAAACAAGAAAAAAAAAAAAGTGAAAAGATCGAAAAATAAATATTAACCTTCTTTGTCATTTACCAATTAAGTAGAGCATGTGGTTCTCCACGTTATCAAAACAGAATTTCCACGCAATTACACACCCATCTTGTTTTTACACTGTAATTTTCACATACGCACTTGTTATATGTCCATCTCTTTCAAACGATAGCTTCAAACCACGAACCAGTCTTACATGCATGGCGTCAACCTCAACCGTGTATAGGAATATATCCAAATGTGTTTGAACGCGAGATTTCAGGTAACCTCGTTGTGTCATATCTTGTATTGATATACTTTACTCATGTTTACTTAGAAGAACGAGAATTAATATGAAAAGTATAACTTGATCTAACTAAGTCACCACTTTTGGTGAAAATTTATGTACATTAACCTTTTATAATGGTTTAAAAAGTACATGATATGACCAAAATAGTTTACAGTATATGATTAATGTGCTAATTAGATATTTCCAGTTTATTTGGACTAGCTAGCTTTTGTTTGTATCGTATCAAATTCCAATATGACATGCAAACTTTGCTAAATAATACTGTATCTTATATTCATGTAGGGAAATCAAAATTATAAGCACACGTCATAGTTTAGAAGTGGTGTTTGAGGTCAGTTCATTTTATATCTTCCATGTGCTTCAATTTAACGTTAAAACGTACATAATAATGGCTCAAGCTATTTTCAGAAAGAAAAAAAAAATTGTATAACAAAAGCTTTTTACACTATCTCAAATGCAAAAAATAAAATTATAAGCTTTTAGAGTATTTTATTGTATCTCCTTCTCACGAAACATCTTCTTCTTCCTTAGTGCATCTCCTTCAATTTCTTCCAAATTCATATCATCTTTTTGTACAACACACACGCTTGCACAAATCATACACATTAAAAAAAAAAATAAAAAAAAATACACCAAAGTATCTTATTTGCGTTTGTTTTTTGTCTCCACGAATTGGTCATACCCACCACCACGTTATAAAAGAAACACAACACCACGCATGTGGTGGTAGTGTTTTAACTACAACGAGTGGTAAAGGGACACATACTTCTACCCCTATTACACTTAGGGGCTGTTTATTTATTTTTGTTAGCTAAGGGAGAATGGGCCCCACGTTTCAGTGCTTCATCTAAATGGGGAGAACCTTATATTTCATACTCTCCCAATATAGACGAGTTAGTGGATTAATGTAGGCCCCACTTACAAAAGTAATATTAAAATATCTATTTTGAGTTCACACTTGTTAGCTAACAGAAAAAGAAACAACACCTTAGTCTTATAGGAAGACCACCATGTGCCACCAGGAACATTATATACAAAGAAGTGTTGTAAAGGCAGTAATCATGAGTAATCAAATTTATCCAACTTTATTGCGTATGGACTACGATTAAAAAGTAGTTATATTTATTAGGGAATAGCAATTCCCTATTAATTAATACAGTCATCAAATTAAATACACATGTGTCCAGTTTCAATTTGTTGCACGGGCTTCACATTGAGATGTATAGCAAATGATCGTGTTTTAACAACAAATCAAAATGGGAACATCATAAAATACAATATATTTTTATTCGATTTCATGTCCCTTTGTTATTTATTTTATCAGTCGTTGCATTATTCATGTATTTCATTTGTAAACAATTTCTTCTTTCATCCGGATATACTTATTTGTTTGATTATTTCAGTTTATTGTGTGTTACGTAAACATCATATGTTATCTACTTTTATTACTACTCTCTAAGATACTTGTGAATTTTCTGAGTCTTTTAACTAGTCGTTAGATAAAAATGGCTTGAAAGTGATTAAGAATAAAAATTGATATCATTTTTAAAGAAAAGGACTCATGAAAGAAAAAGATAAAAGATATCATTACAAGCGGTCAAAAATAATAAACCGAAGAAAATGTGAAACAGTAATTCTTATCTTTGTTTTCCATTGACCATATGAATGGGTCTTTCTTTGTCCACATCACCAAAACACAAGAACTTGTTTACATGTCTTTTGTCACACTTATCACTTTCCCATCATATATCTTTCAAGTTTCAAGGTTCAACTGTGTTTGTGTTACTTCTAAAGATAAAAATCCAACATTTCGTTTTCAAGTTTCAACTTCAATTGTGTTTGAAACCGAAGTGAGTTGAGGTAAACATTATTAAAGCTCATTATTCTAATCTTAGTTTTGTCAGTTACTTAAATTATTACGAGTACAAGTTATACTAAGAAAAAAAAAAAAAAAAAAAAAATTGCATCGATCTATTTAAAGAAAAAACACTAGTTTTTTAGCACTGTATTTTTAAGATTATATATGAAAGGTATACATCGATCTAACTATAATTCACCACTTTTTAGAAAAAAAAATGTTTCAAAAATATATATATTTTTTTACCTAGATGTACGCGGCTTAAACGACGTATTCAGTCAAACTATTTGAACCCTACACCTCTTGTGAAGAGGTTTATAAGATTATGCTAAGATTTTTGATAATTGCACTAGAAATTATTTTGTTTGTATGATTTGAAGAAATTGACTGGGTAACTAGGAAGTTCCAAGATATTTCAGTACAATATATCCAAGTAGTAATATGACTAATTAGTAATATCTTGTATTTGTGCAGGGAAATCGAAATAATATTTATACAAGCCTGGTGATTTGCAAGAAGTGTAGTAGCTTAAGTTAAATTTTGCATTCTCAAGATTATTCATTTTCGTAAGTACTACTCTAACAGTCTCACTACCTATATTCTCTAACGATCTATTTTTTAATATATTTTACATTAAACATGTATATAAATAAAAAACTAGCTATAAGTCCCGTGCACCTACGGGGTTTACATATAAATCAAATTTATTTTAAAATTTTAATTTAGTATATGAACATATTAGAATTTACCCGTGAAAATTGTGATATAAGTATAACTAATATTTGTCAAGAATTTTTTATTATGTATTAATATCTATTATAATAATATTTTATAAAAAAATTTGTTGGTTGAAAATTTAACTTTGTTTAACTGACATAGATGTTGAGGATATTGTTGTTTAACTTTAATTATTTATATCGTATTGTACAAAATGTGCGAGTTTAGTAGCAAATAATTAGCACGAATATGAGATATATCAGTACACCATCCATGAGACATCTTTCGTAGTGAGGGAAGTCCTCTTGATGAAGTTAAAATATGCTCCGTAAAGATTTTTAAAAATGGTCTTTTGGATATCTATATATAAACTTTAAATAAGAATTTCATGAGTCGTTGTTATAAGTACAATAGCGTATATTTATTTTCATATCACAATAATCTGTTTTTACATTTCATATTCATATTCCCGTTAACAATGGTTTAGCCGTATTTAATATTCAAGCCCATGTACACATAAATTGAACTTTTCAAATAAAATAACATGAGTCCTTATTTACGTATATAGTAAAAAAATTATTTTAGTGGATGAAAGTCTAAAACGAATATTAATTTAAAAAAATATTTAACATATATTAAAACTAATTCGTATATTTATAAAATTTTATAATTTTAATAGATGAAAGTCTGAAAATAATACTAATACTTATGCAATTTTAAACAAAGTTCATCTTATAAAGTATATAGGTATAAAGTGTAAGGGGTTATTTTGTTATTTTTATAAGATTATTAAAAAATATGGAAATTTGTAATTTTACACTTAACTGTACATAATTTTTGTAAAATTCAACCACTAAAGTTTTATTAATTACTTCATCTTTTTTTAAGTTTTTGTTTTCACAAATTTGACACAAATATTTTTATGTGTTTTTTTTTCTTAATCAAATTTCTCCACCAATTTTTTTAAAGTTTGACAAAAATCAATTCAATTTTGACTTTTTATTAACCAATCATGTTGCTCGATTTTGCCTACGTGACAAATCGAGCTCTCCTATTGGTCTAATTTTTTTTTCTATGAGAAAAGTTTTGAAAAAACACTCCAAAATAATGTAATTCTTTTATTATATAAAAGATTATAACGATAACAAAAACATAATACCCCAATTTTACATTTTACGTTAAACAATTTTATATATATATTTTTATATAAAACTTTAGAAAAATATTTGTTGTATATAACTTTATAAAAATAACAATTTTATAAACTTAGAATAAAATTTGTATAGTACAAATTAAAAACATCTCCTTTTCCCGAAATACCTTCTTCTTCCCTAGTGCATCTCCTTTCTCCCAGATTCTATAATCTTTTTTTGCAATACACACTTGCACAAATCATACACAAATTTTTTAAAAATAAAACACCAAACATTTATATTTGTGTTGGTTTTTTGTCTCCACGGATTTGTCCTGGCCACCGCCACGGCGCCACGTTATAAAAGAAACACAACACCACGCGTGTGGTGGTAGTGTTTTAACCACAACGAGCGGTAATGGGACACATACTTCTACCTAGGGGTGTTATCGGGTCGGGTTATCGGGGTTATCGGGTTTGTCGGGTCGGGTTGAGTCGGGTTTTGAATTTTTTAAAAGTGACCCGCAACCCGACCCGATAAAAAATCGGGTTATCGGGTTCGGGTGTTTATCGGGTCGGGTTAAGTCGGGTCGGGTGATTCGGGTTGTCGGGTTATAAGATAAATCCAATTCTACGTATTAAATAAGTTACTTCCAAATGGTTTATACTTTGGTTTAGAAAACTATATTCATTAAAGAAAGGATGCATTAGATCAGTTACTTTCATTAGTAACTTTACGTATTAGATCAGTTACATACATGTAGTATTCAAGCTTAATTGTATGCATATATTTTATACTACATCAAATCTACTGAATTAGGTATATAGTGTCATGAGAATGCTAAAATATTGAGAGTCATGAACTGTTTCGAAGTTAGAAATAGAGCAACATTTCTTACTTGTTGGACTTGTGAACATAATGTTTAAAATTAAAATAGATAATCTCAACATGTAATTAACTGACATGGATGAATTCAAAACACTAGAGTAAGAAACTAACAATCGCGTTATAAATTATATGGAGCGAAATTCGTTATCTTAAGATAACGTAATATCATTCGTTATGTATTTGTTGTCTCATGTAATGCAAAGACTACATGGCTTACAAGGTTCTATTTAATAAAGAAATAAATTGCATTTTCGGGTCTTATCGGGTTGACCCGATAACCCGACAAGAAAAATAATTCAACCCTAACCCGACCCGATAACAATATCGGGTTATCGGGTTCGGGTCAAACAAACCCGACTAGTTTTTTTAACCCGATTAACCCGACCCGATAAGACCTTATCGGGTTCGGGTTCGGGTTCGGGTCGGGTCAACCCGACCCTACTGGCACCCCTACTTCTACCCCTATTACACTAAGGCTATGTTTGGCCAAGGGCTTATGAGGGCTTATAAAGGCTTGGGTATTTTAAAGTTAGTCGGCTTATAAAATAAGTCTCGTTTGTCATACAAACTTGTGGAGGCTTATGACTTATAAAATAAGTCACAAGCCTCCATAAGCCCAATCACATAGAAAGAAAGGCACTTATAGGGGCATATGACTTATTAAATTACTTAAATACCCTTAAAAATATAATGAATTATCACGTAAAAGCTAAAAATATATGTGAATTTAATTTGATATATTTTTACGTGATTTTACACATTAAGCTTCGACTCCAATTAATTCGTCAAACAGCTTTACAAAAATATAAATTTTCATAAATTTCAGCTTGCGGTTTATAATATAATCCACAGCATCAACCCATTACGCCAAACATACCCTAAAGTCTTATAGGAAGACCACCATGGGCCACAACGAACAACATTGTATACAAAAAAGTGTTGTAAAGACCGTAATCATGAGAAATCAAATTTATCCAACTTTATTACGTTTGCACTATGATTAAAAAGTATGTAGTAGTTATATTAATTACGAGTAATACAATCATTAAATTAAATACACATGTGTCCAATTTCAATTTGTTGCACGGGCTTCACGTCATAGCAAATGACCGCTCGAGTTTTCAACATCATCAACATGTCTTTGTATTTTTACAACAAATCAAAATGGGAAACACCATAAAATACAATATGTTTTTATTTGATTTCATGTCCCTTTGTTATTTATTTTATCATTTGTTGTATTATGCATGTGTTTCATTTGTAAACAATTTCTTCTTCCATCTGAGTATACTCATTTGTTTGGCTATTTCGGTTTATTGTGTGTTATGGCTAAATTAAATGTGAATTTTATGGGTCTTTTAGCTAATTGATAGATAAAAAGGGCTTGAAAGTGATTAAGAATAAAAATTGATATTGTTTTGAATAAGGTTGCAAAAATCGCGAATCGATAGTCGGGTGATCGCACCCTCTTGCAGCTTGTAATCAGTGTAGGCGAGATTAATAAGTGATAAATCGAATCGGTATTTTTGAAAAGTTTTTGGTATTTTCTGCCAGTTTTGGGTATTCTCGGCAAAATTTACCTTAAAAGAAATCTTGTACTAGATATAAATAACGACTATAAGTGATTAAAACTATTTTATGGCGAATTAAGGGTATTTCCGAAAAGATTTGCAAGTTTTCAAAAAGTTTGACCATCGTTAACAGTCATTGACCGCTATTAATCCGGTTGAACAATTTACACAAATTGAAAAAGAAAAATATCAAACAGTAATTCTTATCTTTGTTTATCATCGACCATATGAAAGGCCTTTGGTTGTCCACGTCACCAAAACACAAGATTTTGTTTACATATCTTTTTCACTTTCACATGTTACTTTCCCAATCTCTATTTCAAGTTTCAAGCTTTAACTTCAACTGTGTTTTAACATTTCGTTATCAAAGATGAAATCCAAATGTGTTTGAAACCGAAATGAGTTAAGGTAAACATATATAAATAATGCTCATTATTCTAATCTTAGTTTTGTCAGTTACGTAAATTGTTAGAAGTTATACTTGCATCCCCTCAACTAGTTTAATACACTACTTTTTTTAGCACTCTATTTTTAATAGTAGAATATCAACTTCTGTGATATTTATATGAAATGTATACATCGATCTAAGTCACCACTTTTTGGAAAAACAACCGGACTTACTTGGAGATCGTTTGCTTTTTTTATTTTTTATAAAAATGATTCAAAAAATATATGGTTTGACTATAAGAGTTAATTAACATATCCCTGTTTATGTTACCAGGGAGAGGAGTCTTTGACTTAGATTTACATGGCCTAACCGGAGTATCATAGTGACCAGTTTCAAACCCTTTCGGCTACCCCAAAAGTGTTGTAAAGGAAGCTTATGGTCTTTCTCCTTATCTTATCCTTTAGTAAAGACACACGTTTTCACTTTTCAAACAAACATATCTTGTTCAGATTGCTGAAACAAATAATGACTTTTAAACAATCAAATTTGATTTTTCATTGTAAATAGCTAACAAGCAATTGTATACGGAGCATGAAATTATGAAAATGCAAAATAGCTAACAAGCAATTCAGACCTTATTTATTTGTTCAAAATAGCTCATTCTTGGAAAAGGATTTAAAAAATGAGTGATTAATCTCTGTTCTGATACTTGGCTCTTCATAGTAAATACTAATAAACGTCATTCTTAACAAAATATCAAAACATAATACAGTTTCATAATTTGAACCAACTGGAACATAATATGATATGATACAAAAGCCCGTTATAATTGCTTTTGTTTGTTTAAAGTTTAACCATCATTGCTGACTGTCTTTTTCAAATATATTTAAAATTATAATAATTTAGACCTTATATTGCTTTTGTTTATTTAAAGTTTAACTAATTGTCCATCCCTTTCTAATTGACAACAGCTTCAAGCTTTGAACCTTACATAAATGGCGTCAACTTCAACTTCATCCGTTCAAAAGAGCTTCAAGTATGATGTCTTTTTAAGTTTTCGAGGTGAAGACACTCGTCACAAGTTTGTTAGCCATCTTTATAAAGCTCTTGATCTACTTGGGATTCGAACTTACATAGATGATGAGGAAATTGAACAAGGGGAAACAATCGACACCCAACTCAAGGAATCCATTGAAGACTCAAGATTCTTCATCATTGTGTTCTCTAAGGACTATGCTGGCTCATCTTGGTGCTTAGATGAACTTGTCAAGATTATGGAGTGCCGGACGGGGAGTGAGCAGACTGTTTATCCAGTCTTCTATGATGTGGAGCCCACGGAAATCCGCAATCAAAGTGGGGCGGTTAAAAAAGCTTTTAATAAACATGAAAATAAAGAAGCTGCTGCTAAATGGAGGAAGGCTTTAAAAGAAGCAGCCGATCTGGCTGGGTGGGAGTCGAAGAAGACTGCTAATGGGTAATTATTCGTAAATCACTTGCTTTATGAATGAATGTTAGATCTTCTTGATAATTAGTAATTAGTTAGATCTTCTTCATTGTTACAGGAATGAATCCAAATTGATCGAGGAACTTGTTGACGTTATTGTCAAAAAGATACGTTGGAATAGTTTGAGTGTTGACGGAAATTTAGTAGGCATGGAGACACGAATAGAAGCTGTCCTTTCATCTTTAGAACTTGATGCTGATGATGTCCGCTTGATAGGGATATGGGGGATGGGAGGTGGGGGGAAGACAACTTTGGCAAGAGCTGTTTTTGATCGAATATCTATTCAGTTCGATGGTAAAGCCTTTGTTGAAAGTGTAAGGGAAGTTTCACAATCCTCTTCGGGTTTGAATAAGTTGCAACAACAAATTCTTCGTAGTGTGTTAAGTAAGAAAGACATCAATGTAGATGGTGTTCATGACGGAAAATACATGATGAAAACTTTATTGCATGGGAGAAAGGTTCTTATTGTTCTAGATGATGTTGATGATACAGAACATCTTGAGGCGTTAGCAGACAAGCCTGACTGGTTCAAATCGGGAAGCAGAGTTATCATTACCACACGAAATAAGCAAGTTCTGTCAGCCCACGGAGTGAAGTCAATTAATGACGTCAGCCTGTTATCTCCCGCGGAAGCGATTTGTCTCTTGAGTAAGCATGCATTTAAAAGAGATACTCTGATTAAAGGGTATGAAGAGCTTTCAAAACAAGTTGTACAATACGCTGATGGTCTTCCGTTAACGATCAAAGTTTTGGGTTCATTTCTTCGTGGACTAAATGTGCCTGAATGGGAAGATACCCTAAATAAACTAAAAAAAATTCCGTTGGAGAAAACTATAGAAAAATTGGAAATCAGTTATAATGGTCTTGAGCCGCATTACAAGGAAATGTTCCTAGATGTTGCATGCTTACTCAAAGGTTGGCATAAAAGAGAAGCAATCAGCTCTCTTGTAAGCTGTAGATTTTTTTGCTGAAGTTGGTTTAAAAGTTCTTGAGCAGAGATCTCTTATAACTATTTCTCTAGATGAGAAGCTGGGGATGCATGACCATATAGAAGAAATGGGCAAGAATATTGTTAGTCGTGAGAACCCCAATAAACCTGAAATGCATAGCCGGCTATGGATAAGGGAGGAAATTAAAGATATATTGGCTAATGGCTTGGTAAGTATCTAGTTATTTTTGTTAAACTAAAAGTCAGTATACTTTTTTAAAAGTTTAATTTAATCATTGTACAAAAATAAAATTTTGTTTCATTACATCATTAAACATTCTTTTGAACCCAATGGCCCTTGTGGTCCTACAATGAAAACACTCGATACAAGTTTGGTCTAAATTTACTAACGCTAACTTTCATTAATTGTTAAAAGTGAAGTATGTTTGTCTTTTCATATATTCTATTAGAATGTATTGCAAAAAACGTCCATGCGGTTTGAAAATTTCAAAAATACAGGCGGCCTCCTTCTGGTTTGCCAAAAATCGTCTAATAGTATTTCATATATAAATGACGAAATCAAACTCAAGTTTTCTTCGTAGAGGCCACTGCACATATGAACGACGGTGAACAATTTTTGCAATCTTGACAAATCACAAAAGATAATTTCTACAATTTACTCTATATCTTATTATTATATACACAAATAGTCAAATATGTACCCTTTTCTTTTTCTTTCTCACTTAAACCACATATATATAGATTTTCTCACTTTTATCTTCATTCTTATCTAACTATGATAATCCACCAACAATAATCAACTCCACCATCCCACCGTCACCCAACCACCGCCCCTAAAAACCACGACCACCTATCAACCACCACCTTCAGTCACTCCCCTCTTTCCACTTTTTTAATTCACACTCAAATAACACAAACCATTCATCCAATTCCTCTAATTTAATATAAAACAACAAAAAATCCCCAAATTTTATAAAAATTAGAAACCCTAACCTAAACATTTTTCATTTGAATTGGAGAAATTAACTTGACATTTTGTTTTGTAATGAAACAAATCTCATCATGGTCTCTACTGCTATTTGAATTTCAGGCTACCCAAGCAACACAATGTATAAAACTGGATGTCCCATTTGAAGAGGAATTCAATTTTCAAATTTTGAGAAAAAAGAAAGAAAAGGGTCTAATCTTCAAAGGCGATTTCGAAAAGGCGTACGATAGTATTAATTGGAGATTTTTGTTAAATATTATGAAGAGAATGGGGTTTGGAGAGAAATGGTGTAAATGGGTGGAAGTTTGTCTTAGATCATCTTCTATGTCTATACTTGTTAACGGATCCCCATCGGAGGAATTCGGATTAGAGAAGGGTGTTAGGCAAGGTGACCCGTTATCACCTTTCTTATTCATTTTGGCGGCAGAAGGGTTAAACGCGATTATGAAAGAGGCAGTGAGAAACGACATTTTTAGAGGGGTCAAAGTAGGAAGGGATAATGTCATGGTGTCGCATCTCCAATATGCGGATGATACTATTTTCTTTGGCGAATGGAATAAAGAGAATGCTAAATCTCTTATGTGTATTCTCAAGTGTTTTGAAGAGGTATCCGGGTTACGGGTTAACTACAATAAAAGTAAATTATATGGAATAAGTGTCAACGATATGGAATTGGCAGAAATGGCAAGATGGATGGGGTGCGGTGTCGGGGAATTTCCTTTTACATATTTGGGGTTGCCAATTGGGGAAAATATGAGACGTATAAATGCGTGGAATCCCGTGGTGGAAAAATTCAAAAAGACGCTAGCCAATTGGAAAGCAAAAACAATGTCGTTCGGGGGTCGTCTAACATTGGTAAAATCGGTTCTAGGTAGCTTACCATTGTATTACTTTTTGATGTTCCGTGTGCCTTTGAGTGTCATAAAAAATCTTGAGAGAATTAGAAAAAATTTCTTTTGGGGAGGGGTGGGTGAGGGTAAAAAAAATTCATGGGTAAAATGGGATTCGGTTATTGCTTCACATGTGGAGGGGGGGTTAAACATTGGGTCTTTAAGGGCGAAAAACCTTGCTTTACTAGGAAAGTGGTGGTGGAGATTTAAGAAGGAGGGTGGGGGGTTATGGGTTAGAGTAATTAAAAGTATTCATGTTGACGGTGGGGGTTTGGGGGGTAATAGCATAGGGGGTGGGTGGAGGAAGGGAAGGGGTGTTTGGCATGATATCATGAAGTTGGGTGAGGAGTTGGACGGTTTAGGGATTGAGTTTTCTTCTTCGTTCATAGGGGTGCTGGGGAATGGTTGTGATATTATGTTCTGGGTAGATAGGTGGGTGGATAATCGAAGGCTTTGTGACGTATTTCCTAGGCTTTACCATTTAGATAGAAGGAAAGAGGGTAGTGTGATGGATAAGGGGTCGTGGGTAAATGGTGTTTGGTGTTGGGAATGGGATTGGGTGAGAACCATTAGGGGTAGGGTGTGTAAGGATTTTGATGATCTAATGGAGGTATTGCAAAATGTTATTGTTTCTAATAATCGTAGGGATAGTTGGAGATGGGCGCAAGTTGAAGACGGAGAGTTTAAGGTCAAAGAGTTAACAACATTGGTCGAGGAAAAGATTCTCCATGTGGAGAGTGGTGGTCAAGAAACGATTTGGAACAAGTTGGTGCCTAAAAGAATCAATATATTCGTTTGGAGGGCCCTTAAAGGTAGACTTCCGGTCCGTGTGGAGCTCGATAAAAGAGGTATTGACTTGAATTTGGTTCTTTGTCCAAGTTGTAATATCGTTGTGGAATCATGTGCTCATAGCTTGGTCACTTACTCACTTGTGATCTTGCTATGAGCGTGTGGGAAAAGGTTTTTAATTGGTGGAAGTTGGGGTGCATTAATGCGTTCTCTATTGATGAGCTTTTCTCATCATTGGGAAACGTTAATGTCCCCGGTGCTTTCTCTCATGTATGGCAAGCGGTTATTTGGACGACCGAGTACCTCATTTGGAAAGAAAGAAATGCTCGAGTGTTTGGCAATAAAGTTTCAAGTACCAATAAAATTATGCAAGATATTCAACTAAAAAGTTTCGAGTGGATTACGCGACGATCTAATAAGTATAAAGATATTGATTGGCAACAATGGATGTTTGATCCCATAAAGTGTCGGCTACTGTAAATGTTCGTTCTCAGTTAGTTCTAGCAGCTCAGTGTGTGTGATACATGATGACAGATGGAATTTTTCTTGGTAACTGCTGTTTGGTTCGGCAATAGGTTCTGCTGTTTGGGATTGGGTCTGCAAAGTGGGGTTTTTGCGTCTGCAAGTTCATTTTGCTTCAGTAATAATGGTGCTTTAATATTATGTGACATCAGGTTCTGTGTTTGTGTTCTGCTGCAATGTATCATGTGATATTTGTACCTGCTGTTTGGTAATAGGCCTGCAAAATGGTATTGTCCAAGTCTGCACGAAAATTTGATCCAAAAGGCTTTTATGTGGCTGTTTTGATTTCAAGTGGTCAATGGTGGCTTTTATTCCATTGGTGAATTTATATTCTCATGTGATTGAATGTGGACTTTGTCACTGTGGTCTTTTTTGTGTCAGTTTTGATGTTCATATATGTTTTGGTATTAGATGTCATGTGCTCATTTAGTGTGAAGAGGTTAGATTTAGTATAGTTTCTTTGTTTGTTTTGTAATTTGTCTTTTTGGGTCTCACCCTCTTTTAATTAACTTATTAATTGAGGTGAGATGCCTTGTTTTGTACCATTGTTTTCTTTTTTGTGGTCTCTAATAAAATGTGCCTTTCTAAAAAAAAAAAAAAAAAAAAAAAATCTCACGTATATGCTGTTTACTTATCACGTGATGACTATAAGACTAAAAGTAGTTGATTTGGGGTTGTAATGGGTGAAAATCAAACAAGTATAACTGAATTAAAATTCAATTTGAACCATAATCATTTCGTCTCGATTTTGGTCTAGTAAAAGATTTCACAAACTAAGAACCTAACCAAATAAAACGAGGAACCTAATAAATTGACACCCCGATTGATTGACTCATCATCTCTTAGATAATAAAAGGAAATGTCATTTCAAAATCGACTGAATAAGGTAATTTTGAGAAAAACTAAATATATCTAATAAAAGTATTTTTTTTAATATATTCATAAAATAAACCATATTCAAATTTAATAGAATCGGTATTTGTAAAAAAATTAAATAACTAAATACATATATAGAAAAGGTCTCTTATCTTTGTCATTGTCTTTAAAAATTACGTAGTAGTATGTTTAACACAATAATTTAATTTATTACTTAAACTTTTTTTTTTGGACTTGCTACATAGCTCTTAGCCCGGAAGGCGTAGCGAGCCCACACAATCAAGTTGGGTCCAGCTCAAAAGGCAATGGCACCCTTTCCTTTACGCACGCGGGAGGAAACCCCTACCGCCCTAGATAAGAGTCGAACTTGAGACCTTGGCTAGGAGGGTAAAACCTCCATACCATTAGACCAGAGGCCCATTTTATTACTTAAACTATGAATTAAAAGTCGTCGATTGTGCCTAAAAAGTTTGTTTTTTAGTCCAATAACTACTAGTGTATTGCTTTAGTTAAATTATATCAGTTTGTTTTTAGTAGCAAAGATTTGGTATAATAGAACGATAATATGACCTCTAATATGAAGTTTTGTTTTGTCAAAAGACGATAGTTTTATTTTTGTGAATAAAAAAAGATTTACCGGATGGTCACTTGACAACTAATATTAAGAGTCTGTTTGGTCGAAATTTCTTGGGCTAAAACCGATTTACTAGATGTTAGGGTGAGTTACATTGGGGTGTCCCTGTAACATTAGGCCAAACCAATTTACTGGTCGAAAAATGATTTACTGGGTCAACGGTCGTTAGCTAATAAGGCTAACGTGTATATGATAACAGAATCCACTTAATACCGGTTAAATAAAAGGACCACGAGTGTTATTCTTTGCAAAGATAGGGAGTGTCCACGCAACTTTAAAATTTTGAGGGACGACAAATGAAATTTTGAGCAAACCACACTACCACAGGAACCATCCATGTAATTTCTTATTCAAAAGTTCAAATACTTCCAACAGTATTCTTATATAGTACGCGTATATATTTGTTGACCATTTCACTGGCCTTAGATTGTCCACATATATCCTTACAAGATCGATCTAGTTTACACGTTGATCATCTCTTTCAACTTCAACTGTTGTGTTTTTTTCTCAAGATACAATCCAACGTCTCGTTTATATGAAAGGTACTCATCGATCTAACTAAGTCACCACTTTTTGTAAACAAAATAATGGTTCAAATATATATAATATGACTATAAGAGTTAATATTTACTTGTTCATGTTACCCCGTTAGTGGAGTCTTTTACACGGCTTAACCGATGTATTCAGTCAAACTATATATTTTGGCCAACCCCAAATGTGCACCTAGTATGATTTGGCGGTGGTTTTATATGACTATGCTAAGATATTTGATATTTGTACTAGGAATTTTGTTTGTATGATTGGAAGTAATTGACTGGGTTACTAGGAACTTATAAAATTCCCAATATGTAAGGCAAATTTTACTAATCAGTAATATCTTGTATTTGTGCATGGAAATCGAAATAATATGTGGATCTCAAAGTTAAGAACTGGTGTTTGAGGGGAGTTAATCTTTATATCTTTAGACAAGTATGGTGATTTGCAAGAAGTGTCGTATGCTTAAGTTAAATCTTGTATTCTCAAGATTATTCATTTTCGTAAGTACTATTATACTCCCCCGTCGCCCATAATAAGTGTTCACTTTTAAAATGCACATAATTTTAGGAAATCTCGTGAACTACATTTCTACCAATTAAATATTATCTCTACCCACTTAAGTTTATTTTCATTGGTTAAAAGATTAAGTGACATCCCAAAATAACATGGTGGACACTTAGTGTGTGACGGAAGGAATATTGGTTTTGGGAGTTGTGTGAATCAAAGGCATGTGATCGATCATTGATGTGCTTGAGTGCTTCATTTGTAAATGACCATACTTGTAGCATTCATTATCAATAGTTTTCAGATGCATTATTGTATAGTATGGTAAAAAAAAAGTATACGACAGCGTGGTCAATGTTCACATTGTTAGCTACTTATAGTGTTATAACATTGTTTGTAACAAATGCTAGTTGTGAATAGTGATTGACTTGGTAAAAAAAAAAAAAAAAAGCCACTAATGAAACATGTAATGACTTTTTAACAATCGTATTTGATACTTAGTTGTTCATTGTAGATAAAAAAGCATTATTCTTAACAAAATATCAATAAACAAATAATTTGAAACTTGAAACAACTTGAACCAAATATTTGCAAGAAGCCTTTATAAAACTGTGAATCTTATTGTTCCTTTTCATTGAGCAATTAAGTGGTTTTTGTTTCTGCACCTCATGGCATGAAATTTCTACACAAATACATCCATCTTGTTTACATTGTCTTTTTCACATATACACTTGTTAACTTGTCTATCTCTTTCAAAGAACAGCTTGAAGACGCTTTGAACCCTACTTACATTAATGGCGTCAACTTCAACTTCATCCATTCAAAAGAGCTTCAAGTATGATGTTTTTTTAAGCTTTAGAGGCGAAGACACTCGTAAGAATTTCGTTGATCATCTATATCATGCTCTTCAGCAAAAAGGCGTTGAAACTTATAAGGATGATAAGAAAATCACAAAAGGGAAAACTATCAGTGATGAGCTTATCCAAGCCATTGAAGACTCGAAATTTTATATTATTGTTTTCTCCAAGAACTACGCTTCTTCATCTTGGTGCTTAGACGAGCTTGTGAAAATAATGGAATGCCAGAAGATGAGTGAGCATACTGCTTATCCCGTGTTCCTTGATGTCGAGCCCTCAGAAGTCCGCAAGCAAAGTGGGGTTGTTGAAGTTGCCTTTGCTAAACATATAAATGATGAATCTGCTGGGAAATGGAGTGAGGCTCTGAAAAAAGCTGCTGATCTCGCGGGATGGGAATTGAAGAACATTTTTGATGGGTAATTTCTTCCCTAATATATAATATTTTTCTGATCTGTTTTTGGGTAAGTTGTTTTACAGTACTTCTCAACGGGTCAAATGGGCACATAAGCTATGAAATGAGTCAAATGGGTCGAAAGTCATCAAGGTGTATTTGTAGCTAAAAATGATTTTGATTGGTGTAACATAGTTATATTAATTATCTTTAACTTTTTTATAAAAATCACCCTTTACCCAACCGACCTTGTCTATATGCTATTCTTTCACTATCTATGCTGAAAGCTTTCATCTCTTATTGTATTGTCAACTTCTAACTCACAATTAATCCTTTTTTGAAAGGTCGAAAATGATTTATGATTATATTAGTACATAAGTCGTTACCTCATTTACGGTTTTATGTGTTATAGATCTGGAATTGATTGTGTATCGGGTTCTTTCACATACAGGCACGAAGCTAAACTCGTTCAAAAGATTGTTGAAGAGATATCATTAGAGTTACGTTGTATTAATTGGGGTGTTGATGAAAACTTAATAGGCATGAAGACCCGAATAGACGATGTTGTTTCATCCTTAGAATTAGGCGTTGATGATGTTCGCATGATAGGGATCAAGGGGATGGGAGGTGCGGGCAAGACAACTTTGGCTAGAGCTATTTATGAACATATATCCTATCAGTTCGAAGGTTACAGCTTTGTTGAAAACGTCAGGGAAAAATCAACATCGTCTATGTCTGGTTTGAATTTATTACAAAAACAAGTACTTTCAGATGTTTTATCGAATCAAGGCATCAACGTAAGTGGTGTTCTTGAGGGGAAAAGCATGCTGAAAAAGAAGATGTGTGGAAGAAAGGTTCTTATTGTTCTAGATGATGTTGATAAGATAGAACAACTTATGGCGTTAGCCGGTGACCATAGTTGGTTTAAGCCAGGAAGTAGAATTATTATAACAACTAGGGATGCACAGGTGCTAGTAGCACACAAAGTGAACCTGATTCGTGATGTACATTTGTTAGATGATAAGGAAGCAATGCGTCTCTTTAGTAGGCATGCATTTGGGAGAGAGATTCTAGTTGAAGGGTACCAAGAGCTATCAAAACAAGTTGTACGTTATGCTGCTGGTCTTCCCCTAACGATCAAAGTTTTAGGTTCGTTTCTATGTGGCAAAGATGATCTTGACTGGAAAGATGCGTTAGAAAGACTAGAAACAATTCCATTGAATGAAACTATGAAAGTTTTGGAGTTAAGCTATATCGATCTAGAGGATGATTACAAGGAAATTTTCCTAGATGTTGTATGCCTGCTCAAAGGTTGGGGGAAAGACCATGCAATCAGAGCGCTTGAAAGCTGTGGATTTCGTGCTCGGATTGGTTTAAGGGTTCTTGAACTTAAATCTCTTATAACTATTTCTGAAGATGGGTACTTGGGTATGCACGACCATATAGAAGAAATGGGCGAGAATATTGTTCGCCGTCTGAACCCCAATAACCCTGAAAGGCATAGCCGGTTATGGATTAAAGAGGAAATTGTAGATATATTGGCTAATAACAAGGTAAGTACCAACTTCGGATACTTTGGTTTTTCTAAAAGTAGAATTAGTCATGGTACAAAAACAAAATTTTGATAACAAGCCATTTAACACCTAGTCAAATACATTGTAGCGATAAAGAATAACGGGCCTTTGAGTTTATGTAACCTTCCATGTACATAAATTTACGTTATAAGCTTGTTTTGATAAAACACATTAAACATTTAGGGGGTGCTTGGTAAGGGGGTTAAGGGGGTGGGGAATGGGTAAGGAATTCAAAAGGGTCCACCTCACTCAAATTAGGTGCTTGGTTAGGGGTGTGCAAAGGTATTGATTACCCCGTAGTGGGTAATCAACATTATAGAGTAAATTGAGGGGTAAGGTATTGATTACCCACCTCACTCAATCCTTTGCATTTCCTTTCCTTTTCCCTTTACCTTTACCTTTCCCCACTTTGAACCAAGCGGACCCTTATTATTATCATCAACAACAATGATACAGAAATGAAAAGCATTGAATGAATGTGATTAAAAACGACAATAATGGTTTTGTTAAAACACATTAAACAGTATTATAAATGCAAGAAAGAATTCAAAATTTGAAAAAACATTGTTTGTGGTAAATTGGTAAATAATCCTTTTTCAGAGAGTGTGACCACAATAAACACAAAACATGCTAGAATGGTCGTTCTGTATTGCTTTGCTTTGGTGTGTTTACAATAATAAAGTTTTTAAATTTTACTAATAAAATATAAATACAGATAAACCAAATTATTCTCTTTCATTCTTTCTGTATTTCAAACAACAACAACATCATTTCATTTCAACACCATCACCCAAAAATCCCCAAATTTAACGAAAACCCTAACCTTTGAATATCCAATTTAACCAATTCCTCTAATTTAATAGAAGAAAACAAAAAAGACCCAAATTTTATAAAAATTAGAAATTAACCCTAACCTAAACATTTTTCATTTGAATTGGAGAAATTAACTTGACATTTTTTCTTGTTTGTAATGAAACAAATCTCATCATGGTCTCTACTGCTATTTGTATTACCTACAGGGTACCCAAGCAACACAATGTATAACACTGAATGTCTCATATGGATTCAATTTTGAAATTTTACTGAACGGTCTCGCAAACATGAAGGAACTTAGATTTCTGAACGTGTATACACATGGATTGAATCGCAACTGGAAGTTTGATGAAGATAGTCTACACCTTCCAAATTCCTTACGATTTCTGGAATGGTGGGATTATCCTTTTTCAAGTTTACCCAAAACATTTCAACCAAATCATCTTGTTGGACTTGAAATGGGCTTCAGCAAAATGGTTAAACTTTGGAAAGATGGAGAAGAAAAGGTACGTAGAATAATTAATTAATGGTTGATTCATTAATTGCTACTTTTATGTTTCCCTCTTTTTTTAGTCAATTACATTTATCTTTCCATTTTTTGTTGCTTTTAACAGCCTTTTTTAAAGCTCAGGTTCCTAAAGTTCACCTTTTCATATTATTTGAGGACCCTTGACCTTAGTGTGGCTCCGAATCTTGAGACACTATTTCTTTACCGTTGTGATGATTTGGTAGAAGTTCATTTCCAGGTTACTCCAAATCTAAAGGAGTTAGATATCTCTCACTGTGTTAGCTTGGAAAAATTATGCATGCCTGCTGAAAGTCCAAAACTCAGATCTCTCGACCTCTATGATTTAAAGAAGTTGAGGACCTTTCACCTCGGGAATACTCCAAATCTTGAGACGCTAATAGTCTGCGTTTGTCCTGATTTGGTCGAATTTCAGATTCCTACTGAATGCCCAAAGCTCGTTAAACTCAACCTCAGTAATTGTATTCAAGTTGCAGAATTGCCTGAGGAAATTAGACGGTTAGAATGTTTGAAAGAGTTGGATATCACTGGAACAGGCATTAGTCATCTTCCAGAGAGTATTTTTAGGATGAAAAGTCTGCGTATTGTTGGGTCTAGACAGCTTCTTGAGTCTTGTGGTTTTACATCCGTGATAGAAACCTCTGATGCTGAAACCTTAAGAAGACCTTCCAGAAAGTATTTTTATGTTGAAACATCTGAAAATTCTCGAACTTAAATCTTGCTGGCAACTAGAGAAGTTACCCGAGAATCTTGGTCAATTACAATGTTTAGAGAAGCTAATCCTAACAGTGTCTTTTTACGAGATATTCCATACAGCATATGTGAGATGAAATGTCTCAAATATTTCCATCTCCCGTATTGTATTCAAGTTGTGGAATTGCCTGAGGAAATTGGACTGTTAGAATGTTTAAAAGAGTTGCATATCACTAGAACAGGCATAAGTTGACTTCCAGAGAGTATTTTTAGGGTGAAAGGTCTGCGTATTTTTGGGTCTAGAAGGTTTCTTGAGTCATGTGGTTTTACATCCGAGATAAAAACCTCTGATTATAAAACATTCTGCTACATATAAAGCCGTGAATAGCACAGGCACCAAAAGCAGAAGTCCCCTGTACCGTGGTCGAGTGATGATTTTGAAACATCTCCAAAGGCCCAACGAAGTCACTGCATTAAGAACTTTTTTAACAGGTACTTTATTCCTTCTCTATTAATTGTGTTATGTTTAATGAAGATTGCAATTATTTCCTTGTCGGATGTAAAAGATGTTCATCACTTTATTGAAAGATTGACTTTTGAGTCAACTGTTGACTTTTCAATGGATTTCAAAGCACATATATGATATATATAGTGTTTACTGGTACTGAAAAAAGCTACTAAACATGTTTCAGGAATACAAAGCTACTTCACTGAGAGTGATCTGCGAAATCCATTTTTCAACAGAATCTTAAGTCGGAAACAAGGGATGCAGCATTACTTATTTTTCCATGTGGCACGACGGGTTGTAAAGGCGGTAAGAAAATAAGTTAAATTAGTACATTATTACTTATTTGTTATTGTACTGTTGCCTTATGTTTGTTACTGTTGGGCTACAAAATATAGGATTTTAGAATTTTGATACAGTTTAGTGAGAATAGTATCACCAGATGGACTCAAAGTTGACTTTTGAAGGTCAAAGGTTCTGTAAATATAAACATTGAAAGTTTGAATCATGAATGAAACATGCTATTGATACATGAAATTTAGTATCATGCAGAACTGAAAACGGTTCTTTAAGGTGGCACCACTTGTAATTAGGAGTTAAGTTAACATCAAACTAACCAACGATTCATTTCCTAAATGAAGCTTAAAGGTTTTTAACGGCGAATTAATAGTGATATTGTACTTATTTGTCGGATTACTTAAAGAAATTGAAGGTTGATTTTAAATGGCCTTGTCTCAAAATACCAAATAAAGTTTCATTTTCGCAACATTGTGTTTAATTACCAGTAGTAGTACTTTCAGAATTACAGTAATAAACACGAAATGTTGTAGCTAAAGTGTTCAATAACTAGTTATTCCTGTCAATCGTCGATATTTTACATATGAATTTATCAATCTCAGATACGTGGTAAACCTTTATATGAATGAAAGGTAACTTTCGCCTGATGGCAGACTATGAGTTACCATTGAAGTCTATGTAGATTATTAGTTACATGTGGCCATGTGCGAAAATGGATATAGGTAGCCAGATTATGCAATTTTATAATGATTAAAGTGTAAAAAGAAATAATTATTAGACGTTAAAAACAATGATGTACTTTTGTTTATCTGCCTATTTCCATAGTTTTCACCAAACAATAACTTTTCGTACCATTATCTTTATTGTTATATATGGTCATAAGATTTATTCATCTCATATGAATAACTTTGCAATCGATCTTTATAATTATCCTGAGACAAAGATTAGAGTTAATACTTAATAAGCATACCTTCAATGCCATCTTCTTCAAATTCATCCATTCAGAACAGCTTTAAGTATGATGTGTTTTTGAGTTCTAGAGGTGAAGACACCCGCAAGAACTTTGTTGATCATCTTTATTTTACTCTCAGCTGAAAAGCATTCACTAGTTTGACTTTTCTTATGTATTACATCGTAACCAATTGATCGACCTCAAATGTTGGTCAATTATGTTTACAATTGGTTTTTTAAATGATGGTTAAACATGTAAGTTTACATTTTTCATGTTGAAAGGTGTTTGATTTTTCATAAGGTTAATTCATTGAGTTCAGCTAACAGAGTTGACTTCTTCGAAAAGTCAATTTGTGTTCTTGATACAAATGGTGGGTTTTATACTTCTATATATAAATTTTGTTATCATCACGTTGAAAACATATACAGTATTGTTTCATAAGTGATTTCATTATCATTAACAAGTTTAAATTGGGATGTAATCTTTAAGCATAATGAAAGCTGACTTTTGAGTCAAACCATTGACTTTCAACAACTTCACTGATTTTTTCATTGGATCATGCTGAACAACATATCTAAAGTGTTTTTACTTTTTTCAACTGAAGCTATTGAACATATATAAGTAATGTCATTAGATATTATATGTGTGAAGTTGTTGCTACAACCAAAACTAAATACATTAACAAGTCGAAATTTCATAGACTCATGTGAGTCCGATAATGATTGTTCAGTGTTTTTGTTTTACTGTTTTTATAAAGAGGATCCTGGTTCATATTTTGTAAATAGTAAGAGGCTTATATTCTTTAGGCCGAATAGAGGCTTACATAAACTTAGAATGGTTTTCAGATTTCATTTGTGGTTTACAATTTTTTGGCTTACACTTGAAGGGTGGGTACTCCAGATGCAGCCAAGGATCTTGACCAGTTAGAATGTCCGAGGAGCTAAGTTTGCGCTCAACATATATTAAAAATCTTTCAGATAATATTTGTATGATGAAACACCTGAAATATATTGAAATCAAATTGTATTCGAGTTGAGGAATTGCCTTAACAAATTGGACGTTTAGAATGTTTAGAAGAGTTGAAGAGAACAGGAATGGGCATAAATCATCTTCCACAGAGCATATCTTGGTTGAAAGGTCTCCGTATTGTTGGGTGTAGATGGCTTCTTGAATCGTGTGGTCTACCTATAATGATGAAACAAATGCTTCATGTAGCCATTCATACATGAACTACTTAATAGGTACTTTCTCAGTTTTATTAATAATTCATTCTTTAATTTGAGCATGACGAAATGACAATCGAACTATTTCCTGCAGTTAAGAGGTCTGACGAGCATGAAGCAGTCACCTCTGGTCAAGCATTAGTCATCTTCGACCTCCGTGATTGTTTTCAACTTGCGGAATTGCCTGAGGAAATTGGATGGTTAGAATGTTTAAAAGAGTTGGATATCACTTGGACAGGCATTAGTCATCTTCCAGAGAGTATTTTTAGGATGAAAGGTCTGCGTATTGTTGGGTCTAGACAGCTTCTTGAGTCATGTGGTTTTACCTCCGAGATAAAAACCTCTGATGATAATAAAACATTCTGCTACATATAAATCCGTGAATAGCACAGGCACCAAAAGCAGAAGTCCCCTGTACCGTGGTCAAGTGATGATTTTGAACAGCTCCAAAGGCCCAAAGAAGTCACTGCATAGAGAACTTTTTATAACAGGTACTTTCCCCCTTCTCTATTGTTTGTCTTATGTTTGATAAACCTTGCAATTATTACCAATTTATGGTTCAGTAAGCAAGACAATTCACCTTGTATGCAGGTGGTGCACCAGTTGTTCTCTTTGTAATAGCTTCTGGTCGTATTGATATTACGTAGACCAGAAATTATCATACATTAGTTCGTCTCAGTTGAAGGTTAATCTCCGCCCTCAATTGTTTGGTAAGTCAGAGTACAAGGAGATATGTCCAAGGAATCAAGTACTAGTTTTGAATCAAGGTATAGTTCTTTACTTTGACTTCTTCATAAAGTCAAAATCTGTTCATTGTTACAATAATGAGACTTGACATGATATTAAAGATGCTCGTGTTATTAACAAATTCAAGAAAAGTTTTGATTTGCATAAATATCTTCTACAATGGGTTGAAATTATTAAAAAGTTGACTTTTGAGTCAAACTATTGAAGAACATATATATAAAAAGTGTTTACTGGTACTGAGAAAAGCTACTAAACATGTTTCAGGAATACGAAGTTACTTCACTGTCAATCACTTGTGAATAGCCACTTTCCGACATAATTTGATGCCGGGAACAACGGAAGAAGCTAACATATGAATCCACATTACTTCTTGTTCCATGTAGCACTAGGGGTAAAAATGGTGTAAAGATACAAGTAAAATGGTGGGGTTTGACTGCCTTTTATGGAAGTTAATGAACGTTTTTCAGTACTAACAAAATATCGGAACATGATTTTGAAGCTTGTAACATTCAAGGTTTGAGTTAATAAGTTAATGCATGATGTTCAGCTTACAGAGTTGACTTCTTCAGAAAGTCAAACTGCTATCTTGATGAAAATGGTAGAATGTTGATACGAGTTTGAATATAATCATGGTAGATTGTTCAAGTCATATACTTATTATAACCATGTTTCAATTTGTGTCAGAATGTCAGATCTTTGACTTTCGACAACTATACTGGTATCAACTGTCAAGGGAATTGATGAGCAGTAATTTTTCTGAAATTTGAAGGGTCAAAATTCTTTATACTAATCAATTAATTGATTCATTATTTGGTACTCTAATCTTATGTAACGGTGGTGTTCAAGTTTTGGTTTTTATACTTTGGCGACAAGGTTTTAAACAATAGGAAATTGTCAAGTTACCTGTGGATATTGGAAGATTGGAATGCTTAGAAAGTCTAATTTTATCTGAGTGTACACTTCTACAAGATTTTCCGAACAGCGTTTGTGAGATGAAACGTTTGAAATGTTTAGAACTTACTCATTGTATTCATGTTGAGAAATTACCTCAAAGAAATTGGTCGTTTAGAATGTTTGAAAGAGTTAAACATACTTGGTTCAGGTATAATTCATCTTCCGCATAGCCTATATGGTTTGAGTGGTCTACGTATTATTGGGGATCGATGGCTTCTCGAGTCATGTGGTTTGACACTCAAGAGACGAAGAATGTCTGATGAAGATTCTGATTTTAATAATGAAGTGGTCTGCGCCATATAGCCATTAATAACAATGGCACCCAAAGGCAAAATACATAAAGAACTATCTTAACAGGTAGTTTTTCTGTATTTGTACTAATCGTCTTTACTCGAGTCATGTTGTTGTTGTTGTTGTTGTTGTTGTTGTTGTTGTTGTTGTCTTTACTCTATTAGAATTTTGAAATTTTTATGACGATTCAGCATTTGCACCATTTCACAGATTAAGAAGGTTCCAATGAGCTGGGAGTAATTGCCAATCAGATGCACAAGGTGATTTTTTTCAGCTACATGTTAATTAGTTAATATGCACTGATGTAAGTATGTAACGCAATTAATCTTAAACTGAATAATATATTTTATAATTTATATTTCTTATTAGATATGCTTTGCATTTTGGCACTTCATTTGACAGCAGGATCATGCCCTCTTCACACAAGTTTTTTTTTTGGTTTCATATCAAACTAATGCCCATGCATGAAATTTTTATTAAATGCCGTATGTGTAATTATGTTCCTTCATTTTGGGACTTCTTCATAGTTGTAATTGAGCTTGTTATATATCATTTGGCATTAAACAAGTTCGAGCACATAAATATGTTCTAAACTGAGATGAAATCATTAGACATTAACATAGTTGACTTCTGAGTCAAATTAGTTTATTAGTATTATAAAGCATATATATGTTTTTTTGTGTAAGGGCGCGACTGAGTATTGTACATTTTTGTCAACGATATGAAATCTTTAATTTTTCTGTCAGATGATCATGTCATATTTATGGATCATAATCGATGTTAACTTAACTCTCAAAGTCAAAGTCAAATATGTAATTGTTCAAAATTCAAATTAAGATAGGTTTCATAACACATGCAATATTTTTTTCACTGTTTCTAAGTATTTCTAAACTGTTAACAGGTCTTATGAACTTATCAAACTCTTATCCTTCAGAATTTATTCTATCAATTGTGAATTTCGTTATATTTATTTTGACCTGAAAAGTCAAACTGACAATTAATGTGTTTGAACATCAAACTCGGGAAGGTCATTTTATTTACTTCATTTCATTGTGTGGGATGATGGGATATTTGACTACCATTCAAACCAAAAACCGTAAAAAATTTATAAAAAAGTAATTTGATCAAAATGAAAATTACTTACCAATAGTTCCAACAACAATCTGCCATGTAATCTACGGATCACCCGGAACAAAAACAACTTCAGAAGTTTCACTCACTGCTGTAATTTTGTTCCGTCTTCCGGTCAACCGGCGACGATGTCTGTACAGTCTCAGATTACTGTACGGACAAAGGAAGATTAGGCAGTGATATTGAATGCATGTCTGTTAAAACAATTCTGCCAAATAAGGGGGTTTGGAATGTTTTATTGGGCTTAATTTGGAAAATAGTTGGATTATTCATTATTGAAATATTTATTTTTCTGATTGGGTCCATTTTATGAAACGCTCTTAGAAAATAAAGATTAAAGAACCTTTTAAAATTATTGTTAACAGTTAATAATCCAAATCTATGTTAAACCAATGTACAAAGTTGGGATAATAATTTCTAAATGTATCCAACTTGACACGTTTTACCAATTAGTGTATGGAACTTTTAATTTTGCTATCTTGTGTAATAAACTTACTAATCTTTGCAAATTTGTGTACTCGTCCCACATGGCAATGAGATTAGCTTGCCAAGTCAGCTTGCCAAGTCAGCTAATCTCATTGCCATGTGGGACGAGTATACAAATTTGCAAAGATTAGTAAGTTTATTACACAAGATAGCAAAATTAAAAGTTCCATACACTAATTGGTAAAACGTGTCAAGTTGGATACATTTAGAAATCATTATCCCTACAAAGTTATACATAATCGTTAGTCACTCTCTAACAATTATCGGATACGGTATGATCAACTCTTTCTATCTACGGGTCATTTTAGTGAAAAACACGAAGCTGATTGATAATTATGTTTTAATTTTAACATATTTTGTGAAAAATGTGTTGTTAACACTAGTTCTAAGGAGTAAGGACGATTATCATTTTTCAATGAAAAGAACGACAGTGTATTCATTTTGCCAAACTTTCGAGTTATTTGTAATGACCTTTAGCATAAACAATAAGAATTAATATCTACTTTACCAACAATTAAGTAACACTTTTCACATCTTTCAATTATTTATTTATTTATTTTTTTGTCTTGTTCATATGTTGCGCAACTTTTTTTTTGGTTAAAGTTGAGCATGTTAGGTTACGTTTAGTTGAAAGAAAACACTTATGTTTTCCACACAGTGTTTTATACAAAAGAAGAAAAATAAAAATCACATTCAAAACGTTTTATTTCAAAACAATTATCCACAAAACACAAATCTTTATTCCGCAAGTTAGCAAAGAAGTTACAAAAACATATTTTTGATTATCGTTTCCCATGTAATCCGACACCCTCCTCTTTTCCCTTCATCAAAATAGAACACACAAAATTAGTTAAACAAGTTTTTTATGTTTTCACCGTCTAGTATATAGTTTATGTTGGCCACTTTAGTCCGTATATAGTCTATGTATGCCCAATGGTCTCTAACTAAATTTAATCATAAATTATACTAAGTATCAACGACTCGATGATAATGAAAACAATTAGCAACTTCGGCAAGGTTAACTTCAAGGAATCAAATACTGGTTGAAGATACGCTCACTACATGATGTGGGCTCAAGTCAGTATGGGAACCAGAGGCTAAAGAGAAAAAGATCATCAAGGTTTGACAATTACCTGATAATCCTATCAGCTCTCTGATTAAACCATGAGTGTAACTCAAAATATCTCTTGGGCACTTAGGCAATACTTTTTCAATAGAGCAAAATGAAAGGGATAGGTACAATGGAAAAGTAGAGAAAAAGACATTCTTGTGAACAGTTGTCAACATTATTCACAAAATTATGGTTTAGTTCTTCCAAAGAATAGAAACATTAGATGGAAATTGTACGTCCATTGAATGCTTACACATCGAAAGGATCTCGCATGGTATCCTTGTATGTTAGCCTATATAAAGAGAATGTTGGTCGAAGTAAAGACATCTCTTGCAAGTCATTGAAACATTTAAGTAAAGCATTTACTCTCAACTTGAACTTGCAAAACTCCGTGATCTAATCAAAGAGTCAAGATTTCACTTACAAACTTCAACTTTTGTTAAAGTTTTTGTGATTAGAAAGAAACAAATTGTTATTTCAACGACGATTTTCTACCCGCGCTCCGCAGCGTAGTGTAGGGTTTTAAGTAAAATATTTACGTATAAAGATCTCATTTGCATCGGTTTTTAGTTTTTATTCGTAACATGTTTTTGTTAGTCTGTACTTTGTATCAGGCTAAGTCCTATATTCTAGATTAATCTTTGTAACACTATATATGTATTATTATTATACAATAATGAGATATAAAAACATTGTTATCCTACATTGGTATCAGAGCTAGCCCTACCGTTCGAGGTTCCAACACTCGAAGTGGTGGCCTGTGGAGTGGGGACTTGGGCCTATTTATCCTCTAATATTAGAGAATAAATAGGCCTAAGCCTGATTTGTTTTAGGGTATTTACGGTTTCACCATTATAAATTATGGTCATTAATAAAGTTACACGGGTTTCCATTGTCTAACCTGGTATCATGAACATGTTTGATGCCTAGACCTAATCGACCGCCATAAACCGCTGCCTTTATGCTACACCGTCATACCTTAACTACCATATATTGTCCTTTTATTATTTTCGGTGGACACAGGAAGCAAAATTCCCAGCCGTCACTTTTGTTCTATTATTTGAAGATACAAGCACAAAATCTCAACCGCCACTTTTCTTTTTATTCAAGAATGGTACACATTTGATTGGTATATTTTAATTTATTTTGTTTGGAAGCTAGCATTGATTGTTGCGGTTTGCCGATGAACTCCTTAGCTAGTTTTATTTTTTGTTTTATTGTTCACAAAAAATTATAGTTGTTTTATTTTTGGTTTATTAGTCGATTGTTCGTATGACTTTGTTACGAGTCGACTAAACTGATTTTAGGGTTTATGGATAAAGGGTGGATCTGTGACTTGATACCATGTAGGATAATAATGTTTTCGTATCTCATTAATGTAGAATAATATTAGAGGGTGGATTTGTATTTGTTACCAGTCGACTAACAGTTTTAAGTTTATTTAGAAATTATTTGTCTATGCTTAAAACTGTTAGTCTGTTAGCCCGATACAAAATACAGACTAACGGTTTAAGCCCGATACAAAATACAGACTAACAGTTTTAAGCATAGACAAATAATTTCTAAATAAACTTACAGATGATTTTCAAAATGTTAGAGATAACTTATGTTAATTCCTGTTGCAAAGGTAGTATTTGTGGATGAATTACATAATTCGAGCTAAACGATATTTATTTTCATCAAAAGTAAAGGCTTGGGGATGATTTTTTGCAAGATCACCTAAACTACAATGACCATTTATGCAAATATCTGTTACATGGTTGATCCTTAGGGAAACGACTATTAAACAGAATAGGATTGTTTGTGTAACTCATATAGGGATGGTTTTACAATGAAAGTTAATCTAAAGAGACGGTTTATGTAAATTTAGATTGCATGTATGGTCCCTGAGAATTTATTTCTACGGTGTGCAGAAAATCGAAAAACCGAACTTATACCCAAATAAACCGAGATATCAAAGCCGAAAAACCAAATCCAATTGAAAAACCGATGGTTCGGTTTTGTATTTTGGAAAAACTGAAGTTTATGACTCGGTTTGGTTTTAGCATAAGAACCAAACCGAAAAAAACCTGATCCGACAAAATACATATAATCTTAAAACACTCTAATAGATATTGCTTTAGAAGGTGTCACTTAGAATGCATAAACAATATCTTATATGATTTTTTTTATGGTAATTAGTTTCTTTTTATTGTTATTACTGTATCAATTTATGAAACATAAACAATTATTTTATAGTATTTTCTTTAATGTCATGAGCTTCTTATGGATATTAATTTATGTTTCTTTATTGTTGTAACTTGAAATGTTAATTTATGATGTATCAAAAAATCGACCTTGGAAGGACCAAACGTCGATAAACCAAAAAGGAACCGAAAAAATGAAAAGAAACCAAACACCAAACCCAGATAAAACCGAAACCGAACTGTTTTTAGAAAGCAAAAGTCAAAAAATTTGGTTCGGTTTCTTGTTAGCTTAAAACCAATCCAAAACGAACCATGTTCACCCTTACTAATTCCAGTTACATTGTTAGCCCTCTGGGACATGTGTTGCAACAAAATTACACCTCAGGGACTGTTGGGTACAATATTAGACAAAGAAAAAAAATAACTGTTACACATTTGGTCTCCGAGAACCGAGTTCTGTTACATCGTTAATACTCAGGGACCTATTTGCAATGGAAGTGAAACCTCATGCAGTATTTGTGTAAATTATCAAAAAAGACAAGAATTTACTGTTTGGTGAACAATACAATTTACTCGAAATTGTATATATTTAAAATTAAAATTAAGTGTGTATGTCGCAACATACATTGTAATTCTTTTGATTCAATCTAATAAATAATTAATCACTGAAAAGAATAAATTGTATTTTTCATGTTACTGTTTATCTTCACAAACACTCGAACTGTATGAAATTCTGAGTTAATGACTTTGTTATAACTTAGAACCAAAGTCACAATTGTATGGGAGCAAAAAATCTACTTGAATCATAATTTCTTTTTCTTGAGGTACGTATATAAGCTATTAGGCTCCACCATTGACACATCAGCCAACTAAAGTATTAAACCTATACTATACACGGTTCTCTGAGTCTTCTCAAAGAAGTATTGGTGTAAACAAACGACATTTTTTTGGTTATATATATGTCGTATTCATATGGTTGTTGGTTATGAACGTTTTTAATAGCTACGATAAAAGTATTTTTTTTTTTTTTTTTTTGTTTTTTTGAACTTGGATAAAAGTCATTAACTCTTTATAGTTTCTATGAAATTTTCTAACGAGTGTAATAAAAACCGCAAAGATATTTCTGATCTATGCTTTCAAAGTTCTATATATAAGTGAACAAAACCAAGTTGATTATAAACAAAAAACTTAAATCAATAATTTACCCGTTATATTGCTTCGTCTTATTTTTCTTTTTGTTTTTGTGAACGACGGATATTATTAAAAAGAAACAACAACTAGCAAGAGGCTAGACTGAAAAATTACAATCGGCATTTTATCAGAGATTGGATCATAGATCTATTTGATCCAATTGATATGTAAATTCCAACCTCTATTTATGATCTAAAAATAAGAAAACGTTTTGATTTCTTCTATATGCTTCGTGCTAAACTGCTTGACTCCTTCAAATGATCTAGTTTATCATGCAATAGTCAAGCTGAGGTACAAGTTCATGTGACATTAGGTTGTAAAAAGCAAAAACATGAATTATTATTTCTTCTCACCATAAATGTCTAGACATGATCTTATTATTTATTAAACACATCATTTTCATGAAAATCTACAATCGTACTAATTGAAAATGAAATGATTGACAAGGTCTAGTTGATTGAAAACTAAGGAAGAGAATTGAATTTTACCATTAATTTGTTAACAGAAAAACATACAATGAAATTGTTATTGATAGTAAACTTTATATTCACATTAACACTCTTGAATTATGTAACTAGATTATCAGTTTAAACAATTTGAATCACTCGCGAAAAGAGGTTACAACTGTTGAACCATTTCCAATGATGCATTCTTGACCTTCTTCCGAACCGAGCTTGTCAATGCAGCCGCATCTACCAAATCCCCCGATCACCACCATTTGATTCTTGTTTTCCCCTTGTAGCTCCACTGAATTCACACCTATGTACAAATCCACAAGTTTTTATTAAAGATTGGGATAATCATTAGTAATTGTATCTACCTATACGTTTCCTATTATCATGTAGCGAATAATTTTTTTTTGCAACTTCATGTTTTAAATTATGTTTTTTCGTCACTTTAATGTATTGAATTGCCTTTTTTCATCACATTGGTGTATGATGTTTCGTCACTTTCGTGTACTTTAATACATGAAGTTGCAAAAGATTTCATTTTGATACATACAAATGAAAAATGTGACAAGTTAGATACATTTACAAATGAAACATATCTGTAAATCAAGAAAATAGAAACAAAAGAATGTAAGAGAGACTAATTTCATTGCTTTACCTAATGATTTGGCAGCAGCCATCATTGCTTTAGTTCGGCATTTTCCACACTTGGGCTGCATCATTATCACGATCTTTTGCTGAAAACATTATATATAAATATATACATCAATTAACGAAACACCAAAATCTATATACAATCATTGTATCGCTACAACAAACACCTTGTTATACCAATGCTAAGAACAACAATAATTGTTAAGAATATGTGAATGCATGCAGAAGATTAGCATACCATCATTTTGAACAATACTAGTTGAAGCACTTGGGGAGAAGAAGTTTTAAATGAACAAATGGCATTTACATGGTTGGATATATATAGTGTCATGTTTGTGGTTTACTAGTTGTGCAAGATACTCTACAAGCTAGGCTTCCTTATTTAGTCAACTAAAATAACATGTGCAGTTGTGCAAAGTCAGCGTCAGGGACGTCATTGACACGTCTATGTGAATACATGCATGTGGGATGTTTAAGTTGTAAAAAGTCAAAATTTTGAGTTTCATTTTGATTAACAATATGAGAACAAATCAATTGAAAAAAACAAAATACAAACTTGGTATTATATCATGTAATCAGATTATAAGTTTGATGGTATTCTAACGAACATGATATATTTGTCATTTGTTCTTTAATAAAGGTGCTAGTCTCCGAAATAAGAGTCGCTGAACAAATTAAGAGTTGCAAAAATCCACGTAATCAAGATTAGTTAGCTAGATTTGGCTTTAAATTTGCACTGCTAACTGCTTTGTCAAGCGTAACTTGAGATCAGTTAAATTAAGGTTTACAAAAATTCATGGTTCGCTAAGCTATATAATGTTTTTTACTTAAGCAATTTATACATGAGTACATAACGTAGGATTTCTAGGCGGGTGTTGCACAACTTTTTTTTCATCATAAGTACTAAAATTTGCACCGGACAAATTTTTGAGCTAAACTCAAGTTGCACTAAGAAAAAAAGTAGCAAAAAATATATTATCGAATGTTGCACATACTAAAAAATGACACTTTTTGAAAACAAATTACACTTCGTGACTCAGAATCGGGTTTCGAAGTGAGTCCGTCCCTGAGTATGTCACATCCATATAAATTTATACGTATGTTTATTTTGCAATATCAATGCTTGGTTTTTATGTCTAGAGAAGATGGAATCATGGAACATGTAACATGTAACAAGAAGAGTACAAGACATGCAAACGCACACATGAATGCATTATTATTATTTTTTTTTTATTATTATTTTTTTTTTTCTTTTTGCGAGGCCATATTAAACATACCTTACGTTATAGCAAAAGTAGTTTCCTTGTTATCGTATTTTAGTAATTAACAACTGCATGTCTTGTTTTTCTTCCTTAAAATACTTATAGTTGCTAAGAGTTTGGAATAATTTAAGTTAAAATATTTGCACAAAAATTAGAGAAGAAGGTTTCATCACTTGACAGAAAACAATGAACGGCGCAGGTGAAGGAGGAATACACGTCATGGATTATATATATATAAGACAACCTGACAACTATCATGTATGCATACACTTATTGTTTTTGTAATTTTGGGACATGTATTCTTTTTGATATCCTGCTTGACTCGGGGAAAGTATTGTTTTTTGTCAGCATTTTTTTGAAAATCTTGTTACTGAGTCTTTGAAGAAGATCTGTTATAGTTCTAACTTTTTGAATAATGATATTACTATATATATTTCCATATTCTGTTTTTAGCAATTTTACCAACCGGCAGCACGAGAACGCACAATTGACTGGAGTATGCAATGCCCCACTGTTACAACATTTTTCTGAAACATTATTTGGATCAACAACAATTAGAAGCTTTGATAAGAAAGATAGATTTTATGACATGTACTTTAAGCTTATTGACAATCATTCCACACCAAGATTACATGCGGCTGGTGTGCCGAATTGTCTAGGCTTACGCATGGATGTGCTGTCCAATTTTACTTTTATCTTCACTCTTATATTTCTAATCTGCATTCCTGATGGAGCAATGGATCCAAGTAAGCAACTTTTTATGACACATTGAAGTTTAATGTTTTAAGGCCTAAATGACTTACGCATATCAACTATAATCGTAGATATTGTAGGCTCAGCTGTGACATATGGACTATATCTGAACAAGTTACATGGGTCCGTAATAAATTTTTTTGGCAACATAGACTTCAGTAGAAAGAAAATTTCAGTAAAATTCGATCCCTAGACTACAATAGACCTGTTCACTTCTGGCCATCGTGCGTTTTTTTTTTTTTTTTTTTTTTTTTTTTTTTTTTAACTAACTATCTCACAATATACAACAACAAACTATCTCACATATCATAAACAAGACTTGAACCCACAACCATTTGGTTGGGGAGCAGCCCTTTGGTCGTCCTGCGAAAAAGTTGATATACGTGATCTTGAGGTAATGACTGATTTCCATTGTTTTAGCTTGATATAAATTACTAACATACATTTTCATCCATAGCAATTTGGTAACGATACATCCAAGTCATTAGAAGATGGCTTTGTGTCCAGTCATTTCATAACTCTCTACAAAAAAATTGTCATGACACATAAAAGTGTCACAAATAGTCAAAAAGTGTCACTAAAAGTAAAAAAGTACAAAAGTATGATAAGTGTCACTAAACAATTTTGTGCTTCTCCCACACTTAAAAAAGTGTAGGTAGAAGTCTATTTATAGTGACAAAAAAGTATAAGTTTGTAGTTTTTGCCATTTTGTGCCACATTTTGTTTATAAAAAGTGTCATTAAATTTCAAAATTTTAGCGTTTGGCCAAACTTTTAAAAAAGTATCATTAAAAGCTTAGGTTTATTAACCAAATGAGCCTAGCTCAGATGGCCACCCAATTTGGGGGGAGGTTTTACCCTCCTAGGAAAGGTCTCAAGTTCGAGTCTTGTCTAGGGCGATAAAGGTTTCCTCTCGCGTGTGTAAAGGGAAGGGTGCCATTGCCTTATGGGCTGGACCCAACCTGGTTGTGTGGGCTCGTTATGTCTTCTGGGCTAGGGGCCATGTAGTCACAAATTGTAGTTCCAAAAAAAAAAAAAAAAAAAAAAAAAAAAAAAGCTTATTTTTTGTGTTATTAGAACATCTGTTACTAAATGTCTACTTTCTTGTAGCGACTACTATTCTTAACAGTATTATATAAAAACATAATAATACATATGAATCTAACATTTTTATAAAACGATATGATATTCTTGAAAGCCACTTTTTAGGTTTTGCTATTGCCAAAAAACACAAACAGGACACACATTAATGTACGTATAAAAACATACAATAACTAGAACATGACAAGTGGAATGATACTTTGTAGATAAACCCTTTTCCTATTAATTCTCGTTAAAGTAAGATTAAAAAGATATAAAATGTTTAATGTTTGTGAATAGGTCCGATATGGCCAAGACATGCCACTTGTGTTGAGAGGTATTACATGTAGTTTCCATGGAGGTACAAAGAGTGCAATCGTTGGGAGAACCGGAAGTGGTAATTCTACTCTTATACAAACACTCTTCCGTATTTTTGAACCTACTAGCGGGCAAATTTTCATAGATGAGATCATAATATTATCAATTGGGCTTCATGATTTGCGATCCAGATTAAGTATGTATAATTCCTCATGTACCGTACCGACCATAACTGTACGTAGCAACATGGATCCACTTGAAGAATATACTGATGATGAACAGATTTGGGAGGTACACACATGATTATTATAAATCTTTTACGTTAGCATGTAGTATGGTACTTTTTTGTTTGACATGTGCATGCATGAGTAGTATAACATATATCCGTATTTCAGGCTCTTGATAAATGTCAGATTGGAGATGACATTAGAAAGAAAAAAAGGCCACAGGTTCTTAATCGCTCCATCATATTAACGCAAGTTATATTTTCAATTTTGTATAAGAAACGCGCATATGACAACCTAGTTTTATAAAAATTTCTATAGTTTCCGAAAATGGAGAGAACCAGAGTATGGGTCAACGACAACTGGTTTGCCTTGGCAGAATACTACTCTAGGCATAAAAGCACTAAAAAATAATGATGGCTAAGAAATTTGTTCTTACAAGGTTGTGTACACTATATGCTGGATAAATGGTTTAGAATTAGCCTGTATATATTTGTTCACACAAGTATTGCTTAGGACAGAGTCTGAGTTATAAGATATTCACAGTCAAGCTCGATTTATTCAAAGCCATAGTACATTTAATTGATAGCTAAATGCCGTTCAAAAAAAAAAAAAAAAAAAAAAAATTGATAGCTAAACATGTAAGTTGCATAGCATATCAATTTTAAAAAGAGGTAGCTTGACTTTATTTGTTTGTGGAGTAAGATCTTACTTGGGTTGAAACCGGGTTAAGAAGATAACCCCTGTGAATGTTGATGCTAAACAATATTTGTGAAATTTGTATTTTTCACTCAGATCACAAGGATTCTAAACAAAAGTACATTAATGTATTATGACCAATGATTATAGCAATTTGTTTGATATGTTTATCAACAGTTGTAGAATTATTTGATACAGTATTAGTCAATCATGTAGGAAATCTATGTAAATATTCGAGTTAGATATATAATGTTAGTCAACCAATTAGTACTTTTAATTTGCTAAGATATTTCTTTCATCTTCACAGATTTTTGGACCAATGTGGCTAGGAATTTTCAAGATATTTGGTTAATTATAACAAAATACATGGAAAATTGGAAATTAATGAAACAAAATTATTGGTGTAGAGAAAAGGAATTGAAATATAAGGGTCTCTAATAAAAACAAATAACTTTATTAAAGCATCTTTATTGGTGTAGTAAGTGAGAATAGATGTGGATTATATATGGTTTAATTGTTTGTTTAGTATTATTGTAGAATATAGTACTAGTTATAATGCCCGCGCACGCGCGGGGTTTTTTCTAATATTTTAAATAAATTATTATTTTTAATTTCGGGTTTTAATTATTTTTTTGATGACGTAGTTAGTGGTTATATATGATTAAGATAGCTCGAGTATGTGTTGTTAGAATTCTCGTAAACTTACAATGTTTTTTTTAATTAAATTTTTAAATTTTGGCCATGGAGTTTTAGGCAATATGGTAGGTTTCAAGTGATTTTGTGTACTTTGTCGACCCATTTCTTTTGCCCCACTCTATATATGTGGACCAATTTTTGTTATTTTATAATATAAATAATATATTTTATTTAAAATTTATTATTAATATATATATAAATAAATATAATTTCTCTCTCCAAAATCTACCCATAATCCAAATCTTATACCAAATCAAAATCCGAATCCAATCCCACTTATAAACTAAATGGACCCTAAGATTTATAGCCAATTTACTAACTAATAGTGACTTTAACTTTAATTTGGCACATAATACTCCTCAATCACAGTTATAGCAAGTCTAAAATGAATTACGAAAACATTAAATAGAGTATATCACCAATTACATTAAATGACTTCAATAAACAATCTTAAAGTAAACCGGTGACCAGCGGTAAGAATATCGGCCTTCCAAAGAGGGGGAGAAAATTAATCCCCTTGTGGCCAACATCTTCTCGTTCATCTTCACGTGTAAGCAAATTGAGATAACAAATCCTCCTTGGATCGTCAGCATCGTGATCATCTCTCATTCACTATGAAACCTGTGCAAAAAAAAAAAAAAAAAAAAAAAAAAAAAAAAAAAAAAAAAACTTATCGGCAAAATTAAAAGAAATTCAAAGTTTTATAAGATATGATGAATACATTACAGCTTGCAACAGTTCAAAGGTCAAGTGAAGAGTGCCAATATATATTATCACATATAACAAATTAAGAAACAGAAGCTTCACCATGAAGCATTCACAAAGAATGCAAAAATATGACAATGCAGCATTTCATGCACTTTCAGAAAGAAAAAAAGTATAAGTTTCACTCTTCTCCACGAGCATAGCAGCCTATTAGATTATTAATTAGTTACCTGAAAGGTCACGCCAATGCATTCTCCCTAATCATTTAAAGTTGGGCACCCCTATTACTACAAAGTAGCTGGTATAAACAATGGTTATAACATGAAATACTAAGTCTAGTAGTGCATCTACTTGATGATTCAGGGGGGTCATCATCCATTATCGCTTTGAACATCTAGCTTGTGATGTATAGCATTATGAAAAAGAATGAATGGAATAAGAATTAATTACAAATCTAATATTCATATTTACATGAGAAGATACATATATTGACCCTTTCAAAATGGAACACTTATCGGAAGAGTTATACTGTGATGAAACACCTCATCCGGCATAACAATTTGTACCACTTCTGCCACCACGGTTTAAAGTACTACCACTACCACAAGGCCTAGATTCTGTTGTATCCTTAGATTTAACACAAACAATAACGTACCTTAGCTATGTTTTGTTTGAAGGTGTTGTAGTCTCTACTCTCTATAAAAAAAAGTGTACCTTAGCTTATTTTGACACTTGTTTCCACTATTACCGATATTGTTGTTAAATAGAGATACCAACTATTTGAGATTTGTTGTGTCACTTAGGCATCTCAGTTCTTCTAAAATGGCCTTTGGTTTCACTTTCTCGAACACAAGCTCCTGCACAATAACAGTCATAAAGGCGTCAGACACTATTATAAGAAATCCCACCGAGTGTGTTAACTATTAGTGGTAATGATAAGGCCTTTGACCGGCCTAAAGCAAAAATAACCCTTGTACGACATAATAGACAGGTTTATCGGTAAGGGAACATGTAAAAAGGGCTCAAGTTTAATAGGGCTTGACGGGTTAGGTTGACCTAGAAAATACTTATTCTCCATTATTAAACACATTATTTTACGATACCTGAATATTGCATTCAGCCTGTAAAAGGGGCAATGGGGCAATGAAATCATTTGCAGTCTGTAAATCATGGAGTAATGTTTTCAGAAACTTTGAAAATTAATGAATAACTATAAACTAATACATCAATGATGCGTAGAGTAAAGGTTTGCAAACATGCTTTATAGAATATGACTTGAATATAAATAATAGTCACCAACTATCTGCAAAATGCAAATAGTGCTGTAAGAAGTGAGGTTCCATAATTATACAGTTGTGATTGTACAAAAAATGTGCACCTCGTGTCGTAAGCTCTGTTAAAATAAAAGACATATTAGTGACAATGATGTTTATTGGGGTCATAAATGTTAAAAAGAATAATGTTCACAAATGAGTACATAAATCTCAAATGACTATGTAAACCTACTTTCGGAAGATTTAAGACACTAAAGCATTAATAACATTGTCATAAGCTCTGTTAAAGCCCTTATAGCAGTCATCAACTGAAAGTACCAAATTAAAAGGATTACCCAATAACCTTGCACCATAAGTAAGGATAAACATTCAAAAAATTTCATTGCTTACATTACATAATTGCGTATGCTTTTAATTGCAACCTCTTCATGGTCACTTAAAACAACTTTGAGATCCTTAGAATGAATCACAACCTTTACTCAGAATAGCAATAAATTCATACCTGCTACTCAGTAGTTATAAGCCTATTAATATGAGTTAACCTACATGACTTGTGATTATTCTTTGGGTGCATTACTTTTGGAATAGCAAGATATATGTGTAGGAAGGTATTAATTATCGGTAAATAATATATAAGGAAATTATTCTCGATCATTAGTTAACATACAACCTTGATAGATTTACAACAAAGAATTTTCAATCCGTTCCTGCTCTTCACTCTAGAAACCATGACATAAAGTTAGCCATAGGAGAAAACTGCACGTGGAAGAAAAAGGCCAAGTTGCGACGATGTTTAGGTATTCACATAACTCCAAGTAGATTACATTCCATGAAACTATAAAATAAATAAATAAATAAATAAATAAATAAATAAATATATAAAAAGGAAAAAAAGAACTCGTTTGTAGAAGCAACTCCCACCTAAAAATTTAAGAATGTACCTTTTTGCCATTGGAGGAATGCTGGTCACCAGGAGAGTAAGTGGAGCCTGGAGTTGCCACTTTGTTAATTGCTAAAATCGAAATTTGAATTTTTATTGTATTAATATAACTTTTACTATGTATACATTAACTGTAATATGGACAAAAAAGATTTTTTGAGGTGGACTAATGTTACTGGAAGTTGTTGAGGTATTCTTCTTTGATATAAAGATTGATATAAAGTCTTTTTTTCCTTTGAGTTTAATCAATCATATACAATGGGGATCAGATTACCTCAAGGATCTCTCTCCAAATAGTTAGACTTTCAATCACCTTTTAAAGACTCAAATAGGTTAGTAAGGGTGGTAATACCATCGTTATCGTGGAATTCGTGAGTTTTCTACAGAAACATACAATATTCGGTGGTCATTTTAAGTTTAGTGATTCTAACCAAATAAATAGAAGATAAAGTATTTGACCTTAATCATCATGTCTGATTGTGTTGATTATCATTCTTTTACTAAAAATGCTTTATAAGTTGGAGAGCTACTGAAATGAGCAAGATAGGTTTCACACAGTATTTCCAAGCGTTGTTAAGTTGCTTCAACATAAGAATTCTTACACCCTTCAATCTGCTCATATCAAGATTCAATCTCTATTCCAAAAATATGAAAATAACAAAAACTAAATAACTGATATTGTTTGTTTTAAGATACATAATTCAGCATAAATTTCTGTTTTCCCAGATATAAATTTTGCATGTATTTAAACTTAGGAATGGACTATTCGAGTATGGCCTCAACCAATCCAATTCCATTTTCACCAACGTCAAAGTGACCAATCAGACCCATTACTAAATCCAACCCGACCCTTCGAACTTGTCCACATACCTAAACAAACTGTAGTTCAATTTCGTCTTTTAAAAGTGTGAATGCTGGAGACATGACCCCTGCATCGTTACTTTTTTTAGCTTGAAGGACTGATATCATTTGTTATTGTCAGCATAAATATATAAAGATGGATGCTTATAAATAAACAATATATGCTTAAGAAGCTTACATGAGAATATTAAAAAGAAGCTCTGCTGACAAGAACTTTCCTTTTTCATTCTTTGTACCTCTATTGCTACTTGTTATACACATTTTCTTCAAATATATGCATCGCACCGGTATCAAATCCTCCAGCGAACTGGTGAAAACGAAAAGCAAATCGAACCCCTTAAAGCATGAAATCACCATGTCGTGAAGCTTCATTACTTTCATATTTTTTCATTAGTCTTCTCATACACTGTGTTGCTAGAAAAAAGCATGATCAGTACACAAAAGAGCAGTTGAAAATTAGAGACTAATGTGAACTCTCACCTATTGTCGATAGCCTCCTCTTTATGGCTACCATCTAGACTTGTTGTGCCGTCTTGAATCCAAGGCATTTTCCAATAAGGGCCACCAACCTGCAAACAATAATTTCTATAGCTTGCAATAATGTGTTTAAATACATAAAGGGGTCAACTATACAAATACTACGAATATCAAATGTCTATGTAGTACACAAAATTAGTACAGTACAGAGTTAAAAAACACAATTACAAAAGGATTGAATATTTATTGAAAAAACTGGAACCATGTTAATGTTCTGCAAATTCTTTGTTTTGATTTGATAAATGAAATTATTTAATTTAAAAGAGTTGGTTATGTTAGCATCTGCATTTCGGATGAGTTACCTAGAAATTGCAGGGTTCCTGATGCAAAATCCATAAGTCTTTCCGCTAGCGTCTCCAAAAAAATTCTCGTAGATCCAATGCTTCTTGAATCTAAACATACTGAGATAAAGCCAAAAACTAAGGTATTACGAACACACCTTAAACAACTAATGACTTATTACCATTCTTAACTACTTCCAAATCTAATGTTTTCCAGCAAATATTTGATCCTTAGCACCTAAGGTGCAACGTTGCCCCGTTTATTCATCAATGGGATAGTTTGGGTCAAATTTTATTTCCGTTGGGTAAAACAATTTAAATCATAGGCTTTATTATAAATAAAATACATGTTGAGACTAAACTTCTTATGGTTTCAAACCTGACTAATTAGCAAAAATTGTACTCAATTTATTAACTACCAAGTACTGTCAATGAATTTTAAACAGATCTAAAAAGACCTAAAGTCTAACTGAGTAATATTTACAACCTACACCTAGCAGAACTTAGTGAAAATATCTGGAAGAAATGTAAATATGTATCATTTGATATAAATCACTGATATATGATTAAAGTTGAGCTAGTATCAATAACATAATCATTAGTTTACACCTTGTGGAGCCATCACCAGCGCTATAACTAAATATGAAAGTGTCCCCCTGATCTACCTGTGGAACCGTCACCAATTACAATTAAACATAACAACCCCCAATCCCCCAATTAACTCCTTAGGATGCTTTTGTCCATTAGGGATTAGAAAAATAATAAATACATCAGTTAAACCCTAATTTTTTCCCCAAACTGAAACGAAATCAACATAAAAAGTACAAATCGTTTTAGAAAGTAAACCCATGATTAGTTAAGCCTTTGAAGAGTAAAAGTTTGAAAAGAACACCTACAAAATCCATTAAAATCACAACCTTTATATAAGCAAACGTAAAAATCTAATTTCAAACACCAATTGAAAAAAATAATGTATTGTACCTCTTTTGTGAAGCCATAAATAAGCATGATCGGTGGAGTTTTCAAAAACGTGATACTTGATGAGTTCGATTTGTTTTGTGTCGATGTGATGAAAGAAATCAGGGACGGCTTTTGCTAGTTGTGGTTTTGTTATTTTTGTTTAGACCTATGAAGATATTGTAGATTCACCCCACATTTTTAAAGTTTTCTTTTTTCATACTTTTGACACATATAATTTTGCACGCACTTTTTACCTAAAACAAATGAAAAAACGAATTTTATGAATTTGTGGCCAAATCAGGAAATATTTAAGCTTGTTTTATTCAAAATTCTATTTAAGAAAAAAAATAATAATTCAATTATTACTTAATAAGGAATGATTTGATTATTTTGAAATGCAAAAGTCCCTACTAGGGGTTTTATTTTATTAGGTAAAAGATATGAAAACTTTATTATAATTATATAATAAATCTTGTTAATGGGTAGATAATCATATTTTCTTGCTCTCTTTCTTTTTCTTTAGCAAAACATTACCCTTTTGCATCCGGTCCCCACCACATCCCGAAGTTTTCAAACAAATACATCTTATTCACATTGCTTTTGAGTTAATAATCATTGTTTCCCCAAGTAAATACAATCACCTTCATATAATTGATTACCAGTGTTTCTCACATGATTCCACTCGTTAACTTTTCATCTCCTAGATCCATTTAAAGCTTGAACCATACTTTCAATGGCTTATTCTTCAACTTCATCAATTCAAAAGAGCTTCAAGTATGATGTCTTTTTAAGTTTTGGAGGTGAAGACACTCGTAAGAATTTCGTTGATCATCTATATCATGCTCTTCAGCAAAAAGGCGTTGAAACTTACAAGGATGATAAGAAAATCACAAAAGGAAAAACTATCATTGATGAGCTTATCCAAGCCATTAGAGACTCTAAAATTTATATTATTGTTTTCTCCAAGAACTATGCTTCTTCATCTTGGTGCTTAGACGAGCTTGTGAAAATTATGGAATGCCAGATGATGAGTGAGCATACTGCTTATCCCGTGTTCCTCGATGTTGAGCCATCGGAAGTCCGCAAGCAAAATGGGGTTGTTCAAATTGCCTTTTCTAAACATGTAAATGATGAATCTGCTGGGAAATGGAGAGAAGCTCTGAAAAAAGCTGCTGATCTCGCTGGATGGGAATTGAATAACATTTTTGATGGGTAATTTCTTCAGTCATATATAATATTTTCATGATCTATTTTTGGGTGAGTTTTTTTACATAAAATATGTAATGGAAGAACATCTCAACGGGTCAAATTTGTTGGAATTATTATATCATGACCTTCATATAAATAAACCAAGTACATCAAAGTGAGCATATAGCGGAAGCAATTATAACAAGACCATAATATGTAATTAATTAATCAAAACATAAATAATAAACGTACCTTAATGATTCTAGCCCGAACAAGAATCAAAAGCAATCTTCAGGAACCAAGAACCCTAATTAGGGTTTATAAGGATCATAAGAATTACCCCTTACCTTTTTGTAATTCAATCCAAGAATCAAACAATAGTGTGTTTGATTCACGTTCTTGTACACACGTACTAATTCAAGAAAAAGTTTATGCTAGTAATAAACACAAAACCTTTTTTAGATCTATGAAAATCGAAAACCCTTAGGGTTTTGTTTTATGGATCGAACAAGAAAATAAGGAGAGAAGAAAACACCAAGATGTGTGTGTACAAGTTATGAGAAAAACCTACATCTTGGGTTTGCTTATATACTATACAAAACTTGGAGCTCAAGGCACAATGGAGGTGGGTTACACCCTTGGGCCGATCGGTTTGGCATCCCCTAGGGGATTCCGGAACCTTCCCTTGTTTCCATGTTTTGTCTAGTAATTACTTTCCTAATCTTCGTTTAATAATTAATTAGTCATTAATCAATAATACTAATTATTATTTATTTGTTTTGTGTTTAATAATTAATTATAACATTTTATAAATAATTATTACATTTCCTCTTCATACGTATTGTGTGCAATCCCGTGATCTCGAGTTCGATCCTAACATACGTCTACTAAAATAATGTCCATATTCTAACAGCTCCCACTTGGACATATTTTAATAGTGTAATCACATCGGTTAGCGTCTTGCAACACGCCGATGCCTCTAGTACGATCTCGAGCAAGGCTCCTGGACAAACCTTTTAATGATTTCTCATTATTATTATTATCCCTTTGTTTCTAATACCACGTTAATAAGGATATGGATTAAAGTCATTCCTTAATTAACCATTCTGTTTCTCGTTGTTTGTGATTGATTAAGATTACCAAATCTTCTGAACATATTCAGGGAAGATCTTGGGTACGGCCGTAAATGCATCTTACCAACCCTACGAGGGGCCCAAAAGTATTAAACTCCAAAAAATAAATTTGAAGGAACAAATTCTATCTTGACTACAAGCAAAACCCACAAACTTTGTAACACTTCCGAAAACAACCCTTATGACTACCAGTTACGTATAGCGTTAAGTTGTTCCACAAAAATGTACTACATTCATGACACTTATCTTGCATCTCAAGTCTGAGGATAACTTCTCATGATTTACTTAATAACAAAATCCATAAAGTAACATCATGTAGTTGGGATAAGTCCTATATTCAGTATCATCGAATATCATCTGAAATGGCATGACTACGCATCAATATACTTTAAGTATATTATACCAACCTTCAGATTTGTCTTAATTTAATAATATTCCCATATTATTAACTGACAATGGACAATTTAGAATAACATTTATTCATGGATTAAACATACAAATATAGGATACAATATATTATAAATTAAACATACCATGTATTTCAATTTATTATAATAATTGTTTAACATCCCTTATCCAAATACTAAATAGATCAATGCATGATAACTCTTGTTGATGAATTATGTCTCAAGCAATGACATTCATACTTGTTGACAAGACATAAATCATCCAACTTTGATCTATTGGAATTTTAAGAATACTTATTTCAAGAATTCAACTATTGAAATTCTTATATGTGCATAGTCAAATATTTTGATAATGCCATATTTCATAAAAATGTGAGACATCCTTAACCACCAATTTATGATAATTAAACTTCCAAACATTTTAAAGTTTAAAGTATTGTTATTCTTTTAATGTATAATGCAACTATGCTTTTAGTAAGCATAACTAGTAACAGCCAAGGATTAAATCCTTACCATAACTAGTATTGAGTGTCATCTCAATTTCATTAGCATCATTGTATGCTACAACAATATGCTATTAAAACTTTCCGTAAACTATAATATCTATTGTGTAATGTTTGATGCCCTTCAAACTTTCAAGTTTGTTGGCTATGACAATTTTCACAACAATTGAAAAATTGTTCATCTATAGAATTTGGAAGCTATTCCAGATTTTAGGATGTGATTCTATAATCAAAAGTATTCATTTTTTAGAATATTACACAATTTATCTAATAACCTTTTAATTAGATATTAATATTGCCAAATCATCTTGTAATCAAGTATGATACAACAAAACATGATATACATGAAAATCTATGAGTCATACTTAGATTTTATTCATGTCATACATATCTATTTAGACTTTCTAAATAATATATCATGTTATACATATTAGATTTATTTACCGCACATGTTTCAACTATAAACATTGATTCCAAGGTTATATGTCTTATTTTCTAAATCTTTCAATTAAAGTTTCATTCCATACTAAGATTTAACCTTTAACTTATATGGAATGTTACTTTTATATGTGCCACAACATATATGATTTAAGAAATTAAACATAATACTCCCACTAGCTTTTAGGAATACTTATAAACTATCTTATTTTAATTATAACTCATAACATGAATTTAATAATTAAGCATAAGAATAATCTTCTAGATGCATGCATTTATCCATCCATGGATCATTGCACCATGTACACTTTCAAAGATTTATTTGAATTCATAAACTCCTTTTTGATTACTTATCGTCCTCGCTCAAGTAATCATTCATGAAAGAGTTTTGACATTCTATTGTCAATTTCATATAAATGAAACTAAATATGACAATCATAATCTTTATATATTTAATGTGTTTTAGAAAAGAATATTCAATCACAGTTAATTGCTTAAGTGTGATTAATAATCTTGTTATAAGACATGCATTAAATATGTGTACAACATTGTCCATATGATTTCTATAAAAAGATTTAAACCATAAAGGTTACCTAATCTTTGAAGAAACTCATCTTAATTTTCTAGTCTAACTATTAAGATAAATCAAATTTCAAAAATTGATTTATCTTTATGGACAGCATCTTAATCATTCATATCATGTATACTTTACCCAACTTCATATTTGGTAATGTATCATAATGATTATCAGGTTTACAATAATCCTGTAAATCATAGCCCTCAGCATATTAATCAAATATCTAAGATATATTGCTATTCTATGAATGATAATTCCATTATCTTGAGATTTAACATTTAAATATCAAACTTCATCAACATCTTGAGATTTAACATTTAAATGTCAAACTTCATCATGATATTTACTAGTGTATTTTAGAAGATTATGTATCTTGTAATTTTATCCTTTAAAGATCCAAACTCCCACTTGCTTTTAGTAATTTAAAGACTATCTTTAAATACTTAGCAAATTAAGCAATAATACAATATTCTCTTTTGGGATATTACAAAGAGGTGTGCTACACCCACTCATAGTTTACAAAAAAAAACCCACTTGCTGACGTGTCAGCGAGCTGATTGGTTGGTTTTTTGTGGCCCACAAAAAATCAACCAATCAGCTCGCTGACACGTCAGCGAGTGAGTTTTTTTTTGTAAACTATGAGTGGATCTAGAAATATTCTATTACAAATACATATTGACAGTTCCTAACTTTATTTTGTTAATAACCTCTTCATAAGCAGTTACACAAATTTGGAACTTCAATTTAAGGCTTAATGTGATTCATCACATTCATCACATTCCATCATATGATAATGTCTTATTAATCTTCTATGTTGGAGTTTTATTGAATATGTCCAAGTCATACTCAACATTCTAACCTTGATAACTTTTGGAAGAAAAGAAGTCATAGTTATCTTTAATCAAACAATATAACAAGAGTTTGATTTTCCTAACTGAACATACCATAAACATTTGATATTTCATTAGTATTAATATTGTAAGACAATCTAACAATATTAAAGATAACCATATTTCTTTTGACTTGTCTATTTACCAACTAATTAATTTTAGTGGTACAATAATTTTCAAGCCTATTACATGCCTTATAACATAAGTACTTTTTACAAAGTTACTTCATATCCATGTCTTAACAAGAAAAACATAAATTGTTACAATCCCACTATACGTTATAATTCATTTAACAATTAATATCTTTATGTATATGTCTTAATTAAAAGACACAACAAGATAACGTCTTACTTTATTATAAGTCTTGTAACAAGACTTTATGTTTATATCTTTACAATGAAACATAAACATGTTTAACTAAAGTAATTATGAACACCATCTTTTGGTTTCAATAGTAATTTCAAGTTAATATATTACTTCACAATAATGTAAATAACATTATTTCTTTATTTATTTATGTCATTCCAAGAACACATAAATATTCAGATTGAAGTAGCATTAGATTACTTAATTAATTTATGTCATTCCATGAATTCATAAATATAATAATTAAAGTAGTCTTGATCATATTGACACATGTTCTAATAGGTATCTAATTTAGAAACTGCAAATTCTCATAGTTCAATTACATCAGTTGATCTGCTAGTAATGAAAATATGAAATTCACCTTGTTGTTGCAATCTAGTTAAGTCTCACATAACATAAATTGTAACACCAAGTGTTTCTTGAATTAGCTTAGTATAATTCATATTAGAACATTATTCTCTTACCTTGTAGTCAAGAGAATCCATTGAATCATATCTTTATGAGTTGTTTCTTGCACACAATAAAGATAACATTTCTCCCACTTGTGCATGGAACAACATCATATAGTTGATAAACAACACGCCATGCATTTGTTTATGTGATCAATATGATTGTGTCATAGATTTTAGCATAACAAGTAGATGTAGTACAAAAAGTATGAGTGTCTACACTTGGAAAGTAATTATCTTTAGCTACCAAGATATCAAAGCTTGTAACTCCCACTGAATTAAAGATCATTACAATAATTTCTTATTCAGTAATAATTACACAATACTCCCACTGAATTTGACAACATTTAAAATGTTTCATATCTAGTGAAAGAAAATAGTGTACTTTTAACTTTCCTACACCTTTAATGTCCATACGTAACAATTACTTATGTACTAAAGGTGTATTCTACTACGTAAATGATGGACTATCCACCAAATGCTATTAACTTGAAAATTGGGCATGCAATTTCTTCCTTAATAGGTCTACCATCCTACAATGTATGTAGCACCTTTAAAATTGTAAAAACAACTAGTTTGTCTTTAAACATTTTGCAGTAATTAGTCTAGCTTCTAATTATAATAACTCATAAAATGTCATACATAATTTTCTGTTAACCAAATATCATATTTGTTACTAAGAATTTGATCACCGAATGAGGATGATAAAATCCCTATGAAAAATGTATGCAATTTTCTTAACCATTAAAAATTTGCTATGAGTTATATTAGAATTTAGACATATCTAATATTCCTATTATCCTTTCTCATTAGTGAAAAGGAATAGGATTGTGTCTCACTCTTCCTTCATAGAAAGGAGACTTCTGTTGTCTTTTAAGTAAATATTTCTTAATCAAACATTTGTTTGAAAACAGAACTAGATCAATTTACCAAAGCCCAAAATACGTTTACGGTTTGAACGTTGCATTAATACATTAAAACGAATTACAAAATTCAATTTCAGTATTTTCGATAATTAGATCTTTAAGAAAATAAAATACCCATTGGAAAATATTCATATAAACCATAGTATTTTCTTAAAGCTAGGATCCTAAATTGACATAGTACCATTACATCAGTTGATCTGCTAGTAATGATAGTATTCAACAAGGTAATTGTCGAACAATAATTGCCAATATCATATTGCAATTCCTAGATTTATGGGATTTACAATCACCAAACATTTGTATTGTAAGCATGTTTGATCCCCATCTTAATGCCTTGAGTCCAAGTCTCACTTCCTACTCAATTTAAGTCGTCTAACTTAAAAACTGCAAACTCATAAATCCATCACATCAGTTGATCTGCTAGCAATGAATTTATGAAATTTACCTCTCCATTGCAATCTCGCCAAGTCTCACATGACGTAAATTACAACTTCAAGTGTTCTTAATTAGATGGCATTCAACTTAATTTATAAGGGTATAACTATTTTGATGTTATCAAAATAATGTATGAAGAAGCATGCATACAACTTCATAACATTGGTTTTACAAAACATTTTTATTACCAATTTGCTAAGAGTAAAATAGCAAAGTTTTGATTGAGGTATCGGGTTCACCAATTAAAGAATAACCATCAATTATCGCCCACTATATCGTACTTTTGCTTAAGCCCGAAATCTTAGTGTTTCGGATAATCATTGTGGAATTGTGGATTATTCACCCTTAAGATGACAATGTACATGTAATGGTTGTTCGGTAAGTCTAATTTACACACAAACGAGCGTTAAGACATGAATGTTGTCTATCTAAGGCCACAATTTAATGCGGTGCCATCCTTATACCCATCTTGTAGTGTGTAAACTTCGGTCGAGCCTATTTAACCATTACGTACAAAAACATCAATCAACCAATCCTTTGAAATTTTAACTCTTAAAAACCAAAACAATTTTGCCATTATTTAGTCCATATTATTTTTCTATTCAAAAAATTACCCTTTTCGTTTAAATAAACATGTCTAACATAATAAATAAACAAAACAAGTAATTTGCAATAAAAAATAAAACAACTAAATAAACACATATACATAATCATAACAATTAAATATGTATAAAACATGTAGCCACATGCAAATCTTATTCAATAGTGCTATTAATAATCAAATCTAGGTGTATAACGTATTAATTCAATTAAGGCTTTCTTCTTCTAGGAAAAAGAGCCACATACATCGATAAATCGATTGCGTAAGCCAAAATTAAATAAATACCACATAGCACATAATTGATTACTTAATATTGGAGTATTCCCCAATTCGACATAAATAAAATTTACATGTTTTAATATATAACTAACCATTAATATATATAAGCAATTTAAACCATTTAAATAACACAATAAAAATCCATGCAAACATGCACTTTTCATGGATTTAGCTTAACAATTAACATATTGCACCAAGATCGTTTACTAAAACGCATAAACAATTACATGACATCTTAGGGTTTCTAGTCAATTTTATAAAAAAAAATTAAAAGCAAAACCCTAATAAACCCTTAGGTCATTCGACCCAAAAATTAGGGTTAGGAAAAAAACATAAACCCTAAAAAAACATGTAACTATACGAATCAAATCCAATTTTTATGCGTTGCGATAATTAATTACACATTATAACGGCTCTAGATGCCACTGTTGGAATTATTATATCATGACCTTCATATAAATAAACCAAGTACATCAAAGTGAGCATATAGCGGAAGCAATTATAACAAGACCATAATATGTAATTAATTAATCAAAACATAAATAATAAACGTACCTTAATGATTCTAGCCCGAACAAGAATCAAAAGCAATCTTCCGGAACCAAGAACCCTAATTAGGGTTTATAAGGATCATAAGAATTACCCCTTACCTTTTTGTAATTCAATCCAAGAATCAAACAATAGTGTGTTTGATTCACGTTCTTGTACACACGTACTAATTCAAGAAAAAGTTTATGCTAGTAATAAACACAAAACCTTTTTTAGATCTATGAAAATCGAAAACCCTTAGGGTTTTGTTTTATGGATCGAACAAGAAAATAAGGAGAGAAGAAAACACCAAGATGTGTGTGTACAAGTTATGAGAAAAACCTACATCTTGGCTTTGCTTATATACTATACAAAACTTGGAGCTCAAGGCACAATGGAGGTGGGTTACACCCTTGGGCCGATCGGTTTGGCATCCCCTAGGGGATTCCGGAACCTTCTCTTGTTTCCATGTTTTGTCTAGTAATTACTTTCCTAATCTTCGTTTAATAATTAATTAGTCATTAATCAATAATACTAATTATTATTTATTTGTTTTGTGTTTAATAATTAATTATAACATTTTATAAATAATTATTACATTTCCTCTTCATACGTATTGTGTGCAATCCCGTGATCTCGAGTTCGATCCTAACATACGTCTACTAAAATAATGTCCATATTCTAACAAAATTGGCACATAAAATATGAAATGCGTCAAATGGGTAGAGAGTCATCAAGGTGTATTTTTAACTAAAAATGATTTTTATTGTTGTAACAATAAAAATCATCCTTTACCCAACCAATCCAGTCTATATGCTAATTTTTTCACAATCTATGCTGATAGCATTCATCTCTAATTGTATTGTCAGCTTATAACCAATACTTAATCCTTTTTCGAGGGATCGAAAATGATTTATGATTATGTTAGTATGTCATTACCTCATTTATGGTTTTATGTGTTATAGATCTATAATTGATTGTGTATCGGGTTCTTCCACATACAGGCATGAAGCTAAACTCGTTCAAAAGATTGTTGAAGAGATATCATTAGAGTTACGGTTTATTAATGCGGGTGTTGATGAAAACTTAATAGGCATGAAGACCCGGATAGACAATGTTGTTTCATCCTTAGAATTAGGTGTCAACGATGTTCGCATGATAGGGATCAAGGGAATGGGAGGTGCGGGCAAGACGACTTTGGCTAGAGTTGTTTATGATCATATATCCTTTCAGTTTGAAGGTTGTAGCTTTGTTGAAAATGTCAGGGAAGAATCAAAACCGGTCTGGTTTGAAGTTATTGCAAAAACAAGTACTTTCGGATGGTTTATCTGATCAGGGCATCACCGTAAGTGGTGTTCTTGAGGGGAAAAGCCTGCTGAAAAAGAAGATGTGTGGAAGAAAGGTTCTTATTGTTCTAGATGATGTTGATAAGATAGAACAACTTGTGGCGTTAGCTGGTGACCGTAGTTGGTTTAAACCGGGAAGTAGAATTATAATAACAACTAGGGATGCACAGGTACTAATAGCACACAAAGTGAACTTGATTCGTGATGTACATTTGTTAGACGATAAGGAAGCAATGCGTCTCTTTAGTAGGCATGCATTTGGGAGAGAAATTCCAGTTGAAAGATACAAAGAGCTATCAGAACAAGTTGTATGTTACGCTGCTGGTCTTCCCCTAACGATCAAAATTTTAGGTTCGTTTCTATGTGGCAAAGATGATCTTGACCGGAAAGATGTGTTAGAAAGACTAGAAACAATTCCATTGAATGATACTATGAAAGTTTTGGAGTTAAGCTATATCGATCTAGAGGAGGATTACAAGGAAATATTCTTAGATGTTGCATGCATACTTAAAGGTTGGTCGAAAGACGATGCAGTCATAGTGCTTGAAAGCTGTGGATTTCGTGCTCGAATTGGTTTAAGGGTTCTTGAACTGAAATCTCTAATAACTATTTCTGAATATGGGTCGTTGAGGATGCATGACCATATAGAAGAAATGGGCAATAATATTGTTCGTCATGTGAACCCTAATAAACATGAAAGGCATAGCCGGTTATGGATTCAGGAGGAAATTGTAGATATATTGGCTAATAACAAGGTAAGTATCATGTTATTTGGGTTTCGGTCAACTAAAAAGTCACTATACTTTTCTAAAAGTTCAATTTAGTCATCGTACAAAAACAAACTTTTGTTTTATTATAATAAGCTTCCATGATAACAAGCCATTTAACACGGGTAGTCAAATACGCTTTTTCTTTATTCTTATCTCACTATGATAATCCACCAAGAATCATCAAAGTCATCCACCATCCCACCATCACCCAACCACCACCGAACCAACACCTCCAGAAACCACGACCACCACCTTCAATTTGATGAAAACCCAAAAAATTCCCAAATTTAATGAAAACCCTAACATTAGAATATCAAATTTAACAAATTCATCTAATTTAAAGAAAAAAAATACCTAATTTTTATAAAAGTTAGAAACCCTAACCTAAACATTTCTTTTCCATTCGAGAAATTAACTTCATAAAGTGGATGTTTTGAAAAAGTAGGCATTAACCTTGACCGAGTTATAATACTAATCAACACATTTTGTTTTGTAATGAAACAAATCTCATGATCACGGCTATTTGAATTACAGGGTACCCAAGCAACAAAATGTATAACACTGAATGCATCATGATTCAATCTTGAAATTTTAATGAACGGTCTCGCAAACATGAAGGAACTTAGATTTCTTCGAGTGTATGCCCCACAGAAAAGTAACTGGAACTTTGATGAAGATAGTCTACACCTTACAAATACCTTACGGTTTCTGAGTTGGAATGGCTATCCTTTTTCAAGTTTACCGAAAACATTTCAAGCAAATAATCTTATTGGACTCGAAATGGTAGACAACAATATCCTTAAACTTTGGGATGATGGAGAAGAAAAGGTAGAATAATGGTTGATTCATTAATTTGTAGTTTTATATTTCCCTCTTTTGTTAGTCATTACAGCAATTAACATTTATCTTTCCATTTTTTGTTGCTTATGACAGGCTTGTTTAAAGCTCAGGTTCCTAAAGTTCACCGTTTCACATTATTTGAGGACCCTTGACCTTAGTGTGGCTCCGAATCTTGAGACACTAACTCTTGAATATTGTGTTAATTTGGTAGAAGTTCATTTCCAGGTTACTCCAAATCTAAAGAAGTTACGTATCTATCATTCTTATAGATTGGAAAAATTACACATGCCTGCTGAATGTCCAAAAATCAGATCTCTCGACTTCCGTAATTTAAAGTTGAGGACCCTTCACCTTGGGGTTACTCCAAATCTTGAGACCCTAAGAGTCAGGGATTGTGCTGATTTGGTCGAACTTCAGATTCCTTCTGAATGTCCAAAGCTCATTAATCTCGACCTCAATAATTGTATTCAAGTTTCGCAATTGCCTGAGGAAATTGGACGGTTAGAATGTTTAAAAGAGTTGGATATCACTGGAACAGGCATAAGTCGGCTTCCAGAGAGTATTTTTAAGGTGAAAGGTCTGCGTATTGTTGGGTCTAGACGGCTTCTTGAGTCATGTGGTTTTACATCCGAGATAAAAACCTATGATGATGAAACATTCTGCTACATATAAATCCTTGAATAGCACAGGCACCAAAAGCAGAAGTCCCCTGTACCGTGGTCGAGTGATGATTTTGAACATCTCCAAAGGCCCAAAGAAGTCACTGCAATAAGAACTTTTTTAACAGGTACTTTCTCCTTTCTATATAAATTGTCTTATGTTTAATGAAGATTGCAATTATTTATGTTCCTCACTTTATTTTAGAAAGGTGGTGCACCGGTTATTCTTGTTGTTATAGCTTCTGGTCGTAATAGAAAGATTTATTCTATTTCATGGGTCTGATATATCAAGCTGGAGGTATTTTTTTCTCTAAGTCAATTAAAAAACACACATCTAACTTAGACAAAATCAAGGTATTATAAATAAATTCAAGAAAAGTTTTGATTTGCATAAATATCTTCTACAATGGGTTGAAATTATTGAATAACATATATTATAAAGTATTTACTGGTACTGAGAAAAGCTACTAAACATGTTTCACGAATACGAAGTTACCTCACTGCCAATTCATTTTCTGACAGAATTTGAAGACGGGAACAACGGAAGAAGCTAACATATAAATCGACATTACTTCTTGTTCCATGTAGCACTAGGGGTAAAAATGGTGTAAAGAAACAAGTAAAATGGTATACAGCATGTTTCTTTTTTACTGTTGCCTTATGTTTCTTACTTTTTGGCAGAATTTAAAATTTTGATAACAGTTTAGTGAGAATAATATCACCACATGGTCTCAAAGTTGACTTTTACAGGTCAAAGGTTGTGTAAATATGAACATTGAAACATGAATGAAACAATAGTATTGCTACTACATGGAATTTAACTGAAAATGGAGCTTGGTTGAGTTGTAACAGGTTTAAGAAGATGACCCGTGAGAAATGTGAAGTTTTCATTCTCACCCTCTGGCCACAAACATTCCATAACTTTGTAGTTTACCCACAGATTTAAAGATTGTATGTCGGTTAGTCACTCAATTGTAAGGAAATTTAGGCAGACAGCCTTTGAACTTGATTTAATCGGGGATATGACAACCCAATTTTTATAAAAATTTCTGTAGTTAAGAGAAAATGGGGAGAACTGGAGTATGGGTCGTCGAAAACTGGTTTGCCTTGGCCGAATACTGCCAGATTCTGATTCTTGATGAGGCAACTGCATCAGTTGAATCATCAACTGATAAAATTTATTTGCACAATCAGATGGTTCAAATGGATTTAAGAGGTCCATCAAAGGGTCAATTCTTATCAACGGGGTTGTTCAAATGAATTTAAAAGGTCTAATAAAGTGTCAGCTTATTATCAGGGGTTCAGTTTTGCTTCTTTTAATAGTTCAAGTGTTTGTGTAAAGTCAACAGTAAGATTGTTCATTTTATAACTAAATACTAGTTGTAATGCCCGCGCACGCGCGGGTTTTTTTTAAAGTTTTTTGAATAACATATTTTTATTTATTAAAAAATAAATAATTTAATTTTTATTTTGTTTGATTTATGATTATAGTTTTTAAAATAAATAATTATATTTTTTTAAATTATAGTTTTTTATTATTAAAGATAATCATTTAAAAATTTTGCATCTTATCTATATTTTTTGTATTTATCTTCTACTTGTGTAGTATATATCAACAAAACGAATTTAGAAATTTATAAATTAAAAAATAATAATTAATTAAAATATTACTTAATAAAGAAATAATCTTTTTTTCTGAAATACGAAAGTCCCCACTAGGGGTTTTGTTGTATTATATAAAAGATTCAAGGTTTGAGTTAATAAGTTAATGTTTGATTACAGTGTTGACTTCTTCAGAAAGTCAAACACTCAAACTGCTCTCTTGATAAAAAAAGATTCAGTAAGATTGTTCAAGTGATAAAGAAATCATAACCATGTTTCAATTTGTATAAATAGCCGAGTACCAGCGCATAAGTCATCACAGTATAGTTTTCGGTAAAATCTGTTTGCGACAAAATCTGGTTGTAGCGTAAAAAAGTGTGTGTGTTTTGCGTGTGTGAGAATGTGTTTTTACCTTTTCCAAAGGTAGCGGGTGTGTGGGGTAAATAATTAGATGAAGGTTGTGAGGATTACATGAGAAGTTGAAAAAAGTTATAAGGGGAAGTGGTTTGGAGGGATAACTTCAAATTTTTTGAATTTGAAATCGGGTGGGCATGGATGTAAGTTTGGGTGGCTTAATCTTAATTTTCAGTTCGGGTTTACGTTCAGATTTAAGGTGTGTTTATTGCCCTTTTACAAGGGAGTATTAATATGTTCTAAATTAGAGCACAAGATGCCGTAACACACGGTCCGCGCCACGCTAAAGTGGCAGGCGTTATAGTGCCGCCACGACATCCCCCAGCTTAGAGCCCGGGCTCGACACCACAAACATTCATCGTGTCACTCCATTGAACTGAAGGATCATGCTCTCTTTACTCGATATGGTTCAATATTTTTCACATCTCTGAAGAATATCCGCAGATGTTAGGTGTGTAATTGCATCCACTTTGGGACTCCAATCTCTGCTTCAGTGCTATATCATCTTATTTGTCACGATCTAGCGTGGTATCGAAATAGGCTGTCGATATCAATACAGATATAACAAAAGTGTAATGACTTACTATCTAATAGAATGGAAGGATTGGTTGTAATCAGTAAGTACATTTATGGAGTTCAGTTTACACATTTGACTTGTTTAGAAAGTGAAACTGTACTTGAATGAGTATGGTTGGATTTGACAGCATATTGGAGATGATCATTTTATAAATAAAAATCCTAAAATTTTTCAAGTGATTTACATATCGTTAATTAGTTTTAATTTACATAAAGAGCTTGTAAATTAGTACGATACCATAAAAACAATCAAAGTGTTTGACTTTATAGTCAACTTATTGACGTACATCTGATTCAGTGAGCTTTCTTTCTTCTTCGTAAAACTGAAATGGTAGAAATAAGTTAATAAAACCATTAACTGGTAAATGTTATAAGAACTGAAAATGTTACAAGGATCAAAAGATGACCCGGGAGAAAGTGAAGTTTTATATTTGCACTTTGGCTGCCAAGTACTAAAAAATAGCTTCAAAGTTAGTTAAACAGTTAGCAAATTCTTAGAAGTTGCATATTCTTGTATATATGTAGCCACTTGGAAGTTGCATATACTTCTTTGAGCAACTGTTTGTTCAAGAATCTACTTGGCAATTAGCTGATTAGAAGAATAGAAAGATTCATTCTATTTCATGGGTCTGATCCTCTGAGTGTGCTGATCAAGCTGGAAGTAATTTTTTTTTTTTTTGAACTGCAATTTATTATTTATTTGACATACTGAACTTGAAGTTTAATCTCCGCCCTCAATGGTTTGGTTTCAGCTAGTCATTTTAAATCAAGGTACAAGGAGATACGCCAAGGAACCAGGTCTCAAAGTTGACTTTTAAAGGTCAAAGGTTGTGTAAGTATAAACATTGAAAGTTTGAAACATATATGAAAAATGCTACTGATACATGAAATTTAGTATCATGCAGAACTGCAAACGGTGTGTTACCGAAATGCCGTAAAATGATGTAAAACTTTCACTAAACTGTTTTGAAGGTTGATTTTATGTGGTTATGGTGTCGGATATTAACTGGGTCCAAACCGGGTCAAGAAGATGTTGTCTTCAAGTTTTGGCTTTCACACTTTGGCCACAAAGCAGTAAGTTTATATATGTTGAATTTTGGCTGCTTAGTGCTTAGTACGGAGTATTAAAATTTAGTTTATTGGTTTAGTATAGTAGTGCTGGAAGTAGAAATTAATACACTGGAATTAAAATTTACTAGTAGTATTTGTTTTTAGCCACCGTAATTAGAAGACTTAACTTTTTTAAAATGTTACTGACTATATTTATTTATTTATTCATGGGTAACTTTTACGGAGTAGTTTCTTAACAGGTAACACAATTGTTTTGCAAAGATATAAAAAACACATAGCTTGACCTTCCAAATCCATAGTTGACTTTAGTTTACTTCATTTTGATAACGGTAGCCACTCAGTAACTTGTTAACATGTTTGATTCTGAATCATAATGTACTGTTCGATATCTTTCATATGCGGTTTTTAGCAACTTTAGAGTCCAGTTGATGAATTCAAAAAAAAAAAGCAATGATAGTTAAGTTGAGCTTTAAACTAATTTGCGGTATCATTCATTGCTTGTATTTCTTATAGATGTAACTACACGAGGTGTGAAAGCCCGCGCTTCGCGGCGGGACTTTTGAATACAAAATTATTGATTTCCGTGGCGAGCGGTCCTGACCGCGAGGGCCTAACTCTGTAATGAATCGATAACCCCAAGGGTTATTTTTGTAATTTTTTTAATTTTGTTATGAAAATTGTCCTTATGTTAACGTCATATTGCAAAGTTAGTCATGAAGGACTTACGCAATGGATCTGTTACATGAAGGACCAATCATGTAAAATCTATGTTGATTTTTTTAATGTTAAAGAAAAGATAACGGTCATTAGTTAATGACCGTTAGTAGATAATGGCCGTTAACTAACGCTCGTTAGTTACTATTCATTAGGCCCATTCTTGACACCCCATTGGCTGTCGCGGTAGCAAAAAAAATGCCCTTAGCCATCCTGCTAAATGTATCTATGTAGTAAAGTAATAGGTGTTATTACCATAAAAAAATGCATACGTTTAAGCTTTGTATATCGCTTTGTCATTTATTTTTGCCCTTCTAAGAAAAAGTTTCAAGTTCCACCATTTGAGTATACATAATTAGAAGACATATCTATTGTTTGTTGTTTGAGTTCTACCGAGTGAGCACGCCGTTAAAAGTTAAAGTTATATGTTTGTGTTGGGTCACTGAACTCCCCAAATCTTCTAACAAGGATTTGAACGTAAAATCCCCTAAGTGTAAACAAGTCACTGAGTGAACAGTAACTCAGTTGAGTCACCTTCAGGATGCTAAGACCGAGCCTAAGAAGAAAGGTTCTCCATTCAGCGAGGCGGAACTTAGTGAAGTGTGATCTAAGCCAAGAAGAAGGTGATGGGTTCAGTGAGGATGACAATAACTCACTGAACCCCATGACTCCTCAACAACTTAATCGTACTAAAGACTGATGACATGAAGACTGAAGTTTTGGTGGGACTGGGCGGGAAAGTCTGAGCTGCTTTATTAAAGTGCTTTATCACTTTAATGACAAACTTTCCCCAAATGGTTAAAACCAGTCTGTCATCAGAAAGTGCCTTTTGGATCTAACTCAATGAAGGTTCCTTGCCAGAAGAATAATATCTTTCAAGATATTGTTAAGGAAGCTTTAGGTCCAATGTATATTTAGTTGTTCTATACTTGTGTATAAATAGGAAGCAAATGTGAGGAGTAAAAGTTGACAATTTTGTGCAATTAATGCAAAGCATTCACAAACCACTTTACTCCTCCAAAGAACAACACAAGCCCCTGAGATAGCTCAGTGGGTAATTTAAGTTGTCACTCAACATAGTTTGAGTTTAGTGAGGAGTCCATACAATACTTGTCGTTTCAACCCCAAGTGTTATTCCGCAAACACTTGGGTACGATTCTTTTGATTAACTTCTAATAAAGAATTAAACGTTGGAAAATATTGTCTCTTATTTTTACGTTACTTTATTGTTAATCATTTTCATACATTTGTGTTCAAGTCATATAACTTGGTTACTTTAGCTTTTTAGTTACTGATAACCAAGTAAAAGGGACCAACAAGTGGTATCAGAGCCTCTGATTTGTAAAACTTAAACCTGTTTTCAAAACTTAAGAGTGCTCAAGTTTTTAAAATCAAGATCCCACTATGACTGACATAGATGTTCCCCAGCTTGTTGATAAAAAGGGTGGAAGTTATTCAGCTACTGCCCCTCGACTTGAAGCTGGAAAATTTAATAAGTGGAAAAAGCAAATGCTTTGCTACTTAACTGGGATGGAACCTTATTACATCAAATTGATTAATGAGGGTCCATATGTCCCAACAACTGCCCAAGGTTTAATCAAACCTGAAGCTCAGTGGACCCCAGATGAAAGGAGGGTGGTCAATCAAGACCAGCACCTGAAAAGCATCATTATATCATGCCTTCCTGATGATATAATGGAATCAGTGATCAACTGTCCCACTGCCCAGCAGACATGGACTGACCTGGTTCATAGCTATGAAGGGCCTTCTGATACCAAAGAAAATAGAATCATGGACCTGAAGCTTGAATTCAATACCTTCAGGGCCAAGGATTCTGAAAGTCTCTCTGAGACTTATACTCAGTATAAGACCCTCCTGAATGAGCTGACCAATGATGGTGTTATACTGTCAAAACATGAAATCAATGTTGGTTTTGTCAACAGTCTCCCTGAGAAGCGGTTAAACTTCTCTCAGGGATTGAGAAATGCAAACCACATTCAGAACCTTGAGCTCCCTGCCATCTATTGGAAGTTTGTCTATGAAGACAATCTTATCACCAGGAGATACCCTGGTAAGCTCAGGAGACCAAAAAGGCCTTGACAATTACACCCATATCAACTGCTTTCTATTCAAAAGGTGTTGTGCAGGATTTTCAGGATGGATCTGATGATGAGGTTGACCAAAGAACCAGTGAGGAATATCTTAATGATCTTCAAATTGAATTTCATGAAAGAGCACTCCTTGCTAATTCAAAAAGGTTTTTTAAGAAAAACAAATTTCCTTCTAAAGAAAATGACAACACTAAATGCTTTAAATGTGGCAAAATGGGGCATTTTGCTAAAGATTGTTTTTCAAAAACAACCTCAGAACCATCTTTCAAATTTTCAGGAAATAACTCTTTTTCAGGCCCCAGCAAATTTCAACCAAAAATGCTTCAGTCTAGTCAAAGATTTGAAAAAGTCCCTCAAATTGACTTTGAAGCAAAGTACAGAAAGGCAAAAGCTAAACTTGCCCTTCTTGAATCATCCTCAACAGTCCCTCAGCCTCCTCAGGCTCCAAAGCCTACTCAAGCCAAGAACAAAGGGCTTGTTGCTGAAACATATGACTGGGATGAGGTTGAAGTGTCCTCTGATGATGATGAAGTTCACATCAGTGCCCTGATGGCTCTGTCAGAAGACAACAAACTTGCTGTGGGGAAGAGTCATGCAAGAAATGGTGAATGGGTCAACATCACAATGAGGAAGGTAAATCTTTTACTTTCTATGGATGATAATGATGATTGGAAATCTTACTTAGACTATATTAATGTTGATCTTAAGTATGTTGAAGAGCAAAGACTTAATTTGTTTTCAAAATTTAACAAACTGAGTTTTGAATTAAATCATTGTAGAGATGAATTACTTGCCTTAAAACAAGCCAAGCTTGAAAGTGTCACACTTCAAATTCAAAACTCTGAACTTGTAAAACAAAATCAATCTCTTCAGGAAGAACTTAAGAAAGAAAAGGAAATTATTTGGAAATGGACTCAGAAAAACCCCAAACTGTATGAAACACTGAGTCTCTCACCCAGCCCCAAAAAGGCTGGTCTGGGTGATGATCAACTCACTGAAGTTTCTGGGGAGAGTAGCCATTCTACAACTTTTCTATTAACCAACATACTCTCTAGCAAAGAACTAGCTCCCAAACCCAGTGATTGGATTGAAAGAAACAATCCTGATAGTAAATTGCCAAATTTTAACACTGGAAGAATTCTGGAGCCTGAAAGTCAGGCTATCAAGGAGCTGCTAGGAGTCACTGATGAACTTAGTCCTACTGAGTCCATCACTGAGTCTAAGTCTGATTCACCACTCCCTCCACTGAAACAACTTCAGGGAGCAGAACCCAATTCTGACCTTGCACCATTAGTCTTTCAACCACATTCTCCTAAAGAGAAATCAGGGTTAGGAAGGACTATACTGAAAATACCTACTCCTGCACCCACTGAACACCAAAAACCTTCAGTAACTACTAAAGTGAAGCCTGAAAGCACTGATTCAAAGGTTGATCAGCTTGCTGAACTTGTCAGGATGCTGAGTGAGAAAATAGAGTCTACTGAGAAAAACTCTGACTCAAAATCAACAAAGCCCTCAGTATCCTCAGGTTCTTCCAAACCAAAAACCACACCTAGACCCTCAGGGAGATGTGAACCGTGCAATTATCCAAATCACAGCACTGATAAATGCTACAGAGTCCTGTTTTGTACGATATGCAAACAAGAGGACCACAGAACTTGTGATCACATCCCCCACACTGCCTCTTTAAAGGCAAGAGGTCTATACAAAACCCAAGGCTATCAGTATGCCACACCTTCCAAACAAAGACTGAAGGCCAAGCCTTTCTCACCATGTCCTCACTGTGGTTTCAATGATCATCTTCCTGATGATTGTATGATGAAAGAATGCTGTGACATCTGTGGAGATCCCTCCCATGAAACCAGGGGGCATGACAAAGTGATTCAGTCCAGAAGGAAAAACCAAACCAACACTTCTCAGTCACCTGAGGCATCAACCTCCACAAAATGTAAAACATGTGGAAGCTCAGGTCACACAACTTCAGACCATGATTCACTAACTGAGTTCAAAAAGTCCCTGAGGACTAAGCCCACTAGAAGGTGGGTCAACAAGCAAAACTAACCCAGTTTACTGTTTGTACAGAAACACATCAAGGATCCTACCTGGCATCTAGACAATGGATGCTCCAGAAGTATGACTGGTGTGAAAAGTTTTTTGCACAAATATGTGGAAGAACCAGGACCCAAAGTGGTATTTGGTGATAACTCATCAGCTCCCACTGAAGGTTATGGTTCAGTAAACTGCAATGGTATAGTTTTTACAAGAATAGCTTATGTTAATGGTCTGAAGTACAACCTGATAAGTGTTTCCCAACTATGTGATGCCAAATACATAGTTCAGTTTGATGACAAGAGAGGGACCATCTTTAATGCCAATAAGGAAGTTGTGTTGATTGCCCCTAGGAGGGATGATGTATATGTCCTTGACAAGTCATCCCTGACTCAAAATGAGACTTGCCTATTCTCAAAGGCAAGTGAGACAATCAACTGGCTATGGCGTAGGAGACTCTCTCATCTCAATTTCAAAAGCATCAACAACCTGGCCAAACAGAACAAAGTTCTGGGCCTTCCATCCCTGGTGTATACCAAAGACAAGCCTTGTTCTGCTTGTGAAAAAGGAAAACACCACAAGGCATCATTCAAAACCAAACAAACCTTTTCCATCAAAAGCTGCCAACATCTTCTTCTTCATATGGACCTTTTTGGACCTGTCAGTCCAATGTCCATACACCATGAGAAGTACACTCTGGTCATAGTGGATGAATACTCAAGATATACTTGGGTTTACTTCCTGACCAAAAAGAGTCAGGCAACTGAAACCATCATGTCATTTGTCAGGAACATTGAAAATCAAAATGATGTCAAAGTTAAACAGATCAGGACTGACAATGGCACTGAATTCAAAAACCATGACCTTGAGTGTTTTTGTGATGAGAAAGGAATTTCTCAAAATTTCACTTCTCCCTATACTCCTGAACAAAATGGAGTAGCTGAAAGGAGAAATAGAACACTCATTGAGGCAGCAAGAACAATGCTGAATGGCTCAGTCCTCTCAAAACATTTTTGGACTGAGGCAGTTAAAACAGCCTGCTACACTCAAAATAGGTCAATCATTGTGAAAAGGCATAATAAGACTCCTTATGAGATATTCAAAGGAAGGATTCCTGACATCAGCTACTTTCATGTATTTGGGTGTCCTGTGTTTATACATAACCACAAGGATCACTTAGGTAAATTTGATGCCAAAGCTGATGATGGATACTTCCTGGGATATTCCCTGGTCTCTAAAGCCTTCAGGGTGTTCAACACAAGGAGACAGCAAACTGAGGAAACTTATCACATTACTGTTGATGAGAGCACTTAATCCATCAGGTTCTCAAATTCCTCAGTAGAAGAGATTGGTATTGATGACTCGTCAAGATATCCTCCTGATGAGTATCATCCTGAGAACAATCCCTCAACTCAATACCAAGCTGATGCTGATGTCTCCTATTACATCATCCCTCACAACCTACCCCAACTGTAACACCCCCAATTCATGATGCAGCGGAATTCAACTTGGGTGTTACTCGACGGCACAACAGTCATAATAATAGAAAACGATCTCTAACCGAGTCGTAATAAAAAGAGTTGTCATTCATATTATTCAAATATATCAGAGTTTACATAGTAAGGTCCCAAAAGGTTCCATGTTTCAAAATACATCAATATAAAGTCTTTGATGTTTTTAACGAATGACATAATAGTTTATAGCCTCCTTCCTTCGGTACGTGCCCTTCCACTCCATTCTTGATTATCATGGACCTGAAATACATGCTTAAAAGGATCAACACAAAGGTTGAGTGATATTCATAGAGTTTGTTTAATGGTTGAACACAATATGTTGGTAGTAAGAGTTAATTAGACTCATACTCATGTTTAGAAAACAAAACAGTTATTATTATATACTAAGCTCATGCAACCAATACGTTAACGGGTACCAATATCAATCGGCGGTTTTGTTGCCCCGGTAAGTACTTTGCCGTCATACTTAATGTTCAAATATAGTGCATTCGTTTGAACTAATCTGCTCAAACAAATGGGATTCGTCAATCCCAATAGGCCTATTCACAATACTCGCGCTCACTAATACTAGTGATTAAATGGTTCATGATAGGGGCCTAGGATTGGCAAGGTAGGTACTTAGTAATAATAAAACAATCAGGCAGCATACATTTTCAAAGCATTGTGTTCGGTTTAGAAATAGCATGTATTCCCCCCAAGGGTTTGTAAAACATTGAAGTAATGTAAAGTGGGGCTATGAACTCACCTTAAGTAGGATAACAAGTAATGAAGGTGATGGTTGGATAGTGTAGGTTTCTACGAGCAACCTATAATAGAATGTTGCGACTTAGGATTTGTGTAAAGAATATGAAGTAGTGCCTATATATATATCTTGCATTATAGTCCATGATGTGGTATGATGTATATTGTAAGTCTTTGAAAGAAAAGATTTATGAAACATGTATGTTTTGTATATCGTTTACTACCGTTCGGGCCGACATAATTCAGAAGTCATGTTAGTAAGCGTTCGAGGAGCCAGGACACTTTAATTCGTAAATCCACAACTTAACTCGACGGCTTACATAATGAACTCCTCACATGAGGCTCCCTACTATTGTAGTAGTTGATAAAATATATAGATATAAGTTTTGATCCGAAAAGTTACATGTCCGATATTTGAATAAACTTAGGAAAGTTTATTAGTACATGAAGATTGTTATTAGGGGTAGTTTCATAAGTCTTGAATGACCATTTTCTCTTGGTAAAATCTCATGGTTCCCTTTTAAGTGAAGTAGATCCAAATTGTTTGTTCAAGTTATCGCCTAATTCATTGTGTCATGTTTACGCTTATGTAAGTTGGTATGGTCATTTCGTCATGGCCTAGCCATGACCTTTAGCCCTTGTTTCAAGGTCATGAGACACAACCTTGGCTCTAGCCATGGTGGTGGTCTTGGTTATAGGTCATAAGACCTCTTGTTCCTTTTTAAAGTATAACCAATATATAGTGACTTATATATATGTAAATAGCTGTTAAGAAACTGAGAAATATCTCACTCGGAAAGCGTTTTCAAGGCTTGAGCTTCTTTGATCCTATATGAAAACGTGATTCCGGACAACTTTCGTGTTTTAACTTTTTCATGAAACAGACCAGAAAGGCCTCTTTTTGCGTGTTTTAGGTTCTGTCACAGAAACATTTTGGCAGTTTTGCCGGAAAGTTTTGGTAACTTCAAATCGCCATAACTTTTGACTCGTATACTCTTTTTAGGTGGTTCAAATTGCTACGGTTTCCTTGTTAAGTCCTCTAATGTAATATGTAATAATCCAATATCAAATTTTTATCATTTTGATCAGGTCTTACCAAGAAAGTCACTAGTTTGCTTGTTTTAGTAACTTATCTTAACAATCAATTACAACAACATGTTTTAGTCATTTTTACACATCATGGACATTCATACAAGATATAATATAGCAATAATAACATGTAAATGATATGAACATGATAAATTAACAAGAAGCATGTTAGGGTTTGGCTTACAACTTTTGGCTTTCTAATAAAGAAAGGAAGTAACAAGTAAGGAAATGGACTTTGATAGACTTGCTTCAACCCTTTTTCACTTCATGCAATCTTTCTACCCTTGGTATTCTTGAAAGATATGTAATGAAAGTTGAGGTGACTTGAGTGGATTCAAACTCAAGAGAAATCACCAAGTATATTAGGGTTTGGAAGTGTTTTGGTAACCTAAGATCAAACTAGGGTTTCTACCTTGAAGAAGCACTTGAACCTTGCTAGAAATTAGAAGGAAATAAAGATAAGGATGGGGTGTTTTGGTGTTGGATGTGCACGGCAACAAGGGAGGGGAGGGAGTATTTATATGCTCATGAGGAGGTTACAATTTTAGGATATTTTGGCCAAAACTACACATGTAAACCATCCAAGACCTCCTAGCTTAGGATTAAGCCACACCAAGGGTGACTCCCCCCTATAGGCGGTTCATAAGGCTAGGGGGTGAGTTGGCTTTGGCTTGGTATTATCCTAAGTATTAGGATGAAACTTGACTCCGGGAAATGCCAACCGTAAATGATTAGGCCTCAAAACGTAAAACCGGGTGTCGTAAAATTATGAAACTTTAAAGTATTGTTAGACATGTCCATATGTCCCATAATAAAATATAAAATGAGTGGTAGGTTCCATTTGGGTGGTAAAACCCTGCTAAAACTGGAAACACGGGTCTAAAACGCGTAATACGTAAAATGTACGAATATTGCGTAAAATTGAGAAAAGTAAAATGTTACTTTTCTAATATGATATAAATGATTTAAAATGACTTATAATGTCTAGACTGGGCTCAGTCTAGTGTCGGTTGGTATTAAATGTCTTTTAGACATCAAACCGTAAGCCTAAAAATCACGAAATGACTTATAAAATCAAGGAATGATTTTTAGTCAATGGAGGAGGGAAAAATATGTTGACTTATTTTAATAAGTTGAAAACTCAAATCATCTTAGAAATGCGGTGCAGGTATAGGCTAGGGTTACGGCTGAGTAAAAACGCTTAAAACTGAAAATTCCAGTTTTTCACGGCCGAAGTTTATTTTGGTCATGTTTTTCTCAGTCATGATTTATTCTCAAATAAATCATGAGTGTGTTAAACATTTTTCTGATACTGGGAAAATTAACGCGACCGAATTTCGTTGTGCGTAGAATTTCTGAATGACGTTTTACCCTAAAACGTGTAATTACGTGTAATTCCTTAATAACTTTCACGAAAATGATCTGACGAATGTCAAACATTTAATTTGCCATGGAAATGATTTATCACTCGAGAATATGAAATAAAAATCAACTTTCGGGAAAATTTCGGAAAGAAATGAATAGTAAAAATGAATAGTAACATGAATAGTAAAAGTGAATAGTAATTAACCTGAAATTGTGAATTGTTACAGTCTCCACCCCATATGAGAGCTCCGTCCCGGAGATCAATTTGCGTTAGGAGTAGAAGTTTCGATGGTAAAAAGATGTGGGTATTTCTTACGTATCTGGTCCTCTCGTTCCCATGTGTATTCTGGACCACGTCGTGAGTTCCAACGAAATTTGACAATTGGAATACGGCTTTGCTTGAGTTGTTTGACCTCTCAGTCCATGATTTCTACGGGTTCCTCAATAAATTGAAGATTGTCATTGAGTTGAATTTCATCGAGTGGAATCACGAGTGATTCATCCGACAAGCATTTCTTTAGGTTGGATACATGGAAAGTAGGATGTACACTACTGAGTTCTGATGGAAGCTCAAGTCTGTACACCACAGGGCCAACCCTGGCTAGGATTTTGAATCGTCTGATGTATATTGGGTTTAGTTTTCCTCGTTTACCGAATCGTATCAAACTTTTCCAAGGTGATACTTTTAGCATAACCCTATCTCCGACTTGGAATTCTATGGGTCTGCGTCGTGTGTCGGCATAACTTTTCTGTCGATCTCTTGCGGCTTGTAACTGACTTCTGATTTGTACAATCTTATCTGTTGTTTCACGGATGAGTTCTGGTCCAGTGAGTTGAACTTCTCCCACTTCAGCCCAACAAGCAGGTGAACGACACTTTCGACCGTAAAGTGCTTCAAATGGAGTTGCTTTAATACTTGTATGATAGCTGTTGTTGTAGGAAAATTCGACTAATGGTAGATGAGTATCCCATCCTTTTCCAAAGTCTATTATACAAGCTCGAAGCATGTCTTCAAGTGTTTGAATGGTTCGTTCACTCTGACCATCGGTCTGAGGGTGGTACGCTGTACTCATGTCTAGATTTGTTCCAAAGGCGTCTTGGAGTGACTGCCAGAAATTGGAAGTAAATCTACCATCTCTGTCGGATATGATGGATATTGGTGCACCATGTCTTGAGACTATTTCTTTGACGTACAGTCGGGTTAGTTGTTCCATTTTGTAAGTCTCTTTGATTGGTATAAAGTGTGCGGATTTTGTGAGACGATCAACTATGACCCAAATGGAGTCATAACCGCTTGATGTCTTTGGGAGCTTGGTAATGAAGTCCATAGTAATTCTTTCCCATTTCCAAGTAGGAATCTCTGGTTGTTGCAATGGACCGGATGGTTTTTGATGTTCGGCTTTTACTTTGGAGCAGGTAAGACATTTGCTAACGTATGTTGCAATGTCGGCTTTCATGTTCGGCCACCAATAAAGTAACTTAAGATCATGATACATCTTATCAGATCCTGGATGTATGGAGTATTTAGACTTGTGTGATTCATGCATGATCAAGTCTCGTAGGCCACCATAAAGTGGTAACCAACTTTGACCTTGGAAGCATAGAGTTCCATCTGAACGGGTTTCGAATTTCTTTTGTATCATGCCATCCAACTTTTCCTTTTGGATGTCTTCTTGTTTCACCGCCTCAGCTTGAGCGTGAAGGATTTGAGTAGGAAAGTTTGAATTTATGGTTAAAACTAAGGCTCGGACTCGTAGTGGTTTAACCCGTTCCTTTCGGCTTAGGGCGTCGGCTACTACGTTTGCCTTTCCTGGGTGCTAACGAATGTCGCAGTCATAATCACTTAGTAATTCCAACCAACGACGTTGTCTCATGTTTAGTTCTTTTTGGTCCAAAATGTGTTGTAGACTTTTATGATCGGTGTACACAGTACATCTAGTACCGTATAGATAGTGCCTCCAGATTTTTAGTGCAAAGACCATAGCTCCTAACTCTAAGTCATGAGTGGTGTAATTTTCCTCATGAACCTTGAGTTGTCTTGATGCATAAGCCATGACCTTATCGCGTTGCATCAACACGGCACCTAACCCTTGGTGCGATGCATCACAATAGACTACAAAATCTTCGATCCCATCTGGCAATGCTAGGATAGGAGCACTACAAAGTTTCTGTTTGAGGGTTTGGAAAGCTTTTTCTTCGTCTTCATTCCACACGTATTTCTTGTCTTTCTGAGTTAGCTTAGTCAAAGACTTTGCTATTGAGGAAAATCCTTCAATAAACCTTCGGTAATACCCGGCTAGACCCAGAAATTGACGAATTTCTGTAGGTGTGGTAGGTGTTGGCCAATTTTTGATAGCTTCAATGTAAACCGGTCTTGTCAATCACATGCCCAAGGAATTGTACTGATTGAATCCAAAATTCACATTTGGAAAACTTTGCATACAATTTCTCTTCCTTGAGTAGTCCTAAAATTGTTCTCAGGTGTTCTTTGTGTTCCTCTTCGTTTTTGGAATATATGAGAATGTCGTCTATGAATACGATCACGAATTTTTCCAAATATGGTTTACACACCCGATTCATGAGATCCATGAATACTGCCGGTGCATTTGTTAACCCAAATGGCATCACTTGGAATTCATGGTGACCATATCGTGTCCTAAAGGCTGTTTTTGGAATGTCTTCATCACGAACTCTAACTTGGTGGTAACCTGATCGTAGGTCAATTTTTGAGTAATAGGTTGAGCCTTGCAATTGATCGAATAAGTCATCAATTCTTGGTAGTGGGTATCGGTTCTTTATGGTTAATTTTTTTAGCTCACGATAGTCAATACACATTCGTAATGACCCATCTTTCTTTTTCACGAACAAAACTGGAGCTCCCCAAGGTGAGGAACTGGGTCGAATAAATCCCTTGTCCGAAAGTTCTTGTAATTGATTTGATAGCTCTTGCATCTCTGAAGGTGCTAGCCGGTAAGGTGCGCGGGCAACTGGCGCCGCTCCTTGTATTAAATCAATTCTGAACTCTATTTGGCGATTTGGTGGTAGTCTAGGTAAATCTTCCGGAAAGACTTCAGGAAACTCATGGGCAATAGGAACATCTTCGAGACGTTTTTCATCGGATTTCTTTTCGGTTACGTGGGCTAAGAAAGCATAACATCCTTTCTCAATGTACTTCATGGTTTTGATACATGAGATGATGTTTATTCGGGTTCCACTTTGATCACCACGAATAATCAAAGTTTCATTGTCACATGGAATGTGCACAACTCTTTCACCACAAATGATATTAGCTTGATGTTTAGACAACCAATCCATGCCAATAACAACATCAAAACTTCCGAGTTCGATTGGCATAAGATTGATGTTAAAGGGGTGGTCTAAGAGATTAAGGGTACAGTTTGGGATTACGGTATTGGTATCTACTAAGTCACCGGTAGCTAGTTCAATACTATAACTAGTGGTTAAAGTAATTGATGGAATATCAAGTAAAGGCGCAATTCTAGTAGGTATAAAGCTCATATCAGCACCAGAATCGAATAAGACTTTAACAGGAATATTATTGAGTAAGAACGTACCGGTAACCACGTTCGGGTCTTGGTGTGGTTCTCCATTTCCCATGACATAGGCTCTACCACGAGCACCTCCGCCTTGGGGTCCTTGGTTTCGAGGAAAATTGTTTTTGAAGTGTCCCCTTTCACCGCACCCAAAACATGTAACCATGGGCTGTGTGTTAGCCCCAGTAGCTATCCCTTTGCCTCTACAATCCTTGGCAAGATGTCCGGGCTTTTGACACTTGTTACACTTGGCCGGGCAGGGACCTTCATGATGGTAGTTGCACTTGGTACATTGTGGTAGAGTACCAACATATTTACCACCGGCTGGTGCAGCAACATAAGCCGTCGCGGCTTCTTGTCTCTTATTCTGCTGATTGTGGTGGTTGTTGTTTCGGGTTTGGTTGTTGTTGTTGTTGTTACTTCCACGGTTACCATCCCATGGTCGCTTGTTGTTGTTGTTCTTGTTGTTGTTGTTGTTGTTGTTGTTGTTACGGTAGTTGGAATTGTTGGGGTTATTGGTATTGCTGGCGTTGTTGGTGTTGTTGGTGTTGTTGTTGGTGTTGAGGTTGTTTTGCTTTCGGGGTTCTGTCATACGTACCACTTGGTCCATGAGGCTGCGGGACATCCGCATAGCTTCATCAAGTTCCTTGGGATTTGCCGAAGTCACATTCCCTTGTATGCTTGATGGAAGTCCCCAGATATACCTTTCCAACAATTTTTCCTTTGTGGAAACCATTGTTGGACAAAGTATCCTCAATTCTTGGAATCGACGGTTGTAGGTTATGATATCATTCCCCCTAACCGTATGATCCCAGAATTCAACCTCCAACTTTTGCATTTCGCTGCGAGGGCAGTATTCCTTGATCATCATCTTCTTCAGGTTATCCCACGAAATCTTATAGGCATTCTCAATGCCCATGGGTTGGGCAATTGAGTTCCACCAGGACAATGCCTCATTCAATAGAGTACTCGTGGCATACTGAACTTTGTCTCCCTCAGTACATTTACTGACTAAGAATACTGACTCCGCTTTTTCGAACCAACGGGTCAAACCTACAGCTCCTTCAGTACCCTTGAATTTGATGGGTTCACATTTCAAGTACGAAATGAACGAGCAACCCTTTGGTACTGTAGTAACATTGGTCACCGGAGGGGTAGTTGAGTTCGGTCCTCCAAGGTTAAGACTGGCAATTCTTGCAGCTTCTGCAGCTATAGCAGCTTCCGCAGCAGTGGCGGCTTCATCGGCTGCTGCAGCATCAGCGGCTGCTGCAGCACCAGCAGCTGTGGCGTCTTCGGCAGCTGCTGCAGCTACGGCTGCTCGTTCCGTGATGAGTGCTGCATTGATACTGTCCTTTACCAGTTTGCGGATGGCAGCTTGCGTCATCGTTGGTGGTGTCTTTTTCTTTGGCGCCATGATTCTATTGTTCAAAAGATATGTTGTAATTAGAGAGTTGTGAGATGAGCACAATTTTTGATAAGAATGATAGGATAATAATGTTGAAATTTAAAAACATAACACATGATAGTATATAAAACAAGAGTTTTATTCATATAACATTGTTTGATTTACAAAATCGAACTTATTACAAGTTCATTCAAGACTTACTAACTGATACTTTCAGTTAGTAATTACAACGTTGTAAAGATAACTAGTACTATAACACTAGTCTAACGTCGGTTGGGAGGTTGTCGTAGTCCGGACGGATTATTAATTCCGCGTGTTGCTAACACATCTACACTTTCATTCGGACGGTATTCTTTGACATCCTTTTGGTATAGCCTTTGTTGTATGGCACTCATTTGAGTTTGCATACCACACAAATCATTCTTAAGTTGATACCTGTCAAAGTTTGCAACATCTAACTGGATTTCGGCGGTATTTAGGCGGTTAAGTAGTTTGTGAATCTGTACCGCATCCTGTTCTTGGGCCCTCTCAACCAAAGTGAGTCTATCCTTGACATTATCCAAGCCAGTCAAAGGATTTAAGACTACTTCCCCAACATGAGTCGAGTCACTCTTCACGTAGCTCATGTCAAGCTTAAACCAATATAGGTCGTCTCGAGCATTCATGGCATCCATTCTGGCAGAATTTACCTTGGATATATAGTCGTTCATTTGACTTGCCATACTTTGAACTTTGAGTTGGGTTAGGTTGAGAGCTTGTTTCAAAGAGTAGATTTCGTATTGAGCTGAGTTCACGAACATATGTGTAGATGTAGATGTTCCGCCGGTTTGGTGAGTAGAATTCGGAACTTGAGCTGGAGTGGTATGGTTAGATTCGGATGAAATTGGTGAAACAGGAGGTGGAGATGTTAATGGTGATAGATGTGGCACCACTATTTGTTCCTCCGCTTCCTCAATGTCATCGATGCCTTCGATGTCAACATCCATTTCAGGATCCCCTTCGTAATCATCGATGTTTATGTCCATATCCATTTCAGGATCTTCGTCCGAATCTATTTCGTTGTCTAGATCCTCATAAGGTTCTTCCTCGTCGTCGTAGTCAATTGCTTCAAAGTAAGGATCATTAGGTTCGGGAAGGATTGGTAAATACTCAGGCATAGCAGGAAGATGATCGGGAGATGGAGGTGCGGACATGATGTCTACAATTAGTATTTCGATGTCAAAATAAATCAAATGCTTATGGAAAATGCTCAAACTATGGCAATGTGCATATAACAATATACAAATATGTTCATGTAGCATAACATGTGTAATAAGTCCATAATCTTCTGGAGGATGGAAGGCACGAAGAGCGAAAGGCTATAAAAATGTTTTTGCTTGTTATTGTAGTTATAGTTTAGGTCTCACTTAGACCCGTTTCTCTATAACCATGGCTCTGATACCAATCTGTAACACCCCCAATTCATGATGCAGCGGAATTCAACTTGGGTGTTACTCGACGGCACAACAGTCATAATAATAGAAAACGATCTCTAACCGAGTCGTAATAAAAAGAGTTGTCATTCATATTATTCAAATATATCAGAGTTTACATAGTAAGGTCCCAAAAGGTTCCATGTTTCAAAATACATCAATATAAAGTCTTTGATGTTTTTAACGAATGACATAATAGTTTATAGCCTCCTTCCTTCGGTACGTGCCCTTCCACTCCATTCTTGATTATCATGGACCTGAAATACATGCTTAAAAGGATCAACACAAAGGTTGAGTGATATTCATAGAGTTTGTTTAATGGTTGAACACAATATGTTGGTAGTAAGAGTTAATTAGACTCATACTCATGTTTAGAAAACAAAACAGTTATTATTATATACTAAGCTCATGCAACCAATACGTTAACGGGTACCAATATCAATCGGCGGTTTTGTTGCCCCGGTAAGTACTTTGCCGTCATACTTAATGTTCAAATATAGTGCATTCGTTTGAACTAATCTGCTCAAACAAATGGGATTCGTCAATCCCAATAGGCCTATTCACAATACTCGCGCTCACTAATACTAGTGATTAAATGGTTCATGATAGGGGCCTAGGATTGGCAAGGTAGGTACTTAGTAATAATAAAACAATCAGGCAGCATACATTTTCAAAGCATTGTGTTCGGTTTAGAAATAGCATGTATTCCCCCCAAGGGTTTGTAAAACATTGAAGTAATGTAAAGTGGGGCTATGAACTCACCTTAAGTAGGATAGCAAGTAATGAAGGTGATGGTTGGATAGTGTAGGTTTCTACGAGCAACCTATAATAGAATGTTGCGACTTAGGATTTGTGTAAAGAATATGAAGTAGTGCCTATATATATATCTTGCATTATAGTCCATGATGTGGTATGATGTATATTGTAAGTCTTTGAAAGAAAAGATTTATGAAACATGTATGTTTTGTATATCGTTTACTACCGTTCGGGCCGACATAATTCAGAAGTCATGTTAGTAAGCGTTCGAGGAGCCAGGACACTTTAATTCGTAAATCCACAACTTAACTCGACGGCTTACATAATGAACTCCTCACATGAGGCTCCCTACTATTGTAGTAGTTGATAAAATATATAGATATAAGTTTTGATCCGAAAAGTTACATGTCCGATATTTGAATAAACTTAGGAAAGTTTATTAGTACATGAAGATTGTTATTAGGGGTAGTTTCATAAGTCTTGAATGACCATTTTCTCTTGGTAAAATCTCATGGTTCCCTTTTAAGTGAAGTAGATCCAAATTGCTTGTTCAAGTTATCGCCTAATTCATTGTGTCATGTTTACGCTTATGTAAGTTGGTATGGTCATTTCGTCATGGCCTAGCCATAACCTTTAGCCCTTGTTTCAAGGTCATGAGACACAACCTTGGCTCTAGCCATGGTGGTGGTCTTGGTTATAGGTCATAAGACCTCTTGTTCCTTTTTAAAGTATAACCAATATATAGTGACTTATATATATGTAAATAGCTGTTAAGAAACTGAGAAATATCTCACTCGGAAAGCGTTTTCAAGGCTCGAGCTTCTTTGAACCTAAATGAAAACGTGATTCCGGACAACTTTCGTGTTTTAACTTTTTCATGAAACGGACCAGAAAGGCCTCTTTTTGCGTGTTTTAGGTTCTGTCACAAAAACATTTTGGCAGTTTTGCCGGAAAGTTTTGGTAACTTCAAATCGCCATAACTTTTGACTCGTATACTCTTTTTAGGTGGTTCAAATTGCTACGGTTTCCTTGTTAAGTCCTCTACTGTAATATGTAATAATCCACTATCAAATTTTTATCATTTTGATCAGGTCTTACCAAGAAAGTCACTAGTTTGCTTGTTTTAGTAAGTTATCTTAACAATCAATTACAACAACATGTTTTAGTCATTTTTATACATCATGGACATTCATACAAGACATAATATAGCAAGAATAACATGTAAATGATATGAACATGATAAATTAACAAGAAGCATGTTAGGGTTTGGCTTTCTAATAAAGAAAGGAAGTAACAAGTAAGGAAATGGACTTTGATAGACTTGCTTCAACCCTTTTTCACTTCATGCAATCTTTCTACCCTTGGTATTCTTGAAAGATATGTAATGAAAGTTGAGGTGACTTGAGTGGATTCAAACTCAAGAGAAATCACCAAGTATATTAGGGTTTGGAAGTGTTTTGGTAACCTAAGATCAAACTAGGGTTTCTACCTTGAAGAAGCACTTGAACCTTGCTAGAAATTAGAAGGAAATAAAGCTAAGGATGGGGTGTTTTGGTGTTGGATGTGCACGGCAACAAGGGAGGGGAGGGAGTATTTATATGCTCATGAGGAGGTTACAATTTTAGGATATTTTGGCCAAAACTACACATGTAAACCATCCAAGACCTCCTAGCTTAGGATTAAGCCACACCAAGGGGGACTCCCCCCCCCCTATAGGCGGTTCATAAGGCTAGGGGTGAGTTGGCTTTGGCTTGGTATTATCCTAAGTATTAGGATGAAACTTGACTCCGGGAAATGCCAACCGTAAATGATTAGGCCTCAAAACGTAAAACCGGGTGTCGTAAAATTATGAAACTTTAAAGTATTGTTAGACATGTCCATATGTCCCATAATAAAATATAAAATGAGTGGTAGGTTCCATTTGGGTGGTAAAACCCTGCTAAAACTGGAAACACGGGTCTAAAACGCGTAATACGTAAAATGTACGAATATTGCGTAAAATTGAGAAAAGTAAAATGTTACTTTTCTAATATGATATAAATGATTTAAAATGGCTTATAATGTCTAGACTGGGCTCAGTCTAGTGTCGGTTGGTATTAAATGTCTTTTAGACATCAAACCGTAAGCCTAAAAATCACGAAATGACTTATAAAATCAAGGAATGATTTTTAGTCAATGGAGGAGGGAAAAATATGTTGACTTATTTTAATAAGTTGAAAACTCAAATCATCTTAGAAATGCGGTGCAGGTATAGGCTAGGGTTACGGCTGAGTAAAAACGCTTAAAACTGAAAATTCCAGTTTTTCACGGCCAAAGTTTATTTTGGTCATGTTTTTCTCAGTCATGATTTATTCTCAAATAAATCATGAGTGTGTTAAACATTTTTCTGATACTGGGAAAATTAACGGGACCGAATTTCGTTGTGCGTAGAATTTCTGAATGACGTTTTACCCTAAAACGTGTAATTCCTTAATAACTTTTACGAAAATGATCTGACGAATGTCAAACATTTAATTTGCCATGGAAATGATTTATCACTCGAGAATATGAAATAAATATCAACTTTCGGGAAAATTTCGGAAAGAAATGAATAGTAAAAATGAATAGTAACATGAATAGTAAAAGTGAATAGTAAATTTTCTGGGAATAGTAATTAACCTGAAATTGCGAATTGTTACACCAACCACCTATCAGTGAGTTCATAGAAACTCAGCCTGTCTCAAATGAGACTGACACCACTGAACGAAATGTTCAGGAACCCACAGAACAAATTGTTCCTACAGTAGTCACTGAAGTACATATTGATGAGTTACCTCATGTTCCTGAGTCTGAACCCAATTAGGCTCCTACAAGCTCAAATTCCTATCCCAAACCCCAGGATAGCTGGACTAGATCCAAAATCATTGAGCTTGTGAACATCATTGGTGAACCCACTGAAGGCATGCTCACAAGAAGCAATGCTGCCAAACTCAAGGCTGCCACTGCCAATATATGTCTTTATGCTGACTATCTCTCAGAAATTGAGCCTAAAATGTTAAAGAAGCCCTGACTTATGAAAGTTGGGTTCAGGCCATGAGAGATGAATTGGAACAATTTGACAGAAATGATGTCATGACCCTTGTTGAATGCCCCTAGGGTGTTTTAATCATTGGTACGAAATGGGTCTTTAAGAACAAGACTGATGAGAATGGCACAGTCATCAAAAACAAAGCAATACTGGTTGCCAAAGGATATAATCAACAGGAAGGTATAGACTATGAGGAAACTTTTACACCTGTTGCTAGAATGGAAGCCATCAGGATCTTCCTTGCCTATACAACTTACATGAACTTTAAAGTTTACCAAATGGATGTTAAAAGTGCATTCCTGAATGGTAACATCAAAGAAGATGTTTATGTGCAACAGCCTCCTGGTTTCGAAAGTAGTGAATACCCTAACCATGTCTACAAGCTGAACAAAGCCCTCTATGGACTAAAACAAGCACCCAGGGCATGGTATGAAACTCTTTCAGCCTTCCTGATCCAAAACAAGTTTGTCAGAAGAAGAATTGACAACACACTATTCATCTACAGAACAAAGGATGATGTCATTCTTGTCCAAGTATATGTTGATGACATCATCTTTGGCTCAACAAGTTACAAACTTTGCAAACAATTTGAAAAACTTATGACCACAAAGTTTGAAATGAGCATGATGGGTGAACTCACATACTTTCTTGGACTACAAATTAAACAAACTGAAAAAGGAATATCCATTTGCCAAGAGAAATACCTCAGGAACCTACTGAAGAAGTAAGAGCTCACTGACTGCTCTTCAGTAAAAACTCCTATGGTTCCTCCAAACAACCTTGGCCTTGATCTCACTGGAAAATCAGTGAATCAAACCCAATACAGAGGAATGATTGGCTCCCTGATGTACTTACTTGCCTCAAGGCCTGATATCCAATTCTCAGTTTGCTTGTGTGCAAGATACCAGGCTGACCCAAAAGAATCACATCTCACTGCTGTCAAGAGAATCATCAGGTACCTGAAGGGTACTCCAAACCTTGGTTTGTATTACCCAAAATGTTCAGGATTTGATCTCAAAGGGTACACTGACTCTGACTATGCAGGATGTAACATGGATAGGAAAAGTACTTCAGGATCCTGCCAATTTCTTGGTGGTAAACTTGTGTGTTGGAGTACAAAGAAACAACAGTCAGTGGCCATGTCCTCAGCTGAAGCTGAATATATGGCTGCTGCAGGATGTTGTACAAATGTACTATGGATGAAAAGCCAACTGAGTGACTATGGCATTCAGTATGAGATGGTACCTATTTTTTGTGATAATACAAGTGCCATAGCCATCTCAAACAATCCAGTGCTTCATCAAAGAACCAAACACATTGACATCAGATACCACTTTACCAGGGACCATATATCAAATGGAGAAATTGAACTACATTTCATCCCCACTGAGTATCAGCTAGCTGATATCTTCACAAAACCTTTGGATGAACCCACTTTCACAAGATTGAAAGCTGAATTGGGCATGTTGGACATAGAATCAGGAAACTAATCAAAAGTGTTCCAACCTGATGTAAATTCTCTAGGTCCCTGATCTCACCCTTCCTGAAAACTCATTTTTTTTTTGGCTCAGGATGAAAAATGGCATTGAATACCCTAACTAAATGCTCTAAGTATTTAGTCAGTTAATGTCCCAGGTAGGTAACTGAATCCTATTAAATATAGAAATATATGTCACTTACACAACTGGCATCCACTCCTTGGGCCCCCACATCCCTCTCACCAAACATCACTGAGCATTAAATGCTCCCTCACACACAAAAGTTGTGATAATTTCTCTCTGCAAAAGTGCATTATTTGCAGAGCCGCACAACTGTTCATCCACGATGTGAGAGAAAATAGGGTAATGGGAATCGTGATATTTAATTTGGATATCAAACCAAAATTATTATGCCGTTTCGGTTAAATAAATTAAACCTTTGGTATCCGCAACATCACCACCCAAATCCTTACCCTATAAATACCCCCACAAAAAGGGAAACACACACACGCTTTTATAATCTTAACAAAACTCTTGCAAATTATTTTCAAAACTGCGTGTGTTTCCTCACTCATACCCATTTTCAAACTAAAACCAGGCTTTTTATCAAACCAAATGGCTTCTTCTAAGGTCATAAAATACGCACCCAATGTGGATTTCCAAATGGAAAGCGTAGACCTCACCAAGAATAATATGGTGGGGAACTTTTCCTACCCTGAAGGGTTCCCTGAATACAGGGAAGTGGTGAAGTTCCTTCAGAACTGCTTTCTAACCACCGCATTCATAAAGACCCCCTCAGTCATCTACCTTAAATATTTGAGGGAATTTTGGTGCACAGCAGTGGTTGAAAGCCCTGATGTGCCCAAAGAGGCCAAAATAAAGTTTACAGTCAAGAATGGAACTAAGTCCCTAACTCTTGACTATAAAACTTTTGTCAAAGCCACTGGGCTTGATTACACACAGACCTTCATTGTCCCACCATCTGATAAAGATGTGAAGGAGGTCTTACTGACTCTAGGGCCTTATGAAAAACTTCACCCTGAAGTGTCACCAGGGGCCCTACTATCCAAAGCCCCAATCATTAAGACCTGGTTCCCAGCCCCCTGGAGGATAATAATGACCTTTGTCATTCAGGTCCTCGGGGGAAATAAATCCTCTACTGAGCAATTGAATAATACTCAAACAATGATATTGTTCAGTCTCATTGAGGGTAAATTTATTGACCTTGGAGAATTGATCTTCAAGGACCTCATAGCAAAATTAGGGGGGAAGTCTAGGCAAAAACTTATGTCATACCCTAGATTCATTTCCTGTGCCCTACAAGACTTGCTTGGGTCTGAGTATGCAAAGCCTGATGCAGTAGGTTTTGAGCCTGAAATGTTACACAAGGCTAATTACTCTCGTGACCCTCTAGAGGTTACACCAGTCACCCTGATCCAATATATGCGTAGTGCTATCCAGGGTGACAATATTATATCACCAGTACCCTCTCCTACAAAAAAGGTGAAGAGGAAGAAGGGACAGGGGTCCAGGAAGGTGGCTCAACCCAAGTCACTCGACACTGAGACCTCTAACCTTAAGGCTGCCCAAAAGGGGCATGAATTACCTCCCTTGACTGCGGACACCCTGAAAATAATTACCCAGTCACTAGGCCTGCAACAAAAGCCATCAGAGGGCATTGAGACATCACACTCAGTGTCCTCGGGCATACCCGTTTCCAAAGACTCTACTGTCATAAATAAGACAGTGGAGCCGAAACAAAGCAAACCTTTACATCCTGCTAAAGGCTCTGGCAAATCACAACCAGAGTCTCAGGGAGTAAGGGATCCTAAATCCTCGGTGGGGCAGCACTACTCCACTGAGAAGGGGGTCCACAAACAATCACATCCTGCTAAAGGCTCGGGTAGATAAAAACCCAAGCATCAGGGAGTTCATGTCCCTAAACCTTCGACAGGCCAGAACAAGCTTGTTGGAAAGGGGGACTCAACCACTCATCTGCCTGATGAGGACATTCGCAAATCAAAGCTTTTGTCTGAGGGCACCCCTACTCATCCCAAAGAATCAGAGGGAAACATACAACCCGCTGATAGGGACACAACAATCACGGCTCCTAGTGATGGCACTGAGAAACACCCATCAGTGTCTGAAGGGGTCACGGGGGACAAAGATTCAGAGGGATATAAACCACCCGCTGATATGGAACCCAAAACCACTCCTGGAGGTGCGCATTACTTGGGAACTGGCCTTAAAGACCAGGTAGGTAAAACCCAACCTACCGGATTTGAGGGGTCAGAACCTGGCCAAAACGAAGGCACATCTTCTTATGAAGAGGAGCCAGATAACCTCCAAATGTTGCAGATTACCTCCCTGGCAGATGCTCAGGCGTTCTTATTTTCTGATGATGAATTTAACAGTGACGAGGAAGTCTTCACGGCCGGAGATGATATGGAGGATGAGGAGACAGTCCCTGAACCTGTTACTCAGTCTCCTCAAACCTCTAACCATAATGAAGATGAACAACATTCCGAGCCGGAAACCTCAGAAGACGCTTCAACTCCTCTCACTGAAAGAGCCTTCCAAAAGTTCATCAAGAAAATGACCAATGTTCTGTACAGGGGGGTCACTGAAGAGGTGTTTGACATGCATTCTGAGCAAGCAGTCCACTATCACCTCCTCAAGGATGCTGTTGAAGACTACAATGATGATGTCAGGGAGCAAAATTCCACTGTCTCTCACTCCCTGACACAAATGGCTTCGCACATCAATCAGTTTTTGGAATCCCTAAAGGAGCTGGCTACAAGGGTTAAGTCAGTTCAAGAATCAGTCAAGGATGATCCTGAGCTCAACAAGAAAATTCTTCAGGCATCTGAGACGTACCAGGTCAACTCGGCAGCTCTTACTGAGTTACTTGGTTTGATAAGGGATTCAAATGTTCAGAATCTCAGCTCCACGGTGGAGTCCCTCAAGTCTTCCTTCACTCAGTTGGAAGCATCAGTGACAGCTCAATCCCTGAAGTCCACATCTCTAGCATGGACAATGGGATCCAGGATGACTGCCCTTGAAAATTCTCAGGCTACACTTGACTCCAAGGTATCTCTCATTCATCAGGATACTGTGGAGATCAGGTCAATGATGACGGAAATGTTTCAAGCCTTCAAGGGTACCTCTACTTCATCTTCAGTAACTCCAACACTTGCCATCACTGCAGCTCCGGCAATTGTTGAGGGGGAGAATGTTCCTGAAACCCCTATTACTGATGAACAAGAAGCTGGACAGCCCTCTCACACTGAGGGGGAACATGTCACTGAAGCCACATCAATCACTCAAGTTCCACCACAAAAGGAACCAGTCTCCTCCACTCTCTTTCAGGACAGAGGAAAAAGCATAGCCACCTCCTCAGAACCTGAGGTAAGACTCCAGCCTACCTCCACAATGGTCAGAACTGACCCTGATGAACCTATCAGGGTCCCATTTGCAATCAATGGAAAAATCTATCAACTCACCAATGACCAAATACAAGACTACATGGAAAGAACTGAGAAAGTGGCAAAGGTAGCTGAAGAATAGAGATTAAGCAAGCCTGAACTGATACAGGTTGTTCATGATGAGGCTGAAAAGATTGGTCTGGATGCTGAGGCACTAGCTACCGAGCAAGCTGGTGCAGCCTTTAAAAAGGCTCAGGAAGAACAGATGAATGCTCTGAAAAGGGAAAGGGAAGAAAAGCTGAAAAGGCAAGCTCAAATCAGAAAGACTAGGGTTGAAAGATATCATTGGGTGATGAAGGAAAGATTGAAGCCTGAAACCATCACTGACATCAAAATCCACAGGAATACCAAACCCGCAATGGTCACTGTCTTCAGGGGGGCTGATAAAAGAATCATGGACATTCATAACCCATTCAGATTCGCTGACTTTGGGATTACTGAACTTGATGAACTCCGTCCCATCATTGCCAAGAAAAATGGTGCCGTTGTTGATCAACTTCTCAAGTCACTGAGTGAAAGGTATGACAGACTGAGAGCAATACCTGAAGCCCTCAACATTCCCTCCCTTCTTCCTGCTCCAACAACAGGAACTGCTTCATCAACCACCACCAGGAGAAAAAGGAAGCACATTGAATCCGAGCCTGAGATCAAGGTCCCAGGATTGGATTGTGATAGGTCCGTTCCTGAAGGAATCACCTTCGTGAACAACACCGTGCTTGAACACCCGGAACGAGGTCTCTGCTTTACTGATGAATATGGAGACCTTGCTTTCCAAAGATGGTCTGATATAGACAAGGCAGGGGTTACAGCAATGGTAACATACCTGATGTTAGCTTCTCCTATACATAGTGGTGCAAACCAAAGGTTCTGTAAGGACCTTCGGGAAAAGATTGAGAAGCATCCTGAGAAACACCTACTGAGATCAAAGAAAGCTAAGATTGAGGGACTTGGCTATCATCTGAACATCTGATCTGCAACAACTATCTTTATTTTGTTTGTAATTTGTAGGAAAAATGTAATAGCTATAAATAAAATGATGTTTTGTTTAAATAGTTATGTCCTACTTACAATTACAACAAACATTCAGCAAGAGAAGATGTACCCTGACAACTCATGCTGAATCAAGTATCACTTAGGCTATTTGTATGTTCAAATAGGGGGAGATTGTTGGGTCACTGAACTCCCCAAATCTTCTAACAAGGATTTGAACGTAAAATCCCCTAAGTGTAAACAAGTCACTGAGTGAACAGTAACTCAGTGAGTCACCTTCAGGATGCTAAGACCGAGCCTAAGAAGAAAGGTTCTCCATTCAGTGAGGCGGAACTTAGTGAAGTGTGATCTAAGCCAAGAAGAAGGTGATGGGTTCAGTGAGGATGACAATAACTCACTGAACCCCATGACTCCTCAATAACTTAATCGTACTGAAGACTGATGACATGAAGACTGAAGTTTTGGCGGGACTGGGCGGGAAAGTCTGAGCTGCTTTATTAAAGTGCTTTATCACTTTAATGACAAACTTTCCCCAAATGGTTAAAACCAGTCTGTCATCAGAAAGTGCCTTTTGGATCTAACTCAATGAAGGTTCCTTGCCAGAGAATAATATCTTTCAAGATATTATTAAGGAAGCTTTAGGTCCAATGTATATTTAGTTGTTCTATACTTGTGTATAAATAGGAAGCAAATGTGAGGAGTAAAAGTTGACAAGTTTGTGCAATTAATGCAAAGCATTCACAAACCACTTTACTCCTCCAAAGAACAACACAAGCCCCTGAGATAGCTCAGTGGGTAATTTAAGTTGTCACTCAACGTAGTTTGAGTTTAGTGAGGAGTCCATACAATACTTGTCTTTTCAACCCCAAGTGTTATTCCGCAAACACTTGGGTACGATTCTTTTGATTAACTTCTAATAAAGAATTAAACGTTGGAAAATATTGTCTCTTATTTTTACGTTACTTTATTGTTAATCATTTTCATACACTTGTGTTCAAGTCATATAACTTGGTTACTTTAGCTTTTTAGTTACTGATAACCAAGTAAAAGGGACCAACAGTTTGCTTTTAGCATTACTATTTTAGTTGGAGAGAATTTTAGTGACAGGGAAAATTTTAAATTCTCAACAAAAGTTCTTTGATCGATGTTCTAGGAATTTAAATTCTCAACATATTTCTTAATCAATAAGGACAGGGAAATTTAGTGGAATAAAATTTATACTATTAATTAGTGTAAATGAACAAATAATCATTCAAAAAAAATGGCGCATGAGGTTAGTTCAATTTCATATCCACAAACCACAAGTATCATTTACATGTATTGTGACTCGAAAAGTGTCATCGCAATATCTTGCAACCCTGTTCAGCAGTCAAGGTCTAAGCATATTGCTCTCCGTTATCAATTCATCAACGAACACGTTGAGAAAGGGTACAATAGAAATATATTTTGTGGGTACTAAATACCAATTGACGGATTTGTTCACAAAAGCCATTCCTCCAAGACGGTTTGCTGATCTAGTCTATCGAATTCGTATGCGATGTTTGACTTCAAAAATCTGGAAAAACTTTCTTGAAAACCAGTCAAACATTGCATCTTGTAAATATTTTTCATGAAAAACAAAACACAAAAATATAAAACATATAAAATCTAAAAAGATTTTTATTTTTTCATTCTTTCCACTATTTTCTAAAAACAAAATACAAATACAAAACAAATTATATCCAAAAATATTTTTTATGTCTTAAAATGGAACTTGTTTTGAGGGGGAGAAAAACCGTGATAAATCATGAAGCTTGCATTTTCTCAAAAGTCTTTTAAAGTTGAATTGTTTCATCATCACCGGAGTTGATCTCTCGAATTAAAATTGTGCAAATTTCTTTAACACAAAATATAATGCTAATTCGAAGGGGGAGAAAATGACTTTTCTGCAAAATTCATCATTTAACCAAGTTTGGGCTTCATATGAAAAAGGTGCAAACCTTGAGGGTCCAAAATTGCACAAATGACTTAAACTTAGGAAATAGGACTGCGCATTAAACTTAACTCGGGTTAGGGGACTAAATGTGTCAAATGTTCAAACTTTCACCTATAAATATCCACTAACTCAGATTTTTTCATTTATCACTTTCAAAAACCATCACACACGCTCAGGGTTAATTTCTCGATTCCGACTAAGCATTTTCAACCTTCGATTTTTCAAAGTTGTAAGTTTACAATCCATTTCTTGTTGTCATATAATCAAATGCTTAATATTTCAAGTGATTTTAGGGTTTTACACCTTCCGATTTGGGCATTTTTGATCCTGTGTGTTTCAGTCTAATTAAATGATTGCAATAGCATTAGAATTCACTTAGGAATGATTTGCATGTTTAGAAACTTCACAAGTGTTGAATGAATCGAATGTTTTTGGGTTTAATAGGGTCGAATGGATTTGCTGCTACTTGTAGGGTGTTATTCATTAAATTTTAGGTAATGATATCATTTAAGAAACAAAGAAATGACCGTCTTGATTAAAAAAAATAATAAATAATAAATAAAAATATTTATTTTATCTTTTTTGCGTAACTATAAATCGTTTTTGAGATATTTTCTTTTGAAAAGAAGGGTTTTAGTTTTGTGATAAAAAAATGAATTACTAAGATTTAGCCATTTAATCATATTTGCTAATCTCAACAATACACAGTTGACCAAATAAGTGGTTTTTATGTGTCTGCGTTATTCAAAATTTTATTTCCACAAAAACAAAGTTGCCTTCACATTACTATTGTCTTGTTGATCATTGCTCTATAAATTAAAGGTTTATTCATCTCATCCAGCTGCTTCATACAATCCTTCAACAGTAACTTCAATGGCTTCAACTTCATCCACACAAAACAGCTTCAAGTATGATGTCTTTTTAAGTTTTCGAGGCGAAGACACTCGTAACAACTTTGTTAGCCATCTTTATAAAGCTCTTGAGCAAAATGGGATTCAAACTTACAAAGATGATGAAAAAATTGAAAAAGGGGAAACGATTGGCACCCAGCTCATGGAATCCATTAAAGACTCAAGATTCTTTATCATTGTGTTCTCTAAGGACTATGCAGGTTCATCTTGGTGCTTAGATGAGCTTGTCAAGATTACGGAGTGCCGGAAGGCAAGTGTGCAAACTGCTTACCCACTCTTTTATGACGTGGAGCCCACGGAAATCCGCAAGCAAAGTGGGGTGGTTGAAAAAGCTTTTGAAAAACATGAAAATAAAGAAGGTGCTGGGAAATGGAGGAAGGCTTTGAACGAAGCAGGCAATCTGGCTGGCTGGGAGTTGAAGAAGACTGCTAATGGGTAATTATTCTTACTTCATTTGCTATATGAAATAATATTATATCTTCTTGATAATTAGTAATTAGTTATATTTTTTCATTGTTACAGGAATGAATCCAAATTGATCGAGATAATTGTTGATGATATTTTAGAAAAGATAAGTTCCAGTAATTTGAGAGTTGACAGAAAGTTAGTAGGCATGGAGAGACGAATAGAAGATTTCCTTTCATTTTTAGAACTTGATGCTGATGATGTCCGCATGATTGGGATATGGGGGATGGGAGGTGCGGGGAAGACAACTTTGGCAAGTGCTGTTTTTGATCGAGTATCCATTCAGTTCGATGGCAAAGCCTTTGTTGAAAATGTAAGGGAAGTTTCTGAATCCTCTTTGTACGGTTTGAATAAATTGCAACAACGAATTCTTCGCAGTGTATTAAGTAATAAAGGCATCACTGTAAATAGTGTTCATGAAGGAACAAAAATGATGAAAACTTTGTTGCGTGGGAGAAAGGTTCTTATTGTTCTAGATGATGTTGATGATATAAAACAACTTGAGGCGTTAGCAGGCGAGCCTGACTGGTTCAAATTAGGAAGCAGAGTTATCATTACCACACGAAATAAGCAAGTTTTGACAGCCCACGGAGTGAAGTTCATTAACGTCAACCTGTTATCGCGTGAGGAAGCAATTTGTCTCTTGAGTAAGTATGCATTTAAAAGAGATATTCCAAATGAAGGGTACGAAGGCCTATCAGGACAGGTTGTTAAATATGCTGATGGTCTTCCCCTCACAATCAAAGTTTTGGGTTCGATGCTATATGGTCAAAATGAGCATGAGTGGATAGATACCCTAGAAAGACTAAAAACAATTCCTTTGAAGGAAACCTTGGAAAAATTGGAATTAAGCTATAAGAATCTAGAAGATGACTACAAACATATATTCCTAGATGTTGCATGCTTACTACAAGGTTGGTCAAAAGAACATGCAATTATAGTGCTTGAAAGTTGTGGATTTCGTGCTAGAAATGGCTTAAGAGTTCTTGAGCAGAGATCTCTCATAACTATTTCTGAAGGTGGGTACTTGGGTATGCACGACCATATTGAAGAAATGGGTAAGAATATTGTTCGTCGTGTGAACCCCAATAAACCTGAAATGCATAGCCGGTTATGGATTGATGAGGAAATTAAAGATATATTGGCTAATGGCTCGGTAAGTATCAAGTTATTTGGGTTGTTAAACTAAAAAATCATATACTTTTTAAAAATTTCAGTTTAGTCATTGTAAAAAACAAAAAATTGTTTTATTATATATACAAAATAACTTCCATGATAAGTAGTTATATACCTTTTTTTTTTTTTTTTTTTTTTTTTTTTTTTTTTAATTCTTATCTCACCGTCAAAAGTATATCGAGTTGACCCATCTATTGAAATATAAAAAATTCTCGTCCCGACAATTTATTTTTTAAGGGCAATTCCATATATACACAACTTAAACATTATAATTCCATATTGCCCTAACTCATGTTTTAAAAGTGTTGTACTTATGCATTAAAACTTGTGTTTTGGTAAATATGAAATTTTGATCCTTAAGTTCGGGTAAACATGAAATTATCCATATTTTTTATCTCTTAACGAATTTCTTGCATATATATATTTTTAAAAAACAGTGGGGTTGTGTTTTTATTTATTTATTTATTATTATTATTTTAATGAATTTTTATAGAAAAAATAAATGACTAGTACGAGTTAATTTGATTTATAGAGAATTCGGGACTACCAGCACATAATCCACCAACTCATCCACCATCACCCAACCAAATCACCACCAAACCAACACCCTTAGGGGGGTGGCATCGTAGTCGGTATGGGGCTCGGCAAGCCTCGGCGTGGATCAGCGAAACAAAACCACAAGCTCGGCATGAGCTAATCGGCGAAGCAAACGGTATACATTACCGATTCGGGGAAGACAATGGGCATTTAATATTTTGTACCGTTGCAAAATTTATGTTGTTACCGTTTGATGTAAGTGCCAGCAGCAACAGCAACTAGAGCTTGAGTAGGATGAAATGTAGCAGCCTGTGGTTGAAACGGTTTCGAACTCCGGCCGACGTGCCGGAGATCCAGATGTTGCACCGTCGTCCACTCCATCAGATCCTTCAATCCTCAACCACTATTCTAAGTGAAATAAACGATCTGATCTGATTAGAATGAATCAGATCGGTGAGTGTTGAATTTGAGGAGTTAGTTGTAAAGTGGTTTTAGTTATGGAGGATGGAAGGTCATGTAACGGAGAACCCCGGGTTTGTTTTTTATTTGCTTTTGACGATGGAGAAATGGATTTTGAAATTTTTAATTATGAGTAAAAAAAAATAAATAAATAAAATAATGTTTAGGCATCGATCGGCATAACATTGCCACTAAACATATGGAATTAGGCATCCAAAGACATGAAATGAGTTGGTTGAAGATGATTGGCTAATTACAATTATTTTCTAGGCATCCAAAGGCATGGTTGACACCCCCCTTAGAAACCACGACCACCTATAAACCACCACCTTCAAATTCAAACAAAACCCAAAAATCCCCAAATTTAATGAAAACCCTAACCTTAGAATATCAAATTTAACAAATTCCTCTAATTTAATTGAAAAAAACAAAAATCCCCAAATTTTTATAAAAATCAGAAATTAACCCTAACCTAAACATTTTTCATTTGAATTGGAGAAATTAACTTCACATTTTGTTTTGTAATGAAACAAATCTCATCATGGTCTCTACTGCTATTTGAATTACCTACAGGGTACCCAAGCAGCAACACAATGTATAAGACTGGGTGCTGCGGAATTGAATATTGAAATTTTAATGAACGGTCTCGCAAACATGAAGGAACTTAGATTTCTTTATGTGGTTTCGCCATTGCTAATTAAAGAGGAAGACAGTGAATGGAAGTTTGATGAAGATAGTCTACACCTTCCAAATGCCTTACGATTTCTGAGCTGGACTGGTTATCCTTTTTCAAGTTTACCCAAAACATTTCAACCAAATAATCTTGCTGGACTTGAAATGTCTGGCAGAATTGTTCAACTTTGGAAAGATGGAGAAGAAAAGGTATGTAGAATAATTAATTGATTAATTGGTAGTTTATCTTTCCCTCTTTTGTTACTCATTACAGCTGCAATTAACATTTATCTTTCCATTTTTTGTTGCTTTTGACAGCCTTTTTTAAAGCTCAGGTTCCTAAATTTCACCTTTTCAGAGTTGAGGACCCTTGACCTTAGTGTGGCTCCGAATCTTGAGACACTAATTCTTGGAAATTGTGATAATTTGGCAGAAGTTCATTTCCAGGTTCCTCCAAATCTAAAGGGGTTACGTATCCATGGTTGTGATAGATTGGAAAAATTACACATGCCTGCTCAAAGTCCAAAGCTCGTAACTCTCAGCCTTCATAATTTAAAGAAGTTGAGGACCCTTCACCTCGGGGTTACTCCAAATCTTGAGACGCTAAGAGTCAGGGATTGTAAAATTTTGGTCGATCTTCAGATTCCTGCTGAATGTCCAAAGCTCGTTAATCTCGACCTCTATTGTTGTTTTAAAGTTGCGGAATTGCCTGAGGAAATTGGAGGATTAGAATGTTTAAAAGAGTTGGATATCACTGGAACAGGCATTAGTCATCTTCCAGAGAGTATTTTTAGGGTCAAAGGTTTGCGTATTGTTGGGTCTAGACGGCTTCTTGAGTCATGTGGTTTTACATCCGAGATAAAAACCTCTCTTTTGAAAACATTCTGCTACATATAAAGTCGTGAATAACACAGGCACCAAAAAGTAGAAGTCCCCTGTACCGTAGTGGAGTGATGATTTTGAACATCTCCAAGGCCCAAATAAGTCACTGCATAAAGAACTTTTTTAACAGGTACTTTATCCCTTCTCTATAAATTGTCTTATACTCTTATGTTTGATGAAGATTGCAATTATTTCCGTTTCGGATGTAAATGATGTTCCTTACCTTGTTTTCAAAAGGTTATCAATATATGGTTCAGTAAGTAAAAGGATTCACGTTGTTGGCGGGTGGTGCACCAGTTGTTCTGGTTATTGGTTATAACTTCTGGTCGTATTGATGTTACTTTTGCTATGAAGAATAGAAAAATTCATTCTTTTTCATGGGTCTGACTATCTGAGTGTCCGAGCCAAGCTGGAGGTAAATTTTTCTCACAGACAATGAAAAAACTCACATCTAACACCAGAAACTATCATACAAAGTTCGTCTTGGTGTTTTTTTTTTTTTTTTTTTTTTTTTTTTTTGTTGTACTGCATTTTGGTTTTATTTGTTTTTGCCTTTTCGGTTTACACAATCACATGACATACTGAAGTTGAAGGTTAATCTCCGCCCTCAATAGTTTGGTTTCAGCTAGCCGTTTAAAATCAAAGTACAAGGAGATATGTCCAAGGAACCAAGTCTCTAATACTAGTTATATACTCTTGAATCAAGGTATCATTCTTCACTTTGACTTCTTCATAAAGTTATATACTCGTATTATAAATAAATTCAAGAAAAGTTTTGATTTGCATAAAAATCATCTACAATGGGTTGAAATTATTAAAAAGTTGACTTTTGAGTCAAACTATTGAAGAACATATATTATTAAGTGTTAGTGGTACTGATAAAAGCTACTAAATGTGTTTCAGGAATACGAAGTTACTTCACTGCCAATCATTTGCTACAGAATTTGAAGCCAGGGACAATGGAAGAAGCTAACATATAAATCGATATTACTTCTAGTTTCATGTAGCACTAGGTTATATTAATGCAACGTAGAGTCGTAGACAATTCATATACACGTCCTATGACTATTATATCATGTCAATTCTGATACAAACTGTATATGAAGTTCAGCTGACATAGTTGACCTTTTAGAAAGTCAAATGGCTTCAACTATAAAATCAAATGGCTTCAACTATAAAAAGGTGGGATTGTGATACGAGTTTGTATATTATTATGTTAAAATATAAATCATTAAGGTAATGATAGGTGAAAATTATCATAAACAACTTTTGTTTTACATGAAATTGTTAAGCATAGTATAAGTTGACTTTCATGTCAGACTACTGACTTTTAACAACTTCACTGAGTTGATACGAGTTGACTTCTTCAAAAAGTCAAACTGTATCTTGATGAAAATTGAAAATAGTAGTAGAATGTTGATACGAGTTTGGATAAAATCATGTTGAAAAAAGATCAGCAAGATTGTTCAACTGATAAAGCTATCATAATCATATTTCAATTTGTATAAATAGCCGAGTATCTGCGCATAACATCTTTGATGTATAATTTTCAACAAAATATGGTTGTAGCGGAGAAAACGTGTTTGTGTTTTGCATGTGTGAGAATGTGTTTTTACCTTTTGTCGAAAGTAGTGGGCGTGTGGATAAATAATTGGATGAAGGTTGAGGATTACATGAGAAGTTGAAAAAAGTTATGAGGGAAAGTGGTATTGGAGGGATAATTTTTAATTTTTTTTGAATTTGAAATAAGGTGGGCATGGATTTAGGTTTGGGCGGCTTAATCATAATTTTTGGTTCGGGTTTAGATTCAGATTTAAAGTGTGTTTATTGCCCTTTACACTTGTAGAGGGAGTATTGATATGTTCTAAATTAGAGCACAAGATGCCGCAACACGCAACCTGCGCCATGCTAGGTGGCCGGCGTTATGGTGGCGCCATGACGTCCCCCAGCTCAAAGCCACCTCGACACCACAAACATTCATCCCGTCACTCCATTGAACTGAAGGATCATGCTCTCTTTACTCAATGTTATTCAATCATTTTTCACATCTCTGAAGAATATCCTCAAATGTTAGGTGCGTAATTGCATCCACTTTGGTCAAGATCAAGTGTGTTACCAAAATAGACTGGCGATATCAATACAAATATAACAAAAGTGTAATGACTTACTACTATCTAATAAAAATCCCAAATACAAGTGATTTACATATCGGTAATAAGCTTTAATTTACATAAAGAGCTTGTAAATTAGTACGATACCAATATACCATAAAAACAATCAAAGTGTTTGACTTTATAGTCAACTTATTGACTGTACATCTGATTCAGTGAGCTTTTTTTTCTTCTTCATAAAACTGATTCATTCTTTCGTGTTAACCACATCTTAACTAAAAATCATTAACTGGTAAATGTTACGGTGTATAAGAATTGAAAATGCTACAAGGATCAAAAGAGGACCCGGGAGAAAATTAAGTTCATTTGGTCGAGTTTTGGTTTTCACACTTTGGCCACGAGATTTCAAACATGAAGTTTTATTATTTGCACTTTGTGGCTGCCAACTACTAAAAAATAGCTTCAAAGTTAGTCAAAATCTTAGAAGTTGCATAGCCACTTGGAAGTTGCATATACTTCTTTGAGCAACTATTCGTTCAAGAATCTACTTGGCGTTAGCATTAAATGTTAACTTCACTCCGAACAATTGTCATTTAGTAGATTCATAAAAACAGTGTCACTAAAAGTTAAAAGAATTATTACTATATCAACAAAAGCTAGAAAAAAAAATGTCACTAGAACTTGTATGTGTTACTCCAACTCTTAAAAAGTGTTGGTAAATGTATATATAGAGCAAAGGATACAATCACAAAATCATTGACACCACAAAATCACCTTCTTTCATAAAACAAGTCAAACCATCCTATAATTTAGGACCAACAAATACACCACTTTTAATTACATATACAAAACTACACACAACCAAACGTTATGAGATACGCCAATTTTGTGGCTTGGTCTATAGCGTATGATTTTGGCGTGATTGGGCCGGGGGTGTCATGGCACACCGGTGGATGCGCTATGGTACCCCGCACTAGTATAATGACAAAAACAAATCCAAAGATATAATTTTCATCTTTTGGAATACTTAATTTTCACAACACGTCTCACTAGTCACTAGATCTAATAATTTTAACCTTTTAGGCAAACTTTTTAAAAAGTATCACTAAAATATTATATTTAATGATATTTTTTTGTGTGACCAAACCTTAAAAGTTACTTGTAATTTTCTTGTAGTGTAAACTCTATATTATGTTGGTGTATGGATATCAAAAGCAGGTGCATTGGTGATTTCATCTTATTTCTATAAGTATGATTTTGTATACTTAAGCAGGTGCATAGGTGATTTCATCTTATTTCTAGAAGTATGATTTATATGTATAGTTGACAAAAGATCAATGCAGAACATATTTTATCTAAAGATCAAATCATTTGATCTCAACCACTCATCCAACTTCAATCCAATGGTTTAGATTAATTGTCATTTTAAAATAGATAATTAATGAAGGTCATATTTGTAATTACACACACTCAAAAATTAAACACCCCGTATGGGTTTCTCTTTCACTTTTTTCATTTCTTCATTTCAAAACCCATTTATTTCATTAATTTCTCACTCACCAACCTCTTTCCTCATTCCCCCAAATCAAACCCTAATAACTTTCTATCAAACTGAATGCAAAATCAACCAAATCGATTGTAAATAATAGACAAACGACATGAAGTAACACTATCTCAAGTTGAACCGTTGCCTGAATCGTCTTCGTTTCAATTCGCTGATCAAAATGAGCATGATACAGGTAAATTATTTTTGAATTAAATTCGATTTATTGTTCATATTATTGATTAATTGCTATTTTGTATAACTTTGAAATATGTATATGTAACAAACTTAAGCTTTTAGGTACTATGAAATTAGGAAAGAAATGTGAGGATTGTATGTGAATCTGGTGTACTGTAGTTGTGTTGTGGTTTTGTTGAGTTGATTTGGCTATGGGAATAATGTAACGATTTGATGCTATCTATATGTTTTACTATTTATTTAAATCTGGTGAAGTATAGTTGTGTTGTTGATTAGTTGAGATGATTTGGAATTAGGAATTACGCGATGCGTTGTTGACTTATCGATGTAATAAGCTTAAGATTTAGGTGCTTCAGAGATCACAGAAATCAGTCACATAGTTTATAAATTTATAAACTAATTGGAGTTACGTTGTTTTATTATGCTGAGTTTAATGTGAATTTGGTGATTGAGTTGATTTGGCTTTATGAATACCGTAACCGTTTGTAGTTATGCATACTTATGTAATAAACATAAGGTGTACTCCGAAAATAGAAAAAATATTGGATAGATTTCCATGTTATTGTGTTTAGTTTAATGTGAATGTGGTGAACTCTATTTATATTTAATTTAGCATTATGAATCACATCGCGGTTTATGAATTTATATATATGTTGTGATATTGTTGTGTTAGTTAGTCTCTAATCTGGTTGTTTAATCATCTTTTCATGTTTTTATTTGTTTGTATATGTTTTACTGAATGTGAAACATTTTTATTATATTTGAATTATGTTGTGATATGTTAGCTTTTGATCTTTTTATTAGTATAGAAGTTTAGTTTTCATCACCTGCAACTTTTTTATTCTGTTTGTGATTTGCTCAGGTGGCTTCATCATTGGACTCTTCTTACTGTTACATACTACAAAATGGTTCTTATGTCTTTATGTGGATTGGAAATCTTACAACTCCTGAGGTCCAGGAACTTGTTGAGAGGCAATTGGATGTAATAAAGGTTTGAAAAGTATGATATATACTAGAAATATTTTAAGGATGTGTCTTAAAGCCTACAGTTCTCTATGGTCTTCATGTTATTTAGTTGTTATAAATGATATTTGCAGCCAAGTATGCAGTCCAAATTACAAAAGGAGTGTTCGGAATTTGAGGCGTTTTGGGAAATTTTGGGTAAGAAATCGGAATATCCAAGTCAGAAGATTGCAAAAGATGCTCAAAGTGATCCCCATTTGTTCACATGTACATTCATAAATGGTTAAAGCAACTACCTTTTGATAACCACCATTTTCTTCAATTCCTTTGTTACTTGCTAGTAATATACCTATACATTTTCGCTGCTTGTTACTGACACTTGTGCTGGTTCAGAAGATTTGAAGGTGTATATTACCTCATATGTGTTGATGTTACATACTTTTATTTCTTGCTATCTAATATGTATTATGTTGTTTTAATTGCAGGTGACCAAGATATACAACTTCAACCAGGATGAATTAATGACCGAAGAAGTGAAGATATATTCATCCTTGATTGTCACTGAAGCATTTTTGTTTGGGTAGTCCAGCAGGTTGATCAGAAACAAAAAGCACAAGCATTAGCTATTGGAAAAGTGTATGGCTTTACCTTTTACATTTATTATTTCGTGTTTCAGCTAGAATTGTTGGAACTCATACGCGGTTTTAGTCTAACGCTTAATCAATGGATTTACTGGTTCGATTTGTGCACTAGTCTCGTGTAGTTGGTACCTTGTAGAAGTTCACATGAGGTTTTTGACAAATCGCATGTGACTTAATCAGAATCACATGTGATTTTCGTAACCAGTCTTATGTGATTTTGAACAAATCACATGTGATTTGTTCTGAATCACGTGTGATTTTGTAGTATTACTTTAAGTAATCATTTAAAATTACATGTTACTAATTACATATTTGTATGTGACTAACTACAGGACTTGCTTAAAAAGTTGAAGAAAATCTTAAGTCGAAGGCTGAGTCTAACCCTATTGAGAGAAAAAGGAAGATATTAGATTCCGATGAAGATTATGAAAGTCGTGAGAGTAAAAAGGTGTCAGAAATTCAAGAGGAAGATTTAGATACTTTATGTGTTAGGATATTCAACTTGTGAGGACGTTATCACCGAATGCTATTGTATGATTAGGTTTTAGTTACTTTATGTACGTGTGAGTGATGATTATTGATTGATATGAATGTGTTGATCTTAGGTGATTCTGTTAAAAAATCATAAATGAAAAAAAAGGTTCGAGTCATAATCCTTTAGTGTTGCTTTGTTTGTTGTATTTTTTACGCATGTTGCTATGCAAATCACATGTGATTTACCTCAATCACATGCGATTTTACCAAAAATCACATGTGATTTTAGGACAAATCACATGTGATTTTACCTCAAATTATTTTTACTTTATGTACGCTTTACTGCTCTTTATACAAAAAGTTGTTTGCTTTGCATCTTAAGTTACACAATCATCGAAGAGAGGATATTTTTGCTAAAGCAAAACCATGAATTTCATAGTTGAAATGCATGTTTTTTAAGGAAAATTACATGTGGTTTACACATAAGTCACATGTGATTTCCACACGAATCACATGTGATTTGCATGCTTAATTTGATAACATATTTCTTACAAATTACATGTTTTTTTTGTTTTCTGTACATTTTATAAAAAAAAAATGTTGAGTACGCTTTTGTTTCTTACATTCAAACATAATACAAATAACATAGTTAGGCTTTCTTCAAGAAAATGACAATTCCATAAATTCAATAAACAATTCTTATAAAACATTGCAGAAATTTCAAAGAAAATGAAAAATAAATTCACATAAAAAATTTTCAAGTATCCATCACTGTTATATTTCTCTTTGCCTTTTGATTAGCGGAAATTTATTTTGTATGTGTCTTAGTCTTCTATCCGCAATGTCCACGTTTCTTTTTTGGCTACACCCTTACTTGAAGTGCTCTTCCATTCATTCTATGTTGTCTTTTCACTCCACGTTTGTTGTCCTTTCTTCCGTTCATTCTATGTGATCCTGTACATGGAACACATGTGATTCTATATGGATCACATGTGATTCACATATGAATCACATGTGATTCACATATGAATCACATCTGATTCTAATAAAAGAATCACATCAAATTAGTTCATACTATCAAGTAACATACCATTGTTTTTCTCACTGTTTCGCTATCCTCCGCTTGTTGTTTTCCAGTTTCACAATAAAGAGTTCTGTAAGCAACCACATTTACATGTGATTTACATTTTTCTATAACAAAATAGAACAAAACACTATAAAACAGAATCACATGTGATTCAGTTTATAACAACAAATAGTAAATCACACGTGATTTACATTTTTCTAAAACAACACATAAAAAACAAAATCACATGTGATTTACTCCATTATAGATCAAAATATAATCACGTGTGATTCAGTTTATGACAACAAAGAGTAAATCACGTGTGGTCAACAAAGCACGACGAATCGACGATGGTGGAACAACAGATCTAGAATAGAGCAAATGATTTTACCTGTAATTTCTTGTACATCATCTTCTACACCTGCAATTTTTGGTTCATCATTTTTTGTCCAATAACCTCTATTTCTTTCAAGTTTTGCTTAATTAATTGATTTTCAACCATTTTAAGATCAACGATGGACGGCGGATCAACAAAGCACGACGGATCGACGGTGGAAAAAAAACAGATCGGCCGTAGATCATGTCGGCGGCGGAACAACATGTCAAAACACAGGTCAAACAATAGATCGGTGGATGATAATCACATGTCAAATAATACATGTCGGCGGCGGAACAACATGTCGAAACACAGGTCGAACAACATGTCGGCGGCGGTAGAACAACATGTCGAAACACATATCTAAAATTTTATTAGTTGCATTTCATTACCTCATCAGCCCAAAACATAATCACGTGTGATTTCATGTAGAATCACATGTGATTTCAATGAGAATCACATGTGATTTTCATTCATAATCACATGTGATTTTCATTCATAATCACATGTGATTTACTTATACTTGTTGGTTCAATAACATGTATTATGATAATTGCATGTTCAAATCACATGTGATTCACGACACTTGTAGGTTCAAGTCTAAAACTCTAAACATGTGCATCAATCACTCCTTTATACATATAAACAGAGTCACATGAGATGTCCCCATATACTTCATGATAACACATTAATAAACATAACTATATGTTAATCACACTTGGTTAACCTTTAACAGGTTTAACACTTTGTTTTCATCATCTAACATATGATTTTTCAACAATATAAACATCTTTAAACTCATACCTCGAGACCTTCATTAAAAATCTGAACTCGTTCAACATTTGTAGAGTTTGTACTCTCGACAACAACTACATCAAGTATGGAACTGACAACAATAAGATGGGTGCTTACCTCTCATATGAATTACCTGTTACATAATCACGTGTGATTTTGCTTCAGAATCACATGTGATATTGCTTCAGAATCACATGTGATTTTTCATCAGAATCACAAGTGATTATCACAGACGCATTTCATCAAACACATGGTGTGCATCTGAATTATCAACAACTTCATCCATAACCTAAATTTCAGAATTCACCATACGATTTTCAGCATCCACAAATGCAACAACAACTAAATATGCTTCGTTTAACTAATAATCGTCCATTTTTTAACAACATACTACAATTTCAAATTCATGTTCTAACCCACCAAAATCTGTAAACCTATATCCATAAACATAGAAGGCTGAAGAAGATGATCACTCCATTTTGATTTGTACACTGATTTATTCATATAAAAATCAATGACGGACAACGTATCGATGAAGGATGACACATCGGCGGCGGAACAACAGGTCAACGGCGGAACAACGACGGATCGACGGCAGATCGGGTATCGATTGACGGCGAGATTGAAGACGGTTATTGTGTGTGTGTGTAAATCGTGATTTTGTGTGTGTTTTTTTGTACGGCGTGTGTGTTTTGCTGAGAGAGAAAATGTTGAAAGCCTGGTAAGAATGAAAGTAGGAGGGATATTGTGAATTTTGTATGAGACAATTTTGCCCTTACTGTATAATTGTGTGTTTTGATGTTAGCCTTTAGATCAAAATAAAATGGATGGCCAAGATGTGTTCTTTTGATCTTTAGAGATTGAGTGATCCGCAGGGATCTCACCTCATGTATAGTTAAGCAGGTGCAGAGGAGAGAGTTTATTAGTTCCTGCATGATAGCAAATTGTTTGCAACTTCAATGAAATTATCTATGTTATGTTTACTATTTGTACATCACACGCTTACATTTACCCGACTCCAAAGATAGATATAATAGTAAGACCAAATCAAACAAAAAAGTTAATAAAATTTAGGTCAATTTAGGTTATCCAACTTAATTTTGTGTGCAATGTAAGGCTTTTTAAGATTTTCTTGACTTTTCGATATGTTAGCAGTCATTTTTTAGTTAGATCTTCTTCACTGTTACTAGAACAAATCAAAATTAATCCAAATAATTGAAGCAGAATTATTGGTGAGGGGAAATGAGATTGAAATTATAGAAATGGTCCCATATCAAAACAAACAACTTTATTAAAGAAAAATTATTGATGTAGGGAAACGAAATAAATAGATGTACAACTTGAAGTTAAAAAAAAGTCCTCGAGCCTGAATGTAGATTATATGGTTTGTTTGTGCAGTATATGTAGTGAAGATTCATGTGAATAACACAGTTAATGATGACGTATAGCCTATAGTTGGGCCACGAGCCCAAATTATAGACATTACTAAGCCCAAACCTACCACGAGTGGGCTATCATGACAAATGACTTGGGCCATTAATACCAACGGCTTGGGCTCACGAAGCCCAAAGCCCAACCAATACGCATAATTAAGGGATAAGGATCTTCTATTTACGGGATAGATATCCTTACCCCGGATAAGCACCACGAGTGCGAAGAGTAAGGAGCAAGATACCTACACGGTTTCTGCGTCCTATATATAGAATTACATATTCTCATTGAAAGGTACCATTTACACAATCCCTAACTCTTCAACTAAACCCTAAACCGATTACTTACTCTCACGCCGGAGTCTAATCGTGGGAGACAATCCCACGATAAGTCTAACGGTGTTGTTTACTTTCTTAGTGCGCAGGTTTCACAAGCACTAAAGTTCTAATTGGTACGAGAGTAGGAGTCCAAACAAGGTAAGCCCAACTTTTGTATCAACACTTAATATTAGCATGATTAAGGATTCTGAGAGGCTAGTATAAAATGTTATTCATAAAATTTAGGTAATGATATCATTTAAGAAACAAAGAAATGACCACGCTTGATCATGTCTTGGTAAATTAATCATCTTTTTCTTGTCTTACATTTCTGCTATAACAAATAATCTTTAAAGAAATCATATGGACCTTGATCAAATAGAGTAATTTACCAAGACAGGTTTTCTTTTTAGCCTAATGATAAATCATTTTTGAGATATTTTATTTTGAAAACTGAGTTTCAATTTTGAGAAAAAAAAAATGAATGATTATGATTATTTATGTTTATAGTTTTCTGATCTTTGTTTATCTCAACTTGAATACAAGAAGGATCATAAATGCAACTTTTGTTTTAAGTATGAAACACTATTTCATTTGACCAATTAAGTGGTTTTTATATCACCACGTTATTCAAAATTTTATTTCCACAAAAACACATTTGCCTTCACATTACTATTGTCTTGTTGATCATTGCTCTAGAAAGGTTGTTCATCTCATCCAGCTGCTTCATACAAGCCTTCAATAGTAACCTCAATGGCATCTACTTCAACTTCATCCATTCATAAGACCTTTAAGTATGATGTCTTTCTAAGTTTTAGAGGTGAAGACACTCGTAACTCCTTTGTTGGCCATCTTTATGAAGCGCTCTTCAGAAAAATGGGATCGAAACTTATAAAGATGATGAGAAAATCAAGAAAGGGGAAACGATCAACACCCAGCTCATCAACACCCAGCTCTAATTTAATAGAAAAAAAAATACCTAAGTTTTATAAAAATTAGAAACCCTAACCTAAACATTTCATTTCAATTCGAGAAATTAACTTCAGGATATTTTGAAAAAGTAGATTGACCTTCTAGTGTATTAACCTCGATCTAGTTAACACATTTTCTTTTGTAATGAAACAAATCTAATGGTCACTGCTATTTGAATTATAGGGTACCCATGCAACAAAATGTATAAGACTGGATGCATTAGGATTCAATTTTGAAATCTTAATGAAAGGTCTCGCAAACATGAAGGAACTTAGATTTCTTTATGTGGAGACGTATGGATTGAATCACAACTGGAACTTTGATGAAGATAGTCTACACCTTCCAAATGCCTTACGTTTTCACAACTGGCAAGGTTATCCTTTTTCAAGTTTACCAAAAACATTTCATGCAAAAAATCTTGTTGGACTTGAAATGATGTACAGTAAAATGGTTCAACTTTGGAAGGATGGAGAAGAAAAGGTAGAATAATGGTTGATTAACTGGTAGTTTATCTTTCCCTCTTTTGTTAGTCATTACAGCAGTTAACATTTATTTTTCCATTTTTTTTTGCTTTTGACAGGCTTGTTTAAAGCTCAGGTTCCTAAACTTCACTGATTCACACAGATTGAGGACACTTGACCTTGTTGTGGCTCCGAATCTTGAGACACTAATTCTTGACAGATGTTATAATTTGGTAGAAGTTCATTTCCAGGTTACTCCAAATCTAAAGGAGTTACGTATCCATTATTGTAATAGATTGGAAAAATTACACATGCCAGCAGAATGTCCAAAGCTCGTTAATCTCGACCTTGATAATTTAAAGTTGAGGACCCTTCACCTCGGGATTACTCCAAATCTTGAGACGCTAAGACTCAACAATTGTCTTGATTTGGTAGAAGTTCATTTCCAGTTTACTCCAAAACTAAAGGAGTTGTGTATCTTTAAATGTGATAGATTGGAAAAATTACACATGCCTATTGAATGTCCAAACCTCGAAGATCTCTACCTCAGTAATTTAAAACTGACGACCCTCCACCTCGGGATTACTCCAAATCTTAAGACGATAAACCTCGAAAAGTGTACTGATATGGTCGAACTTCGTATGTCCGCTGAATGTCGAAACCTCGAAGATCTCTACCTCAGTAATTTAAAATTGAGGACCCTCTACCTCGGGATTACTCCAAATCTTAAGACGCTAAACCTCAAAAAGTGTACTGATTTGGTCGAACTTCGTATGCCCGCTGAATGTCCAAACCTCGAAGATCTCTACCTCCGTAATTTAAAATTGAGGACCCTCCACCTCGGGATTACTCCAAATCTTGAGACCCTAAACCTCAAAAACTGTACTGATATGGTAGAACTTTGTATGCCCGCTGAATGTCCAAAGCTCGTAATTCTCCACCTCAATGACAATGCAAAGTTGAGGACTCTTGACCTTGGGCTGATTCCAAATCTTGTAAGATTGGATCTTAAAAATTTGTATGATTTGGAAGAAATTAATGCTTCTGCAGAATGTCTGAAAAAGCTTCTCCACTTAAACATCAGTCATTGTGGGAGGTTTAAATCCTTTAAGTTTGACAAAAAACTTGATTTACCTGAGGTTGTTACTTTATCTGAGTTACATCTGATTGCATATGATACAGGGATATGTGATCCCAGCAATACTTGGCCAGAGTTTCAGTTTTCTTGTTATTATAAAGAAGACCGAGCTTCATCTTTTGAAAATCTTGAGAGGCTTATTTCTCTAGGTTTCGGTGCTCGCATAAACCTCGATTCTTTTTCTGATATCATATGTGGTTTACAATGTTTAAGAAAGCTTACATTTGAAGGTGGTCTTCCAGAAGCACCCAAGAACCTTGACCGGTTAGATTGTCTAGCGGAGCTAAGTTTGCGGTCAACAAATATTAAAACTCTTCCAGATAGTCTTTGTATGTTGAAACACCTGAAATCTCTTGAAATCATCTCTTGTCATCTTCTTGGCAGATTACAATGTTTGGAGAAGCTCATTGTAAATGACTGTAGTATAGTTTTACGAGATATTCCAAACAGCATCTGTGAGATGCATCGTATGGAATATTTAGATCTCGCTGATTGTATTCGAATTGAGGAATTGCCTGAAGAAATTGGACGTTTAGAATGTTTGAAAGAGTTGGATATAACAGGTACAGGCATAAATCGTCTTCCGCAGAGCATTTTTCAGTTAAAAGGTCTAAATATTAGAGGGTCCACACAGATTCTTGAGTACGTTATGTGTTTTAACACCCAGATACAAAACAACATTGAAGATGGTGACGGTGATGATGATAATGATGAAGATTTCAAGTATGTTGATGAGGATTTTGATGAGGATCTTGATGGTGATGGTGACGGTGATGGTGATGATGATGGATGTGATTATGAACATGCAAGGATGTTAATAATGATGATGATGAGTTCACGCACCTAAAGGATTAGTTCAGGTGCGGCAAAGGCCAAAAGAACTATTTTACCAGGTACTTTCTCTCTTTTCTAATACTCATTGTTGCTTTAAAGGAACTTTCAAATTGGTATGACACTAATTAAGAAGTTTTCTGCACATGATGCATGTTTTACTGTTGATCCTAACAATGAAACCAATTCCAAAAATTAGGTGGGTCTGATGACTGGGAAGATCGGCACAAAAGGTGATTTATCCAACTACATATTAATTCGTTATCTGCAACGACGGAACTCAATTATCACTAACCTAAACAATACTTATTCTTTTCATGCGCTTCGGCACTATACCTTAGCACATCACTGAATGGAAGGATGATGTTCTCTTCACAAGCCATATATAATGAAGTCCATATCCAATCCCCAGGCTCTATGATTTGATTCCGGCTCAATCATTTTTCCATCTCTGAAACCTTACCTGTCAAGCACGAGTGTGGTCTCTACAGCAAGGTCTCTGGAGGTTACAGATATATTGGAAGTTCAGAGGCTCATTTTCTTAGATATTATCAGAGTAGGATAGTTTTTGTTTTCTGTAAAAATTACTACTATAAATAATCCGAACTGAAGTTAGATAATCTAAGTTTGTGGACTTCATTTTACACAGTTGACTCAAACTGTTTTCTAAATGAATATGTTGGTGTTTGACAAAGATATTGGTGATGATCGTCATAAGAAAGTTTCATTTTCGTTACTGTTTGACTTTTGTTGGAATTGTAGGATCCAAGCTTTAAAGCCTGGAACATAGGTTTGCAATTATCTAATAGCACAAAAAATGTTGTTTTTCAATGTCGTATGAGGGTAAACCTACCAGGTTCCGTTTCGGCAATTAAATAAGCCCAGCTTAAATATCAACTTCTGTGTTGATGGGTGTGCTTGAGACTTACATAAAATCAATTAATATATTGAAGTTAGATAAGTTAATGCATGGAGTTCAGCGTAGGAGAGTTGACTTCTTCAAAAGTCAAACTGTGTTTTGATGAAAAAGGTAGGATTTTGATAAGAGTTTGGATATCATCATGTTAAAGAACAGATTCAGTAACATTTGATAAGTAATTTAACTACCGTAAGCAAGTTTCGATTTGAAAAAGAATAAACTGGGATAAAAGCATAAAGAAGCAAGTTGACTTTTGGGTCAAATATTGACTTTCAACAATGAAACGTGGCTAATAAATGTAAAGTATTAAAATTTATGATTTTATGCCCAAAAAGCCCCAAAGAGGCAAGATAAACAGGTGGAATAAAATCTATTAATGCGGTTAACAATCACCAAATAAAAACTTTTTTTTATGTTGAAAGAACCTTATCTTTAAGACTGTTGGAGCCTGTCATCTTAATGTACTCTTATTCATCTCATTAGATTTTGTTTGCAACCATTTCATATAATTCCGCCCATAAAAGGCTAAATTTTAAGGGATACTTGAAGCGTAGCCTCAATGGCGTCTGCTTCAACTTTGTCCATTCAATAGAGCTTCAAATATGATGTGTTTCTAAGTTTTAGAGGTGAAGACACTAGTAAAAATTTTTATGTTCATAGTTGTGTTGTGTGATGGTTAAACGTGTAAGTTTTCATTTTTCATGCTGAAAGGTGCTTGAAAACTTTTGGGGGTTTTGGTTAATTTTTATGTAAGGATGTTTAAGAACTTATTCATGATGATTTCATGGTTAATTTATTTTAATTTATGAATTTTACAAGTTATGGAATCATGGAATCAAAACAAGTTAAAGTTATGTTACGAAAAGTATAAATAACCCAGTGTAGTGATTTTGAACTCTAATCTTAATTTTGGTAGTCAATTAAAAGATGAGAGATCTGGGAATATAACAACCCAAATGGGTTATTATCAAACAACAAGTTCATGTAAAGGTTTATTTTCATAATCAGTTGGTTCAAATCGATTTAAAAAGGTTAGTTTTGTATCAACAGGTCGTTCAAATGAATTTAGAAAGTCTAATAAAGGGTCAGCTTTAGTATTCTTGGACCTTATCCAAATTAAATGGGCTGCATTCGTAATGAATATGGTGGGGTTTGATAAAGATATTGACAATAATCATTTTATAACTAAATGCGGGAATTATAATATATTCTAAAAATCAACTTGGAGACTGTAGCAACGGTACCCACGCAAGTTTCATGTTATCCCCATTTTAGCCCCTGAGGTTATTGATCAATTGCAAAGTTATCTAACAACCGTGACTTAAATTTGTAATAGAATAGTAACTTCAGGGGCTTTTTCTGTGCAAATAACAAACAGAAACAGTCCCTAACGTTAACTTTTTTTCACCGTTAGTCCCTGAGGACTAACTTTGCAACAGAACGCCACGTTAAAGGACAAAAAATGAAAAAACGTTAGGAACAGTGCACCACTGTGGATGCGACCACTGTGGATGCTACAGCGCAACACAGTGGTGAATAGTGCCTGTACTATAGCTAACGAATTTACGTTTTCAGAGTTAGCTGTAAATCGCACCGTTAGTCCCCCGTTAGTGATCTTTTGCAAATTTAGTCCTTACAAAAAAATCAATCGTTTTATTTTGAGCTTAGATTAAACACAACATTCCCGCAGCAACGCGCAGGTGCCCCCGCTCGGTTTTTCTAAATCTTAACAAATATGGTGGGGTTTGACTAGCTTTTATGGAAGTTACTGAACCTTTTCAGTACTAACAAAATATAGGAACATGATTTTGAAGCTTGTAACATTCAAAGTTTGAGTTAATAAGTTGATGCCTGATGTTCAACTTACAGCGTTGACTTCTTCAAAAAGTCAAACTGCTATCTTGATGAAAATGGTAGAATGTTGTACGAGTTTGAATATAATCATGGTAGATTGTTCAATTGATAAACTTATTATAACCATGTTTAAATTTGTATAAATATGTTCTAAATTAGGATGTATATTGTTTAACATGAAAAAGGTAAGTTTTGTGGCACATCATTGACTTTCGACAAATACACTGGTGTCAAGGGAATTTGAAAGGTCAAAATACTTTATACTAATCAAATGATTGATTTTTTGGTACTCTAATAGGTGGTGTTCAAGTTTTGGTTTTTATACTTTGGCGACAAGGTTTCAAACAGTAAGTTTACTTATTTTTACTTTGGATGCTTTAGTTTATCATGTAGAAAATTGTTGAAATGAAGTTGCATATACAGGCCATGGAACCTGTTTAACAATTTTATGGCTACTAGACTGTTAAGTTCCCGATTTTGGTCCAGTTTTTAAAAAAATTTATTATCTAAGCAGATGAGAGTCACTATGTTTATGAAGACTATACAGTTGCACTTGGCATGAGTGTTTCTGTGTTTGAAATAGAGAAAATATGTGAGCATAGAAGTAAAATCTTAGGTCAATTAACTGAAATTCATTAAGTGAGCAAATAAAGGGTCTTTATTCCCCACCCAACTTTCATTTTTGCAACATTGTGTTTAATTACCAGTAGTAATATATACTTTCAGAACTAATAAACAGTAAATGTTATAGCCAAAAGGGCTAATCATTTTAAAAATCATCATACTTGCCACTATATCTTTTCATGTGTAACATATTAAAATTTTTGCTTATATGTGTACTAAACTACCATTTTTGTGCTTATGTGTGTAGTGAAAACACGTGATGACCATTTCACCCTGTGAATTTACGAAAATTGCATCCACCGTCCTAGGGTAAATTACATAAATGGTCCCTGTGGGTTAGCCAAAATTGCATCACCGTCCCTATTTTTTTTTTCTCCACTATCAAACCAAAATTCAATAGTCCCTACTGATTACGAGGATCCACAAATGGTATTGCCATAAGGATACAAGATCCATATGGCCTAAATGTAGTTACTTTGTGAAGAATGAAGACCATGATATACATACATGCAGTACAAATATGCAGCGAACAAAAAGCCAACTTACTTGTAAATAAGTCAACACACTCAAAGTCAGAGTTGAGTTTTTGATAGTCAACATTTGTGAAACAATATGGCCAAACTGGCTTGCGCACTAACTGTTTGACGTAATTCCCAGACCAACATATTTACTCTGCTTTGAAACTATAAATGATATGATCTTTATTATTTTTGTTTTTAATTATTTTATTAATAGCGTGTATCAATAAGACACTATGTTGTCTTGAGGTCTTCCGAAAAGGAGTCTTTCTATCCTCGGGTCGGGTATGACTTGCGTACATCCTACTTCCCTATAGATAAAAATAATAAAAACATTTAAGGATGATGGATGCAATGTTCTCCAAACGACACAGACCATTTATGTAATTTACCCTAGGGATGGTGGATGCAATTTTCGCAAACCCACAAGGATCATTTATGTAATTTGGAAGGGTAAAATGGTCATCACACGATTTGACTACACACATAAAGACAAAAATGATAGTTTAGTACATAGATAAGCAAAAAATTTAATATGTTAGACATAAAAGGATATAGTGGCAAGTATGATGATTTTTAAAATGATTAGCCCTAGCCAAAATGTTCACTAACAAGTTATTCCTGTCAATCGCCAATATTTTACCTAGTTATCAATCTCAGATACGTGTCCAACCTTTATATGAATGGAAGCTAACTTTTGCCTGATTGCAAATTGTAAGTTATCAATGAAATCGAAGTAGATTATCAGTTACATGTGGGAAAAAGCATATCCATATATAGCCGGATTATGTAATTTTATAACGATTAAAGTGTAAGAAAAAACAAATATTAAATGTTAAAAACAATGATGGACTTTGGTTTATCCCCCTAATTCCTTAGTTTTTGCCAAACAATAACTTTTTGAACCATTATTTATTGCAATCAGTCTTTATAATAATCCTAAACAAAGTTAGAGTTAATACTTAATATGATCCTCTAAGCATACCTTCAATTGGCATCTTCTTCAAATTCATCCAATCATAATAGGTTTAAGAAGCTACTTGGTACAAGTAATTTTATGGGTATTTGAAACTGGAATTCTCCGAGTAATTTTAGCGTGGTTGAAGCAACTTTAATATCCTTTTCTCTCATCTCTTGCCTCTTCTTCTACGACAAGCTTCTTCCTTGCAGGTAACCAATTTTTTCTTTATAAATATTATCTTGGATTTCATTGTTGTTCTTCCTTGGTGTCTACCTTGAAAATTGTTGATAGAAATTGGCGGTCATGTATTGTACTAATCTTGAAACTAAAATTGGGTAATATGAAAAGGGACTACAACAGTGGGTATGCAAATGGAATGGATTGTCCCTTTTTAGTTGGTTATGAAACTAAAATTGGGTAATATAAAAAGGGACTACAACAGTGGGTATGCAAATGGAATGGATTGTCCCTTTTTAGTTGGTTATGTAACTATTTGTTTTTGTGGATTATAATATGTTTCGTAACTTTGTTTGTGGTATTACAGTTCTGCACTTTCTAGTAATTTTAGCGCTGTTTTATAGTTGGTTTTTTTTGCTATATTTTGAAGTCGTTTTTTGGGTGGTTTTGTGCTGATTTTTTGAAGCTGTTTTGTGTGCAGTTTATGTGAAGTTTTGTGCCTGATTTTAGCTGTGTTTTAGTTGGTCTTATGCAGTTTTCTAATGGTTAATTTCGACATTTACAACTCAAATTTGCAATGCCAAACCTAAGACAGATTTTAAATTCCCTCAACCAAACATGCAAAACGCAAGATCTTGTTTGTCCATGTCATTGACCATTTGAATGGCCTTTGGTTGTCCACGTCACCAAAACACAAGATCTTGTTTACGTACATGTCTTTTTCACATACACAGACTTGTTACTTTCAAGTTTCAATTTCAAATGTGTTCTGTTACTTCTAAAGATAAAATCCAACATTTCATTTCAAGATGAAATCCAAATGACTTTGAAATAGAAATTCAAGGTAAACATAATTAAAGCTCATTATTCTAATGTTAGTTTTCTGATTAGTATATCCCTTTTAATGTTAATTACCCGGGAGAGGAGTCTTTGATTTAGATTTACATGGCCTAACCGGAGTATCGCATTGTCCCGTTTCAAACCCTTTCGGCTACCCTAAATGTGTACCTAGTGAGGTTTGGACCCTAGACAACTTGTGTAGAGGTTAGGTACTTAGGTGCATTTATCACCAGGCTATTTGACGGTGGTTTATATAATTATGCTAAGACATTTGGTATTTTTTTACTAAAAAATTTGTTTATATAATTGAAAGTAATATATAATGTCAATCAAGTGATTCAGGTAAGTAGAAATTTCCAAAAATTTCCAACATATTTTGGTACTATTTGTAATATCTTATATTCGCGCACCGAAATCCAAGTAATATGTTGATTTCAAAGTTAAGAAGCGGTGCTTGAGGTGACTTCATCTCTATATCTATAAGTATGATTTGCAACAAGTTTAGTAAATGAAGTATCATTTTGGTATACTCAAAGTACCATCATTTTTCGGAGTCGTGTGAATCAAAGGGATATGATTGATTATTGATGTGCTTCATGATAATACTTATTGTATCTTAGTATGTATTATGATATGTCAAAGTTATTAGATGATAAATAAGCCCAATACCATTTTTGGGTTTAGGGTTTCTAGGTTTCCTCTCATAATTGTTAGACAATTACGACAACAACCCAAAGTTCGATCGCAGAGCTACTAGATTGTAGGTCGTTCGTCAAGCACATGTAGCAAACTTCAACAAAACTGGTTGAAGAACACGAGAGAAACAAGAAAAGAATACACACAAATTTAGTATTAGACGCACACGTTATACCCCTCAACGAACCATTTATTAATCACCAATAAAGCTTTTACGATTGAGGTAAGAAGAATGAATAACTAGCATCCTCCCTCATCTTTAGATACAGTCTGTTTACTAAGGACTTAGTCATGTAGACTTAGTCATATAAATACTAGTCAACTTTGTCCAAATTTGCAGCAGTAGTTTTCTTAACTTCCCATAAAATCCGGTCTCCCAAGCATAGAATCAAGGTACTGTATGCCTTCTTCATCAAAGCAGCCTTTTCACCTGCATCCATATCCGCGAGTAATGTCTCTAATGCAACATCACATGCCTGTTGTACCATTAAAGCACGCTTCTTTATTTGGCATAACCCGAAGTCATTCTTCCCATCGAATTTTTCGATGTCAAACCTAGTTATAGAACTATCCATTCTTATACCGACAAGTATTACAAGCCGTGTGTAATATTCCCCTTGTTGCTATAAACCCTTCTTGCAAATTGAATTAAATAGAATAACCATAAACCCTCGATTTCGAACAAGCAAACTTGATCGTAAACTTCAAACCAAACTAACCACGATCAAACTTAGACCACAAGAAAATGAATACACAACAAAAATACCTTCAAAGTTTATCGATTTAGAAAAATACCAAACTGAATCTTTCCAAATCGTTTTAAACCAAAAAACAACAAACTTTGACTTTTTATATAGAGCATAAAAAACCAAAGTTTTCTTTGTCAGCTTGTAATAAAATATATATTCACATGAACATGCAAATTCAAGTCCTTCTTCATCGCGTCAACCTGCTACTTCCATGAAACCCGAACTTCAAAACGAACTAGGCACCTCAGATTAACTCGAAACCATGAACTGGCACTCTAACTTCAAGACCACAATAATCGTGGCTCTTGATATGACTTGTTGGACAATTACGACAATAACCCGAAGTTGGATCTCGAAACCTAGATCGTAGGTCGTTCGTCGAGTACAAGTAGAAACCTTCAACAAAACCGGTTGAAGAACATGAGAGAAACAAGAACAGAATACAAACAAGTTTAGTATTATACGCACACATTATACCCCTCAACGAACCCTTTATTAATCACCAATAAAGCTTTTACGATTGAGGTAAGAAGAATGAATAACTAGCATCCCTAGAGATGAGGGGTAGAAACCTTAGCTTGCCTTGCACTCCAAGCTAACTAATCCTAGTTCTAGTCTACCACGTAATCTAATCACAAGTATACTTAAGTCCCTAATCTATGTTTAAAATTACTACTAATATACTAAAATGATCAATAGTTTTCGGTTTTCATTAGGTACATGTTTGTATGGCTGTATTGTGTAGTATGGTAAAAGAAAGTAAACTACAACAATACATGCGATATTTTGTTGGCTGCAGAATCGGTGAATGGGTTAAACAACAAACTAGAGCAACTAGAGGGGGCACTTGAAGATAATGGCCTTCAGTAAATGGAGAAAAGACAAAATACCTGAGATGTGATTTCAGTAGAAATGTGTTAGCCCACAATGAAGAAATGGATATTCGTATCGGCGACCAGATCCTCCAACCTAAGGAGTCTTTTAGATATCTAGGTTCGATGATATACAAATAAGGGAGGATGGACGATGATGTAACCTATCGTTTTAGAGCAGGTTGGGCAAAATAGAGGGCGGCGTCAGGAGTACTATGTGATACGAAGTCCCCCTTAAACTAAAGGAAAAATTTTGTAGGGTGGCAATTAGACCAACTATGTTGTACGGGTAAGAGTGTGGGCTGATCACGTAAGCTCAAGCTAACAGGGTGGAATAGGAACTGAGAATGCTAAGGTGGACTTGTTGTAAAACCACATCTGACATGATTCCAAACGGAGTAGCATGACTTGTAGTCGAGACTATAATCTCCAAGGGGGAAGAAGGAAGGTCAAAGTGGTTTAGACATGTCAGGAGTAGGTCACAGTCAATCCTAGTAAGGAGGGTCAAAGCTCTCATAGTCGACGGCTCGAGGAGAAGGGGTAGACCAAAACTTAGATGCGAGGATCGAATTAAGCAGGAATGAAAGAGTTTCTCTTGTCCGAAGACATGATCTTATATAGGAACGCATAGAGAGATAGGATTAGAATTTGCGGGTAGTTCAGGCTAGATTGTTTGAGGGTGTGAGGTAGTTTTGCATTCAGACTTTTTAGGCATTTCTTGGTAGCTTTTCCTCTTGCGTTTAGATATTTAGTCGCTTGTCCCCTTTAGGATTATTAGGCGTTTAATTTCCTATCATGTTCCTTTTGCTTTGCCCTTAGATATAGGCCCTTATAGCATTGCCCTGCTTAGATCTTAGCCGCTCTCTTTAAGACTTGGTTTTAGTTGCCTTTAACCCATTTCTCTTAGTGCTCTTGCCATTTTTGCTTTTTTTTTAATTATTTTATGTTTTGCTCGTGTGTCCTTGTTTCTTTTGCACTTTATCTATTCTATTTTTGGTTTTCTCTTGCACTGTCTAATTTTGTTTGTGTATGTCCTTTTTGTCTTCTTTGTTTTTTTGATGGTATTATGGCTATTTGATTTGTATGCTCGAATGTTCTTTTGTTTGTGCTTTGTATGCCTATTTGTCCTTATGTATTTGTTTCTCTTGTGGCATATGCTTTTTGTTTGTTTTTCCTTTTTCTCGAAGTTATTATGATGGTTTTGGGGTTGTTTGCTTGATTCCTGTCATATGTTTTATGTGTTTTCGTGTACTTGTTTTTGCATTTTCACGCTCTTTTTTCTTGAACTTTTCTCAACTTCACAATTACATTTGTCGAAGGTCCTCCTGGAAGTCTCTACTGTCGGGTTTATCTTGGTGGTAGGGGTAGTATCTCTCTACATTTCATCTCTCCCTTACCTTGCTCCGGCGGGATTGGATTTGTTGTTGTTGTTGTTGTAGTAAATTTGATTTCTCATCGTAAATATATCAGGTTTCAGTATAATACAAAAAAGTAAACCATATGAAATAGCCAACAACCAATTGTATACGGAGCTTGAAAATATAAAAACGCAATAAATATAATAATTTAGACCTTATAATTTTTTGGTGAAAAATAATTCATATTTATTTGTTCAAAATAGCTAATTCTTGCAAAAGGATTTAAAATGATTAATATCAGAAGGGCAAATTACCTGAAAATGTATTTAACTTGCCACTTTTTATCATTGTATGTAGCCATCTTTTTTTCTTCCTATTATGTGACTAAACTTTCGAATTTGGTACATTGTGTGTATTTTGTGACCATTTTACCCTTACATTTTCGAAATTTCGAAGGGTAAAATGGTCATTTTACAAGGCTAAAAAGTCACAAAATACACACAATGTATCAAATTTGAAAGTTTAGTCACACAATAGGAAATAAAAAAGATGGCTACATACAATGGTAAAAAGTGGCAAGTTAAATACATTTTCAGGTAATTTGCCCATATCAGAACACAATACAGTTTCGTAATTTGAACCAACTGGAACATAATACGAAATGATACAAAAAGCCCTTATAAATGCTTTTGTTTAAAGTTTAAACATCATTGCTGACTGTCTTTTACACATATACACCTTTTAATTAATTGTCCATCTCTTTAAAACTAACAGCTCGAAGCCTTGAACCCTACTTACATTAATGGCGTCAACTTCAACTTCAATTTCATCCACTCAAAAGAGCTTCAAGTATGATGTTTTTTTAAGTTTTAGAGGTGAAGACACTCGTTACAACTTTGTTAGTCATCTTTATAAAGCTCTTGAGCAACATGGGATTGAAACTTTCAAGGATGATGAGAACATTGAAAAAGGGAAAACGATCGACAACCACCTCATCAAATCCATTGAGAACTCGAGATTTTGCATCATTGTTTTTTCTAAGAACTATGCATCTTTGTCTTGGTGCTTAGATGAGCTTGTCAAGATTATGGAATGTCAGAAGACAAGTGAGCATACTAGTGAGCAGACTGTTTACCCAGTCTTTTATGATGTGGAGCCCACGGAAATCAGCAAGCAAAGTGGGGCAGTTGGAGAAGCTTTTAAAAAACATGAAAATGAAGAGGCTGCTAGGAAGTGGAGGGATGCTTTGAAGGAAGCAGGGAATCTAGCTGGATGGGAGTTGAAGAATACTCTTAATGGGTAATTCATTTGCAATATGAATTAATGTTAAAGCAAACTAATTGTTTGTGTAAGATTTGAAAGATAACTATTTAGATCTTCTTACAGGGATGAATCCAAATTGATCCAAATAATTGTTGATGATATTTTTAAGAAGATATGTTCCAGTAGTTTGAGTGTTGACGGAAAGTTGGTAGGCATGGAGACGCGAATAGAAGATTTCCTTTCATCTTTAGAACTTGATGCTCATGATGTCCGCATGATAGGGATTTGGGGGATGGGAGGTGGGGGAAAGACAACTTTGGCAAGAGCTGTTTTTGATCGAATATCCATTCAGTTCGGTGGTACAGCCTTTGTTGAAAATGTAAGGGAAGTTTCAGAATCCTCTTTGTACGGTATGAATAAGTTGCAACAACAAGTTCTTTCAAGCGTATTAAGTAAAGAAAACATCACTGTAAGTAGTGTTCATGAAGGAACAAACTTGATGAAAAGGATGATACGTCGGAGAAAAGTTCTTATTGTTCTAGATGATGTTGATGATATAGAACAACTTGAGGCACTAGCAGGTGAGCCTGAATGGTTCAAATTTGGAAGTAGAGTTATCATTACCACACGAGATAAGCAAGTTTTGTTAGCCCACCGAGTGAAGTTCATTAATGACGTAAACCTGTTATCTCAAGCGGAAGCGATTTCTCTCTTTAGTAAGTATGCATTTATTAGAGATATTCCGATTGCAGGGTATGAAGAGCTTTCAAAAGAAGTTGTACAATACGCTGACGGTCTTCCATTAACGATAAAAGTTTTGGGTTCACTTCTTTGTGGTCAAAATGTGCCTCAATGGATAGATACCCTAGAAAGACTAAAAAAAATTCCATTGAAGGCAACTATGGAAAAATTGGAACTCAGCTATAATGGTCTTGAGGATGATCACAAGGAAATATTTCTAGATGTTGCATGCATACTCAAAGGTTGGTGGAAAGACGATGCAGTCATAGCGCTTGAAAGCTGTGGATTTTATGCTGAAGCTGGCTTGAGAGTTCTTGAACAGAAATCTCTCATAACTATTTCTATCTATGGACACTTGGAAATGCATGACCATATAGAAGAAATGGGCAAGAATATTGTTTGTCGTCTTAACCCCAATGAACCTAACAAGCATAGCCGGTTATGGATTAAAAAGGAAATTATTGATATATTGGCTAATGACTCGGTAAGTATCAAGTTATTGGTTGTTAAACTAAATAGTCAGTATACTTTTTTATAAGTTCCATTTAGTCATTGTACAAAAGCAAAATTTTGTTTTATTACATCATTAAACATTCTTCTTTTTTCTTTTGTTCTCTAAAGTCAATACCTACATAATTCATTATCTTTTTTTCCTTATGTATACTATACTTTAATATGATGAAAAATAAGGAAAAATGACAAATATTTACTAATTATTTAATAAAAAAAAAAAACATTTTAACCCTTTCACTTGGACACCTGTTATGAACTTGATCGAAAAGTTATCATAATGATGTAATTGCATACTTTTTAAAAGTTTGATTATCAAAATAAATAGCTTTTCTGGTACCATGACATTTTTTCAATAAAATGGATATTCTGAAAAAGTAGATTGACCTTCTAGTGCATTAACCTCGAGTTATAATACTTAGACACATTTTCTTTTTTAATGAAACAAATCTCATGGTCACTGCTATTTGAATTACAGGGTACCCAAGCAACAAAATGTATAACACTGGATGCATATGGATTCAATTTGGAAATTTTAATGAACGGTCTCGCAAACATGAAGGAACTTAGATTTCTTGAAGTGTATGCCCCACAGTTAAGAGAAGATGAAAGTGAAGCCAAAGTTAGAAACTGGAGCATTGATGAAATTGATCTATACCTTCCAAGTGCCTTAAGATTTCTGAGGTGGAGTGGTTATCCTTTTTCAAGTTTACCAAAGACATTTCAAGCAAAAAATCTTGTTGGACTTGATATGTATAACAGCAAAATGGTTCAACTTTGGAAAGATGGAGAAGAAAAGGTAGAATAATGGCTGATTAATTGGTAGTTTATCTTTCCCTCTTTTGTTAGTCATTACAGATTTACAGCAATTAACATTTATCTTTCCATTTTTTGTTGCTTATGACAGGCTTGTTTAAAGCTCAGATTCCTAAAGTTCACGTATTCAGAGTTAAGGACCATTGACCTTAGTGTGGCTCCGAATCTTGAGACACTAATTCTTGGAAATTGTTATAATTTGGTAGAAGTTCATTTTCAGGTTACAACAAATCTAAAGGAGTTACGTATCTATGCTTGTAATAAATTGGAAAAATTACACATGCCTACTGAAAGTCCAAAACTAAGATCTATCGACCTCAGTAATTCAAAGTTGACAACTCTTCACCTTGGGATTACTCCGAATCTTGAAACGCTAAAAGTCAACAACTTTACTGATATGGTCGAACTTAAGATTCCCGCGGAATGTCCAAAGCTCGTTAATCTCGAACTCTGTTATTCAATGTTGACGACCCTTGACCTCGGGATTACTCCGAATCTTGAAACGCTAGAAGTCAGCTACTGTTCTGATATGGTCGAACTTAAGATTCCCGCGGAATGTCCAAAGCTCGTTAATCTTGAACTCCATGGTGATTTAAAGTTGACGACCCTTCGCCTTGGGATTACTCCAAATCTTGAGACCCTAAGTCTTGTTGGATGTGGCAGTTTGGCAGAACTTCACATGCCCTTTGGGTGTCCAAAGCTCAAATTCCTCAACCTTAGTAATACAAAATTGAGTATCCTTGACCTTGGGCTGACCCCAAATCTCCAGACGTTAGATCTTAATGAATGTTATGAATCGGTAGAAATTAATGCTCCCGCCGGTTGTCTAAAAACGCTTCGATACTTAGACTTAACTGATTGTTGGAGGTTTGAATCATTTTTATTGGACAAACGGTTTCCCTTAGTTGATGTCACTGTGGAGTCCTTTGATGTATGGCCATTGCACTCTGAAAATAATTCTCCCAAGTCATGGCTTACATCTTTCAATATTCAACATCCAGCAGATGGGAATCTTGAGAAACTTATTTCTGTACGGAACCTTGAGATTTCTACAGTAACCATTTGTGATTTTCGGTGTTTAAGAAAGCTTACTTTGAAAGGTGGTATTCCAGAAGTTGCGGAGTTCGTTGTCCAGTTAGAAGGTCTAGAGGAGCTGATTTTGCTGTCTGCAAAGATAAAACATCTTCCAGAAAGTATTTGTATGTTGAAATATCTGAAAATTCTCGAACTTAAATTTTGCTGGCTACTAGAGAAGTTACCCGAGAATCTTGGTCAATTACAATGTTTAGAGAAGCTAATCCTAATAGAGTGTGTGTTTTTACAAGATATTCCAAACAGCATATGTGAGATGAAATGTCTCAAATATTTCCATCTACCTTATTGTATGCAAATTGCGGAATTGCCTGAGGAAATTGGACGGTTAAAATCTTGGTTTAAAAATGCGCGCATCATTGCGCAAATTGCACGCATCATTGCATTGCATTTGAAATTTCGCATTATGGGGCCTAATGCGAGGGCATCCTAAATTGCATTCGCATTAGACCGCAATTTATCGCATTTGTCTAATGCTAGCAATGGCCGCAATTGTCACAATCTAGAATTTAGGTCATTTTTGTAACAAAGAAACCATATAAAAGGGATCCAAGTATTAAATGTGATTTTAAAGATGGAACTTGTTAAAAGACATACAAATAAAACATAATAACGAAAATATAGTATCTTGCATTTTCAAATTATTTATTTTACAAATGAATTATTGGCCTAATTTCAATATCCTAGTAACTTATTTCATAAGTTTATTGCATTTACTTGGTACTTGAAAGAATATACTATGTATAAATAATTTCATATTTTTTTTAATACTAAACGCAATGCGTCTAAATTGCGCTCGCATTCGCATCGCGCATCACACATTGGCTTTTGGGACCTTTAACGCATCGGATCGCAAAACGCAATTTTAAACCAAGGTTAGAATGTTTAAAAGAGCTGAATATCGCTGGAACAGGCATAAGTCGGCTTCCAGAGAGTATTCTTAGGGTGAAAGGTCTGCGTATTATTGGGACTAGATGGCTTCTTGAGTCATGTGGTTTTACATCCGAGATAAAAACCTCTGATGACGTAACTTACTGCTACATATAAAGCCGTGAATAGCACAAACACCAAAAGCAGAAGGCCCAAACAAGGCACAGCATAAAGAACTTTTTTTAACCGGTACTTTCTCCCTTCTCTATTAATTGTCTTATGTTCCTCATTTTATATTAAAAAGGTTATGAGTCAGTAACCAAGAGGGTTAACCTTGTTTGCAGGTGGTGCACCAGTTGTCCATTTGTTTTGGCTTCTGCTCGTATTGATGTTACTTTTGCTAAGAAGAATAGAAAGATTCATTCTTTTTCATGGGTCTGACTGTTTGAGTGTCCGGGCGTGGAGGTAAATTTTTCTCAATCAATGGAAAAGACACATCTAACTTAGACCAGAAACTATCATACATTAGTTCGTCTTGGTTTTTGTTTTCTTTTTTCATTTGTACTGCATTTTGGTTTTATTTGTTTTTAGTTTACACAATTACATGACATGCTGAAGTTGAAGGCTAATCTCCGCCCTCAATGGTTTGGTTTCAGCTAGCCGTTTAAAATCAAAGTACAAGGAGACACGCCAATCATTATTGAATACTAGTTATATACTCTTGAATCAAGGTATAGTTCTTAACTTTGACTTCTTCATAAAGTCAAAATCTGTTCATTATTGCAATAATGAGACTTGATATGATATTAAAGATGTTCGTGTTATAAATCAATTCAAGAAAAGTTTTAATTTGCATAAATATCTTCTAAAATGGTTGAAATTATTAAAAAGTTGACTTTTGAGTCAAACTATTTTACAACATATATTATAAAGTGTTTACTCATACTGAGAGAAGCTATTAAACATGTTTCAGGAATATGAAGTTACTTCACTACCAATCATTTGTGACAGAATTTGAAGCCGGGAACAACGGAAGAAGATAACATATAAATTGACATTACTTCTCTTTTTACTGTTGCCTTATGCTTCTTACTTTTGAACAGAATTTAAGATTTTGATAATACCACCACATGGACTCAAAGTTGACTTTTACAAGTCAATGGTTGTGTAAAATCCTTTCAAACAAACACATCACTAATGATTGTCTTAATTATGTTATTCATTTTGACCCCTTACATTTGTCTAAACCATAATTAAATGGGTTAATTATTAAACAACAAGTTATCATGTAAAGGTTTATTTGAACAATCAGTTCAAATGGATTTAAAAGGGCCAGATTTAAATAAGACAGGTTCAAATGAATTGAAGAGATTGATGTAGTACTAAAACGAGATAACACAAATCAGACATGTTGATTCACAAGAATACCAGGAACGATCCTACCAATAATCGTTGATTCACACGAATGCCGATTAAAAGGAAATTCTTAGCAAAAGCTGCCAAAAATAGACTTTTGGTATTTCATTGAACTGATTAGCCACAAAGGAAATACACTTTTGTCACGCGATCTTGGGCCTCCAGAAACATGATGGCCCGTTCCTCAACACTTGGGCCCGCATCAGAGATCCACTAAAGGGTCAGTTTTGTATAAAAAAGGTCGTTCAAATGAATTTAAAAGGACTAATAAAGGGTCAGCTTATTATTTGGGTCCAGCTTCGCTTCTTTTAAGGGAGGTGAGTTGCACACTCAACTTTGTGATTGGGACACTCAACTGTACAAACAGTTAAAGCACACTCTGAACCTTGTACAAGTATTCAATGCACACAATGGAGTGTCCCAATCAAAAGTTTGAGTGTGCAAATCAATTCGTTCTTTTAATACAGTAGTTAAAGTATTTGTGAAAAGTGAACTAGTATTGTTGGGTGTCCCTCTTGCCTCCTGCTTGTGTCCATTATGTGAGACTGAAGTGGAGGATCTTGACCATTGCTTAATCAATTGCCATAAGGTGTTGCCGGTTTGGGGGAAGATTTGGAGTTGGTGGGGTCTCAACCCTCCGGTCACATTCCCTTCGTTTTCTATATCGGATATTGCTCTTGGTAGGATTAGTCTTAATGGATGTCATCGTACTAAAAAGGTTGTGCACGCGGTATTTCAATGTGCTATTTGGGCCATTTCTAAATGGAGTAAAAAGTGGTCAATGCTAATGCGGATTCGGTTAATTCGCATAAAAGAAGAGGACATCTTCCCGTAGATAATTCACATATCTAAATTGTGGATTAGTGCCCGCTATACATCAACGCCTCCGAATTGGAACAGTTGCATTGCACGCCCCTTTGATTTTTTATTCAATCTTAGGTTTTTGCAGCTGGACAGAACTCTGCAATTTTGCAGTGTATGGTTGTTTGGCAAAATGGGATATCTCTCTCGGTCTGCAAGTTTAAGGGTGTTTGGCACAGTGGGTCTGCTCTCTGTTTGCAATTATTTTTGTTGGTCTGCTCTTCCATATCGAGCTTTTCTAATGGGTCGTTTGGCCTAAATGCTCGTGGGTCCGGTTTAACTTGTGATATTGGGGGCTTGCATCTGATGGTGGAAATGGAGCTGCATTTGAGGCTGTCTGCACAATTGGGATAATATTCTGTCACTTCTTAACCATCTTGTTAAATGTGGATGCCATTGTTTGTACATTGTTTGTTTGGTTTAGTATAATTTTCCTTTCAAAAAAAAAAAAAAAAAAAAAAAAAAAATTGAAGATAAAAAATAGTTAGAGGATGATTTATGTAACATTTATAACTTCATCTGTTATATACTTCAAATACTGTTGAAATTGACTTTCCTCAATTCGTTGAATTCGGTTAAATACAGTTGAAATTGATCAGTTATATACTGTTATATACTTTAAACTTCAAACAGTAAACACATAACCGTTGACCTTTTGGATTACGCGTAACTTGATACAGTAACTCGATTGGAGCCTTCGTTTTTATGTTTTTCTGAACATATTAAGTGTTGGATTAGCTCATTCAACAAAGTTGGTAGGACCGTAGGAGTCAACGTACAACAAAACTAGAACAATCCCATCTTATAATTGAATGTTAGTGATAGTTGAATAATGTAAAATTGATTGAGTGATATATATGATCTTTTTGTGAGTTGTAGTATTTCGATTACTAGAACAATCCCATCTTATAATTGAATGTTAATGTGTATATAGTTTTTGATAACTTGGGAATTTTTTTATATCATCAGTTTATGAATAGGAATAGTGAAATAAGGATAAGGATGTATCTATGTGACATTAAGAACTACTTATGTTATTGATTTTGATCAATAGGATATATCTGCATCTTTAGTCACATGTAAATTTCTTATGTAAATTTCCTGCTCGAATTGGTTTAAGAGTTCTTGAGCTGAAATCTCTTATAACTTATAATAAATATGGGTTCTTGGATATGCACGACCATATAGAAGAAATGGGCAAGAATATTGTTCCTCGTGAGAACCCCAATAAACCTGAAAAGCATAGCCGGTTATGGATTAAGGAGGAAATTGAAGAGATATTGGCTAATGGCTTGGTAAGTATCAAGTTATTTAGGTTGTTAAACTAAAAAAATATACACTTTTCTAAAACTTCAATTTAGTCATTGTACAAAAACAAAATTTTATGTTATTATATACATAAAATAGCTTCCATGATAACAAGCCATTTAAAACCGGTAGTCAAATACACTTCTTCTACCTTTCTAACATGATAACAAGCCAATTAATTTATAAATGGGTGTTTATCCTTCAATTTAAACAAAATCCAAAAATCCTCAAATTTAACGAAAATTCAAAGCCTTTACCTTAGTTATCAATTAATTTATAAGTGGGCTCATTCCTTTTTTGTGTGTGTGTCTATCCTATTTGGACTAAGTTTGTAGATACGCAACATACTTTCTCAAAAGTACCGAAATATGTAACCTACTAAAAATAGTCCATATATAGCTAACAAACTTTCAAACTTGGCTAAAGATACGTAATGTTGACCGGATTTTAACCTGGTTGACCGGTTTTAGGTAAACATTTTAAAAAATATACATTATTGGTCCCTGTGGTTTGCGTCTGTTTTCACCAGTCATCCTTTAACATTAATTCAGTTATAAAAGTTACAATAATGGTCCTTGTCGTTTGGGTTGACTTTCACCTTTAGTCCCTTGACTTTATTTTCACTATTTCGTCCGTTTTACATGTTTTGGTCCGTTTTTACACGTTTTCTTCCGTTTTTCCACTTTTATAAAAAAATCAAATAACATTTTATAAAAAATATTTTTCTAAAATATTTTCGAAAAAAATATTTTTTTCGTAATTTTTTAGAAAAATATTTTTTTTCTAAAATTTTTTTAGAAAAAAAATAAAATTTTTTTAGAAAAATATTTTTTAGAAAAAATATTTTTTCGAATTTTAAAAAAAAAAATATTAGAAAAAATATTTTTTCGAATTTAAAAAAAAAAAATATTTAGAAAAAATATTTTTTTTTGAAAATTTTTTAGAAAAATATTTTTTTTCTAAAATTTTTTTAGAAAAAAAATAAATTTTGTTTAGAAAAATATTTGAATAAAAAAAATATTTTTTCGAAATTTAAAAAAAAAGTTCTAAAATATTTTCGAAAAAAAATATTTTTTCTAAAATATTTTCGAAAAAAAATATTTTTTAGAAAAAATATTTTTTTTCGAAAATTTTTTAGAAAAATATTTTTTTTTCTAAAATTTTTTAGAAAAAAAATAAAAATTTTTTAGAAAAATATTTGAATAAAAAAATTATTTTTTCGATTTTTTTTTAAAATATTTTTGAAAAAAATATATTTTAGAAAAAATATTTATTCGAAAAATAACTTATTCGATTTTTTTTTTATAAAATATTTTTTTGAATATTTTATTCGATTTTTTTTATAAAAGTGGAAAAATGAAAGAAAATGTGTAAAAACGGACCAAAACGTGTAAATACGGGCGAAAAAGTGAAAATAAAGTTGAGGGACTAAAGGTGAAAGTCAACCCAAACGACAAGGACCATTATTGTAACTTTTATAACTGAATTAATGTTAAAGGATGACTGGTGAAAACAGACGCAAACCACAGGGACCAATAATGTATATTTTTTAAAATGTTTACCTAAAACCGGTCAACCAGGTTAAAATCTGGTCAACATTACGTATCTTTAGCCAAGTTTGAAAGTTTGTTAGCGATATATGGACTATTTTTAGTAGGTTACGTATTTCAGTTTTTTTGAAAAAGTATGTTGCGTATCTACAATCTTAGTTCATCCTATTTCTATTACACCATTCTTATAAAATAACTACTTTTAATAATTTATACTCTGTAATATTTTTTCTTTCTTTATATTTTTATAATAACTAACTTATATCCTAAAGTCAAATTCAAATATAAATCCAAATCCTCCCACAAGCTTAAATGGACCCTTAGTTATTGTACAAAGAGTAAGAATAAAATAAGAAATAAAAGTATAATAAAAATGATGAAAAATAATCATAGCTGCACACCTTAGATGAATCTACTAAAAGATATGTATTTCTCATGAAATTTTGCTCGGCTAAAAACATTTCTCTTTTTATTTTTTATTTTATTTTTTTTAGTCGATCGTTCGTACAAAATGAAATTTTATTTTATTATATACAAAATAGCTTCAATGTTAGTCAAATACTCATCTTTTTTGTACTATTATTTTGTCACACTAGCAATCATCAAACGCATCTACCATCCCACCATGACCCAACCACCAAACCGGATCACCACCAAACCAACTACCCCCGAAAACCACGACCACCACCTTCAATTTCACCAAAACCCAAAAATCCCCAAATTTAACCAAATTCCTCTAATTTAATTGAAAAAACAAAAATACCCAAATTTTGTAATAATTAGAAACCCTAACCTAAACATTTTTCTTTTCAATTCGAGAAATTAACTTCACATTTTGTTTTGTAATGAAACAAATCTCATCATGGTCTCTGCTGCTATTTGAATTACCTACAGGGTACCCAAGCAACACAATGTATAAGACTCGATGCATATCCAGATGTATTTAATTATGAAATTTTAATGAACGGTCTCGCAAACATGAAGGAACTTAGATTTCTTCACGTAGATCCCCTATTTATAAGTGAAAAGGAAGTTAGCAAGTGGAAGTTTGATGAAGATAGTCTACACCTTCCAAATGCCTTACGATTTCTGAGATGGTTTGATTATCCTTTTTCAAGTTTACCGAAGACATTTCAACCAAATAATCTTGTTGGACTTGAAATGACTTGGAGCAAAATGGTTAAACTTTGGAAAGATGGAGAAGAAAAGGTACGTAGAATAATTAATTGCTAGTTTTATCTTTCCCTCTTTTGTTAGTCATTACACCAATTACTAACATTTATCTTTCCATTTTTTGTTGCTTCTCAGTATTTTTTAAAGCTCAGGTTCCTAAGGTTCACCCTTTCACCTTATTTGAGGACCCTTGACCTTAGTGTGGCTCCAAATCTTGAGACACTATTTCTTCACTATTGTCCTACTTTGCTAGAAGTTGATTTCCAGGTTACTCCAAATCTAAAGGAGTTATGTATCTCTCGTTGTCGTAGATTGGAAAAATTACACATGCCTGCTGAAAGTCCAAAGCTCGTAACTCTTGACCTTTATAATTTAAAGTTGAGGACCCTTCACCTCGGGGTTACTCCAAATCTTGAGACGCTAAGAGTCAGGGATTGTGTTCATTTGGTCGAACTTCAGATTCCTGTTGAATGTCCAAAGCTCGTTAATCTCGACCTCTATGGTTTAAAGTTGAGGACCCTTCACCTCGGGGTTACTCCAAATCTTGAGACGCTAAGTGTCACGAATTGTCTTGATTTTGTCGAACTTCAGATTCCTCCTGAATGTCCAAAGCTCGTAACTCTTGACCTTTATAATTTAAAGTTGAGGACCCTTCACCTCGGGGTTACTCCAAATCTTGAGACGCTAAGACTGCGTCATATGGTCGAACTTCGTATTCCTACTGAATGTCCAAAGCTCGTTAATCTCGACCTCAGTTATTGTATTCAAGTTGCGGAATTGCCTGAGGAAATTGGACAGTTAGAATGTTTAAAAGAGTTGGATATCACTGGAACAGGCATTAGTCATCTTCTAGAGAGTATTTTTAGGATCAAAGGTCTGCGTATTGTTGGGTCTAGACGGCTTCTTGAGTCATGTGGTTTTACATCCGAGATAAAAACCTCTGATGATGAAACCTCTGATGACGAAACCTCTGATGATGAAACATCTTCCAGAAATTATTTTTATGTTGAAATATCTGAAAATTCTCGAACTTAATCTTGATGGCTACTAGAGAAGTTACCTGATGATCTTGGTCAATTGCAATATTTAGAGAAGCTAACAGTGTCTTTTTACGAGATATTCCAAACAGCATATCTGAGATGAAATGTCTCAAATATTTCCATCTCCTGTATTGTATTCAAGTTGCAGAATTGCCTGAGGAAATTGAGGCGGTTAGAATGTTTAAAAGAGGTGGATATCACTAAAATAGGCATAAGTCGGCTTCCAGAGAGTATTTTTATGGTGAAAGGTCTGTGTATTGATGGTTCTAGACGGCTTCTTGGGTCATGTGGTTTTACATCCGAGATAATTACCTCTGATTACAAAACAATCTGCTACATATAAAGCCGTGAATAGCACAGGCACCAAAAGCAGAAGTCCCGTGTACTGTGGTCGAGTGATGATTTTGAACCGCTCCAAAGGCCCAAAGAAGTCACTGCGTTAAGAACTTTTTTAACGGGTACTTTCTCCCTTCTCTATAAATTGTCTTATGTTTAATGAAGATTGCAATTATTTCTGTGTCGGATGTAAATGATGTTCCTCACTTTATTTTTAAAAGGTTATCAATATATGGTTCAGTAAGCAAGAGGATTCACCTTGTCTGCAGGTTGTGCACCAGTTGTTATAGCTTCTGGTCGTAATAGAAAGATTCATTCTATTTCATGGGTCTGATATATCAAGCTGGAGGTAATTTTCTCTAAGTCAATGAAAAAACTATCAAAGAAACATTTTTTTGTTATGAATATATTTATTATATTGATTGTACACATTAATCATTATATTCATGACCTTTATGATTAGTCTTGTAACACCCAATATGTTAAACTTCATTAACTGGTTTATGCTTTATTATTTGATAATGTTATAAGATAATGTGAAAGACATAAAAGAGCAAATCGGAAAAATGTGAACTATGCATATTATTCGACTTTTATTTAATGAAAAATGTGCAATTGAAGCACATGTGGTCATAAAATAAAGTTTATGAGCCAAGATTATTTTATTGAGTGGCATGACCGGTTAGACCATCTCGGGTCAATGATGATGCGATATGTATAGAAGTACCAAAAGTTTCTTCATGGATAAATTTGATTGTTCTCAATGGAATGAAAGGTAATTGTTCATATATCACCACCATATAAGTAAGGACTTTGTCCTATAAGTTATAAAATTTTGGAAAAAATATAAAGGGGGTGTATATAGGCCTATACATCCGCCATGTGGATCATTTTGAGTTTTAAAATCGATGCATCGTCAAAATGATCATCAAAGACGAAACTTAAGGTTAGCGTGATTAATGGCTCGACTTATAAAATGCGGGCATGGTTTTCCAGATTGTAGCTTTGGAATTGGTGGTAAATACTTTCATATGTTGGGCGATTATTGGAATAAGTGTTGAACATAAAAGTAGTCCATGTTCATACGCGAATTGCTTTTGTTGAAACGTTTATAAAACGTCTTCAGTTGATTTCAAAGCCAATAATATTATGAGAACAAAAGTCTTAGTTTATGGGGCATGTTATAAAATATGAATTCGCATCTTGCCAGCAATATATAATGAATCCTCTCCATTAGAATGGTTTTGGTCACGAACCATATGTTGCTCATATAAGAATTTTTTAAATGTGCGATACATATTTCTTGTAAATCCACCACAATGCACAATGATGGGGTGTTGAAATATATAATTCATTCAGGGGGAGAGAATGAGCAGCGAGGGATATGAAATGAATTATGATATAAATGTTGATTCTCACATTAATAAATATGAACTTAAAGTTCAAGGGACAAATAACATTCCAGATCTAGTAAATGCCAAACATGTTTAGTCACCTAAAGAAAGTGACTAAATAATATTACGCTGCTATTGCTCCAATTATAATGTATGTCCCAACATGAAAATAAATGATTGGTAGTGAGTCTATGGCATGGCTGCAGCATGATAGACTAATCGATTCCAAGCAAAGTCCTCGAATGAATAAATGAAATGGAGCAAGAAAATGAAGATGGTCAAATCGAGGTAATAAGACCCCATACTAGTCAAGAAACACTAGACATGAAGGTTATTGAAAAACCCCGGGTACATGAAAAAACTATGAGATCTCAGTAAATGATATATAATGTCTAGTAAAGTGTGGAATCGAAAAGAAATGAATCGACGTCGATAGTACTATTATATATGATAATGATTATGATTATGAAGTAAATAATATAGTGCTAAAATAAAAGGTGAGGATATTAAATATCTGTAATAGGTGCAGATGTATAAAAGAATGGCCAACTGAAGTAAAGACTCAAAGATCTAATGAAAGATTAAAGTCTGTTGTGAAATGGTTACCGGGACTTGAAGTCCGTATATATGAATGTGTAAGATTATTGGATATGCATTGATCTTTATGAGAAAGTGAAATTAAAGTACCGAAATGTTCATATATAAGGCACAACTAATGACACGCAATACTTTCGTAAAGACATGTAAATGATCATAAGGAGATATGTTCTCATGTGGTGGATCCAATAATGTATATAATATTTATAAGTCTGGCAATATAATAAGTAATTGATATGCGTCTAAAATTTAATGAATAGAGCTCATGTGATTTTGAGATTTCATTGTAGCATATAAAACGCATGGAGCATGCTAGTGATTTTTATGTTGGAGCATATAAGAAAAGTTCTCAAGAATAATATTTGATTGGATTGAACTAATCATGTTTTCGGCATATGTATAATAATCACATAAACGTATAGTATTGTGCCATGTTCGCACATGAAACTTTATTATGAGTTCTTGATTTGCATATAGTTTAAGTTTCATATAGTTTGTAAAGGTGATTAAATGCATGGAAATTGAATTTGAAACAAAAGACAAAGTTTGTCTTTATTGCGAATTGAACTTCTTAAGGATGAAAATTTTGTGCATCATGAAAACTATAGAAAGATGCTAACTATCTTTATATGGATAAACGACACTTATGTTTATGAGGTCACATGCTGTTGAAAAGACTCCATTTGATTTATAAAGATGATGATCACAATATCGATTTAAATGCGCCATACTAGATTGTGTATATGTGAAGTACAAGGATGAACTTGAATGAGATGTATGATGTATCTTAATCCTTAAATTGGATATGTGAACAAAATGTAGAGAATATTTATTCAAGTGATTCTATCAAAACCTTTTAAGGTGCATTTCACTGATTCAATGAGCATAAGTGATGTGATCATCAGGGGGAGAGAAGATACGCATTGCACTCTTTTTCCCTTGACCATGGTTTTGTCCCCATAGGGTTTCTCGGAAAGGTTTTTAATGAGGCAACAACCCCGAGCGTATAAAGGAGTTATGTACCCTTTTTCCTTCACTAGAATTTTGTCCCACTGGGTTTTATCTAGTAAGGTTCTAACGAGACATAATCCTCAAATGGAGTAAAACAAATATTTTGGTATCTTCAAGGTACAAAGGATATGGGTTTATATTTCACTAACCCATCAAAAACAAATTTAGTTGGATCTGCAGATGCAGGATATAGGTCTGACCCTCATATTGGTCGGTCTCAAACTGGTTATGTATTTAAACTGGCTGTACTGCAATTTCATGGCGTTCCGCAGCCACTTCATCTAATCATGCAGAAATTTTGGCGATCCATGAAGCAAGCCGAGAATGTGTTTGGTTAAGAAATGTTATACTACATATTGGTGAATCTTGTGGTATTTATGTTGGAAATGAGGGACCAACAATTTTACACGAGGACAACGCAACATGCATTTCTCAATTGAAGGAAGGGTTTATTAAAAGTAACAGAACCAAGCACATTTCACCAAAGTTCTTTTTTTACTCACGACTTACAAAAGAATGGCGATATTATTGTTCAAAAGATTCGTTCAAGCGACAATCTAGCAGATTTATTTACCAAGGCACTCCCTACCTCAACATTTAAGAAATTGGTATATGACATCGAAATGCATCATTTCAGTGAGCTCAAGTGAAGTGATTATGAGGGGGAATAATATGCACTGCACTCTTTTTCCCTTAGCTATGGTTTTTCTCCCACTGGGTTTTTCCCTAGCAAGGTTTTTAATGAAGCGGTATCCAAAGCGTATTTTGAATGATGTACAATCAAGGGGGAATGTTATGAATATATTTATTATATTGATTGTACACATTAATCATTATATTCATGACCTTTATGATTAGTCTTGTAACACCCAATATGTACTTAATACCATTCATGTTAAGGTCCCTATAAATAGAGGCACCTAATGTAAAGTGATTACACACCAATAACAAGCTCTATCTTTCCCTCTCATACTCTTTTATGTTCCTTTGATTATTGTTCTTATTGTGCTATTAAACCGTTGTTTCACAACATTTTTTTCTTTCTTTTGAACTGCAATTTAGTTTTTATATGACATACTGAACTTGCCGTTTATAATCAATGTACTAGTTATATACTCTTAAATCAAGGAATAGTTCTTACTTTGACTTCTTCATAAAGTCAAAATCTGTTCGTTATTACTATAATGAGACTTGACATGATATTAAAGATGCTCGTGTTATAAATAAATTTAAGAAAAGTTTTGATTTGCACTAATATCTTCTACAATGGGTTGAAATTTTTAGAAAGTTGACTTTTGAGTCAAACTATTGAAGAACATATATTATACTGTAAAGTGTATACTGGTACTGAGAAAAGCTACTAAACATGTTTCAGGAATATGAAGTTACTTCACTGCCAATCCATTTTCTGACAGAATTTGAAGACGGGAACAACGGAAGAAGCTAACATATAAATCGACTCTACTTCTTGTTCCATGTAGCGCTAGGGGACAAAATGGTATGCATGTCTCTTTCTTACTTTTGGACAAAATGTTAAATTTTTATAACAGTTTAGTGAGATAATATCACCACACCACATGGACTCAAAGTTGACTTTTACAGCTCAAAGATTGTGTAAATATAAACATTAGAAAAATGAATGAAACAATAGTATTGCTACTACATGAAATTTAAATGAAAATGGATTTTGGTTGAATTCGTTAATGGACTCGGATCATACTTTGACCCGTGAGAAATGTGAAGTTTTCATTCTCACACTTTAGCCACAAACGTTCAATACCTTTGTAGTTTACCCACAGATTTAAAGATTGTATGTTGGTTAGTCGCTCAATTGTAAGGAAATTTAGGTAGACAGCCTTTGAACTTGATTTAATCGGGGACATGACAACCCAATTTTTTAAAAAAATTCTATAGTTATTGAAAATGGAGAGAACTGGAGTATGGGTCAACGACAACTGGATGGAAGAGGTCCATCAAAGGGTCAATTTTTATCAACGGGGTCGTTCAAATGAATGTAAAAGGTCTAATAAAGGGTCAGCTTATTATCAGGGGTTCAATTTTGCTTCTTTTTAAGTTAAAGTGTTTGTGTAAAGTGAACTAGTATCCAATTGGGCTGCCTTCATAAGGGGTTTGATACAGATATTGACAATGATCATTTTATAACCATGTTTTTTTCTTAATGATTATAGTGGAGTTCGACTGGTTTTTATGGAAGTTACTGAACGTTTTTCAGTACTAACAAAATACCGGAACATGATTTGAAGCTTGTAACACTCAAGCTTTGAGCTGATAAGTTAGTGCATGATGTTCAGCTTACAGAGTTGACTTCTTCTAAAAGCCAAACTGCTATCTTGATGAAAATTGAAAATAGTAGAATATTGATACAAATTTGGATAAAATCATGTTAAAAAAACATTCAGTTAAATTGTTCAAGTGATAAAGTTATTATAACCATGTTTAAATTTGTATAGATAGCTGACCAGAGCATGATAGCTTTGATGTATAGTTTTCGACAAAATCTGGTTGTAACGGGAAATAGTGTGTGTGTTTTGCGTGTGTGAGAATGTGTTTTTACCTTTTCTGAAGGTAGCGGGGGTGTGGGGTAAATAATTGGATGAAGGTTGAGGATTACATGAGAAGTTGAAAAACATTATGAGGGGAAGTGGTTTTGGAGGGATGATTTTTAAAATTTTTGAATTTGAAATAGGGTGGGCATGGAATTAGGTTTGGGTGGCTTCATCTTAATTTTCGGTTCGGTTTTACTTTCAGATTTAAGGTGTGTTTATTGCCCTTTTACAAGGGAGTATTGATATGTTCTAAATTAGAGCATAAGGTGCCGTAACACGCACCCTGCGCCATGCTGAGGTGGCAGGCGTTATGGTGGCGCCATGACATTCCCCAGCTCAAAGCCAGGCTCGACACCACAAACATTCATTCTATCACTCCATTGAACCGAAGGATCATGCTCTCTTTACTCGATGTGGTTCAATCATTTTTCACATCTCTGAAGAATATGCTCAAATGTTAGGTGCGTAATTGCATCCACTTTGGGACTCCAATCTCTGCTTCACTGCTATATCATCTTGTTGGTCAAGATCAAGTGTGTTACCAAAATAGGCTGGCGATATCAATACAAATATAACAAAAGTGTAATGACTTGCTACTATCTAATAAAAATCCCAAATACAAGTGATTTACATATCGGTAATAAGCTTTAATTTACATAAAGAGCTTGTAAATTAGTACGATACCATAAAAACAATCAAAGTGTTTGACTTTATAGTCAACTTATTGACGTACATGTGATTCAGTGTGCTTTTTTTCTTCTTCATGATAAAACTGATTCATTCTTTCGTGTTAACCACATCTTAACTAAAAACCCATTAACTGGTAAATGTTACGGAGTATAAGAATTGAAAATGTTACAAGGATCAAAAGAGGACCCGGGAGAACATTAAGTTCATTTGGTCGAGTTTTGGTTTTCACACTTTGGCCACAAGATTTCAAACATAAAGTTTTATTATTTGCACTTTGTGGCTGCCAACTACTAAAAAATAGCTTCAAAGTTACTCAAACTCTTAGAAGTTGCATAGCCACTTGGAAGTTGCATATACTTCTTTGAGCAACTATTCGTTCCAGAATCTACTTGGCGTTAGCATTAAATGTTAACTTCACTCCGAACAATTGTCATTTAGTAGATTCATAAAAACAGTGTCACTAAAAGTTAAAAGAATTATGACTATATCAACAAAAGCTAGAAAAAAAAATGTCACTAGAACTTGTATGTGTTACTCCAACTCTTAAAAAGTGTTGGTAAATGTATATATAGAGCAAAGGATACAATCACAAAATCATTGACACCACGAAATCACCTTCTTTCATAAAACAAGTCAAACCATCCTATAATTTAGGACCAACAAATACACCACTTTTAATTACTTATACAAAACTACACACAACCAAACGTTATGAGATACACCAATTTTGTGGCTTGGTCTATAGCGTATGATTTTGGCGTGATTGGGCCGGGGGTGTCATGGCGCACCGGTGGATGCGCTATGGTACCCCGCACTAGTATAATGACAAAAACAAATCCAAAGATATATAATTTCATCTTTTGGAACACTTAATTTTCACAACACGTCTCACTAGTCACTAGATCTAATAATTTTAACCTTTTAGGCAAACTTTTTAAAAAGTATCACTAAAATATTAAATTTAATGATATTTTTTTGTGTGAACAAACCTTAAAAGTTACTTGTAATTTTCTTGTAGTGTAAACTCTATATTATGTTGGTGTATGGATATCAAAAGCAGGTGCATTGGTGATTTCATGTTATTTCTATAAGTATGATTTTGTATACTTAAGCAGGTGCATAGGTGATTTCATCTTATTTCTAGAAGTATGATTTATATGTATAGTTAAGCAGGTGCAGAGGAGAGAGTTTATTAGTTCCTGCATGATAGCAAATTGTTTGCAACTTCAATGAAATTATCTATGTTATGTTTACTATTTGTACATCACACGCTTACATTTACCCGACTCCAAAGATAGATATAATAGTAAGACCAAATCAAACAAAAAAGTTAATAAAATTTAGGTCAATTTAGGTTATCCAACTTAATTTTGTGTGCAATGTAAGGCTTTCTAAGATTTTCTTGACTTTTCGATATGTTAGCGGTCATTTTTTAGTTAGATCTTCTTCACTGTTACTAGAACAAATCAAAATTAATCCAAATAATTGAAGCAGAATTATTGGTGAGGGGAAATGAGATTGAAATTATAGAAATGGTCCCATATCAAAACAAACAACTTTATTAAAGCAAAATTATTGATGTAGGGAAACGAAATAAATAGATGTACAACTTGAAGTTAAAAAAAGTCCTCGAGCCTGAATGCAGATTATATGGTTTGTTTGTGCAGTATATGTAGTGAAGATTCATGTGAATAACACAGTTAATATTAGCATGATTAAGGATTCTGAGAGGCTAGTATAAAATGTTATTCATAAAATTTAGGTAATGATATCATTTAAGAAACAAAGAAATGACCACGCTAGTTTGATCATGTCTTGGTAAATTAATCATCTTTTTCTAGTCTTACATTTCTGCTATAACAAATAATCTTTAAAGAAATCATATGGACCTTGATCAAATAGAGTAATTTACCAAGACAGGTTTTCTTTTTAGCCTAATGATAAATCATTTTTGAGATATTTTATTTTGAAAACTGAGTTTCAATTTTGAGGAAAAAAAAAATGAATGATTATGATTATTTATCTTTATAGTTTTCTGATCTTTGTTTATCTCAACTTGAATACAAGAAGGATCATAAATGCAACTTTTGTTTTAAGTATGAAACACTATTTCATTTGACCAATTAAGTGGTTTTTATATCACCACGTTATTCAAAATTTTATTTCCACAAAAACACATTTGCCTTCACATTACTATTGTCTTGTTGATCATTGCTCTAGAAAGGTTGTTCATCTCATCCAGCTGCTTCATACAAGCCTTCAATAGTAACTTCAATGGCATCTACTTCAACTTCATCCATTCATAAGACCTTTAAGTATGATGTCTTTCTAAGTTTTAGAGGTGAAGACACTCGTAACTCCTTTGTTGGCCATCTTTATGAAGCTCTTCAGAAAAATGGGATCGAAACTTATAAAGATGATGAGAAAATCAAGAAAGGGGAAACGATCAACACCCAGCTCATCAACTCCATTAAAGACTCGAGATTCTTCATCATTGTGTTCTCCAAGAACTACGCATCATCATCTTGGTGCTTAGATGAGCTTGTCAAGATTATGGAGTGTCTGAAGACTACCGAGCAAGCTGCTTACCCAGTCTTTTATGATGTGGAGGCCACTGAAGTCCGTAAACAAAGTGGGGCAGTTGAAGAAGCTTTTAAAGAACATTTAAATAAAGCGGTTGTTGGGAAATGGAGACAGGCTTTAAAAGAAGCAGCCGATCTAGCTGGCTGGGAGTTGAAGAAGACTGCTAATGGGTAATTGCTGATCTATATCTCTCGTATGTTATTTGAGTCTTATTAAATGGATCTAATGTTTTTTATTCTGAGTTTTTAACTCAAACATGAAATGTAGTTATATTCCTATATCTGAAATCGGAAATCTGAAATCTGAAATCAATCATTTATGTAAGCAAGCTAATGAATTTTTTTAAATGTTTCAGGGATGAGTCTAAACTGATCCAAATAGTTGTTACCAATATTTTCAAAAACATAAGTTCTCTTAATTCAAGTGTTGATGGAAACTTAGTAGGCATGGAGATGCGAATAAACAAGGTTCTTTCTTCTTTAGAAATTGGTACCGAAGATGTTCGCATGATTGGAATCAAGGGGATCGGAGGTGGTGGGAAAACAACTTTGGCCACAGCTATTTTTAACCAAATATCCCATCAGTTCGAAGGAAGCAGTTTTGTTGAAAATGTAAGGGAGGTTTCAAAAAACTGGTTATCCGGTTTAAAGGAGCTGCAGAAACAGATCCTCACAGATGTTTTCAGCGATCAACACATCACCGTTAGTAGTGTTTCCGGTGGTATAAATAAGATGGTGTAGATGATGCATCGTAAAAAGGCTCTTGTTCTTCTAGATGATGTGAATGATACAAAGCAGCTAGAGGCGTTAGCTGGTGCATCTAATTGGTTTAAGCCGGGAAGTAGAATTATCATTACCACACGAGATGAGCAAGTGCTATTAGCCCACAGGTTGAACTTTAATCATAACTTCATTCATGAAGTCAATCTGTTATCACCCAAGGAATCAATTTTCCTCTTCAGTAGGCAAGCATTTGGAAGAGACATTCCGGATGAAGGATACGAACATCTATCAAGAAAAGTTGTACAATATGGAGCTGGTCTTCCCTTAACGATCAAAGTTTTGGGTTCGTTTCTTTGTTTTCAAGAGAAGCCTGAATGGAATGATGCTTTGGAAAGACTAAAAACAATTCCGTTGAATGAAACTATGATGATTTTGGAATGGGTTAATTATGGCAAAACGTACTATACTTGCCCAAAATATTAGTTTTGAGTAGTGAACAAAAAAAAATCTTATCTAAGCACTAATGTTGACACTTTTGTCTTTCTTTAAGTATTATGACAGTTTTACCCTTCCAAATTACATAAATGGTCCCTGTTTGCGAAAATTGCATCCAACGTCCTTAGCCTAAATTACATAAATGGTCCCTGTTGGTTTGCGAAAATTGCGTCCCCCATCCTTATTCTCTTTTCCGAAATTCTTATTTTTCTGATTTTTTTTAAATTCTTTTTTTTTTAATTTTATTTAAATAATTTCGAAAAAAAATTCGTGAAATTTTCGGAAAAAAAAATATTTTCTAAAAATAAACAAATATTTTCGAAAAAAAAAATATTTTCTATAAACAAAAAAATTGGAAAAAAAATTATTTTTGAAAAATGAAATATTTTCGAAAAAAAAATTTTGAAAAAAAAATATTTTCGAAAAATTTGAAAAAAAAAATATTTTCGAAAAATTTGAAAAAAAAATATTTTCGAAAAAAAAATTTGAAAAAAAAAATATTTTCGAAAAAAAAATTTGAAAAAAAATATTTTCAAAAAAATAATATTTTCTAAAAATAAAAAATATTTTCGAAAAAAAAAATATTTTCTAAAAACATAGAATTGAAATAAAAATATTTTTGAAAAAAAATATTTTCTAAAAATAAAAAAATATTTACGAAAAAAAAATTTCAAAAAAAAAATTGGAAAAAAAATAGGGACTTTAGATACAAATTACAAAAACTTAACGGTAAAATAGTCTTTACAAAAAAATTCTTTGTCTTTACTACTCAAATAAAGACAAATATGTCAACATTGTTGCTCAGATAAGTATTTTTTTTTGTTCGCTGCGCAAAAATGATTTTTTTGACAAGTATAATACGTTTTGAAAGAATTAACCCTTTTGGAATTAAGCTATAACAGTCTAGAGGATGATTATAATGACATATTCTTAGATGTTGCATGCTTACTCAATGGTTGGAACAAAAAAGACGCGATTATAGCTCTTGAAAGCTGTGGATTTCGTGCTCGAATTGGTTTAAGGGTTCCTGAGCAGAAATCTCTTATAACTATTTCTGAAGGTGGGTACCTGGGTATGCATGACCATATAGAAGAAATGGCCAAGAATATTGTTCGTCGTGTAAACCCCAATAAACCTGAAACGCATAGCCGGTTGTGGATTAAGGAGGAAATTGTAGATATATTGGCTAACAACAAGGTAAGTATCAATTATTTTTTATTTTTTTATTTTATTTTTTTATTTATTTTTTATTTTTTTTGGTAAACTGTGAATATATATTTTCTCAATAATAAAAGGTAAGTATCAAGTTATTTGGATTTTGGTAAACTAAAAAGTCATTATACTTTTCTAAAAGTTCAATTTAGCCATTGTACAAAAACAAAATTTTGTTTTATCGAAAAGTGTACTGATATGGTCGAACTTCGTATGTCCGCTGAATGTCGAAACCTCGAAGATCTCTACCTCAGTAATTTAAAATTGAGGACCCTCTACCTCGGGATTACTCCAAATCTTAAGACGCTAAACCTCAAAAAGTGTACTGATTTGGTCGAACTTCGTATGCCCGCTGAATGTCCAAACCTCGAAGATCTCTACCTCCGTAATTTAAAATTGAGGACCCTCCACCTCGGGATTACTCCAAATCTTGAGACCCTAAACCTCAAAAACTGTACTGATATGGTAGAACTTTGTATGCCCGCTGAATGTCCGAAGCTCGTAATTCTCCACCTCAATGACAATGCAAAGTTGAGGACTCTTGACCTTGGGCTGATTCCAAATCTTGTAAGATTGGATCTTAAAAATTTGTATGATTTGGAAGAAATTAATGCTTCTGCAGAATGTCTGAAAAAGCTTCTCCACTTAAACATCAGTCATTGTGGGAGGTTTAAATCCTTTAAGTTTGACAAAAAACTTGATTCACCTGAGGTTGTTACTTTATCTGAGTTACATCTGATTGCATATGATACAGGGATATGTGATCCCAGCAATACTTGGCCAGAGTTTCAGTTTTCCTGTTATTATATAGAAGACCGAACTTCATCTTTTGAAAATCTTGAGAGGCTTATTTCTCTAGGTTTCGGTGCTCGCATAAACGTCGATTCTTTTTCTGATATCATATCTGGTTTACAATGTTTAAGAAAGCTTACACTTGAAGGTGGTATTCCAGAAGCACCCAAGAACCGGCCTTGACTGGTTAGATTGTCTAGCGGAGCTAAGTTTGCGGTCAACAAATATTAAAACTCTTCCAGATAGTATTTGTATGTTGAAACAACTGAGATCTCTTGAAATCAGGTGTTGTTGTCTTCTTGAGAAGTTACCTGAGGATATTGGCAGATTACAATGTTTGGAGAAGCTCATTGTAAATGACTGTAGTATATTTTTACGAGATATTCCAAACAGCATCTGTGAGATGCATCGTATGGAATATTTAGATCTCGCTGATTGTATTCGAATTGAGGAATTGCCTGAAGAAATTGGATGTTTAGAATGTTTGAAAGAGTTGGATATAACAGGTACAGGCATAAATCGTCTTCTGCAGAGCATTTTTCAGTTAAAAGGTCTAAATATTAGAGGGTCCACACAGATTCTTGAGTACATTATGTGTTATAACACCCAGATACAAAACAACATTGAAGATGGTGACGGTCATGATGATAATGATGAAGATTTCAAGGATGTTGATGAGGATTTTGATGAGGATCTTGATGGTGATGGTGATGGTGATGGTGATGGTGATGGTGATGCTGATGGTGATGGTGATGCTGATGCTGAATGTGATTATGAATATCCAAGGATGCTTATAATGATGATGTTGAGTTCACGCACCTAAAGGATGAGTTCAGGCACGGCAAAGGCCAAAAGAACTATTTTACCAGGTACTTTCTCACTTTTCTAATACTTTGCTGCTGTAAAGCTTTCAAATTGATATGACACTAATTAAGATATTTTTCTGCACACGATGCATCTTTTACTGTTGATCCTAACAACGAAACCAATTCCAAAAATTAGGTGGATCAGATGACCAGGAAGATCAGCACAAAAGGTGATTTATCCAACTACATATTAATCAGTTATCTGCAACGACAGAACTCAATTATCACTAACCTAAACAATACTTAATTCTTTTCTTGTGGTTAGGCACTGTACCTTAGCACATCACTGAACGGAAGGATGATGTTCTCTTCACAAGCCATATATAATGAAGTTCATGTCCAATCCCCAGGCTCTATGATTTGATTCTGGCTCAATCATTTTTCCATCTCTGAAACCTTACCTGTCAAGCACGAGTGTGGTCTCTACAGCAAGGTCTCTGGAAGCCTTCTGAACAGATTAAGTGTTGGATTAGCTCATTCAACAATGTTGGTAGGAGTCAAGGTACAACAAAACTAGCACGTAGTCGACAACTATAATCTGTAAAGTTAATCACGCTTTACCTTTTAGTGCGCGTAATGTGTAGTGACAGTTGAATAATGTAAAATTGATTGAGCGATATATATGATCTTTTTGTGAGTTGTAGTATTTCGATTACTCGAACAATCCCGTCTTATAATTGAATGTTAATGTGTATTTAGTTTTTGATAACCTGGGAATTTTTTTGTATCATCAGTTTATGAATAGGAATAGTGAAATAAAGATAAGGATGTATCTATGTGACATTAAGAACTACTTATGTTATTGATTTTGATCAATAGGATATATCTGCATCTTTAGTCACATGTAAATTTCTTATGCAATGTGGTAGTGTAGATGCATAGTTATTCTCTAAGGGGTGTTTGGGATTGCTTATTAAAAGCTCCATTTCAAATAATATGCAGATAAGTTATTTTACTTGGTTGTAATTATAGTTTTTAAACCCTAGTTTTACCTAGACACCTTCTTGTTTTAGCTAAGAAAGTTTATGGTAAATGTGAACAGAACTGAAATGATAGGTAAGAATTCATCTATTAATTTCATTATTCGATCTTATATATTGCATTAGATTTGACTTCTCGGACTAGAGATGGCAATAAGGTTGGGTAAGTAACACGTTAAAGCCAGTTCAGTTCAAAATGGGTAGTTCCGTGCAGATAAAAATAGTTTGGTTAGATAAGATTACAATAACTCCTTGTATTGCATTAACTTAATTTATGTGAATAGGAGGACGTTTAAAGGTGGCATTTTGGTGGGTAAGTAATAGGTCAAAGCAGGCTCTGGTCAGAATGGGTAGTTTTGTGCTCTCAAACGGGTCTGGTTAAATATGTATACAAAAACTATCTTGTTACAATAACTTATAGGGATAATTACCAAAACGGATCAGTCGCCAAAAGCATTTTCCTTGAATAGATGTTTTTAAATCACTTTCCTCCAACGGATCAGGGCAACTTGGCGACTGAGCAACCTCATATATTCTCGACACGTGTCCATTATTTATTAATATAGTACGGTTTCTAGAATGTATAGAGAATGTATGTGTAAGGTATGTGTAAAGTATGTGTAAGTGTTTAAGGTATTTTTGCAGAGGGCAACTTGTACTAATCAGGCGACATGTATTGGGCAACTTAATTTAATTTGTCGTTTTGCGTATTTTTTTTAATTAAATATTTATGTATTTCAATTGTATCCAAAAAAAATATGTATTTTAATAAATAATAACACTTATATTTGTTTTTAAAATATTTACACACACTTCCTTCCAACACACACTTCATCATCTCCAACAAATTTTCCTCCATCAATTAAACACAATCGAAGCCCATGAACAATATTGTCGAAACAAAGTGGTATAACAGGGTATGTACATTTGTTTCATAGTTTGTATAAATATGATTATGTGTGTTTCAAAAATTTTAAAGTTTATTGTTTTGAGAGTAAATGCACCAACAGTATTTGTTGTGCTAGCCAACCGGCGGTGCTGTAGCAAAGTCTACACATTTACCGAAGTCATCTACATATAGGCACTCCTCCTAACACAATCTCACACACACAACAACACATTCGGTTTTCCATTTAATTTACAAGCAAATATTTTGGAAACACCAATGGCGTGTCTTGAACGTTTTGATGTACTTGCTAAAGGTTGCGGTTCCACCTTGTTGAAACGTTAGTTAGATATCTATTTAGCGAGGTCTGTAGCTAAAGACAAGGATCCACATAGTGACATTAGTAAGGTCTGCTCGAAGTTAGCTGATTGCATCATAGGAACTGATGGTTTTATTAAGGAACTTTCTGTTATTGAGTGTAGGGTAGAGGCGATGGAGACTGCAAAGTATCTTAGGCAGCGTATGCATAAGGTGCATAAGGATACCCTTAGGTTGACCGATTTGTTGTGCGTATTTGGGGTCTTTTGGGTTGGGCTTATGCGTTAAGATTTTCGATGTCTTTATGGGTTGGTTTAGTTTTCTTTTATGTATGGGTAGTTTTGGTGTATCATGGGTTGTCATAGGATTTTGTGTATGATGTTCCTTTTTTCATTAATGAATGGAATGTTTATTTATTATATATTTTATGATTTCTATTTAATTTGCTACTGCTTATTGTAGTTATTAATTATCCAAATTGGTTACTGTACTTATTTATAAGGTTTTGTTAAGTTTACTTTCTAACTTTGGTGTAGTTGTGTAACTGATATAGGAGGTATGGTTTTATGCTTTCTATCTCATTTGTGGACATGTCCAAATTGAATTGTATTTTATCTTGAAGTGGTTATTTGATTCAGTTTGTTTCTGTACTCTTACTGTCTAAGTTTTTGGTGTTTAAGCGTTATTCAAAGAGGTTGGAAATTGCCATGCCTTTGGTTTACAAAATGGTTTGTTTTTGATAACTTGTACCCGAAAAATTCATGATTATACTTGACCTAGTTCCAATCACAAGGAAGGAATCCTATACCTGATAAGTTTACTTTCTAACTTTGGTCCCCTGTTTTTTCCCCTGTTTTTTCCTCTGTTTTGTAATGTCGACACCAAGTTAGAGTTGTCTGCAAACTTCAGCTTGCCGATGTAGTCCTCAACTGATTATTTGTGTTTTATTTCCATGCAAGGAGTATCAAACTAAATTCATCTTTAGAAGTAAAGTGAACTACTTTCTGTTAATAAAATGCAAGTTAGATGCAAAACGACGGAACATGTTTAGGCGTACGTGTTTTGGAAGATGGTTGGATCTTTTGTACTTTGAACATGAACCACATGTCATAGAGTATATGCTGACAAAACAGCATCAGGTTGATGATGCCCATTATGATATGCCCTTAATTTATTATGTCGAAGGTCAAAGTCTACATTTTGGTCGTCCTGAATTTGCTCTTATAACCGGTTCCGTTTTGGAACGGTATCTTTCCGGTTATATGACTCCGGTGAAGTTAAATTTCGCAATAGGATATTTCCTCACCGGATAGGGTTACGTGTTACCAACTTAGATCCTATTGCTGTTATCGAGGATGAAGAGTTGTTTTGCAAAATATCTGATGAAGATGCTGTCCGTGTATGTCTACTGTTAGTTTTAGAAGTTATCTTTATAGGTAGGTTGTTGACTAATGAAGTGGATGATAAGTTAATGAGGTTGGTTGAAAGTCTAGAAGCTTGGAATGCGTTTCCATGGGGTGAGCACATATGGACTAATTTGTACAATCAAATCGTGGATGTAATAAGTAAGCACAGTCAAAAGCACCTTCAACATCTCAAGAAAGATCGCATGTATGTTCCGACATATATGCTTGGGGGCTTTGTATTTGCTTTCCAGGTATATATTATTCTTCCACATTATTTTTTTTAATCCCTTCTGTATTTTGTTTTCGCACCTAAATCTTATTGATTTATCCTTGACTTTCATATTTAGATTTGGATTCTTGAGACTTATGAAATAAGTAAGCTTTGGTGGATAAAGCTCGCGCCAGTGATACCAAGAGCTGTGGCTTGGTCCAAAAAAACTTTATTTAAGAAATCAGATTGTTCTAAGCTTTTTGGAAAGGTTATTTCTTCAAAATAGGTCTTTTTTATTTATATTTGATTTCAATTTTTTATGTTACTTCTTTTATAGTGAGTATTTTTTTAGGACTCAAAACCAACTTGTGATATCCGTCCTACTAGAGCTGAGTACGAATCAAATTTGTGGATACACAGCAATGATTTTTTCCAGCAACACATTCCCAGACGACCTCCTTTAGCAGGACAAAATTTCCTTTTGGATACATATCTTGCCAAGTTGGAAAAGGTACGTAAACGTGGGATAACAGATGTATTAGAAATGGCGACTGCTAGAAGTAGTTACAGTTGTATTAGGGAAAAGAGTCTTAAGGATTGTGTGATTGAAGAGTTGAATATTCGGGTTTTCAAGCTTGAGTCAATTATTGAGGTTCTACATGGTGAACCAAATGGTCGAGTTGTGGTAATATACTTGTGGTAATATACGACATCCTTTTAAATATTGTATTATTTCAACCAAATATCATTACATTGACAGGCCAAACTCCACTTTGATGACTGTTTTTCCAATATGCCCTCTGATTTTTGCGACTCGCTTAATAATCTTTACCTTGATCTGATCAACTTGCATGATATTGATGAAGATATTTGTCTGGTAACTGTTGGGAACGTACTTTTATATTTATTCAAGTCTCGGTCATTACATTTTGTAATAAGATGATCACAACTACATCAACTAAGAACAAAGAACGATGAATGATTTAGAAGACGTCTAAAGCATTGAAAGTCAAAGATTAAGACGAAGACGTCAAGCAACCTTGATGACCGACCCTTAGGGGGAGATTGTTGGGAACGTAGTTTTACTATTTATCAAGTCTCGGTCATTTACTTGTAATAGGTTGCTAAGGCTTGTATGTTTATTATAACTTAAGGCTTATGTAGCAAGTCCATGGGCCTTAAGCCCAGTTCGTTTTCAAGATAGGGAGGAAGGGAGTGTTGCCCTACTCCTTCCCTATATATAGTCTTGTAACCCCTCCTTTGAGGGGGTTGGTTCTCTAGTGATTTCATCTCTTTCATTTCATTCTAAGGGTTCCTTCCACTCTCTCTCTCTACCTACTTTCTCTCTCTAGATCTATCTTAGTGATTATGTTATAAAATCATGACCTAACAAGTGGTATCATTCGCCAAGGGATAATATAGGTTGATTTAGGTTTGATTTGGTAGAAAAACTAGGTGGTAAAATTGATTTTTAAGCTTAACTGTTATTGTTCATCGCTTTAATATCGAGTTTGGAATTAGTCTTACCGAGTTAGGATTTGTTTTCTAGCGAGTTTGGTTATTTCCATCGAGTTAGAAAATTGTATCTATCGAGTTAGGGCTTTCTGGATCTTAGCGAGTTAGGTTTTCTCAAAACTTACCGAGTTTGGGTTTTCTCTATGATGAGTGCTCAAATACTCATCATTTTTGGTCTAATATGAACTGCAAAACATAAAAAAACACTCAGTAATGCATCAAAATACTGAAAATATTCCAAAATTGTGTTTTATATGTTTTAGATGCAAAACGAGTAAAAACAAATGAAAAACGTACAAAGTTTGCACAATTGGCAGTTTCAGTCCCTCAAGTTTCAAGAATTGACAAAACTAGTCCCTAAAGGTTTAAAACGAAAGAAAAGTCAACCCAAGGTTTTTAAAAGTCAAAAATTATAAAAAACGATCTTTGGGTAAAAAGTTTGAGAAAATTACATGTTTAGTCCCTAAAAATCCAAATTGGCATAAAAGGTCCCTGGACTTTTGAAAAATGAAATTTTGGTCCCTGTGAATTTTGAAAATGAAAAATTATCATTTTTTGTCCATGTACTAATGAATTGTGGCAGGAATTACCCTTATAACTACTTTGGAAGATTGACAAATTCAGCCCACAAGATTTGGATATTTACATATATAGTCCTTGTAATATTATTACTTAAACCAAAACAAAACCAAACCAAATACCTGATCCAAAATACAAACAACCCCAACCTGATCCTAAGCCCATCACTAGCCCACCATCCCAATCCAAGCCCACTCCTAATAAACTAACACCCCGTTTTTTATACCTCCCAGTCAACTCCTTCGTTGACCATCTCTTCCACCTCAGCCCCCCCCACTAGCCTGCAAACCACAGCCTACACCTCACCTTCATCATCACCACTTTTACCTCTGTCTCACTCAACCTCTTGGCACACCAAACAAACACTACACACCAAAAACCCCCCCTGCCAAGTCAGACTCCAATTGGGCAAAAACAAGTTTCCCGCCAAAATTAAATTGAAGGGCCAGGATCAAGCCAAGCTCATCCAATGGCTGTAAAGGTGTGGGAAAGTCAAGGCATCACCTCAGAGGCTATAAAAGAAAAGAAAAGAAAGAAGATAAAGTTGTCACTTGTTTTTAGACCCTTAATAATGTAAACTTTAATTTTCTGCTTGTAAAACCTTTAATTTCAGTCTTAAAATTCAAGTTGTATCAAGTTTTTAAGTTAATGAAAAGACCTCAGTAGTATTATCAGTTTCAATTTCAGTTTATGAGTTCATAATCAAGTTGTGCAATTGTTACTTCAAAATCTTAATATTAGCTTAAAGTGGTTAGAAGTTGTTGTTTAGTGATCAGTATGCTCATTAAAATTTCCTAGTTCAATGTGAGTGTTACTATTGTTTGATAATTGTGTGATTGAAGAAATTCCAAGAAAGTCAATGAAAGTCAACCTGACCATTGAATTGGTGTATCAGCTTATCAGTTTGTATTGAAGATTCCTAGGTCTTTTAGTTTGGTTTCTGAGCTTACCTTGGTGTCTTATGCACCACTGTTTTGGAGTACTAAGCTATTGTAAGTTTATTTCAATTTTTTTTATTTAACTGCTCTTACTTTGATTCCAGTAGCATAATGGTTATTAGTTGTTTGATTATGTTTATTTATGTCCATTTTAGGGTAGAATAGGTTTAACATTCATTTTCATAAATTAGATTGTAGGTTTAATTAGCAAATACCCATTTTCAGTTTAATTAGGGGTGTTTGGATTTGGTGATTCATCTGTGTTGTAGCCTGTTTCAGCTGATGTCTTTAGTTGCCACAACTTACCTTAGGTCTAAATAGGTCTAGTAAAGTATAAAATTGGTCCCTTTGTGTGCAATAGTCAAAATTCACAACCAAGGCCCCCAACAGTTAACTGTTGGGGATGTGAGACCACAAGTCCACCCAAATCTCACCCATTGTTATTATAATTTGTTTTTTTAGCTATAATGTAACTTAACATATCTATTTAAGTCAGATTAGAAGCTTTCAAAGTTCATTTTAGTCAAAAGTATTCAAGTATTTTCAAAAGTCAAAATGGCATACATGTTTAGAAAACCAAAAGTTTGGAGATTTTTCATTTACTAATGGTTAGGATTCATGAAGTGAAACCTTGGATATTTGTTACTTGCCAGCTTGTGTTACTTGTAATATTTTTGCTACATTTTTTTGATTTTTTCCCATTAGCTTAATTAGTGCTTAAAGTGACTTAGTTGCCTGTCAAATCCCCTGCACCCTAGGTTTGGGACAGAATTCAATTGATCACAATTGGGTCATTTCTGGATAAATCACTGTGAAACTTGTTGATTTAGGAACCCCTTTAGGTAGTGTTCAGATTGTTCTTTTTGTCTTCTCCTCATTTGCTTATTATCCATCTTATTTTAGCCCTTCTAGTTCCCCATTTTGACCCATATCTGCTGTATGCAACAGCACACGCATAACTGAGCTTGTTTGAGTCTTTGTTTAAGCTTGTAGTTAGTTGTTGATTTGTTGTCACTAGCCTATTAATGTGTAATATGATCCATGCTGTTTGAGATTGCTTATGGTTTGTACTCATGGACTTATTTATCAGCTTACTTTACCTGCCATTTTACTCACTTGCACACTGCTTAGCAGTCTCACACACCCAACTTTGGTAGGACCCACAGGCCTGACCAGTGGCCCCCACAGGCTGAAACTTGGTCCCCAAGTGTTTCACCCAGCTGGCTTTCTATTACAAGATTTGTGTGAGCCAAAAGCTCACCTAAGCTAGCTTTTTCCTAGCTTCAAAAGTCACAGCAGCAACTGCTTATGCAGTTGGGTTGAGCTGCATTTTTTGACCCATTTGGCCTTTTACTAGCTTTTGTTGATTGAACTTGCTTCTAACATGTTCTCTAAACTAGTTTAAACTCATTTCCATCTGTTTTCTAAGTTGTAAGCTTGTTTCATTCACTCTCATTCTCACAGTTGACCAAAGTCAACTGTGTTGGTTTAAGCTTCCCAAAAGCTTGATTTTGAGCTTCTAGCTAATCCACTTCACAAATAGGTCCTTCATTTTCATTTTTAAGTAGATTTCAAGCAAGAAAAACCAGACCAACAAGCTTTAAATTTAGTGATAGCTTCTATTTAATAGAAGCTATCCTTTTGATTTTTCTTTTTGATTTTTTTTACAAGTAATCTTATGTTTTTATATTTTTCTTAGGTTTCTGGTAATATTAAGTATGTTTTAGAATTTTTTCAGATTTTTCCTTCCTTGTTTGATAATTTTTATAATTAATATTAGATTATTTAATATATAATTAATATTAATAATTAAAACAGTAGTAATGGTTTTTAATAAATAGTACCACCTTTTTATATTTTTCCTAGGTTCTAAATAACTTAAAATAAGTTTAGGAATTTTCTCAGATTTTTATTTTCTCATTTAGTATTTATTAGAATTAATCTTAGTTTTATTAATAATTAATTAATATTAAGTTTAAAATAGAATAATTAGTTTTTATTAAGTGAAACCTAGTTTTTATATTTTTTATAGATTTTATATGTTGTAAAATAATTTTAGAAATTTTCTTAGAGTTTTTACTGTTCATTTGCTAATTTTTATAATTTAAAATAGTTAATTAGTTAATTAATGTTTAATTAGTAATTAATTAATATAAAATTCACAAAAAGACAAAAATACTTGTTTTTAATTTTAAAACTTATTTTTAGTTATTTTATAATTTTAGAAATTTTATTTTCATTTTTTTTAGTATTTAATTAGTATTAAATTACATTTAAGTGGTTTAAATATTATTAATTAGTAATAATTAGTATTTAATTAATATTAAATAATTAATTAGTGTAAAAATTTATTTTCTTTTTCTAAAAATTTTCTTTTACTTTTTAGTTTGTAAAAAAGTCATTTTCACCCCCTGGGTGTTTTCAGATTCCCGTTTTTACTTTTTATTTCGTACGCTTACGTTTTATTTAAACGTAACGTACGCGTTTTTAGGTTTTAATCATTTCCGGTTTTTCCTAGTTTCTCGTCTTATTCAAATAGTTTTTTTAAGCTATTTCATTGTAGATTCCTTAGTTCAATCAATCTCAAACCCATTTTCATCCAAATTCACCCGATCACGAAACCGTTTGTTTACCATTCACACCTCGTCGGGACATAACGACCCGGGGAAACCCTATACTTCCACGGAGATTGATTCTAGGCCTTTGACCTTGTTGACCATGCCTTGGTCAATTTAGGTTGACGGTTTGGAGCCAATCACTCTATCGAGTTAGGATCACAATACTTACCGAGTTTAGGACTCAACTTTGGCGAGTTAGCCTTTTACCTAATCGTTTATCGAGTTAGGTTCTTTGTGGCAACCTACTAGGGGAAACTCTGCTCAAATTTCATTAACTTACCGAGTTTGAAACATTTTCCAAGAACTTCCGAGTTTGACTGATTTCAGTTCATACATAGTTTGAACCATTATCATAACATATCGAGTTTGAGAATTCCTAATTACATACCGAGTTAGAGTTCCAAAATACATACCAAGTTAGAGTTCCTAATTACATACCGAGTTAGAGTTCCTAAATACATACCGAGTTAGACATCCTTCAATTCTTAACGAGTTAGGATATCTTGTTTTGTCAAGTTAGCGACTCAAGGAAATTTCTACCGAGTTAGACATCCTAAATACATACCGAGTTAGTCATCCATATTTTTCAAGTTTTTCAAATCTACTTCAAATTACAACCTGTATTTATCTTTACGATCCATATTAACATAATCACATCATCTCTTCTTATCATAGTTTTTCTTTCTTATCTTTCTTTTCTTAATTTCAAAAAAAAAATCAAATTTTTTCAGAAAATTTGAGTAAAATTTATTTTTTACAGGAGACTAAACATTAAATTTTTACGCGAAATTTAAATTTTGGTATAACGTTGAAAATTTTGGCCCAAAATTCAAATTTTTAGGCCAAAATTCGAATTTTTTTGGTGAAATTTGGCGGCAAAATTTTTGAAACTCAAATTTTTCTTGCAACCTTATAATTGCATTTCATAGTGATTTTCAAATTTTGGAAAAGAAAATTTTTTCAAATATTTTTTGGAGGGAAAATCTGAATTCACTATTTCGACCTTCCGTGTGACATTTTGCTTGATTATTTCGATTACGTCGCAACAATCAAGGGGGAGAGCAATGTCATCTACAACGTCTCAATCACCTTCTTCCAACTACCTTCCTCACCAATATTCTAATCAGCAACAGTCATCAGCAACAGGACCTTCTTCCAACTACCTTCCTCACTAATATTCTCATCAGCAACAGTCATCAGTAACAGGACCTTCTTCCAACTACCTTCCTCACCAATATTCTCATCAGCAATGGTATCATCAACAACAAAGTCACAGCTCCCTCATTGATCATGTGCTGTTCTTTGGCGATGAATCACGGCCTCCAATGTTGCTACCAGGAACATATACTGTTTGGAAACGGAGATTTCTACTATGGCTCATAGATCGTCCTGCTGCAGATCTCATGCTTAAATCCATTCTAGATGGTCCATACAAAATGATATCTCTTGCTGACTCAACAGGGATTATCAGACTACAAACGGATGAAGATTTGAATGCTACTGAACTTGCTCAGTACAATGCTGACCAACAAGCTGCATGGTTCATGACACTAGCACTTCCCAACTCAATTTACATGAATATGGACTTTCAAGCTAGTGCCTATGAAATGTGGAAATATCTTGAAGCTATGCATCGTACAGAAGAACTTCATCACTTCAGAATGAAGCAAATTCTTGAATCTTGCTTAAGCATGAATCCACTGAAGACCATTCTCCCTGCTCCACCAACTCCAGCTGTTGACCATGGATCCTTAATTCACACTCCAAATGGTCTCTTCTTCAATCCTCCGAATGCACCTGAGCCTTTCTTCATTCCTCAGTATCATCCTGCTTCACTACATAATAATGTGCAATCTCTTCTGCAGAATCTTGTGAAGCTGAGTCAAGTATCTACAGAGAAAGGCAAAGGCGTAATGACGTCTAGTTCTGAATGGTTAAACACAATGGAAGATACTAATGATGAAGAAGATCTTATCGAACCATGCACGACATTTTTGACATATACGGAAAATATTGCAGATGTGGAAGCGCAAGATTATGATTCAACTCCAGTCTTTGATGATAATGTTGAATACAATGCCACACTTAGTCAAATGGAAGTTGAAGGGGGTAATCTCAATGCAGTTTTGCAAAGTGTCATGGGAGATATTCCATCTGATGATGAATATGCTGATTTGGAAGCCGATACAACAGATGTGATGTTAATGGCAGACATGCAGGAACTCCAGTTGAATGATTCAGGCCCATATGTAAGTAGTGACACAATAGATGACGATGAAATGGAAGCTATTCTGAATCAAGGACGCGAACTTGTTGCTCGTGTCCTCTGTAAATACTCCAACACAAGAAATCAATCTGTTGTACAAGGTGAAAGAGTTGATAGACAAGGAAGGAATGCTGAAAGGACTGTTGGGAATACATCAGATGTCGTTAATGTAGGCAATGAGGTTAAAATATTGGAAGATAATTTGGGTGTCATGGATGATACAGACCCTGTATACGACACAAATGCTTCTGATGACTCTAAAGACCCATTTGAGAGAAAGATGACTGAAGCTGAGAAAAGAGCCATCAATTCTACAGAAAAATGTTTAGCACATTTTGAATCGGTTAAGATTCAATGCAAGATTCTCTCAGATCATTGGTTTCCTTCCTCGAGTACTTTTTCTGCATTCTTCGGAACTGAAATGAACCAAATAACCTTCCAAAGGAAACTCCAAGAAAACATCGTTCAACTAGAAAAGCTAATTAAACAGGGAAGTGATTGCATGGTAGTATTTAGAGCGCTCAAGACACAGTTCAAATGGTTCGTGACCAACGTTTTTAAAACTCTTATACACTATAAATATGAAACCAATGAATGGAGAGAGAATATCACTAGTGTGGAGATTGAAGATTTTAGAGATCAACTTGTTTCACGACTGAGCTGCTTAGAATATGTGCTCAATGAAAGATCACTTCATCTGAGTGTTGTCAAAGAACTGGAGATGCAAAAAGGAGGAAGAGAATTGAATGTACATGAGAATGGAAGTATAAAGCAGATTCAAGAAGAGCAATTTCATAAAGATGATTCATTGAAAGCTAATGTGGTTGTCATGGAAAGCAAAGGGACAGAATCAGAAGTGCAGGATGACAACAGCAGATTGGGGAATGATAAAGATGCAAATTTTTGCAGAGATCATACCCTTCTATGACTCAGAGCCCAACCTTGACAAAGGACAGATGGATGAGGAAGATTTCATACCCATCTATGACAAAGAACCGAACTTTGACAAAGAGCAAATGGTTGAGGTACAATCTACTGTTGATCATATTATGCCTGCATATGAGAAACAACAATCTGAGCAACCTAACTTCAGTAATGAAGGAGAGGTTGACCAGGATGTTGTTCAGTGTCTAGTAATACATTCTGAGTCTGAGCCCTAACCTGATAATCCAATTACTGAAACATCATACCAAACTCTTGAGTCTGAAAACCTTCTTCTCAAAAAGATCATTGCCCAGTGTCATAAAGATTTTTCAAAACTAGAGGCACATTGCATCTCACTTGAACTTCAAATGCAAAACGAATCTATAAATTCGGGCAACAATGGTCAATTTTTGAATGAACTAAGAAAACGTGTGGATACATTAGTTAAAGAAAATGAGCTTCTAAAAGGTCAAATTCAAGAAAAGGTGTTTGCACATGCTGCATTGCAAAACAAATTAAGAAGACTGACTGGTCAGAGTGTGGATACTAATTTTGCAAAACCATCAATCTTGGGGAAACCGACTTCTCAAACAATCAGAAAACGATCAGTTGTTAGACAACCAACTGCATTTAAATCTGAACGACCTAAATCTTCAAAACCTCGGTTTGCCTCCCAAGTTGTTGAGAAATACAATTTGACAAAACCAGTCAGTCCACATTCTTGGCCTAAGGAAAATGCATCTGTGTCTGCTAAATCTCAACACGTGATTATACCTGGCTCATCTAGGATCAGTTCGAAAACCGTGTCTAAAACGAGCATTAAAAGTAAAGAGTTTTATGGCAAATATGACATGTACAAGAACTATGATCTAGAAAAGGCTAGAAAAAAGGCACTACTTCAAAAGGATGGAATTCTAGGTTCAAAACCTCATGTGATGCCTTCCACTGTAGTACAGAACACTGCTTGTGGTAGCACACCAAAACCTAAGAGTAATCAACAAACTAATAGGAATTGGATAGCTTCTAAGAGTAGTTGCGTAAATAATCATGTTGTTTGTGCTTTAAAATATCTTTAAAAGGGAAATTCACTTGAAAAGGCTCAATCGACTAAGACAAACAAACCCGTTGAACCAAAAGTCATAAGTCAGAAACCTAAGAAGTGGATCAACATAGGACGCAGGTTTTCTCAATGAAGTGATGCTCCCACATTTCATTCAACTGCATCTAAAAGGAAAACATCTCCTAGATCTAACACTAGGTGGGTACCCACGGGTAGAATTTTCAAATCAATTGGTCGTAGGTGGATTCCTACTGGAAAGATGTTAGACATTCGCACCAAAACTAATTTGATCTCCACAACATCTACCTCTGAGACTAAAATGAAAACCATCGGAATTGTGTGTTCGAGTGTCAAGAAGATAATTGACACTACATCTTTATGCTTCTAACATCTGGAACCCAGTTTCTCTTGGGGATCCTTGTTCTCTGTTTTCTTTTCTCTTCTTTCTTTCTTTGCAGATTCTTCAGCAATGGCTTCGGAACAACTCAGTTTCGGACCCGTGCTTAATGACAATGGCTTCGGAACAAATCAGTTTTGGACCTGCGCTTAAAGCAATGGCTTCTGAGCACAACAGCTTAGGACCCGCAATCAACCATTTAAAAGCACTTCAGCAATGGCTTCTAAGCACAACAGCTTAGGACCCGCATCCAACCGTCTAAACTTTCCGGATTCTTTGGCTGAACCATTGTCACTCTCTCGCAAGGAATTGGAAACCCTGTTTGCTCAACTGTTTGATGATTCAATTGAAAACCGTCCTCAAGAAGTCTCACCAATTTCTGTTGCACACCCTGAGAATATTCAACAACCACTGTTGAGAAAGACGGTCCTCCAAGTGAATCTCCAACAACAGCAGGACAAACCGCTTCCAACTGTAGACAATCAGCTAAAGATCCATAAAAACTATCAGTACCACAAATTGCAGTTTATGACGGAAATACGTTCCTCAATCCATTTGCACCGACTCCAACCATTCTTGATATAATAGAGTCGTCTTCTCGCAATTTGTATCCGTCTAATATGCATACATTCTAACAACATCACCCTTCGACACATCATTGGAATTAAATGGATTTGGAAAACAAGCTGGACGCAGAAGGCACAGTGATTCGCAACACATCTTGTTTATTTACAAAGGGATCCAGTCAATGAGGCAGGATTGTACATCACTGTCATCAACATAAGCTTAATATGGAGCCATGACTAGATCTCAATGTACTGCAACTCAAAGTGTGCTATTGTTATCTCGTGCAACACCATTCATCATTCCAAGGCCATACAAATTGCTCTCCGCTACCATTTCATAAAGGAGCATGTTGAGAAGGGTACAATTGAATTAGAGTTTGCGGGTACTGAATACCAATTGGCGGACTTGTTTACAAAGACATTACCTCCATCAAGGTTTGTTGATTTAATTCACCAAAATGGTATGTGATGTTTGACTCCAGATGATTTGCAAAATTTTCATAAAACCTAAGAAGAGTCAAACATCAAAGTCTTTCTGTAAATATTTTTTCTACAAAAAGAATCTTCTTTCTTTGAGTACAAACTTCAAATCTTCAAAATTATGTTCCTCCATTTAAACCAATTTTGTTTTTCTCTGTCAAAATGGAACATGTTTTGAGGGGGAGAAAACTTTTCACAATATCATGAAGTTTGGACACCTCATTTTTCTTCATCAAGGATAAAATGTTTCTTCATCATTCGGATTTAAACTCATTTTTAAACAGGTTCTACGATCTCTCGAATTAAAAGTGCAAAAAGGTTTCACAAAATATATGCTAATTCGAGGGGGAGTAAAGTTCACAAAAGTCTTAAACTTAGGTAAAAGGACCTTGCAAGGAAAATAAAACAGGCTCTAATCAATGTTTTCACACATGTTCTCAAAAGTTGCACACATGATTAAAACCTCAACGAATCAGACTAACGATTTTTTCCTCAATTATCTCCATAATTGTGAGTTTCTAATTTCCGCATTGTTGTTTTCTAATCTTTCCCTAAATGTTTCAAGTGTTTTCAACGGTCAAAAAGGCATAATCAGAAACTAAGGTTAATGTAATTATCGATCGGGGCATTTTTTTTAATGTGTATAGTCTAAATTAATTATTTCATATAACTTTAGAGAACACTAAAGAATGCTCGATTGGTGTGTTTGCTCAATTAGATACAACATAGGTTTAGAATCATGCGATTTAGGGTTTTAGATGTCGATGTCTTTGCTGCTACTAGGGCATTTTTTTGTTCAATATTCCTGCATTTTGATGCTAACATGTGTGCATAGACTCAAATCATAACCCCAAACCATAATCATAATTGGAAAATCTCGAGTGAAAGAATGAATTTATCTGTGATCTTGTGTGTTTATTTGAGAATTCTGAGCACTTAGGTTGATTTAGAATGAGTTTTTGATTCATCCGTATACTTGTTTGTGCCTGATGCATTTTCTCTGTGTGCAAGTACATGTCATCCCATTGAAAGTAAAAAATTTCAACATTCGACAAAATGTTTCTTATGAAACATATTTTTGAGGTTAAAGGGCAAAATGTGTTTAAAGGCTAAACTAAAAGGATTCAAAATGGTGAGAAACAAATTTTTTCAAACTCTACACTCTTGTTTTACACCGATAAAGCAAGTGTGGAGACCAAAGCAAAGTCATTCTAAACCTTTCAAATTTCCAAAATCTGGAATGCTTTGGCTTCAATAAAAGAATGTCTCTGGTCTGAACATCCCAAATACCGGAAGTTTTCCATTCATCACAAAATCAAATCTTCAAAAAGAACCCACGAGGTTCAACTTTAGATGGAAATCTTTTTCAGATTTTAAAAAACTCAAAAGAGAGACTCCGGGTCTCAAACAACTTTCAACAGTAAAAGAGTTTTGAATTTCAAGCATTCTTTGTTGTATAATACTTGATTGTGTTTTCTAAAACCTTGAGCAGAATCATCTCACGAATTTTCAAAAAGTATTTCTTAAATACGATTAAAAATTCTACTCAAGAAGACTATCTCTCGAATAAACTTCATTATTTGAGGGGGAGTATTTTCGTTAAAAGAAAACTAATGTTGTATTAAAACATTGGTTTGTGTACACATAACAGTGTACAACCCATGCTTGTAATTAAAGGACCCTGAGGTACGCATCAGTGCCTCAATCCTTATATAAGGAGCGAAGGCTTCTTACTTTTGAGTAGAATTAATCAAACATTTTCTGATTTTCATAATTCTTCTCAAAATGCAAGTATTTCACCTCAATGAGTATTCACTTGTTGAGGGGGAGCACTTGAAAAATTCATCATTTGCAATACAAAAGTTCTTGTTGAAATCTCCCCATAAGACTCAAAAAGCATATTTTAATCAAAAGTTTATCAAAAACAACATCTCATATGCTATTTTTGAGGGGGAGAAAAGTGAAAGTGATTAAAATATGAAAGTTAAATGTTGCTTAAAAGTCAAATCTCATGCGAGCTAGACTCAGATTCACCCAGGAATTGACGAAACATAAAAGTTAGTAAATTCGAAAAGACTTTTCCTCGACGGGTAATAACATCAAGTTAGTTACTAGAGCTAGTTGTTACCTAAAAGCTGACAATGGAACTCTTTAACTAGCCACGTAAGCGTGTCTTGAAAAGGATTTGTCTTAGTAGAAATGTACCGTTTCGAGAAACTTTCTGTGGACTTGAGCAGGCCGGGTAATAACTTCAAGCTAGTCTAACTAGTGATGTAAGCGTGTCTCGAATCGGTCTTGTTCACTGAAAGTGGATCAATTCAAAAATTGCTCGCTCCTCCTGCATGTGCAAATTTATTAAATACATATGAGCATGTGTGAAGGGGGAGCCCTTCATAAGAAAACATAAAACTCTCAAAGTGTTAAAAAAAATGTTTGATAAACATAAACACTTTGAGAGATTTTCAAAGGTTTCTTGGCTATTGTCGGATAATCATGGAGTTATAAGGTGATTAAGATAGGAAAAACCGTCCTATGATCCGCCAGAGCCGGAGGGTCTACCCAAGGATATCTCCAATTGTTAGATTTAGAAGTTGTTGATATAAATAAATGACTAAAAACGTTATTCATATCTTTCGATATCTCTATGTTTTGATAATCACAAAACGTAAACTCATCAAACCAAATGTAATGACGTAAACAAGTATTTGGTAGTAAATACTCACTTTCACCATTTAATCACTTAAGGTATGAATAAACAAAGTGATTAGTGCATTATAAGATCAAAGGAAATCTTGTCTTAAGACATAACATTTTATAAAATGATTTTAACATTTTATATATATTTGTAAATCAATTTTGGAATAGCTTTATTAAACCACAAAAATATGATTTCAAATTTCCAACCAAAAAGGGCAAATTTTATCTAGAGAATCTTTTCAAACGTTCAGGAGGGCGGCCCCCTTAATTTTACTAGGCGGCCCCTTAATCATTAAGGGGACCGGCCTACAATTAAGGGGACCGGCACGCTCTCGAACAGTATTTTCTGGCCCTATAAATATTGGATCATTCCACATATTTTTCTCACCTTTTTGCACCAGAAACTTTCAGATCTAAACATCCATTTCCTTTCTCTAATAATCCTTTGATCTTATATACTTTGATCTTTGTTTCAAAGTGATTCAAGCCTCAACATTCAAAGTGCAAAGAGAAGAATACTTCTATTAGAAGTATTACAACTTAGTATCATCTTGCTATCTAAGTTGCTTGTTTATATTTTCTTGTAAATCCTTCATTCATTGGTGAATAAGGTGTATGTATTAGTTAGCTAGATTTAGTTGAAGAATCTAGAATTGGTGTAAGTGTAAAGTGGAACTTGAAGTGAAGAAGAAGGGTTAGATAGTATTGGTGATAGGAGATTGTAGCAATAGGAACTTGTTGTGAAGATATTGAGGGTTCCAAGTGAAGAAGACTTGAAGACATTAGTAGATTGAAGTTGTGAAGACTTTAGTAGCTTGAAGGTGTGAAGACATTAGTGGCTTGAAGGTGTCAAGACATTAGTGGCTTAAAGGTGTGAAGACATTAGTGACTTGAAGGTGTCAAGACATTAGTGGCTTAAAGGTGTGAAGACATTAGTGACTTGAAGGTGTCAAGACATTAGTGGCTTAAAGGTGTGAAGACATTGGTGGCTTGAAGGTGTCAAGACATTAGTGCCTTGAAGGTGTGAAGATACTTGTGGTGTGAAGTAGTATTGAAGTAGTGTAAAGGTGTGAAGAAGAAGTGGTGTGATAGTTGGTGTGGGATTGGTTCTAGCTACGATTAGAACTCGACATCTTGCTTTTTGTCGTTAATTGGTGTAAGCTTTTGGTTTGTACGGTTTTCTCCGCCATAAGGGAGGTTATTGACTTAGTGAAGAAAACTCTCGAGTTCGGTGCTCGGGGAGTGGAGTAGGGCAAGGAAGGTGTCCTTGTAGCCGAACCACTATAAATCCTTTGTCTCTCGGTTTGATCTTTCCATCTCTCACTCTTTACTTGCTTACTTACTAGCTTTTCATATATTGCTAATATTGTGTGTTGTGCATATATTGATTTCACATAAAGATCAAACTAGGTTCCCTTTAAAACATTAATGATACTTTGGTAAAATATAAGTATAAACAATTACTAAGACACACACACACACATATATATATATATATATATATATATATATATATATATATATATATATATATATATATATATATATTAGTACAAACTTGTAATTAAGTGAGATATATGAAATTATAATTTCTATTCAACACTCTAAACAAGTAGTGTATATATATATATATGATATATGTGAATTAGGTTTGTATCTATACTTTAGCTTCGATGGTTTTTACAATTAATATCAATCCCTTGAAAAGCAAATTCTTATTAAACGAAAAAGACGCAAAACTATTCAACCCCCCCTTCTAGTTTTCCACAATTGGTACCAGAGCCACGTCTAGCAAGATTTTTAAAGTAGACTGTATTTTAAAACTTGTAACGATCTATGGAATTTGAAAAATATTTAGTAGGGGAATTTATGCAACAACCACCATTATTTGAAAATGATCATTTTCTTGAATGGAAAAACAAATTTGAAAATTATGTGAAATCAATAGATCTTGATCTTTGGCATATCATTTCAATTGGTGATCTTAAACCAACCAAAATAGATTTTGAAAATCAAAATAATAATCTTCAAACTAAAATTGATAAAAACACTAAAGCCAAATTACTTATTTTCAAAACTCTATCAAAAGTTAAATATGAAAGATTATTTCATTGTAAAACGGCAAATGATATGTGGAAATGTCTTTTAAAGATTCACCAAGAAGAATGTAAAACCAAAGATGATAAACTTGATATTGCACAAGAAATAGTTAATCTAGAAAATTTAGTAAATAAATATTTAGTTGAAATAAACACATGTACTACTAGTTCAAATGTGATCATTGAAGGTATCTACAACGAAGAATACATGAGCCAGATCCGAAGAAAGAGCGTGAATAAATCATGGTGCAACAAGTGCAAAGAAGACGATGATAATACGGCTTATGAGAATATTCAAACAAATGAGAACACAAGTATTGATGGCAAGAACTACATGTTTCTAGATCCAAGTGATACTACAAACAAAACATGGAGCGACATGGAAGATGGAATTGATCACCATATAGCATGTGAGGAATGTACAACTACAAAGAAGGTACAATCCAAAACTAAACATTTTTGCTATGATCAATTTATATTAGAATTTTTAAAAATGGAAAACGACTTCAAACATTTTTGCAACATTGACTCAAAAATTATTTTTAAGAACGAATTTTCAACATCCGCTGAAAACAACTTTGAAAAAGAAATCATTTTAGAAGATAAAATGTCTAGACTTAAAAGTAATATCGAAATCGATCTTGAATGTAAAAAATGTCGAGACTACAAACATGAAATCAAAATTGAAAATGAAAAAGCAAAAACATTGGCAAAATTCGAAAATAGCTCTAAATCTTTAAAATATCTTCTCGACATTCAAAAGCCATTTTATGATAAAACCGGGTTAGGATTTATCATAAATGATCCTTCAACAAATGCATTAAAACAAATAAAATTTGTTAAATCTAGTGAATAAATTTAGAACTAATACTATTAACATTCATTACTTATTATTCTAGTCAAGAAAGTCATTGTTTGTTAATTAAAACAAATTATAGATGAATTCTTGTACTTATCGACGACATCCTCATCATGTGCATTCAAATGCAATGGATGTTCTCATCTAACCATCTAGGACCCATGAGAATCTGGGTACCAAGCTGTTTATCATGTTTAGGTAACTAACGAATGAAGAGTCTATTACGTGTTGATTTTCTCATCTCGCTCTATTACCTTTGACGAATATTGGCTTCTATCACGTTGTTTCACATTCTGCAATTGTTTCGCCTATGACGCTCTTGCAGGAATATTCTTGTCTCGGCATTGTGCTATTCACTCTTGGAGCATTGGTATCATGGTGTATCCGTTACTATTTCAAGTTGAAGCCTCCTACGTGCTACTTCTATTAACCTTCACGACTTGTGATGATTGTTGTGATCGATTGAGCATCTTGGATCTAGTTCTCTTGATTTCCATTCATGAGAATACTACTTGGCTACTTCGACATGTTTTGGACTAACTCTTAAGATTTCTTCTATCACCGTCATGCCCACTCTCTTTGATAAGCTGGACCTGAGATAAGTTTTCTTTTCAAAAACTTGTCAATGTTACATTATATTTTAGAATGTTTTAATTAGTGTGTCAATACGATTTAACTGATAAGTTGCCATGCTTTTAGATTAATTAACACTAATATATGCATACATGATATTAGCATTATTAACCTTATTGTTGTTTAGTATATTATCATTTTTCTTAATCTTCTATGATCTATAGTAGAACTCTTCCACTTATGCTATATGATCTTACTTGTTGCATTAATAGATATATTATAATTGATATTTGCTTGCAACTTGATATTATGATGTTATTTGTATACATATATACATACATTTATATTTATATATATATATATATATATATATATATATATATATATATATATATATATATATATATATATATATATATACACATGTCTATCTTGTATTCATGAATTATTTACCTTGCTCTTTCCTGTTGCATTGCATTTAGATCATAAATATCTATCATTTCACGTTAATATCTTTAGGTATCATTAAAGATGATTATGTGTGACGATGGGCTTAATTGATTCTCCTGAGTATGATAAGTTTCCATATCAAACCCCTCACTTGAAACTTCTTGATTAGTATGATCAAAACATCATGTTCAAAACTTTTCTCTTTTAGAATGAAATATTTTCTCTAACAATTTATTTGACTAAAATTTCTTTCATAACCATTATTTTACTCAAGAACAAGATTGAAATAATTTTTTTTATTACTCGTTAAGAAACAAAATTCAATTTATGCTAGTGTAATGCATACTTGAATTCACTTCAAAAACATTGTTGAATAAAACTAAAAACGTTTTGCTTAAAACACATTCAACTCTCTCAAGTGTCATACACTTCTATTGGAAATGACATTTACAATTTAATCAAATCATTTCATGAGAATCATGACATGCCCATATGGATCTTGTTTGTAACAAGTCTTGAAGTCCATATAATCATATCTACCTATTTGTTACTTGTCAACAATCATCAACATGTTTGCTCTAGGCTAAATGTTATCATCTTCATATAGTTGCTCATTTAGCTTATTTGGCTTGTTGTCTCCTTTGTTGCATATCTTAATTGATAAATTAATAGATAGCATGATTATTAGAAATTAATTGCCTATTTTAATTAATTCTATATCACTCTCTACATTCATGAATAGTATGCCCTATATTGCCTCAAAGAGTTGAACTTACTTGAATCCAAAAACAAAAACACAACCTTTTTGAAAATTTTCTGCCAAAAACCCATTTCTGGCATTATGGGAATCACCAGATGGGCGGCCCCCTGAACTATATAAGGCGGCCCGCTTAATGATTAAGGGGACCGGCCCCTAATTAAGGGGACCGGCCATCTGATGGTCGGGGATACTGTTTTCTTTATCACTTTTTGACCCACTTCAGCCTATACTTCCCAAAATCACAAACATATTTTGTCCCATGCTATCCCTCAAAATTTACCTTCCTAAACCACATTTCTCATACACTATAAATACCCTCTTCCCATCATAAATGCCATCACACCCAAACATGTCATCTCCCAACAACCAAAAACCTAAAATTTCAAGAACCGCAAGGATCTCCGTCAAACCCGTTTGGAGGAGGAAACTTGATTCTTGTCATAACTCAAGTGATGTTGTTCCAAGTCAACCAACTACTAAACCTCAAACCCACAATAATGATTCATCACACAACCTATCACCCACTCATTCCCTCATTCATGCTTCTTCTTATGATGAGCATGCTCAATCCCAAAACAACAATCCCAATCTCTCAATCAATACTTCACATGTTGCTCATTCAACAAAAACATCACTCACTCTTGGAGAACCTCTTCCACCCATTTCATGTTTTCATGACTACCCAAGCTCAACCATGTCTCCACCACCAAGAGTACCACCACCACATCCTACAACCTCACATGCCACTCCTATGTTGCATGTTCAAACCTTCACCCAAGACAACTACCATGTTCCACCATCATCACCTTCCTCCGAACACTTGAAGTTCGTTGAGGAGCTAAAAGAGGCTCATGAGCTTAGTGCTCTTTTAGCATTACATCTTGCGCAACGCAATTTGGATCCACCCCAATCAAGCTCACCATCATCACCACATGACATCAACCAAATTGAGAAGCATGTTAACAATTGCCCTTGTTGCATCTTCCTTCAACAACAAACCATTGCTTTGAATGAGCACTTCACTTGGATTGAGTATCTTCTTACTAGATCTCAACAAACACCATCACTTGAACAACATCAAAACCCTCAACCAACAAACCCAACTTCAAATTCACCACCTACAAGTTCCACATCTCCAAACTCAGCAACATCCATGCAACCAAAAGTTTATCTCCACTAAACCACTAAGCATTTTACATGCTTATGTTTCTCATTTTCAAATAAAACATTTCAACCATTTTGGGATTCAAGAAAGTTTGGTGACACTCCTTGTTGGCACAATAGGATATTCTACTTAGTATTAGAATTCCATCATTATGGCTTTTGTTACAATGATTATGTGGTTGACATAATCATCTTGAATTAATGAATGCTTTTATATGTGTTTAAAATTCTTCTTTGCCATGCTTACTATTAGTTGTTATTATGCTATATGTATTTGCTTGTGCCTCTAATATTTTTCTTGCAAGAATTCCATATCTCGAACCCTTGGTGCCCTCAAACGAGGGGGAGCATACATCAAGGGGGAGCCTTTACCTTATAGGCTTAAACCTTTTTGATTCAACAAAAAGGGGGAGAAGTGAATATAAACTCACTAAATACTTATCTAAAAATTAATTTTTGGATTTAATGAGTTTAGGTTTTGTAATCATCAAAAAGGGGGAGATTGTTGATATAAATAAATGACTAAAAAGGTTATTCATATCTTTCGATATCTCTATGTTTTGATAATCAGAAAACGTAAACTCATCAAACCAAATGTAATGACGTAAACAAGTATTTGGTAGTAAATACTCACTTTCACCATTTAATCACTTAAGGTATGAATAAACAAAGTGATTAGTGCATTATAAGATCAAAGGAAATCTTGTCTTAAGACATAACATTTTATAAAATGATTTTAACATTTTATATATATTTGTAAATCAATTTTGGAATAGCTTTATTAAACCACAAAAATATGATTTCAAATTTCCAACCAAAAAGGGCAAATTTTATCCAGAGAATCTTTTCAAACGTTCAGGAGGGCGGCCCCCTTAATTTTACTAGGCGGCCCCTTAATCATTAAGGGGACCGGCATGCTCCCGAATAGTATTTTCTGGCCCTATAAATATTGGATCATTCCACATATTTTTCTCACCTTTTTGCACCAGAAACTTTCAGATCTAAACATCCATTTCCTTTCTCTAATAATCCTTTGATCTTATATACTTTGATCTTTGTTTCAAAGTGATTCAAGCCTCAACATTCAAAGTGCAAAGAGAAGAATACTTCTATTAGAAGTATTACAACTTAGTATCATCTTGCTATCTAAGTTGCTTGTTTATATTTTCTTGTAAATCCTTCATTCATTGGTGAATAAGGTGTATGTATTAGTTAGCTAGATTTAGTTGAAGAATCTAGAATTGGTGTAAGTGTAAAGTGGAACTTGAAGTGAAGAAGAAGGGTTAGATAGTATTGGTGATAGGAGATTGTAGCAATAGGAACTTGTTGTGAAGATATTGAGGGTTCCAAGTGAAGAAGACTTGAAGACATTAGTAGATTGAAGTTGTGAAGACTTTAGTAGCTTGAAGGTGTGAAGACATTAGTGGCTTGAAGGTGTCAAGACATTAGTGGCTTAAAGGTGTGAAGACATTAGTGACTTGAAGGTGTCAAGACATTAGTGGCTTAAAGGTGTGAAGACATTAGTGACTTGAAGGTGTCAAGACATTAGTGGCTTAAAGGTGTGAAGACATTGGTGGCTTGAAGGTGTCAAGACATTAGTGCCTTGAAGGTGTGAAGATACTTGTGGTGTGAAGTAGTATTGAAGTAGTGTAAAGGTGTGAAGAAGAAGTGGTGTGATATTTGGTGTGGGATTGGTTCTAGCTACGATTAGAACTCGACATCTTGCTTTGTGTCGTTAATTGGTGTAAGCTTTTGGTGTGTACGGTTTTCTCCGCCATAAGGGAGGTTATTGACTTAGTGAAGAAAACTCTCGAGTTCGGTGCTCGGGGAGTGGAGTAGGGCAAGGAAGGTGTCCTTGTAGCCGAACCACTATAAATCCTTTGTCTCTCGGTTTGATCTTTCCATCTCTCACTCTTTACTTGCTTACTTACTAGCTTTTCATATATTGCTAATATTGTGTGTTGTGCATATATTGATTTCACATAAAGATCAAACTAGGTTCCATTTAAAACATTAATTATACTTTGGTAAAATATAAGTATAAACAATTACTAAGACACACACACACACACATATATATATATATATATATATATATATATATATATATATATATATATATATATATATATATATATATATATATATATATATATATATATTAGTACAAACTTGTAATTAAGTGAGATATATGAAATTATAATTTCTATTCAACACTCTAAACAAGTAGTGTATATATATATATATATGATATATGTGAATTAGGTTTGTATCTATACTTTAGTTTCAAAGGTTTTTACAATTAATATCAATCCTTTGAAAAGCAAATTCTTATTAAACGAAAAAGACGCAAAACTATTCAACCCCCCCTTTTAGTTTTCCACAGAAGTCCTTAGGTATGATACGAAAAAAGGAGAAAAGAATGAAAGGGGAAAGAAGGAGTTGAAGAATTAAAAAAGAAAAGTACAGAAAAGGGTGAAAAGAAATAGCCCTCCATATGTTCAACCTTAGGGCAGACACCGGGTTCAATTCATATGCTACTGGTTGTTGCTAAGGCAACACTGGTATTGAAGATAAAGTCGTCATGGACCCAGTGACGCAGTGCACTAAACCTTCTTAACCACTCAAGTTCTCTTAAAAGAGCTTGTTTCATTCTCACAGGGAACCAGTGTAATCTATCGACTTATCTCTTAGAGATAGTTGATATTGAAGCAGGAGACCCCTCCCTAGTCTCCGTATAGGAAACCTAAGTGAGCACTTATCGAGTCTAGAGCCATGAGATACATCAAAGATCTCTTAGGAATACTTAGTATTTCTACAACTGGTGTTCTACATCAATGGGCACCAGCTGTAAATTATCGAGTCCTTCGCAGATCTGAGCAATCTGCCGAGAACGTTTATGAGAGAATTACATATGTATTTCTCAATGATTGAACGGAAATTCCTGCCAGGGTCAACATCAAACAGCCCTGACAGCAGGTCACTTCGGTAACCCCACAAGGGTTACGCTTAGTGTTCGCGGTGGTTCTTTAGCGATCTACAGTCGTGGAGTGATCCCCAGCGAATCACCCAGTCATTGAGCTACTTAGTAGATCTCGTAAGCTCCTTCGGGAGTATCTGACATGGGAACGGCCTTGATAAGGATTGGAAGGAGTCTTCACACTATGCTGTTGACGAGCTCTAATTCCTTATCTGTAAGTACCGGTTGTTTATTGCTAACTGTTTACTTGCAGGTACATCACCTCCATGATGGTAGATTCCAGCATGCTCATATATACATCTTGAAGCAAATGAAAGCTCCCCCAAAGATCTTAGCACAACAAAGTTCAAAGAAAGATTCTACGCCAAAAAGAAGAATCTACAAAGTTTAAAGACTAAAGATCAAAGTGTATGCAAAGGAACTTCGTGCTTTCGAAAGTCTAAGTTCAAAGGTGTATGAGCATGTTGGAATGGACGACGACCACCACAGACGCAGAAGTGACACATGGCAGATAACTTCATAAGATGATCACTACCACATCTATTACGAACAATGAACAATGAAGCAAAAGAACACCCACTCTCTTTCGAAGACGTCTTAAGTTATACGAGTCAAAAGTCAAAGACAAAGAAGAAGACGTCAAGCAACCGTGATGATCGACCCTTAGGGGGAGATTGTTGGGAACGTACTTTTATATTTATTCAAGTCTCGGTCATTACATTTTGTAATAAGATGATCACAACTACATCAACTAAGAACAAAGAACGATGAATGATTTAGAAGACGTCTAAAGCATTGAAAGTCAAAGATTAAAACGAAGACGTCAAGCAACCTTGATGACCGACCCTTAGGGGGAGATTGTTGGGAACGTAGTTTTACTATTTATCAAGTCTCGGTCATTTACTTGTAATAGGTTGCTAAGGCTTGTATGTTTATTATAACTTAAGGCTTATGTAGCAAGCCCATGGGCCTTAAGCCCATTTCGTTTTCAAGATAGGGAGGAAGGGAGTGTTGCCCTACTCCTTCCCTGTATATAGTCTTGTAACCCCTCCTTTAAGGGGGTTGGTTCTCTAGTGATTTCATCTCTTTCATTTCATTCTAAAGGTTCCTTCCACTCTCTCTCTACCTACTTTCTCTCTCTAGATCTATCTTAGTGATTATGTTATAAAATCATGACCTAACAGTAACTTATAAATTGTGACATCTTTGTAACCCCGTTATACAACAGTTTGTATATCAAACACTATTTAAACAAGCATAACTTGTCACAGGAGTACCTTCGTGAAGAGGAGTTGCGATTGCGGTTGGAAGAGGATGGTAGATTGCAAATGGAAGATGAGAAGATGATGAAAGAGGAGATGCGGTTTAGGGTGGAAGAGTATAAACAAATGAGGTTTGAGGAAGAGAAGATGCGGCAGTTGGATGCGGAGAAGAAGAAAAAGGGTAATGTGCTTCTGAATTCCACTCACTTCAAAAAAGCTTTGGAAGACGCAAGACTTAGTAAAAGGACTCACGTAGATGCTTTTACATCAGAAAGTGATTGGAAAGTTTCTTGGGTGAAATTAAAAAAACATCGAGGCTACCTTAATAATCCGTTCTTGGTAGAACGTCTAAAAGATGTGCAACCTTGGAAAGAGGTATCAAATAACATCAAATATGTTCAAACTTCAAAAATAATAGTGTGTTTTATTTCATACCATTAAAGCCTTTGGTTGAGTGATGATTTTGAGCTGTTTCTTTCCAAGGCAGGTACGGCTACATTCAAGTTTCCTTGGTCTGACGATTTTAATGTGAATCGAATATTCTGGCTTAGATTAGTCTGCCTAGAACCTGCAAGGAAAGGGTGGCTAACAGAGGAGGTGAGAAAAACTATGGATTTCGCAATATTAGATTTTGAATACTAAATATGTACTTTAGCCTTCACTACAAACTGTTTTTCTTTTACGTAATTAAACAACACATAGACTTATGGGTGGACTACATGTGGCATGTGAGACCCGAGAATTCTAACTGGGCAATGGTTAGTACATACTTCGTTGAGCTTCTCCTTCAAAACTCCATTCCCTTGTTTTATGTTGATGGTAGAAGGTACCCCATTCCATGGGCCAATGTTGATCAGGTAAAAGCTGTGTTACTAACACACAACGTTATTTGCATAATTATGGTTGTCTGTAATAACTATCCATCATTACCAAAACCTTGTAGGTTCTTATGCCGATCAATGAAACTGAAAGACATTGGTGTGTTGCCCAATTTGGTCACATTCTATGATAGCGGGAACACAATTGACTATGAATGCCTTGATTGGTATGTCCGGCTGAGGGATTGTTTACAGGTACCAGTATATTATGATTGCTTATTATGATTACGATGCCACTAGGTAATTGCTATCATCAACTAATATATGTGTACTTTTATTAAAACTATAAGTTTAAACAATAAATTGTTCGATACACCATTACTTACATACTCTAGTTGTTCAATTTACTTGTTGTTTTTGTAAATAAATAATCTAACTTATGCAACTTAATTTGTTAATATATTTTCATGATTTTTTGTAATACCTATGAGTTTATTGACTTTGTTTGTAACTAGATGTATTGGTAATTTCTTTTGTTTTAATCTTAAGTTGTATTTTTTAAAGTCTTATGTGTAAATTATATCTTAGAAATTGTGTCCACAATTTATTTTACCGATTTAATAACACTTACCCCCTTCAAATCACATTAATTAGTTTTGGCATGTATTGAACATTGACATGACATCTACTATTCACAAGTTGCCCAAACTATTAGCTTCCTAGGGACATGTTGCCCAATCTTTAATCTTCCTATATAACTAAGCTAACAAGTACACTTTTACATACCACACTTTCTCTCTCCATCCTCAAAAAAATTACCTATATCACACTTACCATACCTCTCCTACTGCTATGGCTGCCCTAACTGAACTCTCACTTAAGACTAAGTCACCATCACTCAAAGATATGATGCTCCTCTTGTTTGAACAAGATAATGATAAGGACTTTAAGCTGGTGCAAGAAACTCATACTCTATGCCAAGAGCTTTGTAACCGTGTTAAGGAGCGGGCTGCGGTTATAAAGCATCTTGAAAGTTTCCCTAAGATTGGTGTAGCTCGTGATAGCCTCAAGCTACTTCATGAGTTGCAGGATGCTGACTTGGAAAAGTCAAGGGGGTTGATGAAGTTCATAACTGAGACACAGCTCAGGGTCCTCAAAAAAATTTCTTTTGTTTCTCTAATCTGTAAAATGTGATGTGTTTTGCTGTGATGGTGTCCTTTGTGGTCTCGACCTTTCATTCTGTCATGTTAAGCTTCAGTCTTTTAGGTCTTTATGTTTGGTGATGTTGTCTTTTGGTCATGTTGTCTTTTGTTTGGTCATGTTGTCTTGTCCATTAAGGGTGGTTTTTATCATGTAATAATTTGTACCTGTTTCAGTCTACCACTAATGAATGCAATGTTTATTTTATGTTTAATCATCTTTGTTACTCCATACTCATGAAAAAAAACCCTATGAATACTAATTTATATCAACCATAAACCATTTCAGTTGTTCCATTTTAAAACAAACAAATTATATAATAACACGTAACCATAAAGTATTTGATGCTGTTATTGGATCAATATTTATACTAGTAAAGCAACAATAGACTGGTGTTACAGTCAGAAAACGACAGACATATACAAGTACTACATTGACAAACTAAGGGTTTATAGAAGGCAATTCTCTATTTGGATCCCTGCTAATATTTTAACACGACCTTGTATTGGAAGTGGGGTATTTTTTTAATTTCTTTTACTACTCCATAAACCAACTCATGACTAGTTAGACTCGCAAGACCAGTGACATACTATTAATTGTTGTTTCACAAACTGGGATATACAGCTTCCATTCTTATTTATGATAACGTTTATTTTATTTTACTTCCTTGTACAGGCTCATCTACCAGTCGTTTTACAGAAAGCAAAAGTATTCGAAATGAAAGGGATACATCTTACTGACTATAAGATTACCTTTAAGCTAGCGGACAACGTTCCTAAGCAGGGGGTATCTTTGGTGATTGTGGTGTTTTTGCTTGTATATTTTTATATCGTTTGGCACATGGCATACCGTTGCATCTTGATGACCCGGTTGACGCGGCCTTAGCTTATCGTGAGAAGACGGCTCATTTTTTTTAAACATAAATGTTGATACCATTACTCGTATATGTATGTCAGCCATAACGTTTTGTGACTAACTTGTATACTTTTTTGGGACGTCAAATTGCATAACGTGCACATACTCCATGTTTAATAATTTGCATTAACGAATATATCTAGACAAACAATAAGTCTCATATGGGTCAAACATGACACATAAACATGTTGAAAAACGTCACTTGCCCAAAAAACTAACAAAGTTGCCCAAAAATTAACGAAGTTGCCCAATAAAGGTACACGTTGCCCAATTAACCAAATAAAGTGAATTTTCTAGTTGAAATGCAAATGGAAGACGTACTATCGTGAAGTGACATGCAATGTCTCTTTACCAACAATTGTTTTATATTATATACTATATGTGGAGTATATAAGCCAAAATAATGTAAGTTTAAAAGGCACCAAACCTACATTGGTTAGTGAGATAGGAATAGTAACTGTGAAAGTGAGGATGGATCAACACTACTCGGATTCATCAAACTATTCATCCAACACTCAACAATTATCGACTCCTTTTAACACTCCAATGTAAGTAGTGTACCACTATTTTTTTTATCTTCATTACTTCATTTTTCGTATTAAAATGTTGTTTTCTGTATACAGGATTGAAGAAAAACATGAGGATTTTATGGTGTTTGAAGTTTACCATAATGGTGAATTCATTATACATCCTTTTCCTTTAAGTTATGATTATCCAAACATCTTGGTACTTAAGGTATCTCGGTCAAAAAGAATGTCGTTCAAAGATTTTTGTGACTTGTTGGTTTACAAACTAGAATGCAAGATATGGTCTTTGTTTTATTGTATTCCTAGAAGGAGTCTTGAAAAAGGGTTGACAATTGTTGAAACAGATGCTGAGATAAAAAAGATGTATGATGTGGCTTCATCTTATGGGTTGTTACAATTGTATATTGCTCCTGACCCTCAAAACCTAGCCCAATACTACTATAATAACTTGCCTTTCGACTCGTCTGATCATGAGGTTATTTCTAGGCTAAAAAGCCATGAAAAAAGAAAGGGTGATGCTGCCTCTATGTCACTTGAACAGCTTGAAGCATGGGCAGAGGAAGAATCGCGTTCACCTTACCTTAGGAAACCCCCCCCCCCCTTAAGGCTAGGAGAAAAGGCATTAACTTTCAAGGAAAGAACTTGTTTGAAGATTTTTTGCATAGTAGTTCTGTAGGAGATGAGTTAGACGGTCCTCCAGGTTGGTTAGAAGGAGCGATCGATGAAAAAGGTTGGGTTGATGTTGGAGCGACTAATGCAAAAGGGTAAAAAGACTGTGCGCCCAAATACTATTAACTTTAATAGAAAGAGGTTTTGTTTTAGGAAGGGCAACTCTATCTGGGCAACCAAAGGCTTACGAAGGAAATTATTGCGTGGCCGTGTTTTGAAAAGACTTGCAACCGCTCGAAGATGTGGCAACTTGACTTCTCTGTTTGGGTTGAACGATGATCAGGTTCAGGATAATGGACCATGTGTAAGTCCTAAGTAGTCATGTTCCATGTGGTGGTTGACTTTGCTACAGCCATAAAATGTTTTCATTAACACATCCACAAAACTTGTCAATGTTTTTTTGTAAACATTTTGTGGTTGTAGCAATTGTCTTATAACGTTTTGTGTAGTAGCTATGATTATCTTTGCACATCTTTTGGGTTTTGTGTAGCTTGTGCAAACTATGTGGCAAACGTTGTATGTTTTCTACTCGTATAATCGTATTAACTTTCCAGTTGTTGCTCAAATTAGTACTTTTGTAGTTGATATCACATCTTTGCACATCTTTTGGGTTTTGGTTAACATGTTTATTCTCTACTAGTACTTCTGTAGTTGACATCACAAACACTGCACAGGTGGTTATTTAACTATTTTGAAAAAACAGACATAGTGAACAAAATACGGGAAATGTTTGTACATTCAAAATTTTGTTACATAAGTGACACAGCCCTATTTAATACGGAATAAGTTGTAGCATAACGAGTATTGTACACGATAAGGTTGAGTTTTTACATGCAACATGTCTTAAGAAACACGATTGAAAGTAGCTAATTAATGTCATACATAAGAAGTTATTCCGTTACTTAAAAACATACAAATAAGCTGAAAGTTACACTAAAAAGTTTTGTGGAGTGGAAAGCTGTGACATACGGTTGATGATGCGATTGGATGAAGCCGGGTCTCTCTCATTCATGGGTGTCTGAATATTTGAATCGTGATGTGCCTCATTGGTCAAGTATTGATTTGAAGTAGAACATCCCAGGTTTTCATTACCAATGGTAAGACCACCACATATATCCTTGAGAGACCTCAGTTTTGTTTTTGGACATCTCTGTCATATAATAACCACGAAAACATTAATTCTGGCTACACACAAAATACTGATTTGTTACGAGTAAGAGACTTACTTTTTTTGTCACCAATGGCATGCTACATGAATCTCGGTCGTGTCCCGTTGCACCACACCTGGTGCATTACTTCCTTTTAGGCTCCTCCCCTTGTGATCGGATGCGATCTTTCTTTTTTGGCCTCCCTGCCTGCCTCTTAACTATAACCGGTGGCAATACAGTTTGCAAGTCATCGGGAGCTTCCCACTGCGAAACATCTTCTACAGGATTAAACAAACCCTCGTATGTTTTTTTCAGTGTTATTCTGAAAAACCAAGGTTGGACCAATCCTTGAACACTAGTTAAACCAGCTACTCTAGCCACAGCACACACGTGTCCACACGGTAGACCCGAAAGGTCCCATTTGCGACAAGTACATGTCCCTTCTATCAAATCAACAACATGGCCTCTTCGGTTGTCTTTCACTTCATACTTTTTCATTTTGTCAATGCCCTTAACCGTCCAATTAACACTCTTGATGATTCTGTCATGAACTTTGGATGTTGCCCAGTCTGAAATTTCTTCCTCCATTGCATCTAACATTAAAAAGCTTAACATCATTATAGTCACTTGTCTTACTTTTTAAACACATGAAAAGAAAAAAAAAATCACATCTAATTAGGTAATAATAATATTTTAACCATAGGTTGCACATTTTTTTACAAGCTTACCTTCGTATTTTGCCCGACGTTCAAAATACCACCGTTGAAGAAGGGATCTATACCAATCCATGAGCATCGTAATTGGGACTCTGCGCACTTCCTTTGTTAAAGCATTGATTGACTCCACGCTATTCGATGTCATGTAATTGTATCTGTTTGCAGGGCAGTATGCCCTGGACCATTTCTCAAACCCTGCTTTCTCTAGTGTTTTGTACGCCTCGGGTTTAGTGGCACAAATAGCACAAACACACATATCAAACTCCGCCGTTGTGTAAGCCTTGCACGTCTTCCAATACAAATTCTTTAAAGAATCACTTTGCATATTGGCATTCATCATCATATGGCGACAGCAAAAACCATGAAAGGCGTTTGGAAAAACATTCTTACACGCAAGGGTAATTGCATAATGTCTGTCCGATATGATGGCCAATTCAGAAACCTCACCTATGCATTCTTTCAGCTTTGTCAAAAACCAGCTCCATGTCTCCCCTGTCTCACCTTGAGTTACACCGGTTGCAATGGGTATTATTTGATTGTTTCCATCCATTCCAACTGCAGCAAGATTGGTGCCAAGGTAACGGCCTTTTAAATGCGCCGCATCAATTATTATCAACGGCCGCAAAGAGCATAAAAAACTCCTAACCTGTTAGATTAATAACAAATCAATTCTTGGGTAATAACTAAAAATACTTAAACATTTTGAACCACTCAAACATAAATAATAAAGAATATGAACAACAGATATTTCAAATTACTCTTACCGCATCACCGAAGGCTGCAAAACATTGCTTAAAGCGTCCTGCATCATCCGTGTCAATGTGTGTTACTGTTCCCTCGTTTGCCAGCTTTAAGTAGTGGAAATAATACGGTAACTGCTCAAAAGAAGCCTTAGGACATCCCTGAGTAGCCAGCATTGCAAGTTGCTTCCCTTTCTAGGCACTTTTGTAAGTAATGTCTATATTCCAAGCTAAATTGAAATCTAGTTGTATTTCCTTTGGTTTATACACTCTGGAAGTGTCTCTCATTTTCGGTACTAGCATATGACTCAGTACTTTTGATGTGGCATTGCAATGATTAGAATTTATGGTTGTTTTGGAACATGTGTGAACATCGTTGATGCTAGTTATCCTGAATTTTGTAGTACCTTTAACGGCCCGATTGAACACATACCATTTGCATTCGGGCACCTTACATCTAACACGGTAAGCTAGCTGACAAGATTTCACAACTTTATATTGATAACATTCTTTTATACATTTGACCGCTATCTCTTTCATGCATTCTTCCTTATCGACAAATTCGTCAAATACCTTAAACGCACCTCCATCTCTAGCGTTCTGGAACTTTGGGAGTTTAACAAAATTAGGAGGACTTGGTGGGACAGGCATATAGTTGAATGTGTTTCTTTTCCATGTATGCTCAAAATTCGTATTTTGATTTGTGTTTACTTGTTCATCATTTGGGTTAACAAAGTTGTTGGTTTCGGGGTTGGGTGGTTCATCACCTAAGCTAACATTAAGATCAAACCTTCAGGATTCTGAAGATGAACTTTGACTTACCTTTACTGGTTCTTTGCGGATATCGATGAACAAGCTTTTAACCTCTGGCTTCCATTCTTCGACATCTTTCATGAAGCATAGCAAGTCAGCGTCATCAATTATGGACACCTTGTTTACATTTATTTTGTATGATAACAAAATCATTGACAACCTAGCGGAAAGCTTAAACTTTTTCTTTACACAGCGGACTAGGGTTGCGTAATCAATATGATGTGGAAGTTGAACAAGAAATTTCGACCCCTGATAAACCAAAAAAACTTTGAATATGGAGGGTCCATTCATTTTAACTTGTTTTGCAAAAGAAATGGTAGAAGTAAATTACAACCCATAAACATAAAACTTTACCAAATATCTACACCTAACAGTCGCCCAAACAAAGCAATAGTTGCCCGAATACCGGACTAGCAAGTCACCCATAGTACAAGTACATTTATTGCTTGTACTATTTCTTCAATATTATACTAGTTTCATTTCAAAATTATTTGAAATGAAACTTATAGAAAAAGGAACTTGGATTACATATTTTATAATGATCATATACAACTTTTTTTTACACGAAATAGCAACACCTAACAGTCGCCCAAAATAATTAATTCTTCCAAAAAATGCATACCAACTAGTTGCCCAAAAGTAATAATACTATTTACAATTGTCATTTACTAAAATATTATAATAATATACAAATATATTAAATAAGTCAAACACATCAGTTGAATATTTAAATAATTTAAATAATATATTATTTCTTTTAACAAATATCAACACCTAACAGTCGGCCAAATTACACCTAACGTTATTAATTGTCCCTTTAGTTAACTATATTATTTTTAGAGAACCAGATTGAAAATTAAAAAGGACAATAATACTTAAACTTTAAATAAATATGACAACATATTTTGTATAGGTATACCAAAAGATTTTGTACATGCAAGTTGATTTTAATCATGAAGTACCTATAGCTACTTCATGTTATTGGGAGAAGATACATAACACTTCCACATTAAACCACTTTCAAGTTTCAACCAACACTTGATCTTCACACTGATCTTATCTCTTCTCCATATACGGTTTGTTCTTGCAACTAATTTCTTCTTTAATTACCCACTTTTTTTCGTTCTTGTTCTTTTGGTATGATATAATCCTCACGCCAAAAACTTGATACATTTGATAAGCTTGCATCTTTTCTGAAACATGTAGTACGACACTGTTTTTTCGGTTTTTTCTTCATAGCAAAAGGAGGTTGATTGTTGTATGATAGTGCTAATCTTTGAATTGAAAATAGGATACCGAAGGTACTGAAGTACAGTATATGCTACGTATAGTATGTTCTTATCGTTATTGTAAATAATCATGTGATTCTATTAATTTAAGTACATGTATACTGTACCGATTGGATATTAAAATTACATGGTTACTGTAACTACTAGTGTTAAGTATGGTAATTCAGGGGCTATTGAAGCAAAACAAATGTTAGTCAATAAGTCAGAACCATTGAAATGTTAGATGAACTCATTGAATGGGTTAAAAAAATTAGGAAATTTAAGTTTGTGGTGTTAGGGCACATTTGATTGTATTAGTCTATCCAAGGTTAGTGTAACAATAAAGTATATTTAGATGTGATATAAGATTGTTAAAAACTTGAAAGGCATTTATTGACAGATGTATTTGTACGTATACAGTATGGCGCAACAGTTTGTTTTACCATACGTCCACAACACCTTTCTATGTGAACAGGTAATGGTAGTTAAGCAACGTTAAACGCCTTCCCTATATTAATCTTTTAGTTGGTAAACGTCATTTTGAACAACCTCGGATGAAACTAATTTTGTTTACATACTAAATGTTGGAACAGGCTCTTCCCGAGTATTTTGAAGACTATTTCAAGTCCGAAAATGATTTCATGTACTTGACAGGCAACGACGGTTGCGTTACAAGACAGTGTTGTCACCCAAAGATGGCAGATGGGTTGTGTGCGACTTAGAGTGGCAGGCATTTGTTTCTGCAAATGTCCCTGATCAAACAGCAGACATTCATTTTATCAAGCAGGGACAAGATGAATACTATGTTACAGTGTATGCAAAGGATGGTTCTGAGTGTGCTGGGTACGACAGGCGTACGATAGGGCGAAGGATGATACGCTGTTTAACAACCTACGATCCCAGTAGGGAAACGGTAAATACATTTGTTATATGGACTTATAAACTCTGTTTTGTATTTTATTGCCAGAATATATGAGTTCCATTATATTTAACAAAAAAAGAAATTTCATAATATGTTTGTACGTGTAGTTACTGGCTGGAGATTTTATTCAAGATATGTGGCAACTGAGCTACTAACTAATATATGCTACTGATATGGTATTCTATGTTAAGAATGAGAGGGTTAAACCTTACGCGGATCGGGTTGTCAGAATGAACTCGTTCAGCGGAGATGGGTGGGATGATTTTATGGAGACTAGTGGTATTGAATCTGGCCAGAGGCTTGCCTTTACGAACATTGAAACGCACAGGTTATCGGTTGTTGTGCTCGGAGGAGATGGCATGGGCTTGAGCAAAGAAGATATTCGGTATCAGTTGCCAAAGAGGACCCCAAGACCCGCTTTTTTCCTTGACCGAACTGGTAATACGTATTCTGCGATTGCAACTTTACAACACATTAAGACAGTGCTTCCATAGCTGTCAGATAAGCAGTGAAATATTAAGTCATTAATTTATTTTCGTTTTATTTTACCAGACTTGAGGTTGCAGCACCTTTGCAGCTGGGGACATCACGAGGATCATGTTCTATACACTAGATTTACCGGAAAGGATCTGGTATTATTCAATTATATAATAATATGAAACTTGTATATGTATTGTATATGCGTGATGAAGCATATAAAACAAAAAAAATATTTTGTGTATGCAGAAGTTAGTATATGATTTCGATGAGACGCAACACTTGCGCAGCTGCAGCAGAGCAAAACTTGTACACATGAATGCTATGGGCGTTGGTTTTCAGATGGCTGCAGATATGGTTTTCAAACATGACGAGAAAACAATGAAAGATGTGCTGAACATTAAGGGGAACTGGTTACAATTTGGTAAAGATTGTGCTTTCGATGATGGTAGAATGATGCGACTGAAACTCGTGCGTATTCAAACACGATATGTGGTTGGTTCAGAGGATCAGGTTCCTGTGTTTCATGTTTGCTAGGATACTAAACTCTGTCTTTTAATTGTGTAAAAACTTATTGTCTAAACTGATTTGTTAAGTAGGGTTCCATGTTTATGAACGGTTTAATCGTAGGAATATTTGGACTTCCATGAAGCCATATTTTGGTATGTTATTAATGTCTATTTGGAACTTATAATCCTACGAATATTTTGACTTATATGAAGCCTTATTTTGTCAATGTTTTTTTAAACATGTTCTGGTGTATAAGTAACTTGTGTTGAAATGTTGGTATAACTAGTAACAAGGAAAGAGCAATAATGTTTACACTGTATCTAAGTGTTTGACTATATGGTTATACTTATAGAATACAAGATCCTCAAGGCGTGTCAAATAAAGTATTGAAAGTACAGGTTGCCCAATTGGCCTAACAGTCGCCCAAACAAAGTACAACACATGCCTTTAATTACCATTTTTTAGATGTGGAAAACACACTCACACATAGGTCTAACCAAAAACTTTTAAAATGCCATCTTCTTCATTGTGTTCATACAGATCTAGGCGTTATACTCTCGAAGAATTACTTGACAAAATCCACTGTGATTGTGATCCACCTCTACCAGTTGAGGAGCGAGTTTCTTGGTCAACAGGTAATCCTGGTAGAAGGTATAAAGCCTGTCCCATCTATGTAAGTACTTGTCTGATCAATTGTTACTTTTACAAGAACACACTGTTTTCGTTTACTCATGTGTGTATTCATTATTTTGTTAGGACCAAAAAAAAATGTGGCTTCTATGGTTTCATTGATCCTGAACTACCTTCAGCTTATTACAAGGATTTGCTTTTCAAAATCTATGTGGGTAACTATAGGTTAAACGGCCAGACAAGCAAAGAGACTGGGAAAGATGATCCGAATAATCAGCTGGCGATGGTGGAGATGAAGGAAGAGATTGTTTCCATAAAGTCAACAATTACTTTGTTAACTAGGGTTGTAGTGTTCCTTGCTGTGATACTTGCATATCGTATGATTTAGAAACAACTGTGCTTGTTTTTTAGCTACATTAGTTTCTGTTGTAATGTTTTATGCTTCATTATCAATGGGATGGTGTGTTATGTGTTAAACTTTGTGCTTAAATTTTAGATACATGACCTTAAAAAAAACATGAGGTTGATAGAAAACATGAAGTATATATGAAATGTAAACAAGACATTATAGTTTATGTAAGCAAAGAAAAAACGAAACAGAAAACCATGTATCGATGGTATGAAAATGACATACGTTAATACAAATCATCTGTTACAACTAGTGACATAGGTTTTCCTATGGATAGTTAGGTGACATAATAAAAATAACCAAATTCAGCAAATGTTCAACAACGATTACATATCATTTAACTTCCACTCTATGATTCCAAAAGTACTCGAGCATACGTTCACGGTACGCCAATGCTGCTTGCACAGGGTCGGCCACTTCCAATGGTAGGTTATGACACAACCTGTATAACCACATACAAACCCACACACCACAGTCTCCAAATAGATACCCTTGAACCGGAACACTCGCATAATCAAAAGAGATTTGATACTTGTCAACTGATATGCCTTTACTCTTCAAAACCCCAGAGTCCTTTAAATACGAAGTCAGACGCAATGGCAGTTCTCCTTTCATGGTCCTCCACCAGCTTCTTCTGTTTGTCTTTGCCAAACCAAGCGAGTCATAAAACATAACGACACCACTTTTGATTTGAAGTTGAGCTAAACACCAATGTTTATCTGGTTCGTTAACAGGAAATAAGACCTGATATACACAATTCAATCTTAAACTGTGTTTGTATAATAAAAGATTATAATATATGCAAAAGGTATAGGAACCATAAATGTAGAAACCTTTTCAACATCAGTCAGTGGAACTGGTACCTCGACACGTCAGAAAAATAAGTAGGCATCATACCACCAAGTATAGCTTGACAGAAATGAGGGCTTACAGCAGCCCAATCAGCCTCTTTTGGTCTAAAACGCCATAGTAGGTCAATCTACAGATCAAGGTGCTGTATAGTTGATGCGTGGGAATTGCAACAGGCTTTACCTCTCGAGGGATCTCGAGAAGCTTACAACCCCCACCAGGCAGTGTACCTGATCGTTGTAGTATAGTATAGTGACAAGTACCGGGGGATTGATCGTTCAGCTTAGGAATAGTGTCGCTAGGATTAGAAAGCCTAAATACTAGTTCTAAAGGTGAGGGATGATTATTTTTGTATTTTTATATTTTATGGAAAGCAAGTAAAAATCTCAGGTTTTGGAAGAGTGGGCGGAATTAGTTGCTATTCAACTAACCCAATACTAAGATGCAATCAAAATAAAATACTAAAAATGAAAATAAGCTAATTTATACTAAGGTTGTGAGCAGTATTTGGAGAAAATGTGTTTACTTAGATTGCACTACTCCCTAGATATCTTTTACACGTTAATTACTTGTTATAATTGCATGGATGACGGATTGTATTCCTTAATACCATTCATGGGGTGGCACACATAACTCCCCAATTCTTTGAGCTCTTATCTCCTCCTACACCATGCCCAGCACAACTATAGGGATTGTAAACAGTGGCTCATGCATTAAATACAACCAATAAAGACCTAGTGCGCGTTGGTTCATGTTTCTTAAGACGTTCAAGCATGTTACCAATTGGAGATCTGCCAGTTTTCTTAAGCCTAACATATAAATCATTCATCCAAGACAAGAATAAACAAGTAATCAACACATAATCAATATCTAGGTTTCATTAGATCTAAGCAAACACAAAAGAGATCTAGCCTAGCATGATAGAATTAAGACAAGAACATGATATAGACAACCAACACGTAGACATATTGATTGAATTAGAAGAACACTTATCTTGATTAATCATGCAAGGTATCAAGGGGTTGGAACCCTTGAAAAACCTGTAAAGTTACACCAAAATCGTACTTAGGGTTTCTCCCAAAACTTCTCTCTCTCAGTGTGAAAAATTAGAAAACTATATATAGAAAAATGGGTTTGACGGCGTCAAGAATAAACTTGTGACGCCGTCACCTCGCCGCCAAAACTCTTCTCGGACTGCCTAGATCTACTTCTGACGCCATCAAGACTTATACATTTCCAGGCCGTCATGACTCTTTTACTCTTGACGCCCTTCCTACGTGACGCCGTCAAATCTTCTCTGGGTCGTCATGGAAATTCATGAAATTTGCTCTTGACGCCGTCAAGGTGTTGCTCTTGACGCCGTCACCTACTGTTCCCAGCATGGAAAATTAAGACTTCGGCGTTTTCTTCACTTTTATGCTCCAAAAACGTCCGAATTGCTTCCTTTTCTAGATTTCACTCCCAAAGTACTTAAAATCACAAAAGGAACGATTTAGGGCAATATTTGATCAAATAAATTCGGATTCGGGCTTAAATGACCCCCTAAAAACGGATCATTTTTCGCCTCATCATATACCCTTACACTTGAGATTTGCTTGTCCTCAAGCAAATGCGCTTTTATTCTACTCAAAAGACAAGTTAGGGGTCATTTAACACTAATATAAAATTAATTACAACAAATTATCGTTCCACTAAAGACCAATAGACAAGCACGGAGGTCATACACAAGCACCTCACAAATAGTGTTTAGATACTCACATCTCTCGGGTGTAATAAAGTGTAAATTACAATATGGAAACGGAAGATATCTCTCACTACCTGTCATAGCAAAATAGATTACCATAGGCTTGGGAAAGGATCAAACGTCCACCACATGGCGTAAGCACCTAGGATAAACTATCAAAGAGGTCTTTTAAAGGGTTGTAACGTTAGATGTAGGGATATGAAATACATGGTTTTGTTGGATAAAAGAAGTTTTACTGGTGGCGAGTTAACAATCTTGGTTAATTACATGTACAATGTGGCGTTGCTAAGCCAAGACTAGACTCGACTTAAGCTAATAAATGAAAAATAACAAAAACATAAAATGAACATAGAATAAAAAGGGATGGTAGTCCGTATATTTTTTTTCTTTTACTTTTTTTTTCTTTTTCTATATATATATATATATATATATATATATATATATATATATATATATATATATATATATATATATATATATATATTTTTTTTTGCATGCACTCTTACCCTACCATCCAAAATAATACATCATAGGGAATGAACGTTCCCCTTACATTTGAATCTTTACATACTTTACAATAAACTAGTCTAATGACTCGAATTAAGAAAATCAAAACACTTGGAGCACTTTGATTGAGTCTAAACCGTCTTATTATTATTGACCAAGGTCAACAAGTCAAAGATAGCCTAGAATCAATACTCCGGTGATAGTGTAGTGTTTTCCCGGGTCGTAAAAGTCCCAGCGAGATTGAAATGGTGCTTTTGGAATCGTTTATGAGAAAGTGGCACTGAGGACAGTAGCCAGATGATGTGGGAATGATATTGCTACTGTTATTTTGGTATTGACAAACAGATATAATATTCACAATAATCAGATACCAGATATATGCACAAATTGACAATTAAGATCACGTATCGGACTGGAAAAGTGGGTTTTGGTATTTAACAAACTACAGGGGGTGCTTTTGACACTTTTTCAAACTTGAAAATTAAAAATGAAAAAGAAATTATAAAAGTGATTAAAATAATATTAAACTATTATTTAATTAATTAAACTATTTAAAATCTAAAATAAAATCTAACTTAAATAAACTAAAAATGACAAATGATTTAAATTATACTAAAAATTAACAAAAATATTTTCTAAACCTAAATTAGAACTTGAAGAAAGTATAAAAAATTAAAAATAATATTTTTGTCTTTTTGTGGTTTTGTAATTAATTAAAAACTATTTAACTTAATTAAACTAATTAAACTACTTTTAATTTATATTAATACTAAATTAACTTAGAAAATTAAGATAAAATTTATAAAATTATTTAACCATCACTGGAATCCTAGAAAATTATAAAAACTCTAAAATTATGTTTTAAGATTAAACAACTAATTATTTATCTATTAATTAACTTAAATCTATTTTAAAAAAATAAAATAAGGAAAATAGAAAATGAACAGTAGAATCTCAAAATTTATTTTCTAAAAACTTATTATATTATATTAGAACTAGGAAAATTATAAAAACTAGATTTAACCTTATAAAAACTAATTAAGCTATTTAATACTAGATATTAATTAATAATAAAGAAAATTAAAATTAAATCTAATAAATACTAAATGACAAAATAAAAATCTGAAAAATTTATTAAAATTACTTTACTATCTAAGGTATTTAATAAAAATATAAAAACACTAGTGACTTAATTAAAATATAAAAATGAAAATTAAAATTAACTTGAATTAAATAGAAACTATCACTTATTTTAACTTGATTTTTTTTGGATTTTTCTTTTACAAAACTACTAAACACCTTAAAATGACAAACTTTTGTAAAAACACTTTTTGAAATAGCTTATAAATAAGCTGTGACACCCCCTTGTCTTAAACAGTTGACTTTGCTTGACTGTTTGGTCAAATAAGGTCAAATGGCCTTAGGTGGGGTCCACAATGGTGAAATCAGATGCAACTAAGTTAGACAAGCTTAAACAAACAGAAAATAGCAAGTAATAAGCTCAAATAAGCTGAACACAAGCAAATAAGCACTTAACACTTCCACAGTTTACTCAGATTAGGGACAAACTTGGTGAGCAAATGCAGGTGGGGTCCACTTGTCCTAAGGTCAAACCACTGGTCTAACCTAGGAGTCTACTAGGAGGGGGGTTGGAAAAACCTATCTATGGGGTCTGGGGTCCACTGAGGTGGTCACAAAAACACCACCAAAGTGGTGTTGGTGACTGGGTGTGCAGATGAGCAGGGCACAACCTTGCCCTGCAACTTAGTTTAGGGGTCTGTGGGGGCCACAAGAAAAATCACAAAAATGAAAGCTTATTGAGACACTTAAGTTGAGGTGGTAAGCTAAGATTAGGAACAAGTTTCAGCTTCTAAAACCAAGTACTTAAATCAAAACAATTCCCTGAATTATTAGAAAAATCTGAGATGTGCAAAAGTTGACTTTGAGTAAAACCTTACTAGTTTGACTTATTTGAATTTCTAACACTCACTACTTATTAAATAAGTTGAAATAAGCTAAGGTAAAGTTAAATTAATCTAAATCTACTACTAATAACCTAATTTGAGGGTTTGTGGACTACAAAACCAACACAGTTAACTGTGTTGGTTGATTTTGTATGATTTTGACTTTAAACAAAGTTTCCACCTATTTTTATTACTTGACTGAGCATGTATGAACCTGAATTACTATATTGTACCACAATTTCACAATTAAACTCAGTTGAGCTCACTGAGCAACCCTGAGCCAAACACCCTTTAATGATGCAACTAAATTCAGTTATCACTACCAAGGACTGATTTAAGCTATTCTACCAATTCAAACTATTGTAATTAGACAAATTACACCTAATTGAGCTTAAACATGCAGTCAATGACAGTTATAATCAAGGGTAATCAACATTGAGCAATACACAGTGGAAATGAAACAAAGAACAACCAAGAGATATATTGAACAAGCATGTAATTTAGAGTTATAATCTATTCTAATAACACCAATGATGCATTAAAAACAGTAATTAGCAAACCTAAAAGCAAGTACACAGTAGAAGGCTAAAACATAAAAATGAGCTTACAAAGGTGCATTCCAGCTTATGCCATGAACCAAGAACCATGAACCTTTTCCTAATATCCCCCATGGGATTCTAACCCAAGGCCTTCCATTTCTCACCTTGCTCCAGCTGTGAATTCCAAGAACAATTTATTTTGACTTAAGTTGACTTTTTTGTATTTTGGATTTTTTGATTACTAAACTGCTTTTACTGATTACTAATAGCTTCAATAAGCTATATGGGAGCTTATATGTATCTAAGAGTCCAAGACAAACTACTAAAACAACAATTGATGTAATACAAGATATAGAAAATGAATTAAAACTGCATACCATGAATTAATAAGAGAAACTTGAAATTTATAACTGAAATGAGTTCAATACAATAAAATAAAGAGGTTACCACTGCTTAAGAGCTTGGGTGTACCTAAAATTGGAAATTACAATTACACGACATACTAAAAATTGAAATTAACTAACTAATTCATCCTTGTGCTTCCTCTTCTACTTATAGCCCCCAATTAGGGTTCCCAGATGCACTTCAATCATTTCCCACCTCCTCTTGATAACTTAGGTCCAATCATATGCCTCCACGTATTTTGGCGGGAAACAATTCTTTTTGCAAATTGCTCTCTGATAACGTGCAGAGGAGGGGTTGCATTAATTGTGGTGTGAAAAAGTAGGTGTAGGGGGATAGGAGCATTTATTGTGGGGGGCTTTGGCTTGTGATTGGAGGAGAGGGGTGGCTGAAAGTGGTGGTGTTTGTGGGGGAGGTCTGAGAGGGAAGGGGAGAAGGAGGTGGGAGTTTGACCGAAGTCAAAATTAGCTTCGGGTCAAAAGTTTGGGTGTGGACTGGGCTAAGGATAACTTGGGCTTGTGGTTGTAACTGGGTAGGGAGTATTGGATCAGACAAAAGGGTGGGTTGGGTTGTTTACACTACAACAAAAGTGGCTTTTTAGGTCCCTTTGTGTGGGACAGTATGCTAATGGAGTCCTAAAAAACTGTTTAATAGGACATATGAGCGTTTAGGGTCCTTATTAAATATTTGCTACTTAGGCGATGTCCTAAAAAGGTATATAATAGGATGGTCGATGATTTGGGGTCCTATTATCATATAACTTAATAGGACACTTAAAATATGGATCCTAATAAATCACCTTTATAAGACGTTTATTTATTATGGTTGTATTATAATAAACCATAATAGGACACTTGAGTTTCGAGTCGTAAGACATCAGTTAGTTAAAACGCTTATTCACAAAAAGTTTTGTTATACCAAAATTTAATAGGACCTTTGACACGTGGGTATTATAACATTAACCTTTATAGGACGCTTTTGTACAATGGTTTTATAACATCATTTTTTTAAAACGATTATTTGAAAAAGTCTTATTATAACAAAACTTAGTAGGACCCTTAAAGGATGCATATTAATTATGGTTTTATTACAATACACCATAATAGGACACTTGATATATAAGTCATAAAACATTAATTATTTAAAACGCTTATTCGCAAGCGTCTTATAACGTTAACCTTTATAGAACGGTTATTCATAATGGTTTGTTTATGATACACCACAATATGGCACATATTTTTAGAGTCGTAAAACATCCGCTTTTTATAACGCTTATTCAGTTTTATAGAACGCTTAATTGCAAAAGTTTTATTTGAAAAAAAATTAACAGGACCCTTGACACCTATGTGTTTTAACATTAACATTTATAGTACGCTTATTTGTTGTCGTTTTATTATCCTACACCATAATACAACACTTCTTTATTTGAGTCATAAAACATCAGTTTTTAAGAACGCTTTTTTATAAAAGTTTTTTTAAACATTAGTTAGTATGACACTTTCATACTTGGTATCAAAACTTGATACACCATAATAGGACACTAGATATTTGAGTCGTAAAAGATCAGTTTTATGAAACGCTTATTCACAAAAGTTTTATTTAAACATTAGTTTCCACTACATCCTTATTATAATAATACTTCCCCCATTATTTTTCCCCAATTATATAAACCCTAAATAAATACAACCATACAATGTCTTCCTCCTCAAATAGAACTAATCGGCCACCACCACCAACACATTGTGAACATGATCAACCAGTAATTAGGCGGACTTCGCGGACAATTGATTTCCCTTTAAGGCGTTTTCTTGGATGCGTTGAGTATTATAATGTAAGTTTTCTTGGATGCGTTGAGTATTATAATGCGTTTTCTTGGATGCGTTGCTATTAGTGATCTTTGTTGTTTGTACCATATAGGGTTCAAAATGTAAGACATTTTTCTGGCTAGATCCTGAGTTGCCTAATGACTATTACAAACAAGAGGTTTTTAATTTGATTCAAAAGGAAAAACGTTTGAAAGAAGACAAGTATGGAAAAATAAGAGATTTTGAAAGGGAGATTGAGTTTCAAAAATCAAGTATGGAGAAGGAAATGTTTCTGCTGCAATTGGAGTTGAAAGAATGCAAGTCTAGTGTTGTTTTTTTGAAGAAAATAGTTGTTGTTTTGTGTTTGGTTATTGCAGTTATGTTGTCAAAAATTATGTAATGAAATGCTTGTTATGTAGGTTTGATGTAATGAACTTTTGGTTAATGAAATGCTTGTTATGGGATATATATATGTGTGGATGCATTTACAGTTGTTGATGTTTGCTGAGATAGTAATGGATGCATTTACAGTTGTTATCAAAAAAGTTGAAGGTAAATGGGAATTGAAGTTGCAGAGAGTGAGTAGTTAATAGCATGTTATGATAGTCATACTCTGTTACTACTGCTTGTATTAGAATATAGACTAGGATGCCTTGTTCCTAGCATTTCAAGATTTAAATGAGTATTATTTTGTTGCAGAAGTGATAAGCATTTGAAGCTCAAAATCATAACCTATGTCAAGCTGTGAAGATGAGTTAAGCTCAAATTCATCTTGGGCTGGTTACTTTCCACCTAATTGGAAATTCAAAGGATTAACAAAGTCAGAAGCCAAAAAGTCAAAAGGCAAGAAGTCAAACGGCAAAAATGTTGAACAAGTTGAACAAGTTTCTGGTAAAAGGATACAAGGGTTAGGTCTTGCTAACAATGTTACTTGGGATGCAATAAAAAAGAAGACATTTGGAGTCAAAAAACCATGAGGATAATGTGTTATCTGTCTTTGTATTGTTATATGTATCAATCTTTTGGAAGTTATGTATGGGTTAGCTGTCTTTGTAGTGTCCTTATCTATCAATGATAATGGTTAATTTGGTGCATTATTGCTGTAATATACTAATCCAGAATTGCAGTCACAAAATAAACTAGGCTTGATTAAAAAACAAAAATGACTGAGTGCAGGGCATCTCAGTCATAATGTTGTGATTAGCAGACCAAATTAAAGCAACAAGATAAGATCTAGAATCCCAATTAAGCTCAGAATTCTGTAGTCAGTAGTACAAGCTACTAAAGGAAACAAAAAACAGAAGAGAAACAACAGTCAATAAGCAGAAATTAAGCTCTTAATATGGGCATTTGAGCCAAACAGTGATAAGCCATATTGACCCGTTTGACCCATTTGTCCAAACGCCCCTTAAGCAGGGTTGTTTTGAGATCTCAAAGTGAAAATATAAATAACAAGAAGCTAAAAAGTTAAAATTACCTAAATATAAATAAGAAATGTATAAGAAAGAGTAATACAAACAGTAATGAGGATTGTAATTGATTCTTAACAACTAATTTTACATAAAAACAGGGACTATTACTATTTAGCTAATTGAAATCATTAAGCTTCTTCAACTGGATCTTCTTCATCGGCAATAAGTAAGTCATTGTTGTCCACAACGGTTCCATCGAAACCACCTCTAACCAATTCAATATCCATTGTTTCGTCATGTTGAGGACACATAAATGAGTCACCCTGCAAATGTGTTTCGACGTCATCAAGACTTGTTTGTTCATCCATGTCATAAACATGTCTGGGCGCTGTCTTGATCACAACTTGCCATCCTTTGTCAACACCATCTGCAACGTAAAATACTTGATGTGCTTGAGAAGCTAGTATAAAAGGCTCGTTATGAGCCTTCAATCCTTCAAAATTCAATAGAGTAAACCCGTTGTCATCTTCTTTTTTCCTTGAACCATTTGAAATCCAATCACAATCGAACAAAACTACTTTCTTGTCAATACCATACTCCAACTCAATTATATCATTCAAAACCCCGTAGTAAGTTACATCACCCGCGATAGGATTGTTATCTGTAGCACTCGAGTAACTGTTTGTCATGGCCTGAAGATTAACCCCACTATTCTGTGTTTTCCTATTATGTTCTACATCTTTTGTGTGAAATCGGAAACCATTTATGATAAATCCCTTATATTTTTTCACATACTCAGATGGACCACTTGCCAAGCACCTTAGACTTTCTGTGATTCTGTGATCCCCTCTAGCATGTAGCTCCTCAACCTGAAATAAGGCAAGATGTGTTAATTGTTTTGTTATTAGTAGGTCGAAAATGCTATGTCATTATAATTACTTTGCAAAAGTAATAAACCTGTGTATATGCCTTACATGATCTTGAAACCACGATTCAAAAGTCTCACTATGTAAACGTTGAATGTCACGCTTACGTTTTCTCCGATTTTGATGATGAACCAACGCCAGATGTTCACTGCAGTGTTAACAGATGATAATGAAGATAACAACGACAACTATTCATTGTATAATATAATTTATGAAACGCACAACTAATATAATTACTTACGTTCGAAATTCATCAACTTCACTACAATTGAACAACACATATGAATGTGCTTTAGCCAAAATGTCAAGTTCCATCATTTCTACCTTAGTAGCACCAATCGGTCGACCCGGCATAGAAAAGATAGGTAAAACATCCTCATAACCATCGTCATCATTATTTCGACTTGTCTTATTATGTACGGTCTCAACATCACTGGATAAGTACAATGAACAGAACGACACACACTCTTCAGCTAGATATCCTTCTGCAATGGAACCCTCCGGGTTATTCCTGTTTCGCACGTAAGATTTTAATGTAGCTAAATACCTGATATATCAAAACAAATAATTTTAGATTCAATTATATTTGTTAATAAAGGTATTTACTAAAATAGTAATGTGCACCTCTCGATTGGATACATCCAACGGTAATGTACTGTCCCTCCTAATCTGGCCTCTGAAGCAAGATGAACCGAAAGATGAACCATGACATCAAAGAATGATGGCGGAAAATCCTTTCTAAATCACAAAGTATTTTTCCAATCTCGGTTTCCATTTGAACCAAATCATTTGGATTAAGAACCTTTGCGCATAATTGTTTATAGTAACGACATAGCTTCATCACAGTATACCGCACGTGCTTAGGCAACACATTTCGCAAGGCAATGGGAAGCAACTGCTGCATCAAAATATGGCAATCATGACTTTTAAGTCCAAACAGTTTTGGAGGTTTTAACTCTACGCATCTTGAGATATTAGCTGCATAACCATCTGGAACTTTCACCTTCTTAAGCACACGACAAAAAATATCTTTCTCTTTTTTATCCATTGAGTAACAAGCAGGTGGCAAGTAAACTTTGTTGTTATCTTGAACTATAGGATGAAGTTCAGGTCTAATGCCCATTTCTTGTAAATCTAGACGTGCTTTTATATGATCCTTGGTCTTCCCATCTAGATTCATTAGCGTTCCAAGGACACTGTCACAAAAATTCTTCTCAATATGCATTACATCTAGATTATGGCGTAGCAAGTTATCTTTCCAGTACGGTAACTCAAAAAAAATACTTTTCTTCTTCCAATTAAAAGGTAAATTTGGGTTGCTCTTCACAAGTTTTCCAAATTTAACTTCAAAACCATCTAACTCATCAAGTACTTCTTGTCCTCTTAAGCCACGCGGTTGCCTGTCTAGTTCTTCTATGCCATCAAAAGAGTCTGTATCTCTTCTAAAAGCATGTTCAGTAGGCAAATATCGACGATGTCCCATAAAACATTGTTTTTTGCCATGAGTCAGGCGTGTTGATTTTGTATGTTTACGGCAGTTAGGACATGCAAGTTTACCTTTGGTGCTCCATCCAGATAAATTTGCATAAGCAGGAAAGTCACTGATCGTCCATAACAAACAAGCACGCATCCGAAAGTTACTTTTTGTTGATGCATCATAAGTGTCTACTCCTTTACGATCCCACAACTCCTGTAGCTCAGCAACTAAAGGTTGCATATAGACATCTATATTATTCCCAGGAGCAGATGGGCCAGGTATAAGTAACGTTAGAAAGAAATAAGGTTTCTGCATGCACATCCAAGGAGGTAGATTATATGGCGTCAAAACAACAGGCCATGTACTATGAGAAACACTCATTGTTCCAAAAGGGTTAAACCCATCACTCGCTAAACCAAGCCTGACATTACAAGATTCTTTGGCAAACTTATCATATTTAAAATCAAATGCTTTCCATGCCGGGGAATCTGCAGGATGTCTCAAGTAACCATCTTTCGTGCGACTCTCTTCATGCCATCTCATGGAGGCGGCTGTTTTAGCTGACATAAATAACATTTGCAATCGCGGTATGAGCGGAAAATGACGCAACACCTTTGCTCCAATCTTCTTACGTGTATCACTCGTGGTGGACTCATCTACACAATTATCTTCACTTGCTTTATACCTTGACGTATGGCATATATCACATTCTGTTTTATTAATGTTTTCTTTCCAGTACAGCATACAATCATTAGGACATGCATCAATTTTATCATAACTAAGTCCCAACTCTCGAATTATCTTCCTTAGTTCATACAATGAGTTTGGTATAGAAGCATTGGGGAAGGCTTCCCTCATTGTATCTAGCATCTTGCTAAAACCATTATCACTACATTTCCCAACACACTTACCATGAAATAGTCTAATGATAAAAGAAAGAACTGATAACTTACACCCAGGATATAGTGGTTTCTTTGCCTCTCCCAACACTTTATAAAATTTTTTCGCCTTTAGGTTTGGCATACTCATATTTTCAGTTTGTGTTCCCATGTCATCGGTTAGTATTTCATCACCAAACCGATGGAAGGCATCATTCAGCAACCCTTGCATGTCATCTTCTGCATCCAACATTGGAGCATCACTTGATTTGGAACTGAAAGGTGGAATTGTATAACCTTTCATAAACCCTACACATACCAGATGTGTTGTAGCTTCCGTCCGATTTACCCATATCTGATTACCACAATCAATACATGGACATGAAATCTGTCCATTTTTACCCTCATTATAGAATATATGATCAAGAAAGTCGTGAAGACCTTTTTTATATTCAATGGTAAATCTAGGTAAAGACATCCAACTCGTATCCATCTTAAACCTAATTCAATTAACCACAGAAAACCACATACAATTTCAACAAAAATAAACGGCTCCTAAATCAATTAACCACATATGTTGTTTCATAAAAATTTAGCAAAAACGATTAGGGTTTCAATTATGAGGTATTACCTGGTCTTGATGATGATGGTGACTCGTGTTGGCAATTTTGGATGGTGGAATGATGTGGATTTGGATATTAAAATTAGAAATACTTTTACAATTTATTTTTAAGGTATTTCTTAATGAATTGCCTAATTATTTCTTAATAATTTAAATATAAAAATTAGAAATTAAAAGTAAAAATTGCAAAAGTAATTTTTACATAAGCTTGAAAACTTATAAAAGGTAAAAAAATTATAAAAAATTATTTGGCATAAAAATTAAACAGTAAAACTAATATATTTTTTGCTTTTTAATTTAAACTAATTTAATTAAAATTAACTCTAAAAATTACCTATTGAAGAGTAAAAATTATGGGAAAATTACTAGGAATGCTACAAGTTAAAAGGAACCAAGGAAAAATATGAGGAGGGGGAAAATGGTACGGATAAGCATTTAAATAAGCTAAATTGCAAAAATAAGCTAAAAGGAACAAGGACTATATTAAGTATATAGATTATGCAATAACAAACGGAACTGGTGCCCCAGAGCAATTGGAAGGGGGTTGTGGTATTGTGCATGTATGCTTGAGGTCCCAGGTTCGAACCCCACTTTTTGCAATTTTTCCATTTATTTTAATTTATTTCATTTTCTTTTTACAAAACATTTTTATTACTAATTATAAGTAACTTTTGTTTAAACAGTTTTTTCAAACGTAAAAAATAAGCTCTCTATAAGCTTTTTAGCTTTACAGATGCTTTTGGTAAGCCAAAATGGATTTATGAAAGGCATTAAGATACAAACAATCTACAATAAGCTAAATATGCTGTAAGTACATGAGTTGTACCTACCTTAACCTAAAACCTACAAGATAATCTAACGGAATAAGATCTAGACCATAATAACTTATTAATAAGCTATGTGCACACTCTTGTGCTTAACAGTTGACTTAATAGCTTATTAGGAGTTATGTACTTTTGAAAAAGCTATGAAATGAGCAAATGAGCAAAAACATATGATAAACAACTTCAAACAAGGCAAACGACACAAATAATCAGTGTGTGGTGCTTGGAACCTGTCGGCAAACTCTAAGTCACTCAGTGTATGTTTTGAGACATGTCACTAGTAAGAGTCAAATAAGCTAAGTGCAAAATGGCTAGAGTCCAAAATAAGCAGTAATCCAACAAGCTGAACTTGTAAGCTCCCTAAAAAGCCCAAGGTTGTGTACTGGGGTTCACAGATAAGCCAGATAACAGCTTATGTACTTTGGCTTAAAACCAATGAAAAAACTGACCACCCAGTGTACACAGTCAAATGGGACAAACTAAAAGCTACTTGCAGCCCTATTAGATAAGCTAGAAAGTGCAAAATAAGCTATGAACTACAAAGATCAGCTGATTGGCTTTCCAAAAAGACAATAATCACACTATGGGGCCGACTATTGAACAATCTATGGTCTATTGAAATTGGTCAATTTCCTGTGAACAGGACAAGGACTTGCCCTGCAAGCTTAAAGAAGCACTTGCACAAGCTACAATAAAAATCCTAAAAATAAGCTGGACACAGAATTTTAAAGATGAGCTGAGGGACTATGATTTGTGAAAAGCTCAGGTTCCCAATCCAAATACAAAAATCTAAATAAATCTCCCTATTTTTGGATTTCTGCAACAACAATGTTTTTGACTTTTTGAAATTATTAACTTAGTTTGACTTTTGTGAGATTTGATCCAAATTTACTAATTGATTAATGTGACTTAAGCTATATTAACACTAATTTATGATATAACAACTACTTGTAAGATGATTTGAAGCTTATGCCACACTAATTTTCACACAGACATATTTTAGGCCAATATATTGGTGATTTTTTACTTTAAAGTTCTATCCACTAAAACCTGGTTTGTTTCTGACTTATTAGCTGTTAAGAAAGTTATATGAACAGGCCTTAGTCACTTAGTTCCTCTAATACTCACTACACAGACCTAACCAAACACTACTTTAAAACACAGATTCTTTAATACTCCAATGAATTCACAAGTTTAACAGGCAAATGATCAATCTAAATCATAATACTGATTCATAACCTTCAACTAGACTAAATTAAACACATATAAACAAAACCAACAATAACAACTAACAAGCACATACAGATTATAACCAAAGCAAATAACAAAACAAACGGCCATTAAACATAACTATCGACATAATATTAAAATATCATAAGTACCCAGAAACCATTGTTCATAAAATATTGTTCACAAACCATGACCATCACCATAAATACATAACAACTTTTCATCAAAATAACCCAACACAATGACACCAACAGACACAAAAACCACAAAATAACCCAACCACTACCTTCATTCATGCTCATACTTCTCCAGAATCTCAATGGTCTCCTTCTTCAAGGAGATCAACCTCTGAAAGTCAGCAACCACACTAGCAAGGGATTCAACCAAACGCCTCTCAATTAGCTGGACTTCATGCATAGAATCATAAACATCCTCTGTTGCCATTTCTTCATCAGTATACAACCGAGACACCTCCATCATTCTTTCAGTCCTCTGATCCACTTGCATTCTCATGTCGTCTCTGATGGCCGCCACATTCCTCATGTTGATCTCATTGGTTGGTATCTCCTGAATATTCAGAAAAATAAAACACTCATGAATCTTTTCGGACCCGGAAAGTTGTTTCAGTTCATCCAAGAAAGGCGTTTCAGACATTTTTCAATTAGGGTTAGAAGTGATAAAGGTATGATCGGAAAACAAATATATGGATGAACTGAACAAATAATAATATAACCAAGCATATATATAAAGGGTAGATGCATGAACTGAACAAATTAAGACTATTAATGACAGACGAAATAATCAAACCGCGTAATGATGAGTACCGAAGAGATTGCAGAAGATCAAAGGTCGATAAAAAATTACGTGTTCCCATAATATAGATGCTTATTAATTTAATTGGGATGACTCAAAGTGTAACTAGTTCAGTTTCAGTTTGAAGCATTTGTAAAAAGAGAGGAACTAGTAAGTGGGTGTTGAGTATAAATATATTTCGGGTCGGGTTTGGGTCGACCCGTCTAACCCATTTATTAATCAGGGTAGGTTCGGGTTGTGAATAAATTAATTGGTTCGACCTGACAACACGTTTAAGCTTTTTTTCTTAATGTGGCAACTTTTGTATAAAAAAAAGGGTTTACTGTGTCGTTCTGCTTTGATCCTCCTCCGGGGATAGATATAGAAGAAAGAAAGAACCCTTAACCCGTTTAACCTTTTCAACCCGTTAATTTCAAAAAGATCAAGCCCATCTTTATAAATGGTTATAATTTGAATAGTATTTTTAAAATATTCATGATTATTATTTTAAAATTGAATGAAACCAAAATACCCGAAAACCCGATAGTACAATTGGGTCATATGAATCGGTGATATTGCCCTGTTGTCGACCTTGATTAACCTTAATGACGAATCTTCATATGATTCTTTTGACTATGAACCTTAAAAAAAATGGTATTTGGCGGAACCATCTCAAGTTCGTGTACCTTTTTGGTACCGATCCCCCCACCCAACAAGGAAGGCATATCCCGGTAAATTACCTAGTCAACACTGGCTGACCAAGTTGGATTCTGGATTCAAACCCCCGCCTTTAAGCTTTGACTTGGTCAACTGCGCGCTTTTGCGGTAGTTGGTGGCCAACTGCCTTAAGGCAGCTGGTTATGAAACTTTTATTATGAACCTTTGATAAGCTTTTCTGAACCATTTGATATGACCCATTTGTTATGAACATTTTGGATATGAACATTTTGATATGACACTCTGATTACGATATGATATCTGACTATCAGTTTGATACACGAGCCACTTCACTAGTCCTGGGGGTTCCATGTCCGGGTCATTGATGCACCAATGGCATATATGACTCTAGTGTGTTTGAGTGACGTTCCACACCATCCCTTATATGTTAAATGTTATGAGCTCAATTATATGTTTGGCCACCATGTTATATGCAGGGGAGTATGGATGCATCCGATTATCTGTTTTATGATATGATATGTTATGTTTCTGGGCTCGTGGTGGATTACTGTCCTGTATATGACTTCATGCAAAGCAATACATTCAATCATAATAGTCGGCACTTTATGATCACCTCGCTTATATTGGCCTCGCAATGTGTAGAATATAGGCTACAAACCATTCCCGGAATGTGACGTCATGGGAAGTCGGCTTATGTAAAAACTCTTGACATCATAAATGAATGACCGCATCCGTTGAGAGTTATTCATATTAGCTTATACAAGGTGGTCGACTGCCCGACTACTGATTCGCAATTTTTGCAACATTGGATATGACTCTAGTGTGGTTTACTGTCCTACTTCTCACTTTATCTTTCGGGTCAACTGTATGCGGATACGCTTTAACAAACGTAGACCACTTATGATAAATCCCGTCTATAATAAAATATCAACATTTTAAATAATGGCCGAGTAAAACAAATGAACTATCTGGAGCCGCTCCATTTCGGGCAGTAAGCTTCAACACATTCATATTGTTGTTTGACCCGGGAAGTCCGAAAAACCAATGCCAAATCTACCTCATTTTTAATTTCACATACAATAAAATACTTATACAATATATATACAATAATATACATACATTCCATATAATATACTTATGGTTCGGTGATTTTCAAACCCGAGTCATTTCATTATTCATAGGGTTCCATGTCCGTGTCATTGCTGCACCAATGGCATATATGACTCCAGTGTGGTTTACTGTCCTACTTCTCACTTTATCTTTCGGGTCAACTGTATGCGGATACGCTTTAACAAACGTAGACCACTTATGATAAATCCCGTCTATAATAAAATATCAACATTTTAAATAATGGCCGAGTAAAACAAATGAACTATCTGGAGCCGCTCCATTTCGGGCAGTAAGATACAACAGATACTGATTACGTCAACACATTCATATTGTTGTTTGACCCGGGAAGTCCGAAAAACCAATGCCAAATCTACCTCATTTTTAATTTCACATACAATAAAATACTTATAGAATATATATACAATAATATACATACATTTCATATAATATATATTATATATACAATAATATAATACAAATATACTATTACTTAATTAATTATAAATCTAATTACCCCTATTACTTAATTAATTATAAATCTAATTACCCCATATAATCTAAAGTTCTAAACATTTGGGGAAAACTTACACACCCACGTTCACATAAACCCGCTTAAAATTTTTGGGGAAAAATTCAGATTCATAAATAAGTTTTGGCGCTGCGAAAATCAAGCATATCTTTTCGGAAGTCAAGTATTTGATTCGATTTTATTAATGGAAATCGTTTTTCACAGACGGTTAAACAATCAATTTTGGTTTAGGGTTGTATGTGGGCAGCAAAACAAGGATTGTGGGTTTTCACTTTTGATTGAAGATCTGAGTCAACAGGTAATGGAAACCTTTCTTGTTGTTATTATTATTGTTATTATTATTGTTATTGTTACTATTACTATTATTATTATTGTTATTGTTATTGTTATTCTTATTATTATTGGTATTATAATTGTTATACACTGTTATTGTTATACATTGTTAGTGTTTGTTTAACCTTTGTGATGATTCTTAAGTGTGTGAAATGGTGGGTTCGGGTATGTGTTTGGTTGACCTCTTGTGATGAGTCTCATATGTGATCATAAGTGCTGCTTATTTGTGATATGGTACATGTTGTATTTTAGTTGCTCTGTTTATTTAAAATGAATGTTGGTATACCTGTGTAACCATGGTTGAAAGGATTTGGGTAGTGATAGTGATAGTGATTTGATATCAGTTTCTAGCTAATGTATTTCATTCTGGGACATGTAACTGAAGGATTTGCGTATATTTTTGTTTTTAGATAATGTATTTCATTCTGTTACATGTAACAGATGGTGATTTGAATTCACTTTTGTTGTTCTCATATGATTATTGTTCTTTGCAATCTCATAATAATTTTATTTCTTTTGTGCAACAGTAATGGAAAATAAAAAGATGCAACGCCAAGTCACCACGAGAAATACAAATGATTATGAAATGTCCAGAAGGACAAGGATTCAAGAAAACCAACAGAGATTACAAGCTTTGGGAGTGAAAAATCTTGCTAGGTCTTTGACAAGTCTAGTAGAGAGTGACAACACAAAGAAAAAGAAAAAGAAACCAACGGATACCGGTGAGAAAGATGCAGATTATATGCCTGGTTCAGACTTTCATCTTAATGCTGATGAAGATAACCCAGAAGAAGCGGCTACACAAACAAATAAAAAGGTACGAATAATAAATTTGGCTACTAAATTTTCGTTATGTTTGTTTTCTAACAATTCTACTTGCATGAAACAGCATCGAAAATACATTGCTCCACAGTCCATGACTAGATATAAAAATTTAGCACAAAAACGACACATTGCTCCGAATGTCTCCAGTGGGCTAACATCTTCACAATCTCAATCGCAAAAGGGACAACAGATTGATACAGGGAGGGCAATACGTAGTAGGGTACAGGAGCCCGACCAAGTCCAAACAAGAAATGATCAACCAACTTCAGTCAAGAGAGGGAGATTAACTGCAACTGAGAGAAACTTAGTTGCAATTGACAACGACCATGACCACGGGGAGCGTGACTTGAGATCTGATGGTAACTATATATAAACTTCAAATACTATATATATGATATTAAATTACTATTAAGTGTATATTCAGTTAACTGTTTTCGGTGGTTACATATTGCCTCCATTTCAAATTATTTAGTATGTTAAATGTATACGTATGTATCGTAAATCATGTTCACTTTTTGTAGTTCGGATTGTAAGCAAAAGAAAGAGAGGACCAACACGTATGGCAAAAGTTTGGGCCCAAGAAAAAGGGGATAGAATTCCTATTTTAGTTAATGAACACGGACAACCTATTAACGACAAAAGTAGTCATCTGACTCATTTCATGGGAACCCTTTCAAGGAGTGGAAAGTATTGTCCGCTTTATAAACCATGGAATAAAGTTGACGTCGAAAAAAAAAAGCTTTGCTTCAACTCTTAAAGGTACACAATGTTAAATATGTATGTTAATGAATAAAGTATTTGTTTTCTAATGTGAGCTATTACATTTTTTTAGACAAAATTTGATATTCCGGAAGCTGGAGAAAAATGGATATTGCAATCATTTGGGCGGAAGGTGAAGAACTGGAGGGCAAGAGTTAAGGAACTCTACCATGATCCGTCTTTGTCAGTTAAGCAACAAATAAAATCTAGGCCAAAGCAAGTGCAAAAAAAACAATGGAAGAAGCTTGTGAAGTATTGGAATAAAGAAAACACTAAGGTGTGAAATTCTCTTCCACTTTAAATAACATTACTTAATTTCACATTATGATATTTTAATTTCCTGCTGCAGAGTTTAAGTGAGAAAAACAAGGCGAATCGGGCAAAAAAAAAGATGATCCAAAGAACCGGTAAAAAAAGTTATGCTCGCAAAAGGGAAGAGTTAAAGGTAAGTGTATGGATAAAGTGGGATTGTTAATGTATCCTGTCTATATCCACTTTAAATATTCATTTTCTTTTTATTCATACAGACATCTTTGGGACGAGATCCAACTCGATTGGATCTTTTTAGTGCATGCTTCGCCAAAGATGGAAATACAAAAAATGATGACACTGCAAATGCGATTGTAAGTAATATGCTTTTATGTTTGCAAAAGTGTATTTATAGCAGAAGTTAAACACATTATGCTTTTGTTCGTAATACATGCTTTTCATATATGTTGTTCATGTTTATATAAAATGCAGGATGAAATGAAACGACTTACTGATAATCTGCCCGAGGGTTCGATTGATAATCCTGGACCAGATGATATTTTTTCTACAGTTATGGGTAAAGATCGAAATGGTGATGCAGGCATGTATGGTCTAGGTGTTCGTGCTTCTGCTGTTTGGGGTGTAATACCAAGTCGTTCAGCATGTCATAGAGAAAACAACGAATTGAAGTCTAGATGTGGAGAACTTACTAGTGAAAATGAAAAGTTACGAGCCCAGTTATCAGAGAAGAATGGGTCGACGGATAGTTCCATTGTTCCACCTCTTACATCACAACATTCTCCTGTTGTAACCACTGAACCTCCACGCTTACGGGTATGTTCCTTCCTGTGGTAGTTGCCTTTTCACTTGTTTATCTGCACACTCTGACCTCTTAGGTGATATTAGAACTAGTAAAACTATAAAACCAATGTTTGAACTACAGAAAGTCAAAATCAAATTACCTTCACTCTCACAGTCCACTGTTGGGACCTGTGAGGATCAAATCTCAGCCACTTGGTCTAAATCTTGTTCATGTATCTTAAATTAGTGTTATCATAGCTTAAATAATCATACTTAGTGCATACGGATCAAACAAGTTTCATTAAAGTCAAAGTTTAAGTTCAAAATCAAAAAGTCAAAATGGTATGTTAGTCAGAAACTCTGATCTTGGGAGAATTTTTGTGAGTTTCGTGTTGAGATTCAAGTCTTGATATTTTTACATGTTGAAATTCCCCATCTAAGCTTTTGAATCCCACAGTTAGCTTATTTTTATGATTTTTTCTCTGGATTAGGTGATAGTTCAAAGTTGCCTGCAGGGCTAACCATTGCCCTGCACCAGGGCATCAGCTCAAAACACCAACTATCCATGTGCCTTAGCTTCTTCATTAGTGGGCCACACAGTGAGCTTATTGGTTTTTTTAAAGCCAATAACCTCATCTATAAAGTTCAGGGCTTATTTCAAACTTTTGAGCTTATTAGATAGGTCTGCAGATAGCTTTTTGTTTGTCCAATTCCACCCATCATACACTGACTGATCAGTGTTGACCACCCAAATTCAAGCCTCCATACCTGCAGTATTACATCTGTTTAACCTAATACATGTGTGTTGACTATAAATTGATAAATGTTTGTTGAAAACTGAAATCTAGGTCGGGGATGAAGTTGTCCTTAAAAGCATTCTAAACTCAACCGAGACTGTAGCAAAAGGAAGGGTGAGGAGCTTGAACCCAAATGATATCGTTGGTGGTAAAGAGATTGGACGAGGATGGTGTGAGGTAAACGTTCAAGTACCAACAAAAAGAGATGAAATGTTGGTGAGACCATATGGGTTATTTTCCACAATTGAAGACTGTGTTGGTGCAACCATAGCATGGCCTTGTCCCTTTATCTCGGTATGTCTTTGTTAATCTTGTGATACCAATAATTTTACTAACATGGACCTTAATGCTTATACATGGGTGTTTATTTGTAGGTGTTCCGTGAGGATTGAGAGAAATGATGCATGATGACCACGGACTAAGCTTCTTGTTGCGTTAATGTATTGTTTATTGTTAACAGACTTTATGTTAGATTCTGTCTATCTTATTTATGTTTAGTGCTTTTGTTATGACAATTGGTAATTTGAAATACAATTTCGTTTTATTCATTTAATATTTTGTTGATGTTTTATTCATATCGTAATAATACAGTGTGGATGGTGAAAATAGCGTCCTATCATATGACTTGTCAGGACTTTCAAATTGTCCTATTAAACTTATTAACCGTCCTAACAATTAACTTAACATTATAAAACTGTCCTAATATGTTGTTATTAGGACGTTATTTAGGTTGTTAATAGACATTTTATACGACCAAAAATTTGGTTTCATAATCTTCTTTGAGATATTAGAACCCTTTTCTTGGTCCTAAATTAGCTATAATGTTATATGATAAGCGTCTTAACAATTATCTTTTACAACATTGTAAAAGTGTCCTAATATGTTGTTATTAGGACGTTATTTGGTTGTTCATATACATATTATGCGACCATAAATTTGGTTTCATAATCGTATTTCGGATATTAGGACCCTTTTCTTGGTTTTAAAGTAACTATAATGGTATATGATAACCGTCCTAAGAATAAACATTAAAGGACGCTTGTATGTGTATCAAAAGATTAAAAGTAGGTTACCACATGTTAGAACATTGGAAAAGTGTCCTAATATGTTTTTATTAGGACGTTATTTGTGTTGTTTATAGACGTATAATGCGACCATAAAATTGGTATCATAATCTTATTTGACTTATTAGGACCCTTTTCTTGGTTACTAAAATAGCTATGATGTTACATCATAAGCGTCCTAACAATACTTTTAAGGACGTTTTTATGTGTCTCAAAAGATTAAAAGTAGGTAATCACATGTTAAAACAATGTAAAAGTGTCCTAATATGGTTTTATTAGGACACTATTTGTGTTGTTTATAGACATATAATACGACCATAAAATTGGTTTCATAAGGCTTAGGACGCTTTGGACCTATTACAACCGCCTTACATGAAACGCTTTCATCCTTGGTCCTATTAAATGAAAGGTCCTAAAAAGTACCATTTTAGGACACTTATGGGGGTACTAAAAAGCCACTTTTCTTGTAGTGTTATTTTTGGATTGGATTTTTAGGTATTTTAAAGGTCCGTTTGGTATTATGGTTTAACAAGGTCCAAAATTGTAATTTTTGCAAAGTATAGGGACTGATATTGTAATTTTCCCAAAGTGTTCACAAGGACCTAATTTGCCATAGATGAATAGTACATGGGTATTTTGGATATTTTTCATTTTTTAAACACCCGGGGACTATTTCTGTAAATTCACCAAACCTCAGGGACCTTTATTGTAATTTTCTGAATCTTGAAGGGCTTAACCTGTAAATTCTCAAAAGTTATCAAAAGGACCAATTTTGTCATTTTAGAATAGTATAAGGTTTATTTTTCACATTTTCCATTTTTCAAAACCTTAGGGACTATTTTTGACACTTTTCAAAGTTGAGGGACCAAAGTTGTAAATATATGATTTTAAACTTTAAAGGACTATTTCTTACAACTTATGAATCCCAAGGACCTTTTATGACATTTGTACAAGTTTTGATTCAACAGGGACTAGTTTTGCAAATTTATGAAACTTGAGGGACTGAAACTGCCAATTATGCAAACTTTGTACGTTTTTCATTTGTTTTTGCATATTTTGTGTTTGAAACATATAAAACACACCTCTAAGATATTTTAAGTATTTTGATACATATTTGGGTGTTTTTGTATGTTTTGGCAGTTCAGATTTGGTAAAAATGATGAGTATTTACACACTCATCAATCCCCCACACTAAAACATTGCTAGTCCCTAGCAATCTTTTGAGAAAAACTTAATGGATTTGAAACTCTTTACCAAAAGCCATCACTTCTGGAGTAGCCAGGTGTAAGAACTGTGGCACACCTGATAACCGTGTGATTTTGAGCAAACCACCAGCTGTCAACGGATTTGATTTGTCTTTACCAAAAGTCGTTTGCTTCTGGACTAGCCAGCATCTTGATGGACTAAGTCAACATCTTGGTGAGCTGATTACCAATTATGGTTTTTCCACGGCCTTTACCACAAGCCATAATCTTGTGGGCTAGCCAGATCATTTGCTTATGAGGATGCGGGGGAGCTGAGGAACCATGCAATTTTTGGCAAACTGCCAGCCATCAACGGGTTTGAGATGTCTTTACCAAGAGCCGTTTGCTCCTGGACTAGCCAATCCCTTTGTCATTTAGACTTTGGCGGATTGATAACCACAAAAATTTTGGAATAAAGTGAAAAATTTTGAAAAATTTTGGCCTAAAATGGGGGTACTTGGAAAGTTTTGTGATAAAATTCGTAAGAATTTCCCCCCCCCCCCCCCCCAACACTAGAACTGAATATTGTCCTCAATATTCAAAGTCCCGGCTATTATGCCGAATCTCTGAATGGAAAAGCTAATATTCGATTCTAACTGTGGAAATTTCTATTTTTCACTTTATTTTATCTGTACATACAATTTTTTTTTTTTTTTTTTTTTTTTTTTTTTTTTTTTTTTTTGCTCACTACCTCCTAGGCTTGTGTTAGGTTTACCACGCTAGCTAATCACTTGTGAATGATTAACTGTAATAAATTTGCCCTAACAGCCCGGGAGTTGAATGATAAAGTTTATAATATACATACACCTTCCAGGTTTGTGTCAGGTTTACCACGCTAGCTAATCACTTGTGAATGATTAACTGTAATAAATCTGCCCTGACAGCCTGGAAGATGAATAATAAAGTATATAATATACATACACATCCCAGGCTTGTGTCAAGTTTACCACGCTAGCTAATCACTTGTGAATGATTAACTGTAGTAAATTCGCCCTGACAGCCTGGGAGTTAAATGACATAATATACATACAAAACACGTTTATTGAATTTTGAAAAATATTTACTTTTGAAACGGTGAGGGATGGCCACTCCCCCACACTAGGGTGGTAGAAAGTAGAAAGAAGTCAGAAATACGGGTGAAAACCCATATATGCTAATTTTTGTTCACCGAGTCACTAGCTTGACTCGATCCCCGAATTCATTGGTCCATGGGGAAAGTTTGGAGATCCGGGACAACCATGGGTGGTGTGTCCTCTCCAAAATAATGTTTCAATCTATGACCATTCACTTTGAAGTTGGGACCTTCGGGTTGAGATAACTCAACAGTCCCGTATGGGTAAACTTTAGCAATGGTGAATGGTCCGGTCCATCGGGTTTTTAATTTCCCCGAGAAGATCTTTAATCTTGAATTGAAAAGAAGGACTCTGTCACCGACGTTGAAAACTCGGTTCTTAATCTTAGAGTCGTGAATCTTCTTTGTCTTTTCTTTGTAGATCAAAGAGTTCTCGTAGGCCTGATCACGAAGTTCATTTAATTCATTGATTTGAACCTTACGGTGATCACCCGCTTTATGAAGGTCGTAGTTAGCATGTTTCAAGGCCCAGTAGGCTTTGTGCTCGAGCTCGATCGGTAAATGACACGCCTTCCCGTATACAAGCTTGTATGGAGTGCACCCAATGGGTGTTTTGTAAGCTGTACGGAAGGCCCAGAGTGCATCATCTAGTTTATCCGACCAGGAAGCACGGTTTTCACCTACTGTCCTCTCAAGAATCCGTTTAATACCACGGTTGAAAACCTCCACCTGCCCACTTGTTTGGGGGTGATATGCGGTGGAAAGACGATGAGTAACACCGTATTTCAGCATGACTTTTGCAAATTGATCATTGCAAAAGTGAGTACCGCGATCACTAATGATAGCACGTGGGGTTCCAAAATGAGCAAAGAGGGATTTCAAGAACTTCACGACTACTCGGGCATCGTTAGTGGGTAAGGCTTTAGCCTCAACCCATTTTGACAAGTAGTCAACAGCCACGAGTATGTATTTGTTTCCACGAGAAGATGGGAATGGCCCCATAAAGTCAATGCCCCAGACGTCAAAGATTTCACAAACTTGAATAGCATTTTGCGGCATTTCGTTCTTTTGTGAAATATTCCCGTGACGCTGACAAGCATCACAGGCTTTGACTAACTCGTGGGCATCCTTGTAGATTGTGGGCCAATATAAACCGGAATCAAACACCTTTTTGGCGGTGTAGTTAGGACTATGGTGGCCCCCGGTGGGTCCAGCATGGCAAGCCTTGAGGATATCAGTGGCTTCCTGTCCGTATACACATCGCCTGATGACTTGATCGGCACAGATTTTGAAGAGGAAGGGGTCGTCCCAGAAGTAATGTTTAACGTCTTTGAAGAATTTTTTCTTTTGTTGGGACGTTAACCCCTTTACTATGAAGTTACCCGCATGGTAATTTGCAAAGTCGGCAAACCATGGGGTAGTAGAGTCACCACGAAAAGCAACCGCATTGAGTGTCTCGAGAGGAAATGTTTCATTTATTTCCTTTTTCTCGGACACATTTTGATGCGGGTTCTCTAATCGTGAGAGATGATCAGCAGCAAGGTTCTCAGCTCCTTTTTTATCACGGATAATGATATCAAATTCCTGAAGGAGGAGAACCCAACGAAGAAGCCTCGGCTTTGCATCTTGTTTTGCAAATAGGTATTTCAAAGCCGAGTGATCTGTGTACACTACGCATTTAGTCAAGATTAGGTATGACCGGAATTTCTCAAAGGCATACACCACAGCTAGGAGTTCTTTTTCAGTGGTGGTGTAATGACCTTGAGCCTCAGTCATAGTTTTGCTTGCGTAGTGTATGGGCTGAAAGTATTTTGCTTTTCGTTGCCCCAAGACCGCACCTATGGCAAAATCACTAGCATCGCACATAAGCTCAAAAGGTTGGTCCCAATCCGGGGCAACAAGAATCGGTGCCTCGGTAAGCTTTTTCTTTAATGTTTCAAAAGCTTCGATGCACTCAGGAGAGAAGATGAAAGGAGCATCCTTCTCGAGGAGATGGGTCATAGGCCGAGCAATCTTAGAAAAATCTTGGATAAACCTACGGTAGAAGCCGGCATGACCCAAAAAGCTCCGAACACCTTTTACGGTGGTGGGATGAGGTAATTTGGCAATGACATCGATTTTAGCTCTGTCAACCTCGATCCCGTTTTTTGAAATCTTATGGCCGAGGACAATGCCCTCCTTGACCATAAAGTGGCTCTTCTCCCAGTTGAGACTTAGATTCATTTCTTTGCAATGTTTAAGCATCTGTTCCAAGTGGGAGAGGCAAGTCTGAAATGAATCCCCGATGACCGAAAAGTCATCCATGAATACCTCCATAGTTTTCCCGATCATGTCGGAAAAAATAGACATCATGCACCTCTGGAACGTGCCTGGTGCATTACATAAGCCGAAAGGCATACGTCTGTAGGCAAAAGTTCCGTAGGGGCATGTGAAGGTAGTCTTCTCTTGATCCTGGGGATCAATGGGGATTTGGAAGTAACCCGAGAAGCCATCGAGGAAGCAGTAGTATTCATTCCCCGCAAGTCTTTCGAGCATTTGGTCCATAAAAGGGAGAGGAAAATGGTCTTTACGGGTGGCTTCATTCAACTTTCGATAGTCAATACAAACCCGCCAACCCGTGACCAAACGAGTTGGAATCAACTCGTTATCCTCGTTGGTGACAACGGTAATGCCACCCTTTTTGGGAACACAATGAATTGGGCTAACCCAAGGACTGTCAGATATAGGGTAAATCAATCCCGCATCAAGAAGTTTAAGAACTTCTTGTTTAATAACTTCGTGGATTTTGGGATTTACCCTTCTCTGATGTTGCACAGCTGGTTTAAAGTCATCCTCCATTAAGATTTTATGAGTACAAAAGTTCGGGCTTATGCCCTTAATGTCGGAGAGTTTCCAAGCAATTGCTTGTTTGTTTGACTTAAGAACCTTTAGGAGTGCAGCCTTTTCCTCATCTTTTAAGTCTTTGGCAATAATGACGGGTAATTTATTATCACCCTCCAGAAATGCATATTCTAGATGAGGAGGCAAGTCCTTGAGCTCAACCTCGGGAAAGTCTTCAGTTATTTCAACATTTTTGACTTCCGCTTTATGAAGTATTTGTGGAGACGGAGAGGGTGAAGGATCGTCATTTAACAATCTTTCAAGGAGAAGAATGTCCCCCTCCGAGTCAAGATAGTCTTCATCAACTCCATCGGGAATTGAGCTATCTTGAGCAAGAAAAGCCTCGAGCTCTTCCAAAAGGAAGTCACCTCCCTCAAACGGAGTGAGGGAGGGGGAAGAGTCAGAAATGATAGGGTCAGTAGAAAGACTGCCACTGGATGAGAAACCAAGGACCTCTTGAGAACACTCCTCAGACGCAACATCAATGATATCAATACGGTTAACCGTTTCAGCGTCATAGTTGGAGGAGTATCTCGAGGTCTGATCAAGATTGAATGTGATGGCTTCGCCACCGACACGTAGAGTGATTTCTTCTTCGAATACATCGATCAAAGCACGACCCGTTCTTAAGAATCCTCTCCCGAGAATGAGAGGGACTCGTGGGTCAGCATCGAAATCAACAATCACGAAATCTGCCGGAAAGTGGAACTTTCCTACTTTCACAAAGATATCTTCGGCAATGCCGAGAGGACGGGATATGGTACGGTCTGCAAGCTCGAGTGTCATGCAGGTCGGAGTGAGAGTAGGAAGAGAAAGCCTTTTCCAGACTGAGTAAGGCATCAGGTTAATGCTTGCGCCAAGATCGGCCAAGGCAAAGCATTCAACCATCCCAGGGAAAATACATGGAATGAGAAATTTTCCGGGATCTCCAAGCTTTTCGGGAAGCTTTTTCAAGAGCACTGCTGAGCAATGCTCGTTAAGAGGAGTTTTTGCCATTTCACAAAGTTTTTCTTTGTTGCTTATCAGATTTTTGATTGTCGAAGCAAACTTAGGCATGAGAAGAAGAGCGTCCGCGAAGCTAATATCAAAGTGTAATTCTTGGAAAATTTGATAAAATTTTTCCATCTGATGGTTAGCTTTTTCGCGGTTCTTTTGTTCAGTCACTCGTGAAGGATATGGAATTGACGGCTTAGGGTTATTCTTTGAGATTTCATCAGGACACACAGGAGGATCAAATACAACTTTCGGCTTACGAGCCGGGACCGAGACAACTTGAGGTTGGACGTTGTTGGTACCTCCGTTATTAGTAGGAAGTACCCTATCCGTAGTGACCTCAGGTTCACGTTCCGCTACCTTAGGAGGAGAAGAAGAGGTAGAGGGAATCGAGGGTCCATTGTATGATACCCCACTTCGGGTAGTGATCGCCTTGACATCGCCCCTCGGGTTAGCGATCGTGTTGCTCGGTAATGTACCAGAGCTCGAGGGTCGATCATTTAAAGACTTCTGAAGTTCAGAGATAGTCTTGATCAATAGCCGATTTGTTTCCTCTTGTGCTTTCATGAATTGTTTAATTTCAGCATCTGAGGAAGACGGGGGTGGAACAACGTTTTGATTTTGAACAGGGGGATTTTGAACACGGTTGTTTTGAAAATTCCCTTGGTTTTGATTGTTGTTACCCTGAAAAGTGTTTCTCTGATTGAAATTACCCTGATTGTAATTCCCTTGATTCTGGTTTCTTTGAAAATTTCCTTGAAAACCTTGGTTTTGATTGCCATTTTGAAAATTGTTTTGATTAAACTGGCCTTGATTTTGGTTCGGGTTTTGGAAATTTGAGTTTTGACCTTGGTTAAAATTCTGATTCGTGTTACGGTTTTGATTTTGGTTAAAACCGGGAGGTCCGAGAAAATTGTTGGAACGATAGCTTAAGAGATTACGGTCCCCTTGCGGTTGGTAAGAGTTACCCCCCGTGTTATAGGAACCGTTAGCAGCATAAACGTTCTCTTGAGAAAATTCAGCAGTAGCTGGACACTCGGAATACAGATGTGGGCCCCCACAAGTTTCACAACTTCGGGCCACGGCTTTCACTTGTTGATTTTGAGCCTGATGTTGTATCGTTTGGTTCATTCTCAACACAGCCGTAGAAATATCATCCATCTTTTTTGTAAGAGCGATTATTTCAGGAGATGATGATGATGAGGGAGTAACGGAATGACATGACGCTTCCCTCTCCGCAGAGGAATCCCAAAAGTTATGATGGGCAGTCATGTTCTCGATTAAGTCATAGCACTCCTCGGGACGCCTTTTCATAAAGGTCCCACCAGCAGCAGCATTGAGAATGTCTCGGTGCCTCAATGTTAAACCATTATAGAAGGTATCTATTATGGTAACTTGTAACATATTGTGGTTAGGGCACTGATCAATGGCTAGCTTATAACGCTCCCAAGCCTCAAAAAGAGATTCATCGGGAAGTTTCCGGAAGTTGCTGATATCATTACGTAACTTGGTAACCATGGATGGTGGAAAATATTTTGCTAAAAACTTGGTTACCATTTCATCAAAGGTTCGAATAGAATTTTTGGGAAGTCGGTCAAACCATGCAGTGGCATGATGAGCGAGAGAATAGGGGAAGAGGTACAGCCGAAGGGCATCATCGGTGACACCATGCTGTTTCATGCTTTGGGTGACCGTGAGATATTTGTCAAGATGCTTGTTGGCATCGTCACCCGGTAATCCGTGAAATTGACACGAATTCTGGACTTGTTGGATCATGTGATGCTTGAGGCCAAAGTCCGCAGCCCCAATAGTGAGTGGTGCAATAGGCCCACCCCGCCCTTGCATGGTAGGTTGGCACAGCTCCTCCATAGTTCGGAGATCGGGAGCTGGCTCATCCCTAGGAGGGTCAGGGGGTGGTAAAAGTGGTGGTGGTGGCCCAGCGGCCATTTCGGTTTCTGTGTTAGAACGTAACTCGGGTACGTCTTTCTGTTTTTTATTCTTTGCTTGAGACCGAGTGCGCATGCACTAAAAACAATTTTTCAACACAAATTCGAGGAAAATCCACAGTGAACTTAAACCAATAATCACAAGTGAGTAGCTTCTTTGAAAAAGGTACACTTCTCACGGGGATACAAAGGCAAGTTTTAAATCTTAAGTTTGGGAACTTATTATGTTCACACCCCTAGTTGGTAGGTGTTCAGCCTTGGTTTGCGGTAGTAAGATTTTATGTATTTATTAATTTGAAAAATCTGCTTTAGGCTTACGGGTGTGTGTGCAGAAAACTTGGAAATTATTTTTGGAACTGATTCGTTAACCGAAATCGTCCCTTTAAGATTACTCGCAGGCTGGCGGGAGGAAGTAAATAGGTTTCCTCTTCAGTTCGCAATTTAATGTCAGAACTTACCTTAAACCAACTGTTTCAGGTTGTAATCTTAAAGAACACGAAGTAATTTAACTTCACAGTTTGTTTTGTTGTTTTTGATTTTTTTTGGTGTTTTTAACACTTTAGGAAAAGTGTTAATGAACGTTTTTGATATGATTTTGTTTTTACAAAACTTTTTACAGGGAGGGTTTTGAAAACCACTAAACTTAAAACGATTTTAAAACACGCAACAACCTCCCCGGCAGCGGCGCTAAATTTTGATTGAGTCTAAACCGTCTTATTATTATTGACCAAGGTCAACAAGTCAAAGATAGCCTAGAATCAATACTCCGGTGATAGTGTAGTGTTTTCCCGGGTCGTAAAAGTCCCAGCGAGATTGAAATGGTGCTTTTGGAATCGTTTATGAGAAAGTGGCACTGAGGACAGTAGCCAGATGATGTGGGAATGATATTGCTACTGTTATTTTGGTATTGACAAACAGATATAATATTCACAATAATCAGATACCAGATATATGCACAAATTGACAATTAAGATCACGTATCGGACTGGAAAAGTGGGTTTTGGTATTTAACAAACTACAGGGGGTGCTTTTGACACTTTTTCAAACTTGAAAATTAAAAATGAAAAAGAAATTATAAAAGTGATTAAAATAATATTAAACTATTATTTAATTAATTAAACTATTTAAAATCTAAAATAAAATCTAACTTAAATAAACTAAAAATGACAAATGATTTAAATTATACTAAAAATTAACAAAAATATTTTCTAAACCTAAATTAGAACTTGAAGAAAGTATAAAAAATTAAAAATAATATTTTTGTCTTTTTGTGGTTTTGTAATTAATTAAAAACTATTTAACTTAATTAAACTAATTAAACTACTTTTAATTTATATTAATACTAAATTAACTTAGAAAATTAAGATAAAATTTATAAAATTATTTAACCATCACTGGAATCCTACAAAATTATAAAAACTCTAAAATTATGTTTTAAGATTAAACAACTAATTATTTATCTATTAATTAACTTAAATCTATTTTAAACAAATAAAATAAGGAAAATAGAAAATGAACAGTAGAATCTCAAAATTTATTTTCTAAAAACTTATTATATTATATTAGAACTAGGAAAATTATAAAAACTAGATTTAACCTTATAAAAACTAATTAAGCTATTTAATACTAGATATTAATTAATAATAAAGAAAATTAAAATTAAATCTAATAAATACTAAATGACAAAATAAAAATCTGAAAAATTTATTAAAATTACTTTACTATCTAAGGTATTTAATAAAAATATAAAAACACTAGTGACTTAATTAAAATATAAAAATGAAAATTAAAATTAACTTGACTTAAATAGAAACTATCACTTATTTTAACTTGATTTGTTTTGGATTTTTCTTTTACAAAACTACTAAACACCTTAAAATGACAAACTTTTGTAAAAACACTTTTTGAAATAGATTATAAATAAGCTGTGACACCCCCTTGTCTTAAACAGTTGACTTTGGTTGACTGTTTGGTCAAATAAGGTCAAATGGCCTTAGGTGGGGTCCACAATGGTGAAATCAGATGCAACTAAGTTAGACAAGCTTAAACAAACAGAAAATAGCAAGTAATAAGCTCAAATAAGCTGAACACAAGAAAATAAGCACTTAACACTTCCACAGTTTACTCAGATTAGGGACAAACTTGGTGAGCAAATGCAGGTGGGGTCCACTTGTCCTAAGGTCAAACCACTGGTCAAACCTAGGAGTCTACTAGGAGGGGGGTTGGAAAAACCTATCTATGGGGTCTGGGGTCCACTGAGGTGGTCACAAAACACCACCAAAGTGGTGTTGGTGACTGGGTGTGCAGATGAGCAGGGCACAACCTTGCCCTGCAACTTAGTTTAGGGGTCTGTGGGGGCCACAAGAAAAATCACAAAAATGAAAGCTTATTGAGACACTTAAGTTGAGGTGGTAAGCTAAGATTAGGAACAAGTTTCAGCTTCTAAAACCAAGTACTTAAATCAAAACAATTCCCTGAATTATTAGAAAAATCTGAGATGTGCAAAAGTTGACTTTGAGTAAAACCTTACTAGTTTGACTTATTTGAATTTCTAACACTCACTACTTATTAAATAAGTTGAAATAAGCTAAGGTAAAGTTAAATTAATCTAAATCTACTACTAATAACCTAATTTGAGGGTTTGTGGACTACAAAACCAACACAGTTAACTGTGTTTGTTGATTTTGTATGATTTTGACTTTAAACAAAGTTTCCACCTATTTTTATTACTTGACTGAGCATGTATGAACCTGAATTACTATATTGTACCACAATTTCACAATTAAACTCAGTTGAGCTCACTGAGCAACCCTGAGCCAAACACCCTTTAATGATGCAACTAAATTCAGTTATCACTACCAAGGACTGATTTAAGCTATTCTACCAATTCAAACTATTGTAATTAGACAAATTACACCTAACTGAGCTTAAACATGCAGTCAATGACAGTTATAATCAAGGGTAATCAACATTGAGCAATACACAGTGGAAATGAAACAAAGAACAACCAAGAGATATATTGAACAAGCATGTAATTTAGAGTTATAATCTATTCTAATAACACCAATGATGCATTAAAAACAGTAATTAGCAAACCTAAAAGCAAGTACACAGTAGAAGGCTAAAACATAAAAATGAGCTTACAAAGGTGCATTCCAGCTTATGCCATGAACCAAGAACCATGAACCTTTTCCTAATATCCCCCATGGGATTCTAACCCAAGGCCTTCCATTTCTCACCTTGCTCCAGCTGTGAATTCCAAGAACAATTTATTTTGACTTAAGTTGACTTTTTTGTATTTTGGATTTTTTGATTACTAAACTGCTTTTACTGATTACTAATAGCTTCAATAAGCTATATGGGAGCTTATATGTATCTAAGAGTCCAAGACAAACTACTAAAACAACAATTGATGTAATACAAGATATAGAAAATGAATTAAAACTGCATACCATGAATTAATAAGAGAAACTTGAAATTTATAACTGAAATGAGTTCAATACAATAAAATAAAGAGGTTACCACTGCTTAAGAGCTTGGGTGTACCTAAAATTGGAAATTACAATTACACGACATACTAAAAATTGAAATTAACTAACTAATTCATCCTTGTGCTTCCTCTTCTACTTATAGCCCCCAATTAGGGTTCCCAGATGCACTTCAATCATTTCCCACCTCCTCTTGATAACTTAGGTCCAATCATATGCCTCCACGTGTTTTGGCGGGAAACAATTCTTTTTGCAAATTGCTCTCTGATAACGTGCAGAGGAGGGGTTGCATTAATTGTGGTGTGAAAAAGTAGGTGTAGGGGGATGGGAGCATTTATTGTGGGGGGCTTTGGCTTGTGATTGGAGGAGAGGGGTGGCTGCAAGTGGTGGTGTTTGTGGGGGAGGTCTGAGAGGGAAGGGGAGAAGGAGGTGGGAGTTTGACCGAAGTCAAAATTAGCTTCGGGTCAAAAGTTTGGGTGTGGACTGGGCTAAGGATAACTTGGGCTTGTGGTTGTAACTGGGTAGGGAGTATTGGATCAGACAAAAGGGTGGGTTGGGTTGTTTATTTTTGGATTGGATTTTTAGGTATTTTAAAGGTCCGTTTGGTATTATGGTTTAACAAGGTCCAAAATTTTAATTTTTGCAAAGTATAGGGACTGATATTGTAATTTTCCCAAAGTGTTCACAAGGACCTAATTTGCCATAGATGAATAGTACATGGGTATTTTGGATATTTTTCATTTTTTAAACACCCGGGGACTATTTCTGTAAATTCACCAAACCTCAGGGACCTTTATTGTAATTTTCTGAATCTTGAAGGGCTTAACCTGTAAATTCTCAAAAGTTATCATAAGGACCAATTTTGTCATTTTAGAATAGTATAAGGTTTATTTTTCACATTTTCCATTTTTCAAAACCTTAGGGACTATTTTTGACACTTTTCAAAGTTGAGGGACCAAAGTTGTAAATATATGATTTTAAACTTTAAAGGACTATTTCTTACAACTTATGAATCCCAAGGACCTTTTATGACATTTGTACAAGTTTTGATTCACCAGGGACTAGTTTTGCAAATTTATGAAACTTGAGGGACTGAAACTGCCAATTATGCAAACTTTGTACGTTTTTCATTTGTTTTTGCATATTTTGTGTTTGAAACATATAAAACACACCTCTAAGATATTTTAAGTATTTTGATACATATTTGGGTGTTTTTGTATGTTTTGGCAGTTCAGATTTGGTAAAAATGATGAGTATTTACACACTCATCACACTTTTAAGATTAACGTACATATGGGGGTAATATATAATGTTCTTCCCCATTACTCCATAAAATAAGTACTTACCCATGAGTCCCAATCGTCCCAAAACAATATGTACAAGGATATGACTCGACTTAGCAACCATGTAATCAATTAGAAAGTTAACTTAGGGTTTAACAAATAACAATAATGCACTAAAAATGAGCGCATACACGGAAGGCTAAGGCAATTTGGTTGTACATTTAAGTGGGGTGTAACAAATTCTTCCTTTAAGTAAAATGCTTAAAGTTAGAAACGAAAAGATAGGCTCGGAGGGGTGTACTAGGGGTTTCGTGTACTAAAAATGAGTACATCGCTAAGGGTGTGGGAAAAATTAGTTGACTTAATTAGCCAAGTAATATGACTTAAATGGTCAAGTAATTATAATACGGGTTTAACACAAGGGTAATCCTAATGCCTCTTATCATGTAGTAAATCGCACCACACGAATGTAGTCTCACTAGCGGTCTCGGGATGCATCACTAACGCAAGTTCTAGAATCTAAATGCTACCGGTACACTCATAAGCACTAATAATAAATGCTTTTCCTATCAAATCTAAAGGTGAACCTCACATTTTTGGGTGGAAAATTTTTCTGAATATACGGTTATGTGCTAGTCATACAATCTCCTATCCATGAGACGCTTGCTATGGCTAAAGTTTCACTCCTAAATGTTGTAAAAAATTTTAAATTTGGTGCTAAAGTTACACTAACAAGTATTTCTCATAGTTTTATTACACATCTACCATCAAACAAAACAAACTCAAGCAAAAGTGCATATGTAAGGTATCATCTTTTTACCCTCCCCTTACACTTAAGATGAACATTGTCCCCAATGTTCAAGTAAAGAATATAAAAGTGAAAAAGTAAAGAGAATGAAATCAAATACTCCCCTGATTCGCTCGGTATGGATAATAGGATGGCCAGGTTAAATCTTCCTCCAAGAAAATGAAGAATCAAAGCGTCCCTTCCAGAATATAAATCATCTTCTTGTGATACATAACCTGTAAAACCTGACAAAATAGACAAGACAACCTCGTGTAAAATCGGCGGCATCCTATATAAGTTTCTAAGTCCTAGAAAACAAGATAAGATATAATGCTTGTGGAATGAAGTTTGCAGATCTCCTGGAGATTATAAAACTTAATAATTCACAAAAACCATAAGACTCCGTTAGAAAAACAAAACCGGTAAAATTTCCATATTTTAACTCCTGACGCCGTCAAGAGTAAACCCCTGACGCCGTCAGAATGGACCTGCAGAAATTCTTATGTTAAGTTTCTGGAAAATTTCTGGAAAAACTTGGTCCTACTTCCTGGAAAATCCTGCAAAACTTCATTATGACTCAATACAAGCATTTGACTCTAACAAATACGAATATACATGCTCATTTAATATTGTGGAGAATCATGATCGGTTTGTTTCTTAAAAACATATTTGGGGTTTCCCCTTACACTTATCTTTTGCAAAAATACTTCTAGGTGGAGTTAAGACTGGGCCAAAACAACAAAGTAAAGTATTTCCACATTTTAGTTTAGAAACATGATGTACCAACAATAAAAATAAAACATGCATACGGAAGCAAATAACAATCAAACAAATAAAATCACACAAAACATGGGTTGCCTCCCAAGAAGCGCATTTCTTTATTTACGAGTCTTGTAGCTAGACTCAAGGTCATGGGTTACTACGTGATACGGGTGAGTTCCTCGTTGAGGACATCTTTGGGATCAAACTTAGGTTTCAACTTTCTATCGGTTTCCTTAGTATGGTATGACCTTTCAAACTTTTCTCCATCCGGATCATACAAGGTCATTCTAATATGCCATGACCCGTCACCTTCTTTAGGTGGCTTGTCCCACCTCCATTTACACTTGTCTCCCTCTCTTTTCCATTTATTCCTCTCTATGTTGATGGGCATTATGCTTAATAATTCAATCATATTCCTAAAGACTAAGGGATCCTCAAAGGGGTCTAGCTCTTCATCTCTAGCTATGAGTTGTTCTATCGAATGTGTCTTTTCAACAAAATCTTTTTCTAGATAGAATGGGCATTGAAGCCCTATAAAGTTCCTTTCTATCCAAGGTCCATATCTAGATGGTCTCCTATTCGTCTCTACCCAATGCGGTGTTGGTTCATCATCACAATCATAACTATGCTTCTTAACATCATACACCGACCAAGTATCGCCTTCACCTACCGTTATCTTGGATTCCTTGCAATCTATCATGGCACTAGCGGTTGCTAAAAATCCTCTTCCTACCAATAATGGGCATGTAGTGTCACTAACCATGTCTAGGACATGAAAATCCGCTAATATAGTTAACTTTCCTACGTGAACAACTACCTCTTTAATCATTCCAACCGGGTGGGCAATACTCCCATCCGCTAGCCCTATCAATACCTCCATTTCCTCTAACTTTCCTAGCTTAAGAGCGGTGAATAAGGATAAGGGAATCAAGTTGAGGCTTGACCCTAAATCGGCTAGTGTGTCGAAAGCTTCGGATCTTCCTATCTTACAAGGCAAAACAAATATGCCCGGATCATCAAGCTTTTTAGGCAACTTGTTTTGAACGAAGGCGGTCCCATTTTTACCTAGCTTACACTTCTCATATTTTTCTAGGAGGGCACTATAGTAAGGAGCACGCACTAAGACATCAATGACGGGGCGTTCAAGGTGAAGTTCTTTGAATTCATCGTCAAGGTCTTGCATAAGAGGTGTTTCAACAATGCTTTTGACCGGCTCTCTAGTGGGTGTTTTACTTGATTGGTCCTTTTGGGGAACTTGGTTTTGTTTGAAACACGTGCTCGTTGATTTAACCGAGTAGTATTGTGGACACGAAGTGGGTGACGAAACTGAGGATATGGAATTAACGGTTAGTTTCGGATTCTTGACCGTGTCTCTCGGGAGTGCTCCCATTTCTCGGTCATTGAGAACTTTCAACAATGCATCAATTCTAGTGGTCATCTCGCTTTGCTTTTGTTTGAAATCGGCTTCAAACTTAGATATGCGAGCTTCTTGAGATGCCATGAACTTTGACATCAACCCTTCAAGATTGTTGGTACTACTATAGTTGTTAGAAGGATTGTTGTTGAAAGTACGGTTGGATGGTGGACCGTTTGGTTGGTAACGATTAGGCGGATTGGAAGAATTGGGTTGATTTTGTTTCCACCTAAGGTTTGGGTGATTTTTCCAAGAGGGGTTGTATGAATCACCGTAAGTGTTTGGCTCGGGCTTGAAAGTGTACCACTTATCTCCCGCTTCGTCGGTACGTGTGGATGCGTAGTCCGCAAAAGCTGTTCCGGGGAGTTCCACACAATCACGAGTGTCATGGGGACCACTACATAATTCGCATGAAGAAGTGATTTTGTTCACTTGGCTTGAAGGCTTCGGAGCTTCATAAGATTTCATGAGAAACTTGACTTGGTCCTCAAGTTCCATGATCCTACGGTCGGGAGTGCTAGAATTGTTCGAAGGCAAAGATATTGCCTTGACCGTTTTGTTCAAATCACGGGGATCATTCCAACTTTCGTTGTCATAGAGAGCAAGATCTTCTATGAGTTCCCATGATTGTTCCGCACTAAGATCACGTAGCTTACCACCGGCCGATTGGTCAATGCCTCGCCTCGTGGAGATGTCGATATGGTCATAAAAAATTTGGACTTGGAGCCAAAGATCTATGCCATGATGAGGGACTTTTTGGAGTAAGTCCTTGAAACGGATTTTAATTTTTGGTCTCTAATAAAAATAGTGACGGAGCTATAGTGACGAAAAGTGACCACCCAGGTTTTGGTCACTAATCAGTGTTAGTGACCAATTCTATACAGATAGTGACCATATTCGTCTTGTCACTAAATCCAGTTTTTCTTGTAGTGCGGTATCATATTAAGCACATACAAATATACAATGTGTTCAAGGTTGAGATCTTGACTAAAATTTGGAAGAATTTAACCAGAAAAGAATCTTTGCTAAGATTGCCATGGTAGAAATCCACCTACAAAATCGACAAGATAGCATTAGACTTGTTAAAAAGCTTCTAATTGTGCTATATGGGTGTTTTGTATTACGTTATAAAACTGATTCTGTGATATAATGAGCATAATCATATAAATAGCTATAACAAAATGCAGACATGTTGCAGCTACTTAAAGCTCTGATAATCACAATCAGTGGCAGCTCACTAAGTATGTATGAGTTGAAAATGCAATAACTGATGATCATTTAAAAAACACAAATGCAAAACGCCCTTTAATAATTCACTAATCATTGTGTTTGTATAACAAAAAGAACAATCTTGAATCTTTCTTACCACAATTAGGGCAGCATATATACTCCTTTTCAATCAGAACAAGCCCCGATCCGCCACACTCGGTGCATTTCTTCTGAGCCACCTGCCATGGATAAAATTCTAAGTTCACAACCAAGATTCAGGGGTGTTCGGGATGGCTTCTTAAACTTGTTAATGCTTTTGTAATAGTAAAATCCAAATATCTTTCGGATTTGCTTTGTCATAACCAAACACTACAATTTTCGCAATGGTTATTCATGGACCTGAAAGGTAAAATGATCAAGCAACTATCAAACTGATTATTCAGAACTCATAATTTCACACTAAGTCTCCAATAATCCAATAACCATAGTTAAGGGGTGTCTGAGATAGCTTAAATTAGCTCATCTACTTCAAAAATAAACAAGTCCACATGTATGCAAGCTTAACTCAAGCCCCTTATCAGTAATAGACATTTTTATCAGTATTCTAAACACCCTCTTAAATTGCTTATATCTAAGGGGGTGTTTGGGTATGCTCATATCTAAGGCTATGCTTAATAGCTTATTCTTTCCACAAAAGAGATATAATCCCATATTCCCATGATATTAAACTTTACCCAAAGACCTTAAAAGATCTTAATATATTTCCTAAAATTTCAATAAGTTGTCAAACTGCTCAAATCAGCTTACCTGAACACCCCTAAATTTCATGTTGTAGACAAGCCGGGTCGAGTTTCAAGCCTAATTATTTTTGACATTTTCAAAATGGCTATGCTATCTCAATAATTGGTACCTCTTAATTAACCGTATAATACATAGAGACATACTTAACTTATTTTATATAGTAAAGAAAATAAAAATTATTTAGGCTCGTGACTCGTGAGCCTAGCTAATCAAGCAATATGTATGGAGCTCAGAAGCTCAACCTCTAGCTCATTTATTTAAACAGCCAACAAGTCAAGCTCAAACTTGGCTCGTGACTCATTACACAATTATGACATAATGAACTTACAATTCTCTTGCTAAATTCGATTCCAGCAACCACAAACGGCGTAACACCAGCTACAAATCCCAAAAACCAAGCACAAATAAAAAAACATTCAAACTCAAATAAACTAAAATTCGAAAAGCTCGTAAGTCCACTTTCTTTTTTTCCTTATGAGCTTATGTCTAAGGTCATACGCTTAACATGATAAGCCAGAAAAATGAGCTTACCAGTTTTTCAAGATTTATATAAGCTGGTAAGCCCACTTGATAAGGTAAGACGAGCACCTTGTTTAAGTTTATTATTCGTGGGCTTATTTACGAGCTTATTCGATTTCGGCTTATATTTCACAAGTCTAAATATTATTTAGCTTGTTTTGAGACTTATGGGCTTACCCATTAATACAAGCTTATTCATATTAAGCTTGTATAAGCCCGTAAGACTCGAAACAAGCCGAAAAATATTTAGACTTACGAAATATAAGCCGAAATCAAACAAGCCCAAAAGCCCACGAATAACCTTAAACATGTCACGTTAACAAAACATACCAATAGTTCCAACAACAATCTGCCATGTAATCTCCGGATCACCAGGAGCAAAAACAACTTCAGAAGCTTCACTCACTGCTGTAATTCTGTTCCGTCTTCCGGTTAACCGGTGACGAGTTCCGTACAGTTTTCGGTGACTGATCGGACAAGGAAGATTAGGCACTGATATTGAATGCATGACTGTTAAAATAAATGAATTTGAATGAAGTGATGAGAGAGTTTAAAATATGAAATGATGCTGTGAAAGTGACACGTCAGCAACAATTGAATAAACTACAGCAGCCACTTATTTTCGGTTTTTATGAAATTTGGGCTTTGGAATGTTTTTATTGGGCTTAATTTGGAAAATAGTTGTATTATTCATTGAATATCTGTTTTTCTGATTGGGTCATTTACTTTTATTATAAGTATAATCTGATTTAGTTGATTGCACTGAGTGTTCTAATAATTTTTTAGAATGTGTCAATCACTTTTTTTTTTTTTTTTTTTTTTTTTTTTTTTATTGTTGAATCAATTTCATTTTTGGTCCTTGTGGTTTGGCCAATAATTTGGTAGCTATCCAAATTGCGAACATTCTTATTTTAAACTTAAAACCGCATATTCAGTTTTTGACGAAAATTAAATGACTAAAATACTCATTTTCTTCTTTCACTTAAACTTTCAAATATTTTTATCAATTTATTTATTGATCATATACCCAAGAACATGAACAAGGGCTCAAACTAAAAAAAAAAAAAAAAAAAAAAAAAAAAAAAATAATAATAAAAAAAAAAAGAAAAAAAAAAAGAAGGTAATTTACTTTTAAAAGAAAACCACTCATACTTTCATACACAAATGAGTGTTAATTGGCACACTTTTAATTTTGATCCGCACACTCCAATGTATAATTTTTAAAAGCAGTATATGATAAATTTACAATTGCTTAAAGCACAATTTAAAATGTGCAAATAAAAAATAAGAGCATGCAAATCATTAGCCTACACACAAATCATCAATAACAAAACCACAACACATTCTAAAACTATTCCAGAATTAGCAAAGATTAACGGTAATTCTATCTAGAATTAGGCCATGTAATCGGATAACGTATCTCAAATGTGTTAGTTTGACGGATAATAAATTAATATATCATGACCGGATTCGAACTCGAGACTTCAGGATTGCACACTTTATGTATGAGTTTCAATGAATTAATAATTATTGTTTTAGTGACGAATACTTATTAAATACACGAAATATAAACTTAACGGTAACTAACGACCGTTAGACGAAACATGAAGGACTAGATTTGGCAAAGAGTGAAAGTTAGGTTCGGGTTGGGCCTTGTGTACCCATGGCCGGCCTCCCCCTCTCCTTAGGGCTTTGGGATGACTTTTGCTCCAAGCTACTTGATTAGTATATAATGAGACCTCCTCTCATTCATTCTTCTCATCCCTTGGTTCCATAGCAACCTAATCTTCTTAATCTCCTTATTTGTGTCTAATCGATCTATTGATTGATAGGACCAATAGTTTAATCTTTTCGTGTAAAGCGAATCTAGCATTTCCATTGAAACGCTTATAGTACGTGTGTGTGAGAACGAAGTGTTAGCATACTTTTGCTAACGGTGATCTCGCCTTCTGACTAGCCCTAGTCGATCCATATAAGCCCTCATCTAGGGTTTATAAGTTCTTCTTCTTGCTATTGAATAAGAGGTACGCTTCCATTTATATTCGGTTAATTTATTATTTGTATTTGATCTATTCCGCTGCGTACTCTTTGATGTTTATATGTTTATTGTTTTATATTATTCATATATTCCAACAGTGGCATCAAGAGCCGTTAATACATTATAATGAATTACCGAAACACATAAAATTGAATCGTTTGATTATAACATGCTTGGTGTTCTTATGTTTTTATTTTTTCATAAACCCTAGTTTTTATTTTTATTTCGAATTTATTTAATTATTTATATATATGTTGAAAGTTTTTTTGAAAAAAAGAAATTAGGGTTTGATGAATTATGTAATAAAAACTTATAGAAACCCTAGGTTGCATGTAATTTATGTGTATGGATATTGTTATATGCCGTTTGGTTGCGTTCCTTGATTGACATGATTATTTGTATAATATGTGCAATATGGGCATTCATGACACACTATGCATGTGTTGTTCATGGATTATGATTTGTTTGATTCCATGCTTATTTATGCGATTTTATTATAATTGATAAATTGTTTAGTAAATATTATGTATAAAGATTACTAAAATTTGATTGATTATAAAATTAGGGAAGACCCTATTAATCGTGTATTAAATCAATAGTGTGTTTTAATATTGATTTTAATTTGCATGACCATTATTGTTGTTGTTTGTTTATTTTATTTTATTACTTTTGTTTTATATATTTTTAACATGATAGTAACAAAGGGTAATTTCAATAAATAAAATATTAAACGGACTTAATAATGGTGAAATCTTATTTTGAGCTTACATAATAAATCTTGGACTTTTGGTTGATTGATCGCGACTGTATTAAGTGGTTGAAAGGTGAAACTAATTATGACAAACTATTAAAGTGGGTATAAGGATGACTACGCATTAAATTGCGGCCTTAGTGAGCCTCCATTCTGGCTTATCGCTCGCCTGTGAGTCATATTTTAGTCTTTACCTAACATCCATGATAACTACGAAGCACTTAAGGCAAAGTTGTAAGTTTCTCAACGCCTCAATCAAAAGTTTGGAGATTTAAGCTCGTAAAGAAACTAATGAGTAAAAGTTTTTTTTACATGAAACATATGCTACAAGATGAATGCATGACATCTTTGTACATATATTTTGATTACACATAAAAAATACTACCCTTAAATTTAAGTTATATGTCATCCAATGAAACGGAAACACCTGAAATTGGATCTACGCCAGGGCGTAACCTGACTAGATTGCAATGGAAGGGCAAATTACATGATTTCATCACTAGCAGATCAACTGGTGTGGTGTCATTATGTAAGTTTGTTGTTTCTTAAATTGGTTAACTTAATTGAGTTGATAGTGGGAACTGATCACTCAAGGCATAAGAAGATGGGGATAAAACATGCTTACATTGCAACTGCGGTTGGCAATTAATGTAAATCCCATCGATTCTAGGAATTGCAATTGAATATTGGCAATTGGGACACGTCTCGTACCTTATTGAATAACGTCATCACTAGCAGATCAACTGATGTGATGAACTTATGTCAATTTGGATCCTAGTATTTCAATGTAAAATTAAAATGGTTATATGTTTATGAACCTAGGGTATTTAATTTTATTGAAATTTAATTATCGAAAGTACTAACTTTTGAATTTTTTCTGTAGAAATGGCTACACCTGAAAACACTAATATGAGCAACATGAGTTCTGCGTTCAAGCAAATGATTGATCGAGACAAGTTGACTGGTGAAAATTTCAATGACTGGTATCGATCTTTAAGAATCACCTTAAGGATGGCCAGAAGATATGATTATCTTGGTGAACCCCTTCCTGCTGAACCTGCTGCAGATGCAACCCAAGCCCAAAAGGATACATACAAAATTGAATATGAGAAGCACAATGATGTGGCTTGTCTCATGTTGGCTGGGATGGATACTCAATTGCAGAAACAATTTGAGCCCTTTGGTCCCATGGACATGATCAATGAACTCAGATGAATGTTTGAGAAACCACCTGCTGCAGAATTAAAGGATTTAATAGAATCTCTGCATAATTGTAAGCAGGAAGCAAGAAAATCCGTGAGTGCCCATTTTCTGTCCATGAAACATTATATGGACCAATTGGAGCGACTTGGCTGCGGATATCAGGAAAGCGTATGCATTGGTCTCATTCTACGATCTCTTAATCAGGATTTGTATAGTGAGTTTGTACGCAATTACAATATGCATTGCAAGGGGAAGACAGTAAGTGAAGTTCATGCAATGCTTATTGACTATGAGAAAGGCCTGAACAAGAAGGCACCTACACCAGCTGTAATGGCAATACAGGGTGGTAGGATCACCAAGAAACCCAACAAACCTCATAATGGGAACTTCAAGGGTAAAGGCAATGGTACTGGTAAAGGCAAGCAGATTGCAAACCACCAACAGAAGCCTAAAAAGCAAAATCCTCCTTTTAAGAAGAAGAAGGAAAATTCCAATAAGGATTTGGCTAAATGTCACCACTGCAACACTCCTAGTCATTGGAAGAAAAATTGTCCATTGTTTCTAGAAGAGTTGCGCCTCAACAAAAGTAAAATGCCTGGTAACGTCGCAAGTACTTTAGGTATGTTTATGATTGAGTTATTTTCTTTTCCTCGTAAGAATAATTCCTGGATATATGATACAGGATGTGGTACTCACATCTGTAATACGTCGCAGGGACTTAGAGGAGCAAGGAAGCTGGCCTATGGAGAAAGATACTTGTACGTAGGAAATGGAGTACGTGCAGCAGTTGAAGCCATAGGGACTTTCGATTTAGTTTTACCTTCGGGGATGATACTAGTATTGAATAATTGTCACTTTGCACCCTCTATTGTTAGGGGTGTCATTTCAGTTTCATTGTTATTGGATAATGGTTTTGTTCACACATTTATTAATAATGGAATTTCTGTTTCTTTAAATAATGTTTTTTACTTTAATGCAATTCCAATAAATGGTGTGTTTGAAATTGATATGGAAGATTCCATGTCCAATAGAAATAATTCTGTGTATAGCATTAACAATAAGAGAATCAAGTCTAACTTGGATTCGTCTTATCTTTGGCACTGTTGTCTTGCTCATATAGGCAAGGATCGCATGCAGAAGCTGCAACATGATGGGCTTTTACAAAAGATCAATGACGAATCATTTGATAAATGCGAGTCCTGCATATCTGGGAAGATGACAAGGAAACCATTTTCACCACAAGTGGAAAGGGCAACAGATCTACTTGGATTAATACACACTGATGTGTGTGGTCTACTTAGACATGTGTCAAGACGTGGTGCTACCTACTTCATAACCTTCACGGATGATTATAGTCGTTATGGTTATGTTTATTTACTTAAACATAAACATGAAGTCTTCAATACCTTCAAGGTTTTCAAAAGTGAAGTAGAATTACAACTCGGTAAGAAGATTAAGGCACTTCGATTCGATAGAGGCGGTGAATATTTAAGCCAAGAGTTTAAAGATTATCTAGCTGAGTGTGGTATAGTCCAGCATCTCACGGCTCCTTATACTCCTCAGCAAAATGGTGTATCTGAAAGGAGAAATCGTACTTTGCTAGACATGGTACAATCAATGTTTAATCTTACATCTCTACCCTTATCCTTTTCGGATTATGCCCTTGAAACTGCTATTCGCATATTGATTATGGTTCCAACAAAGAAGGTTGATAAGACTCCATATGAATTATGGACAGGAAAAGCTCCTAGCTTTTCTTACTTAAAGGTCTGGGGTTGTGACGCGTTTGTTAAACGTGATTCACCAGATAAACTCCAACAGAGATCTGTTAAGTGTATCTTCGTAGGATACCCAAAGGAAACAATGGGTTACTACTTTTACTTTCCACCAGAGAATAAAGTCATTGTGGCTAGGTATGGAGATTTCTTTGAAAAGAATCTCATATCTCAAGAATTCAGTGGGAGAGTTTATGATCTATAGGATGAAGATACATCACCTTCTGAAAACACTAGCTCACTTCCTGTGGAACCTGAAAGTTTAGGTCCTCCACCTGAAGTGGAAGTGGTACCCATTCGCAGATCTTCAAGAACTGTGAAAGCACCCGAACGTCTATGTCTTAACGTAGAGTGTGAGGAAACGATACTAGGGGATCTTAATGAACCTACTAGTTATAAGGCTGCCATTAATGGTCCTGAAAAGGAGAAATGGCAGAGTGCTATGAATGGGGAAATGCAGTCCATGAAAGACAATGAAGTCTGGGAAGAAGTAGACTTACCTCCAAATGCTAAGGTAGTTGGGGGTAAATGGCTCTACAAAATGAAAACAGACATGGATGGCATTGTACACATCTATAAGGCTCGTTTGGTAGCTAAAGGCTATACTCAAACATTTGGTGTTGACTACGAGGAGACCTTTTCTCCTGTAGCTGACATTAGAGCTATTAGGATTCTCTTAGCCATAGCTGCCTACTATGACGATGAGATATGGAAAATGGATGTCAAAACCGCCTTCTTGAATGGTCGCCTAGATGAAGATATCTATATGGCGCAGCCTGAGGGGTTTGTGAATCCAGAATTTCCAAACCGTGTATGCAAACTTAAAAGATCCATTTATGGAATAAAGCAAGCATCACGTCAATGGAATAAGAGATTTGACGCAGAAATCAAAAGTTTTGGATTTAGTCAAAATCTTGATGAGCCATGTATATACCAGAAAGCTAGTGGGAGTAATGTTACTTTCCTTATCCTATATGTCGATGACATATTAATATTAGGAAATCATATACCAAGTTTAAACGAAGTTAAAGCTTATCTTGGTAGATGTTTTTCTATGAAGGATTTAGGAGAAGCAACATTCATCCTTGGAATCAAGATCTACAGAGATAGATCAAAGCGGTTGATTGGATTAAGCCAAAATACTTACATTGATAAAGTATTGAAGAGATTTAATATGCAAAATTCCAAGAAAGGATATTTGCCAATGCAAGTAGAACATGGCTTAAGTAGCAAACTATGTGCCTCAACACCTGAAGAGGTTGCAATCATGAAGAAGGTTCCGTATGCTTCAGCAGTAGGATCTATCATGTATGCAGTTAGATGCACAAGACCTGATGTGGCGTTTGCACAAAATATGACCAGTCGTTATCAACAGAATCCAGGTGGAAAGCACTGGCACGCTGTTAAAAGCATTCTTAAGTATTTAAGGAATACTAAAGATATGTTTCTTGTGTATGGGGGAAATCCAGAAGCAGAACTTGATGTTACAGGTTACTGTGATGCGTCCTTTGAAACTGATAAAGATGATACGAAGTCTCAGACGGGTTATGTCTTTGTTATTAATGGAGGAGCAGTTGACTGGAAGAGCAAGAAGCAGACAACAATTGCGATGTCTGTTACAGAAGCTGAGTATATTGCTGCATCGGAAGCTGCGATGGAAGCTGTTTGGACCAGGAAATTCATTTTGGGGCTTGGTATTATGCCGTCGATTGAATTACCTATTAATATGTATTGTGACAACTCTGCCGCAGTTACATTCGCCAATGAACCTGGAGTTATGAAGGGCGCCAGACATTTTCCAAGAAGATATCACTATGTTCGAAAACAAGTCGACATAGGTGAAATCAATCTACTCAAAATTCACACAGATAACAATCTAGCTGATCCATTTACGAAGGCTTTATCTAAGGAAAAGCTTACTCGACATGCTGATGGCATTGGACTTCGTTTATCTAGTAGTTTCATGTAGATCTGTGGTTAGTATTTGGATAAAGGATTGTAAACAATAATTATTCGAATGAAATGAAGTATTGTGTTATGTTTATTTCTATTCATAAATATTGTATCCTATATTTGCATGTTTAATCCATGAATAACTTAAGTTATTCTAAATTGTCCGTTGTCAATTAATGATATGGGAGTCTCATTGAACTAAGACAAATGTGAGATTTGGTATAATATATATAAATTATATTGGTGCGTAGACATGCCAAATTCACATGATATTCAATACTGGATAAATTGAATATAGGACAAAATCTCAACTACATGATTGTACTTATGGATGTTGTCATTAGAGTAAATCATGAATATTTATCCTCAGACTTGAGATACCAGGTAACTACTGTGGATGTAGCTCATTTTTTGTGAGATAATCTAACGCTATCCGTAACTGGTAGTTATAAGGATTATTTTCAGAGGTGATGCGAAGTTTATAGATATGCTTGTAATCAATACAGGATTTGGTTCCTTCAAATTTGTTTTGAAGTATAATACTGTTTGGCCGCTCGTAGGATTAACAAGATGTTTGCATGGCCATGCCCAAGGTCTATCTGGAATACGTTCAGAAGAGTTGGTAATCTTGCTTAATCATAAATAACGAGAAACACTAGTTAATTATGGAATGACTTCAATCCATATCCAAATTAACATAGTATTAGAATCAAAAGGATAAGTATGATGATGAATCATCAAAGGTGGTTTTTTCCAGGAAACCATACTCGAGATCGTTCTGGGGGCATTGGCGTGTTATGCTAGACTAACCATTGTCATTGTTACATTAATCTATATCCGAGTGGGAGCTGTTAGTTTGACGGATAATAAATTAATATATCATGACCGGATTCGAACTCGAGACTTCGGGATTGCACACTTTATGTATGAGTTTCAATGAATTAATAATTATTGTTTTAGTGACGAATAATTATTAAATACATGAAATATAAACTTAACGGTAACTAACGACCGTTAGACGAAACATGAAGGACTAGATTTGGCAAAGAGTGAAAGTTAGGTTCGGGTTGGGCCTTGTGTACCCATGGCCGGCCTCCCCCTCTCCCTAGGGCTTTGGGATGGCTTTTGCTCCAAACTACTTGATTAGTATATAATGAGACCTCCTCTCATTCATTCTTCTCATCTCTTGGTTCCATAGCAACCTAATCTTCTTAATCTCCTTCTTTGTGTCTAATCGATCTATTGATTGATAGGACCAATAGTTTAATCTTTTCGTGTAAAGCGAATCTAGCATTTCCATTGAACGCTTATAGTACGTGTGTGTGAGAACGAAGTGTTAGCATACTTTTGCTAACGGTGATCTCGCCTTCTGACTAGCCCTAGTCGATCCATATAAGCCCTCATCTAGGGTTTATAAGTTCTTGTTCTTGCTATTGAATAAGAGGTACGCTTCCATTTATATTCGGTTAATTTATTATTTATATTTGATCTATTCCGCTGCGTACTCTTTGATGTTTATATGTTTATTGTTTTATATTATTTATATATTCCAACAAAATGGCAGCTGATATATATGGCTTGGAATTTTGCTTTTGTTATTTTCTCATAATTAAAGCTTCGACTAAAGACTTTTGGGCTCAACATAACTTAAAAACGTGTAGGCCCTTTGGAACAGCCATCAAATTTGAATGGACATAAAACATAATAGTATTAAATTTATATAAATAGGCTGTATCTTAAACTCATTTTTCTTCACAACTTTCATAATCAATCAAAGTTTCAACACTTGTTTTTGCAAAGGAGAGGATCTAAAGAAAGCAATCTTACAGGTATATTCTCTTAAAAATGTTATTTTACTGATCACCATTTACATTATGTATGCTTGCTTCTATACGATCTATTCTTTTGTGTTGCTTTTTCTTATATTTACTTTTATAGCAATTCTTCAATGATAAAAATACACTATGTCTCTTCATCATTACACGAGTGAATTAAGTAAACCTAAACATGAATGTTGTTGACTTAACGTACGAGAGGAGTCATGTTTCGGTTTAGTTCTGGTTGTTTATACGAAAAGAAATCACAGTAGCTAATCTTGACTAATGTTATCCGTTATCATTAGTAGCGGTGATCGGTTGCAAAAAGAAAAAGGACAAATGGCATATATATCCTTCCAAAGTGAATGATTGCATATATATTTTTTGTACAAGTTTTTTATGCACATAGTACAATGGTTTTTATGCATGCTTTTGATATATACACAATTTTGCATTTTCGGAAGGATATACATGCAAAATCCCCGAAAAATAACTTATACATTTAGTATAAGAAAAAAAAAATAAACAAAAACTACGAGTTTAATGAAAAGATTGAGTTTAAGGTAAATTTAGTCTATTTTTCACTTACTAAGAGATCATCTACGCAAGTTTTCGAAATATTTTTTTTTGGTCCGAATGCAATTAAGAAATTTTTGAGATTTTTTTAACAAAAATTAACACCACAAATTAAAATTTCATCGATGTCTTGTAAAACAGTGTGGGGCTCACTAATTCCATCACTAGATATCATAACTTATCTTGAGTTGCCTCTGTTCTCGAGTCTATATTTTAAAGAATGGAAGGGGTAGAATGGGAAGGGCAAAGTAAGTGATGACATTGTGAAGAAAGTGATTATTCCTCTTTGTGTTCTTGAGTTTGTATTTTAAGTAGAAAGGAAAGGACATGGATAATAACAAAATTACAAATATACCCTTAAAAAATGCAATGGTTTCTTTGTGTTCAAAAGTAACTGATGTTCTACACCAATAGAAAAAAATGCAATGGTTTCTTTGTGTTCACATTACACAACCCATGCTAAAGATTAAGGCAACATTCATTTAAAATTTTAAATAATTGACTGATGCTTCAGTTGACAAAATGGGCTTCGAAGCTACAAGATTAGTAGCAGCAACAGTAGCAAATAAGATACACAACTAATACTTTTGTCTATACAATTTAAGTACAAAAATAGTATTGGGACAAATTGAGAAGCATATGCTAAATTTTCAAGCATATTTGAGAAGATAATTCAATTCGTACATATTGGGACAAATTGACAAACACACTATCTGCTTGGTTTTGATAACTTTACATAGGCTGGTTCCAATAAAATGATGAATGCTCTTAATTTCCATGAAATTGTCAAGAAGTGTGTGAGCTTTTTTGTTAGATATATAGAAAACACCATAAACAGTGAAAAAAAAGAAAAAAAAGAAAGTCACTAGCTAAGAAAACTAATCAATCCAAATCATAAATGAATGCTATCAATCTGATATGTTGATTTATATATAGTTTAAAGAATACGTAGTATTATATAATGAGAATCCCAGGGCGGAGCCACCTTGATAGCAGTAGGGGGCGATTGTATAGTGGGTGAATTTTGTGAAAAGAAAGGAAAATGTGGTACAGTTGGTAGATTGTATAGTGGATTGAGTACAAAAAATGATTTATTTAAATATCTATGCAGTATACTATTATACCTCTATGCTAAATTCACATCAATTTTTTTCAAAGAAACTACTGTATTTATTTATACACCGTATAATTTAATGCATGATTTAACTATGATTTAGGGAATTGGAGTTTAATAATTACTAGTATTTGTGTGTTATTTTTACTGGTATAGTGGTACGTATATAAACATTTTTATTTCGTTTTGGATTTGTTAGCCAGAGTTTTTATTTTTAGTAAATAAGTTGCACTTTAACACAACATACGTTGTTCTTTTGCTGCAATTTTTACGTAACGTAAGGTGGTTTTGCGCAATTTGAACTTTTTTTTTGTGGACGTTATTTTTAAAGGTACAAAAATTTTCGCCGTTGTTGACGTTCATTAAAGAAATTGCCTCCTATATTGTTATTTCCTGGCTCCGCCACTGGAGAATCCTATTACCCATGGAAGAAAAAAGTAGCCAATAATGAGTTAAAAAAAAGCAGTTAGGATGGTGATGGATTTGCTACAGAATACGTGTACACAAAAAGAACTAGGTCAAAATTATGGATCGTACAGGGAAAATGAGGATATAATAGTAATTTAACAAAGGCATATGTTGTTACTAAACCACTTTCCTTCCTAATCATCCCAATTTTGGGAGGAACAAAATTACACAAAAAAGCCCATAACTTCCCTCCCTCTCCCCTTCTCGTCCCTTGCATGTCCCTCTAAAAAAATCTTAAGAACACCCATATTTTCAATTTCCCTTCTCATTCCCTACCTTTCCATTAAATAAAAAACTTGAGAACAAAGTGTTAGTGTTTGGTGTTTAAACTTGTGAAGAACAAAAATTAGAAAATACAGATATAGTAAGCTACTAAGTGTAGATTGACATATGGTTTGTCATGTTGTACCATTATACGTTTGGCAAATAAAATAAAATAAATAAATACAGTACCTAAATAACTATCAACATTTAACAAATAACAAAATAATTGCATGAGTTATCATTATTCGGCAAATACACACAATAGAACATTTGTTTATGGTCAATTTCATATATACCCGACTAAAACATTATAATGACATATTTATCCAAAATATACTCTAAATATATTGTATATCATGCATTCAAACATGTATTTAAGTATAAATAATAATTTCATATCTAGACAAAGTATATATGGAATTATCCCTTATATGTAAAAACAAGGCTACCATTAAAAAGGATATTGAATTACGGCTAAAGTGAACTAAATATTATTATAAATTTTATCGTTTTATTATATTCTTGATATAAATTTGTAATTTTTATTCAATATTTCAATTTACACCTCTTACTACAAGAAGGATTGTAAATGCAACTTTTGTTTGATCACAGTATGTTTGATCACACGAAACATGTATTTCATTTGACCAAATAAGTGGTTTTTATGTCTCCACGTTATTCAAAATTTTATTTCCACAAAACACATTTATTACGATTGTCTTGTTGATCATTGCTCTAGAAATTAAAGGTTATTCTTCATTTCATCTCATCCAGCTGCTTCATACAATCCTTCAACAGTAACTTCAATGGCGTCTACTTCAACTTCATCCGTTCAAAACAGCTTCAAGTATGATGTTTTTTTAAGTTTTCGAGGTGAAGACACTCGTAACACCTTTGTCGGCCATCTTTGTAAAGCTCTTGAGCGAAATGGAATTCGAACTTACAAAGACGATGAGAAAATTGAAAAAGGGGAAACGATCGACGCCCAGCTGATGGAATCCATTGACGACTCAAGATTCTTCATCATTGTGTTCTCTAAGGACTATGCAGGTTCATCTTGGTGCTTAGATGAGCTTGTCAAGATTATGGAGTGCCGGAAGGCGAGTGAGCAGACTGCTTACCCAGTCTTTTATGATGTGGAGCCCACGGAAATCCGCAACCAAAGTGGGGCGGTTGAAAAAGCTTTTGAAAAACATGAAAATAAAGAAGGTGCTGGGAAATGGAGGAAGGCTTTAAAAGAAGCAGCCGATCTGGCTGGCTGGGAGTCGAAGAAGACTGCTAATGGGTAACTATTCGTAATTTATTTGCTTAATGAATTAATGTTTGATCTTCTTGATAACTAGTAATTAGTTAGATCTTCCTCATTGTTACAGGGATGAATCCAAATTGATCGAGATAATTGTTGATGTTATTTTCAAACAGATAAGTTCCAGCAATTCGAGTATTGATAAGAAGTTAGTAGGCATGGAGATACGAATAGAAGCTTTACTTTCATCTTTAGAACTTGATGCTCCTGGTGTCCGAATGATTGGGATATGGGGGATGGGAGGTGGTGGGAAAACCACTTTGGCCACAACTATTTTTAACAAAATATCCCATCAGTTTGAAGGAAGCAGCTTTGTTGAAAATGTAAGGGAGGTTTCAAAAAACTCGTTATCCGGTTTAAAGGAGCTACAGAAACAAATCCTCAATGATATTTTCAGCGATCAAGACATCACTATTAGTAGTGTTCCTGGCGGTAAAAACAAGATGGTGCAGATGATGCGTCGTAAAAAGGTTCTTGTTGTTCTAGATGACGTTGATAACACTGAACAACTTGAGGCGTTAGCAGGTGAACCTGACTGGTTTAAATTGGGAAGCAGGGTTATCATTACCACACGAGATAAGCAAGTTCTGTCAGCCCATGGAGTGAAGTTCATTAATGACGTCAACTTGTTATCGCGTTCGGAAGCGATTTGTCTCTTTAGTAAGTATGCATTTAAAAGAGAGATTCCGATTGAAGGGTATGAAGAGCTTTCAGAAGAATTTGTACAATACGCTGATGGTCTTCCATTAACAATCAAAGTTTTGGGTTCACTTCTTTGTGATCAAAATGTGCCTCAATGGAAAGATACCCTAGCAAGACTAAAAAAAATCCCATTGAAGGCAACTATGGAAAAATTGGAACTCAGTTATGATGGTCTTGAGGATGATCACAAAGAAATGTTTCTAGATGTTGCATGCTTTCTGAAAGGTTGGGAGGAAGAGGATGCGGTCATAGAGCTTGAAAGTTGTGGCTTTTTTCCTAAAGTTGGCTTAGGAGTTCTTAAGCAGAGATCTCTTATAACTATTTCTGAAGATGGTAAGCTGGGGATGCATGACCATATAGAAGAAATGGGCAAGAATATTGTTCGTCGTGAGAACCCAAATAAACCTGAAATGCATAGCCGGTTATGGATTAGGGAGGAAATTAAAGATATATTGGCTAATGGCTCGGTAAGTTTCAAGTGATTTTTGTTAAACTAAAAGTCAGTATACTTTTCTAAAAGTTTAATTTAATCATTGTACAAAAATAAAATTTTGTTTCATTACATCATTAAACATTCTTTTGAACCCAATGGCCCTTGTGGTCCTACAATGAAAACACTCGATACAAGTTTGGTCCAAATTTACTAACGCTAACTTACATTGACCGTTAAAAATGAAGTATGTTTGTCTTTTCATATATTCTATTAGAATGTATTGCAAAAAACATCCATGCGGTTTGAAAATTTCATAAATGCAAGCGGCCTCTTTCGTTTGCCAAGATTGCAAAAATCGTCTATAGTATTTTCATATATAAAGGACCAAATCAATCTCAAGTTATTTTCACAGGAGGCCACTTGCACATGAAAGAACGTGAACAATTTTTGCAATCTTAACAAATCACAAAAGACAATTTCTACAATTTACTCTATATCTTACTATATACACAAATAGTCAAATACGTACCTTTTTCTTTTTCTTTCTCACTTAAACCATATATCTTATTATATACACAAGAGATGCAATCAGCTCTCTTGTAAGCTGTGGATTTTCTTACTTTTATCTTCATTCTATCTCATTATGATAATCCCACCAATAATCATCAAACCCATCCACCATCCCACCGTCACCCAACCACCACCCCTAAAAACCACGACCACCTATCAACCGCCACCTTCAGTCACTCCCCTCTTTCCACTTTTTTAATTCACACTCAAATAACACAAACCATTCATCAAATTCCTCTAATTTAATTGAAAAAACAAAAATACCCAATTTTTTATAAAAATTAGTAACCCTAACCTAAATATTTCATTTCAATTCGATAAATTAACTTCACATTTTGTTTTGTAATGAAACAAATCTCATCATGGTCTCTACTGCTATTTGAATTACAGGGTACCCACACAACACAATGTATAACACTGGATGTAGATGTAGATGTAGATGTAGATTCAGATTCAGATTCAGATGCAGATTTAGATTCAGATGCAGATGAATTCAATTTTGAAATTTTATTGAACGGTCTCGCAAACATGAAGGAACTTAGATTTCTTCAATTGTATGGCCCACGGGCAAGTAAAGAGGAAGTTAGCAAATGGAAGTTTGATGAAGATAGTCTACACCTTCCAAATGCCTTACGATTTCTGAAATGGGATTTATATCCCTTTTCAAGTTTACCCAAAACATTTCAACCAAATTATCTTGTTGGACTTGAAATGGGAAGCAGCAAGATGGTTAAACTTTGGAAAGATGGAGAAGAAAAGGTACGTAGAATAATTAATTGCTAGTTTATCTTTCCCTCTTTTGTTACTCATTACAGCTGCAATTAACATTTATCTTTCCATTTTTAATTTGTTGCTTTTGACAGCCTTTTTTAAAGCTCAGGTTCCTAAAGTTCACCTCGTCAAATTTGAGGACCCTTGACCTTAGTGTGGCTCCGAATCTTGAGAGAGTATTTGTTAAATATTGTTCTAATTTGGTAGAAGTTCATTTCCAGGTTACTCCAAATCTAAAGGAGTTAAGTATCGATAATTGTCCTAGATTGGAAAAATTACACATGCCTGCTCAAAGTCCAAAACTCAGATCTCTCGACCTTCGTGATTTAAAGTTGAGGACCCTTCACCTCGGGGTTACTCCCAATCTTGAGACGGTAAGAGTCAACAAATGTACTGATTTGGTCGAACTTCAGATTCCTTCTGAATGTCCAAATCTCGTTAATCTCGACCTCAGGAATTTAAAATTGGGGACTCTTCACCTCGGGCTGATTCCAAATCTGCAATGGTTATATCTTAAAAATTATGGTAGGTTTAAATCCTTTAAGTTTGACAAAAAGCTTGATTCACCTGAGGTTGTTTCTTTATCTGAGTTACATCTGATTGCAGATGATACTCGGCCTAAGATTCAGTTTTCCTGTTTTTATAAAGAAGGCCCAGCTTCATCTTTTGGAAATCTTGAGAGGCTTATTTCTCTAGGTTTTAGTCCTCGCATAAACGTTGATTCTTTTTCAGATATTATCTGTGGTTTACAATGTTTAAGAAAGCTTACACTTGAAGGTGGTATTCCAGAAGTGCCAAAGAACCTTGACCAGTTAGATTGTCTAGAGGAGCTAATTTTGTGGTCTATAGATATTAAAACTCTTCCAGATAGTATTTGTATGTTGAAACATCTGAAATCTCTCAAACTTGAGTCATGTTTGCTTCTTGAGAAGTTACCTGTGGATATTGGAAGACTGGAATGTTTAGAAAGTCTAATTCTATCCACATGTACACGTCTGCAAGATTTTCCGAACAGCATTTTTGAGATGAAACGTCTGAAATGTTTAGAACTTACTTATTGTTTTCAAGTCGAGAAATTACCTGAAGAAATTGGTCGTTTACAATGTTTGAAAGAGTTAAACATATATGGTTCAGGTATAAGTCATCTTCCGCATAGCCTATATGGTTTGAGAGGTCTACGTATTATTGGGGATAGATGGCTTCTCGAGTCATGTGGTTTGACACCCAAGAGACGAAGAATGTCTGATGAAGATTCTGATTTTAATGATGAAATGGTCTGCGACATATAGCCATTAATAACAATGGTACCCAAAGGCCCAATTTGAAACTTATTTGACAATTCTGCATTTGCTCCATTTCACACATTAAGAAGGTCCCACTTAATGAGCATTGATGTAATAATAAGTTTATGGTTTATATTTCTTATTAGTTAGGCTTTGCATTTTCGCACTTCATTTGCAAGAAGGGCAGAAGGATCATGCCCTTGATCTTCACACATGTTTTATCTCCGGCTTCAATGTTTTGGTTTCAGATCAAACTATTGCCCATGCATAAAATTTTCATTAAATACCGTATCTGTAATTATGTTCCTTCATTGTGGGACTTCTTCATAGTTTATAGATGATCTTGTTATATATCATTTGGCTTTAAACAAGTTCGAGTACATAAATATGTTCTAACCTCAGATGAAATCATTAGACATCAACATAGTAGACTTCTGAGTCAAATTAGTTTATAGTATTATCGAGCATATATATGTTTTTAAATGTAAGGACCCAACTAAGTATTGAACATTTTTGTCAACGATATGAAAGCTTTCATTTTTCTGCCACTGATGATCATGTCATATTTATGGATCATAATCCAGGTTAACTTAACTCTCAAAGTCAAAGTCAAATATGTAATTGTTCAAAAGTCAAATTAAGATAGGTTTCATAACACATGCAAGATTTTTTTTCACTGTTTCTAAGTAGTTCTAAACTATTAACAGGTCTTATGAACTTATCAAACTCTTCAGAATTTTTTTATCACTTATGAAAAAAATTGGTTTTCATATAAATAATTTTTAAAAAGAAAGCTACAAAATCCGGCCAGTTTTAGTGAATCGGGTCAACCCGGATCACATGAAACCCTACGGGTCAAATTGGGTTTTCGAACCTCAAGAACCGAATTGGTTCATATTGACTTGTTTTTCGACCGAAGGTGGTTCAACCGGTTGAATCAAACTGGGTATCAAAACATCGTATCAACTATGAAAACTTATTAACCGAATGATACATGATACATCATCATTAGTGAGTTTACTGTGATTTCAGACACGTATAGTTTATTACATCAGAATATATAACTATGAATATAAATATAAATATGTGTTGATATTTACTTAACAACACAAACAAAAAACTCGGTTTAGGTGTAAGTGTGTAACTATATGAAGTTGTGTTTTGATGTGTAAAAGACACATAGGTAACTATGACAAGTTTTATTTTGATGTGTAAGAGACATATTTGCAACTTGTATTTGAATCTTATGATAGGCTAGATATTATTGTCACCACTTTCACTAGCTTTACGTGAGCTTTGCATCACATCACTATTCATCACACCACCAAACTCACCCCTTTTTACATTTATGGTCACCATCTAATGAAAAATATAAAAATATCAATTTTGTACAAACATATCTGACAAATCAAATAAATAATAATTAAAACACCAAATAAAGCTCACAATTTCTTGGTTGGAATAAAATAAATGAATAGATGTACAACTTGAAGTTTAAAAGTAGTAGTCCTCTAGCCTCAATGCGGATTATCTGGTTTGTTTGTGTAGTAGTTAAGATTCATTTGAATAACATAGTTACTATTAGCATGATTAAGGATTCTGAGAAGCTAGTTTAAAATGTTATCCATTTAAATTTAGGCAATGATATCATTTAAGAAATAAAGAAATAACCACGCTTGATCATGTCTTGGTAAATTAATCATCTTTTTCTTGTCGTAAAATCATTTAAGAAACAAAAAGACAGGTTTTCTTTTTAGTATAACGATAAATCATTTTTGAAATATTTTATTTTGAAAAATGAGTTTTCATTTTGATCGAGTTATCATTTTGTGATCTTTGTTTATCTCAACTTGAATACAAGAAGGATCATAATTGCAATTTTTTTTTTTTTTTGAACATCAATGCAACTTTTGTTTGATCAGTATGAAACATTATTTCATTTGCCTTCAAATTTTATTGCTCTAGAAGTTAAAGGTTATTCATCTCATCCAGCTCTTCATACAATCCTTCAACAGTAACTTCAATGACTTCAACTTCAACTTCATCCACTCAAAAGAGCTTCAAGTATGATGTCTTTTTAAGCTTTAGAGGTGAAGACACTCGTAACAACTTTGTTAGTCATCTTTATAAAGCTCTTGTGCAACGAGGGATTCAAACTTACAAGGATGATAAGAAAATTGAAAAAGGGAAAACGATCGACAAGCAGCTCATCAAATCTATTGAGGACTCGAAACTCTTCATCATTGTATTTTCTAAGGACTATGCATCTTCGCGTTGGTGCTTAGATGAGCTTGTCAAGATTATGGAATGTCAGAAGACTAGTGATGAGCGGATTGCTTACCCAGTCTTTTATCATGTGGAGCCCAGGGAAATCCGCAACCAAAGTGGGGTGGTTGGAGAAGCTTTTAAAAAACATGAAAATGATGAGGCTGCTACGAAATGGATGGATGCTTTGAACGAAGCAGGCAAACTTGCTGGGTCAGAGTTGAAAGGGTAATTTCTTTGCTATATGAATTAATATTATATCAAACTAATTGAGAGCTATTATTTAGATCTTCATGAATGTTACAGGGATGAATCCATATTGATCGAGGAAATTGTTGACGTTATTTTCAAAAAGATATGTTCTAGTTGTTCGAGTGTTGACAGAAAGTTAGTAGGCATGGAAACGCGAATAGAAGATTTCCTTTCATCTTTAGAACTTGATGCTCAAGATGTCCGCATGATGGGGATATGGGGGATGGGAGGTGGGGGGAAGACAACTTTGGCAAGAGCTGTTTTTGATCAAATATCTATTCAGTTCGACGGTAAAGCCTTTGTTGAGAATGTAAGGGAGGTTTCAAAATCCTCTTCGGGTTTGAAAGAGTTGCAACAAAAAATTCTTCGCAGTGTGTTAAGTAAAGAAATCATCACTATAAGTAGTGTTCATGAAGGAACAAACATGATGAAAAGGATGATACGTGGGAGAAAAGTTCTTATTGTTCTAGATGATGTTGATGATATAGAACAACTTGAGGCATTAGCAGGCGAGCCTGACTGGTTCAAATTGGGAAGTAGAGTTATCATTACCACACGAGATAAGCAAGTTCTATTAGCCCACCGAGTGAAGTGCACTAACGTCAACCTGCTATCTCACGCGGAAGCGATTTCTCTCTTTAGTAAGTATGCATTTATTAAAGATATTCCGATTGAAGGGTATGAAGAGCTTTCAAAAGAAGTTGTACAATATGCTGATGGTCTTCCATTAACGATTAAAGTTTTGGGTTCACTTCTTGTTGGTCAAAAATTGCCTCAATGGACAAATACCCTAGAAAGACTAAAAAAAATTCCATTAAAGGCAACTATGGAAAAATTGGAACTCAGCTATAATGGCCTTGAGGAGGATTATAAGGAAATATTTCTAGATGTTGCATGCTTACTGAAAGGTTGGAAGAAAGAGGATGCGGCCATAGCTCTTGAAAGCTGTGGATTTTTTGCTGAAGTTGGCTTAAGAGTTCTTGAGCAGAGATCTCTTATAAATATTTCTGAACTTGGAGTGTTGGGGATGCATGACCATATAGAAGAAATGGGCATGAATATTGTTCGTCGTGAGAACCCCTATAAACCTAAAAGGCATAGCCGGTTATGGATTAGGGAGGAAATTGAAGATATATTGGCTAATGGCTCGGTAAGTATAAAGTTATTTTTGTTAAACTAAAAGTGAGTATACTTTTCTAAAAGTTCAATTTAATCATGTACAAAAATAAAATTTTGTTTTATTGCATCATTAAACATTCTTCTTAACCCAATGGCCCTTGTGGTTTTATTATAACTACATTTTTTTCTTTGTGATTTGCGGGGTGATCCCTTTTAGTGCGATAGTTTCAATAATCTTGTATTTGGTCCTACAATGAAACACTCGTTACAAGTTTGGTCCAAATTTATTAACGCTAACTTACATTAACTATTAGAAGTGAAGTATGTTTGTCTTTTCATATATTTTATTAGAGTATATTGCAAAAAAACATCCATGCGGTTTGAACTTTTTATAATGCACGCGGCCTGCCTCCATCTGGTTTGCCAAGATTTGCAAAAATCGTCAATAGTCTTTCATATATACACTACTAGAATACTGGACAACAGTGACGGAAATTAGCGACCGAATTATTCTATCACAAGATAATGGTTCTCAGTGACAGATTAGAGATAGATTAGCTACAAAACTTGCTTTGATAAATTAGCGACAAAGTAGTGACAAATCAGTAACAAAATTAGAGATGAATTACGCATATGTCACAATTCTATTACTAAATGTAATCATACAGAGACGGAGTTAGCGAGGAACTTAGGTTGGAACTATTAGCGACAGAATTATGACGACATAACGATGGATCTTTTTTAGTTGTCTCAAATACGTCGCTAAATTTTTTCACTTAGCTATTGATTGAAGCATCCACTATAGATGTTTAAAAATATGTCTAAACACTTATGAAGAGGTATAAGAATTTTTATACCATAGTGAGGATTGAGGAACCATTTCATGCACTATACAAGGCTCAAGTGCACGCTTGCTTAAACTCGAGTCATTTCGAGCTCGTTTAAACTCGAGTCATTTCGAGCGACTTAACCCCTTTTCACCACTACTTTTACCCACGTCCGAATTCTACCAGTCGTGGACTTTATGTTTAAATTTTTTAGAAGCACAAAAATTTTAACAAATAAATCTAGATTTACCATGTTTAAAAAGGCCCCCTTCATAATTATCATTAATACTCGTTTTTTAAGAATACGTTTCTTTTTATTATTTAATTCAAAAAGGTTTAATGGTAAAATTACAATATTTATTTTCTTTTTGATTCTTTTTAATAAAAACGGTTTTTTTAGTTCCTAAATTTTAGGATTTTTTAATTTTTAATTTTTTAATTTTATTATTTTTATTTTTTACTAATTTATTTTTTCCAGGATGCATAGTTTCAAAATAAGGGGTGGTGCATATGCGTTTTTTTAGCAAAATTTAAGTGGGCGTATGTGCATGGCTTATAATGTATTGCTAGCACACGTATTATGAATAGTCTTCATGTTAAATTTTATATATTCAAAGACGTAATATTCTATATGCATGCAATTAGTAAAAAAATGTACAATATTATTTTTCAAAAAAAAAAAGAAAATACTCTATTTATTGCTAATTATATACATGTGCAACCATCATTATACAATATTAGCCTTAGACTTAAATATGCACATATATTTGCATCGTCTTTGTTCACTAGGTACGCGTAATCTTGAACCATGCACATGTATTTTCATCATCTTTGTTCACTAAGTACGCATATTCTTGAACCATGTACATTTATTTTCATCGTCTTAGTTCACATGGTACACGTAGCCTAACATGCACATGTATTTTCATCATCTTTATTCAACATATACTACTAGTGTTGAGCCATCAGCCATGTACATGTATTTTTATCCTTTTGAATTTCATCATCGTCTTCAACAAATCTACAAGTATATTCAAATAAATATCAACAGGTTTGCTTGACACAATGAAAAAACACATTAGAAAAAGTGATCCAAAATTTATAAAAAAAAAGAAGAAAAAAAAAAAAGAAAAAAAAAAAAAAGAAAGATGCACAGTAATACGATGAACATAATTTGATTTGATTAACACAATATAAAAAGTGATCCATATAAATCAATATATTAATCCTTATCCACATATATAGTTTGATTGACAAATGAAATCTAATAAACATAAAGTGAATGTGATAGCAAAAAAGAAAACGAAAATGATACAGTCTTAAAAAATCAATCCTTTTTACGCCTGAACAAACATTTTTATAAAAGAAGGGATCAACAACTGAATAAAAATAAGATCCACGTCAATCAAATACCATTTAATTAATCACCATGGAGCCATTAAGTATTCTTATCTTGCCTGCTGCAACATGCAGGCTTGTTGCCTGCTTTCCCTTTGAAAACAATTTAAAAAATGTACAATTTCCCCCCTGAATTCAGTCCCTGATGCATGTTTCCCCCCTGAGGCCCTTTTTTTTTACAAAGAAAAGTAGGCAATTGCCTACTTTTAAAAGCAGGCATCATTTTCCCTTTATATATTACCAAAATGACTTATTAATAAAACATTTAAACCAACATTAATCAAACCTTAAGTTTGAGAGAGATGACGGCGGGGACCATTTGAGAGAGATACACTGGATGAACCATCGAATATATGAAAACATATATGGAGGGCGGCGGGGACCATTTGAGAGAGATGAGAAAGAGGTTTCTTTTCTCTAGATCTAGTAAGGGGTTGGCGGTGGGCACGTGAAGGCATGTGACGGGATAGATCTTGTGCGGGAACACCGCCGCTGGCACAACGGTAAGGCACAGGAAAGATCCCACACAGGAAACTTTCACGCACGAGATAGAGGAAAAATTCGACGTTTTTTTTTTTTTTTTTTTTTTTTTTTTTCTTTTTTAATTTATTTAGTTATTTTTTTTTATTTACCATTGCATTGTTTCAAACGGGTATTTTTTTTTGCCAAATATAACTAGGCAAACAATGGGAATACACACTCAAAAAAAAGTATACCGATAAAAAAAATTATAACGAGCCTAAAAAAATAGAGATCCAAGAAAAATCAATCGAGTAGCGAGGGGCGCAATTCGTCCTCGAGTTCAATTACAACCCGATTACCACCCCCAATCATCTTCTCAATCACAACCCGGTTACCGTCCCCAATTTAGCGAACCTCAATCTCCACCATTTTTCTACACCTAACCACCCCTCCCGCAATTGCCTACTCAATTTGACCCGTTTGAGCCGCGCTATACCCAATAAAAGTAGTACAATAATATAATCAAAACTTGTATAATTATTTGAATATTTAGTTAGAAACTTTTATGTATATTACATGTGATTCGATTCGGTTAATCGCATATATCTAGAAATAAAAACCCAAACCTAAGGCTGGCCGCAGTAAGGCGACCCAATCCCCCTCTTTTTCCCTGCCACATCAGCTTTCTCTCTCCAGCGACCTGCAAGCGATTCGGTGCCCCAGTAAAGTCGACCAACACTACGAAAAACATACCCCACAAATATTCTTTTTTAATTAAATAACACACACAAAACATATACACAATCGGTCGCAGGCACGACCATTTCACCACGACCGACGACCGAGAGCAACTTTTGTGCCACAATAATGATGATCGATTGTAAGCGATCTTGTAAGTCGGTCGTCCATTGTTATTGTGGGCAGCCTAACGTTGACCAAATGAGTTAAAGTACAATGTCTTACTTTCTATTGTTTGATTATTTCTTTCATGTAATAGAAATATCAATCTATATTAGACTTCGTGAAAAAAATTGTTTTGTGAAAACAAAATTTAAAATAAAGACTTTAAAGAGCGGTTATAAAAATACTAGTCTCTATACTTTAAAAATAGTAGGGACAGGTAACATGATATCGATTTTCAAGAAAACACCAGTCTCTATAATTTCAAATGCATACAAACCGGCCGTGTTAGTGAAAGCAATGTCTATGTATAGTCAAAGACACCATTTTTTTTTTTATAAAGAAGGCTGGTCTCTCTATTTCGTATAAAAGACACATGATATTCATTTAAGAGTCAGTCTTAATACTCGTGTTTTAAACTATCGTTTACAACGTCTCTATTTGTTGCATACTTAAGTTCAAAAACACCATCATGTTTAATTGGAATAAAAAATCTAAAATTTGAGCTAAGCCTTTTAAAGCTCGATTTACTTTTGGACATCTTTGGTATAACTAGCAGTACGGTTAACAATAATAATTAGTAGTAGTAGTTTGTAGTAGTTATGAGTAGTATTTGTTTTATAAGTGTTTCGTAATAAATGATGTATCGATTATTCGATCCCAAACCAATCTATTGGCACAAAAGATTATCTTTCAAACGCTATAATAGTCTTTTGAAGTAACAAGTTTTTGATAGAACCCGACCAACACTAGATTTATTAGCGTCGCTGAAGGAACCAATTATGGTGGATCTACCCATCAAACAACATAATGAATATTCAAATAAGTTAGCGTTTATGACTCGGTGCCTTGAGGGGTTGGAGAACATAATACCGATCCAAGGTACCCAAAACCCGAGCTTATGTCATAGTCCGCCAGGTAAAAAAGGTGTGTCATGAAATATTATAAATATCCTTCACCTACCTCATTTGGTAAGCATTAGATGTTATCATTAATACCGAACTATAACATTCTATCAAAAACCAATACTTAGTCTCATGCTAAAGCTTGGTTACGAGCGAGAACATTTGATGAGGCTGACAATAAGCTCTTCTCTTAGAAACTTACCAATGACTGATCTTGGAGTGGGAACACTTGAGCTCCTTCTAGATCATATCGAATCTATTCATAATAACACACCACAAACTCACTCATTGTATGTCCAATCAGATTTGAGAACTTTCGGGTCTATGTTCTACCTGTTTATACATCCACACGAATATTTGTACAAACAGTAACGCAACTGTATCAATAATTATTAATTGTTAAACTACATATAAGCTAAACGCGTCTTTAAGCTGCATTTGAAAGTTAACATTTTAAGAAAAACAAAAAAATGCTAAACCTTTTTGCCAATTGTTCAATTCCAAACGTTAAACAATCTTAAAAGCTCATTGCAAAATATACGCTAGGTAGTTTACCTTTCCAGGCTTCGACGAAATAGCAAAATTCGAAAACAGAATATACATGCACTCGCAACAAAAGTAGCAACAACATGTTTACTACATCTCAAATTCTTCTCTTCGTCTTCCTTTTGAGGCGGCAAAATTACATCATGCAAACACTTTATCTTAAGAATCAAATTTTTGAAGAACACTTAAACCATAACACCTCGATTTACATTTTTGGCTAACTGTTATAATATGACAAGCATAACCGAGTGTTCTACTTATCATTCCGACCAAAACTCCTAAAACAATTTCAACTTTAACCGGCTGAATGAAGAACCCGTACTTTTCAAACAAATAAACCCACCACCCACCTAAGCTCACCATCGTCACACACATCACCTTCGTCACACACAACACCATCGTCACACGCCATTGATGAAAGCAACGAAAGGACCAAAGAAATCTAAGAGAGAGGCAGTTTTGTGCTAGGCGATGAGGCGGGAGAGAAATAGATATGGTGGATTCTTTATGCAAAAGACATGTGCATTTTTTTTTCCTTTTTGCCTAAACGACGCCGTTTCAAAAAGCAAAAAACGACCGTGTTTAATCCCTAAACGACGTCATCCTCACGGCTAGGGGTGTTATACGGGTCAACCCGGTCGGGTTCGGGTCAATCGGGTCGGGTTAATTCGGGTCAAGACTTAAGAAAAATATACCCGAACCCGACCTTGTTTAGAACTCGGGTTACTCGGGTTCGGGTCAATTTAGGTTTGGGTCAAATCGGGTTGGGTCAATTTGGGTTCGTGTCAACCCGAGTATTTTTACATTCTAAAAGTGTAGTTGAGCCGGGTTAGTCGGGTTCGGGTCAATTCGGGTTGAGGCTAATGAAAACATACCCGAACCCGACCTTATTTAGAAGTCGGGTTAATTCGTGTTGACCCGATTGACCCGGATATAATTTTTGACTCGATTGACTCGACCCGAGAAGCCATATTCGAGTTTGGGTTCGCGTCATCTTTTATAACACCCCTACTCACGGCAATTGTATAAATTTTCTTCTTGTTATTGCCATCACTAAATTTGTATACGCAACCTTTTTATGTTTAAACTTTTTGTTTACTTTTCTTTATAAAACATGGTTACGATTAAGAATAACATAAAAAATTGTATATCTTTCAATTATTTTAAAGCAATTGAGTTAACTTTTAAAATAGCTATTTTCTTATCTCTTTATCAGAAACATCTAATTTGTTAGCAAAGATAAAATGAGGGACAACACAACTCACATCAAATCAGGCGACACAAATAAAACGATGTAGGCGGCAACGGTTACTTCCCGCACTAACCAATGGAGGTAATGGTTAACTTTAGATGGATGAGAAAGTCAAAGTGGTAAACGGTTACCACTCGGTAAACCCAATATCCCGCCAACAACACTTACAGGCGGAAACAGTTATTAACTTGACAAAACCCCAACCCTCTTATGTCAATATTTTCTTTTTAAGTCTCACCCGTTTGCAATCAAGATACGGCAACAACTTTGATTTGAGGTATATATTCACTGTTATGTTTTAGTTTATGTCAATTATTCTTGGGACTAATGTATGCATATGTTATGGATGTTATGTTTTAGTTTATGTCAATTATTCTTGGGACTAATGTATGCATATGTTATGGATGTTAGTTCCTAATTTAGGGATAATATATTCCAATTTCTCCAGACCTAGCTTAATTCTAACCTCCCAATCGTTGGTCTAATCATGTGTTTGTACTTATATTTTCATATGATTGTTACTTTCCTTTTTATGTTTTAGTTTCATTTATGTGTGATTGGTTGAATAGGTTGTTATTGGTAAATTATTATGTTGTTGGTTCGATCTATATTAACCTTGTTTTTGACATCTGGAAAATGATATATTGTCGCCATTTTTTAAGAAGTGTGATGCCAAATGTGGGACGTTATTAGTTGATTCAGTGAATACCAAAATGAACTAGTTCGACTTAAGGGGTGTTTGTATCAGTTGATTATTCGAGGTTATAGGATTATTTGTTGCAGCAAGGGGTGTTTGGTTGCTGCAGTAGGGGCGTTTGGTACTGAGTTTAGTGTTGCAGTTTAAGTGAGATTTCAGCAATTTATAAATGGGGGTTTGGCTTCATTGTTTGCTGTCTTTAAAAGGCTATTATATATGAATTGGATGTATCACTTTATGGTGTCAAATTTGAATGTTTATATATGAATTGATGGTAGATTGGTGGTTACTACTTTGTGTTGGTATAGAGTAACAAGCATGGGCGGAGCTATTAAGGGACCGGGAAGGGTCCCGGCCCCCTAGGCCTAAGCCCGTTAATGTATTTTTTTTCGCGATTTCCGGTGTTAAAATTTTATTTTTTCCATCTCGGCCCTTCAATCTAATATTCTTCCGGGAAAAAAAATTTCTTTCGGCCCTCTCAAGAAATTTTTTCTAGCTCCGCCATTGGTAATAAGTCATGTATATATAGAGTTACTAAGTGCTAAGTTTTGGAAAGTATTTTATCTTATATTGTATATGAATGAAATATTAACTACTTCATAGTCTATGACTATTATTCAATGGTTAATTGTGAATAGTTTAGCTGTAGGTGCATTCTCGCTTATCTTGATGGTGCTTCTAACAAGCCATGGTCTGTACCCTAAATTACTCGACTTAACTTTACTTCTAGAATTCTTGGTGAAGGGAATAAACTTGCTAGGAAAAGCTTTACCATTATTTAAAAAAATAGGAGATGATGTTAATAACATTTAAGTTGAATGATAGTTAAATTTTTTGTCAGATTGATTTATAACTCGTATCAGCTAATGAACCAGCATCTTGATTTGGTTCTTACAAGAGATTTATAAAAATTACATGGTTCAGTTGTATTTGGACTAAAAAAGGTATTGATGGTTTTCTACCCGGGAAAAAAGGTTATTCTTGAATACTTTTCTGTCTTCATACAGTTTGATGCTGTCATTTTTTTTTCCTGCTGTCAATCTTTTCTTATATCTTACAAAATTTCTACGCATTTACAGGAACAAAAACACAAGCACCCCCAACTGCTGCTGAACTATTTGAGCTCATACACATGAAGAAAGGAGCATTCATTACGTCAAAATAAGAGAGAGTGGCGGTATTTAATCTTATTTCCATAGTTACTAATTCTTGAACTTAGTTTTTTTGCCTAAATCTTCCTCAGTTCTCTCAATTTTTTTAATCCAATTCACACTTTCTCAACAACACATCACAATCGACTTATCGAGTATCAACTCGGTATCATTTACATGTTTCATTAGAATAAATTAGGTTAATAGCTGAATTAAAGAGGTGTTTGGGCCTGTTTTTACAGCTGAATCAAAGGGGTGTTTGGTACTGTTTTTACAGCTGAATCAAGGGGTGTTTGGTAGAACTGAATTCAGAACTTTTAATATTTTCTATTTAAGCTTTATTGAATATTTTAGTTATAAGATAACAGTTTAGTGTGATATGTAATGTATGTTTATATAGAAATGGCTTTGCATTAAAATACTGCGTTTTGTGACTATCTACAGGTTGTGTATAATGGCGCACTGGTGGATAAATATGGATCAGTTCCTGCTAACCATCCTATCTATGATGATAACCTGTGGAAACAATGTGCCGGAGATGATACGAAAGGTGGAGTTTTTGGGTCGGGTTCAATGTCAGATCCACAATACACGTTGACTGGTACGCCAAGTACTACAAGATGCACTGGTGCTCCGTCCTTAGGATCCAAAGATTTTAGTTTCTTTCTTTTATATCCAAAAAAGTATCACTTATCTTAATCTTAGTATATGTTTCAAAAAACTAATATTTGAACTTCTTGTGTTCAAGAACTATCTTGGTAGCATTCGTGGAGAGTTAAAAGGAAGAATTGAACGAAGAAATGAAAGTCGAACTCAAGGAAGAAATGAAGAATGAAATCAAGGAAGAAATGCGCGAAGAGCTCAAAGAAGAATTGCGTAAAGAGCTCAAGGAAGAAATGCGGCGGGCATTCAAGATATGCTTGTTGAGTGTGGTATTAAGAGTCATGTTACCTCCTAGCCAAAAACAAAAAAAGGTAATGCAAGTGGCCGTACATCTTGAACATTAACCATTACACTTTGGAGAGCTTTAAATCTATTTAGGTAATCTTAACTTTTATGTAAGAGAATTTTTAGTTTAGACTTCTTTTTATGTTGTCGAAGATCGGTTGTTAGATTTCTTTCGAATATGCTTGTTATTTGATTTTGGATATGTTTGTTATTTGATTTGGATATGGATTTTGTGACTATCATGTATTCGTTTGTATGACATCTTGAACAAATGGCAAAATAAATTGTATCGCTTATTGACTCATTAGCGACATATTCACCCTCAAAACATGTTTAAATCGCGACAAATCAGAAACGAATTTGTTCAAACAAGCAATGAAACGGTGTTGGTTTAAGTAACAAATTGTGACGGTTTTGTGACAATAATTTTAGTGGCGGATTAACGACAAAACAAAAAAATGGTTGGCCGATTGTTAGCAATGCATTAGTGATTGCTTCGTCGTTATTATTAGCGACAGAAAGTTTGTCGCTAAGACGTTACTTAATGGTCGAATCAAACATAGTTCAGGTCACTTTAAAAAGTTTCTAGTGAGAGGTTAGAGACCGATAGTTCGTCGCAGAAACTGTAACACTTTTGTCGCTAAACTTGTCACAAAAATTTTGCGAGGCCCTTTTTTGTGACGGAATATATCTGTCACAATTCCGTCATTGAAGGGCTTTAGTGACAGATTAGCGGTGCAAACTTTCGTCGCTGATACCTGATTTTCTAGTAGTGATAAAGGACCAAATCCATCTCAAGTTTTCTTCACAGAGAGGCCATTGCACTTATGAAAGACCATGGACAATTTTTGCAGTCTTGACAAATTATAAAAGACGATTTCTACAATTTACTCTATCTTATTATATACACAAATAGCACACTTTTTCTTTTTCTTTCTCACATAAACCACATATATAGATTTTCTCACTTTTGTCTTCATTCTTATCTCACTATGATAATCGCACCAACAATGATCAAACCCATCCACCATCCCACCGTCACCCAACCACCATCCCTAAAAACCACGACCACCTATAAACCACCACCTTCAGTCACTCCCCTCTTTCCACTTTTTTAATTCACGCTCAAATACCACAAACATTTCATCCAATTCCTCTAATTTAATACTAGAAAAAACAAAAATACCCAGATTTTATAAAAATTAGAAACCCTAACCTAAACATTTTTCATTTGAATTCGATAAATTAACTTCACATTTTGTTTTGTACCGAAACAAATCTCATCATGGTCTCTACTGCTATTTGAATTACCTACAGGGTACCCAAGCAACTAAATGTATAACACTGGATGTAGATGTAGATGTAGATGTAGATTCAGATGCAGATTTAGATTCAGATGCAGATGAATTCAATTTTGAAATTTTATTGAACGGTCTCGCGAACATGAAGGAACTTACATTTCTTCACCTGATGACCCAATATGTAAGGGGAGAGGAGTGGAAGTTTGATGAAGATAGTCTACACCTTCCAAATGCCTTACGATTTCTGAGCTGGAGACATTATCCTTTTTCAAGTTTACCCAAAACATTTCAACCAAATAATCTTGTTGGACTTGATATGTGGTTTGGCAAAATGGTTAAACTTTGGAAAGATGGAGAAGAAAAGGTATGTAGAATAATTAATTGCTAGTTTATCTTTCCCTCTTTTGTTACTCATTACAGCTGCAATTAACATTTATCTTTCCATTTTTAATTTGTTGCTTTTGACAGCCTTTTTTAAAGCTTAGGTTCCTAAAGTTCACCTCGTCAAATTTGAGGACCCTTGACCTTAGTGTGGCTCCGAATCTTGAGAGAGTATTTGTTGAATATTGTCCTCATTTGGTAGAAGTTCATTTCCAGGTTACTCCAAATCTAAAGGAGTTAAGTATCGATAATTGTCGTAGATTGGAAAAATTACACATGCCTGCTGAAAGTCCAAAACTCAGATCTCTCCACCTCAGGTATTTATTGGAGTTGAGGACCCTTCACCTCGGGGTTACTCCAAATCTTGAGACGCTAAGAGTCAGGGATTGTGCTAATTTGGTCGAACTTCAGATTCCTGCTGAATGTCCAAATCTCGTTAATCTCGACCTCAGGAATTTAAAATTGGGGACTCTTCACCTCGGGCTGATTCCAAATCTGCAATGGTTATATTTTAAAAATTATGGTAGGTTTAAATCCTTTAAGTTTGACAAAAAGCTTGATTCACCTGAGGTTGTTTCTTTATCTGAGTTACATCTGATTGCAGATGATACTCGGCCTAAGATTCAGTTTTCCTGTTTTTATAAAGAAGGCCCAGCTTCATCTTTTGGAAATCTTGAGAGGCTTATTTCTCTAGGTTTTAGTCCTCGCATAAACGTTGTGTAACACCCCCAAAATTTGATACAGCGGAAGACTCGACAAGCTTTCGGGGTGCTACGGGGATTGGTATCCAACACAAGACAATATAGAACGAGATAAAGTAAACATAATAAAAACACAACCAAAACGGGGTTTTAAGGTTTACATTTATCTCAACATCATTCAGAGTCAGGCCCAAAATAAAATAACAATAGGTCCAAATTTAATTATCAGAGTTTAGAAAATATAGATCCATAACCGTGTGCCTCAGCCGAGCCTTCCAATCCCAGCATGCACCTCAACACTTAATTACCTGAGAAAACGTGCTAAAAGTCAGCTTTCGCTGGTGAGATCATAGGTTTAAATTCAACTAATAATATAGTGGACATATACGCAAAACGCTTGCTAGCTAGACTAAGGATTCGCTAAAAGCCTGCGGATACCCTCCGCTCTCAACATAACACGCGGATACCCTTCCGCAATAACCAAAACACACGGATACCCTTCCGTAACAACATAGATATTCGGGTAACCCCCGCAATACCAATAAATACTCGGATAACCTATAGGTGCACACTACAGTATGTAAATAAGCCAACCTTGAATAGTACACACAACATATATGTGACTAAAGCTGACAATACCATATAACCAAATAAGCCAACCTTGAATAGTACACACAACATATATGTGACTAAAGCTGACAATCCACCAATAACCAAATAAGCCAACCTTGAATAGTGCACACAAAAAGTGTGACTAAAGCTGACAATAGATCCTAGTCCATACGCATAGCAAGTTTAGAAAGAATATAGAAGCGATAATAGTCCACATAAAATGATTTGCACGTTTCTCACCCCAATCATTGAAAACATAGTTCAAGAGTAAAAAGTGGGGCTATGACTCACCTCAAGTCCAGAAAATAGCAAGACGAGGTAGGTAGCAATAAGATGTATGATAACTCACGAAACAGCAACTACGGACTTGGCACGACCTAACAATATTAACTCTTTCAGAAATCATTTCCAAATGTATATAATATTCCCAAACCCGGACGAGAATCCGTTTTATTTCCGAAAATCCATTTCGTATTAGTTTGGTGTATTTGCGTTTCTTATCCATACGGGTGGTGGGTCGACTCAAAACAAACCAACAAGATCACACGTAGAAGATATAATAAACTATAGATCTTATATTAGCCCAATATATCATTTAAATAAATCGCCAAAGTTTACCAAATCCGTCGATTTGATAATCCTCATATTTATTTACGTAATATACCGTTCCAAGATTACACCCAATCTAAAGCACATAGCACATAATTACTATATAGTATATATCACAGTTTAATAAATTCCTCGTATATATCGTCAAATTGGCCAGATTTCCCGATATATACACTCACAATCTATTACACTTTACATATACTACAACCTATGGGCGTCGTAGGATACGATGCCCACTAATATGTTCGTTTCATATAGCCAAATAACCCGGCTCAACCTTACGGTTAAGTGGTTATTTAATTATAGAAAACGTCTATATTAGTCGTCATATATCCGTGACAACACGAACGTCACAAATAATAACTTACCTGGACCCGAGTGACAACAATTTCGCCTAACTCAATAAATTTATTCGTTGTATATTCGAAATGACATTTTATTAAATGTTTCATAATTGTCGGGAGTTTCCCGTTTTATAACACCATTTTTATAATAATAATACGTTTAATAATATTACGCCACTTTCGTAGCCTAATATATATCTAATCGTATTATTTATAATACGACTCGTGATTATTATTATTATTAATATACGCGTTTATATAGTTATATATACGTTATTCACGTATATACTTTCATATAAACGTTCATATTATCAATAATTATTATTACGAGTTTTATTATTCTCGTTTTAGTCTTAATAGTTATTGAGTTATACGAAATGGTCATATGTCCGAGTCATGACCCTCGGCTCATTGTCCAAGTCCAACAATAAGAAAAAGTCATAAATAATAAATCTCCGTCCAATCACAATCTCAAACCACGGGCTACAACAATAAGGTCCGACTACGGCACCCGACTAACCTATCTCCGTCAATCTAACGACCGTCTCACAATCGGTCCCCAATCACTTACCAATCGACAACAACTTCACAATTACCATAATCAATATCCAATTCGACCCAATGCATTCGGCCGAGAAATAATACCACAACAACAAATATACCAAAAACAATCATAAGAAATAACAAATAGTTCACAATTATCACAAAAATAACATTAACCAAGTTAGTGTTCGGGTCGGTTTACCAAGCCGAACCCGAGTCAACACTTCACCACAACTAGTGTGGGTCCCACCCGAGACCTCCATGGTCTCGGCTAGCTCTAAATGAGCCAAACTAACCACACGACCTACTAGGGTCGTCGGCCAAGAATCTACGCAACAACAATGGTTAACCATGACCATCAAGAATCGGTCAAACAACAAAAACGAGGATCCAAACACTCTCAATCGAACACCAAGAATCATCAAGATTAAATGCTCGGCCAAACAAGCACAATCCGAGGGTTTCACCCTCGGGTACACCTCGACCCAACAAGAATAAACCAACTCGGATACCAAACTTCATAGAAAAACATGTTTTCATCCAAGATCCATAAGTGTTACACGTTTTTAATGAAAACCCATTCGAATATCATCAAGTCGTGACCTTAGGTCACGATTTTTATCAACAATACGAGTGAAAACTCGTCTCACCTTCGATCTAGAGCTCAAAACTGTGCTAACCCTTCAAGATACACGATTTGGTGGTGAAGATAGTGGTGATTCGTGTGATAAAAATGGTGGTATGAGGCGCGTGGTGTACTAGATCTAAAGGATTAGATGATGGAGGTTCGATTTATGGTGGTGGTGTAGAGTGGTGGCCGGCGGTGGCTGTGGTGTGGCCGGATATTTAAGTGGGCGGCTAGGGTTAGGGTAGTAGAGGAGAGGGAGAAAAGAGATGAGAGATAGGTGGGTTTGTGTTGTGTGTGTGTGAAAACCGGACCAAACGCCCTTTATATTAACTTTTTTTTTTTTTTTTTTAAGTTAATAATAATAATAATAAGAATAATAATAGTAGTAATAATAATATTATTATTACGGTTGAGCGGGTAACGCGGGTTATTGTAAAAACACGTGGCCCGAACCCGAACTCACTTTAAAATTTCAACAATACTCGAGAACCTCTCGTAAATAAATAAAATATATATCGGACTCGTTAAGACGAATCATAAAATTGTTGTTAGGAATTCCTAGTGCCAAAGTCGACGTAGTACCAAGTGAGAATTCAAATATACATCACCGATCATATAACCAAAATGAATTATGAACATAATTCACTAATTCCATAACGTCATTAAATAAAAATATCCATAAACAGGTCTTACAAGTTCGTTGTGAAATGAAAATTTCAAATAAAAATTATAAACGAACTTAAATTGAAATGTGGGTTTTTAAAATAGCTCCCTAAACTGCCGGTTGTCACATCCTCCCCGTCTCAGAAGGAAACCCGTCCCGGGTTTCACTCGGAAAAGTTTTCATCTACGAAGTGAAAAGCTTCGGATATCTCTTCCTGAACTCGTCCTCACGTTCCCACGTATATTCTGGTCCATGTCGGGAATTCCAACGAACCTTGACGAGCGGAATGCGACTCCTCTTGAGTCGTTTGACTTCACGATCTAAAATCTCAATCGGTTCCTCCACGAAATTCAGTTTCTCATCAACACGAATGTCCCTCATTGGAATGACGGGCATTTCATCAGAAAGACATTTCTTCAAATTACTCACGTGAAACACGTCGTGAACTTTGCTTAGTTCGGACGGTAATTCCAACCTATAAGCCACGGGCCCAATTCTTTCTAAGATCAAGAATGTTCCAATGTAGCGTGGGTTGAGTTTACCACGTTTCCCAAAACGTATTACACCTTTCCAAGGCGAGACTTTCAGCATTACTTTGTCTCCAACCTGGAACTCTAAAGGTTTACGTCTCTGATCGGCATAGCTCTTCTGCCTATCTCTAGCCGCTTGCAACCGATCACGAATCTGAGTCACTTTCTCGGTAGTTTCCAAAATAAGCTCAGGGCCTGTAAGTTGACTATCTCCAACTTCTGCCCAACCAATAGGCGAACGACACTTTCTGCCATACAAAGCTTCGAATGGTGCAGCCTTAAGACTTGTGTGGTAGCTGTTATTATAGGAGAATTCCGCAAGGGGTAAATACTTCTCCCAGCCTTTACCAAAGTCTATGATGCATGCACGAAGCATATCCTCTAACGTCTGAATGGTCCTCTCACTTTGACCATCGGTTTGGGGATGATATGCAGTACTCATATCAAGCCTCGTCCCCAAAGCCGTTTGAAGTGATCGCCACAAAGCTGACGTAAAACGACTATCACGATCCGAAATAATAGATATCGGGACTCCATGACGCGAAATAATTTCCTTCACATATAACCTTGCAAGCTTATCCACACTATCATCTTCACTAATAGCTAAGAAATGAGCAGACTTTGTCAGACGATCCACAATTACCCAGATAGCGTCACAACCGCTAGCTGTCCTCGGTAATTTGGTAATGAAGTCCATAGTAATCCGCTCCCATTTCCAGACTGGAAGTTCTGGTTGCGTTAGTAGGCCTGACGGTCTCTGGTGTTCAACCTTAACCTTGGCGCATGTCAAGCACTTACTAACGTACGATGCTATATCTGCCTTCATATTTGGCCACCAATAGAACTTCTTAAGATCCTGATACATTTTATCGGAACCAGGATGGATGGAGTACTTTGACTTATGCGACTCATGCATAATCAATTCTCGAATTTCTCCATATAAAGGTACCCAAATCCGATCTTCAAAACATAATAATCCATCCGAACGCTTAACAAATCCTTTCTCATTATCAGCCATTCCAAATATATTCTCGGCAGATCTATTTTCTGCTTTCAACGCTTCCGTTTGAGCTTCGAGTATTTGAGACGGTAATGGCGATACGATAGTCATTCCCAATGACCTAACTCGTAATGGTGGTACTCTTTGCTTTCGACTAAGAGCATCAGCAACAACGTTTGCTTTACCAGGGTGGTAGCGAATTTCACAATCATAATCGCTTAGCAACTCGATCCAACGTCGTTGTCTCATGTTGAGCTCTTTTTGATTCAAGATGTGTTGTAGACTTTTGTGGTCCGTAAATACAACGCACTTGGTTCCGTACAAGTAATGTCTCCATATTCTTAAAGCAAAAACCACAGCACCGAGCTCCAAATCATGGGTAGTGTAGTTTTTCTCATGCTTTTTGAGCTGTCGGGAAGCATAAGCTATCACCTTCTCTCGTTGCATTAACACGGCTCCTAAACCTTTATGTGAGGCGTCACAATAGACGACGATATCCTCGTTACCTTCTGGTAACGCTAAAATAGGAGCACTACACAACATTTTCTTAAGCAATTGAAACGCTTCCTCTTCTTTATCTCCCCATTCATACGTAACACTCTTTTGAGTCAATTTGGTCAATGGTTTAGCTATCTTCGAAAATCCCTCGATGAATCTTCGGTAATAGCCAGCTAAACCCAAAAATTGACGAACTTCGGTTGGGGTTGTAGGTGCAGCCCAATCTTTTATTGCTTCAATTTTTGCAGGATCCACGTGGACTCCTTGTCTATCAATCACGTGACCCAAAAATTGTACAGTCGGAATCCAAAATTCGCATTTCGAAAACTTGGCATAAAGTTTCTCCTTCCTGAGCAATTCCAAAATGAGTCTTAAATGCTCCTCATGCTCCTTCTCACTCTTTGAATAAATCAGAATGTCATCGATGAATACAATCACGAACTTATCCAAGTATGGCTTACACACACGATTCATGAGATCCATGAATATTGCTGGTGCGTTAGTCAACCCAAACGGCATCACCTGAAACTCGTAATGCCCGTAACGGGTTCTGAAAGCCGTTTTCGGAATATCTTCCTCGCGAACTCGAAGTTGATGATATCCCGATCTCAAATCGATCTTCGAATACACACTAGATCCTTGGAGTTGATCGAATAAGTCATCGATCCTAGGTAACGGGTATCGATTCTTCACCGTTAACTTATTCAACTCCCTATAATCAATTCACATACGAAACGATCCATCCTTCTTCTTCACAATTAAGACAAGGGCTCCCCAAGGTGAAGAACTTGGCCTTATGAATCCCTTTTCGGCTAACTCCGCCAATTGTTTCGAGAACTCTTCCAGTTCGGTAGGTGCAAGACGATAAGGTGCTCGTGCTACAAGTGCAGCACCAGGTATCAACTCAATCTGAAACTCCACTTGTCTAGTCGGTGGGATTCCCGGCAAATCATCGGGAAACACATCAGGAAAATCACGAACTATAGGCACATCTCCAATGCACCTTTCCTTTTTCTTCGTCTCTCTCTTCTCAGAAATTTGAGCTAAGAAAAGATAACATCCCTTCTCCATTAGCTTCGGTAACTTAGTGCAAGAAATCACTGCCAATCGGGATGGGCTCCTAGAATCCTTTCGGTCTCCTAATATACTTAGGACCTCCTTTCCGTATGGTACACGCACGATCTTCTCGTCGCAAAGTATGTGAGCACGATACTTCGACAACCAATCCATACCAATGATTACGTCAAAACTTCCTAACGTGACGGGTAGAAGATCTATGTTGAAAGGGTGGTTCAAGAAATTTAACGTACAACCGCAAATGATAGTATTAATCCTTTCTATGTTTCCATTTGCTAACTCAATATCATATCCAATTCCTAAGGCCATCGGGGGTTTCTCTAGTAAGGGTGCAAATGTAGTGGACACAAAACTCCTATCGGCACCAGTATCAAATAGTATGGAAGCATAACGATTATTGAGAAGGAACGTACCAGTAACGACGTTCGGATCTTCTCCTCTCTCGTTCCCGAGTGCATACACTCTTCCCTGAGCAGCTCCAGCTTCCACACGTTGGTCCCCATTATCTTGTCGTCCACGATTTCCTCCAGCTCCACGGTTTCCATAATTGTACCCATTACCACCCGAGCCTTGATTTCCACGGTTCCGCGATTCTCTACACTCATTCCTATAGTGTCCCTTCTTTCCACACCCATAACAGGTAACATCTGCCTTGTTTCTCATCTCAGGAGCAGCTTGAATCATTGCAAGAGGTCGAGCTCTACAGTCCCTAGCTGTATGTCCTTTCTTTGAGCAATTCTGGCATTTCACACTACACCATCCAGTGTGATGCTGATGGCAACGATCACACTTGGGTGCATCACCGTTCTGATTCTTCTTATCTCCATTCCCAATAACATAAGCGTTAGCTTGTCTCTTGCTTCGGTGATCATTACTCTTAGAGTGACGGTCTCTCTTTCTCTTTCCATTCTTCTCCTTATCAGCTTCTTCTAATTCCAACGAATCCATAAGTTGTTGAGCAATTGTGATTGCCTCATGGATGTTTGTAGGCCTAGCAGAAATTACATCATTTCTCGTTGCTACAGGCAAACCATCAGTATACCTCTCGATCTTTTGAGTTTCAGTTTTCACCATATCAGGGCACAACAAGGCTAACTCCTGGTAACGACGATTGTAAGTCGCCATATCATTACCTTTCACCTTGTGGTTCCAAAACTCAATCTCTAGCTTCTTGATCTCATTCCTCGGGCAATAAGTCTGAATCAGCAAGGACTTAAATTGCTCCCAAGTCATAGCATATGCTACATCACTCCCAACTGCATTTCGGTAGTTGTTCCACCAAGTCAAAGCTTCATCCTTGAAAGTAAAAGAAGCAAACTTTACCTTCGCATTCTCCGCACAACCACTGACATTAAACACTGACTCAGTCTTCTCAATCCATCTGACTAAGTAAACCACTCCTTCATTTCCACCAAACTCAATGGGTCCACAAATCTTGAATTCCTTGTATTAACATCCATTAGCACGAACAGGTGGAAAAGTTCCAGCAGAATTGTTGGAATGATTTGACTCAGCGAGTAGTTCAGCAACTCTTTGCTCCACGAGTTGGTTGATCATTGCTTGATCCACAGTAGGTGCATTAAGTGGAACATGACCATTGTCTCCCTGAACATCAACATTTTGATTCCTGTTGTTACGGTTAGTGGTGTCCAGGTTGTCAGGAGTAGGGGTTTCAACATTTCGAGTAGGTCGACGACCTCGACGAGCAGGAGTAGTCACAGCAGGACCAGTCCTGGTAGACCTAACAGGGTTTCGACGGGGTGCCATTGATCTGTAACATCACACAAGTTCATGAGTCTCCAATAGAACTTATCGACATGCTCAACAAAACATCTCAACGAAATCAAGTCATAGAAAGAATGGCAACAACACGCTACGTAACCATCAACGAGTAAGGACTCAATTTCCATAACACCCAAAATCACATAATACCATATATTAATAACCATCAAACATACAATAGCGATCTATATCGTTCCAACTAACGGATAACACAAAACATACTAATCGTTCCAAAAGAGACGAATACCGAATAAAATACGTCAAAATATGATAACTAGCTTTTCTAGCCGAACACTCCTCGGCTAAGAAAGCAACAAGATAATATAACTCAAACAACTAGCTACGTGGCTGACGGAGAATCCTCAACTCCTGCCTCAAGCCATCAAGATCCCTCCATAACGATCCTAACTCCACGCTATGGGTGTCTCGGTCTCTCTTGAGGTCAGCCACCTCCTTCTCTAGCTCGGCATTCCTTTGCCAAAGCTTGCGGTCGGCCTCACGAGCAGTAACGAATCCTCGCTGCAAACTATCGATATGCTCGTGGACATCCATCATAACTCTCCTCATCTCGGTAACCTTTCTCTCAGCCATAACCATATCAACCCTCAACTGCCCAATAAACTCAACAGTCACTCTATCAATCCGCTCAGATATATGAGTAACTCTCTCACCAAGAGCCGTAATCTGAGTCCACAACCTGCCAATCTCACCCAACTCTGCATGCTCAGCAGAAACCTCAGAAGATGCATCCGACTCAACGGGACTACCAGGTGGCAACTCAAACAAGAACGGATGATCAGGTGAATCGGGCTCAATCGGGTGTACAGGTGAATCAGGCTCCTTAGCCTGAGCTGGTGGTGCTAACTCATCATCATCATCATCAGGCATCTCATCCTCCTGAGGGTCATCCTCCTCCTCAGGGTCATCATCATCACCATGCTCAGCCTCCTGAGGGTCATCCTCCCGCTCAGGGTCATCAGCCTCATCCTCACCCTCGTACTCCTCCTCCTCCTCGGAAGAGTACCTCATCACTCGTCGTCTCCTACTAGGTGAACCATGTGAAGATGTAGTAGGTGATCTAGGACGACGACGCAATGATGTGGGTGGCGCCTCAGACAGAAGAGAATGAGCATCAATCTGTAAAGGTGATGGAGTAGGGCGTACCGACATGCGTGCCGTAGCTCGGTGGGCAAAGCGTGGTGCCACACGAGCCAAAGCCTGATGAAGAGTAAGCTGCCTCGATGTACCAGGGAGCCCTAGAGAAGATGAGGGTCCCTGCGTAGATGCAGCAGGTAGTGCTGAAGTAGAAGCTGCCTATGACACAATAGCTGAAGACATGGCCATCTGGTAAGGGTCATCAGATGCCATAGTGAACTGTGCAGGTAATACTGGTGCAGTAAGGATGTCCTCGACGACATCAGGCATATGGGAGGCCATAGTCTGTGACAACGGCGTAGGGTAGGTGTAAGTGTTTCAAAACAACTTAAATCACAACTCATAAAATCGTACCAAATATACCCATCAAATAATACCATATAATCTTTAAATAAAGAATTTCAAACACCGCATTCCTAAAAATGTTTATAAAACATATAGACCATATAAATCCTCGAGAACGCCATCTTATTACTAAAATCCATAAACCTCAAATCATCTCAATAAATCCCAAATCTAGCAATCATCCCAAATATCTCATAATACCTCAAATAATAGAAGATGCTTCGGCTTGGCGGGCTGGCGGGCGGTAGTCAAGGATCATTTTCTATAAAATCGGTTATAGTTTAGGTGTTTATTTACCTAGTTCTCTATAACCTTGGCTCTGATACCAATCTGTAACACCCCCAAAATTTGATACAGCGGAAGACTCGACAAGCTTTCGGGGTGCTACGGGGATTGGTATCCAACACAAGACAATATAGAACGAGATAAAGTAAACATAATAAAAACACAACCAAAACGGGGTTTTAAGGTTTACATTTATCCCAACATCATTCAGAGTCAGGCCCAAAATAAAATAACAATAGGTCCAAATTTAATTATCAGAGTTTAGAAAATATAGATCCATAACCGTGTGCCTCAGCCGAGCCTTCCAATCCCAGCATGCACCTCAACACTTAATTACCTGAGAAAACGTGCTAAAAGTCAGCTTTCGCTGGTGAGATCATAGGTTTAAATTCAACTAATAATATAGTGGACATATACGCAAAACGCTTGCTAGCTAGACTAAGGATTCGCTAAAAGCCTGCGGATACCCTCCGCTCTCAACATAACACGCGGATACCCTTCCGCAATAACCAAAACACACGGATACCCTTCCGTAACAACATAGATATTCGGGTAACCCCCGCAATACCAATAAATACTCGGATAACCTCCGAAGTATTAATAACCTATAGGTGCACACTACAGTATGTAAATAAGCCAACCTTGAATAGTACACACAACATATATGTGACTAAAGCTGACAATACCATATAACCAAATAAGCCAACCTTGAATAGTACACACAACATATATGTGACTAAAGCTGACAATCCACCAATAACCAAATAAGCCAACCTTGAATAGTGCACACAAAAAGTGTGACTAAAGCTGACAATAGATCCTAGTCCATACGCATAGCAAGTTTAGAAAGAATATAGAAGCGATAATAGTCCACATAAAATGATTTGCACGTTTCTCACCCCAATCATTGAAAACATAGTTCAAGAGTAAAAAGTGGGGCTATGACTCACCTCAAGTCCAGAAAATAGCAAGACGAGGTAGGTAGCAATAAGATGTATGATAACTCACGAAACAGCAACTACGGACTTGGCACGACCTAACAATATTAACTCTTTCAGAAATCATTTCCAAATGTATATACTATTCCCAAACCCGGACGAGAATCCGTTTTATTTCCGAAAATCCATTTCGTATTAGTTTGGTGTATTTGCGTTTGGTATCCATACGGGTGGTGGGTCGACCCAAAACAAACCAACAAGATCACACGTAGAAGATATAATAAACTATAGATCTAATATTAGCCCAATATATCATTTAAATAAACCGCCAAAGTTTACCAAATCCGTCGATTTGATAATCCTCATATTTATTTACGTAATATACCGTTCCAAGATTACACCCAATCTAAAGCACATATAAAGCACATAGCACATAATTACTATATAATATATATCACAGTTTAATAAATTCCTTGTATATATCGTCAAATTGGCCAGATTTCCCGATATATACACTCACAATCTATTACACTTTACATATACTACAACCTATGGGCGTCGTAGGATACGATGCCCACTAATATGTTCGTTTCATATAGCCAAATAACCCGGCTCAACCTTACGGTTAAGTGGTTATTTAATTATAGAAAACGTCTATATTAGTCGTCATATATCCGTGACAACACGAACGTCACAAATAATAACTTACCTGGACCCGAGTGACAACAATTTCGCCTAACTCAATAAATTTATTCGTTGTATATTCGAAATGACATTTTATTAAATGTTTCATAATTTTCGGGAGTTTCCCGTTTTATAACACCATTTTTATAATAATAATACGTTTAATAATATTACGCCACTTTCGTAGCCTAATATATATCTAATCGTATTATTTATAATACGACTCGTGATTATTATTATTATTAATATACGCGTTTATATAGTTATATATACGTTATTCACGTATATACTTTCATATAAACGTTCATATTATCAATAATTATTATTACGAGTTTTATTATTCTCGTTTTAGTCTTAATAGTTATTGAGTTATACGAAATGGTCATATGTCCGAGTCATGACCCTCGGCTCATTGTCCAAGTCCAACAATAAGAAAAAGTCATAAATAATAAATCTCCGTCCAATCACAATCTCAAACCACGGGCTACAACAATAAGGTCCGACTACGGCACCCGACTAACCTATCTCCGTCAATCTAACGACCGTCTCACAATCGGTCCCCAATCACTTACCAATCGACAACAACTTCACAATTACCATAATCAATATCCAATTCGACCCAATGCATTCGGCCGAGAAATAATACCACAACAACAAATATACCAAAAACAATCATAAGAAATAACAAATAGTTCACAATTATCACAAAAATAACATTAACCAAGTTAGTGTTCGGGTCGGTTTACCAAGCCGAACCCAAGTCAACACTTCACCACAACTAGTGTGGGTCCCACCCGAGACCTCCATGGTCTCGGCTAGCTCTAAATGAGCCAAACTAACCACACGACCTACTAGGGTCGTCGGCCAAGAATCTACGCAACAACAATGGTTAACCATGACCATCAAGAATCGGTCAAACAACAAAAACGAGGATCCAAACACCCTCAATCGAACACCAAGAATCATCAAGATTAAATGCTCGGCCAAACAAGCACAATCCGAGGGTTTCACCCTCGGCTACACCTCGACCCAACAAGAATAAACCAACTCGGATACCAAACTTCATAGAAAAACATGTTTTCATCCAAGATCCATAAGTGTTACACGTTTTTAATGAAAACCCATTCGAATATCATCAAGTCGTGACCTTAGGTCACGATTTTTATCAACAATACGAGTGAAAACTCGTCTCACCTTCGATCTAGAGCTCAAAACTGTGCTAACCCTTCAAGATACACGATTTGGTGGTGAAGATAGTGGTGATTCGTGTGATAAAAATGGTGGTATGAGGCGCGTGGTGTACTAGATCTAAAGGATTAGATGATGGAGGTTCGATTTATGGTGGTGGTGTAGAGTGGTGGCCGGCGGTGGCTGTGGTGTGGCCGGATATTTAAGTGGGCGGCTAGGGTTAGGGTAGTAGAGGAGAGGGAGAAAAGAGATGAGAGAGAGGTGGGTTTGTGTTGTGTGTGTGTGAAAACCGGACCAAACGCCCCTTATATTAACTTTTTTTTTTTATTTTTTTTTTAAAGTTAATAATAATAATAATAATAATAATAATAATAATAATAATAATAGTAGTAATAATAATAATATTATTACGGTTGAGCGGGTAACGCGGGTTATTGTAAAAACACGTGGCCCGAACCCGAACTCACTTTAAAATTTCAACAATACTCGAGAACCTCTCGTAAATAAATAAAATATATATCGGACTCGTTAAGACGAATCATAAAATTGTTGTTAGGAATTCCTAGTGCCAAAGTCGACGTAGTACCAAGTGAGAATTCAAATATACATCACCGATCATATAATCAAAATGAATTATGAACATAATTCACTAATTCCATAACGTCATTAAATAAAAATATCCATAAATAGGTCTTACAAGTTCGTTGTGAAATGAAAATTTCAAATAAAAATTATAAACGAACTTAAATTGAAATGCGGGTTTTTAAAATAGCTCCCTAAACTGCCGGTTGTCACACGTTGATTCTTTTTCAGATATTATCTGTGGTTTACAATGTTTAAGAAAGCTTACACTTGAAGGTGGTATTCCAGAAGTGCCAAAGAACCTTGACCAGTTAGATTGTCTAGAGGAGCTAATTTTGTGGTCTATAGATATTAAAACTCTTCCAGATAGTATTTGTATGTTGAAACATCTGAAATCTCTCAAACTTGAGTCATGTTTGCTTCTTGAGAAGTTACCTGTGGATATTGGAAGACTGGAATGTTTAGAAAGTCTAATTCTATCCACATGTACACGTCTGCAAGATTTTCCGAACAGCATTTTTGAGATGAAACGTCTGAAATGTTTAGAACTTACTTATTGTTTTCAAGTCGAGAAATTACCTGAAGAAATTGGTCGTTTACAATGTTTGAAAGAGTTAAACATATATGGTTCAGGTATAAGTCATCTTCCGCATAGCCTATATGGTTTGAGAGGTCTACGTATTATTGGGGATAGATGGCTTCTCGAGTCATGTGGTTTGACACCCAAGAGACGAAGAATGTCTGATGAAGATTCTGATTTTAATGATGAAATGGTCTGCGACATATAGCCATTAATAACAATGGTACCCAAAGGCCCAATTTGAAACTTATATGACAATTCTGCATTTGCTCCATTTCACACATTAAGAAGGTCCCACTTAATGAGCATTGATGTAATAATAAGTTTATGGTTTATATTTCTTATTAGTTAGGCTTTGCATTTTCGCACTTCATTTGCAAGAAGGGCAGAAGGATCATGCCCTTGATCTTCACACATGTTTTATCTCCGGCTTCAATGTTTTGGTTTCAGATCAAACTATTGCCCATGCATAAAATTTTCATTAAATACCGTATCTGTAATTATGTTCCTTCATTGTGGGACTTCTTCATAGTTTATAGATGATCTTGTTATATATCATTTGGCTTTAAACAAGTTCGAGTACATAAATATGTTCTAACCTCAGATGAAATCATTAGATATCAACATAGTTGACTTCTGAGTCAAATTAGTTTATAGTATTATCGAGCATATATATGTTTTTAAATGTAAGGACCCAACTAAGTATTGGACATTTTTGTCAACGATATTAAAGCTTTCATTTTTCTGCCACTGATGATCATGTCATATTTATGGATCATAATCCAGGTTAACTTAACTCTCAAAGTCAAAGTCAAATATGTAATTGTTCAAAAGTCAAATTAAGATAGGTTTCATAACACATGCAAGATTTTTTTTCACTGTTTCTAAGTAGTTCTAAACTATTAACAAGTCTTATGAACTTATCAAACTCTTCAGAATTTATTCTATCAATTGTGAATGTCGTTAGATTATATCTTGACCTGAAAAGTCAAACCGACAAATAATGTCTCTGAATATCAAACTCGTGAAAGTAAAAACCCTAAACTCGACTCTCTTTGGCGACAAAAAAAAGAAAAACCCTAACATCCTATTCGCTTATCCCAATCGATCTTGCCTGATTCTTGATCTTCGATCTTGTGTCTGTTCTTGATCATTGAGTGTCTGATCTATTAGGGCCTTTTCTGTCTCGTTTTTCTGTGATCTAATCGTGGTGCTTCATTCTAATTCTTCTACGATTTTGTGATCTAAGAGTGGTGCCGATTCATTGTTCTATCATTATGGGTACAGGTTAGTGATTTGGGCATTTATTATCTAAACCCTAAGCGATTAGGGTTTCAATATTCCTCTTGTTTGCATGCGTGCTGTTGTGTCTGGGTTTTGAGGTCGTGGGTATTGAGAGATGATGAACAAGGGTTTTTTGAATTCCAAAGTTGCTACTATTGTGTCCAAGCCTTGTGGGAATGGTAACGTTAATGTTGAGGGTGTTGATTTGTTGTCTGAAGTGGAGCCGGTTCCACGTACGAATGATACACCACATGGTGATGACTTGGAGCCGAGTAATAGTGATGATACTGTGACGAAATTGCTATCTAAAGCACATACGAACTTTGATGAAGCCATGGCTAATATTCAAAGTGAGATTGTTGCTAATAAGGCTTCTTCCTCATGCGATACTGGACATAATTCTGGTCCTTATGCTTCTAAGGTTGATACTACTAGTGGAGGGTCTTACGCGGGTGCTACTTCTAATGAATCTCAGAAACACATGTCTAATTTTCGGAGGTTAGAATGCAGCAAAAAGAAGGATGATGTTGACCTTTCAATCCCGTTGAAAGTAGTAGAAGAGGTGAATATGAGGTTTGAAAATACTCTATACGGTTATTTCCTTGGTCAACGTCTTGCTTTTCCTGTTGTTGATTATTATGTTCGCAATGCGTGGTCTAAGTATGGTTTACAAAAGGTTATGATGAATGCTAAAGGGTTCTTTTTCTTCAAGTTTAACTCGAAGAAAGGTGTCGATGATGTTCTTGATAATGGTCATTGGTTGATTCGTAATGTTCCTAATATTCTTAAACCATGGACATTGAACACAAACTTGCTTAAAGAGGATTTAACTAACATTCCAGTGTGGGTTAAATTCCATGATGTTCCTTTAGCAATGTTTTCGGATGACGGGCTTAGTCTTCTTGCTACTTTGATTGGGACACCCAAAAGGTTAGATGCTTTTACCAGCCAAATGTGCAAGGATTCGTGGGGCCGTAGTAGCTTTGCTAGATGCATGATTGAAGTAAAGTCGGATGAGATACTTAGGGATAGCATTACTGTTGAGATACCTTTACTCGATGGTACGGGTTCGACTATTGAGAAGATTCGGGTTGAATATGAGTGGAAACCTCCGCGTTGTGATAAGTGTAAGGTTTTTGGTCATACTATTCTTGATTGTCCGAAAGTTGTTGTTCCTCCAGTTCAACCTAGTAAGCCGGTTAATGATGGTTTCACGGCTGTCAATAACAATAAGAAAGGTAAACAAGGTGGCTCTACTAATCAGGGTAAAGAAGGATTTACTAAACCAGTTGTGGGTAAGCAATTTCATTACCAACCCAAAAAGAACCCCCCTGTACTTAAGAAGGTGGATGGAACTAAGAATAAGGCTTCTGATGTGGCTAGTACGAGTGGAACCAAGATCACTACTTCTAATCAGTTTGACGCTCTTAATATGGATGATACAGATGGTTTTGGTATTCCTCAGGTTGTTACTAACATGGATGTGGATACTGGCTATATAATGGAAGTTAATAAGGATGAGTCGGTTAAGACTGGTACTACATCACAAGTCCCTCTTGTGAGTGATATGCAACAACCGTTTGTGAGTGATTCTATGGGAACAAGGGAAGCTGGTTCTACTCCTATTGTTGAGAAAATTAGTAAGCTTGAAAAGCTAATAATCGATGGGAAAGCTACTCTTGTGGATGATGCTTGTCAACCTATTCCGTCTACATCTACCACTAAGCGGTCTAACCCATTTTCAAAGGTGGGTGAGGTTGTGGTTTCTGATACTGACGACGAGGAGGTTGTGGACATGTTTGATGAGTCAGCAAACCTATTTGGTGGTGGTGGTCATGATCGTGAGGATGAGTATGATGACTATGATGAGTATGATGATTATTCTAAGCAAATTTATGATCTCCCAGGGAATTTGGACGCTTTTAATGCCATGTATGGCACTAAACTCCAAGCTCGTAGGAAGTAGTTTTTCATCTTTGTCAATGTAGTGTGTTATCATGTGAGTTGTGGTTTGTTTTCGTTTTTAGAAAATAGGAAGTATCTTGTTATGTAAGCTTATCGCCTATGTAACGGGCTGAGATTTGGGATTCACCCAAATCCATTGTACTTAAACGTTTTTTGGAGTAATACATTTACCGGGTCGTTGACCTTCTACCCAAAAAAAAAATATCAAACTCGTGAAGGTCATTTTATTTACTTCATTTCAATGTGTGGGATGATAGGATATTTGAGTACCATTCACAAACCAAAAACCGTAAAAAAATTATGTAGTAAAATTTAACTGTAGTTAATCAAACAATATACTAAAGTTATACCCGCCATTCTCTATCATATGGCAATGACATATATAATAGTATTTTCAACTACATAAATTAGCATTAATGCACTATACTATCAACATTTTTCTATCCTCTGCTTTTCTGGTATCCTTATCATATCAACCACTATCAGCGTCTATAAAGAGCAAATGCCACCTCAATTGACTGTTTTAAGAACAGCTGCATTCTGTTTTCAGCTCAACTTTAGTGCAGCAAAAGACATGGCCATGTCTATTGCTAGGTCCCTGCAAACAAGTAATGCAAGAAAATACCTACTTAATATCAAAATTAGGTTAATGAGGCTTAAAACATAGAATCCATCTCATCTGCTCATCCAATCATCGGTGTTAAAGTTTTTTTTTACCAACAAACATAATTAACCTACTAAACTTGGTTCAAACATAGCACTATAGAAAATAACATGATCGATAACATCTCAGATCAATAAGGTCAATACGGAATCCAGGTTATATTTTGCACAAGATACCAGTGTACTTTTTCATTTATACCGTTTTATACAGTGTACTCTTCTTTTATATCTAAGTAATTAGAAGATGGTTTTTTTGTCTCGTTTTTCTAGCCAAAAAGCTTTCAAATACCGGGTCACAAAAATGAAATATATAAATTTAGTCTTGTTTATGGAAACTATGGCTAAAATGGGACTAGAAAAAGTCGTTGGTGTTTGTGCAGAAAGACCAAAATTTAATAGCCAAAGAGACTTGCTAACCTTTTCCGCCACAATCTTTGCCTTATAAAGGTTTCAAAGCCTTATTTCTCGGCACAACACAAACCAACGCCTTATTTAAATTTTCATCTACGCTAACCACTAGTAACCGCACCCACATCAACATGTGAAATGCAGAAATACTTTCCCCAAAAGTCATTGTTTTCACTTTGAAGATAAAATCATTGTTTACTTTGTAGAAGTTTGTTAAATTTAAAATAGATTAATTAATGCAAAGTTAGTAGTATATTGCATGTAAGAAAGTGGAACATGATTTTATTTGCTTACTGTTTGTAGAAGTTTGTTAAATTTAAACCGGGTCAAACAAGATGACCAGTGAGAAATTTGAAGATTTTTTAATTTTCACAATTTGGACACAAGAGTTTTAAGCAAAAAGTTTTATTCCTTTGTACCTTGACCATTGTTAATTTGAAAATTACATATACAGCCCTTGAACCTGTTTAATGATCTGTTTTTACAAAATTTATAGACGAAATTACATTACGTCATAAAAGTCAGAGTTGAATAAAAATTTCTAGCTTAAGTTAAAGTTTTATGAGTTAGTTATAACTGAAAATTGTGCATGTAATCAAGTTGTGAAAATTAATTTTTATCATACCTTGAGACACTTAAGATTATAGAATGCAAGAATTCTATTTAAAATTTCGAGTAAATTACACCATTCGTCCTTGTGGTTTGCCTTGACCGACAAGCCTCATCTTGGCAAGAGCTGTTTTTGATCAAATATATATTCAGTTCGATGGTAAAGCCTTTGTTGAAAGTGTAAGGGAAGTTTCACAATCCTCTTCGGGTTTGAGTAAGTTGCAACAACAAATTCTTCGCAGTGTGTTAAGTAAGAAAGACATCAATGTAGATGGTGTTCATGACGGAAAATACATGATGAAAACTTTTTTGCATGGGAGAAAGGTTCTTATTGTTCTAGATGATGTTGATGATACAGAACATCTTGAGGCATTAGCAGACAAGCCTGACTGGTTCAAATCGGGAAGCAGAGTTATCATTACCACACGCAATAAGCAAGTTCTGTCAGCCCACGGAGTGAAGTTCATTAATGACGTCAGCCTGTTATCGTCCGCGGAAGCGATTTGTCTCTTGAGTAAGCATGCATTTAAAATAGATATTCCGATTGAAGGGTATGAAGAGCTTTCAAAAGAAGTTTTACAATATGCTAATGGTCTTCCGTTAACGATCAAAGTTTTGGGTTCACTTCTTTGTGGTCAAAACGTGCCTTATTGGAAAGATACCCTAGAAAGACTAAAAAAAATTCCATTGAAGGAAACTATTAAAAAATTGGAACGCAGCTATGATGATCTTGAGGAGGATTACAAGAAAATATTTCTAGATGTTGCATGCTTACTCAAAGGTTGGACAAAAGACAAGGCAGTCATAGCACTTAAAAGTTGTGGATATTTTGCTGAAGTTGGCTTAAGAGTTCTTGAGCAGAGATCTCTTATAAATATTTCTGCACGTGGGGAGTTGGGGATGCATGACCATATTGAAAAAATGGGCAAGAATATTGTTCGTCGTTTGCACCCTGATAATCCTGAAAAACATAGCCGATTGTGGATTCGTGAGGAAATTGTAGATATATTTGCTAATGACTTGGTAAGTATCAAGTAAATTTGAGTTAAAAAGTCAGTATACTTTTCTAAAAGTTCAATTTAGACATTTTACAAAAACAAAATTTTGTTTTATCACATCATTAAACATTCTTCTTTTTTCTTTTGTTCTCTATACCTACATAATTCATTCTCTATTTTTCCTTTCATATTATATTAAATTAAGGTAAAATGACAAATTTTTAATTATTCAATTAAAAGAAAAAAAAAAACATTTTAACCATTTCACTTGGACTCCTGTTATGAACTAACTGGATCGAAAAGTCTAACCAATTGGAGATAAAGTCAACAAGGTAGTAAGTTATCCTGATGATGTAATTGCATACTTTTTTAAAGTTTGATTATCAAAATGAATAGCTTTTCTAGTACAATGACATTTCTAATAATAGGGCAATTTCATTCATATCCTTGCAAAATTCAAAAATTTCATATATATCCTTTGAATGCATTAAATGCATTGTACTTTATGCATTAAAACTAGTAAAAATGATATATATGAAATTTTTAGAATTTTCAAGGATATACATGAAATTTTCCCTCTAATAAACTATAAAAGTTCAATGTCTAAAGTGGATATGTTGAAAAAGTAGATTGACCTTCTAGTGCATTAACCTCGATCGAGTTATAATACTTTTAACACATTTTCTTTTGTTATGAAACAAATCTCATGGTCACTGCTATTTGAATTACAGGGTACCCAAGCAACACAATGTATATCACTGGATGCACGTGGATTGAATTTGGAAACTTTAATGAACGGTCTCGCAAACATGAAGGAACTTAGATTTCTTAACATGGATGCATCTGGATTGAATTGTGACGAAGTTAGCAACTGGATTTCAAGTTTTTTAAATGCCTTACGATCTCTGAGCTGCTGTAGTTATCCTTTTTCAAGTTTTGATGAAGTTGATCCTTTTTTAAATGCCTTATGATTTCTGAGCTGCTGTAATTATCCTTTTTCAAGTTTACCAAAAACATTTCAACCAAAAAATCTTGTTGGACTTGAAATGGAATCCAGCAGAATGGTTAAACTTTGGAAAGATGGAGAAGAAAAGGTAGAATAAATTAATGGTTGATTAATTGGAAGTTTATTTTTCCCTCTTTTGTTAGTCATTACAGCTATTAACATTTATCTTTCCCTTTTTTGTTGCTTATGACAGGCTTGGTTAAACCTCAGGTTCCTAAAGTTCAAATGGTCAAAGTTGAGGACCCTTGACCTTATTGTGGCTCCGAATCTTGAGACACTAATTCTTGAACAATGTTTTGATTTGGTAGAAGTTCATTTCCAGGTTACTCCAAATCTAAAGGAGTTACGTATCTTTCGTTGTTATAAATTAGAAAAATTACACATGCCTGCTGAATGTCCAAAACTCAGATCTCTCGACCTCCACGAAAGTTCAAAGTTGAGGACCCTTCATCTTGGGAAAACTCCAAATCTTGAGTCGCTAAGCCTCTACGGGTGTACTGATATGGTCGAACTTTGTATGCCCGCTGAAAGTCCAAAACTCAGATCTCTCAACCTCAAAAAATCAAAGTTGACGACCCTTCACCTCGGGGAAACTCCAAATCTTGAGACGCTAATTCTCCAAGACTGTACTGATATGGACGAACTTCGTATGCCCACTGAATGTCCAAAGCTCATTACACTTGACCTCTATGAGGTAAAGTTGCAGACCCTTCACCTCGGGATTACTCCAAATCTTGAGACGCTAAGCCTCCAAAAGTGTACTGATTTGACCGAACTTCGTATACCTGCTGAATCTCCAAAGCTTGTTACTCTTGACCTCTATGATTTAAAGTTGCGGACCCTTCACCTCGGGATTACTCCAAATCTTGAGAAGCTAAGTCTCAGCTGCTGTACTGATATGGTCGAACTTCATATGCCCGCTGAATATCCAAAGCTCGTTGATCTAGAACTCCATAATTTAAGGGAGTTGAGGACCCTTCATCTCGGGATTACTCCAAATCTTGAGAAGCTAGTACTCGGGCACTGTCCTGATATGGTTGAATTTTGTATGCTTGCTGAATGTCCAAAGCTCGTTGATCTCTATCTCTATTGTTTAAAGTTAACGACTCATCAGATTCTTCAGTTTCTTGCTAAATGTCCAAATCTCGTTAATCTCGACCTCAATTCTTTAGAGTTGACCTCCCTTCACCTCGGGACTACTCCAAATCTTGAGAAGCTAAGACTCTTCAGCTGTCCTCATGTGGTCGAACTTCATATCACTGAATGTCCAAAGCTCGTAACTCTCCAACTCAATAACATTGTAAAGTTGAGGACTCTTGACCTTGGGCTGACTCCAAATCTTGAAAGCTTGGATCTTTATTCTTGTTATGATTTGGAAGAAATTAATGCTCCTGCAGAATGTCTGAAAAAACTTCTCCACTTAGGCATCAGTAAATGTGGAAGGTTTAAATACTTTAAGTTTGACAAAGAGCTTACACTTGATGGTGGTATTCTAGAAGCTCCCAAGGACCTTTACCAGTTAGAGTGGCTAGAGGAGCTAAGGTTGGGGTCTACAGATATTAAAAATCTTCCAGATAGTCTTTGTATGTTGAAACACCTGAAATCTCTTGAAATCTTCTCTTGTCGTCTTCTTGAGAAGTTACCTGAGGATATTGGCGGATTACAATGTTTGGAGAAGCTCATTTTAAATGATTGTAGATCTTTACGAGTTATTCCAAACAGCATCTGTGAGATAAATCGTCTGGAATATTTAGAGCTCACTGATTGTGTTCGAATTGAAAAATTGCCTGAAGACATTGGACGTTTAGAATGTTTGAAAGAGTTGGATATAAGAGGTACAGGCATAAATCGTCTTTCGCAGAGCATTTTTCAGTTAAAAGGTCTAAATATTAGAGGGTCCACACATATTCTTGAGTACGTTATGTGTCATAACACCCAGATACAAAACAACATTGAAGATGGTGACGGTGATGATGATTTCAAAGATGTTGATGGGGATTTTGATGAGTCTGTTGATGGTGATGGTGATGGTGATGGTGATGATGATGAATGTGATTATGAACATGCAAGGATGCTTATAATGATGATGTTGAGTTCACGCACCTAAAGGATGAGTTCAGGCGCTGCAAAGGCCAAAAGAACTATTTTACCAGGTACTTTCTCAGTTTTCTAATACTCTCTGTTGCTTTAAAGGAACTTTCAAATTGATATGAAATTAATTAAGATATTTTCTGCACATGATGCATGTTTTACTGTTGATCCTAATAATGAAACCAATTCCAAAAATTAGGTGGGTCTGATGACTGGGAAGATCAGCACAAAAGGGTGATTTATCCAATTATCACTAACCTAAACAATACTTGTTTCTCTTCACAAGCCATAATGAAGTCCATGTTCAATCTCCGGGCTCTATGATTCGATTCCAGCTCAATCTCAGTTTCACTGTTTGTATCATATTACTTGTCAAGTACTAGTGTGGTGTCTACATCAAGGTCAGGTTACAGATATATCAAAACTTCAGAGGCTCCTTTTCTTATAGATTTGAAGTCATTAGAGTAGGATAGTTTTTGTTTTCTGTAAAAATTTACTTTAAATTATCCGAAAAGAAGTTAGATAAATTAAGTTTGTGCACTTCATTTTACACAGTTGACTTCTTTAGAAGGTCAAAATGTTTTGGTGATGATCGTCTTATAACTAAATACAGGAAGTCTTTTCTAAGTGATATAATATCATAACAAAGTTTCATTTTCATAACTGGTTTTTCGATGTGGTATGAGGGTAAACCTACCAGGTTTGGTTTCGGCAATTAAATAAGCCAAGGTTCAATATCAACTTCTGTGTCGATGGGTGTGCTTGAGACTTACATAAAATCAATTAATATATTGAAGTTAGATAAGTTAATGCATGGAGTTCAGCGTAAGAGAGTTGACTTCTTAAAAAAGTCAAACTGTGTTTTGATGAAAAGGGTAGGATTTTGATAAGAGTTTGGATATCATCATGTTAAAGAACAGATTCAGTAACATTTGATAAGTAA